>OU744721.1:73593531-74955688 GCA_916613615.1 Steromphala cineraria
ATTTCATAAAGGTATATCTGGTTTATGACCCTGTCTGTCTTTGTTCAATCTAACGAGAATAATATCATTTTCAATTTCATATAGAGGAACAGGTAGACTCAAATATTAGAAATGTGAATCATGAAGGTACCTTTACATGTATTTGGCAGATTTTCAGTCATTTATTTTTCATAAATTGAAAACACTTATGGTGTATTCTTCATAACATGGTATAATTATAAATGTCTCAATGTATGTTAACCTTCAGATGACTATGAAATATGAAAGATATATGATTTAAAAGATTTTTATATTTGCACAAAATTCGATATTCGACTAACACATCAAAGGGACAGTAACATATTTTGAAAACAAAATGTCCATCAATAGATTATTAATATAATGTAAAATGGTTAAGCATATGATTGCAAACAACGCATACGTTCACCTCATCCCTGGTGTTGAAGGTATCTAACGGCCACTGAGTGGGAAGACTTTTTCGTATGATAAAGGGAAATGATTCGCTTTTCAAGTGCTGTTTGATTTTCTTGTAATAGATAACAGTACCCTTTGTTTTATGAAATCCCTTTGTTAACTTTGAATTGAGTGCTGCGTTCCCGTTGGTCAAAAGAATTAAAATATCATAAAACAATTGAAACTAATGAACATTTTTGACAATTCTATACATGCAACAGAGTTACGAAAAGAACACAACAATAATGTGTAGTTAAGGATTATTCGAAGTTATGTTGAAAAGGGTCCTCGCTATTCTTCTACAGAAAATACATCAATAATGTGAACTATGCAAGCTAGGTAAGCTTTGAAATTGTTTTAGACAGCCATTTTTGTTCTGCGTTTGAAGTTGAAGTGTTGACTGTTTTGACAATAATGATTATGACCACAACTGAAGAATAAGTTATTCTGGTGAAAAAGAACTATGCAGACAGTGTCTGTGCACAACTTTAAACAGTTTCTACTGAGACTTACGTCAGTTTAGAGATAAGAAACACAATTGCTTCAATCTCATTCATTTTCATATTCTGAGTGTGCTGATTAACAACAACATGTTGAAAAATAGCTGAAACATTACTTACTGCAGAAAGTTCTGAAACAATAGCCTTACAGTAAAATAATTATTGTTACTTAGTGAGTTAAATATTTGAAAGAGTCAGTTTCATAAGGAATGAGCATTAATTACTATAAGTTTACTTTGTTTTTAGTTAAAATATTTTCTGCAATTTAACTGTGAAGGAACCAAACATGTAGAAGCGGATCTAACACATTGTAAACATGTATGGAAGTAAAGGGGTCGGCCATTCCAAAGTTTGTCAAAAGATCTTTAATCAATTTGCAGATCTTGGAGAAAATAAAACTTTTCCAAGGAAAAGATAAGTGGATTGACCAATATTTTGAATTCAAACTGTTCCAACTTCGAAAAAAGGCTTTAAAATGGTTCGCTTACAGAACATCTAATGCAATTCCAGAAAATCTTCTGTAATTCCAGTATTCTGTATTAGATTTACAATTGATTTTGTCATTAACATATTAGGTAATACATCCTAATGTTGGTTATAACGCAGTTAGTTCTAAACATTGACATGTAAAATCTGATAGCTGTTTTATCATGAATATGTGACTTAATAAACAAGAGGTGACGGGAACAGGAATACGAAATGTCATTGTTCACAAATGAGTAACAGATGCCAGGAGACTATGATGTAATCAAAAGTATATAATTATCTGTGACTGGTTACAGACTGGAGAAAATGATTACCCTCAATAGTAAAAGATCCCAAATAAGCACAACTAAATTAAATTCAACCTTGGGATAGTGTAGCAATAAATATTCTTGATTTAATCCTAATTTCAAGACTCAATCTTTGTACGAGATTGAACTACGGAAAAAGCGGATACAGGTTTCAAATCAAATGAATTCAAACAGTATAATGTCAATGAACAACAGTTTAATTCTAAATCAAATTAGAAAGTTGAATCTAAAACCTTGATTTAACGTTCAAATATTGACTTTTCCATGTCAGTGATAGGATTCGATTACTTGCAATATGATCTGAGTACACATTCTGCTATTAACTTTGAGAATAGCAAGAAGATTGACAACTGTTTAAGTAGACCATGTCAGCATGTGTATCTCACAGATTAGAGGGGAACTTTTCAGAATAGACTTGAATCTGGCAAATTGAAATGTGACAATTTCAGTATTCAATTTAAATAAGGATATAAATTTCCAATTATATGAAAATTACAACGTCTTGGAAATGAAACTGATTCAGCATATTCAGACATTTCAATACAAAGGAAACCTTTTTTAAAAATTGGGAACAAAAATGGATCTGGGCAATAAAATCCTAGTTAATTTTTATTTGTTTTGATCTAATTTTGGGAAAAAAAATACTCAGAATTTGTGTATCACAATTATTTATAAAAATAAGAAAAGTTGCATGCGTACTTATAACTATGTTCTTTGCCCAGGAGTAAAGGAGTAAAGGAGTCAGAAAATACCAAGTTACGTCAGTTTCATGAAGAATTATTAAACCGCCCTTTGACAAAAAGTTTGGTCAAAATCTCAAAAATATTTGAAATGGTTTTGCTCAAAGAATTGATGATGGAACAATCTTTCAGCATCAAAATATCTGTTCATTTTATGAAAATGATCTCACCCACAAGTAAAGCCCTAAAAATTGCAAGCTTAAAAAAAGCTGAAATACGAAAATGCTACTTTGATGTCACAGAAATCTATCTGGTACGGGATGAGCGTCAACATTATTTTATGAAGCAGGAAGGGCGTTAATAGCTCAAACAACACTTTTGCTGACCAGTGCAATTATCGCGCTCGGCCTAATACATATTGTATGGAATACATAATTGCGTTGGATAATTTAGGCAATGTAATGTTCTATCGCTTCGGAATTTTGATTTCGAGGACATGCTTTGTCAGGTAAAGTTTTGAAACAGATACTTTGCAAGTATTCTGTGAATTAAAACACTGCATTGTAGTGTTCTCTACTGTGTTTTAAAATATGTTCACTGTTGTAGTTTCAAATTGATGAAACAGAGAGACAGATGGTTAGTTACATCGTTTTTACGTTGTAGGTATATTGTTATAAGAACAGAAAGACTTATGTTAGATTTCAGGCAAAGCTCTTGCAAGTTGTTTAATCTACTATTGAAAGCCATATTGTGTTGAGACAATTTAGGCATGCATGATACATATGTACTCGATATTACATTTCAAGAGTTTAGTGCATTTGTAAACAACCGCTGGCTTCTTTGAAAGATACTTCCTTGAAATCACAATACAACGCCAACAATTCCTACATAATTATAAACAACTCTTCAATGTGCCGCCTAATGTACCATGAGGCATATATCTTATAAGATATTTAGATCATCCAGGATTATGATTAAAATGGGATTACCGTAAATTAAGGATTAAAACTATTTTTCTGATTTGGGTACTTGTGGGTTGTTGAAAAGACACAATAAGATTTCACCAATCATTTAACCCTCAGAAGAAAACATTGTACGTTTATATTAAGAGTTTTCTTTACTTAATAAAACTAAATACATATAAATAACAATATCATTAATATAAACACAAACCACTATTATCAAAACATGAAACGTGAATACCTACTATATTCTTACACAATACGACGTCGAAACAACGTTAACAAATTAAATTTCTGATCATAAGTTCAATTAATTTTTTATTTTAGATGTCTTCAAACTAGCCAGGCGTGCTACGAGTCATGTGTATCCGAGTACTACATATCAAACTGATAATTGTTTTCATCAAAAGTATTAGTACAATAATCAGGAACCCTTTTTTATCCACGAATTCTATTATTTTTTTGCAAATATATTAATCTTTCAAACAATATCATGTGGACATGTTTTAACCGACTGTTAAGTTAAAAGCAGAACCAAGGCAAAAAGGCATAATGTTACTGCTCAATAGACTTTCATGATTAACGAGGCTATGATGTCAAAGAAGTAATCAGTTCTAATGTGTACTTAATATTCTACTGCTCGGAGATATCTACATATCTTTGGCGGCTATTGTACAAGTCTATTCATTTGAAGTCTTTCTTGTCTTCCCCTACAACTGCAGACTTATCTGTGTACCATTGAAGAAAACGTATTCCCATCCAATCTGATGGATTGTCAAATACACGTGGCCCTTGAGAAAAACTTCTTTTAGATCAAGGACCAAATATCAAATCATGTAGTAAACAGTAAATTCTGATTAAAAATTGGTAAGAATTGTGTAACTCTTTTGGTTTAGATCTGAACAAGTGGTTCATGGTTGTGACACTTTATAAATGTAAAAACAGCTCCACATTCGTATTATCAATAATGCATATTCAAAACATTCAAAGATCGTATTTTCAGTCGGTCTCATGCCAACACACACATCCTTAAGAAGTAAAGCTACTCTGGTATTCATGTTGAATGTTTTCAGGAGTGACAGCTACAAGTTACAGTTGCTACAATTTAAATGTAATCTTTTCACCATACTTTGTGTAGGTGGGAGCATATTTCTAATCAGGAAATAAAAACATTAACAATGTTTTTCACTCTCCTTTAACATTATTCTCTGAATGTTTACTTCTACACTTGTCTATGAAATTTCATTTATATGTTTAGAAGATTTTGGTTTGAAAAAAGAGGTTGGATATATGAAAGTCAAAGGGTCATATTATATTATTGTATCTTGCTACGAACTTTTTGTTTTTCTGATTGAAAAAACCCCAACATAGAAGCATGTGCTTAAAATTTACATTCACCTAAATTATCATTTTACTCCTTTTTAAATAAAGCAATGTCTAGTCACATACATTTTCTTTTGATAATCTGTCACACTTTTGCTGAGAGATATTGAGTGTAAACTCTATGTTATTTTCATAATGTACAGGACATATTTTTTTAACAGGATTCTCATCTGATGAAAGAAGAATAGATGGATAATGATAATTAGATAAAGTTCGCTGTTTTTAACTATATTTATATAATAATATACAAACAAGGCAACATTTTAGTTTATATCCCTTTCATATAAAAACTATTCAAATTTCTATTCATAAGCATCTTCATTATGTGTTATAACTTTCCCCACACAATGTATATTATACAAGCTTTACATTTTTTATTTCTAATTGCACAACGATATCAGACTTTGTTACCACCAAGAGGTGAGGCTAAGAAGTAACAGATTGATGTTGAACAACTTTAGCAGTATAACCTAAAACAAATATATACGACTAAACAACCTTTATTACAACTTGCTGTTGTAATCACCAGGTTATACACACAAGCAAAGAACAAATTAGAAATAATCAGCACAGTAGTACATTTGACCAGACCAAATGTCCACACAGAAACCTCAGAATATCACGTTTCTGGAAGTCACCGGCCTGTAAGATTGCACTGCAGTGATCATCACATCCTGCTTGTTGTTCCTGGAAACAAAAGACTGCTGCTTCCTGTTACTGCGACTAGTAAAGTGCTAAGTCACCTATTATCTTGTTCATATTGACAAAGTGACTTGCTGTATTTGACTAGAAGCAATTGGGTCAATGTTTGAACCAGATGCTGATTTCTTTGAACATCCCATGACTTTTGTGTTGTCAATGGTGACTCTGAATGTGTGTGTTTGAGTCATGCAGGGGACTCGACCCAAAAGCAAAATAATTTTCACAGCTGCAGATTGTGATGCACCAGATAAGTACATATATGTTTAAGGAAATTAACAGCATAATAAAAAAGTGTTAATTTCAAAAGAACAAGAAAAGTAAGAATCATTGAAAAAATGGAAAATCAAACAGAGATAGATCATTGTTTCAAGTGTCATTTTCATTCTTTTAACGAAATATATTGCCAAATGTTTTAATAAATATATAGACAGACAGACAGATATTTATTCAATATTGTAGGCCAAATGACCCATAATACAGTTTTGGTTTACAGATATATGATTTCAGTCACGTGATAATATATAAGTACAATCATGTTTTTCTTATTTCGAAGACCTTTTTGAGGAAGAATGACACAGACATAAGCACATTTCTATTCTTCGAGTTTAACAAATTAATCAGTAATTGTTTATCTTTGTGTATAGTACTGATGATTGGGAGATAACTATTTCTAAGTTCATTAAAATAACTACAGTATAAAATACATGTATTTCATCTTCGATGCAGCTTTCTTTACAATATGTACATAAGCCAATATTGTCATCTTGTACATTTTTCTTTCGGAGGTGTTTCACATTAAAATCGTGTAAAGATATGCGTAGTTTGCAAAAAGCTCTTCTTAAAGTTATATCTTGAAGTTCAGTAATATAAGCCTCAGTGACGAATATTGATTTAACACTTGAATAATGACATAGATAATCTGAAGATGTTATTTGAGAATGCCAAGTTTGTTAAAATATGTCTTGCTATCGCTGCTTGAGAACAAAGGTGAATTATCTTGTTCATATTGACAAAGTGACTTGCTGTATTTAACTAGAAGCAATTGGGTCAATGTTTGAACCAGAAGCTGAATTCTCTTAACAACCCAAGACGTTTTGTGTTGTAATTGGTGACTCTGAATGTGTGTGTTTTAGTAAAGCAGGGGACTAGATAATGTCTTTGTCTTTTTAAGAAAATTTAAAGCATAATCAAAAAGTGTTAACTTTAAAAGAACAAGAAAAGTAAGAATCATTGAAAAAAATGGAAAATCAAACAGAGATAGATCATTGTTGAAATATGCACCTGAATCAATCCCTTTTTAAGCGTAATTTTTATTCTTTTAACGAAAGATATTGCCAAATTTTAAAAATAAATATATAGATTTCATTCAAGGAATAGTGAAACTAAACGCTGACTTTTCCAAACGTATTTATATTGCAGCTTAAAGGTATATATATTGTACCTACATTGGATTGAGTTCTGTGGGCTATCATATATTGGGATTTTTTTAGGTTTTATGAAATATATTTTGTCCTCTGAGAATAATATTGTGCAAGGAATTGATATTGGTACAGCGAAGATTTGAAACATACAGCTATGAAAATTTCATGTGACAAATGTGTGAGTAAGGGAACATGTGCGTTATAAAGTATATGAATTACATAATGTAATTGTATAAATAATGCCATATTTTCTTAAGCTATGTTTGCACTTAACCATTGTAAGAAAGGAATGAAAACGAATGAAATATAGTACATGTATGAACGTTGTTTATTCACACTGGAAAGAGTATGTTAAAAACAATTTTGAACCCTCAAGCATTCTGTATAATAAAAGTTGAAAAAGTAGATTTTGTTTGTTTGTAAATGATAGTATGTTGTAATAACAGTTACAGTACTGTAATGTACATCATGGAATGTTACCCATATTGTGTCCTAAACACCAAATCTGCTGCAACATTGCAAAAAAACATTTGAAAACACAAATGCCAAATTCCTCCACCTGTGCAAGGATGCTCAATTACAAGAACATGTAGGCGGGCAACAGCAAACTGATTAAGCACCATTTTGTGATATGTCTACCCAACATTTGTTTATATTGAACTCGAAGAACTAAAACATCAGTTCATGCTACCTTCATTTGAAATTCCTGTTATCGTTCATCAGCTACCAATCTATTATCTCATACATTACGTCAGAAGTACTTTATAATCAAGATATACTTTTCATTCAAAGTAAAAAATTGTAGTTCAAGTAAATAAGTGTGTTATCTTTTACCATGATGCAATGCATAAGTGCATTTTGATGTTCCTTTAAGACATTTCGTACTTGTAACATCTGGTGTATAAAATTAAACTGAATAACAAATAATTTCCTTTTTTAATTTAAAATTTCTAAGTTTCTAATACCTTGTGATCTTAGATGTCTTCAGCTTTCTTCGGGCTCACAGGGCTTCCAGAAAACGGCTGTGTTATTAGCAATTTTTCTGTCTTCAAGAATTTCATCGATTCCAATTCAAGGGTCAATTCTTTCAAATCACATTAACGCCTGAATTAACTGTGAAGTAACTAAAATATAGCGTCAATTTTTAAACATTCTATTGTAGATAGTGAGCAATGTAAATGAAAATGTAAATGTTAATCAATTGTAATTTTAACAATGAAGTAATAAGGCTAGATTGTGTAGACTAAATAACTTCAAGCCCATGATATGGACGGTAATTTAAATTTCGGAAAATATTGTTGATAAAAAAATTGGATATCATCATCATTTCATTGACCCTATTGACTATATCCAAAGGTGAACAATCTCGAATCAAAACGGTTACATCATATAATGGCAGCAGCCACACGAGGTTACGCACAAATACTATACATACCAAGATTCAGTTGCCTGGATATAAGGATGTACGGGATTATCTTTTATTGACCTCAGACCATGTTTTGGGTCCTTTGATCTTTCAAGTGTCTTTGAGGTCTAAGAAGCAATTATGTCCGATGTTTACTCCGTGTACCTCTGCTAGGAGATCTATTCAAAGTTAATCTAAAAATCCATTGGCATTGATTGTGTTATAAAATTCCTCGTCTAGGGAAGCCTTTAATGTCTACAATTATATCTGTGCATCCTGTCTAGGGTGAAAATACAATTAAATAGGGTCAAACAATTCTGAATCGAAATAAAATGCTTTCCTTTGATTAACAAACATGCTTTTTCCTGATTTCAGACATTTATACTGAAATGAATAAAACCCTTTGAGACATTTTGTCATTTTACAAACTACGTTCTGAGATCATTACCATTAACAGCTGAATTGACAATATATATTGACATTTATAATCGAGAACCCTTAATTTTGGCAATGTGCCAATTATCCGCTGATATCGTAGATATTTGGGCAGCCTCCTGATAGTTTATTGGTTTACACATGTGCCATACAGAGTCGACAACTGTTGAATGAGTATACTGGTTGTACAGTTCTGCACAAATTTATAAAGGTTTACGTTTCAGTTACCTCAGTAGAACCCACAGGGGTTCGATCTCGGAGTGGACAATATAACACAAAATATTCAATATCTGGACTTTTGCACTCAATATATCGTTATCATATGTTGAGATAAACCTACATCTCAAATTTGAACGAAATCGGTCAAGAAATAAAGATTTTAGGTAATCTCTACGTATTATATAGAATACAGAAGGGGGGTCACTCCAGTCGCTAAAACCTGATCGAAAACAGGTCACATCGATTATTTTAACGTGCGGTGCAATTAATACTAAATTTTATCGCAAAACTATGCACTGGTATCATAGATCAAGCTTTTATCTTGCTGACCATCTCGCCCAATTTTTCGAATTCCATCCAACTTTTGACCACTGACCCTCGCATTAACACCACACCTATCTTTGAACAAATGCCTGGCCGAATACGGGGAAGTAGTTTTCTAGAACCGTAGCGAAGCGCCACAGCTCGTTATACTTATGAGTGTTAAAAAAAGATGTAGAGCAACAGACAGTCTTGACATTAAAATCCATCAGACAATTTTTCTTCTTCAGCTGAAACTAGACACTGTTCAAGTTCTACAAGACAGACAATCTTAATTATTTGTCTATATTGACCAACGCTCTGTCTTAAGTACTTTTCATATTGACATGTTAAAACAGAATATATATATACATGTATGTACAGAAGGATACATTAATGGCTCATCTACCACAGTAATCAGTCTTCTTATTTTTAGAATTTGAAACTTTAATAACATAATACATTAAGGATACACATACATGTACATGTAAGTATGCATTTCCAAGAAGGTATTTCGTATCAACGCTTCATGCCTTGTTGATAAATATATTTCTTGTATAATGCATATGTATATTCTAAGGTGACATTGATTTCATGTAAAGTACACTTGTCAGTAAGGATACATTCGTTAATTCTGTGTTCTGTGAAACATTTGTTGGAATTCCCTTATAGTGAAAGTGTAATCAACATATCCAAACCAGTTGTGTGAAGTAGTTTTCTTTAAGAAAATACAAACTTGGCGCATTCATTCATGGTGTAAGTAATTCCATTTGACAAGTGCATGTAGGCGGACTACACCAAGCTAATTACTTTGCAGTTGTTGATAGACGTCTTTCTTAAGTTCGTCTAAATTTGCACAACGAACAAAGAAAATATATTCAGTGACATGCACCTGGGTTAAAATTCAGTCAACAGAAAAGAGTAAAACAATTCAACACTCAAGTCGACAGGAATTTATGAAAAGCAACGCTACCGTTTGAAATTGCCATTTATATACGATGGTTACGTTTAAACACGTTGTAGAGACATTATTTAACTTTTGAGAGTACATGTTACTCATTTATTGTATATTTTCTCTAAAGTTTTGTAAACTAAAACGAAATAATTGAAAATGTATACTTCTCAAAACAATGTCAGATAGCTCAAGTTCAAAACATGGCGGTCTTGTCTTCAGTGACTTTAAAGGTGTTATCTATTGTAGTGAAAAGCTTGATGAAGAATTTTCCTGTACAAATGGGGTTAAACAAAATCGAAAATTTAAAAATTGTTTCGTAGTTCCGTGATTCTGTTATTCCATGGTTCCGAAATGTTTTCTTTTCCAGGAAATATCTAAAAAAACGTTCAATATATTTTTACGAAACTTGATTTATGGTTAGATCTGGAAAGGGACTAGTGCTTTTTGTGATTTCAGTTATTCAAATATTTTAATTTTTTTCTGGTTTCCATGGAAACAGTTTGAACTAAGTGCATATGGGGGAAAGGTCCGTTTCCCGGCCATATCTCAAAAACCGTTCCTTATCATTTTACGAAATTTGGTATGTGGTTAGACCTCATGATGAAGTAGTGACTTTCGCTATTTTGGTGATTCTAAAGTTTAAATTTGTCGGGTTTCCATGGAACAATTTTTAACTTACTGCATATTGAGGGTAGAATCTGTTTCGAGCCATATCTCCAAAACCTTTCAATATTTTTTTACAAAACTTTGCATGTGCTTATCCGTATGGTGGTGTAGTTCCTTTAGCTATTTTGGTTATTCTAGATTTTATATTCTTCTGGTTTCCATGGAAATAATTTGAACTTGTTTCCGCTAGATCTGCTAGGATCTGTTTCATAACTAAAACTATTCGATTTTCGATTGCAGGTTGAGTTGGTATGAGGTTATGTAACACTGTTTAAATTCAAATCAAATTAGAGGGCTAGATCTTGAGTTCATCACCGAATATTAACATTTCCTTGTCACTAATAGGATTGATACCTTGCATTATAAACTAGTCCCTAATTTCGTCCTCGGCAAAAAGTAGAAACATTATATTGCCGAGTATTTTAAGGCAGTAATGTGTGTGTTTCCTACAGATAAGAGGGAAATGTTTACAGGAGAGATTGCAGTATAAGTTAGGGATTTTAAAATTTGAATTTCAAGTAAAAGAAGCTTTTGAGCTCTCACAAATTTCAGTTTTTTTATTTTCAGACTATTTAAACTCCGAATTAAGTGATATCTTTATTTATTTCAACAACAGTTATGTGAAATCTAACATTAATTCAACACTCATTATATAAGAAGCATGTCATGTCTGGGTGAGATTGATATGAGCATAACTATAGATTGTTTAGTGATTCCTAAACCTAATCAGTAGTAATATGTTTGCCACAAAATATTGAACAAATTGCTTAGCTATGCGTAAGTAACAAGAAACCACATGCAAACTGAACACTTTCGAGTCTTTGTCATTTAGTAATGACCAATCTTTCATGACCGAGAAAAATTATACTGTTGACATTTTTAATGTAAATTTTCAGGAATTTGAACTTTTTCTTACAGATTATTTGAATGCTGATCCAAGGGACTACAAATTGATACATTAACCATCACACATGAAACATATCACATTTTTATTGGATTAAGATCGTTATGTTGTTCTAAACCTAAGGTGGATCCATGATAAAACAAGGTAGTTTTGTTTGGTCTGTAGTTTCAGTAATATGATAACATTAACCATTTGTGATATTAATTCGGAAATTGAATCAACCAAGAACGATGCCTTACCGTATAATCTTCATTGATCAAACCTTTTATACTCTGTTAAACAAAGAGCTGAAACAACCATTCCCACTATGATTAGATTTATACAGAGGCAGAGTGCTCTTCCAGGACCCACGGGGCATATACCATGTTCTTTGAACTAAATAAAAGAAAAGGTCAAGGCTATCTTAGCCTTTGATAAGTCAATATCCTCGATGTTATAGTCACAAAGGTTATACGTTGTTGTTATACAATTATAATTTGTTGAATGGCTTCTATAGTAAACCTTTCGTTGATAATTGGCCCTAAAGTGAACTCATCCTTAACTTACAGTCAACATTTCATGAATTATATTTTGTAATATGGAAAGTATTATTTTCAATTAGTTTCTAAATTTATGAGAAGGAGTAAAACAGAAAGAGAAAGGCAGAAACATATACAGATTGTAGATCACATATAGGGATCTCTTATCACACTTGTGGCGTCAGCCTATTGTTCTCATGCTCCATTATTTTTCGGTTTGGAGCTTTGCAATGTTATTTCAAGTGTTTCACCGAAAATTCATGAAGTTTTAAACGTACATGTATGTAGTTGAATAAGCATCAAGTTGAATGTAATGTTAATAGTGTAATATCATCAGAACTCGTCATTCCTTGAAAATAATGGACCTCGGCACTTTTGCTTTTTCGACTACACACCCTTTAAACACATTACCCATTCCTCATTCCTGACGGGATCAAATACCTTAAAGATGCAACATCAAAAGAGGTCGACTGTATTAAAAGCACTTACATTTCATTATTTGGGATTAGAACAGTACAATTGTAAAAGACAATCGTGAAGAAACAAGGCCTCGAAGATATCAAAACGTTATGATAGTTGTCGGTACTCTACTTCATAAAAGATGAATCATTTACAGATGATAGTTGCTAAGCTCTGTTTTGTCAACTCTCATTATAAGTATAGTAACTATAGTATGGAAATTCTGTTTTTACCAAATCATGTCAAATTACAATATATAAGATATTTTCTTATCAGCACTTTTCATGATATTGAATTGGCTCAATGTTATGATTGAATGCGTGCTGGTTATGATTAAGAGCATTTAGCTTTAGTACACAAAAGGTGTTTAAGAAATGATTCAATTATTGCAATAATGCAAGTACTAGATTTATGTGTCACAAATTTAAGAAAAAGTAATTGAAGCATCATTACCCTGTTAAACTGAATTATCCAATTATCGATGTCGTTTTAAGAATCTACAGAATTGTTTAATGCGTTTGTGTGGGTGTGAAAATTCCTTTGTTTTCTTAAAAAAACAATAGGAAATCTAATGATTTCAATGCATTTGAAACATTGTTGATTTGAAACGTTATTGAAGTGTATTTTTTTTGTTCACCAATATATAAAACTCTCTAGCAAGGACACATTATGTATACTCTCTCACTGGATAACAGTATGCTATTCTGGATCGTGACCATGTTTACCCTTGGACTAGCATAAACCATGAACCATTAGATACAATACTAACAACTGTCTATATCGCAAATCAATTCAATAACTGTATATGGAATCAATCAGATCATGTATACCATACTGCAGAACAAAACCAGATAGAGCATGTTCTGATATCTACATCAAAGGAAGAGAAATCGAGTGAAAAGTATTGAATAATGACATATGATATCTGTGTGTTGATCAGGCGTAAATAAAAAGCCTGGATGAAATGAGGTAGATTTTGTATTATTGTGCAAAGATTGAAAAAAGTAATAACTGATTCTTTAAAAGTGATCCCTTTGAATACCCCTCAAAAATAAAGAAAATTGTACTAAAGAGATATTTGAAACAAGTTTAAACCTTATAATCCTTGTTTTATTTCTTAGGGAAGGTAAAGAATTGAAAACTGCCATGAAACTAACCTTTACGTGCACAAGAACACTATTTCTGGAACGGTTTATTTCAATTCATTGTTAAGATATGTCTTAAAGTAAACAAAGCACTGAAACATGTGTCCATCAATTATGAAAGTGTGGAAAGGATCATGCAAATTTGATTAAAACTCAGATGATCACAAATTTATGGTTGAAGGCCTAACTCTTTCTGCATAGTACTCCAGGCGAATAAACTTACGTGTGTTTTACATATAACCAAAGCGGTACATTAAACAATATAACTAAAACGAATAAAAAATGTTGTTTACAAATTTCTCCCGAGCTCAGCATGATAGAGCAGTTCTATTATTTGTTATTATAGCCAATCCGAATGTTTAATGTTACTTCTTTTGTAGCCATTTAGCAGACCAAAATGTTCCCGTTAGGTAATTTCACCTTCGCTTTGAAACTTGGTTTACTTACCTGCATAAATTATTGTTTATATATGCTGGATACCTAACTTAAACTACTCTTCATAAACCTATTTCTGGAAAGTATGAATAATTATAACGTAAGTTTTGCAGACCGCTTAATTTGGGAACCATTTAAAGCATCACCATTTTTGAGTCAAGAACAATTGCTATAGATGAACTACATGTAGTTACAAACAAATTTTATATTTGGTTATCAAAAGGATATTATGCTTAGCAAGCAAAATAGAAAATGATGTTGAATGGTTTTCAAACGAATTTTACAATTTTAGTTAATTCGATGGTTGTAACCTTCCTGTTTGTCCTTAGTGAAGCTAAATGCATTATCAACATTTTGGTTTCGGTAACTAAGGCATTCCTGCAGAGTGAAATTAAAAACACTCATAAGATCATAATATTCTCATCACTGATTAACGCTTTCATTTTCTTATTAAATCGGTTGTAGTGTTAGATTGAGGTCGACTGCTTTCTGTTTCTAACCCATCGAAGTCAGATGATAATCCAGCAACTATTCCCCTGTCACAAACAACTAAGTATTAATGAAAATAAATAAACTGCTTGCGTACTGGATACATTTTATCCTTTATATATATATGTTTAGTTTACTAACTTTCTCTGGGAAATAGAAAACTAGTATGATGAAACCTTAAGTTCTAAGCAACATCAATAATCTAAAGACGTTTTTGAAAATTTATTTTTTCTAATAATTTT
Source organism: Steromphala cineraria (assembly GCA_916613615.1). NCBI lineage: Eukaryota > Metazoa > Mollusca > Gastropoda > Trochida > Trochidae > Steromphala > Steromphala cineraria. The sequence goes on from OU744721.1 coordinate 73,608,599, forward strand.
TACGTGTTTGCACACTTTCATAAAGATTGACAAAGTGATTCTGCTTTTCAATTAGAATAAAGATAATTCCTATCTGTCATGCCTTTCAACATATTTTAAATCGAAACAACAACTGTAGAGTGAGTTGATTTCACAAAGAGTTAGTGACGTGAAAGATAAACAGATCGGTAATGTTCTTGAAACTTCATAAACAGCTGTCTATCAACCATTCTGTCAGCCCTGAAAGATATGCCACAAGTATAGACATTTGTTCTCATTGCGTTATGATGTCCAACCAATTACAGAACAGTTATGCTTGAATTTCATGGTATTTATTCCCATCGACCTGTTATTGGTAGGGAAACATTGTATCTTATATACTTTGACTTAGATATTATATGAAAAATGTAATGTTTGTTGAAGGAAGTGGACTATCGAAATTATTTGAATATTACAACTTTTTAATAGAATTCAAAGGATACCTGACATTTAGTAAGTGAAAAGATAACACGATATATATCATCATACTATTTTTCAAGTTAAATGTCTAATTTTTTTTAGAGGAAGCACATAATCATACCTAGGCAGATCCAGTTTTTCCATAAATATTGTTTGCTATCCATGAATCAAAATTAACAAAACCGTAAAGCGTCAATGCAAATATATTCACATGGAAATCAAATTAGAAAGTTAAATAAATGGTATTGAATTTATTCTATAATGATAAATGTTTAAAAAGCTAAGTAAAAGTAAGCAAGTAGCTCAACAATTTTATGAAAAGTCACTGAAAAAATCTGATAGTAAGAGCTGCAAACTAAACGTTTGACGGTTACATTTGGTGAAGTTAAACGGTTTTTACTACTGCCTACTATTGGCTCAAATGAACGTTTCGTAGAGAATTACAGATTACAATTACTGTTAGGAATTGACATCTAAATTTCCAATTGCATTTTGATAAAAAGAAAATGTGAGAAGGGAGGAAACGTGATTAAAACCTTCATTGGCTGTGCCATATATCTAATAAATAACTCAGATTTCAATGAGCCGATTCACCAATATGCGTTGCTCTTCATGGGTTCATAGAGAAGATAAAATATTTTAGGAAATCAACATCAAAAGCTTTGAAGATCGATTGAAACCTCTTAAAGTTAATTTCAGTTTATGGGCATGTGAAACAGCAACATATCAATTGTTATAAGATTTTTAATAGTATTTTGAAAAGCCATGTCTAAATACACCATTACGTGAGGATATATTTGAGACATGAGGTACTTATAGGTAATCAATGATGAATACATAACAAAGACGTTTGTATATTCTGGCCTTGTCTTAAAGCTAGTTCACTGATTTACACATTTTTAGCTTTTGCAATGAGATCGTGTTACATATAAACAAAATCGTATGAAAAAACATAAGAATGTAACATTGCTCTGAATTTTTGTTTTGCTTAGTACCCAAATGATCATGGAGAGAACTTATATATATACAAATATCTTTTGATTTACTTATAATGTACAATTCATAAATACATGACCACATTGCACCGATTCTACTTTTTTTAAAAATAGATATGCAGATATCAACACAATAAGAACTTATATTTAAACGTTCTTTAAAAAATTGATTAATCCAAGTGACAATGAAGTGTTATTTACAACCATCGTTCAGATCAGAATTTAAATATTTTTTTAGTGTACGTGGTATTGCCCTTCGCTAAAACCCTAACACAAACTTATAGATATAACAAATTTGGTGCTTTGTCTGAACTATTGTATGATAAATCATATTCGTCTTCGTTTTCGCTGGGTTAATTATACATTGATATTTGTTTGGATCTGTCAAATGTCATGAAAAAATAGGCATAAAGCATGCAATGCCAATCAAACGGAAGGAAACTTTGCTAAATTAGAGTAATTGTAAAGAAAATGATATGCAAACTGTTTATGGATAATCTACTATTTCAGATCATTTTTGTATTGGCAAAGATGTAAAATAGGAATGTGATAAAGTATCCAAGTAATGTGTCTTTTGACATGCATTTGCCCCCCTCCCCTCTCCCCCCCCTTTCAAAACCAATATGATTTAAAAATACTTGCCATCCAAATTATGCAAGAAATTACTTTTTCTAAAGGATGTCTTTTATCTATCACGGGGGAAATTATAAACATATTTCAGAATGTAGATACATATTGTTGGAGTGAAACATGAAGATTTATGATAATGAATGAAAAATGTAGCATGTATCTTAACTATTCCAATCATGGTTATAATTATTCCTTCTTTTGATGAACTGTAGTTTATGTTTGAAATAAATTGCTCGAATGTATACCTAATTAGTTCTTTAACATGAAATCAGACTCGATCCAATTGATTATACATGCACGTTAGACATGAAATCATACTCGATCAATTTGATAAAACATGTTCTTGACATTTCCACAATATCCTAATAAACAACAGATCAGACTTTATCGACGTGATCTATCAAATTTTACCATTTAGATGAGTGTCAACATACACCAAACGAATGTTTGAGTTATAGTTGATACCTGTATGTATTCAAAAAATAACTTTCAATTTCAAAGAAAAACAAGAACTTTTACTTTCTGCTGAGTTGTATTTCTGTCTATTGGATTAACACCTATATGATTGTTGATGCATTTAATTTCCTGTGTTCTCCTAGATGTATACTTTCCAGGGGTTGACATAAGTATCATTTTCGTATGTTTCAACGTTGAAAAGGGTAACTGTGATTGGTTCGAATACGAGCCTATTATTGCTAGTTTAGACTTTACGATAACATATAAAGGATCTGGGCCTAGATTTTCGAAGCTCTCTTAGTGCTAAGATAGTCGTTGGCCAATGTTAATTTATGGTACTTACGACTGTCTTGTCACTAAGAGAGCTCCGAAAATCTAGGCCCTAGAGTACAAGAGTTCCAGACTTCTTAAGTTACATTATTAAATTGAAATAAGTGTAGTGGGAATTAAGATTATTGCTTAAGCTAAGATGTACTGTGTAAAAGATTGTCATTTCTAGAATGGTGTTAAGAAATATCACGAGTATATTCTACTTCAGCGTACAGCAGATTACGAAAAGTGTATTTGATTACTTTGAGACTTAGTACAAAATGAATATAATTGAATATAGTGCTCACTTACGTTCGACTCATTCAATTAGCATTGTACCAATAGTTGTGTTTTTTGAGCAGATGAAGAAAGATCCTTTTCCCACCACATATACTGGAAGATGATACTAAGGAACTAGGGGAATAAATTATATATAGATATTTATGCAACACAGGGGTCCAAATGCAAAAACTAAAATTACCTGATTTTATATTTGGAAAGTATGTTGTAAAAGGGTACGTTCTGTAATAATGTTCATCAAATATTGACTGTTTGGACCAAACGTTTGTTGAAAATGCATTTAGTTGAAGAAAATATTGCTGCAAGAAGAACTTTTTTTTCAAATTTTCACTAAATTTGTACTTTTGAAATGACAAATTACTAAGTTGATTAAAAATAAAGAGACCGCAAACAAGATAATGATGCAGGAAGTTTATTCAGTGAACTTAGTGGGTGATCTTAAATGATTTAAACAAAATAACTTGAACTAGAAAGCAATTGATAACAGCTTTGTTCACATCAACATATTTTTTAGTTTAAAATGTCCTCTTTTCATGGATGGCATGTGGGTTAACATTACAAATCAAACTAATTTCTATATGGTTGATATTTTTAATTTCAAACAAAACAAAATGTGAGCTTTATCAAAATGTTTTAAATGTTCCTGGTAGAGTTGAATCTACAAAAACGATATAAAATAACTACAGAACTAACTCTTCAAATGTTTGAAGGGGTATTTTGGTTTTCTTGGTTGATCTTATATTTAGATTTGACTTCATTTAAAGGAAAACAGTTGACTTCACAGCTGCAATAATGCATGTTAAAAGTTAATCATGTTGACTTTCTTATCGGGTTACTACTAGAATACCTGATCCAAAGTACATAAAGGTCACTTGTGCAACTTTTGTGTGGCTATATTCAAAAATATATGTTAGCTGGTATGACAAAATCATGGAAACAAACACAATTTAATTTGGTTAGTAGAACATAATAAAAAGCTATATTGGCATTCAGCATTTATAACATCCAAATTTATACATTTCAGTATGTAGAGTAATTGGATCTTAGTTATTTCGTATTGTATTTCAAATCTGCATTTGACTTCGACGTAATTGAAAAGACATGAAAACATTTATAATAAGCACATTTAAGATATTACTTCCAAACTGCTTGGTAACGGTAACAAATAGATATCAACTTATATCAGTGTAGGTATTACACTTTGTCACATTAGTGTGATAGTAGAGCGAAATGAACAAAACAAAGTGTCCATCATTTATCCTTCTTGTTTTGTCAATGTCATACTTGTTAAGTGACTTTGATATATTTTCAATGGCTACGATATTTGACTTTGTAAAGGTTAAGATCATGATAGGATTAGAACGACAGTATCCACGAGTTAACACGAAATTACTTTCATTTTGGGGACATTTGCATAAAAATGGTTTTATATGAATCAATAATATTTTGATGCGGGATATAGTATCTTTTTCCATTAAGATCATGTGCGATTTATCATATTAGTTTGCATAGGGAATAACTGGAAATATGGTAACCTCCTCCCTCTGTTAGATACAAACGTACAAGATTTTATGAAGTCATGGCCCCTTTCATGTTTATGATAATTTTACAATTCTGTAAAATATTTATTTAAATGATTTGGAAAATATGTTTTGCATAGCATTGGTAAGTAATGTTCAACTTAAAATAATGAATTTGAACTATAAACGACTTCAGTCTCTGTTTACAAAACAAAAATATTTCCGATCTTAGACTTCTTATATTCTAATGTTGTGATGGAAGCTCAGTTTAAAGTAAACATGGTGTGTGTAATATGATCACAAGGAAGCTGCAGTTAACAGCTGCAATAACACGTAGGCGTAACAAGGGAACATTACCATGCTAATGAATGAATAAAGAAGATACACGTTTTTTATGACACAGCCAATTGCTCAGAGTACATGGGCATCAAATCTAACACTTAAAGAGAACCTCAATGACGCCCCCAATTTTACAGATTTTTCCATAGGAATATACATTACTCTGCTGCTAACGCTAGGTATTGCTTTATATGAATATTCCATATTATAATTTCCCTAAGGATATGAATAAACGATAAGTCGAATGTGCCACTATTCATTGATATTTTGAACAAAGCTCGGCTGCAGATAAGAAAACACATACTGATGATGGTAATTCGTTATAACACTGTTTGATCAACATCTTTAGTCTAACAGTGTCATGGGGAAAAACAAAATTATCATGAATCACATCAAAGAACGATATTTACACATGGAATCATATTGCCTGATGACAGAAATCACACGAATCATCAATGCAGTAAACGTGTACAGATCAACGTAGAAAAGCCTATTATTCTTGAATGTTCATGTCATTATTCTATCATATATTTAACTTAATTTGATTATGACCGGATAGTGTTTCCAAATATAATCTTATAAAACCTTTTCCAGAATCGATTTGGTGTCTTATAAACCCTTTTCCAGAATCGATTTGGTGTCTTATAAACCCTTTTCTAGAATCGATTTGGTAGGTTTGGTTTCTGATTCCTTTAATGTGTTAGATATAAACCCTGTTATCTCAATGCAAAACCAATCATTCATTAACATAAACTTTTTCAATTTGAAATGGTCCGTCTTTCATAGTAATGGTGTACACCTAAGTCCCAAGACGCACATAACACTAAACTTGCTCGAGAGTAAACTAGCCTAGTATAGTTAGAAGTGATGGTTATCAATACCATTTGGGGTAATAGGCAGTATTAAAATTTGTCTTGAGGCATAAGTTACTGTTTTCTCTATTTCCGTTCATTTGGGAACTATTTAGAAACATTTCCATTTCCTATTCAAGCACAGATACTACTGACTTCTCGTTTTTTTTATGCAATTGTGCTGTCAAAGTGACTTTGATAGCTGTTTATATTCTCTGCTTTTAGGAAGAACGATCAATAATCGTGGTACGGGATACGGGGTACGGGATAGTTCAGTCGGCAAGAGCGCCGGTCTCACGTTGCTGAGGTCCAGTTCGAATCCCATCCAGGGCAAACCTAGAGTTCACCTCTGTTAGAACTCTATAAGTGTCACCCTGGAGCCCTAGTGTGTAGTGCAACAAAAACTGCGCACTTAAAAGATCCGACGAATTCATGTCAGTGGCTGAATGGTGGATACATGAACACGTGCATAAGCCGAGCTGTCGGTTATCAGCGTTCAGCAGTGTTCGACAAAGTGCTTTGACTATGTGTCTCAGTTCACCCAGCTGTGAATGGGTACACTGTGAGGCATAGAATGGTCCCTAACCTGAGCGCCACATATGGATGCCGGTTGAATACTCCCCAGGGAGTTGAATTGGAAAAATGATCGGACGGTGAAAGAATGCCATTGACCAGGGGAAAAATGTAAGCGCCTTGAGCAACCACGAGTGGTTGGATATGCGCGCTATATAAATATCCATATAATAATAATAATAATTAGACAACCACAGTTTTCCATATGAATTGTGTATGGACACACATATCTAGTAATTTGTATCACTATGATTATAATCCTTTTGTCTTATTGTATTTTTGTAACCGTAAGTATTTTATATTTGTATATAAGAATAGTAGTTTTTTAATGTTATCATTATTCATAAAATTTAAAATAATATTGAATGTTGTTGATATCAAGATTCCAAGTGACTATACACAGGTGATAACATCACCTACTATGGGTAAGATAACAATGAATTGTGCAAAATATCCGAGTGACTTATAAACCACGTTAATCAGTAGATAGTGTCATTATTTATGCAATACTGTTGTGTTTACCCTATTTTATGATATTGAAATCACTGAGGAAATTGATTTTGTTTAAGAAAGTTGATAGAATACAACTCTTTCATTGTTCTGTTTCCTGATCATATTTGACTTAATGACGTTTATATCTGTTACCTGGTACATTAAGAATTTTGTCAGTGGTCTTGTATCTTGTATCTTATTTAATCAGACAAATACTGGCTCAAACATACACTTTTGATATGGTAGGAACATGTAGTCCATTCATGTTTGCAAATACAACATAAGAATAATGATGTATTTGGCGATATATTTCTTTCCGCATATGAAAAAGCTGCAATTCATAGACAGAAGACAACATGAAACCAAATACTGTAATAAGCAAACCTGTGAGCAAACCAAACGTTCTGAATTGATGGATAATTCAAAAAGATTGTTGTTAACTGGCCAACACCACTTATAACTAATCGTGACTGAGAGAATGCTTCAGATCAAAAGACTTTATCAATAACGGTTTGACTCATGGGTTGAAGCTTATCTCCGTTGATGAGACCATCAGTGGAATGAGAGGCTCGTTTGGTTATTGTCCAGAGGGAAATGATAACTACATCTATTATGGTTTGTTAGCTATTTGTGTTTACCAATAATCTCCTTTGTTCATACACAGCACCATTTCATTATTACTGTGTTTATCATATTACTTTGTGTTAAGTTAAGTTAAAAAGGCTTTTAATTCCATTTTTAATCTCAATTAGACATTTGAAGATAGATAAAGTTTAATCACAAATTTCTTGGAAAGATATTTCATATTGCAGGTCACAAAATGTCTGAGCTTTCCTTTGCCCTTATATAAAATAGTCAGAAATTTATATTTCCATTATACTTTGCTATTTACCGAATATATCTATTGGAAATTTAGCTTAGGGAAAACACTTTGACAGATATATGAAAATATGATGTTGGAATGGATATGAATTACCATATCTAAAAGCAAAACGCTGTCATGTTATTGTAAATACTTGCACATATATTTTGCATTTGTCTATACTCTGACGTTTGTTAACTATATAAACTAAATTCAATTACTACATTTTTCAAAATGTTTTGCCAATTGTGTTTATCATCGGCATTTTACCTTATTGGGAATGTATTTATTTTTGTTTGTTCTAAATGTCTTCTGAAAACACTGTCTTTGCTGATAAGTTGGTAATTCCTGATTTATAACCGTCCATGAACAAGATTATTTATGTTGATATCTTTTATATCCTTAGCTTTAAGATGTAAGTAAGTGGAACGTGCTATTGTAAAAAAGATGATTAATTTGAATACCAAGTAATATATTAAGCACTAAAAACTGCACTGTCTGAAGAAATTCCTTTATTATTGCAGTTACCTCTTTTTTGTTGACATGTTATATCGACCATTTGATGGAAAACGAAATTGCTACTACTTCTTTTCACCTTGATGTCACAGAAATCTATCTGGTACGGGATGAGCGTCAACATTATTTTATGAAGCAGGAAGGGGGTTAACAGCTTTAAAACACTTTTGCTGACCAGTGCAAACATCGTGCTCGACCAAATAATTCAATGGGATACCTAACTGCGGGAGAGAATTTAGGCAATGTAATGTTTTATCGCTTCGGAATTTTGATTTCGAGGACATGCTTTGTCAGGTAAAGTTTTGAAACAGATACTTTGTAGGTATTCTTTGAATTCAAACACTGCATTGTAGTGTTCTCTACTTTTAGAAATATGTTCACGGTCTTACCCATTATATTTCAAAGTGTTGTAGTTTGATGAAACAGAGAGACAGATGGTTAGTTACATCGTTTTTACGTTGTAGCTATATTGTTATAAGAAGCGAAAGACTTATGTTAGATTTCAGGCAAAGCTCTTGCAAGTTGTTTAATCTACTATTGACTAGTCATATTGTGTTGAGACAATTTAGGCATGAATAATACATGTGCACTCGATATTACATTTCAAGAGCTTAGTGCATTTGTAAACATCCGCTGGCTTCTTTGAAAGATACTTCCCTGAAATCACAATAAAACGTCAACAATTCCTACATAATTATAAACAACTCTTAAATGTGCCGCCTAATGAATCACAACCAAGAGGCATGTATCCAATAAGATATTTTGATCATCCGGAATTATGATTAAAATGGGTTTACCGTACTTTAAGGAATAATACAATTTTTCTGATTTGGGTACTTGTGGGTTATCAAAAAGACACAATAAGATTTCACCCTCAGGAAAAAACATTGTACATGTTAGCATTTTTCTTTACTTAAAATAAAACTAAATACATATAAATAACAATATCATTACTATAAACAAAAACCACTCTTATGACGACATCGAGACAACGTTAACAAATTCAATTTCCGATCACAAGTTCAATTAATTTTTATTTCAGATGTCTTCAAACTAGCCAATTGTGCTACGAGTCATGAGTATTCGAGTACTACATATCAAAATCAAACTCTTTTCAATCAACAGTATTAGAGTATATAACAATTGGAAACCATATTTTATCCATGAATTCTAAAAGGGGGTCAAAGAAGTAATCAGTTCTAATGTGTACTTAGTATTCTACTGCTCAGCGACATCTACATATTTTTGGCTGCTAATGTATAAGTCTTTTCATTTGAAGTCTTTCTTGTCTACTTGCACAACTGCAGAAATATCTGCGTAAGATCAACAAAAACTTATTCCTATTCAATCTTGACTTTGAATAAATACACATGGCCCTTGAGAGAATCTTCTTGTGACCAAGGACCTAATATTAAAACATGTATTGAGCAGTACATCTGATTAAAATTTATCAGAATTGTGTTAGATTTTTGTTTTCAGCTTTTTCGAGTTTTGACAGAATTTAAGATCTGAACAAGTGTTCCATGGTTGTGTTACCATTTAAATCAAAAACAGCTCTATATTCGTATCATCAATAATGCATATTAAACACATTCAGAGAAGGTATTTGGAGCCGATTCTAATGCCAACACACACATCCTCAAGTTGAAAAGCTACTCTTTGGTATTTATGTTGAATGTTTTAAGGAGTGACAGCTACAAGCTACAGTTGCTACAATTGAAATGTAATCTTTTCACCATACTTTGTGTAGGTGAGAACACATTTCTAATTAGGAACCAAAATCATTAACAATATATTTTCACTCTTCTGTTACATTATTCTCTGAATGTTTACTTCTACACCTGTCTATGAAATTTCATTTATATGTTTAGGAAGATTTTTGGTTTGAAAATAGATGTGGGATAAATGAAAGTTAAAAGGTCATATTATAGTGTCTTGCTACGAAGTTAGTGTTCTACTGTTTGAAAAAAATCCCACACATATAAGCTTCTGCTTCCTTAAGTTTTACTTTCACCTAAATTATAATTTTTCTCCTTTTTAGATAAAGTAATGTCTAGTCACATATAAATGTTGATAAACTGTAACACTTTTGCTGAAGACTATTGATTGTAATCTTTTAGTTATTTTTCGCTGTCATTACACATGAATAAATCACCATAAAATGAAATCGTACACCTGAAGAAAAGGATCAATTATATTTAAATAATGATATACAAACAAGGCAACATTTAAGTTTATTTCCCTTTCATATAAAAACTATTCAAATTTCTATTCATAAGCATCTTCATAATGTGTTATAACTTACCCCATACAAGGCAATATAACCTTATGCATTTTTTTTCTAATTGCATAACAATATCACCCAGAGATGAGGTTAAGAAGTAATATACTTCTCTTAAAACTTTAGCACTATTGCCTAAAACAAATATATACGACTATACAACCTTTATTACAACTTGCTGTTGTAATCACCAGGTTATACACACAAGCAATGAACAAATTAGAAATAATCAGCACAGTAGTACATTTGACCAGACCAACTGTCCACACAGAAACCTCAGAATATCACGTTTCTGGAAGTTACCGGCCTGTAAGATTGCACTGCAGTGATCATCACATCCTGCTTGTTGTTCCTGGAAACAAAAGACTGCTGCTTCCTCTTAGAGCGACTAGTAGAGTTTAATTTCTAGGTTGCCTATTATCTTGTTCATATTGACAAAGTGACTTGCTGTATTTAACTAGAAGTAATTGGGTCAATGTTTGAACCAGAAGCTGATTTCTTTGAACATCCCATGACTTTTGTGTTGTCATTGGTGACTCTGAATGTGTGTGTTTGAGTCATGCAGGGGACTCGACCCCAAGGCAAAATAATTTTTACAGCTGCAGATTGTGATGCACCAGATAAGTACATTTATCATCCAAAACTGTGTTCCACAGGAGATATAGCTTGTGAAAGATCAAGCGATATCTCCTAGGAGATATCGCTTTGACAGTAGATTTTGAACAATGCCCTGTAATCAGAAAATACATGACATCACAAACACTCATTGATAGAAGTAAAATATCCTCGGCAAGCCTCGGATATTTGATACTTTTATCAACTTGTGTTGATATATTTGATATCAGAAGACACTTGGGTGAGATTCTCTATATATGTTTAAGGAAATTAACAGCATAATCAAAAAGTGTTAATTTCAAAAGAACAAGAAAAGTAAGAATCATTGAAAAAATGGAAAATCAAACAGAGATAGATCATTGTTTCAAGCGCCATTTCATTCTTTTAACGAAAATATATTGCCAGATGTTTTAATAAATATATAGATTTCATTCAAGGAATAGTGAAACTAAACGCTGACTTTTCCAAACGTATTTATATTGCAGCTTAAAGGTATATATTATGTACCTACACTGGATTGAGTTCTGTGGGCTATTATATATTGGGATTTTTTTAGGTTTTATGAAATATATTTTGTCCTCTGAGAATAATAATGGGCAAGGAATTGATATTGGTACAGCGAAGATTTTAAACATACAGCTATGAAAATTTCATGTAACAAATATGTGAGTAAGGCAACATGTGCGTTATAAAGTATATGAATTACATTATGTAATTGTATAAATAATGCCATATTTTCTTAAGCTATGTTTGCACTTAACCATTGTATTGTAAGAAAAGAATGAAAACGAATGAAATATAGTACATGTATGAATGTTGTTTATTCACACTGGAAAGAGTATGTTAAAAACAATTTTGAACCCTCAAGCATTTTGTATATGTAAAAGTTGAAAAAGTAGATTTTGTTTGTTTGTAAATGATAGTATGTTGTAATAACAGTTACAGTACTGTAATGTACATCATGGAATGTTACCCATATTGTGTCTTAAACACCAAATCTGCCGCAACATTGCAAAAAAACATTTGAAAACACAAATGCCAAATTCCTCCATCTGTGCAAGGATGCTCAATTACAAGAACATGTAGGCGGGCAACAGCAAACTGATTAAGCACCATTTTGTGATATGTCTACCCAACATTTGTTTATATTGAACTCGAAGAACTAAAACATCAGGTCATGCTACCTTCATTTGACATTCCTGTTATTGTTCATCAGCTACCAATCTATTATCTCATACATTACGTCAGAAGTACTTTATAATCAAGATATACTTTTCATTCAAAGTAAAAAATTATAGTTCAAGAAAAATAATTGTGTAATCTTTTACCATGATGCAATGCACAAGTGCATTTTGATGTTCCTTTAAGACATTTCGTACTTGTAACATCTGGTGTATCAAATTCAACTGAATAACAAATAATGTCCTTTTTTAATTTAAAATTTCTAAGTTTCTAATACCTTTATTGTGATCTTAGATGGCTTGAGCTTTCTTCGGGCTCACGGGGCTTCCAGAAAAAGGCTGTGTAATAAGAAATTTTTCTGTCTTCAAGAATTTCATCGATTCCAATTCAAGGGTCAATTCTTTTAAATCACATTTACGCCTGAATTAACTGTGAAGTAACTAACATATAACCTCAATTGTTTAACATTCTTTTGTAGATAGTGAGCAATGTAAATGAAAATGTAAATGTTAATCAATTGTAATTTCAACAATGAAGTAGTAAGGCTAGTGTGTGTTGACCAAATAACTTAAAGCCAATGATATGGACGGTAATGTAATTTTCGGAAAAAATTGTTGATAAAAAATATGGATATCATCATCATTTCATTTCCTTTACCCCATAGAGTATCGCCAAAGGTGAACAATCTCAATTATTCAAAAACGGTTACATATAATGGCAGCAGCCACACGAGGTTGGGCACAAATACTATACATACCAAGATTCAGTTGCCTGGCTATAAGGATGTACATGTACAGGATTATCTTTTATTGACCTCAGACCATGTTTTGGGTCCTTTGATATTTGAAGTGTCTTTGAGGTCTAAGAAGCAAGTATGTCCAATGTTTACTCCGTGTACCTCTGCTAGGAGATCTATTCAAAGTTAATCTAAAAGTCCATTGGCATTGATTGTGTTATAAAATTCCTCGTCTAGGAAAGCCTTTAATGTCTACAATTATATGTGTGCATCCTGTCTAGGGTGAAAACACAATTTAATAGGGTCAAACAATTCTGCATCGAAATAAAATGCTTTCCTTTGATTAACAAATGTGCTTTTTACTCTGTTTCCAGACATGTTTACTGAAATGGATATAAAACACTTTGAGGCATTATGTCATTTTACAAAAATCATATCTATTTACAGTTGAATGAGATTTTTGGTTGTACAGATTCTGGATTTCATTAAAATTTAAATTTAGTAAGCTCACTAGTACCGTAACTGATGATACTCAGTGTCTTTTGAATTTTGTTTATTTTAGAGATATATCTATAGTACATACTGCGGGTTAAAGAAATCATTAAAGTCTGAATGACATGAGCAGCATCTTTGAACAAATGACATTGGCAAAACAAAAAATGTAGAGCAACAGACAGTCTTGGCATTGAAATTCATCAGACAATTTGTTTCTTCTTCAGCTGCAGTGAGACACTTTCCAAGTTCTACAAGACAGACAATCTTAATTATTTGTCTATTTCCAAAGCTCCATCTTATCACCATAACATGTTAAAAAAGGAATATTGATATGTAGAGAAGGGTACCTTATAATTAATGGCTCATCGACCACAATAAACAGTTTGCTTCTTTTAAAAGTTAACGCTTGAATAGCATAATACATTTAGGATACACATATTTGTTAGTATGCATTTTAAAGACGGCATTTTGTATCAACGCTGAATGTCATGTTGATAAATATTTCTTGTAAATTGGATATATATATTTTAAGGTTACATTGATTTCACGAAAAGTACAGTTGTTAGTGAAAATACATTCGTGATTTCTGTGTTAGGATATGGTAAACCATTTTTAGGCTTTCTAATAATAGTGAAAGTGTAATCACCATATCCAAACCAGTTGCGTGAAGTAGTTTTCCTAAATTCATTCATGGTGTAAATAATTCTAAATAACATGTGCATGTAGGCGAACTACACCAAGCTAATTACATTGCAGTTGTTGATACACATCTTTCTTAAGTTTGTTTCACAACGAACAAATAAAATATGACCCGTGACATGCCCCTTGGTTCAAATTCAGCCAACAGAAAAGAGTAAAACTATTCAACCCTCAAGTCGCAAAGGAATTTATGAAAGCCATGCTCCTGTTTTGAAATGGCCATTTACATAAAATGTTTATGTTTAGACACATTGTCTAACTGTGAGGAGGACATGTTACTTATGCATGGTATATTTTTCCTAAAGTATTGTATACTAAAACCAAAAATTTAAAAAGTATACTATTCAAAAGAATCTAAGAAACACTTGTATAATGTCCCCAGATCCTTAACGCCTTAGCCCATGGATCAACTATGTATTTTTTGAAATAAACATTATCTTGCTGACATTTTGGAATAAAATACTGCGAGCGACGCAGTTTTATACAATGTTTTAATGACTTCTTTTAAGTTTAAAAATCAATAGCCCAATGTCAGCTATGCATCAGACAAAGCGGGTGTTCATCTTCGACACCCGGTATTGCCATGAACAACTGATAGTGAAACGATTGGATTTGTTTTCAGAAGTTATTTGAAGTTTAAAGTTTGCTTTGCTAATTAAATACACTCACTAACGTTGCAATATTCCAATACAAGACATTTACAAAATTTCGAACCTGATACCATTTGATTTCAAGCCCAGTGATTTATCCATGAGACCACAGAGGTCAGTTGAAAACACAGGATGTTTCCATGACCAAATGATTCATGAAGAAAAGTTTCACAATGTTTTTATGCATATCATATTTGCATATCAGTTTTTGTATAAGCTGTTCTTATATCAATATGGGCGTACGGGTTCCGCATGGATTGCACGTGAAGCACGAGCAGCTCACGCTAATATCAGCTACATGAAATAGACATTGTTCCTCCAATGAGAGTCAATGTTTCATCTTCCCATAATGTCTTAGAATATATAAATCACCATCTAAGTTGAACATCTTGGTCTCAGTCGGTAATTATTACATATAAGTGATATAACAGTCCTATTATACTTCTTTCAGAACACACTTTCCAACTTCAAAGGGCTTGGTATACAAACATTATGATATAAATGATTTAAAAATCATTTGAAAACAGTTGTAAGGATTGTAAACATATAAAAGAATAAGTGAAGAAAATCGTGATGTTTTTGCTAGTCCTAAATACTTATTTTAGAAAACAAGAAATTCCTTATAGTTTTTTTTCTATTCAAAACAAATGCATGCAAGATATGAATATTTGTTATGATTACAAAAAGTTATTTTCTGGAGTCTCTGTGTTGAGTACGTGCTTTTCATAACGAACATCCAATCTAGATGATAATACCTTATGTATTATTTTACTCCATGTTTTAAGATCATGATAAAGTATGGCCATTAAAACATTCGCAAAATTCCAAAACTTTTATTATCTTGCCGGGTGCAGCAAAATTAAACTGCGGTAATGTGGGGAGGTTATCGAATACAACAATTAGGCTGTAGCTATAAGTTGGTTATGCACTCACACAAAGCCATCAGAAATAAAATATCCTTTGGGTTGAATAATTTGCCTAATTTTTAGATGATAATGGCGAGCATTTTAATTGATCCAAGATTGCTTGCAAAATATTACTAAAAGTTTAACAAATACAGTAAAAATACTTTGTAAAATATTGCACTTCACTAGAGATTGAACATGAATCTTAACATTCCTTTCCTTTACGTTTTGATGTCACTTTGTAAATATTAAAAGCTGCATTAATTTTAACGTGGTATGAAACATTTGCAAAGAGAAAGATTCACCAATTAATATTCAAATTATGTGATAAATACTGGATGTATTGGAATTCTTAAAACTGGGATGAATATTCACACAATTTACATGAAAAGTACTTATAAAACATATCAAAGTACAGAAACAACCTTTGTCGGTCACTCCGACTGCTTTCGATATGTCATAATCACAACTTCAAACCTTTCTATTGTCACTACACACCTATATAATAATGCTTTCTTGCATTATTTGATACTTCACACTCAAATTACACTATTTATCAAGTTTGTCATATTTGACCCTAAAGAACTCACAAAGAAGCTCCTTAACGTATCTCAATACATGATACACTATTCCTTTTGAAAAAAATAACAACCGTGCTCTGCCTTTTGAACACAAAGCTATTGGGAAGACACTGAGACCACTTGCTCTCTTGGTAACCTTTTTGTTGATTTTGATCGACATTCTTTCTTTCATCACGGTACTTCAAGTTGTAAAAACAATAAACATACTTCACAAATTTGTGAAAAGAAAATGTACTTAACCTTCTATTATCTAGGATCAAAGTCAGTATTGAGATACCTAGGTCTTTGAAGAATATGTGAAACGATTTCATGACTTTTAGGAATAGCCCTTGACATTCAATAATTTCCATTTTTCCATTTTCTGATTTAAATAAGAATTCTTTATTGTTTTTTTTCACATCTGACATGAGCTAATTTAGCAATTGAGTAATTAACTCAATTTTTCAGTGAATTCTTTTCGAATATGTTGTCAGAGGTTAATGAAGGATCTCTGTAATACTAAGAAAGTATCATATAATCCTTAAAACACGCATCACCAATAGTAAATAACTGAAGAGATATTGAAAATTAGGATTGATTAATAATTTAATCAAAACAAATCCTAATATGCAACTTGCCCTGAGACCATTTACTTGTGAAATTTTAAGTTACTCACTCGCTCACTGAATCCAGACAAACAAAAATTGATAACTGAATATGATAAACTGTTCTGAATATAATGCGTCATTTAATGTCAAAGCATTCCTTTGAAGTTGAATGATCGGTCACAGGAAAAGCCAGTGTAGACCTTTTCCAGACTGTTAATTCAGTCTCTGTCTACTTGTACACATTCCATTCCAGTTAACTGTATCACTACATCGGAATATTTGTTCAAAGTAGTTTTACGATTTCATTCCGAATAATTCAGTTGTATTTCTCTTCAAATCCAAAACTATTCAATCGATTCTTTTTACCCGTGGGGTGAGGGGATATGGGGTTTTACACACACTTACATCACGACTACTAGAATCCTGCAAAACTATTGTGACTATGCATTGCGGTGAAACCTGCCAGCATCGAGAAATGCAGTGTAGTATTGCACCCAAACCCTACTGCGTGTAGAACATTTCTCTACTGCAGACAAAGTTGCCGAGCCCCTGGCGGGATTCGAACTAATTGCCTCTTGATCCGAAGCCAACCGCACTAACCATTGCGCTATACAAACCCCTATTTGACGGTGACATTCAAATGGTATTAACTTATTCATTTCCAATTTTGTGTTTTTAAATTCATATTTTGAAAGATAAATGCATAAGGAAACATGCTGTGTACGTGCAATGTTCATGAAATTCAAAACTATGCGATGATATCTCTCTTGTTTTATTTCTGTTCAATGGAAAATAAACAAAATTTCACAGGGCATAGTATCTCTCAACGTGGATGAATGTGGCATGAAAAGATAAAAAACAATTTTCGCAACAGTATCAGTTACATGTATGACACGGTAGACATAATTATGTTACTTATAATTGACTATATGTGAACGCAATGATTTTGGCTGCAGAATTGCTAGTAACTGAAACTGAAACTCAATTATGGTTTAATTCATTACATGTAGATATATGATACCACTCGGTAATGACTAATGTTTAAAAATGTTGTGTACACATGTTGTATTTAATTCTTTGAAATAGAATACACATGCAGGTGGAGTAAAGGTTACTTTCTCTATTTCAATTTGACGATCATCATATTCATAAGCTTAAGCTTAGTAAGTAAAATCAATCCTTATCAATTTTAAGCTTTCATGTCTAAAGTTTTGACGGGGATAGTTTTCCCGAGATTTTAGATTTGGTACATACATGTAGTGAATCTACCAAAGTGTCTTCAAATAACAAAATCATCAACACGAGTTGACAAAAGTAACACTTATCCGAGCTTTGCCGAGGATATTTTACTGTTATCAGAGGACACGATGATGAGATTCTATTTGTCATCCAAAATCATTTTTCATCACTGTTGCATGAAAATGTACATTTCTCAACACTGCACTATCTTAAACCTCCTAAAGCAGTGATGTCACAGGACTAAGGCATCATCATGTTCATGTCGTCATAGCATTGTGAAGTCTTTTTTATAACGTCTTAGCATAGTGACATTATTACTGATAACGCAACACGTTTGTGATGTCATGTAATTCCTAGGAACAGGGCGATGTTAAAACGATTTGTCCTTCTTGATCTTCCACAAGCGATTACTCCTGTGAAACACAGTTTTGAATGATATATTCCTATCATTGGTATCGATTTCCAGGGTGATGTTATTGACATAACCTCTTGAAATATTTAACATGTGAGTGACCAGGTCTTAGCGATGTTTGATCCAATAATGGGACTCCACTAACGCTCTTCACATTTTATTTATTTATATTTATTGAGTGAAGATGATAGGTAATTTCTCTTTATTAAAAATGATTCGAATTACAATTGGATGGATTTTTCCAAGAAGTTAAGGCACTTTTCAGCTAATTTGATATCTTAACCAATGTATTTGGTAAATGATTGTTCTTTCAGTTAAATCGATCCAGTGTTTTTATTGTGTAAAACATGATACATTGTTCTGAAGATAAACCATACCATTTACTGACAAAGCATTTCTTTGAAGTTGATACATTGGAACAACATCAAGACTTTCTCTATCCATATTGTGCGTGTATGATTGATGGCTTATCAATTGCGATCCATTTTGCAACTTTCTTGGGTCCATTTCTGTCATCTACAGACAAACTTTCTGACTTTCAAATCTTTACAGGCTATTTCTTATGTCAAATATTATGACAAGTTTTATTATTGTTGTCATTGACGTCAGTTTCTGATTATCCGATTATTTTTAATAAAACATTGCCAGGGAACCTAAACTTAATTATTTAGGTATTGAAACACTATGGTGAATAATTTGAAATAAATTGATAACTTATTTTCAGCATTGCACTTTTCTTGGACTGACATTGTTTTCAAGCAGTGGCATTGTTTCAATATAAATCATATGGAAATCTCGGGCCTCGATGTCTTCATACTTTATGCAAAGTTACCTTTTGAGGAAGTACAAACTTATTTTCACTGAATTGTCGCTAAAATGCTACTGCGTTTATAGAAATTATACAAACGTGAATTCATTGTTTTGATATTGATATCTCATCATGTAAACGAGGTTACGTCACTGTAAAAAGTCATTAGAAATTACCCTCTGCAAAATATTGGGTGATTTGTTATACAAGATTTAAAGCTAATGTGAACGATAAGCATACACATATCTGTAAAATTGGTCAAATATGAAGCTGGCAAGATTATTTTTAAAAGACCAGGTCTTAGCGATGTTTGATCCAATAATGGGACTCCACTAACGCTCTTCACATTTCTTGTACATATAATTGCTAAGCATGTAAGGTAAAGTCTTTGGGGACTATGGATTGAGAATCTTGTTGCTTCTGGTTGAGATTCTTGTGTGGGTATGCGACAGCAGAGGTAATTTTGAAAGAGTAAGATTTTATATGGTTATCAATAAATAATAATTTATTTAAAAAAGGTATTAAATTCGTTATTTTATTCCAAAGAATATAATTGGTCCACTTGTAGTTTTGCGAACTAAAGCATGCAATACTGATATTTTTAGGGATGCATCCGGATTTATAATGAGTTAGCAGAACCATTTAGACATTACATGTTATTGTTTAAAGAAGCAAGCATAGGCCATCCATCCTATTTTCTATTATCAAAACTTTTATGAAACTTTTTACTGAAATATTCGTGAACACATACAGTTCAATGGTATACCAGCGATTTATATTTATTGAGTGAAGATGATTGGTAATTTCTCTGTTTATTAAAAATGATTCGAATTACAATTGGATGGATTTTTCCAAGAAGTTAAGGCACTTTTCAGCTAATTTGATATCTTAACCAATGTATTTGGTAAATGATTGTTCTTTCAGTTAAATCGATCCAGTGTTTTTATTGTGTAAAACATGATACATTGTTCTGAAGATAAACCATACCATTTACTGACAAAGCATTTCTTTGAAGTTGATACATTGGAACAACATCAAGACTTTCTCTATCCATATTGTACGTGAATGATTGATGGCTTATCAATTGCGATCCATTTTGCAACTTTCTTGGGTCCATTTCTGTCATCTACAGACAAACTTTCTGACTTTCAAATCTTTACAGGCTATTTCTTATGTCAAATATTATGACAAGTTTTATTATTGTTGTCATTGACGTCAGTTTCTGATTATCCGATTATTTTTAATAAAACATTGCCAGGGAACCTAAACTTAATTATTTAGGTATTGAAACACTATGGTGAATAATTTGAAATAAATTGATAACTTATTTTCAGCATTGCACTTTTCTTGGACTGACATTGTTTTCAAGCAGTGGCATTGTTTCAATATAAATCATATGGAAATCTCGGGCCTCGATGTCTTCATACTTTATGCAAAGTTACCTTTTGAGGAAGTACAAACTTATTTTCACTGAATTGTCGCTAAAATGCTACTGCGTTTATAGAAATTATACAAACGTGAATTCATTGTTTTGATATTGATATCTCATCATGTAAACGAGGTTACGTCACTGTAAAAAGTCATTAGAAATTACCCTCTGCAAAATATTGGGTGATTTGTTACACAAGATTTAAAGCTAATGTGAACGATAAGCATACACGTATCTGTAATATTGGTCAAATATGAAGCTGGCAAGATTATTTTTATTTTTATCAGTCATCTAGTTTGCTTTTAAATTAGGATGTTGACATGATACATGTCCGTTTTTAAACTATCCATTCAGTAGTATTGATACATGAACAGACTTGTTTATCGAGGTTTAACGTTTAATTGACCATAATATTAAAATCTTAACATAACGTTTTTAGATTTTAGTAAAGTAATCAAAAGAATTATTTGATGTAAAGTTATTAAACAGTTTTGTCGAGGCCTGAACAATTAAATTAAACTTTATTTCGTTAAATTTTCTTTACTTCGCGTGGTTTGATTAAGCTTTGCATAGGAAACCATTTGATTTAAGCGACAATGAACCGAACATTGCTAATCGTAAAAGGAGATACATCTACATCATCGTTACGTACTTTAAATGGATAAGGGAATTTCACATTGTATTTATTCCTAAAATCATGTACAGAAATCCGGGAAAATATGTTCTACTGATGCTTAAACTACAAAAAATATAAAGTATCATTACGTATATACCCATGCGGGGATGTAATTTTTTTCTGAATGATATGATGATAAATAGTTTTGATATCTACACAAATTTCGTAATGTCAGATTGGCGCGATGAGAAAGAGAAAGATGAGTTGCAAAGTTAGATTCAACAGAAACATAACAAAGACTTCTTCTTTTATCTTGCGTGGACCAGTATTTCAAATATGTACATCGCTAAAAACGAGTGTATATACATATGATATGACGATAATACAGTAAGCTATCTTGAGATGACAACAAGTAACTTAAGGTCTTAAAAGGTGTGTACAAAATTTCAACACAATACATTGTCAGCTCCTTAGTTTACACGATTTGCACGGGCTTCACACCGTTCGCATGCTTAACATACATTCGTGTTATCTAATAAAATTTATTTATTTTTTGTTTATTGGTCGAATTAAATGTCCATGTTCGTCAACAAATAAGGTCCTATTTGACAAAATTGGGTTTCCTGTAAGTGAAATTCCTTCTGTAGTGTCCCTCATTCCCGATACTCATTAAGAACAATACAGAAAATAACCTTTTGGCAATTTGCGAATGAATCAATTATTTGAGGATGTCGTCAAAGGGGACACCTTTTATCAGAAACTATTTGAGATAGGTTAACCAAACTTGCTGTTTGTCTTCATGGTATCAAAACCTTCATATTGTTTGAACATGAGATACAGAGTGACGGCCCATGTAGGCAAATATTGGGAGCTTTAATGAAAACTTATTTGGCGGGGAATGTTGATGAACAGGCCTTCTAGTTGTTATATTTTCAATTATTTCAGTACAGGTTGATAAAGCTGCTGATAACAGTGTAAAAGGAAGGTGACGATTTCAGAAAAAAAGGTGGCCATATGCAAACCATGTTACAGTCGATTGTATGTTTAACTAATCAAAGACCACATTTGGGAGAAGGCCTTTTGTTCTAAACTTATGAAACCATATGCAACGAATTCTTCAAAGAAAGTGTCCAAATGATTTGTAATAGAATCAAGAACTTGAAGAAGAATGTTTATATTTTCAAAATTATTTAGTTTCCTATAGGTCACATTTCGTAACTCAGTACCTAATCGGGTTATGATTGTTGAGTTGGTTTTTATTATTACTCTCAAACTACATACATACTTGATTACTTCATTAAACAGCTCTCTCGATCAATGGAATTTAAGCACAAAACTGTTTACATTTACAGCTCCAGCAATATTTATTGTTAAAATCAATTTTGGAAGTACTTAAAGCGTAGCTCCCGGATAATTCAGACTAATTTATCCAAGCCAAACTGTACGTTTATAATCATGTTTTCATAATATATAGTTCATATTATGAATTTACGTGAGGTCATTGGAATTTTAAACTAATCAAAAGAGTGATTAATTGCGATTTCAAAAATAATTATAAGCTTCCTGCTTCGATCGTGTTGTTCCGTAGATTTTACCGGAAGTTACGTCAACTGTGGAAAACAAGAGTGACGTGGCCGCCATTACTAACGTAAACAACACCACGTTTTATTTCAGTGATCACGTTCTTGGTGTTATTGGCCCATCAAACAAAGTTTTAGTGATTACATTTTAATGTCTGCTGTATGAAAGGATATCCTAAGTGGAGGAAAAGCTATATGATTATTTTGGCAAATTTTATGGAAACTATTATCCGATATATTGACAATGTCATACTCGGAAATCTGCTGGCAGTGCTGCGGTCGGATCTTCACTGTTTGACTCTGGTGAGTTAGTCGTTGTGTCGTTTTTCCTTATATGTTATCATCTGTTTGTGTATGGAATCTTTCATTTTCCTTCTTCGTATAAAACTTCCTTTTGCGTGTGTGAAAATGTTTCAATATTTAGCCTTGAAAAAAAAACATCACCTGCCCGTGGCTCTCCGTATTTGCAGTATGTCGCCTTTGGTTTGTTTTCGCCGCATGCATTTCTTGATAAACGGCATATAGACGTCCCATTTACATCAGTGTACGACAATATACGTTGTAAATATGATTTATCGAATTTAAATTTTGTTGTCCAATTTCAAAATCGTGATCTGGCATCACTCACTAAAAATAAATTTTACTATTTACTTACTTTGAAGCCCATGCAAACGAATGAAGTAATATTGTCTTCGTTTCAAAAAAAAAAATCAATGCATGTGGGGTTTTTACTCAACTATTTTCTTTTAAAAAATCATATAACATAAAAAAATATTTCATGTTCCATATTAAAAATTGTTTGTTATTTGAATGAACAGCACATTTATTTTCTTTATTTCAAACTAACATATGTCATATTTTCTTGAGCAATCACTCAAAGTAATAATGACAGGTATAAATATTTGGAGTGGCTTTTCTGGAAAACATTTATTTATTTATTTCTGTACTCTGATATCCCCTCAAAAATTATGTCACCTAAACAGGAAAGACAACATTGTACAAATACAGATAAATACACATATGATAATTGGCAAAGTTATTTGACTTTTCCACAAAAAGATTTGACTGTAACAAGAAAATAAGATTTCAGTTATTTATAAATTATAATTATCATATGCAGTTATTGATACATGTACAAATGAAAAGGCTTGTTTGATTTTTTAGTATTAATTGCAGACTACTTTAGGAATTTAACAGTTAAGTTTGTAAACTATTCAACAACAAAATAAAAAAGTAACATTTTTAAAATAACTATCATTATCAATAATCTGTTATAAAGTTTTCCTATCAAACAATCAATCTGCAGCAGACAAGTCAAAAGCATTTGTTGCACAATTGTTCTAAAAAATAAATATTGACACTTTGATACCAAACATACAAACTTCAGGATCCCCTTTGTCACCTATCAATAAATATTTAATATAAAAAACTTTACTTATATTTAGTTAGTCACTTAGACTGGAAGACTTAGAGCTTCATGATATCCCCCCAAAAATTATCATTAAAAGTATTAATTTGATATACAAAATATCTTCATTTCATCAGTCAATTTTCTTGTTTATGTGAAATTCAAAAACATTTAATTTATTAACAAATATATGTTTTTACCAAGAGGTCTGAAACAATGATCAAAATATTAATTGAATTACAGAATATAAGGAATAATTTGATTCTATTAATATCTAGTGTATGTGCATGTATTAATTCAGAATCCAGAACGATTTTTAATATTATTTTTACAGGCAATGCTCAATAGAATCCACAATTAGAAAAACAGCAATGAAATCAAATGGAAATTTAAAAAAATGTGGATGCTATGTGCATATCCCCAGAAGTTTAGCTATAAGAAGGCGCCAACATATTTAAATTTAATATTTTATAATAAATAAAATAGTTATTGTAAATTATTTACCTCCATTCAAAAACATTTTGTGTCATGGAGGGGATTTGAGGAAAAATATTCATAATCAAAACTTTCTGCGGAGGAATTTCGAATTTATTTTTTGCAAAATGTTGATATTAATATATAATTCTAATATTGTAATAATTCTATAATAATATTAAATATGAAATTAATTTAATAAACAAATCTGAAAAATTTTTGTTGTATATTTCCCAGCTTACAGCAGAGTAGCATCTTATTAACATAGAGAAAAATTTCAGAACTATTTTTAATTTCAAAACTCTGAACTACAGTATTATTGACTGAAATCGTTGATATTTAATATCAATTACTGATAACAACACTAATAAAATGCAGATATAATCAATCTAAATTTTATTTTGATAATATATTAGATAAAGACTTCGCATATATCGTAACATGATCGGTAAGTATTATGATATTTATAGATATTTAGGGAAATTTTAAAATTATTGAAGGATATTCTGGACGATTTCACGTCCACCTGTTACGACATTGCAATGCAATTCATAACATATTGTTTTGATAACCTTTCTTTATTTATACGTACAATGTAAAAAAAAAAAAACATTTCTTATAAATTGGTATTTCCTGTCGGTGTTCTGATGAAGTAGTCCTTCTAACCCGGACTTTGGTATCGAGCTGTATTTTGCAAAATCAAACTACAAAAAGACAGAAACAAAAGACGCAATTTCACTGATAAACAAACCCACATACATTAGAAATTGTTTATATTAAAAAAAACCGATGTTTTCCTAGATGTATTTGAAGTGAAAATCGCATTGTTTCGCTGTACGATTCCATTGAAGGGATTCATTTCCGGGTTGGTTAATAGATAGTTATAAAATTTTATGGTCAATGTTGGGGTTATTCCTTTCAACTATTGCTTCAGAGAGTTATTTACAGACATTTTGCAAGTTTTTACATGGATTTGTCAAGTGGTATGGCCGCTACAACCCTCGGTGTTTATTTGTCTGTCAGTGCTAATAATACGACAGACGCCATTTTGCGAGCCGTGTTTTCCACAGTTGACGTCACACATTCCATCGGCAACAATCGAGATTTTTCCGGTCTTTTCCGTAAAACAAAATGGCCGACACGTCAAAAAGCGACGTAAGCGTACAGTTTTTCGCCTTCTTTTACGATTTTCATGAAATATACTTGATTGTGATGGCAAAGAGGTGTATTGAATTGATCGCTTATAACTTATCAATGCGATTTTTACGTCTTCGAAATGTACATGCTAAGCATTGTGAAGATATATGAACGAAGTTGGAGCAAAATCACCCGGGAGTTGCGCTTTAAACAAACACTTCAATTGATTAATGAGAGGATTACAGTTTATGGCTTCTAAATGCAATGAGAGTGGAGACGCAAGGTGTGACATATTCGGTCGAATACGAAGAGTATTATAGAGATCGTAATTACTTGGGACTGGTTAGCTCTGTTATCGATTTCAGGCTTTATTGGCTCCTTTTCATACTGAAAAACTCGGAGCTCATGTTAGAAATAGCTTAAGAGATTTTTCAAAATACTTGGACAATAACTAACGAGTGGCGGGGAATGACATAGTGACATGGCCACTATCTCCCCATATCGCCTCAGGACCATATATTGTCCCACACCATAACCCCATATGCAGCTCTACCACTTGACAAAAATCTGTACCAATTCAAGTTGTTTTTTTGTTTTCATAATCCATGTAAACATATAGCTTATAGCTTCAAATTGATACGACTTTTGCACTATAATTCACAAGCGCTTGCCGTTGCCTGATTTCCGATTTACCTACACACGGCTAAATATCCTTGCGATATTGTTTTCAATTCGCAAAAACTTTATAGTTCTCTTGTAGTTGGTCATTAAAGTTTTATTCTTTTCTTCTTCTTCTAAACGTCATGTCAAGATGTGAATTGATAGTAAAGTACAACACATCCGCGTAGAATTTCTCATTCTTTTCGACTGATATCTTCAAGTGACGACATACATGTACATGTCACGTTTTGATAATCATTCATTGGTATACTTTCATAACCCGTTGTTTTAGATCGGCACATATGAGGATTGACAACTAGCAGCAACATGGAATAATTTGTATGGTAAAAGAAATAGTCAACTTTAAATATGATTTGTTAACAATAACTGATTAAAGGCCAGAAAATGGTGTAACTAACTATCGACTTACATACAAATGCAAAGGTGTGTTAAATAACTTTTGCAAATATCATGTTACATGGTGTTAGGTTGACTCATTCAATCAGTATTGTACCAAAAGCTTGATTCTTGTATTACCAGAGGAACATTTTGGCAGGGATTGATGCAATATTTTGGCTTCAAAATGCAGAAAAACTCTTTAACAAACCTGCAGAGGTTTCAGATTCTTTAAAGGGGATCCTCTTTGGGATATTCAATTAGCATAATAATCTGTTTTATTTGCATTTTGACCGGTTGTAACTATTTTTGAATAAAAATGTACACAAACAAAATGTGTTATAGAGGCTTTGCTGCTTGTGGTCATTCATACGATACCATCCTAGCTGCCTTTGTGCAACTCAAGGGCAGGTAACTCCAACTCCTCTCTTATAAATCTATACAACGCCAGAGAGAATAATGGGAGGTAGGTGGTCATTCCGAAAGGACGATTGTCTCCAAGAATCTTAAACCTATGCAGGTTTGTTTGATTTTTTATTTTCATGGGAGTCCGGATTTTCATTCTCCCTTTTCAGGGGCTGATACTGCATTGTTGCAAGATAGGCCCCGTGCACACTAACATTCATTTGCTGTGCCGCATTTTTGTACATACTCTGGAAATCGTTTCAGTATTTCTTTTTAAAAATGTTGGTGCCTCATACTCTTTTTGAAAAAAATCGTCTTTTCGAAAGAAATAGATAATCATGCACTTGGAACCGAACCTGTTAAACACTTCCAAATGTGCGACTGACAGAGCATGTTATAAATGTAATACATGTAGCTGCCCGGTTTTATTGCAAACTTCTTAACTAATCTTATGGCTTTGGCTTCAATAACGTTTAGATAAGTGGATACTGAAAAGGGTTTGAATGGTTGATTTGGACTTAGTCCACACCCATTTCTGAATCTGATATCCGTTTAGGTCATTTATTGATTGAGAAACCCTGCTGAATTTAACAGTAAGAACGTGTTCAGTGTAAATCTTAAAAGTAAATATTCTCCTTGGTTTTCAGTTTTTTAATTTCAAAACGGCTACAATCTTGACTTTTCTGTGTTATGCTTGGTTTGTGTGTAAATAATATTTTTTATAAAACAATGCTTACTTCAGCGTTGGGAGTAATAAGCATACAACTGTTGCAGTTACTGTAAGATAATGACATGAAATGTGTAGCAATTTCCGGGCGAGCAAGTTGTATTTGACACATTACCACCAGTCCCCCGGATGTTTGCCAATCCTCAATTTAACAACAGTTGTCAATACTTGTGTAGCATAATTATTTTGAGATATTGACCAGTGAGTAAATAAAAGTTTTCGTTTTAATATCTTATTCATCTCAGTACTGAAAAAAGGTATGGACTCATTCTATTATTTCTGTCTGATAAGGATGTACTTTTCATAATTCTAGATAATGAAATTGAAAAGTGTATGTTGACCATTATACTTCTGCACTGCCACTAACATTGTATGTATACAACATTATTCCATTAGTATCCATATGTTATTAGCATGAATTGGCAATGTGCTTTTAGCAAAAAAATGTCAGTACCATTACACCTTTAATCAGAATGTCTATGAAGACAAACAACACTACTCTTTCTTTGAAGAAACTTCACACATTTGCATGTATTACATGTTATATTATGACAAAATGGATACATTTATTAACGTCATAGTCTTGTTCATGTTATTTTGTTACAGTATTCTAACCTGGCAAATGCATCAAATGTGTAAAGAAGATTAATAACATTTGCATTAATGGCACCATGAAGGTTGTAACCAAAGCTATATTTAATTATTGAGTTAAAGTCGCTACCAAAACCTTTAAGCAAGGTAACTAGATGACCTTTTTCTTTATAATTACGGTGAGAGTATCAAAATATAGTTTTTCAATGTATCATATGCAACACAAGTAAATAAAGTTTGAAGAAATCTTATTCTCACAGTGAACTGTCTTGTTTGTTTTAAAAAAAACTACATTTTACGGGGAGGTCCTTTTTTTTGTAACCCTTTCTTATTAAATACTTTGTGCCATTTCAACACAATATAATATAATATAAGCATGATGATTTTTATCAAGGACATCGTGAAAGTAAAGTTGTGGTAAACAGTTCACCTCGCTTCTTTGCTGTACAAATTGTATTTCTCTCATTGCATTTATTCAACAAGTAAATTTAAAGCGATTTGATTTCAACATAAGATTTGGAAGTGTTGTCCATTTAATTCTAAACTCTGCATGAAGCAGGGGCGTTTTCCGCATAGACATTTAGATAAGCTCTAAAAGATTGAAATAAACCAACCAATCAATCTTCTCTAAACGAGAGGGTATTTATCTCATACAGTCATGTTGGGAAAATAAAGCTTTTGTCTTATCATATTTTCCAGATATAACTCTTTCAGTCCAACATCATACAGGAATGTCTGGTTTATGATCCTGTCTCTCTTCCTTTTATCACCAGAGAGAAATATCACTTTCAATTTCATAAAAATGTACACTTAAATGTTAGATATGTGAATCATTAAGGCTCTATCATTTAAGAAATTGTTAGTCAGTTATTCTCCACAAATTGAAAAATGACATGTATTTACCATACAGTGTAAGATGCATTATTCATGACTTGGTATTGCAACAGGAAAGGTCAGCCATTACAAAGCACTTGATTCAGAAAAATGAAGTGAATGTCTTTTCACCCTATCCCCTTGAAACTGCACGACCATTTACATAATGTCTCCAATCCCCATAAATCAATATTGGACTCGTGCTAGTGTAATTTCTATAATATTCAAGTTTGAAAATCATATAACAAATTCTTATGCTAATACCATGCTGATTTCAAACATGAGTATAATATTCTCTATGACATATATGATTGTATAAATAATCAATGTCAGTTTTATATGACATTAAATATACACTAACATGCACCAGGAATCATAAAAATGCAGCGAAATTTAATCATGTTTGATGTTTTATTGATAAAGAAAAATCCTTCAACACAATATTGTGAAATCAAAGAACTGATTACATTTAACATGGACGCACAAGACGACCGCTCAGACATACTTTCATGTACTTTCATGAGCACCATTTCATTGAGCTTTTCAAAAGAGTACAAAACAATATCCTATTCTTGAGAGGCATATAAAAGTTGGTAGTTAATATGACAAAGAGTAGGGTGGAGTACAATTTCTTTATTGCATTTGCAGGTAAGTGATTAAGTGATAACCTGATGAAGGGGCACGGAGTTGCCCTGAAGCGTCGTATGCAAATACAATAAAGAAGTTGTAATCCATCCTACTCTTTGTCATACAAAACAGAATCCTGTTGTAAATGAAATCCGACTACGAACCCTTGTGATAGGCACATCATTTGTAAAGAAGCACTCACAATTTCAAACATCAAAATATGATACTTATAAATACAGGAGGGGTCCTAAACCGCCTTTTCAATGTTTCTTTGGGTCATAATCTTTGGAATTTGAATTTTGAAAATTGTATATAAAAGATGTTTTAGAGATAGGAAAACCATATAGAAATTATATTTTCATGCATTTTGTCTGTAAGGTGGTTTAAAAAAACAATAGGGGCCATTTTCACCATCCTATCTCGTCTAGGGAAGGAGATTTTTAAAGTTTTTTTTAAAGTGTGTTTTTCAAAAGAAATAGCTTTGAAATTAAAAACTGTGTTAAGTTGGCTCTTGAAGACGTGAAATAAGCCTGTTTTAGCTTATGCATTTTATATGGTATCGTTTCATTTGCCCCTGAGTGTATTCCTATTCATCATCATCAACTTTATTCAAGTATATAGGCCCCTGGGCCCAAATACAGGTACATGTTAACACATATTTCATATACAAATATAATAAGTAATAATACGCAGAACTTACGAGAAGTAGATAACATGAAAATAATAATTAATCACAAGAAATTTCATTTAACCTTTTACATCGTTTTTCATAGGCATAATAAACATAGTGGCTTAATTTTTTCAACATGTAATTATCGTTGGTAGTTAGAATTTGTTTAAATGCATACAAATTTACATTTCTAATATTTGGTAGATATATTTTTCTTAAGTCATTATAATATGGACACACAGAAATGAAATGAAATTCGTCTTCTATTCCTTCCTTACAAATTGGACAAATTCTAGACAACCTATCAATTTTCTGCCATCTACCCTCATTAACCTTTAAACGGAACAGCCCCGATCGTAATTTAACAATGCTTTTACGAAATTTAAAATCCACTATTTCAAATAAATATTTCTCCGGTGTAAGTAGACTTTTAATTTCTCTATATGTATCATATCTGGTACTGTTATTTAGTGTAGAGTTCCAATTTTGAAAAAACATATCTTTTGCCCGTATTTTAAAAATATTGATAAATTGTACCCTGTCTCCTATACTTTGCGAAATCCAAACGAAACCAAATCCATGAGAAAAAAGCATATTTCTTATTTCTGAGGCCCAAGTTTTATGGCCGATATCATCCAAATGAAGTGACGTATTATAAGATTTCTTAGGTAAACGATCTTCATGCATATATAAAATCTTCATCCAATAATTTAAAGTGCGAACAGCAGAATTAATATATAATGGGTATCTACCACATTCACCATACACAATCGCATTAGGTGTTTGTGGACCGACATTTAAAAAAATCTTACAGGCAGATAAGTGAATTTTTTCAATATTTTCATATCTTTTGACCCCCCAAACTTCTGAAGCATACAAAAGCATTGGTTGTATTTGACTATCAAATATTTTAAAGAATACATCGGGCGAAAGAATTCCAAGTTTTCTCAGATTAACACTTATTTCTGTAAGGGCTTTCTTGGCTCGTAAGGAAAGATCATCAAGTGCTTTTGTCATACTGAAATTACAAGTAAATAAGAATCCCAAATATTTATAGCTATTAACAATTTTCATTTGTACATCATTTAAGAACCACACATCGTTCTTCGATAACCTTCCACCCTTCCTAAAGATAACAATGTTTGATTTTTCCATATTCACAGTTAATCTCCATTTCTTAGTATAAGAAGCTAAAATATTTAATTGGCACTGAAGGCCACATTGTGTGTCTGAAATTAATATGACATCATCAGCAAAAAGTAACATCAATATTTGAATCATATCAGGGAACATTTGAATACCGTGTTTACCATTTTGTAATATCTCTATAGACAATTCATTGATGAATAATGAAAACAGCATTGGACTAAGCATACATCCTTGTCTTAAACCAAATGGACACTCGAAGTATTCAGTTGTATTTGAATTAAATCTCACACATGATTTAACTGACTCATAAATACCCTTTAAAGCATTTTACATTTTACCAGCAAGTCCGTAGTTTGATAATAAAGTCCACAATCTTGATCTATCAACCGAGTCAAAAGCTTTCTGAAAGTCTATAAATGCGACATATACTTTTCTTCTTTTCTTACTTAATGACTTTTCAATAATAGAATATAATGTAAAAATATGGTCTACAGTGGAATACCCTCTTCTAAACCCAGCTTGGTTTTCAGATACTTTGTTCATTATATTTGCCCATTGCGTAAGACGTTCATTTAATATGCTGGTGTATACTTTGCTTAAAATACTCAGAAGAGATATTCCTCTATAGTTATCTGGGTTTTTTGTACTTCCTTTTTTATGTAAAGGGATAATGACTGCCTTAGTCCACGAGTCAGGGAATAATCCTTCACTAAAAAGTTTATTAAAAAGAGATAAAAGAAATGGCATAACAATATTTTCCGAACATTTGATCATTTCCGTTATGATACCATCAACACCTGGAGATTTATCATTTTTCATTCCATTAATAGCTTTTCTTATTTCGACCTCAGTAATTGGAGATTCTAATATCTGTTTTTCAATATCATTCATCTCGACACTCGAACATGTTTGAAACTCTGTGTTATCGTCAATTTCAACTTCAGGTCTATCAAAAATAGTCTTAAAGTGATTATGCCAGGTTTCACAAGATATATCTGCACTGGGAGTTCTTTTAGTGGCAATACTTCGTAATTCCTTCCAAAATAATTTAGAATTTGTTCTATATTCATACAGCTTCCTATCTTTAAATTGTTGTGTTGTTTTCCTCCACTGTCTACATTTGCTTCTATATTGATTTCTTAAGTGACAGTATCGATTTTTATTGGTCACAGTTCTAACTTTTCTAAAGTATCTAAGACTCTTTGTAGCTTCTACCTTAGCTTTTCGACAATCATAACCGTAAAATTTCCGATTTGAGTAACTAGGACGAGATTTTCTTTTCATACAATCGGCTGCTTGTAAAATATAATCAACAAATGACGAGAGAGCAATTTCAGCGTTTGATGTGACTGTGTCTATTAATTCATCAAGGATTCCCTTATTACTTTTAAGCTTATCTAGAAACGCATGTTCATACTTTGTGTTCCACTTATACTTTTGATTACTACAATTTTCGTTCTGGGGAAGTTCACTCATTTATTTACAATTAAATGTAAGTACAAGTGGCATATGCTTACTTTCAGCTCTATCACATACTTTTAGATTGGCATACTGTGAAAATAAGTTGACAGATGAAATAATATAATCTATGACACTGCATCCCTGCTGTGATATGTAAGTATATTTGCCAGGAATATCTCCCGCAACCCGACCATTCAATGTGAACAAGTTAAAGATAAAACAGAAATTAAGTAACATGTTTCCAAATCTATTTACAACCATATCTTCAGTAGACCGTGATTCTAAGGGAACTGGCTCATCTTCTGGGAAAACATTATCACACTTATCATATTCAGACTCTGGTAGTTGATTTCCGTCTCCCATTCTCGCATTAAAATCTCCTAAAATCATAATCTCGCAATCTGTCACATAATTTGGATTCTCAAGTAACCATTCTTCTATCTGTTGTAGCAACATATATTGTTGAATAACTTTGTAATACGACGAACCTTCAGGTGGAATATAAACAGCAAATAACAATATGTCTCGATCCAGGTTTATCATTTTTTTATCAAAGCGTAGACAAATTAGATTGTTTATATCGACTTCAATATTGGAACAAAAATTGGATATCGATTTCTTTACAAAAGCGTATATTCCACCTGAAAGTCTGCCATATTTTGATAACTTAAGTGCCTTGCTTATATACAATTCATAATCACAAAGTTCAGGTATAGTTAAACATGAATCAAGAAAAGTTTCACATAAACATATCAAATCAAATTGAAGTAAGAAATCTAAAAAATTTGTATCATGAAGTTTGTTAGATAGACCATCAATGTTCCTATTCAACCACCATTCAACAAGCAAGACAGTGAGCACAGTTACATCTGACCGTGCATCCCGTTTCTATGCCATTTGCAGTAGTCTCTAACTCTCTATCACCACGATTGTTCCCCCATGATAATAGTGTTAACTAATTGGTCAACATTGTACATTCAAGTTTGTTTAAAGAGAAGCAAGTCTTGCAGATTCGACAGCATGTCTCGGCATTTTGCTCCTCCTCATTGGAGATGTTGGCAAACGTTCAGACCTTGAGAAGCCCAAACAATCCTGTCAGTCAACATAATTGAAAACTCTGTTACCACATCAACTTTACATGTGCTCTGTGATTGTGTCTTTCTTTAGGAGAAACTTGAGCTACATGTACTATCGTTCTCAATGAATATGTTTGTTTGCAGTTTGTACTATAATGAAGCAAGAAGGGGAAAATGTGTTTTAATTATTTTCAAAATGTTAGTTTTAGCTAATTTCAACATGTCGATCGAAGAGAAAAGAACTTAACTTAGCATAGCTTTACCAGTCACGTGATGTAAGTTTTAGAAGAACAACTTTTGCTTCATATATAGAGAATCTTTCTCAAATGTCTTCTGATGTCAAATATATGAACACAAGTTGATAAAAGTTACAAATATATATATTATATATTATTATATTACTGATTACAGAAGACACAAGGGTGAGATTCTATTTTTCATTCATAATCATTATTCATCACGTTTCAATGCAAGTTCAGTATTGTTTGAAAATATGTTGAAATGGGTCCTCGCTATTCTCCCACATCAACAATGTGAAGTATTCAAGCTATGTAAGCTTTGAAATAGGCTTTAGACAGTGATTTTTTTTTCTGTGTTTGAAGTTTAAGTGTTTACTACTTGGAAAAGAATGATAATGGCAGCAACAACTGGAGAATAAATTCTTCTTGTGAAAAAGAAGTAAGCAGACAAAATGTTTGGGCAAGGTTCTTGAAACTAAAGCAATTGTTGTTTGGTAGAAGTCTACGGTTTTGTCAGTTACAATAAATATGCCCAATCTCATTCCTTTATGGTTGTTATTTCATATTTAGATCTTCATAAAATAGATATCAAATCTTATCACACGGCAATATGAGACATTAGACACGTTTTATATCCTATACAGCCCTATAAAGTCCTATACACAAATAAGAGCTCATTTTCAGAGAGAATGTGTTTGAATAATGAAATAGAGATATGGAATATATGATCGATATCATAGACGGTAATTAACTTTTTGAAGGTATTTGCAAAATCGAAAGAGAAAAACTAGTTTCCAACAAAATATGAAGATAAATCGGTGGATAAACTGGAAACATACTCACTTGGATAGGGTGCATATGTTTCTAAACCAGAGGTAATTAAAACAAAAGTTAAGCGATAAGGAACACTATTGCTTCAATCTGATTAGTTTTTTCAGAATGCAGAGATTAACAACAGCGTATTGAACAATATTAGTAACATGATTTACTAATTTTCCAGGTGTGATCAGGAATTTTGAAAATGACTGCCAAAATTGTTAGTTTGAAACTAATTAGTGATTTCAGTATTTTAGCGTAGGCATGTCAATTCAATATTGAATCATGACGAAATGACTAACATTTAGTATGCTTCAAGTTCAAATACTTTCTGTAATTAAATTGTCGGATACCAAACATGTTAGTTGGGGGGCAAACAGAATGCAAACATGTATGGAAATAAAGGGGTTGACAATTCTAATGTTCGTCAAAAGATATTAGAGCTTGTCAAAGAATTGGCTGTTTCCCTAATCGATATGAAGGTAAATTACAATTTTCTAGGAAAGAGATAAGTCGATTCACAAATATTTCGAATTCCTTTTAAAGTTTTAATCTGCGAAAATAGGGTTTAAAAATGCGAAACAGAATATCTTCTGCAATTTCTTATCAGCTTTATAATTGATTTTGTCTTTGATATGATAGGTTAACCAACCAACCCGCGTGCTGGTTAGAACGCAGTATGTTCTTAATGTGGACTTTTGTCAAAACTGATAGTCGTAGTCTGGTCATGACTGACAAAACAAAAGGTTACGGGAACAGGAAAAAGAAATCAATGTTTACAAATGAGTAACAGATACCATGTTATTATGACCTTATCAAACGCTTATCTGTGACAGACCATCGATAGTTAAAAGATCCCAAAACAAGTACAAATAAAATGTATTCTACCTTGACAGTTTAAGAATCTATTCTTGAATGAATCCCAATTTCAGTACTCAATCTGTGTATGAGATTAAACTTCGGGGAAAAGCGGATATAGGTTTCCAATCAAATGAATTCAAACAGTTTAATGTCAATGAATACCTTTTCCATTCTAAATCAAATTAGAAAGTTGAATCTGAAACTTTCATTTTACGTTCAAATATTTGGTTTACCATGTCAGGAATAGGAAATACGATCTGATTACATCATCAGCTGTTTACTGTGAAAATAAGAATAAGATTGACATGTCTTTAAGTAATCATCGACAATGTCAGCATGTGTATCATACAGATTAGAGGGGAAGTTTTAAGAATTGACTGGAACATTATCTGGCGAATGTGACAATTTCAGTTTTCAATTTAAATCGGGATCTAATTTTTCTAATTATATGAAAAATTAGGAAGATATAAATCAGCATCAGGCTTGGAAATGAAACTTTTCATCACACAAACATTTAAATACTAAAAACATATTATACCAAATTTCGGAACCAAAATGGATTTAATGTTTAAAAAAAATGTTTTATTTTGTTTTAATTTTTAAAAATATATTTAATTTTGTAAAACATTTACTGAGAAATTCAAACCACAATTATTCGTAGATTGAGATAACTTACATGCTTTCTTTAAAAATAGTTTCTTATGCAAACGATCAAACGAGGCAGAAATTAACATGTTACTTCAGTATATCGTAATGAATAAATAAACTCAAACTTTATAATCGGCAAACAGTTTCTCAAAAGCTTGAGATATGATTTAGAATTTTCCTTAAAGAAGGGTGGCAAATTCTATCAGCATCAATATAACTGTTTAATTTTTTATTATTATCTTACATAAAACTACATTACATGATATTCACCATAGCCTCCTGGATGTTTTGCTTATATGTTAGCAGATTCACAGATATTAATTAGAAGATTTCGCAAATAATGTTGCTTCAAGGTTATTTTATTTTATTTTATCTACTACTGAAAACTAATTCATTTAACTATGTTACGAGAGGAGTGGAAAATATCGTTGCCACAAAAGTCATGTTGTCATTTCCAGGATAAACACATACACAACCGGCATTATGAATAATCGAGCCAGTTGTACACTTGAAAACACTGTTTGTCTACACAGAAATCCAAGCAAATCACGTTTGAAGGACGAAACTGGCTTGTTTAGTTCGCCGCAGTGGTCGGAACATCTTGCTTAATCTTCTCGGAATTAACGGTATTGCTCTCATTTTATGAAGACCCTACTGTAATCAACTTTTACAAATACTTGGTAATAAAACATACTTCATATTCACAAATGTACATATAACAAAGTTGCTTATCAAAATTTAAAACTATTTAAAATAAAAGCATGTTGGTTATACTGATGTTTGATACAGCAAATGAATCCGCGGTGTATCTGTATATCCCTTTTTTCCAACAAGGTAAGTCACTTTTAAAGGGTTTCTTGTGAAAAGCTAAACATTTTTAAAATTGTTAAATTGGCAAATTGTGTTATCAGATACTCGGTATCCCCAATATTAATTCCCTTTATCTTCTTGTTATTGCGTATCATAATACTCAGAATTTCGGCACATAGTATAAACAAATATGGCGAATGCGGATCTCCTTGCCTACAGCCCCGTATAATTTCGAAGAAATCCGATGCAAAACCATTTACAAGAACACTTGAATTGATACTTTTATAAAATGTGTAAAAACCAAAATATAACACCAACTGTAGCTGTAATCAATTTGTGTTAACCACTTCCTTTCAATTAGGGGAGACCAGGACAAT
Source organism: Steromphala cineraria (assembly GCA_916613615.1). Classification (NCBI taxonomy): domain Eukaryota; kingdom Metazoa; phylum Mollusca; class Gastropoda; order Trochida; family Trochidae; genus Steromphala; species Steromphala cineraria. The sequence goes on from OU744721.1 coordinate 73,647,100, forward strand.
GCGCGCCCCCTAAAGTATAAGCGTGTGTCCTGGGCATATTAACATGTTTAGAAAGTTACTCGCAGCATGTCTCTAATTCTTATCTAGTATTGTATGACAAATGTTTTTTTAACCTACCATGCCTGCATAAACAGATATTAACGAAAATGTATTTGGACAAAGGCGGGTCACTTTGCCCCGTGCCAAAAGACAAACAAATGTGATATGTCAAACATCTATAATAAGCCATTACCATACAAAAACGTCTTTTAAAAGTAACATGCAGCTCACAGGCACCCTCATGAAAACGAAACAAATAATAAAAACCTAGGCGCAGTAAGCAATAAGGACAAACTATGTTTGTATATGTAATGAAACTATATTTTCGAAGTTCTTATTCAAAACATTACATGATTCCTTTGATATGAATTTCTAAGAACTATGAGAGTCTTGAAAATTTAACTCATTTTCTATCAGAAACCAGTAAATGTATAAAGGAATAAAGAAATTGATTGGTTTGAAAGACAAGTGTAACATTTACAAACATCTAATCTCTGTTGGTTTTGCCCACACGTCCTATCTTCTAAATTGTTTAGGGATAAAACAATATAAAATGAATATCAAACTGATGTTGAAAAATCAAAGAAAATATTTGTGTTTCTAAATTAAACAAAACTCCTATAAAATAATTAAGGCTGAATCCTTATTGTTATTGGCGTGTTTCATTATTATTTTATTCCACCGATTTTGTGTACAGGGTTTAGCGAAAACGGCTGAAGCTATTACAGCGAAACTTTGAATGTTGGTAGCCCTTACTGAGACTTAGATCTTCTCGTTTTGTTTTTTCAAATCGGAGGTCGCATTAAAGGTCCAGTTCGAATCCAAAATCGAAAAATTAAAATGTTTTTTTTCTTTTTCAAAATGCAGCTAGAGACTTGAAATTTTACATAGAGATAGACAATGACATTCTAAGCAGAAAAGGCAATCAGGACGAAGTCGTAGGTCACGTGGTTTGGCCGCCATATTGGATTTTTCAACTTTTAAGAATTTCCGGACCCCATGCGCCTTTGAGAATCAACTCCTCTGAAGATACATGCAACAGAGAGCTGAAGGTTTGGTATGTTGTAGCTGAGGCATTGTACATTAAACGATAGTTCACCCGAAGACTCTACCTTAAATAGTCTTTGCGCTATACGTGTTCAAAGTTGGGTGACTTAGGACAAGGTGCCATTTTCAAAGGGCGGTTACTCAAAAAGTTGGACTCAGAATTATGCAATTTTTCCAGGAATGTAAGACAAATATATATACAACAGGAATCTGTCAAAACATCGATCGCGAACAATCATTTTCGTTCATAATGTTTGATCAAAGTCGACAGAAAAAATGTCGGAAATTGCTAAAAATGCTCCTGAAGCTTAAAGCGTCAGCAGAACTTGCTTTTTCAGGACTGACTCCTGACATGTTTATCTATGCCATGAATAATGCATACTGCAGATATCATTTCAAGTTTTCGAGTTATCTGCATTTGAAAAAGGTGGTATGGAAAAAGTGGAGCTATTTTGAAAGTGCACACTGGGAAAGGTATTGAGTATTCGCGACTTCTGAGGCTAACATACCATAGGAGGGGTCTTCAGCTATTATAATATGTAAGTTTGGGCGCTTTCGTACCAGTGTTAGCAGGGGCCAAAGTACAAAGTACAAAGGGCAAAATGCACTCATTACTTTGGGCTGAATCCTGTCATTGTCGCTTTTCGACTATATTTTTATATTTCATTTTAAATATAAATCTAAAACAATACAGGAAAATTATAGAATGATAATTACAATTCTATTTTACGATATTTACTAATGAAAACTAATTGATAACTCCGACACTATAGTGTTGACCATAAAGAAATATTTTAGATCACTCGGGGTAAAGCGCACCCTCGTCTCACTTTGCCCCTTTGAGAGTAGCATTCGATTTGTGCATCATAGAAAAAATTAAAGCAATGAATTACAATTTCCATACTCAATGAATAGGTGGTATATTTTTGTGTTATAGGTGCTCTAGCGTTAAATGTTGCGTATTGTGTTTATATAAAATAATGGAATTCGGGCATTTTCTTTCCTTAACAAAAATGACGTTTTTTTAACTTTTTTCAATGTTAAGTCTCAAATCATGCTAACGATGGAAACGTGGATCACAACGTTTCTTAACGTTTACTTTCATTAGTTGATAAGGACAAACCACGCCATCTGTCGACCGTTAAGGAGAAATAAGGCTTATTCACTGTGCCCCGACGTCGCGCTTTGCCCCTGTCCCTATTATTTTTTTAAGGTTACTTCAAACAACTCAACATATAAGGTTTGGAAGTTCTGAAAGTAGTCTCTCGTTAATTGGTTAAACAGAAAATATATTTGAAATCTCTTAGCATATAGTGAAAGATAGAAAAAATGAGCTCGAAATTTGCTCAATAAAAAACGCCAACACTTGATACAGAATTATAAGTAAGTCTATGATATGCTGTCTTATGTATCATTAACAAGAGGCAGGTATCTAATTAGCTACTTTGATCATCCATAATTACGCTAAAGATTAGATTATCATATGTATAATACTATTATTCTGATTGGGATACTTTGGGTTGTTAAAAATACATTATTATCTTCAAATTAGCCAAGCATGCAACGAGTATTCAAATACAAGATGATAAACTGATATTTTTTTATTCGATAGTTAAGAGGTTATATCAATAAGGAAAACTTTATTCTATATATTGAAAAAAATGAAATGAAGTTGAAATTACGCATGACTTTGAACAGATCTTATATTAACCATAAATCATACTATTCCATTAAGTACGCATTAAGCAGATTGTGGAAACGGAAAGTTTTCAGTTTTCCCTATGTAAAAGTTAAATTTTGATAACAGCAAGCTTTTAGAAACAAAAAAAACCAGATTTATCAAAATGTTTTCACCAAGCTAAAAGTCTAGATCTTAATGTCTCTTTGCCTTTCCTATTGTTACTAACGCTGTGACGTAATCACTACACGACGACGTTGCCTGTCGACGTTTATATCCATTATATGTATATGGCCTGAAGATGCTCGAAAATTAAGATGAAAGTACTAGCCAGTAAAATGGATTATTTGTATTTCTGACTTCATTTCTTTTCAATATACTCAAATAGACTTTCATGAATACAGAGGCGACATGTATGTAGTCAAAGAAGAAATCAGTTCTAATGTGTACTTAACATTCTACTGCTCGGGAGTATTTGAGCAGCTTTGGCAGCTATTGTACAAGTCGATTCAAAAGTCTTTTTCCTCTTCTTATACAACTGCAGAAATATCTGAAGTGAATTTCTAGTGCCACTGAAGACCAATAACAGAGAATGACCAGTTCCGAGTTATTGATGTGGCTATATGCGCTCTCTTCGTTGTTGATCTTAAATGAAATACCTTGAATCTGCGCTATTAATACTTTTTGAATCTATTTACTATATTTTTATCTCTGCTTTACTATCCAATGAATCAAGTTTAGTATTTTTGGATAAGTTTTACCATCATTGATTGATAAGTTTTGGTTGCACATTTACAATCATTTCTCAATCAGAATTTACTGCTTTACTATTTACAGTAGTTGATCTCAAAGAATCTTCTTTGCAAGGGTAATGTGAATTTTACAACATCAGAAAGCTGATTTATCTCTGATTGTATCTTCAAAGTGGTAAAAATTGATTGGAATACATTCAGTCTTCAGTGGCACTAGAAATTCATATTCAGTTTCAAAGATAGTTTTTGGTTAAACTATTACTACAGTCGTTCAATTTTCATTGTCTTTTACACCTCATGTTATAAATATTTGATACAAGAATGTACTCAAATGTCTAATTAAAGGCAAAATTGATTTAAAATTTGTTTGAACATACTCTTTCATTATAGTCATTAAAGAAAGCGTGTACAGTTAGACATTACTTTGTGATTAAAACCTCAGTTTCAGTATGTCTTTCACACACACTTGCAATTAAACATTCTTGACACTTTAACACTCTTTTAAATCCAAGTAAATCATTTCGAAAGAAATAGATAATCATGCACTTGGAAACCAACCTGTTAAACAGTTCAGAATCGAAATGTACGACTGACAGTGCAAGTGAGAAATGTAATCGATCCCCTGGTTTTATTGCAAAATCCTGACTATTTGTACATGGCTCTGACTTGGTCTCAGATTCAGTTTAAATTTATAAGATTATAAAAGGGTTTGAAATAGTTGATTTAGATTTGGTCAAAGCCCATGTTCAGAATCTCCTTATTTACGTTTACGAAATTGATTGATTGCAAATACTGTAGAATTCAACAGTTAGTGTGTGTTCTGTGTCAATCGGGTAAAAATATATCTGAAACAAATATTTGATTTACTCTTCTACATGTACCTGTATGTTACTGCTGTGTCTGTAAAATAAGAACTGCTATGAACAAAAGTGTTATTTACCATGTATACTTATATAGCACATACCTGATTGAGTTACTATCAGATGATTGCAGATACCGGGTGAGTGAAATGTATAGATGCATTTGACATCGGCATTTGACGTGATGTCAAAAACAGCTTTTTAAAATATTATATGCAACAGAACTAAACATATTTTCGAGTTATCTGATTATTTTATTGAGTTAAAAACATAAACATTACTAATCAAATTTATTAGACAAAATCGGCCATTTCAATAAAGTTTGGGATACCCATTGTCATTTGAATTTGTCAAATCTAAAGCGATGAGATTTGAACTTGAAAAGAATAGAAAGGGTTGTCTTTTTAATTTAAAAACTCTGCAGGTATGCAATGAGATAAACTCGAACATTTGATACACTTTGTCCTAGAAAAGAAACAACCAATCAATCTTGCTTAAACTTGAGGGTATTTATCTCATACAGTCATATTGAGAAACCAATATTGTGTCGTATCGTATTTTCCAGGAACAAAGCTATCATACCGACATCATAAAGATACACCTGGTTTATGATCATGTCTGTCTTCGTTTTATCTACAGAGATAAATACTATTTACAATTTCACAAAGATGAACAGGTAGTCTCATATATTACAAATGTGAATCATGAAGATACCTTTATTTGGCAGATTTTCATTCATTTATTTCTCACAAATTGAAAACAAATATGGTGTATTCTCCACAACATGGTATAATTACTATGAAATATGTCTGTAATAATACTTTATTGCCCGGTAAAGGAATTTGGTTTACAACAGCGAGACTCAGCATGGTTAAGACGAAAAGTCATTGAACACATATAAGACAAATGACATAAAACACCATCGACATAATTAAAAAACATATAAAGGCACATAAACAATTGACTGATTAAAAGGGGGTCATAGACTCATTTAAAAGTTTAATACTGACAGGTATAAAGGATGTACGAAACCTCAGTTTATATGATTTAAAGGAATGCTTTATTTGAACAAAGTTTGATATTCGACTGAAACATCAATGGGACAATACAATATTTTGAAAACTAAATGTTCTTGAAATTTTCATCAATAGATTATTAATATAATGCAATAGTATCCTTTGTTTTACGAATCCCCTTTGCTATCCTTAAATTGAGTGCTGCTTTTCCGATGGTCAGTCAGAAAAATTGAAATGTCAAAAAATTTAACTTATACATTTTTTTGCAATTCAATACATGCAATAAAGTTATGAAACGAACACAACGATAATGTGTAGTTAAGGATTATTCGAAAATATGTTGAAAAGGGTCCTCGCTATTATTAAAAAGAAATACATCATTGATGTAAATATTCAAGTTATGTAAGCTTTGAAATTGGTTCCAGACAGTCATTTTGCTTCTTTGTTTGAAGTTGAAGTGTTTACTACTATGAAATTATGATATGACCACAACAACTGGAGAATGAATTTTTCTGTTGAAAAGGAACTAAGCAGACAGATTGTTTGTGAAAGGTGCTTGAAACAAAACAGAGCTTATCAAAACAGTTTTCTTTCAGACTTAGGTAAGTTTAAAGATAAGAAATACAATTGCTTAAATCTCATTCCTTTTTTCTGAGTGTAATGATTAACAACAGCATGGCGAACAATACCTGAGACATTACTTACTTACTTGTTGTCTGCAGCCTTTCAGTAATATTCTTACTTTAAAACAAATTAGTGAGTTAGATATTTGAAAATGTCAGAAGGAATGAGCACAAAATTACTATAAGTTTACTTTGTTTTTAGTTCAAATACTTTCTGCAATTAAACTGTGAAAGAACCAAACATGTAGAAGCGGATCTAACACATTGCAAACTTGTATGATCTTGAATCAATTTGCAGATCTTGGAGAAAATAAAAATTTTCCAAGGAAAAGATAAGCGGATTGACCAATATTTTGAATTCCAACTGTTCCAACTTCGAAAAAAGGCTTAACAATGGTTCGCTCACAGAACATCTTATGCAATTCCAGTATTCTGTATCAGATTTACAATTGATTTCGTCATTAATATATTGGGTTATACAGCCTAATGCTGGTTATAACGCAGTTATTGTTAAACATTGACATGAAAAAAACTGATAACTGTATCAATCATGAATATGTGACTTATTAAGAAAGAGGTGACGGAAGCAGCAATAAAAAATGTCACAAATGAGTAACAGATGCCGGGAGATTATGATGTAATCAAATATATCATTATCTGTGACTGGTCACAGACTGAGGAAAACGATTACCCTCAATAGTAAAAGATCCCAAATAAGAACAACTAAATTAAATTCAACCTTATAGTGTAGGAATAGTGTAGAAAAAAATATTCTAGATTTAATCCTAATTTCAGGACTAAATCTTTGTACGAGATTAAACTACGGAAAAAGCGGATACAGGTTTCCAATCAAATGAATTCAAACAGTATAATGTCCATGAACAACAGTTTACTTCTAAATCAAATTAGAAAGTTGAATCTAAAACCTTCATTTAACGTTTAAATATTGACTTTTCCATGTCAGTGATAGGATTCGATTACTTGCAATATGATCTGAGTACACATTCAGCTATTAACTTTGAGAATAGCAAGAAGATTGACAACTGTTTAAGTAGACCATGTCAGCATGTGTATCTCACAGATTAGAGGGGAACTTTTCAGAATAGACTTGAATGTTATCTGGCAAATTGAAATGTGACAATGTCAGTATTCAATTTAAATAAGGATATAAATTTCCAATTATATGAAAATTACAACGTCTTGGAAATGAAATTTATTCAGCATGTTCAGATACTTCAATGCAAAGGACATCTTTTTCAAAAAATCGCAACAAAAATGGATTTATAAAACCCTGCTTAATTTTGGGCAAAAACATTACCACTATTATTCATAAAATGAGAGAAGTTGCATGCGTACTTATAACTTAGTTCTTTTGCCATGGAGTAAAGGAGTCAGAAAATACAAAGTTATGTCAGTTCCTGTAGAAGAATGATTAAACCACCCTTTTACAAAACGTTTCCTTAAAAGCTCGGAAAATATTTGAAGTCGTTTTGCAGCAAGAATTGATGATGGAACAATCTTTCAGCATCAACATCTCTGTTCATTTTATGAAAATTATCTAACCTACAAGTAAAGTCTTAAAAATTGCAAGCTTAAAAAATCTATCAGGTACATGATTTTATGAAGCAGGAAGGGGGTTAACACTTTTGCTGACCAGTGCAAGCATCGCGCCCGGCCTAATAATGCGATGGGATACATAATTGCGGGAGAGAATTTAGGCAATGGAATGTTCTATCGCTTCGAAATTTTGATTTCGAGGACATGCTTTGTCAGGTAAAGTTTTGTCACAGATACTTTGTAAGTATTCTGTGAATTAAAACACTGCATTGTAGTGTGTTTTAAAAAATAATCACGGTCTTACCCTTTATATTTCAAAGTGTTGTAGATTCAAATTGACGAAACAGAGAGACAGATGGTTAGTTACGTCGTTTTTACGTTGTAGGTGTATTGTTATAAGAACCGGAAGATTGATGTTAGATTTCAGGCAAAGCTCTTGCAAGTTGTTTAATCTACTATTGACTAGTCATATTGTGTTGAGACAATTTATGCATAAGAGTTTAGTGCATTTGTAAACAGCCGCTGGCATCTGTGAAAGATGCTTCCTTGAAATCACAATAAAACGCCAACAATTCCTACATAATTATCAACAACTCTTCAATATGCTGCCTAATGTATCACAACCAAGAGACATGTATCTTATAAGATATTTTGATAATCCGGAATCATGATTAAAATGGGATTACCATACATTAAGGATTAATACTTTAATCTGGTTTGGGTACTTGTTGTTTGTTAAAAAAAACACACTAAGATTTCACCCACAGAAATTACAATATCATTAAAATATAAACCAAAAAACACTTTTATCAAAGCATGAAACGTGAATACCTACTATATTCTCACACAATACGACGTCGAAACAACGTTAACAAATTTAATTTCCGATCACAAGTTCAATAATTTTTTTTATTTCAGATGTCTTCAAACTAGCCAAGCGTGCTACGAGTCATGAGTATTCGAGTACTACATATCAAACTGATAATTTTTTCAATCAAAAGTATTAGGGTACATAGCAATTAGGAACCCTATTTTATCCATGAATTCTAACAGGTTTGGCAAATATATAAATCTTTCAAGCAGTATCATGTGGACATGTTTTAACTGACTGTTAAGTAAAAAACAGAACAAAGACAAAAAGGTATAATGGTACTGCTCAATAGACTTTCATGATTAAAGAGGCCATGATGTCAAAGAAGTAATCGTTTCTAATATGTACTTACTATTCTACTGCCCGGAAATATCTACATATCTTTGGCGGCTATTGTACAAGTCTAGTCATTTAAAGTCTTTCTTGTCTTCCTACACAACTTCAGGATTATCTGTGTACCATTGAAGAAAACGTATTCACATTCAATCTTATGGAGTGTCAAATAAACATGCCCTTGAGAAAAACTTCTTTTAGATCAAGGACTTAATATCAAGACATGTAGTAAACAGTAAATTCTGATTAAGAAATGGTCAGGATTGTGCAACTCTTTTGTTTTAGATCTGAACAAGTTGGTTGGAACAAGGATGTGAAATACAGCTCCACATTCGTATTATCAATAATGCATATTCAGAAATGGTATTTTGAGCCGATTCTAATGCCAACACACACATCCTCAAGTAGTAAAGCTGCTCTAGTATTCATGTTGAATGTTTTCAGGAGTGACAGCTACAAGCTACAGTTGCTACAATTTAAATGTAATCTTTTCACCATACTTTGTGTAGGTTGGAGCATATTTCAAATCAGGAAATAAAAACATTAACAACGTTTTTTACTCTTCTTTTACATTATTCTCTGAATGTTTACTTCTACACCTGTCTATGAAATTTCATTTATATGGTTAGAGGATTTTTGGTTTGAAGAAGATGTTGGATATATGAAAGTCAAAGTCATATTATTGTATCTTGCTACGAACTTTGTGTTTTACTGATTGAACAAAAAACCCACAAAGCATGTGTTTCTTTAAGTTTAAATCATCATTTTACTCCTTTTCAAATAAAGCAATGTCTAGTCACATACACAAATTGTTGATAAACTGTCACACTGTTGCTGGGGGATATTGAGTGTAATCGTTAAGTTATTTTCATAATGTACAGAACATGTTATTTTTTTAACAGGATTCTCATCTGATTGAAAAAGGAAAGATGGATAACGATAATTAGATAAAGTTCGCTGTTATTAACTACATTTAAATAATAATATACAAACAAGGCAACATTTTAGTTAATGTCCCTTTTATATAAAAACTTTTCAAAGTTCTATTCATAAGCATCTTCATAATGTATTATAACTAACCATACGAGGCATATTATACAAGCTTATGCATTTTTGTTTTCTAATTGCACAACGATATCAGACTATATTACCACCCAAAGATGAGGCTAAGAAGGTATATGCTTCTCTTAAAAACTTTAGCAGTATTGCTTAAAACAAATATATACGACTGTACAACCTTTATTACAACTTTCTGTTGTAATCACCAGGTTATACAAAAATCAGCACAGTAGTACATTTGACCAGACCAAATGTCCACACAGGAACCTCAGAATATCACGTTTCTAGGAAGACACTAGCCTGTAAGATTTCACTGCAGTGGTCATCACATCCTGCTTGTTGTTCCTGGAAACAAAAGACTGCTGCTTTCTCTTAGAGTGACTAGTTGAGTTCAATTTCAAGTCACCTTTTATCTTGTTCATATTGACATAGTGACTTGCTGTATTTGACTAGAAGTAACTAGGGGCAATGTTTGATCTAGAAGCTGAATTCTCTGAACATCCCATGACTTTGTGTTGTCATTGGTGACTCTGAATGTGGGTCTTTGAGTGATGCAGGGGACTCCACCCGAAGGCAGAATAATTTTACAGCTGCATAAAGTGACAAACTAGATATGTCTATTTCTGTTTAAGGAAATTAACAGCAACATCAAAAAGTGTTAACTTTCATAAGAACAAGATAGTAAGAATCATTGTAAAAATAAAAAACAAACAAAGATAGTTCATGGTTGAAACATGCCCCTGAATAATTTCAAGCTTCCTTTTCATTTATGACAGCTTTGGCAATATTAGTTGTTAAAATTTTTCTCAAATTTGTAAAAATAGATATAGATTTTATTCAAGGAAGAGTGAAACTAAAGGTTTATTAAGTATTAATATTGCAGATTAAAGGTACATGTATAATATATATTGTGCCTACACTGGATTGAGTTCTTTGGGCGTTTATATATTGGGGCTTTCTGAGGTTAATGACATATATTGTTACCTCTGAGAATAATATTGCTAAAGTGATGATTTGAAAGGAATGACAAAACCAATGAAATATAGGACATGTACGAATGTTGTTTGTTCACACTTGAAAGCGAATGTTAAAAAACAATTCTGAACGTTCAAGCAATCTGTACAGGTATATTTTATTTGAAAAAGTAGATGATTGTAAATAATAGTATATTGTAAACACAATGCAGTGCTTTTCATCTTGGAATGTTACCAATATTGTGTCCTAAACACCAAATCTGCCGATGAAACATTGGAAAAAACGTTTGAGAGCACAATTGCCAAATTCCTCCACCTGTGCAAAGATGCTCAATTACAAAAACATGCAGGCGGGCAACAGCAAACTAATTAAGCACAACTTTTTGTGATATGTCTACCCAACATTTGTTTATATTGAACTCGAAGAACTAAAACATCAGGTCATGGTACCTTCATTTGACATTCCTGTTATTGTTCATCAGCTACCAATCTATTATCTCATACATTACGTCAGAAGTACTTTATAATCAAGATACATGTATACTTTTCATTCAAAGTAAAAAATTATAGTTCAAATAAATAATTGTGTTTTCTGTTATTATGATGCAATGCACAAATGCATTTTGATGTTCTTTTAAGACATTTCGTAACACCTGGTGTATTAAATTCAACGTAATTACCAATATATAGTTATTTCCTTTTTTAATTTAAAACTTTAAGTTTTTAATAAATTTATTGTGATCTTAGATGGATTGAGCTTTGTTCAGGCTCGCAAGGCTTCCAAAAACGGCTTTGAATTGGCAATTATTTTACCTGTCTTTAAGAATTTCGACGATTCTAAACAAAAGCAAGGGCCAATTCTTGAATGTCATATACACGCATGAATTAACTGTGAAGTAACTAAATTGTGGCCTCAGAATATTTTTGAATTATTTTGTAGGTTGGGAACAATGTACATAAAATATGTAAATGATAATCAATTGTAATTTCAACAATGAAGTAGTAAGACTAGTGTGTGTTGACCAAATAACTTCACGCCCATGAGATGAACAGTAATGTAAATTTCGGAATTATTTTTTTGATAAAACAATTGAATATCATCATCATTTCATTGACCCTAAATAGTATCGTCAAAGGTGAACAATCTCAATTATTCAAAACGGTTATATCATATATCGGCAGCAGCCACACATGGTTGTGCACAAATACTATACATACCATGATTCAGTTGCCTGGATATAAGGATGTACGGGATTATCTTTTATTGACCTCAGACGATGTTTTGGGTCCTTTGATCTTTCAAGTGTCTTTGAGGTCTAAGAAGCAATTATGTCCCATGTTTACTCCGTGTACCTCTGCTAGGAGATCTATTCAAAGTTAATCTAAAAATCCATTGCCATTGATTGTGTTATAAAATTCCTTGTCTAGGAAAGTCTTTAATGTCTACAATTATATGTGTGCATCCTGTCTAGGGTCAAAATACAATTTAATAGGGTCAAACAATTCTGCATCGAAATAAAATGCTTTCATTTAATTAAAAATGTGGTTTTTACTCTGATTTCAGATATTTTTACTGAAATGAATAAACCCATTGGTACATTATGTCATTTTACAAAGATATGTTATGAGATCAATACTACTCACAGCTGAATAAACAACATCTATTTACAGTTGAATAAGATTATGTTTTTACGGGTTCTGCGCTAATTTCATTAAGGTTTAAATTTTAGTTAGCTCACTAGTACAGCACTTATGGATGTCCTTTGAATTTTGCTTTTCTCAAGATATATCTACAGCTGCGTATCTTAAGTTTGTTCACTTACCTGCATTTTAGTCAAAATATCATGTAATTTGGAATGTCTTTTAGGCATCTTAGCAATGTCAAAACGAAACAGACAATGTTAAAATTTAAGTACATAAGTTAACATTCAGTTTGCGTTAACATATTTGTATGTCATACCTTAAAGGTAACTGTAACTAATTTATCAGGGCATTGACATGACCAGGGGTCAAAATTTCGAAAACACTATTTGTACTTTTCGCTACAAAATTCTTCATTAGTGATCAATAGGTTTAGACCCAAGTCATATTTGTTCCTTTGCAGTAATGCAACGTAATTGTACTGATTTCTTTCTTACAATGTTTATATGGAATATTTAATCGAAATTTAAGAAAATTTGAATTTCACAAATATGACCCCATCTGTCTATTTAATCATGCCAAATATCTAAATTCAGTACCAGTGACAAGACGATCCCGAAATATGGTTTGGGAATGATTATTTTACTATTGGATAATTGGTTGTCCCACTCCTGGAGTTATTTTATGGACGTCAAAATGAAACCCAATTTCACATGATATTTGCACTAAGATACACAAGCAAGTGTACAAACTTAAGATATGCAGCTTTTGGAAAAACTACAAACATGTAGAGCAACAAACAGTCTTGACATAAAAATTCGTCAGACAATTTGTTTCCTCTTCAGCTGAAGTTGATTCACTGTTCTACAAGACAGACAATCTAAATACTTTGTCTGTTTTCAAAGCTCTATCTTAAGTACTTTTCACCTTAACATGTTAAAAAACAGAATTTGTAAATGTACAGAAGGGTACTGTGATAACTCATCTACCACAGTAATCAGTTTGCTTATTTTCGAATTTGAAGCTTGAATAACATTATACTTTTAGAATACACATACATGTTACTATGCATTTTCAAGATGACATTGCTTCATGTCATGTTGATAAATAATTCTTGTAAAATTCATATGTATATTTGAAGGTGACATTGATTTCACGAAAAGTACAGTTGTCAGTGAGAATATATTCGTGAATTCTGCGTAAGGATTTGGTAAAACTTGTTTTGGAAAGTGTAATTAATATATGAAAACCAGTTGCGTTAGGTAGTTTTCTTAAAGAAAACATAAACTTGGCGCATTCATTTATGATGTAAATAATTCCAATTGACATGTGCATGTAGGCTGACTACACACAACTAATTACATTGCAGTTGTTGATAGACATCGTTCTTAAGTTTGTTAATATTTGCACAACGAACAATTACAATATATCCAGTGACATTCACCTTGGTTCAAATTCAGCCAACATAAAAGAGTAAAACAATTCAAACCTCAAGCCTACAGGAATTGAATGAAAAGCAATGCTTTTTGAAATTGTTTAAAATGTTTATGTTTGAACATGTTGGGAAGACATTACTGTTGAGAGTACATTTTACTCATTTGTGGTATATTTTGCCTGAAGTATTTTGAAATAAAACCCAAAAATGTAAAAGGTATACTATTCACAAGAATCTAAGAAGCACTTGTATAATGTCCCCAGATCCTTAACACTTCAGCGCATGGATAAACTATGTATTTTTTAAAATAAACATTATCTTACTGACATATTGGAATAAAATACTGCGAGCGACGGAGTTTCTTTAAAATCTTTTGATGGCTTCTTTTAGGTTTAAAAAACAGTAGCCCAATGTCAGTTATGCATCAGACAAAGCGGGTGTTCATCTTCAACACCCGGTATTGCAATGAACACCTGGTAGTGAAGTGATGGGAATTGTTTTCAGAAATTATTTGAAGTTTAGAGTTTGCTTTGCAAATTAAATACATTCACTCACGTTGCAATATTCCAATACAAGACATTTACAAAATGTTCACTTCAAACATGGATTCGAACCTGTTACCTTTTGATTTCAAGCCCAGTGACTTATCCATTAGACCACGGAGGCCAGTTGAAAACACAGGATGGTTTCATGACAAAATATTGCATGAAAAGTTTCACATTTTTCCTGAGAAGAAACATTACCGTGAATTATTATTTATATGTTATTTATTTATTTAAGAAAACCTTCTTACCAACTGTTCTTACGCATATCATATGAAGTTTTTGTGTAAGCTGTTCTTATATCAATATTGGCGTACGATCCCGCGCGGATTGCACGTGAAGCACGAGCAGCTAATGCCAATAATATCAGCTAAATGAAATAGACATTGTTCCTCCAATAAGAGTCAATGTTTCATCTTCTCATTATGTCTTAGAAAGATATAAACTACCATCTAACTTGAACACCTCGGTCTCAGTCGGTAACTATTACATACAAGTGATATCACAGTTCGCTTATACTTCTTTCAGAACACACTTTCCAACTTCTAAGGGTTTGGTATAAAAACATAATGATATAAGTGATTTAAAAATCATTTGGAAGCAGTTGTAAGGATTGTAACTATATCTAAAAATAAGTGAATAAAATCGTGATGTTTTTGCTAGTCCTAAATACTTATTTTAGAAAACAAGAAATTCCTTATTGTTTCTTTATTCAAAACAAATGCATGCAAGATATGAATATTTATTTATTATTATGTTATGATTCTAAAAAGTTGTTTTCTGGAGTCTATGTGTTGAGTACGTGCCTTTCATAACGAACATCAAATCTAGAAGATAATACCTTAGGTGTCATTTTACTCAAAGTTTTCAGATCACGATAAACTATGGCCATTCAAACATTCGCAATATTCCACAACTTTTATTATCTTGCCGGGTGCAGCAATAAACTGTGGTAATGCGGGGAGGTTATCAAATACAACTAAAATACGTGAGATCACGCTGTAGCAAAAAGTTTGTTATACACCCAAACAAAGCAATCAGAAATACCACATCCATAGGGGTTAAATAAGTGAATGCCTAATTTTCAGATGCTAATGGCAAACTGTTGTTATTCATTCAAGGTTAGTCGCACAATATTGCTTAAAGTACAACAAATACAGTAAAAATACAAAATATTTCCATTCACTAGAGTTTGATATTGGATCTTTTACCTGCTATTTACAGTTTTGACGTCATGTGGTAAAAATTAAAAGCTGCATTAACGCTAACGTGGCATAAAATATTTGCAAAGAAAATGCTTAACCAAATTATATGATTTATCCTCGTTTTAATGAAATTCTTAAAACTGGCATGAAAATTCACAAATACAATTTTCATGAATAATGGTTATAAAACATATCGAACAGAAACAACCTGCATGTTACCGTCACTCTGACTACTTACGATGAGTTTCCAAACAAACGTTTTACTGATTGACGCGCGGTACGTCCAGGTTTCCGTCCAGGTTTCCATCATAATCGCGACTTCAACACCTTCTATTTTCACTACACAACTCCAATACCTTTATAATAATGCTTTCTTGCAACAGTCGATACTTCTCATTCAAATTACACTATTCATAAAGTTTGTCATACATGTATGTGACCCTAAAGAACTCACAAAGTAGCTCCTTAACCTATCTCAATACATGATACACTATTCCTTTTGAAAAAACTAACAACCGTGCTCTTCTTTTGAACACAATGCTATTGGGAAGACACTGAGACCACTTGCTCTCTTGGTAACCTTCTTGTTGATTTTGATCGACATTCTTTCTTTCATCACGATACTTCAAGTTGTAAAAACAATAAACTTACTTCGCAAATTTGTAAAAAAATAATGAACTTAACCTTTTATTATCTAGGATCAAAGCCTGCCGTTGAGATACCTAGCTCTTAAAAATATGTGAAACGATTACATGACTTTTAGGAAAAAAAAACTTGACATTCAATAATTTGCATTTTTCCATTTTCTGATTTAAATAAGAATTCTTTATTGTTTGTTTTCACATCTGACATCAGCTCAATTAGCAATTGAGTAATCAACTCAATTTTTCAGGGAATTCTTTTAAAATATGTTGTCAGAGGTTAATGAAGGATCTCTGTAATAATAAGAAAGTATCATATAATCCTGAAAACATGCATGAGCAATAGTAAATAACTGAAGACATATTGATTGATTAATAATTTACATCATTAGATCCATGGAAAATTAAGGAAATAAAAAACAAGGTAATTGATGTGTGTTTATCATTCCAAGATTTGGTTACTGTAACAGTACTTCTAAACTAATCCTGATATGCAGCTTGCCCTGACACCATTTTCTTGTGAAATTTGGCCCAAAGGGCCTTAAGTTACTCACTCGCTCACTGAATCCAGGCAAACAAAGATTGATAACTGAATATGATATACTGTTCTGAATATAATGCGTCATTTAATGTCAAAGCATCCCTTTGAAATTGAACGATCGGGCAAAGCAAAAGCCAGTGTAAACCTTTTCCAGACTGTTAATACAGTGTCTGTCTACTTGTATACATTCCATTCCAGTCAATTGTATCATTGCATTGCATGCAGTATTTGTTCAAAGTATTTTTACGAAGTCATTCAGAATAATTCAGTAGTATTTCTTTAAAAATCCAAAACTATTCGAGCGATCCTTTTTACCCGTGAGGTGAGCGGATATGGGGTTTTACGAACACTTACATCACGACTACTAGTATTATTGCAGGGAAGAATCCTGCAACACTATTGTGACTATGCATTGCGGTGAAACCTGCCAGCATCGAGAAATGTAGTGTAGTATTGCACAAAAACCTTACTGCGTTTAGAACATTTCTCTACTGCAAACAAAGTTGCTGAGCCCCTGGCGGGATTCGAACTAATTACCTCTTGATCCGAAGCCGAAACATGATAACCATTGCGCTTTCCCAAACCCTATTTGAAGGTGACATTCAAATGGTATTAAGATTGTTAACTTATTCATTTCCAATTTGTGTTTTTAAATGCATTCAAAAGTCATATTTTGAAAGATAAATGCATAAGGAAACATGCTGTGTACGTGCAATGTTCATGAAATTCAAAACTATGCGATGATATCTCTCTTGTTTTATATCTGTCCAATGGAAAATAAACAAAATTCCACAGGGCATAGTATCTCTCAACGTGGACGAATGTGGCATGAATAGATAAAAAACAATTTTGGTCGTAACAGTATCAGTTATGACAGGGTAGACATTATCATGTAACTAAAATTAACTACATGCAATTATTTTGGATGTAGAATTGCTAGTAACTGATACTGAAACTCAAATATTGTTTAATTCATAACTTACATGTAGGTTTATGATACCACTTGATTATGACGAATATTTAAAAATGTAGTGTACGCATGTTGTATTTATTTCTTTGTAATGAAATAAACATGCAGGTTGAGTAAAGAATATTTTCTCTATTTCAAGTTGACGATAATCATATTTATAAGCTTATGCATAGTAAGTAAAATCAATCCTTATCAATTTTAAGCTTTCATGTCTTAAGTTTTGACGGTGATCGTTTTTGTTTAAATTGGTACATAGCGAATCTACCAAAGTGTCTTCAAGTAACAAAAAATATTAAAATAAAAGTAACACTTATCCGAGCCTTTTATCAGAGGACACGAGGATGAGATTCTATTTATCATCCAAAATATGACATCATCATGTTCATGTCGTCATAGCATTGAGAAGTCTTATTAATAACATCATAGCATAATGACATCATTACTAATAACGCAACACGTTTGTGATGTCATGTATTTCCTATTTAAAAGGCAAGGTTAAACATCTACTGCGATCTGAACGATATGTGAATTGAGGATGTTGTTGCTTCTGACTGATATGCTTGGTGGGATATGCGACAGCAGAGTCAATTTTGAAAGATGAATTTTTTTAAAGGGTTACCAATAAATAATGGAAAAATATAAATTCGGTATTTTCGTTTGATATAAGAATAAAATATTGTAGTTTTGCGAACTAAAGCATTGGATATTGATATTTGTAAGGATGCACCAGAATTTATGATTACTTTAGCAGCTCAATTTAGACAAAACATCCTATTGTATAAAGGAGCAAGCATAGGCCATCCGTCCTATTTTCTATTATCAACATTTTTATAAGATTACTGAAAAATTCGTGAATATACGGTTCAATGGTATACCAGCGATTTATATTAATTGGTAATTTCTCTGTTTATTAAAAATGATTCGAATTGCAATTGAATGAATTTTCCCAAGAAGTTAAGGCTCTTTTCAGCTAATTTGATATCGTAATGTATTTGGCAAATGATTGTTCTTTCAGTTAAATCGATCCAAAGTACACAGTGTTTTTATTGTGTCAAACATAATACATTGTTCTGAAGATAAACCATACTATTTACTGACAAAGCATTTCTTTGATGTTGATACATTGGAACAACATCAAGACTTTCTCTATCCATATTGTACGTGAATGATTGATGGCTTATCAATTGCGATCCATTTTGCAACTTTCTTGGGTCCATTTCTGTCATCTACCGACCGACTTTCTGACTTTCAAATCTTAACAGGCTTTTTCTTATGTCAAACATTATGACAAGTTTTATTATTGTTGTCGTTGACGTCAGTTTCTGATTATCCGATTAATTTGAATAAAACATTGCCAGGGAACCTAAACTTAATTATTAACGTATAGGAACAATATGGTGAATAATTCGAAATAAATTGATAATTCATTTTCCGCATTGCACTTTTCTTCGTACTGACATTCTTTTGGCATTGTTTCAACATAAATCATATGAATGGCTTTGGCTCTTGTGTTTTCATGCTTTATGTTAAATAAATTCTTGAGGAAGTGCAAAAATATTTCCACTTAAGTGTCGCTAAAATGTTACTGCGTTTATAGAAAATATACAAAAGTGAATTTAATGATTCGTGAGGTGAACGAGGTTACGTCACTGTAAAAAAGTCATTACAAGTAGCCCTCTGCAAAATATTGGGTGATTTGTGACCCACGATTGAAGCTAATTGTGTACTATAAGCATACATATGTAATATTGGTCAAAACATGAACCTGGCCAGGTTAAGGTTATTTTTAATTACTCATCTATTTGGCCTTTAAGTAAGGATGTTGACATGATGTCCGTTTTCAAACTATTCATTTAGAAGTATGATATTTGAACAGTCTTGTTTATCAGAGACTTAAAGTTTAATTGACCATAACATTAAAATCTAGATATAACGTTTTTAAATTTAAGTAAAGTTATCAAAATAATTATTTGATGTAAAGTTATTAACCAGTTTTGTCGAGTCCTGAAATATTGACATAAACTTTATTTGCATCGAGTTAGCTTTACATACATCTAGGAAACCATTTGATTTAAGCGGCAGTTAACCGAACATTGGTAATCTTAAATGGAGACACCATTTTGTTATCGTTACATATTTTAAATGAATAAGGGAATTTCAAATTATTTTTTTTCCTAAATCATGTACAGAAATGCGGGAAAATATGTCATACCGATGCTTAAAGGGGCAGTAGCACGTTTTTAGGGGGAATATAAGGTGATGTCATGAAAATGACAATTAATGGTTCCAAATGAAAGACAATGTATTTAAACTAAATGGAGCAGTAATAATTCAAATGTAAAATGTAAAGTTTAGCGATGCGATTCCTTTTCCTTACACAAAATGAATTAAAGGGGTTCACACAAAAATGGCCGCCAATGGATTTTGTGTAAATCTTCATACTTTGTCCTCTGACTATGGGTGATTGACTTGTGTGATGAGATTTTTTACACTGTCAAAATAATACATTTAACATTAACTTACAATTATCAGTGAACATTTTAAAATATAAAATTATCAAAAAATGTGCTACTGCCCCTTTAAACTACAATAAAAATAAAGTAATATTACCCATGCGGGGATGTCATATTTTTCTGAATGATATTATGATAAATAGTTTTGACATCTACACGAATTTTTTAATGTCAGATTGGCGCGATGAGAAAGAGAAAGATGAGTTGCTAAGTTAGATGTCACAGAAACATAACAAAGACTTCTTCTTTTATGTTGCGTGGACCAGTATTTCAAATATGTACATCACTAAAAACGATTGTATATATGTATGATATGATGATAATACAGTTAACTATCTTGAGATGACAAATGTAAGATGATAAGGTTATGTCTACGAAAAGTAACTTAAGGTCCCAAAGCTGTGTACAAAATTTCAACACATCCCCATTGGATGAAAGAAGAAGATGCATCGACACATTCGTCAGCTCCTTAGCTTACATGCACGGGCTTCACACTTTCACGTGCTTGGCATGCATTCGTGTTATCTAATAAATTTTAAAAATATATTTTTTGGTCAAATTAAATGTCCATGTTCGTCAACAAATAAGGTCCTTTTTGACATAATTGGGTTTCCTGTAATTGAAATTCCTTCTGTAGGGTCCCTTGTTCACGATACTTTTGACGGACAATACAGAAAATAACCTTTTGTCAATCTGCGAATGAATTAATTGTGGACTCTGTTTGAGGGTGTCATCAAAGGGGACACCCTTTATCAGAAACTATTTGTGATAGGTTGACCAAACTTGCTGTGTGTCTTCACGGCATCAAAACTTTCATGTAGTTTGAAAATAAGGTGTATGCAAACCATGTTACAGAAGATTCTATGCTGTTTAACTAATCAAAGACCCCATTTCGTTGGAACGCCTCTCGTTCTAAACCTGTGAAACCATATGCAGCGAATTCTTCAAAAACGTGTCCAAATGATTTGTAATAGGATCAAGAACTTAAAGAACAATGTTTATATTTTCAAAATTATTGAGTTTCCTATAGGTCCCATTTATTTTCTTAACTCATTACCTTAACGGGTTGTGATTGTTGAGTTGGTTATAATTATTGCTCTCAAACTACACTTCGCTGAATAGCTCTCACGATCAATGGAATTTAAACAAAAAAAACTGTTTACATGTACAGCTCCAGCAATATTTATTGTTAAAATCAATGTTGGAAGTACTTAAACAAACACTTCAATTGATAAATGAGAGGATTACAGTTTATGGCTTCTAAATGCATTGAGAGTGCAGACTCAAGGTGTTACATATTCGGTCGAATACGAAGAGTATTATAGAGATCTTAATTACTTGGGACCGGTTAGCTCTGTTATCGATTTCAGGCTTTATTGGCTCCTTGTCATACTGAAAAACTCGGAGCTCATGTTAGAAATAGCTTAAGAGAGTTGGACAATAACTAACGAGTGGCAGGTAATGACATAGTGACATGGCCACTATCTCCCCATAATGTCCCAGGACCATATATTGTCCCACACCATAACCCCATATGCAGCTCTACCACTTGACAAAAATCTGTACCAATTCAAGTTGATTGTTTGTTTTCATAATCCATATAAACATAAAGCTTACATACAGCTTCAATTTGATACCACTTTTGCATTTTAATTCACACGCGCTTGCCGTTGCCTGTTTTCCGACTCTCCAACACACAGCTAAATATCCTTGCGGTTTTGTTTTCAATTCGCAAAAACTTAATTGTTCTCTTGCAGTTGGTCATTCAAGTTTTTATGCCCCCGAATCGGAGATTCCGGGGGTATGTTGTTTTTCACCTGTCCGTCTGTCTGTCCGTCTGTCTGTCTGTCCGTTTGTCCACAAAAACTTTAACCTTAGTCATAACTTTTGATTGGTTTAGAGCTAGGTCTTTGATACTTGACATATGCATCCGGGGGCATTCGTGTTTCACAAACACATCTTGTTTTTCTTTTCTTCTTCTTCTAAACCTCATTTCAAGATGTGAATTGATAGTAAACTACAACTAGTCCGCGTAGAATTCCTCATTCTTTTCAACTGTAATCTTCAAGTGACAACATGCGAGTACATGTAGCTGTTTGATAATCATTCATTGGTATACTTTCATAAACAGTTGTTTTACATCGGCACATATGAGGATTGACAACTAGCACCAACATGGAATAATTTGTATGGTAAAAGAAATAGTCAACTTTAAATATGATTTGTTTACAATAACTGATTAAATTCCAGAAAATGGTGTAACTAACTATCGACTTACATACAGATGCAAAGGGTTGTTAAATAACTTTTGCAAATGTAATGTTACATGGTGTTAGGTTGACTCATTCAGTTAGTATTGTACCAAAATGTTTTATTTAAAGAGAATATAGTGAAATATGATTCTTGTATTACCAGAGGAATCTTTTGGCAGGGATTGATGCAACTTTTTGGCTTCAATATGCAGAAAAACTCTTTTACAAACCTGCAGAGGTTTCAGATTCTTTAAATTAGCATAATATCTGTTTTATTTGCATTTTGACCGGTTACATCGTTTCAGTTTTTCTTTTAAACATTTGGTGCTTTATACTCTTTTTGAAAAAAATCGTCATTTCGAAAGAAATAGATAATCATGCACTTGGAACAGAACCCGTTAAACACTTCCAAATGTACGACTGACAGAGCAAGTGATAAATGTAATAGCTCCCCTGTTTTATTGCAAACTTCTGAACTCTATATTATGGCTTCGGCTTCAATAAAGTTTAAATATTTGGATACTGAAAAGGGTTTGAATGTTTGATTTGAATCTTGATATCCGACTAGGTCATTTATTGATTGAGAAATCCTGCTGAATTTAACAGTAAGAACGTGTTCAGTGTAAATGTTAAAAGTTAATAAACTCATTGGTTTTCAGTTTTTTTAATTTCAAAACGTCTACAATCTTGAGTTATGCTTGGTTTTTGTGTAAATAATTTTGTATATAAACAATGCTTACTTCAGCGTTGGGAGTAATATAGCATACAACTGTTACAGTAAGATAATGACATGAAATGTGTAGCAATTTTCGGGCGAGCAAGTTGTATTTGACACATTTTCCACCAGTCCCCCGGATGTTTGCCAATCCTCAATTTAACAACAGTTGTCAATGATTGTGTAGCATAATTATATTGAAATATTGACCAGTGAGTAAATATAAGTTTATTGTATGGAGTTATTCTATTATTTCTGTCTGATATGGATTGTACTTTTCATAATTCTAGATAATGAAATTGAAAAGTGTATGTTGACAATTATAATTCTGTACTGCCACTAACATTGTATGTTTACAACATTATTCCTTTAGTATCCGTATGTTATTAGCATGAATTGGCAATGTGCTTTTAGCAAAAAATGTCAGAATGTCTATGAAGACAAACAACAATACTCTTTCTTTGAAGAAACTTCACATGTTATATGTCAAAATGGATACATTTATTAACATCATGTTCATGTTCATATTATTTTGTTTCAATATTCTAACCTCGCAAATGCATCAAATGTGTAAAGAAGTCTAATAACATTTGCATTAAAGCAGGCACCATGAGGGTTGTAACCAAAGCTATATTTAATTATTGAGTTAAAGTCGCTACCAAAAGCTTTAAGCATGGTAACTAGATGAAATGTTTCTTTATAATTACGGTGAGAGTGTCAAAATATAGTTTTTCAATGTATTAATGCAACACAAGTAAATAAAGTTTGAAGAAATCTTATTTTCAAAGTGAACTGTCTTGTTTATTTAAAAAAACTACATTTTAAGGGGCGGTCCCTGTAACCCTTTCTTATTAAATACAATTTCAACACAATATAATATAATCACGATGATTTAAATAATGTCGTGTTTTTATCAAGGACATCGTGAAAGTAAAGTTGTTGTAAACGGTTCACCTCGCTTCTTTGTCTGTACAATTCTCTCATTGCATTTATTCAACAAGTAAATTTAAAGCGATTTGATTTCAACATAAGATTTGGAAGTGTTGTCTATTTAATTCTTAACTCTGCAGGAGGCAGGGGCGTTTTCCGTATAGACATTTAGATAAGCTCTAAAAGATTGATACACTTTGACCTCGAAATAAACCAACCAATCAATCTTCTCTAAACGAGAGGGTATTTATCTCATACAGTCATGTTGAGAAAATATAGCTTTGTCTTATCATATTTTCCAGATATAACTCTTTCAGTCCAACATCATACAGGAATGTGTGTTTATGATCCTGTCTCTCTTCGTTCTATCTACAGAGAAAAATATTTTCAATTTCATAATAATGTACACTTAAATGTTACATATGTGAATCATTAAGGCTCTATCGTTTAAGAAATTGTTAGTCAGTTATTCTCCACAAATTGTAAAATGACATGTATTTACCATACAGTGTAAGATGCATTATTCATGACTTGGTATTGCACCAGGAAAGGTCAGCCATTATAAAGCACTTGATTCAGAAAAATGAAGTGAATGTCTTTTCCACCCTACCCCTTGCAGCTGTAAGACCAATGTCAATGTCTCCTATCTCCATTTATCAATATTGGTCTCGTGCTAGTGTAACTTATATAACATTTAAGTTTGTTAATCATTTAACAATTTCTAATGCTAATACTATGCTGATTTAAAACATGAGTATAATATTCTCTATTACATGCATGATTGTTGTTGATAAATGTCAGTATTATATAACATAAAATATACACTAACATGCACCAGGAATCATAAAAATGCAGTGAAAATTAATCATGTTTTATGTTTTATTCATAAAGAAAAAT
Source organism: Steromphala cineraria (assembly GCA_916613615.1). Taxonomy (NCBI): domain Eukaryota; kingdom Metazoa; phylum Mollusca; class Gastropoda; order Trochida; family Trochidae; genus Steromphala; species Steromphala cineraria. Next base: position 73,672,191 of record OU744721.1, read on the forward strand.
CCTTCAAAACAATATTGTAAAGACAAAAATCAGATTATATTTAACATGGAAGCAAAAGACGACCAGTCGGACATACTTTCATGTACTTTCATGAGCATCATTTCATTGAGCTTTTTAAAACAGTACAAAACAATATCTTCTTGTCAATGAAATGCGACTACGAACCCTTGTCATAGGCACGGGGCTGCTATCAGCCGCCGCCCCCGCACTCATATTACTAGCTATAACTTTTTTTCCACTAAGCTTTCATTTCTCACTACTCATACCTCGGGGGAACGATTTTGACACGTTCACTTTCAAGGTCAAATGTAAAGGTCACGAGTTATGTAATCACTCTAAGAACTCCTTGTAAACGCAATAACTTGAAAAGTTTTTGTTCTTTGAAGCTGTAACTTGGTATATATCATCCTTGGAAAAATAAAACATTTTGAAAAGGTTTCGGCTACAATCCGTCAAAGGTCAAAGTCACAGCAAGGTCATGACTTTAGCATGTTTTAGCGAAAATGCTTAATTTTAACTTTGATCACTTTTAATCAATACATGTTTCTTATATTCATTAAAAAGTGTTCAATGATTGTGTGAGCTTGAAGGTCAAAAGTCAAGGCCATGAGATATGAGTTATTGCAATTCCTTGTAAACACGATAACTTGAAAAGTTTTTGTCCTATAAAGTTTAGATTTTGTATATATTATCTCTTGAGAAGTAAAAAAAATTTCAAACAAGTTTTTGGTACAAACTGTCGAAGGTCAAGGTCATGGCAAGGTCAACATATATGAAGAAAATGGATTAAATTACATTTTAACACTTTATTTCATTACATTAATGTTATTCTCAATGAAATGTGTTCATTGATTGTGTGACCTTGAGTGTCAAAGGTCAAGGTCACGCGAAAATGCCCAATTTGGTGAGGCCTGTAAAAGGTGGAACATGGTACGGCGAAACCCCAAGTTTCTGGGCTGCTCCGGTCCCGCAAACGCTTATCTAGTTTATAAGAAGTACTCACAATTTCAAACATCAAAGTATGATACTTATACAGGAGGGGACCTAAACCGCCTTTTCAACGTTCTTTGGGTCATAATCTTTGGAATTTGAATTTTAAAACTTATAAATTAAAGATGTTTTAGAAATAAGAAAACCATATAGAAATTATATTTTCATGCATTTTGTCTGTAAGTTGGTTTAAAACTAGCAAAAGGGCCATTTTCACCATCCTTTCTCGTCTAGGGAAGGAGATATTTAAACGTCTTTTTGATAGTGTGTTTTTCAAAAGCGATAACAGATATAGATTTGAAATTAAAAACTTTGTTAAGTTGGCTTTTGAAGACGTGAAATAAGCCTGTTTTAGTTAACAATCACTCGTAGCCTATGCATTTTACATGGTATCGTTTCTTTTGCCCCTGAGTGTATTCCTATTCAACCACCATTAAACAGGCAAGACAGTGAGCACATATGACCGTGCATCCCGTTTCTATGCCATTTGCAGTACTCTCTAACTCTCTATCACCACAAATGTTCCCCCATGATAATATCGTTAACTAACTGGTCAACATTGTACATTCAAGTTTGTTTAAAGAAAAGCAAGTCTTGCAGATTCGACAGCATGTCTTGGCATTTTGCTCCTCCTCATTGGAGATATTGGCAAACGTTCAGACCTTGAGAATCCCAAACAATCCTGTCAGTCAACATAATTGAAAACTCTGTTCCCACTTCAACTGTACATGTGCTCTGTGATTGTGTCTTTCTTAAGAAGAAACCTGAGCGACTATCGTTCTCAATGAATATGTTTGTCTGCAGTTTGTACTATAATGAAGCAGGAAGGGAAAAAGGTGTGTTAATTATTTTCAAAATGTTAGTTTTAGCTGATGCTATTGCTAATTTCAACATGTAAATCCAAAAGAAAAGAACTTCACTTTGTTGGTTGTTTGAAAAACTTGGTTTGGTTAAACTAATTACGGTTGATAAAGCTGTATTTCTGTTCGTTGTATTTTTAAAATAATTTCAACCGAAACCTTAAGGGGGCAGTTATAATTTTGAAAATAACAATGATAAATCAAAATATTGAATAGATCTCATTCTTCACTTCACGCTTACATGTAGTTTCATCGAATATCAAGTGAAAACTGGCGGTCATTTGAGTGTCAAGATCTTTTTGATCTTTTTAGATAGGGAAATGGATTAGCATAGCTTTACCAGTCACGTGATGTACATGTAAGTTTCAGAAGAACCACTTTTGCTTCAAAAGCATTTTCATTTAATAGATATAGAGAATCTGTCTGAAATGTCTTCTGTTATCAAATATATGAACACAAGTTGATAAAAGTTACAAATATATATATTATATATTATTATATTATTGATTACAGAAGACACGAGGGTGAGATTCTATTTTTCATTCAAAATCATTATTATCACGTTTCAATGCCAGTTCAGTATTGTTTGAAAATATGTTGAAATGGGTCCTTGCTATTCACACATCAATAACGTGAAGTATTCAAGCTATGTAAGCTTTGAAATTGACATCAGACAGTGATTTTTTGTTCTGTGTTTGAAGTTTAAGTGTTTACTACTTTGAAAATAATGATAATGGCAGCAACAACTGGAGAATAAATTCTTCTTGTGAAAAAGAACTAAGCAGACATAATGTTCTGGCAAGGTTCTTGAAACGAAATCAAAGGTTGTATGTTAGAAGTCTACAGTTTTGTAAATTACATGTATATTTACCGTAATTTCATTCCTTTATGGTTATTTCATATTTCGATAATCATAAAATAGATATCATCAAATCATATCATACGAGAATATGAGACGTTTGAGAAGTTTTTAAACAGAGCCCTATACACAAATAACATGAGTATATTTTGTTTAAATAACTTAATATAGATATGATAATATCATAGATGGTAATTAACTCTTTGAAGATATTTGCAATATCGAAGGGGAAGTACTTTTCAGCCTAATATAACTTTGCAGATAAATCAGTGGAGAAATTGGAAAACATACTCACTTGGATAGGGTGCCTATGTTTCTAAACCAGAGCTATGATCATTTCTCTCTCCTCAGACTTGCGTAAGTTTAGAAATATCAATCTCATTCGTTTTTTTCTGTGTGTAGTGATTAACAACAGCATGGAGAACAATATTAGTAACATTAATTACTAATTTCCCAGCTGGGGCCAGGAGTTTGAAATGACAGCCTTAAAGAAAAATTGTTAGTTTGAAACTAATAAGTGAGTTTAGTATTTGAAAGTGACAGTTTCATAATGAAAAGACCAAATTTTTTTACGTTTACTATGCTTCAAGTTCAAATACTTTCTGTAATTAAATTATGGAATACCTAACATGTAAAAAGCAGGGCAAACACAATGCAAACATGTATGGAATTATACGGGTTGACAATTCTAATGTCCGTCAAAAGATATTGCAGCTTGTCAGAGATTTGTTTGATTTCCTAATCGATTTGCAGATCTTGGAGTAAATTACAATGTTCCAGGAAAGAGATAAGTTGATTCACCAATATTTCGAATTCTTTTTCAAGTCTTAATCTGCCGAAATAGGGTTTTATAATGCTTCGTTTAACAGAATATCTTCTGCAATTCATTATCAGTTTTATAATTGATTTTGTCTTTGATATGATGGGTTAACCAACTGGAAATATACCCGTGTGCTGGTTAGAACGTAGTATGTTCTTAATGTGGACTTTAGTCAAAACTGATAGCTGTAGCCTGGTCATGACTGACAAAACAAAAGGTGACGGGAACAGGAAAAAGAAATCATTGTTTACTAATGAGTAACAGATACCATGTTATTATGACCTTATCAAACGCTTATCTGTGACTGACCGTCGATAGTTAAAATATCCCAAACATGTACAGGCCTACCAAACAAAACGGAATCACTGCACAGAAAAACGTGGAAAAGTCCACATTAAACGCGAAAAGAGCAACATAAAACGTATCCCTCGACAATGAAGCATTAAAATGTGCAACGAAAAACGAGAAACACGCAACTTTAACCGTGAAAACGTGACTATAAAACGAAAACACCGCTCCCAATGATTTAGCGCATGCGCACGTTGAAGAGGAAGTCTGGACCGCAAGCTTTGAAGCTGTCATTTTCTCAGGCGCGACCAAATGTGAGTGCTCAACTTATTCAAATTTTGCACATGTCTATGACGTTATTCGATATTAGAAAGTATTTAACGGTAAAACAAAGTTTTAAGTAAACTTTGCAATCATATTTTATGAGTGTCAGTACTTAATTCGAAATCTGAACCACTGTTAGTGCACGAGACATATCAACGATGGTTTTGGAATCCACTTGTAGGTCACGCCATGCTTACGAAAACTGGCGAACTTTTCATTAAAACATCATTATAATTGTAAAAAGTATTAATTCGTGTTATATAATGTGTGTTTACGACAATTTTGATAATTATTGTATTAGTAATTCAATGATTATTTGTGTTTCGGCCAAGCTGTTTGGTTATAGTCTGTATCGAAAATGCCCGAACTCAGACAGTTGATGTAAAATTCGCACTTTCAACTTTCAAAATATGTAGTACGATTGATTGATGTTTGTTGACAACAAACATCAATCATACTGAAATTTACATTATTTTTCCTGTCGAAACCATTTATATAATGGTAAATCAATCTTCTTTTTTATTTATAATGAAAATAGAATAATAAACTATTTCTTCATTCTGTCTCATTACTTACATTAATCTATATCAAATGCATGTGTAAGCTGAATTTATTCTGGTCATGTGATCTCAATATTCAAAAATTTATTTACCCATATTTATTTCAATATTTGCAACAATATTTTTAATTATTGTACCATGGATGATGGACGTCTCATTATAAATAAGTTATGATACCAAATATTATAATAGATTGTAATGGTACTTGACAACAACTACTATGGTATGTTTTATTTTTATCAATTTCAAGTGTGAATCACTGTCTGTTTTTAATTTCACTCAGGTCATTGTGTATTCAAGCTGGCCATTCAACCTGAAAGTGATCCAAGTTTCCAATCAAGCAATGGAAAATAGATGGTAAGAAAATAGTCTTTATTGTTTCATGTTAAAGATATGTGGAGGTAATTTCTAGTGTCTAAGTCGATAAAATGTATTTCAACTATAAGTAATTTTGGCAATGATGAAACTAAATTATTTTGTTTGGAAGTTGAAATAATTTTGTCAAAATCGCTTCATGGGATTAACATTTTGTGTCTCTACTAGATTTCTCACATCTTCTGATGTATGCTACAGTACTTATGGAAATTGAATGGTTTTGGCCTTTATTTGTTTATTAATTGATCGAGAGGTTATAAACTAGTTTATTGATCTGAATTTGATGGTGATTAAAAACAAATTCAGTTAAATGTTTCCAAAAGTTTATCAATAAATATCCTTGAATTAAAATATCTTGATAGTTCATGGTCTTTTTGAATTTGAAAATCTAGTAGACATTTTAGTTGGACTTCTTATCTCAAATCTGTGAATGTATAGAAGTTTTTTTCTTTCCCTGGAAATAGTACAGCATTAATAAAAAAAATTCTAGGTAGGATACATTAATACAATACCAAGATTTTCCACCTCCTTATCTTTTGATTTGCAAAACCTTTAAGATTATCATCAGTTTGAGTTACGACAAATAGATATTATCATTATAATGGAGGATGTTATCAATGCAATAAAGCTATCTGATAAATTTGGCAACAAAACCATTTCTTCAAAACAGGTTATGAGAGTCCCTGGGATGTAAGGTTTTTACTTATACTAATACGATTATTATACGATTATTATTGAGGGACTCGCTCGTACTTTCTGGGACTCATAAAATCTTGTGATAGCGAGTCCCTGTACTCTAAAAGTCATATTTGTAGATTGGTCACTGGAATAACTTAACTATTATTCACTACTTTCTTTTCATATATTACAGATTACTTTCAAAGACATCTCACTGATAAGATATTGTGTCTCAACTGACCCTGGCTGACCTGAACCTGGTTCTGTACCGCGTCGACCCTTAGGAGAGGGATGATGGGAAGGGCTTCAGCACGTACAACATACCTGATTATGGCAACACCGTCTACTGCGGCTTGAGAGGTGCTTCTTCAGTTTCATCTTCTTCGTTTAGATATTTCTATCCTTTATTCATAGGCCCCAGACTCTATATTTACATACGACTATACATATAACTATCTATATAAGATATAAAGAAGGTAAGAGAAATCGACGCCATATTGGATCTTCTCTTGTGCCCGGAAATTACTCAACTGGTTCACGGACGCAAATACGCTTTGAGAACTTCGTAGACTGATCCCAGTTTCCATTTCCGGGCACAAGAGAGGATCCAAGATGGCGTCGCTTTGTCTAACCTTCTTTATATCATATAGATAGTGTATATCTATAGTGGTATGTAAATATAGAGTCTGGTGCCTGTGCCTTTATTCTCATTTTTGGTTTTGTATTCACTGACTGAGTGTATGAAAATGACTTGACCAGCTGATCAAGTTAATTATCAACTTATCAAAATTTAAAATAACATAATCAACCAAATTTCTCATGGATTTGCCAATCCTTAGCAATGAAGAACACATTATTATATTATACCCCCGCTACGAAGTAGTCGGGGGTATATAGTCAGTGCGTCCGTCCGAACACTTTTTGTTCCGCTCATAACTCAAAAACTACTTGTTCAATTGTTATGAAACTTTACATATGTACACTTATTGTCTCTAGATGTGCCTTTTGTATGTTTCAGTTAGATTCCATCATCTTTTAAGATATTCCACTTTTAAGCGTCTTTGTGTGCATGTCTTTCGTCACACTTTTTGTTCACTCATAATTCAAACAATAACTAGAATATATAGAACAAATGAATATGTATATATATGAGTCATTCTCAAAAGATGCAGCTTTTTTGTGTAAAGATAAAAAAAACTAAATAAGGATTCTAGATTTTTTCTTTCACAAATGGTAAGGTACATTTTTAAACATAAGATTTCAAATGTATTTGAGGCTTAATTATGTATGATATCTTAATTAACACATATTACACTAATGAGGATGAAGAGACAATGTCTTTCCAGTAACGATAGTTATGCTTGTGTGTTTTCTTTAAAAAGCATTTGTATGTAAAGATGTTGCATTGTAGTATCTACCTTAGCATATATGTTGTTACTCAAATGTAAAAAGAAAAATATCAAGTAATATTTTCATACAACTGTATGATAAACACTTGTACACCAAGTTGGTTGAAAAAATTAAGTATGTTGATTCTTACAAATTCTCTTTATATCCTATCAATTGACCTCAACATAAAGAATTAAATGAAGATAGCTATATGAGATCATGTGATCACGTCTTAAGTTTTTTGGACATTTTATGACAAGCATTTTTACCTTTAAGGTAATAAATCAATTAAATTTTGGTCATGTTACAAAGACAGTTCTGTTATTCCAAAGACACAAATTGTTATTGGAAAGAAAATGCTTCAAATAAGTGAGAACGTTTGTTTAATGAAACATAAATATGTGACCTCTTTGCACAAGGCAGGTAGGGTTTATGTTTCTCACATCAGATCCTCAGAAAAATTTACTTATTATTTATCTAATACTTTACTAAAACAGGACCAAGAATTTTTTCGGCTTGTTATGTTAAAGACATTGACTGTTACAGGAAAGACAAAATATTATCACTTGTTTGAGTAAAGAAATCTTGCCAATTTTGAAAAGTTTCATCGAAATCTTATGTTTTTGGTTTTTTTTCCTTCCATAGTCATGCCACATAAATGATGTACAAATAAATACCTTTGCTTATATTGCAATATTAAGTATTAGTTTCTTGGATGTCTTTTACAGTAACACAGTATGTCTTTCATGTAACATATATACCATAGACTTAAAATATACACATTGTTGCAGAAAAAAATTAAAATGTTTTACAAAATATGATTCTCAAAGACAAGTCATGAGTTCAGTACAAATTTAGAAGGAAGAAACAACCAAGTATAATGTTTATTTTCGAGTAAATATTCAATTGTCTTTACAGTATATGTCTTTAAAATAACAACCCTTGACAAGAACTTGTCTGATTGACTGCAGAAAAGGATGCTTTCATCCCCTCTGGTAAAGAAGCTCATGGGACATCCTACATTGTAACTGTCAATCAAATTCTTGTTGAAACAAACAAGTAGGATGCAAATATCTATTCATATGTCTTTGCAGTAACAATAATTGTCTTTCCAATAACAAACACATCTGTTACAGAAAAGACTGTTATATGAAAGACAAATTCCATTTGTTCATCAATTGAAAAGTAATGAACAGCCCTTGTCCCATGTCATACACCATCATTGTGTAGTGCTTTTGGTGCAGCACGCATAGAGAAAGACGCATCTCTTGAAATATGGTTATTTTTTTGATAATTTGCGTTATCTGAAAGACGCCAATAAAAAATACTCAACATTTTTCACTTTTCTATCAAAATTTTCAGCAAACAAGTTGTTTTGGAGTCAACAAGGCATCTTCAATACTCTAAACCTATGGTTGATGATCAGCATGACAGAAGTGTTTTCTTTCAAAAGATAATGGATAATTTTTTTTCCTGAATTTTATATACATGTTACAGGAAAGACATTTTTCTCGTATACAAGATAGTAATTCAAATTTTCACATAAAATGTTCACATAAAAGTTGTAAAAATCTATCAGGAATGAGGAAAAGCACTACATTTTAGAATACTTGCAGAAAAAAATATAATTAAACTAGGATAAGAAAAACATAGACATCCGATTCCTGGACTTTGCACCTAGATACAAGCCAAAAAGCATATTTTTGGTTACAAAAATAACCGAAAAAAATCTATTTAGTCATTTAGGTTTCAATTTAACTACCTGCCAGTTAGATTGTAAGTTAGAAGTTAACAAGAAATGAATTCTGACAAAGTTCTGTCAATATTTTACCGATTTCTATTCCGGTACCTGAAAAAGCTGCAACTTTTGAGAATGACTCATATCTAAATGTGCCCTTTGCATGTTGAGTATTTTCAGTGATTATGGACTTAACATTTCTGTCTCACCACCTACTTCTGTATATTCCTCTTTTAATGAAGTTTTGAGATTTCCTTTTATAGAATACTGACTTCATGAAAATCCTATTAAGAAATTTCAATTAGTTCGAAAAACAACTTCTATAATTACTTTAAACAGTGGGGGTATATTCTTCTGAGTACTGGGGCTATGTGTCAAAATGTTGGTGTTGGTAATATCTGGGTCATCTTCCGCACGCATCGGGCGAGATATTCATTTACAAGAAATTCATTTTCATCCTTGCAACATCTTGACGGGAAAGTTGTGACTAAGCGCCCCATGTAGGTCAAACAGTTACGTCCCTTGCATTGACCAATCAAATCGCTCGTTAGGTCTCGTTCTACAGTCTCAACTGAAGTGTATCTAGCTCAATAATCTTCCTTCTTCCTGTCACAACTTTTATGTCGAGTTGTCTCAAGGGTGAATCACTAAATCCTTGAATAATCGCCTGTCTTGAATAATCGCCGGGTCTAAGCCCTATTTGAAATAAATAATCGCCTGTCTGGAATAGTTATATTTTAAGTAAAATAAATGATTTGAATAATCGCCTGCCTTGAATAATCGCTGGGTCAAATCAGGGTTCGAAATTAATAATCGCTGAGCGTTTATTCAAGGATTTACGGTATGAATTTTTTGTAAATGCACACTCCTCGCCCGATGCGTGCGGAAGAAGTATCTGAGTAAGTTTCAAAAGTCATCAAATGTTTGTATTTTTTCCAGATGGATGAAACAGCTGACAGCGGTCCATCTCTAAAGAAGAAAATTTGCAAAAAAATATTTCACAGCACACCATCAAAGTGGGATTTCTGTGACCAACTATCAAACAGTCTTGCATCACCTTTGCAACATGAACGTAGCAAGAAACATGAACTATCTGATGACTTCAGAAATTTTGAGGCAAGCTTCAATGAGTCTATTGAGTGTGACAACAGTCATCATTTTGAGACATTATGTACTGGATGTGGGAAACTGCCAGGGGACAGCATCTTGTCTCAACATTCCCACAGTGAGATGGAATGTGGTGATATTTGCCACAAATGTGGTCAATTTAAGAATACAAACTGTCAGTCTGTAAATGAAGATGAACGAGAATTTATGGATTTGTACAGGTTGGCCTTGGCAAAAATGAACACCAGCAACAAGCCAAATGTGATCCTTGAACTGACAAGAATAATTGCCAATGAAAAGTTAGACCTAAATGCATTAACTTTTGATCTCTTTTGGGACACAGTTCAGGCCATTGCATCTGATTCCCTAACTACAATTAGGTATTCACAGAAATCCAAAACATTTTGGAAATTCTTTATGGAAAAATTCGGGGGTGCAGCTATTCGCGCTTTGACAGGTTGGAAAATGATTGGATCATTGCTCTCTCGTCAAGCTGAGCCAGGACATTTGTCTGGTTCAAATGCTAATCTCATCCTTTCAATTCCATCTGAAGATATTTTGAAGGATCATGATCCATATAATGGAAACTGGCCACGACAAATTCCCCCCGGTATTTGTGAAGAAGTTGTTAACCGTCTTGAAATCAAGCACTCACAAACTAGCATCTGCCTTGCTTTTGATGGAAAAAAACTTGCTCCAGGCTTGAAAGATAGGAAAGGTGACATCAACCTTCTGGGTAATGAACCAGATGGGCTGACTGTAGATAAAAGGCATGAGCTTCATGAAGCTAATCTGCAGACGATAAGGGGCTTGATGGAGTCAGTTCTGACTTCAGTTGCAAGTGTTGGAGATTTTGAGACCATTCCAAGGAATATGACAGCTGTTATAACCCTACTCTCTGAGAAGAAAAAATGTCTTGGAACAGCTGATCCAAAAGAAACAATATTCTGTTGAAAAATTGAAACAAAGAGGAGGTGATGATTATGTGAAATCCAAGTATGCTTTTGCCATAAGTATGCTCACTGCCCTTTTGCTGGAACTGGAAGACATTAAGAAGAGGAATAATCGTTGCAGAGAAACACTAGGGGAAAAGTGTGCCATGCTAAATCATAACATCTGGCCTCAGACAACTTCTCTGATGATTTCATCTTGCAAATACTCGCCTTTGGACCAGCTTGCTGCAGAACCTAAGCAAGGAACAGATGCCTGGTTTGATGCTCGAGAAAATGCATCAGCCACGGGGAGCCGCCTCTGGGATGCAGTTGGTTGTGCTGGTCTTGGTGCCCAGAAATCATATTTCCAGGAAAAAAGAGGAAAAATCAAGAAAACCTTCAGTGATGCAGTGCTAGCAGCCATGAATCATGGAAAGAAGCACGAGATCTGTGCCCTTGCAACGTATTGTTCCAAAGTTGTACCATGTTTTTTCCCTGATTGCATTGTGAAGGAAACAGGAGGCATCCCTTTTGAGACTGATACTCTAAACCTCATCATTTCTCCCGATGGTTTACTGTACAATCAAGGATGTTCAACACCAGTTGCAGCATTAGAAATCAAGTGCCCCTTCAGTGCTGGACTACACCAACAAGTTCCTGACAGATACTACCTGCAGATCCAAGCAGAAATGGTTGCCTTGAACGTTGATATCTGTCACTTTGTTTCATGGACAGAGCAGAGTACAAGGGTTTTTATTGTCAGAAAGGATGATGATGTTTGGAACTTGGCGCTAAAAATTCTTTCAGAAACTTTTGGGAAACATGTGAAGAAATGTCCTTCTCGTTTGACACCGGAGAGTAAGAATTTGAAAGCAAAAATAAAGGAAGGATTAAAACAAAATGCTTGGATCCTTTGCGAGTTTAACTCTCTCCATGCTTGTACAGACGACTTGCCTATGCTACCGACAGGAGAAGCTACAGCAACTTGCGCTATCAAGGACCTCAAGACTTGCATTTTGGATGTTACGGAGGATGCCCTTTCCCTGACGAGGAAACAGTACCAAGCCACAAGACAAAAAGCATCTGAAGTGGTAACATTTGTCGCTGGGGACCTTGACAGACTGTGGTCAGAGGACCAAATCCATGGTGTACCTGTAGGGTACTTTCTACGTGGCTACAGCCTGCCTGTCAACATAGTTGGAGATATTCTGGAAGACTTTCTCACATATTGTCACCAAAAAAGCCTCCATGTTCCTATAGCTTGTTTCGATGGTCAGTTCATGAAACTTCTACAACAGTCAAGAGAAGGGCACCCACTGACCTTGATGGAGCTCCACAAACACTTCTGGAATAGCGTGACCAAGAAATCAAAACTCCAAATTATCAACGAATTCAAGGCTTGCAATGTAAATACTGTCAAGATTGAAGTCAAGCTGGATGGAACGAGAATTGTGACAAGTGAACATCAGGATCTGCCATCAACTGCGCTAGGGTTTTTGAAAGACTATTGCCGGAAGAAAGAACAGTTGCAGAATCAAAGAGAAGGTCTTGATATGGACATTGCTCAAGATATACAAGATGTTCCCGACGAACTGGTTATTGAGGACAACAATTGCAATGAGTTGCTTGATATCACACAAACTACACGCATGGAGCTTGACCAAATGGATGTCGATACTGGAGGTCTAGAGGAAGAGGATGGGTCACAGAAAATTACAGACATTGAATCAAATACAAGTGAAAGCGTTGATATCACTGACACCAAGAATGATTTGAAATTAACAAGTACAGACTTTAATGATCTACAGCAGGAGTTGTCAAGCCTTTCAAATATTTGGTCACAAGTCTCAAGTGCAAAGGTTGCAGAAAAATTTGAATCATGTGATTCTGTTTCCAAGTTCAGTGCAAAAGAGCTTAACACTGTCCTTAAGTTTATTAGAGACTATAAACATGTAAATGTGAAAGTATCTGGATCAAAAACACAGTTACTTCAAGAGATCTGTAAGCTCCTTAACCTGAAAGGTTCTTAGCCAAAGCCCAAAACTAGAAAGAAAAGTCCAGTCTCCTTGAAACTGCTCAGTACTAAAGTATTGCAAAGCAAGCTTTATCCTAAACATGCTCTCAATATTGCCTATGCTACCTGGAAGTTCCCTCTCCAAGTTGATGAATGGAGAAAGCAATCAAGAATTGATCATGGCATGGATGTCAAGGGACTGCAAGACAACATTGATTGGTTTTATGTTCCTGAGTGGTCAACCAAGAGACAACAACTAGAAGTAAAAGATTGATCCCCATCACCTCCTTACAAGGCACAGATCTGCATTATGCAAAAGAAACCTTGGATTTGCCAAGAGATCTGATTTCATGAGTGTTGCTGAAAGAGGACACACACAACTGAAACCAGGAATGATGGAGGATCACCTCAATATGCAGTCCACAGACTACTCCTTCATCACCTTCTCTGCAGAAGTTCAACAACAGTTGTCATTGAATGGAAAGGACCAGTCTGCTGAAGTATGCGAAATGGTAATTACCTTTATTAATTACTGTTGGTCCGTTCAGAATGCTTGTGTAAACATAGACCATTTAATTATAACACACTGCTGATATATAAAGGTTATCTGTCTTTTCTTGACCAATACCATGTTTATCTCAAGTGAGGTATTTTCATGCGAGGCGCAGCCACGGGTGAAATATTATAACTTTCTATCTCATGAGATGAGATAAACACGGTATATGTCAAGAACTGACAGATATTCTTTTTATTATGTTCAAATCATTTAAATTGGCCCCAAAAGGGTCAATTTCATGTTGAGCGGCCACTTAGAATGGTCTCGTCTCTACAGTAACAATGTGACTTCATAAGCAAATTTGTAACTTGAGGCCATTGTGTCATGATGTTCAAGTGTTATTTTCACCATTCGCAGTGAAAAGAAATCTTTAAATGAATAATTAACCTGCAAACATAACTTTTGAAAGAAAACTCTGATCTCTTATTAGGTGAGAGAGTGGTTCCAGTCATGTGACGAGCCTGGCATAGATGCTGAAGTGCGATGTCAACAGAAGTGGAGGTACGTTTGTGTTGTGACAATAGTTTTTATATTTCAAATTGCATACCGTTGTTTATATGTTTCTTGACAAGGGTATGTGTATTTTTGGATTTTAATCTTACAGTTACATGTAATGATTGATATTTTTTAACCATAGTTTTAGTACATGTATTTTTTAGGTTTACTTTAAAAGGTTATTTCTTATTTGCAGATATAGGAACTACCTCTTGTCCCTAGTTGACCTAAATGCATTTCCACCCCCTGGAATGTTTATCAGAGGATATCCCAAGCAGCTCTGGGAGGCTACTGTTGCAAGTATTGAGGCTGACATTCTTCTGTATGGACTGACAAAGCGTAGATCTTACAACAACCGAGCTGTCAGCAGCCAGAATTGTGAAGCCCTCTATTCATCATTAGCTGCATTGCCAGGTTCCCAGAATGGAGTACCAACTTGCATAACTCTGGAGTCGAATATGGCCAAATTGTGTGGAGAAAGTTTGGTCAGACTTGACCCCAACAGGTACTTGTAATCATTTGCAATAATAATAATATTAATGATCATAACTCTTTATTGTCCGTAATACATATAGTACATTTGAAATTCATTTTGAGCATTTTGCCCCCCGCCAGCCACAGTGCAGCGCCAGTTATAGCGTTGTTTTATCCTATGAATGGTGAGCACCAAGCTAGGAAGCAACAACTCCCATCTTTATAGTTATATGATAAAGAAATGTTCTTCACAGGTTAATTTTCAGAGGTTGCGTAGATGAAAGAAAATGCATTTTAGTTGTAAGAACAGTTGTTGGGCCCTGTAAAAGTTGATAGTGGCTGTTTTGGAATTCTCTTGTCATCGAATTTATTATGGAAGTTTTATTTCCCACAGTAATAAACCATAATCATGAAAGCATCAAAAGCAATTTTATTTTAAAAAATAATGTATTAACTAAAAGTAAACTGGTCATAAGTTGAAAATAGAGATCATTCAATATATTACATTATTATTGCAATATGGGCGCTATGTATTGCAAGATATCGCAACACAAGATATAGAGCACTATCCATCCCTAGTAAATCACAATCAGGCTTATGACTTTGTACTTTTCCAGGGGGTTTCCACTGCGACTTTCATCAGCCCCAGTTTATCCCCAGTCGACATTGACGGATAGTGAGGATCCCTTGCTGCCATCTGCAGACCCTCCATCTTATATACACTCAATCATACTTCAGGTATATATATAGATAAAACTCATTTCAGGGGTAGAAATTAACGATTTCCATGCACTAGCCTTTCGGACTAGTGAATTTCTTAAAGTAGGCCTACTAGCCCATGCCTATTATAAATAGCCCAAAACATCTCCAAGATGATTTTTCCTCAAATTTTAACTAGTCCTTTGAGCTAGTAGTTGTTATATTTCACTAGCCATGTGCTACCAGACTAGTGCTAGTTTCTACCTTTGCATTTGTTTATCACTTTCAAGGTCAAAAATACCTAATAAGCTAGTCCTTCAATAGTAATTCTATTAGTATAAATAAAAACCTTGCATCCCAGGGACACTCAGTTTAAATTTATTTGAGTCCTTTTCAAATTTTGCGAGTAAATGAAGCAGGACTCACCGGTAAAATTATCCCTGTACATGTACATGACATTTTTTTTTTTTAAAAGAATCACCCGTTTGATGCCGCTGCTCGAAAGAGGACAGCCCGACATAAGCCCAGTGGATTGTCTGGACTACATGAACCTGCCCGTGGAGTATCTGGTGTCCGCTCTCTTCACAAAGTGGACGAATCAAGAATTGATCCTCTCATTCGACTTGGAAAGCGAAAGAACTCTATTAATTGATATAAAACAAACAAATAGACTTGATGGATTTACAAGGAATTTATTTGGTAGGAAATCACAATAATTCATTCAAGATATTTCTCAAGAAGTCATTGTTGTATGTTATGGAATGTTCTGCATAAAATAATTTGGCATCTGAACTGCAACTGTCAAATCTCTAACAAAGGTTCATGCAATGAACATATGTACACTTTGGAATGATCTAGTCATTGTTGTATGTTATGGAATGTTCCGACAAAATAATTTGGCATCTGAACTGCAACTGTCAAATCTCTAACACAGGTTCATGCAATGAACATATGTATACTTTGAATGATCTTACTTTGCTGAGCACATAAAGTTTTCTCAAGATCAGGGTAGATATATTTTGGGGTTTTTTGATGAATAAAACAGTATCATTGTAACAGGCTCATGCTAAGATATACTTTGTATTATCACAAAACTTCATTTATTGAGTAAATGACTAGGGACCATATTTTGGCAACATCAATTGTTAACACAGAAAACATAATTGGAAAAGAATATCACAAGATTAAGGACTTTTATGAAAACTTCAAACATGCCCTTATTTCTGTACATAACTCACTTTATTTTGCCCGTCAGTGTATAATGTATCATTGTATCAGGCTCATTATGCTAACATCAACTGTTAGTATCACACATGATATGGATTGCTCATAAGTAGTAGATGTATTTTTGGTTCATGCAATGAACATATGTACACTTTGGAATGATCTAGTCATTGTTGTATGTTATGGAATGTTCTGCACAAAATAATTTGTCATCTGAACTGCAACTGTCAAATCTCTAACACAGGTTCATGCAATGAACAAATGTATACTTTGAAGGATCTTACTTTGTTGAGCACATAAACTTTTCTCAAGATCAGGGTAGATATATTTTGGGGTTTTTTGATGAATAAAACAGTATCATTGTAACAGGCTCATGCTAAGATATACTTTGTATTATCACAAAATTTCATTTATTGAGTAAATGACTAGGGACCATTTTTTGGCAAATCAATTGTTAACACAGAAAACATAATTGGAAAAGAATATCACAAGATTAAGGACTTTTATGAAAACTTCAAACATGCCCTTATTTCTGTACATAACACAATGTTGAAATACTGGAAACTGCTGATTACCTTAGTTTTCATGTATTGTACATAAGTATATATATATATACATACACTGACATATGATAAATACAACTGAATGATATACTTTATTTTGCCCGTCGGTGTATAATGTATCATTGTATCAGGCTCATTATGCTAACATCAACTGTCATTATCATATGATATGGAATGCTCATAAGTAGTAGATGTATTTTTGGTTTAATGATGGAAAAAAAGTAACATTTTTGTACCAGGCTCACTATGCTAATTGCTAAGATCTACTTTTAAGTATCACACATGCAAACTGACTAGGGGTTAATATGTATTTGCCAACATCAAAGGATATAACAAATGTTGTACAAAACTAATGAGATGTCAACAGGAAATAAAACAAAACAACTTTTATGAAACTGACAAACAAACCCGTATATCTGTAAATCACACAATATTGAAATACTGGAAAATGGTTATTTATGATATGTAGTGTACATTAGTACATATATTTTTGGTTCTATGATGGATAACACCATATCATTGTATTATCCTAACATCTACTTTTTAGTATCAAATATGTAAACTACCCAGGGAAAATGTTTGCCAACATCAAAGGATATCACAAATGTGCCAAAATCAATGGTAAAGACTGCCAATGCCCATATAATTGTAAATACAATATGTAAATGAATAAAATACTGGAAACCAATGATTTTCTTTTTTGTGTGTCATTTTTAATGGTTATCGGGGGGAATATATACGGGACAAAAAAAGTTAGGGATATTTTTAAATTATGAAATTTGACTAATGAAATTATGAAATTTGACTAATGAAATTATTTCATAATCGACAACCTGAAACATTATCAATCATAAAAGTCAAAATATCCCTAACTTATTTTGTCCAGTATAGTTGTAGTTTTCAAACAAATATATTGATCAGTGAAAATTCATGTGCACAGAGATTGATGGACGGATATGTTATCACAAGAACGGATATTTCACATTAAGTGACTAGTGTCCAACATTGTCATATTGGCAAATGTTGACGACTTTCCCTTACATGTTTGACTATGGCGATGTAATGAGGATACATGTTTGAAATATTTCCCACATGAAGGGCACATTTCTAATGCAGTTGAAACATGAGTTTTCATGTGCCGTTTCAGATCCATAATGCGTGATGTACAAAACTTACACAAGTCACATTTTTTATCTTTCTCTCCATGAGTCTCCCTAATATGTCTCCTAAGCTGATCAGGGTGGAAATGCTTATCACATTGTGAACACTGAGCAGATCTATCTTGATGGGTTTGTTCATGCTTCTTTAGTGCTGCCTGAGTATGGTAAATCTTATCACATTTAGAGCAAGGATGGGTTGGGGCACAATGAAGGGCATTATGTTG
The DNA here is from genome assembly GCA_916613615.1 of Steromphala cineraria. Lineage (NCBI taxonomy): Eukaryota > Metazoa > Mollusca > Gastropoda > Trochida > Trochidae > Steromphala > Steromphala cineraria. Next base: position 73,690,520 of record OU744721.1, read on the forward strand.
TCGGACACTATCCTGGGTTGCCAACCCTTTGCTGCAGATGGTACACACAGCAAAGGGCGACTTAACATGCAGTGCCAAATGTTCTCTAAGTCTCATTTTGGTGTTGAACCCTTTTGAACATAAAGAACAAAAGAAAGGAAACTTGTTGGTGTGAACTCTCAAATGAAGTTTTAAGCCCATGTTGGTTGTGAACACTTTGCCACAGTCCTTACAAGAAAGGGTTGGGACGTCACTGTCCCGGGTCTCCTGAGTCACCGAGGTCTGCGTTTCCGGGATAACATCAATTTCATCAGACTCAGAGTAGATGGAATCAATAAGTTTGGCTGGAAAAGGGGAAATCAAAAAGTCTGAGGTAGATTGTCCAATTTATAGACACTTTTCATGATATTTGCACTGGTTAATGGAAATGTTGATTGGGATAAACACTTTGACAGTTACCTGACAAGGTGATTGAATGATATAGATTTATTATATACAATAAAATTACAGACTTGTCAAAACACTCATTAATATCAAATTGGGTAATGAATATAGTCAAATCATGTTAAGAGTTTTTAATATTTTCCTTTGTCCAGTAAAAATAAAAGTGATAATTAAAATATAATTACCAATTACAAAATATTGTATACAAAATTAAAACAACTTTACTGGCAATAACAATGAACAACATATTTTATATTTACATACACAATAAAGAAAATACCATTTATGTGACAGGCAATAAAAATGAAACCAATGAAAATCAATCAGTTACATTCACAAATATTTTTTATTATCAGTTGATTGAGGGGATAGCTACAAGACGATGTAACAATTACAATTTAGCGTTTCCTTTAAAAACAATTATTACTGACAGTTAGCTACACACTACAGTATGGGCCTACTGTACACATTTTCGATACAGACTATAGCGAAACTAACATTACAAACTTTATCGTGAGATATATTCGTTCTTGCAGACTAACACGCCAAATCAATTAATATTACAATTCCTTCAATACATTAGACAAACATTGTCATTCATACTTTCTGCCTTACAACAAAGGTCAAGCAATAATTAATACTTTTACTCACCAACCGCAGTTGAAACTCCCGAGTCCGCCATCTTTGAAGCTGGCGCCGATGCCAAAGCGCATGCGCGTAATATGTCAAAGTTCGTGCAGCAAGAAATGTTGCAGTAGTCAGGTTTTTATTTTCCGAATTAACGTTTTTCGTTGCGTGTTTCTCGTTTATCGTTGCATATTTTAATGCTTCAGTGTCGAAGGATACGTTTTATGTTGCTCTTTTCGCGTTTAATGTGGACTTTTCCACGTTTTTCTGTGCAGTGATTCCGTTTTGTTTGGTAGGCCTGATGTACAAATAAATTAATTCTCCCTTGACAGTTTCAGAATCTATTCTAGAATAAATCCCAATTTCAGGACTCAATCTTTGTATGAGATTAAACTACAGGGAAAACGGATATAGGTTTCCAATCAAATGAATTCAAACAGTATAATGTCAATGAATAACATTTCAATTCTTAATCAAATTAGAAAGTTGAATCTGAAACCTTGATTTTACGTTCAAATATTTCTTTTTCCATGACAGTAATAGGAAATACGATCTGATTACACCATTAGCTGTTTACTTTGAGAATAAGAATAAGATTGACATGTCTTTGTGTAATCATCGACCATGTCAGCATGTGTATCTTACAGATTAGAGGGGAAGTTTTCAGAATAGACCGGAACATTATCTGGAGAATGTGACAACTTCACGTTTCAATTTAATTTGTGATCGAAATTTTCTAATTATATAAAAAATTACGAATATATAAATAAGCATCAGGCTTGGATTTTGTTTATCACGTTCAAACATTTGAATTCGTAGAAAGCATATACCAAATTTCGGAACAAAAATTTATTTGAGCACAAAAAAATACTTGTTTTACATATATTTAATTTTGTAAAACGAGCAAAGGAGGAAATTAACATGTTACTGCAGTTTATTGTAATGAACCACCCATACACAAATAGTTTTCTTAAAAGCTCGAAACATGATTTATAATTTCCCTTGGTGGCAAAACCTTTCAGAATCTATCTAACTGTTCACGTTTTAAAACTTATCTTTATAGAATAACATCACATGATTTTCACAATTTCCCCCTTAATGTTTTGCTTATATGTTAACAGATACACAGATATTAATCAGAAGATTTCGCATATACCAATAATTCGTTACCAAAAACGTTATGTTGTTATTTCGATGATATACACATGATATGGTCTTTATTCTGTTGCATGAAAAAAGAAATTCCACCTTTTCATATATTTTCATTCAGCCACCAATCAAATAAAGGCAAACAGTCGTTACTTGAATCAATGCCACCTGTAATTAACAAGAGTGACGATAATCCATTTTTAAAAATTTTGGACGATAAGAAATGATACACCGACTTGCACACCAAACCGGCAGCAACTCCAAATTTCACAATAAGTGGCTAGTAGGCACCACAAGTTATCTCCTATAATTCCCACAATTTCTTTTCTCATTCCCACCCTCCATTTGGAAATGTCCGAAGTCTGTATAGATCTAGCTCTTTTTTCTGCATCGTGGCGGTTGCTAGAAAGTCGTCTTCTGCAGCGTGGTTACGTGACCCGACCTATCGAAAGTGGAGATAACAAGAAAAGCCTTTAAAAAGGCAAGCTTTGGGGCACCCGGTTATGTATCACTATATAGAACCAGGAAATTTAGGTTAAGGAGGACGGGGACGGGGACTTTTACTTGAATAAATTGTTCCAATCGGAGACGCATGTTCTTTGCTCTTTGTTTTGATAGTTATCTGTACACTATGTACATAGATAAACGACTTGTTCGTTCCGTTTAAATTTCAACAATGATAGATACGTCTCCTATCTCAATTATGATATAAATTTTTAAACATTAATACGGTTATTCAAATTTATGTTGCTTTAAAAAATAGCTGACGGTGAGTTTAATACAAGAACCAGCACTTGATTAACTAGAAGATAAATAGTTGTGCTATTGACTTTCAGGTTAATTACATGTTGCAAGAATAATTTTCCTTAATTGAGTGTTGATCGAATTACAGCCGAAAGTTGCTGAAAAATTTAGAAATGATCTCAACTACAAGTTCATAATTTTCATTATATTATATGATGACATTTAAGAATATTTTGTCATACTTTAGGCTATATGTCAATACTTTCTTCAAAAGACACCTTTAATCGTAAATAAATCATCCATAACGTTTGTTTTGAAACATGAAATTTGAAAATGGCCTGTTCAGTATCATTTTTTCCGTGAAGCGATGAGATGCATTGAGTGAACGAGCAGTCATTGACAAGGCGGGACATTCAGCGCTCGCGTTATAGTAAAAAGGGAACCGAATTCCTAGTTGATACAAAAATGGAATGTCGTTTCCGAATGTCGAATGCAAAAAATAGCCCGAATAACTACAAAACAGCTCACATGCATATGCAAAATTGATATTTATAAATGGTGTAAACGCTCATCTATATATTTTGGAAAATTAACGATATATGTTACATCATAGCATTATTATAATAATCAGTTTCCAAATTAAAGCTTGCCAATTATTTCGTACCACCCACATGGTCACGTGGGTATAAATTTGCTACAGCACGGTCCATTGGTCGTTGAAATACCAGGATATGCTTAAAACAAATATCATTGGCTGAAACTTCTCTTTGAAGTTTCCAAGAGTAATATAGAGAGAAACTTCTGCCATTAGTTTTCAATATCAGATGTTACATAACTTTGGGGTCTCTGGACCCCAAAGCAATAAACAAACGTTATAGCTATGTCACAGCTGCTAAAATGTTCCATAACATGTTCGAAATTTTCGAGTTGTAACCGAAAACCAAATTTTGAGGATAGTGTAATTTTTTTTGCTAGGAGCTATATAACCTACTGTATATTATGTGTCTACATAAAACGAAGTGACAACGTAAAACATTTGATTTCCTTTAACATTCAAAAGATTTTTTACTTCAGATCTCTACAAATTAGCTTCCAAAAAGTCAAGACTATTCGAATACAAGATGATGAACTGATATTTTCAATCGCAAGTTAAGAGGTTATGTCAATGAGGAACACTAGTTTTTCTAACGATTTAAAACGGTTCAAAAATGGTTAAGATGATAACCTCTTTATAAAGAAAATCACATACAATTCTGTGATAACACAACAAACGCTTTTATATTGGTACTACTCAAACCTTCTTGAATAAAGAGTCTATAAGGTCAAAGAAGTAATCATTCCAACGTATACTTCATATTGTACTGCTCAGGGGTATTTGAGCAACTTTTCATTGTCTTTTGCACCTTATGTCATAAAGTATTTGGTACACGAATGTGCTCAATGTGTTATTAAACGCAAATTTCATTTACGAAAATACATTCTGAATAAAGTGTGTATAGTTAGACATTACTTTTGGGATTAAAACCTAAGTTTCAGTATGTCTTTCACTCACACATCACATAACATTCTTGAAACTTTACCAATATTTTAAATCCAAGTAAATCATTTCGAAAGAAATAGATAATCATGCACTTGGAAACCAACCTGTTAAAGAGTTCAGAATCCAAAATGTACGACTGACAGAGCAAGTGAGAAATGTAATAGATCCCCCGGGTTTATTGCAAAATCCTGACTATTTGTACATCGCTCTGACTTGTTCGCAAATTCAATTTAAATCTATAAGATTATAAAAGCGGGTTTGAAATTGATTGGTTGCAAATACTGTAGAATTCAACAGTTAGTGTGTGTTCTGTGTCTATCGGGTAAATATATACTTGAAACAGATATTTGATTTACTCTTCTACATGTACATGTCTGTTACTGCTGTGTCTGTAAATCAAGAACTGAAATGAACAAAAGTGTTATTCACCATGTATACTTATATAGCACATAACTGATTGAGTTACTATCAGATGATTGCAGATACGGGTGAGTGAAATGTGTAGATGCATTTGACATCAACGTTTGACATACGATGTCAAAACAGCTTTTTAAATGACCATATGCAACAGAGGTAAACATAGTTTCGAGTTATTAGATTGTTTTATTGAATTAAAAACATTAACATTACTAATGGAACAAATCTATTAAACAAAATGTGCCATTTCAATAAAGTTTGGGATACTCATTATCATTTGAATTTGTAAAATCTAAAGCGATGAAATTTGAACTTTAAAAGATTAGTTTTTTTTTTTTTTAAATTGAAAAATTCTGCAGATATCAGGGTCGTTAGATAAGCTCGAAAATTTGATATAAATTTGTCCTGGACAAAACACAACCAATCAATCTTCCTTAAACGGGAGGGTATTTATCTCATACAGTCATATTGAGAAAGCAATATTGTGTCTTAATGTATTTTCTAGAAATAATCTACGATTCCTATATCATAAAGATATGTCTGGTTTAGTATCTTGTCTGTCTTCTGTCTAGCTACAGAGATAAAATACTATTTACATTTCAATTTCATAAAGATGAACAGGTACAATCGTATATTAGAAATGTGAATCACGAAGGTGCCTATATTTGACAGATTTTCAGTCATTTATTTCTCACAAAGTATGGTGTATTCTTCATAACATGGTATAATAAAATATAGCTCAATGTAGGTTTACCTTCAGATGACTATGAAATACAGTTTCACAAAAAAGAAACGCATAACTGAAATGTGTTTTTCAAAGTGGACTAATTTAATTATTAAGGCTTAAAATCAATACAGATGTTATTGGTAACTGTTATTATAGTCTTTAAAATATATCATTGTACACGAACACACCATTTGGTGAATTGTCGCCAAATACGACACCTTGAATTGAAACTGTGAAAAGGTGCATGGATAAAAATCTGTAAGCATGCTGAATGTGCAAATACGGGTATTAAAGCTCAACACCAGTGGGTATATAAACCTGGGTGTCTCGTTGCGAATCACTTTCTGATATTATTTTTATGCGAACACCAATATGCCAAGACTGAATGAAGACCGACGAAATCAAGCCATCGGACGCCTGGAAGCTGGAGAAAGTCAGTTATCAGTTGCCAGGGACTTAAATGTTAGTCAGAGTACAATTTCCCGCCTCTGTCACCGTTATATACACATGATATGATCTTTATTCTGTTGCATGAAAAAAGAAATTCCACCTTTTCATATATTTTCATTCAGCCACCAATCAAATAAAGGCAAACAGTCGTTACTTGAATCAATGCCACCTGTAATTAACAAGAGTGAGGATAATCCATTTTTTTAAATTTTGGACGATAAGAAATGATACACCGACTTGCACAGCAAACCGGCAGCAACTCCAAATTTCACAATAAGTGGCTAGTAGGCACCACAAGTTATCTCCTATAATTCCCACAATTTCTTTTCTCATTCCCACCCTCAATTTGAAAATGTCCGAAGTCTGTATAGATCTAGCTCTTTTTTCTGCATCGTGGCGGTTGCTAGAAAGTCGTCTTCTGCAGCGTGGTTACGTGACCCGACCTATCGAAAGTGGAGATAATAAACAAACGTTATAGCTATGTCACAGCTGCTAAAATGTTCCATACCATGTTCGAAATTTTCGAGTTGTAACCGAAAACCAAATTTTGAGGATAGTGTCATTTTTTTTGTTAGGAGCTATATAACATACTGTATATTATGTGTCTACATAAAACGAAGTGACAACGTAAAACATTTGATTTCCATTAACATTCAAAAGATTTTTTACTTCAGATCTCTACAAATTAGCTTCCAAAAAGTCAAGACTATTCGAATACAAGATGATGAACTGATATTTTCAATCGCAAGTTAAGAGGTTATGTCAATGAGGAACACTAGTTTTTCTAACGATTTAAAACGGTTCAAAAATGGTAAAGATGATAACCTCTTTATAAAGAAAATCACATACAATTCTGTGATAACACAACAAACGCTTTTATATTGGTACTACTCAAACCTTCTTGAATAAAGAGTCTATAAGTTCAAAGAAGTAATCATTCCAACGTATACTTCATATTGTACTGCTCAGGGGTATTTGAGCAACTTTTCATTGTCTTTTACACCTTATGTCATAAAGTATTTGGTACACGAATGTGCTCAATGTGTTATTAAACGCAAATTTCATTTACGAAAATACATTCTGAATAAAGTGTGTATAGTTAGACATTACTTTTGGGATTAAAACCTAAGTTTCAGTATGTCTTTCACTCACACATGCATTTAAACATTCTTGAAACTTTACCAATATTTTAAATCCAAGTAAATCATTTCGAAAGAAATAGATAATCATGCACTTGGAAACCAACCTGTTAAAGAGTTCAGAATCCAAAATGTACGACTGACAGAGCAAGTGAGAAATGTAATAGATCCCCCGGGTTTATTGCAAAATCCTGACTATTTGTACATCGCTCTGACTTGTTCGCAAATTCAATTTAAGTCTATAAGATTATAAAAGCGGGTTTGAAATTGATTGGTTGCAAATACTGTAGAATTCAACAGTTAGTGTGTTATCAGTCGCCAGGGACTTAAATGTTAGTCAGAGTACAATTTCCCGCCTCGTCACCGTTATAGACTACACAACTCCACGAGAGATCGACCCAGATCTGGACGACCAAGGGCGACAACTCCAGCGCAGGACCGCTTCATTCAGGTGTTCCATCTTCGTAACAGGACAGTCACTGCAACATATACGGCCAACCACGTTCCTGGACTACGTAGAGTCTCAGTCAGACCATCATAAATCGGCTTCGAGAGCATGGGATACGTCCAAGATGGCCACATACAGCGCCTGCCCTGCTTCGTCATCACCGCCGTGCCCGCCTGCAATGGTGCAGAAACGTTAGACGATGGACTCTAGTGAACTGGCAAAGAATATGGTTCAGTGACGAGTCACGGTTCATGCTTTTCCGCCATGATGGTAGGACGCGTGTTTACCGACGGAGAAATGAACGTTATGCACGACACTGCATCCTTCCACTTGACAGATACGGCGGAGGAAGCGTAATGATGTGGGCAGGCATATCCATGAATGCTAGGACGAATCTGGTGCGTGTACAGGGAAATTTGACAGCTGTGCGCTACAAAGACGAAATTCTCCAACATCACCTTCTTCTCGCCATTGACGTCAGAAGGGAGATTTTTCAGCAGGATAACGCTAGGCCGCACACTGCACGTCTCACCAACGACTATCTCACCAATAACAACGTGAATGTGCTGCCATGGCCATCGAAATCGCCAGATCTCAACCCCATTGGGCATTTATGGGATCTCCTTGACAGACGTGTACGACGTCGACAGCCTGAACCACAGACACTTCAACAGCTGAGTGACGCATTGCAGGATGTGTATAGAAAGATCCCACAGCGTCAGATTCGTCGACTTATTCAATCTATGCCCAGGCGGTGCCAAGCAGTGATCGATGCGAGTGGTGGTAACACCAGGTACTGACTTTGAAAATGTGTCGTCAGAGACACAGACGTTCACCAGTGCACATCATGACTTTATCTGGTAGTGGGAACATACACCTAACCCTGTGCCAACTTTGGATTTTGAATGTGCATAAATTTTTATGTAATCATGAATATTAAAACATGTAAATCAACACTGATGTTTCTGTTATGCGTTTCTTTTTTGGGAGAGTGTATGTCTGTTACATGATTTAAAAGATTGCTTTATTTGAACATAATTTGATATTCGACTGAAACATCAATGGGACAGTAACAAATTTTGAAAAAAAAAAAAAAAAAAAATGTCATCAATAGATTTTATATATGATGCAAAATAGTTAAGCAACAGATTGCAAACAACTCATATGTTCACCTGATCCCTTGTTTTGAAGGAATCTGTCGGCCATTGAGTGGGAACACGTTTTTTTATGATAAAGGGAAAGGAATCGCTCAGCTTTTTAGTGGTGTTTGATTTTTATGCAATAGATAACAGTACCCTTTGTTTTAGGAAACCCCTTTGTTAACTTTGAATTGTTGAAAAGCAAATGAAACTAATGAACATTTTTGATAGTTCTATACATGCAACCCAGTAATGAAATGAACACAGTAATAATGTGTATAGAAAATGCACCAATAATGTGAATTTCAAGCTTTGTAAGCTTTAAAATTGTTTTAGGCTGTTATTTTTGTTCTGCGTTTGAAGTTGAAGTGTTGACTGCTTTGACTGGAGAATAAGTTATTCTGGTGAATACGAACAATGCAGACACATTGTTTGTACAAAAATTTAAGCAGTTTTCTTCTCAGACTAACGTCAGTATAGAAAGAGGAAACACAATTGCTTCAATCTCATACATTGTTTTATTCTGAGTGTACTGATTAACAACAACATGTTAAAAATTAGCTGAAACATTACTGCAGAAAGTTCTGAAACAATAGCCTTACAGTAAAATTGTTACTGTAATTGTATTGTTAAACTAATTAGTGAGTTTAATATTGCAAAGTGTCAGTTTCATAAGGAATGAGCATTAATTACTATAAGCATTCTTTGCTTTAAGTTCAAATATTTCTGTAATTAAACTGTGAAGGAACCAAACATGTAGAAAGCGGAACTAATGCATTGCAAACTTGTATGGAAGTAAAGGGTTGATCATTCCAAAATTTATCAAAAGACCAATTTGCAGATCTCGGAGAAAGTTACAAGTGGATTGACCAATATTTTGAATTCCAACTGTTCCAACTTCGCAAATAGGCTTATAAACGGCTCGCTTACAGAACATTTTCTGCAATTCCAGTATTCTGTATTAGATTTACAATTGATTTCGCCATTAATATATTGGGTTATACAACCTAATGCTGGTTATAACGCAGTTAGTTCTAAACATTGACATGTAAAAACTGATAACTGTATTAATCATAAATATGTGACTTAATAAGAAAGAGGTGACGGGGAACAGGAATAAAAAATGTCACAAATGAGTAACAGATGCCGGGAGTTTACCATGTAATCAAAAGTATATCATTATCTGTCACTGGTCACAGACTGGGGAAAATGATCACCCTCAATAGTAAAAGATCCCAAATAAGTACAACTAAATTAAATTCAACCTTGGGATAGTGTAACAAAAATATTCTTGATTTAATCCTAATTTCAGGAATAAATCTTTGTACGAAATTGAACTACGGAAAAAGCGGATACAGGTTTCCAATCAAATGAATTTAAACAGTATAATGTCAATGAACAACAGTTTAATTCTAAATCAAATTAGAAAGTTGAATCTAAAACCTTGATTGAACGTTTAAATATTGACTTTTCCATGTCAGTGATAGGATTCGATTACTTGCAATATGATCTGAGTACACATTCAGCTATTAACTTTGAGAATAGCAAGATTGACAACTGTTTAAGTAGACCATGTCAGCATGTGTATCTCACAGATTAGAGGGGAACTTTTCAGAATAGACTTGAATGTTATCTGGCAAATTGAAATGTGACAATTTCAGTATTCAATTTAAATAAGGATATAAATTTCCAATTATATGAAAATTACAACGTCTTGGAAATGAAATTTATTCAGCATATTCCGACATTTCAATACAAAGGACACCTTTTTTAAAAATTTGGAACAAAAATGGATTTGGGCAATACAGCCCTACTTAATGTTTATTTGTTTTCATATATCTGATTTTGAGAAAAAATATTACTGAGATTTTGTTACCACAATTATTCATAAAATGAGAGAAGTTGCATGCATACTTATAACTAAGTTCTTTTGCCAAAGAGTAAAAGAGTAGAAGACAGAAATTACCAAGTTACGTAAGTTTTTCTTGAAGAATTTATAAACTGCCCTTTTACAAAAAGTTTGCTCAAAAGCTTTAAAATATTTGAAGTGGTTTTGCTTCAAGAATTGATGATGGAACAATCTTTCAGCATCAAGAATTGATGATGGAAAAATCTAAATCTCTGTTCATTTTACGAAAATTATCTAACCTACAAGTAAAGTATATCTATGGAATGTCCAGTCATCAAGGGATAAATAAATGGATATAGTTGACACAATTGTTGACTGTAATATGGACATTATTATAATGACAGAAACATGGTTGAATGAACAGGGTGATGAAGCAGTCATAAATAGTCTAATACCAAATGGCTATAAATTCCAACACTGTCCTCGTCCATCTCGGGGTGGGGGTATCGCAATTATCTACCGCGACTTCTTAAACATAAGGATGATTAAAAGGAACCTTTGCTCAACGTCTTTCGAACAAATGAACTTTCAAATTACTCATGACAAGACAGCTACTGACATTGTGACTATCTATCGACCTCCACCTTCAAAGAAAAATCATCTATCATTTTCCCTTTTTCACGAAGAGTTTTTGAAACTATTGGATACATTGTGTGTGAGTACATCAAGATTCATGATTCTTGGGGATTTTAATATTCACTTTGACAAAGATACAAATCCAGATACAACTCAAATGATGAACCTCTTGGAGTCTCATGATTGTACCAAACTTGTGACCGAACCTACACACAGAAATCATCACATACTTGACTGGGTGGTTACTGGAAAATCTCAGACATGCATTGAGTCTGTCCATGTCTCTGACATACAGCTATCAGATCACTATCTAATATCAATTGGTTTAGACATCAGGAGAACACCCCAGCCCAAGAAGTCTATTCGCTGTCGCAATTTTAGAAAGATAAACATGGAGGCCTACGAAAGATCTACGAAACTCAGCACTCTTGACACAGAAGCCACCAGACTGTGCTGGATATGTCCAAATGTATAATCATGTGTCACTTGAGCTCTTAGACAAGTATGCCCCCGAGAAAGTGAAACAAATTCCCTACAGGCCTGAGACACCTTGGATTTTCACTCCCAGTATCAGTGAATTAAAGGCTGATAGAAGAGCTGCTGAGAGACAATGGCGCAAATCTCGTCTTGAAGTAGATCGACAGATCTACTGTGCAGCAAGAAATAAGGTTTCCTACTCCATCAAAAAAGAAAAACTGATTACATGAACTCCAAAATTAAAGACAGCATGTCAGACTCAAATGCTCTGTTTAAACTTTTGTTATCATTACTGGGAAAGAAACCTGACACTCCTGTGCCGGACATAGGTGATGATCAACACATAGCTCAAACATTCTCAACTTTCTTCAAGGAGAAGATTGTGCAGATTCAAAATTCTATCCCTGACATAGAACTGAGTAACTCCGACCCAACTGCACAGCCTACTCATTTCGATGGAAGGTGTCTCAATGCCCTTGATACTTTTAGTGAGGAGGAAGTTTTGACATTAATCAGGAAAGCCAAACCAACCTCCTGTGTTCTCGACCCTATTCAAACTCGAGTTGTCCTGACCAATATTGATATTCTCCTTTCTCCAATCACAAATTTAATAAATGCAAGTCTGCAAAGCGGCAAAATGCCTAAGATATTGAAACACGCAGTTCTGAAACCTACCATCAAGAAAGCAAATTTGGATGCTGAAAACCTAAAAAACTACCGTCCGGTGTCTAATTTGACGTATCTTTCAAAATTGATTGAGAGAGCAGTGAACAAGCGACTGTCAACCCATCTTTTGGAAGGTAATTTGTACGACTCATACCAATCTGCATATCGCCCACATCACAGTACTGAGACAGCTCTGCTTAGATTGGTCAATGAGATGCGACTCGGTATTGATGGAGGCAAAGTTGCAGTGCTCGTCTTGCTAGATTTGAGCGCTGCGTTCGACACCATTGACCACCAGAAACTTCTTAGCCGCCTACATACAACTTTTCATATCCAAGATACGGCCTGGAATTGGTTTGAGTCATATCTGTCGGGTAGACAACAATCTGTATATGTGAATGGCTGCTACTCCTCCCCAGTGGAGCTCACGTGCATGTGGCGTCCCCCAGGGATCTGTGCTCGGTCCTGTTCTCTACACACTCAATACTCTAACTTGGACATATCATTGATAACCATCATATCAACAGACAGCTTTATGCTGATGACGCCCAGCTTGTCAAGTACTTTCATCCTACGCCGACCCAATCCATGACTGCTACACGGGAATTGTCTAATTGCTGCAACAGCATTAAAACATGGATGTCTCAAAACAAATTGAAACTGAATGACACAAACACAAAGTGCATGTTGGTGGGGACGAAGACACGGCGTAATCAAACACTGTTGAACTCAATGCATATTGGTGATGCTGATATTGATATGACACAATCTGTCAAGGACCTCGGAGTGATGCTGGACAGTGATCTAAGCATGCATTGTCACGTGAAATACATTTCTAAAATGTGCTTTCTTCAGCTCAGAAACATTGGGGCCATTCGAAAATTTCTCACAAAAGATTCTGCTGTCACCCTCATTCTATCCCTTGTCATGTCGCATGTTGACTACGCCAATAGCCTTCTTGCCGGTGCAACCTCATCCCAGATCTTACGACTCCAACGTATTCAAAATACGGCTGCAAGAATTGTTTCACTGAGAAGCAATAATGAACATATCACGCCAATCCTAGCATCTCTACACTGGTTCAGTTCAGGATAACGTTCAAGATCTTGTGCATTGTGCATAAGTGTCTGAGAGGAGAGGCTCCAGTGTATCTGACAGAGATTCTGCAGCAATACCAGCCGATGAGATCACTGCGGTCAGAGTCAAAAGCCCTACTTCTGGTCCCAAAGGTTAAATCCGTCAAACATGGCCAACGCTCATTCTCCTATGTTGCGAATGGAATAAAACTGCCAATTGACCTAACAAATTCTCAATCTTTCCAATCCTTTAAGAGACATCTCAAAACTTACCTATTCAAACAAGCCTTTTCAACATAGGGACACACATGGCGCCTCGAGCATGCAAAGCGCTTGGAGCTGTGCGCATTACAAATGGACTATTATTATAAAGCCTTAAGCATTTCAAGCTTAAAAAAGCTGAAATACGAAAATGCTACTACATCTATTCACCTTGATGTAACAGAAATCTATCTGGTACGGGATAAGGCTCAATTATTTTATCATTATTATCATTATTTTATGAAGCAGGAAGGGGGTTAATAACTAAAACAACACTTTTGCTGACCAGTGCAAGCATCGCGCTAGGCCAAATAATGCAATGGGATACATAATTGCGGGAGAGAATTTAGGCAATGAAATGTTCTATCGCTATCACTATTACCAAAACAAGAAACGTGAAAACCTACTTTAATCTCACACAATGCGACGTCGAAACAACGTTAACAAATTCAATTTCTGATCAAAAGTTCAATTATTTTTTAATTTCAGATGTCTTCAAACAAGCCAAAGCATGCTACGAGTCATGAGTATTAGAGTACTAAAAAATGATGATTTTTTCAATCAAAAATATTAGAGTATATAACAATAAGGAACCATATTTATCCATAAATTCTAAAAGGTTTGGCAAATATATTAATCTTTCAAGCAGTATCATGTGGACATGTTAAACTGACTGTTAAGTAAAAAACCCAGAACAAAGACAAAAAGGCATAATGGTACTGCTCAATAGACTGTCATTATTTACGAGGCTATGATGTCAAAGAAGTAATCAGTTCTAATGTGTACTTAATATTCTACTGCTCGGAGATATCTACATATCTTTGGCGGCTATTGTAAAAGTCTATTCATTTGAAGTCTTTCTTGTCTTCCTACACTACTGCAGAATTATCTGTGTACCATTGAAGAAAACATTCAATCTGATGGATTGGTCAAATAACTCTGAGATCAAGGACACAATACCAAGACATGTAGTAAACAGTAAATTCTGATTAAGAAACGGTCAGGATTTTGTAACTCTTTTGTTTTAGATCTGAACAAGTTGGTTCGAACAAGGTTTTGAAAAACAGCTCCACATTCGTATTATCAATAATGCATATTCAGAAATGGTATTTTGGGCCGATTCTAATGCCAACACACACATCCTCAAGTAGTAAAGCTGCTCTAGTATTCATGTTGAATGTTTTCAGGAGTGACAGCTACAAGCTACAGTTGCTACAATTTAAATGTAATCTTTTCACATACTTTGTGTAAGTGGGAGCATATCTCTAAGCATGAAATAAAAGCATTAACAATGTCTTTCACTCTTCTTTTACATTATTCTCTGAATGTTTACTTCTACACCTGTCTATGAAATTTCATTTATATGTTTAGAATATTATTGGTTTGAAAAAGGTGTTGGATATATGAAAGTCAAAAGGTCATGTTATTGCATCTTGCTACAAACTTTGTGTTTTACTGATTTAAAAAAATCCCACTTATAAGCATGTTTTTCTTTGAGTTTAAATCATCATTTTACTCCTTTTTAAATAAAGCAATGTCTAGTCACATACAAAAAGTTGTTGATAAACTGTCACACTTTTGCTGGGGGATATTGAGTGTAATCTTTAAGTTATTTTTGTAATGTACAGAACATGTTTTTTTTAATAATGAACATGTTATTTTTTTAACAGGATTCTCATCAGATGAAAGAAGGAAAGACGGATAATGATAATTACATAAATTCGCTGTTATTAACTATATTTAAATAATAAATATACATACAAGGCAACATTTTAGTTTATTTCCTTTTCATATAAAAACTATTCAAGTTCTTTTCATAAGCATCTCCATAATGTGTTATAACTTTCCCCACACGAGGTATATTATACACGCTTTACATTTTTGATATCTAATTGCACAACGATATCAGACTTTGTTACCACCCAGAGGTGAGGCTAAGAAGTAGAAAACAGATTGGTGTTGAACAACTTTAGCAGTATTGCCTTAAACAAAGATATACGATTGTACAACCTTTGTTACAACTTGCTGTTGTAATCATCAGGTTTTACACACAAGCAAACACATTTGAAATAATCAGCTCAGTGGTACACTTAACCAGACCAAATGTCCACACAGGAAGCTCAGAATATCACGTTTCTAGGAAGACACTGGCCTGTAAGATTTCACTGCAGTGATCAGAACATCCTGCTTGTTCTTCCTGGAAACAAAAGACTGCTGCTTCCTGTTACTGCGACTAGTAAAGTGCTAAGTCACCTATTATCTTGTTCATATTGACAAAGTGACTTGCTGTATTTAACTAGAAGTAATTGGGTCAATGTTTGAACCAGAAACTTAATTCTCTGAACATCCCAAGACTGTTGTTGTCATTGGCGACTCTGAAAGTGCGTGTTTGAGTCATGCAGGGGACTCGACCCAAAGGCGAAATAAGTTTACAGCTGCAGATAGTGACAAACTAGATATGTCTTGATCTGTCTATGGAAATTTAAAGCATAACCAAAAAGTTAAAAAAACAATAAGAGTAGAAATTGTTGTAAAAATGGATAAACAAAGATAGTTCATTGCTGAAACATGTCCCAGAATCATTTTCAGAATTGTTTTAATAAACATAGATTTGATTCAAGGAATAGTGAAATTAAAGGTTGGCTTTTCCAAAAGTATTCATCTTGTAGATTAAAGGTATAAATATTGTATCTTTATTCTTTGAGTTATTACATATTAGGACTTTTAAAGAAATATATTATGTCCTCTGACAAGGAATGGATATTGGTGAAGTGATTATTTGAAACATACAGCTTAGAAAATTCCATGTAACGAATGTGTGAGTAAGGAAATGTGTGTATTTTAAAAAATATGAATTAAATAATGCAATTCTATACATAGACTGTAATGCCATATTTTCCTAAGCTATGTTTGCTTTGTAACCATTGTAAGGAAGGAATGAAAACGAATGAACCCTCAAGCATTATGTATATGTAAAAGTTGATTTTGTTTGTTTGTAAAAAAAAAATGTTGTAATAGCAGTTACTGTTCTTCAATGCACACCATGGAATGTTACCCATATTGCGTCCGAAATACCAAATCTGCTGATGAAACATTGCAAAAAACGTTTGAGAACACAATTGCCAAATTCCTCCACCTGTGCAAAGATGCTCAATTACAAGAATATGTAGGCGGGCAACAGCAAACTAATTAAGCACAACTTTTTGTGATATGTCTACACAACGTTTGTTTATATTGAACTCGAAGAACTAAAACATCAGGTCATGCTACCTTCATTTGACATTCCTGTTATCGTTTATCAGCTACCAATCTATTATCTCATACATTACGTCAGAAGTACTCTATAATCAAGATATACTTTTCATTCAAAGTAAAAAAATAAAGTTTAAGTAAATAATTTTGTTATCTTTTACTATGATGCAATGCACAAGTGCATTTTGATGTTCCTTAAAGACATTTCGTACTTGTAACATCTGGTGTATCAAATTCAACTGAATAACAAATAATGTATTTTTTTAATTTAAGTTTCTAAGTTTCTAATACCTTTATTGTGATCTTAGATGGCTTGAGCTTTCTTCAGGGCTTCCAGAAAACGGCTGTGTAATTAGCAATTTTTCTGTTTTTAAGAATTTTATCGATTCCAATTCAAGGGTCATGTTGTCTTTCAAATCACATTAACGCCTGAATTAACTGTGAAGTAACTAAAATATAGCCTCAATTTTTTAACATTCTATTGTAGAAATGTAAATGAAATTGT
The DNA here is from genome assembly GCA_916613615.1 of Steromphala cineraria. Lineage (NCBI taxonomy): Eukaryota > Metazoa > Mollusca > Gastropoda > Trochida > Trochidae > Steromphala > Steromphala cineraria. Next base: position 73,708,045 of record OU744721.1, read on the forward strand.
AAATGTTAATCAATTATAATTTCAACAATGAAGTAGTAAGGCTAGTGTGTGTTGACAAATAACTTCAAGCCCATGAAATGGACGATAATGAAAACATTGTTGATAAAAAAGTGGATATCATAATCATTTCATTGATCCTATTGACTATATCCAAAGGTGAACAATCTTGATTCAAAACGGTTATCCGGCAAGCAAACGAGGTTGCTCACAAATACTATACATGCCAAGATTCAGTTGCCTGGATATAAGGATGTACATGTACAGGATTATCTTTTATTGACCTCAGACCATGTTTTGGGTCCTTTGATCTTTCAAGTGTCTTTGAGGTCTAAGAAGCAATTATGTTCCATGTTTACTCCGTGTACCTCTGCTAGGAGATCTATTCAAAGTTAATCTAAAAATCCATTGGCATTGATTGTGTTATAAAATTCCTCGTCTAGGAAAGTCTTTAATGTCTACAATTATTAGTTCTGTGCATCCTGTCTAGGGTGAAAATACAATTTAATAGGGTCAAACAATTCTGCATCGAAATAAAATGCTTTCTTGTGCTTTTTACTCTTGATTTCAGACATTTATACCGAAATGAATAAAACTCTTTGATACATTATGTCATTTAACAAAGATATGGTCTGAGATCATTACCATTTATAATCGAAAACCCTCAAAATGCTTTATTGAAAACCTAATTTTGCCAATGTGATAACCCGCTGATATCATAGTTAGGGATTTGGGGCAGTCTCCTGTTAGTCATTGTAGCCATTCAGAGTCGACAACAGTTGAATGAGATTATTGGTGGAAGGGATTCTGCACTAATTTTATTCTATAAAATTTCAGTAAACTTAATAGTTCTCTGTCTAAGCGTCACTTATATAATTTGCTTTTTTAAAAGATATATTTATATTACATATTGCGGGTTAAAGTTATCATTAAAGTCGGAATGACAAATGGCATTGACAAAACTACACAAATTTAGAGCAACAGACAGTCTTGACATTAAAATTCATCAGACAATTTATTTCTTCTTCAGCTGAAGTGAGACACTGTTCAAGTTCTACAAGCGGACAATCTTAATTATTTGTCTATTTCTAAAGCTCCTTCTTAAGTTCTTTTCACATTAACATGTTAAAAAAAGGTATTGATATGTACAGAAGGGTACCGTATAATTAATGGCTCATCGACCACAGTAATCAGTTTGCTTCTTTTAGAATTTATAACTTGAATAACATGATACTTTTAAGATACACATACATGTTAGTTTGCATTTTCAAGACGGCATTTGGTATCAATGCTTCATGTCATGTTGATAAATAATTCTTGTAAAATTCATATGTATATTTTAAGGTGACATTGATTTCATGAAAGTACAGAATACATTCGTGAATTATGTGAATGATTATATTTTAAGAAAGAAAATATTTATTCGAATGCTACTAGTAGTGACAAGGTAATCAATATATCAGAACCAGTCGCGTAAAGTAGTTTCCCTAAAGAAAACTTGGCGCATTCATTCATGAGTAAAACATTCCCATTGACATCTGCATGTAGGCGGACAACACCAAGCTAATTACATTGCAGTTGTTGATCGGCATCTTTCTTATGTTCGTTTATATTTGCACAACGAACAAATACAATATATCCATATAACCTTGGTTAAAAATCAGCCAACAGAAAAGAGTAAAACGGTCCAACCCTCAACTCGACAGGAATTTATGAAAAGCAATGCTACTGTTTTTAAATTGTCATATATATGCAATGTTTATGTTTAAACAAGTTGTTGAGACATTATTCTGGAGAGTACATGGTACTCACTTATGGTATATTTTTCTAAACGTATTGTAAACTGAAACTTGTAAAGTTATATTAGTTTTAGAATTGCCGAATTCGAATAAAAAAGGTATATGTCAAATATATCTGAAATACCAATGGGTTTTGATAATTAATCCCTTTCATTTGAAAAAAATCCTAAGACGAATTTTTATGACTTCATAAAGTTACGATCAAAAATAATTGAAAAATAGTTCAAGGTTCATGGTTACATCTGTTCATACACTTAAAACGTTTAATGTGTAAAACTATGTAAGCATTGAAATTAGTTTGAGGTGATTCTGTGTTGTTTTATGTTCAAGTGTGGACTATAGTTGGAATAAATGCTGATGTAAAAACAACTGGAGATGGAATTCTTTTTGGAAAAGAAACGAATATAGATAATTTTTGTTATAAATTGAAAGAATAACCACAGTTGTGTGCCACAAGTCAGCACATAAAATACAAAATATTTCTGTATACTTTTAGAAATTAGTCTTTTATATATGAGGATCCTTATAATCATTCTAACAGAGTATTACAGTTATAAATAACAGTCATGATCATTTTCAATTAGTGTTTCACTTAGGCGATTATTAGTTATTTATTCATAAACAGGATAACAGTCTCGGCATAATAAAGCTACTGGATATTTTTGGTATGCTGTGGGGGTCATATACGGATACATGCAAATTTCAAAGATCAAGGTCTTTAAAAAGTCTGATTAGTCACAAGCGTTAACATTTTGTACGTCTCTGGAGAGGGAGGGACATTAAAATATGTATTAAACATTGCATAGACACAAATTTAAGAAATCAAAACAATATGTATGACCAAGTAGGGCAAAACATTGTCATCGCACGTTGAATGAAACCAACCGAACAGTTTTACTCACAGGTAGCAAAGGCAATTCAAGTCTCATGTTGAAAGATTTCATTTACCCATCTCCAGTATTATTTACTTCAGGCTGGTTTAGTTGGGTTAGAAATCTACAGGTTTTCTTCAGTTTACCCAAAACTGCCAATGCAACTTAGCCAAAGAGATGCAACTTTTGCCCGTTAGTGATATAGTCTCTCCTTCTTTACTACATAAGGTTAAAGAACATGAGTCCAAATTCGCCAAAGACACGTTGACTATTTTTTCATTTGAAAATCATTGTTTTGATAGATTTTTAGGTTTTTAAACGTTTGAGTCGTGACAATATAACTTGAACGATAATTAAAGGCATATATAAGAAAGAATTACGTTTGGTCAATTCACCGTCATGGCAATGTAGCACTGTTTAAATTCGAATTAGAGAGATAAACCTGTTATCTTGAATTCATCCCCGAATATTTGCTCCTCCTTGTCAGTAATAGGATTGATATCATGCATAATAATCTTATCCCTCGTTTCGCACTGGACGATAAGTAGAAAAATACTCTTGATGAGTAGTCTAAAGGCAAACATGAAGCAGTAATGTGTGTTTCCTGCAGATTACAGGTGATTGTTTACAGGAGAGATTGCAGTATGATTTGGGGATGTGACAATATGAATCTAAAATTAAAGAAGCTTTTAAGGTTTTAGAAGTTTTTATTTGATCTCTGCATAAAGGGATATCTTTATTTACTTCAAGAATAGGCATGTAAAATCTTACATTATTTCAACGTTCGAATCAACATTATCTACGAAGCATGTCATGTCGGGATGAGATTGTGATATGAACATAACTAAAGATTGTTTGGTGATTCTTTAAGCTAATCAGTGGTAAATTGCTAAGCTATGCGTCAATAATTAGAAACCATACTTTGGAATCTTTGTCATTTAGTTATGTCAACAATTGTAAGCCATTACCCAGACAAATTATATTGTTTAAATTTCCTTTATCTAAATTTTCAGGGATCGGAACCTTTTCTTATAGATTATTTGAATGCTGAAATCATTGACAGGTGAAGAATTATCAATCCAAGGGACTGCAAATTGATACATTATAACCATCGAACATGAGACATATCACAGTTTTATTGGTTCAAGATCGTTATGCTGTTCTAAACCGAATAAGGGTGCATGATATAACAAAGTAGTTATTTTTTGTCTGTAGTTTCAGTAATTTGATAACATGAACCATTTGTGTTATTAATTCGGAAATTGAATCAACCAAGAACTCACACGCTTTACCGTATAATCTTCATTGATCAAACCTTTTATCCTCTGTTAAACAAAGGGCTGAAACAACTATTCCCACTATGATTAGATTTGTACAGAGGCAGAGTGCTCTTCAAGGACCCTTGGGGATATACCATGTTCTCGTAACTAAATAAAAGAAAAGGTCAAGGCTATCTTAGCCTTTGATAAGTCCATATCCTCGATGTTATAGTCACAAAGGTTATACGTTGTAGTTATACAATTATAATTTGTTGAATTGCTTCCGTAGTAAACCTTTCGTTGATAATTGGCCCTAAAGTGAACTCAACCTTATCTTATTGTCAACATTCATGAATTATATTTTGTAATATGGAAAGTATTATTTTCCCTTAGTTGCTAAATTTATGAGAAGGAGTAAAACAGAAAGAGAAAGGCAGAAACATATACAGATGGTAGATGTAATCAGTAAAAAACACACATAGGGATCTCTTATCACACTTGTGGCGTCAGCCTATTGTTCGCTCCATAATTTTTCAGTTTTGGAGCTTTGCAAATTTTATTTCAAGTGTTTCACCGAACATTCATAAAGTTATAAACGTATGTAGTTGAATGAGATTAAGTTGAAGGTAATGTTAATAGTGTAATATCATCAGAACTCTTCATTCCTTGAAAATAATAGACCTCTTCACTTTTGCTTATTCAACTACACACCCTTTAAACACATTAACCTACTCCTCATTCCTGACGGAATGCCTTGAGAATGCAAAATCATAGGGGTCGACTGTATTAAAATCTCTTTCATTTCATTATTTGGGATTAGAACAGTACCATTGTAAAAGACAATCGAGAAGAAACAAGGCCTCGAAGATATCAAAACGCTATGATAGTTATCTGTACTCTACTTCATAAAAGATAAATCATTTACACATGATAGTTGCTAAGCCCTGTTTTCCCAACTCTCATTATAAGTATAGTTACTATAGTATGGAAATTCTGTTTTTACCAAATCATTTCAAATTACAATATATCAGATATTTTCATATCAGCACTTTTCATGATATTGAATTGTCTCAATGTTATGATTGAATGCGTGCTGGTTATGATTAAGAGCATTTAGCTATAGTGCACAAAAGGTGTTAAAGAAATGATTCAATTATTACAATAATGCAAGTACTTGATTTATGTGTCAAAAATTCACGAAGACGTAATTGAAGCATCATTACCTTGTAAAACTCAATTATCTAATTATTGATGTTCATTTTATAATTTACAAAATTGTTAAATTCATTTGTGTGGATGTGAAAATTCCTTTGTTTTCTTAAAAAAACAGTAAGAAATATATTGATTCCCATGCATTTGAAAAGCTGTTGATTTGAAACGTAATGGAAGTGTACTTTTTGGTTCACAAATATATAAAACTTTCTAGCAAGGACATATTATGTATACTCTCTCACTGGATACCAGTATGGTATTCAGTATCGTGACAAAGTTTACCCTTGGACTAGCAGACGGGCCCAATATAAACCATGAACCATTAGATACAATACTAACAACTGTCTATATCGCAAATCAATTCAATAATGACAACTGTATATGGAATCAATCAGATCATGTATACTATACTGCAGACCAAAAGCAGATAGAGCATGTTGTGATATCTACATCAAAGGAAGAGAAATCGTGTGAAAAGTATTGAATAATGACATATGATATCTGTCTGTTGATAAACAAGGATATCTTATCAACCAGTAAATAAAAGGCCTGCATGAAATGAGGTAGATTTTGTATGATATGTGCAGAGATTGAAATAAGTTAGTTTGACAGATATCCTTTTACAAATCCCCCCAAAAGAAAATTGTAATAAAGAGATATTTGAATAAGTTAAAACCTCATATTCCACTTTTTGTTTTTGTTCTAAGGGTGGCGCTTCCGCTTGAATTCTAAATGAAATTAACCTTTACATGTAATAGATCTAGAACACTGTCTGTTGGAACGGCTATTTGAATATTTGGTTAAAATATGTCTTGAAGTACACAAAGCCCTGAAAACTGTGTCGACCAATTATTAAACTGAAAAAAAGATCATGCAAATATTAATGAAACTCAGATGATCTCATATATATGGTTTTATATCAAACTCCTTCTCCATAGTACTTCAGGGTGTAATAATAACGCATTTATATACACATTTAGCCATACAAAGTCGACAACAATTGAAAGTTATTATTGGTTGTAGGTATACTGCACCTACCGTAGTTTCTGAAAACCTAATTTTATTTAGATTTAAATCTTAATTAGCTAACTAGCAAGCTAAGCACCACTGCTTTTAATACATAGAGTTTTAATAAAATTTTGCTTTACTTAAAAATATATTACTTGGAAGAAGGTTAATCTATCAAAGAATACAAATTTCAAAATATTTTGATGTGATACCACTCTATACCGGTATATATATCCAGTTCTAATAATTATTTGCCTAAATGCAAAAATGTACTTGCAAAAACAATAAATGTGATTAATCATCACTTGATCATAAAACAATAGTAAGTCTGTGACACTTTCCAATGCTATGAGGGAAATCTTTTTGAAGTACAAAGGTCAACGTCATAGACATATATTGTCTGGCAGGTTAAAGTAATCATGTGAGTCAGAACGACATGGATCTCTTTGCAGCTTTGTACAAGGGTCATTGGCAAAACTACAGAAATGTAGAGCAACAGACAGTCTTGACATTAAAACTCATCAGACAATTTGGTTCTTCTTCAGCTGAAGTGAGACACTCTTTAAAATCTTTTGGAAAGAAAATACAAAGTTTTTGTCTCTTTTCAAAGCTCTACTTAAGTTCGTTTCACTTGAACATGTTAAATCAGCATATGTATGTGTACAGAGGTGAACATTAATGACTCACCAACAACAATAATTAGTTTGCTTCGTGTAGATTTTGAAACTGGAATAATGTATGATACTTTTAGTATACACATACATGTGTTTTCTAGAAGGCATTTTTATATCGACGCTTCATGACCTTGTTTATTATTATTATTATGCGGATATATTTTATGGTGGCATTGGTTCAAGTTAGTAAAAATACGTTCGTTAATTATGTGAAAGACTTTGGTAAAAGTATATTTGTTGGAATGCTACTAGTAGTGACAGTGTTATCAATATATTCTAACAAGTTGCATACAGTAACGAAAACATAAACATGCCGCATTCATTCATGAGTAAAAATTCCCATTGACATCTGCATGTAGGCGGGTAACACCAAACTAATTACAAAGCAATAGTTAATAGACGTCTTTCTTAAGTTCCCTATATTTGCACAACGAACAAATACAATATATCCTGTAACATGCAGCTTGGTTTAAATTCAGCCAATAGAAAAGAGAAAACAACAATTCGACAGGTATTTATTAAAAGCAATGTAAATGTTTTGAAATCGGCATTTATATACAATGTTTATGCTTAAACACGTTAAAAAGATCGTTTTTAACTGTGAAGAGTACATGTTACTCCCTCATAGCATAATTCCCAAAGTATTGTAAAATAAAACAAAACAATGGAAAAGTATAGTTGACATAAGTTAAAATTTGAAAAGTTAAATATTGTTGTTTTTAGATGTTGATGTAAGTAACGAGGCAAATAAGTTGTTGGTAAAGAACAATTTCCTTTATTGAACGGCTATAAACCATAATTGATACAATTCACAGTTTAGTATACCTTGAGTAGGCGGAATCAAAAACTTAACAAAGCAGGAAGGTCATGTCTTCAGTGTTGTAACTAATTGCGAACAGTTGCGATATGCCTTTCTTACTCAATAATTACCCTCAATTGTATGTTTTATATAAAATCATTGATTTCGAAATCATTGAAGATGTTATTACTCACTGCGCTACAACATAATTAGGCAATACAAATTTTAGAGTTCCAGAGTTTGATTAAAAAAAATATGACCTGAAATATAAATGTATTTCTGATAGATAATCACCTTCATGTGAAAATAACCCTAATGTCTATTTTTTTAACTTCTTATAGTTAAAATGATAAATAATTAAAAAATAGTTCATAAAGAAAACTGGATACATATGTTCATACACTTAAAACTTTCAGTATGTAAAACTATGTAAGTGATGAAATGGTATGAGTCAATGTTTTGTGTTTTGTGTTTCAAGTTGAAGTTTTGACTATATTTGGAATGAATGCTACTGGAAACATCAACCGAAGAAGGATTTCTCACAAGCTTTGGGAAAAGTCTACGTAGCGAGTACAGACATTTGCCTTATATTGTTAAAATTATCAACAGATGTGTGCTACAAATCAGCACATACAAACAATAATGATTCTGTTTACTTTTTAATTTTGTGTAAATCATAAGAAGAAATTTCAAACGGTGTATTGCAGTCATAATTAACAGCCGTTTTGAGTTAGTATTTTAATGAAGTGATAATAGCTCATTGTATATAAACACTGACATAAAATATAATTGACATAAAATATTGTATCTTCGAAAACAAAGTTTATGTAAGTAATTCATGCAATTGCAAAATGGTGTAAGATGTAAATTGACTGTAAGATCACTATTTATACACCTTACTTTTACTATTGGGGAGTCTTCAGCTCAATATAAAAACTTTCATTCCATTCAAACTCATACACAGACAAATTATCTGAAATAGTATGCCGACGAACAATACTGTTTAAATTGAAATCTAATTAGATAGCTAAACATAACATCTTGATTTTATCTTCAAATATTTACTTTTTCCCGTCTTTAAAGGGGCAGTAGCACGTTTTTAGGGGGAATATAAGGTGTTGTCAGGAAAATGAAAATTAATGGTTCCAATTGAAAGACAATGTATTTAAACTAAATGGAGCAGTACTAATTCAAATATATATTGTAAAGTTTAGCCATGCGATTCCTTTTTCTTACTCAAAATGAATTAAAGGTGTTCACACAAAAATGGCCGCCAATGGATTTCATGTGAATCTTCAAACTTTGTCCTCTGACTGTGGATGATTGACTTGTTTAATGAGATTTTTGACACTGTCAATATAATACATTTAACATTAACTTATAATTATCAGTGAAAATTGTAAAATATAAAGTTATCAAAAAACGTGCTACTGCCCCTTTAACAGGAATGATTCGCATCTTAATCTGATTACTCATTTTACCCTGAGCGATAAGTATATTAGGAAGATCGAGGTGTAGATTAATGGTAAACATAAGTCAGTATTGTGTGATTCCTACAGATTACAGGTGATTGTTTACAGGAGAGATGGCAGTATGATATGGGGATGTGACAATATCACTTTCAAATTAAAGAAGATTTTGATATTGTTAACTATTTGAAAACAATCACATGAAATCTTACATTAATTCAACACTCGAATAAACATTATCTAGGAGGCAAGTCACTTAAAGATTGTTTTACATGTTTTGTGCCTCTATCGATGTATAACAGCAACAAATTGTATACATCGCTAAAGGCACAAAACATGTAAAACAATCCTTATAATTACAAAATCAACGTTTAAACAAAGTTTGTGCTCTCTTAGACGTTGTGACCCCTGGCAAGGAATGTTTGCGACTCTCCAGTCTGAATTTTGCCAATGGCGGTGATTCGAGTTGCAGTGCCAAAACGTGGAATTTGCATTTACTCTTCATATGGTAAAACTTCTATTGCAATTCGTGATCGGTGAAAGCCTTTTGTGGAGAATGTGAATACACGCATGTTTCCAATAGTTTCAACTTTCAAAGTGCTTATGGTTGCGTTTTGCGATGTTTTTTTTTCATTTTGGTCAAAAACGCGTTCAAATTCACAATTTTGAAATCAGTGACAGATTCGAACATTCAGAATTGTCACAATCAAAATGTTTCTACAACCAAATATGTTTCACAGTTTTTATGGACATATTTCGTTTTGAAAACTCATTTATCCGGAAAACATTCACCTATGCGTTTCTTTTTTTGTATAGTATAGTATGATGAAACATTTAGTTCTAATCCACATCAATTATCTAAAGACGTTTTTGAAATATATTTTTTCTAATAATTTTTACGTGTTTGCACTCTTTCATAAAGATTGACAAAGTGATTCTGCTTTTCAATTAGAATAAAGATAATTCCTATCTGTCATGCCTTTCAACATATATTAAATCGAAACAACACTGTAGAGTGAGTTGTTTTTACAAAGAATAGTGACGTGAAAGATAAACAGATAGGTAACGTTCTTGAAACTTCATAAACAGCTGTCTATCAACCATTATATCAGCCCTGAAAGATATGCCACAAGTATTGACAATTGTGGTGACCCAGTTTCTCCATATATATTCATTTTTGTGGCCGAAATTCTCGGAACTATGATAAGAGATAACAAAGATATTAAGGGTATTATACTCAATAACGAAGAGTACAAAATAGGACAATATGCAGATGATACTCAATTATATTTAGACGGATCTGAAAGTAGCCTGAGAGCAGCTCTAGATACATTACATTTATTCTTTAAGATGTCGGGACTTAAGATAAACATTGAAAAAACTAAAGCTATTTCGATTGGTTCAATGATTGGAAGCAGTGTGAAATTGTGCTCAGGCAGTGGTTTAGATTGGCATGATGGTGACTTCAACATCCTTGGTATTCATCTCAATCCCACTTTGGAGGACCTATGTACGGAAGCATGGGTAATCAATACTAGAAAAAGATTAGAAACAATAAACAGACTTCTTGCTGGATGGAAAAAGAGAAAACTTACTATACAAGGGACAATTACTGTTCTAAAAACTCTTGCAAAATCAACTTTAGTTCATATTTTTTCTGTATTACCATCCCCTCCTAAGGAATTTCTTGACCAATTGAATAAAATTATGTATAACTTCATATGGGATGGCAAGAAGGATAAAATCAAAAGGACAACTATATGTAGAAAACATGAAGAGGGTGGATTAAGAATGATTGATATCAGTTCCTTTATAAATGCACTTAAACTATCTTGCCTTAGAAGGTATATAAAAAACAAACAACTCACAATCCAAGCTCATTTCCATTTATTAAAATATTTCTTCTAGGGGCACACATAGATAAGGATGTATCTATTGATAACCCTTTTTGGAATGAAATTTTAGCAATCTGGGGTAAATATTATAAACAATATAATGACGTAGACACATCTCAGGTAGATATATTAGCTGAACCTTTATGGTTAAATCATCATCTAAGACATAGCAATTTTCTAATTGAGAGTTGGTTTAACAGAGGTATTCACACAGTAAGAGATATTTGGGGTAATAATGAATTTTTGACTTTAAATGAAGTTAAAAACCTATATCGTATCAAGGGAACAATTCTTGAGTACAATAAGATAATATTGAACATCCCCAAAATATGGAAAAACACTCTTTTATCTAATCAACAGCAGAAACAAAACTTACAAGCCAAACAAGACTTACTTTCTCAACAAAAAGGATGTAGAAATTTCTATAATATATTGATTGCTAACACCCCAATCTGAAGAACACCCCACACTAAAAGTGTGTCAAAAATGGCAAATGAACTTGATTTAAATATTGAATGGAATGTAGTGTTTACAAGATATAGAAATTGTACTAAAGATGTAAAACTCTTGGATTTTCAGTATAGATTTATTAACAGAGCAATTTACACTAGAAAGGAGTTGTTGAAAATGAATTTAATTCAAACTAATATTTGCTCTTTTTGTGAATCTGAACCTGAAAGTCTACAGCATGTTTTCATTAAATGCAATAAAGTGCATGACTTCTGGAGAAAAGTTGAAAACTTTATGAACCAACATATAACACATGCTAATATTGCCATTTCAGAGTTAGATATTTTATTTTGCAACAGTTCTGTCAGCCTTCTGGCATCACATATCATCCTCATGGCGAAAACATATATACATGTCTCAAGTATCAAGAAAACCAAGTTATCAATGGACAGTTTTGTTGGCATTGTCAAGGATGTTTTCAATGTGGAAAAAATTATAGCTTGTAAAAATAATACTTTGTCCTCCTTCCATGCTAAATTGAAAGCTCTCATGTATATTTTACAACAGTGACTAAATGCCTACATTTTATGAATGCTTCACTGAAACATGTATTCTGTATCACCATTTTGTACACCTACTGAAATGAAATGAATAAAAAAAGATTTAAAAAAAAAAAAAAAAAAAAGTATAGACATTTGTTTTCAATGCCTTATGATTTCCAACCAATGACAAACCATTCATGCGTGAATTTCATGGTATTTATTCCCATCGACCTGTTATTTGTAGGGACATATTGCATCTTATATACTTTGACTTAGAGATTATATGAAATAACGTAATATCTGTTGAAGGAAGTGAACTATCGAAATTATCTGAAATATAACAACTTTTTAATAGAATTCATAGGATACCCGACATTTAGTAAATGAAAAGATAACACGATATATATCATCATACTATTTTTCAATTTAAATGTCTAGTTCTTTATGGATAAAGCACATAATCATACTTAGGCAAATCCAGTTTATCCCAAACAATTGTTTGCTATCAATGAATCAAAATTAACAAAACAGAAAAGCGTCAATGCAAATATATTCACATGAAAATCAAATTAGAAAGTTAAATAAATTGTATTGGAATTATTCTACAATGATAAATGTTCAAAAAGCTAGATCAAAAGTAAGCGAATATCTCAAAAATTTTATGAAAAGTCACTGATAACCTACCATGGTCACGTAATCTTTTCTGAGCTGCCAACTAAACGTTTGACGATTACCTTCGGTGAACGTTTTTACTACTGCCTACTACTTTACTCCATTGGTTCAAAAGAACATTTCGTAAAGAATTAAAGATTACAATTACTGTTAGGAATTAACATTTAAATTTCCATTTGCAGTTTGATAAAAAGAAAATGTGAGAAGGAAGAACACATCATCAAAACCTTCATTGGCTGTGCCATATGTCTAATAAAGAACTCAGATTTCAATGAGCCATTACACCAATATGCAATGGGTTCAATTTCACTTTGAGTGCCTTTCTACAGAGGCAGAGAATATAAAATATTTTTGGAAATCGACATCAAAATCGGTGAAAATCGATTGAAATCTCTTAAAGTTAATTTCAGTTTATGGGCATGTGAAACAGCAACATATCAGTTGCTATAAGATTTTTAACAGTATTTGAAAAGCCATGGCTAAATACACCATTACTTAATGATATAATTGAGGCATGAGGCACTCAAGGATAAACAATTATGAATACATAACAGAGATGTTTGTTTATTCTAGCCTTGTCTTAAAGCTAGTTCACTGATTTACAATTTTTCAGCTTTTGCAATGAAATCGTCTTACATATAAACAAAATCCTGATAAAACGTGAACATAAGAAGGAAACATTGTCTGATTCCTTTTCTTATCAATGACGTAGTACCCAAAATATCTACGTTTTTATAAATATGCAGATATCAAAACAATATGAATTTCTCTTTAAATGTTCTTGAAAAATTTGATTAATTCAAGTGTCAATGTAGTGTTATTTACAACCATCATGCAGATCAGATCATGCGTACGTGGTATTGCCTTTTGCTGAAACCGAACACAAACATATAGATATAACAAAATTGATACTTTGTCTGAACTATTTTATGATTAATCATATTCGCCTTCGTGTACGCTGGGTTAATTATACTTTTATATTTGTTTGGATCTGTCAAATGTCATGCATTTTCTAAAAAAGGTAGGGATAGAGCATGCAACGGAAGAAAACTGAACTAAATTAGAGAAATTGTAAAGAAAGTGATATGCAAACTATCTATGGATAAACTACTATTTCAGATAGACTGTGTGTAAATCATTTTTGCATTGGCAAAGCTGTAAAATAGGATTATGATAAAGTATGCAAGTAAAGTATATTTTTACATGCATTTGCCCCCGTTTCAAAACCAATATGATTTAATAATACTTGCCATCCAAATTATCCAAGAAATTATTTTTTCTAAAGGATGCCGTTTATCTATCTTCACGAGGTAAATTATAAACATATTTCAGAAACATATTTTCCGAGTGGAACATGAACATTGATGATGATAAATGATACATGTAGAATGTATCTATTCCAATCATGGTTATAATTCCTTCTTTTGATGAACTATAGTTTATGTTTGAAACTGTGATGCTCGAATGTATCCCTAAGTAGTTCTTTCTACATGAAATCAGGCTCGATCCATGTTATTATACATGCACGTTATACATGAAATCATACTTGATCAATTTGATAAAACATGACGTTCTTGACATTTTACAATAATAAACAAAAGATCAGACTTTATCGACGTGATTTACCAAATTCTACTATTTAGATGAGTGTCGTTCTTGACATTTTACAATAATAAACAAAAGATCAGACTTTATCGACGTGATTTACCAAATTCTACTATTTAGATGAGTGTCAACAGAGACCAAACAAATGTTTCAGTAATAGAAACGTTCATACCTTTTATATAGGGGTATGTATTAGAAAATAACTTTCAATTTCAAAGAAAAGCAAGAACTTTTACGTTTCACTGAGTTGTATTTTTGTCTATTGGATTAACACTTATATGATTGTTGATGCATTTAATTTCCTGTGTTTCCATAATCCTAGATGTATACTTTCCAGGGGTTGACATAAGTATCAATTTGGTATGTTTCAACGTTGAAAAGGGTAACTGTGACTGGTTCGAATACGAGCCTATTATTGCTAGTGTAGACTTTACGATAACATATAAAGGATCTGGGGTAAGAGTGTTCCAGACTTCTTTAGTTACATTATTAAATTGAAATAGGTGTAGTGAGAATCAAGTTTATTGCTTAAGCTACGATGTACTGTGTGAAAGATTGCCATTTCGAGAATGGTGTTAAGAAATATCATGAGTAAACTGTGTACAGCAGATTACGAAACGTTTATTTGATTACTTTAAAACTTAGTACAAATTAATATAATTGAATATAGTGCTCACTTACGTTCGACTCATACAATTAGCATTGTACCAATAGTTGTGTGTTTGAGCCGATGAAGAAATATTTTTTTCTCACCACATTTACTGAAAGATGATATTAAGGGACAAGGGGAATATATTATATATAGATATTTATGCAACAATGGGTTCCAAAATGCAAAAACTCAAAATACCTGATTTCATATTTGGAAATTATGTTGTAAAAACGTAAGTTCTTTAATATTGTTGATCAAATATTGACTGTTTTGACGTTTGTTGAAAATGTATTTATTGCTGCATGAAGAACATGTTTTTTTTCAAATGTTCACTAAATTTGTACTTTTGAAATGACAAATTACTAAGTAAGGAGCAAAATAAGTGATATAAGTGGGTGATCTTAAATGATTTAAACAAAATAACTTGAACTAGAAAGCAATTGATAACAGCTATGTTCACATCAACATATTTTTTAGTTTAAAATGTCCTCTTTTCATGGATGGCATGTGAGTTAACATTACAAATCAAACTAATTTCTATACGGTTGATATTTTTAATTTCAAACAAAACAAAATGTGAGCTTTATCAAAATATTTTAAATGTTCCTGGTAGATTTGAATCGACAAAAAAGATATAAAATAACTACAGAACTAACTCTTCCAATTTTTGAAGGGGTATTTTGGTTTTCTTGGTTGATTTTGTATTTAGATTTGACTGCATTTAAAGGAAAAACAGTTAACCTCACAGCTGCAATAATGCATGTTAAAAGTTAATCATGTTGACTTTCTTATCGGGTTACGACTAGAATACCAGATCCAAAGTACATAAAGGTCACTTGTGCAACTTTTGTGTGTTTATATTCAAAAATATATGTTAGCTGGTATGACAAAATCATGGAAACAAACACAATTTAATTTGGTTAGTAGAACATAATAAAAAACTATATTGGCATTCAACATTTATAACATCCAAATTTATACATTTCAGTATGTAGAGTAATTGGAATTTTCATTCACAGTTATTTCATATTGTATTTCAAATCTGCATTTGACTTTGACGTAATTGAAAAGACATGGACAACATTTATAATAATCACATCTAAGATATTACTTCCAAACTGCTTGGTAACGGTAACAAATATTTATCAACTTATATCAGTGTAGGTATTACACTATGTCACATTAGTTTGATAGTAGAGCGAAATGAACAAACAAAGTGTCCATAATTTATCCTTCTTGTTTTGTCAATGTCATATTTGTTAAGTGACTTTGATATATTTTCAATGGCTACTATATTTGACTTTGCAAAGGTTAAGATCATGATAGGATTAGAACGACTGTATCCACGAGTTAACACGAAATTACTTTCATTTTCGGGACATTTGCATAAAAAAGGTTTTATATGAATCACTAAAATTTGGATGCGGGATATAATATCTTATTCCATTAAGATCATGTGCTATTTATCATATTAGTTTGCATTGGGAATAACTGGGAATATGGAAACCTTTTCCCTCTGTTAGATACAAACGTACAAGATTGTATAAAGTCATGGCCCCTTTCATGTTTATGATAATTCTAAAATTCTGTTAAATATTTATTTAAATGATTTGGAAAATATGTTTTGCATAGCATTGATTAATAATGTTCAACTTAAAATAATGAATTTGAACTATAAACGACTTCAGTCTCTGTTTACAAAACACAACTATTTCCGATCTTAGACTTCTTATACTCTAATGTTGTGATGGTAGCTCAGTTTAAAGTAAACAGGGTGTGTGTAATCTGATCACAAGGAAGCTGCAGTTAACAGCTGCAATAACACGTAGGCGTAACAAGGGAACATCACATGCTAATGAATGAATAAAGAAGATACACGTTTTTATGACACAGCCAATTGCTCAGAGTTTGTACATGGGCATCAAATCTAACACTTAAAGAGAACCTCAATGATGCCCCAAATTTTACAGATTTTTGCATAGAAATATACATTACTCTGCTGCTAACGCTTGGTAGTTGCTTTATATGAATACTCCATATTATAATTTCCCTAAGGATATGAAGAAACGATAAGTCGAATGTGCCACTATTCATTTTTATTTTGAATAAAGCTCGCTGCAGATAAGAAAACACATACTGATGATGATAATTCGTTATTACACTGTCTGATCAACATCTTTAGTCTAACAGTGACATGGGGAAAACAAAATGTATCATGATTCACATCAAAGAACGATATTTACACATGGAATCATTTTGCCTGTTGACAGAAATCACACGAATCATCAATGCAGTAAACGTGTACAGATCATCGAATAGACAGCAAGCAAGGGTTTTGAAGGTAGAAAAGCCTTTAATTCTTGAATGTTCCTGTCATTGTTCTATTACATATTTAAATAAATTTAATTTTGAGCGGAAACTGTTTCCAAATATATATATTCTTGTAAACCCTTATCCAGAATCGATTTAGTAGGTTTGGTTTCTGATTCCTTTAATGTGTGGGATATAAACCCTGTTATCTCAATGCAAAACCAGTCATTCATTACCATAAACTTTTTCAATTTGAAATGGTCCGTCTTTCACAGTAATGGTTTACAGCTAAGTCCCAAGACGCACATAACGCTGTACTTGCTTGAGAGCAAGCTAGCCTAGTATAGTTAGAAGCGATGGTTATCAATACCATTTGGGGTAATAGGCAGTATTAAAATTTGTCTTGAGGCATAAGTTACTCTGTTTTCTCTATTTCGATTCATTTGGGAACTATTTAAAAACATTTCCATTTCCTATTCAAGCACAGATACTACTGACTTCTCGGGTTTTTTATGCAATTGTGGTGTCAAAGTGACTTGATAGCTGTTAATAATCTCTGCTTTTAGGAAGAACGATCAATAATTAGTCAACCAATTAGTCAAGTTTTCCATATGAATTGTGTATAGACACATGTACATATCTAGTTACTTGTATCAGTATGATTAATATCTGTTTGTCTTATTGTTCTTTTGAAACCGTAAGTATTTTGTATTTGTATATAAGAATAGTAGTTTTTAATGTTATCATTATTTATAAAATTTAAAATAATATTGAAAGTTGTTGATATCAAGATTCCAAGTGACTATATACAGATAACATTACTCACTATGGGTAAGATAACAATGAATTGTGCAAAATATCCGTGTGACTTATAAACCACGTTAATCAGTTGATATTGTCATTATTTATGCAACACTGTTGTATTTACCCTATTTTATGATACTGAAATCACTGAGGAAATTGTTTTTGTTTAGGAAAGTTGATAGAATACAACTCTTTCATTGTTCTGTTTCCTGATCATATCTGACTTAATGAAGTTTATATCTTTTACCTGGTATATTAAGAATTTTGTCAGTGGTCTTGTATCTTATTTAATCAGACAAAAAATGGCTCAAACATACACTTATGATATGGTAGGAAAATGTAGTCCACTCATGTTTGCAAATACAACATAAGAATAAGGATGTCTTTGGCTATATAATATTTTGTACGCATGTGAAAAAGCTGCAATTCATATATAGAAACCAAATACTGTAATAAGCAAACCTGTGAGCAAAACAAACGTTCTAAATTGCTGGAAGATTAAAAAAGATTGAAAATTAACTGGCTAACACCACTTATAACTAATCGTGACTGATAGAATGCTTCAGATCAAAAGACTTTACCAATAACGGTTTGACTCATGGGTTGAAGCTTATCTCCGTTGATCAGACCATCAGTGGAATAAGAGGCTCTTTTGGTTATTTTCCAGAGGGAAATGATAACTATATCTATCATGGTTTGTTAGCTCTTTGTGTTTACCAATAATCTCCTTTGATAATAAACAGCACCATTTCATTATTACTGTGTTTATAATATTACTTTGTGTTTTAAGTTAAAAAGGCTTTTAATTCCATTTTTAAATTCAATTAGACATTTGAAGATAGATACAATTTAATCACAAATTTTAAGGAAAGTTACTTCATATTGTAGGTCACAAAATGTCTGAGCTTTCCTCTGCCCTCATATCAAATAGTTCACAAATTCATATTTCAATTATACTTTGCTATTAACCGAATATATCTATTGGAAAGTTAGCTTAGGGAAACAACTTTGACAGATATATTAAAATATTATGTTGGAATGGATGTGAATTACCATATCTAAAAGCAAAACGCTGTCCTGTGATTGTAAATACTTGCACATATCTTTTGCATTTGTCTATACTCTGACTTGTGTTAACTATATAAACTAAATTCAATTACTACTATTTTTTCAAAATGTTTTGCCAATTGTGTTTATCATCGGCATTTTACATTATTGGGAATGTATTTATTTTTGTTTGTGTTTTGAATGTCTTCTGAAAACACTGTCTTCTGTTTGTTGATATGTTGGTAATTCCTAAATTATAGCCGTCCAGAAACAAGATTATTTATGTTGATATCTTTGATATCCTTAGCTTTAAGATGTAGGTAAGTGGAACAAGTTACCAAATGCGAATAAACGTGCGATTGTAAAAAATAGATGATTAATTTCAATACTAAATAATATGATAAACACTAAAATGCACTGTCAGAAGAAATTCCTTTATGATTGCAGTAACCTCTTGTTAGTTGGCATTCTATACCGACCATTTGATGCAAATTATTCACTGCATCATCCTCTGCACAATTCATTTTATCATCCTATTGACTTTTCATTATCATCGCCACTTTAACTGTCATGAGTTTTGGGTACTTCACTATATTCAATGTTAGCTTCTCTGGTATTTGCTAAAACAAACCTTGTTATGAGTTGTTTAATAACTGATCAAAAACTTAGACAAACTCAAGATGGAAATTTGAACAGAAGAAGAGGCCCAAGTATATTGAAAGAAGATTTGTCTTTCCCTACAATCGAGGTGGTAAACTACCATACTATAGGGGGCACATGGATTATGACATTAAATCCTTTTCCCTGATAATATATTCCAGTTTTGAGTTTACTGACTAGTCAGTCAACAGTATCTTGAATATGTGACAATGCCTCTGAGATTAGATAGATAAATTATCAGATCAACTTTAGTACTAGTTCAATCAAGAAACGATGCCAAAACGTGACAATTTCTGAATACTGCATTATGATATATTTCCCTCTGAAAAATGATAAAAAGTATGACTTTTGTGTACATGTGTCAAAGAAGTAGCGATTGAGACGTCTATTTGGTACTAATGTTTAAAAAGTACGGAACATATTTGTAACCCTTTACCATTTCATCAAACGTGCATTCCTCGACTCAATTCATGTATGTTTAAGTTCCTTGAAAACAAGGAGGTTAAGGAAAGATTTACTTTAGAATATGAGAATATAATGTTAGATGTATGATGCTGTTAATTGCCTCTATCCTGGTTTTTCACAAACTTAGCCGGTAACCCCTCTCTCTCTCTCAACGGTAAGCGCTCTCTTAAAAGGACATGGTCAAGAAAACATCCATGCGCGACATCCGTCACGTGGGAGCACAATAAGGTTGTTTTGTCAATGTGATTGTATAGTAAACAAAGAATGTAATTTAATCTCATGAAAACTGCAATGCAAAACTGGCGTAACATATTGGTGTAATAAGGAAACAAACCTAAGCTTATCGATAAATAAGGGGATTCACTTTGTAACTGCATTTAGACTGTTTCAAAATTATTTAAGTACTCTACAAAATTAATGAGAGAAAACCCTGAGAGTTCTAGCTAGCTGTACCACCATGTGAATTTTCATTGAAATCATGATTTCTTCTTAAGTTAGAAAGAAATCTGATTTAACTTCAATCAGTCAATCTTTATTTCCGCACTGAGTGGCCTCAGGCTTATAGTACATTTACATTGATAGTTGGGATATATAACTTACTGACTCTCAGTTTCAAAATGATCTTATATGTAAGGGCTTTGCTTCTCATATGTTCTTTAAATAGAAAAATCAACTAAATGTATAGTGCGAAATAATCAATTTTGATGTACATGAACAAAGTTAAGTTAAGAAAGTTCATTAACTGAACTATGATTGAATCAATTTGATATTGACACTCAAGGGCAAAGTTGAGATACAGTACCCTAACCATCTGTTGTCACTGAAATACATTACTAACAAACATTATAACCACATCTAGATTGATCAAATCAGAATCTGCCTCTGGGAATAGATGGTTATTAGATGAAGTGTAGTTTACCATGTCAACGTAGCAGTTTTGCCCAAAGAAAATTGGAAGATATCAGGTTAATTCCAGTGGAAACGTGGAGAGTTTTGTAACAGTAGAGTTGTAAGGAGGGGAAATAAATGGTTTTTGGTTGGCAAGTACATACTATGTCAACAAAATTTGAATACATTAAAATAAGTTCATATTATCATAATTGTACAATGATGTTAACACTTTTTTAATCCAATATAAACAAATTGAATTATATCCTACTTATGATTCTCATCATTGTTTTAGTCTGTATAGCGTAAATCAATTATACTCATACACTATTCATACACTTTACACCTTCAAAATGTGAAACTTCGAAACTATGCAAGAGTTGAAATTTACAAGAATTTAGGCTAATATGTTGTTTTGAAGGAAACAAATCTACAGACTTAAACTTAGATGTAAATCAAAAACAACCATGTGGAATGATGAATAGATTCAATGATCTATTACACATCTTGAGCCTTAAAATGTCAATTCAAAATATGTGCCCTTTTTATCAAAAACATTTTCGTCTTTGATTTTGTAACAAGTTTATTTCAAATTAGTATTTCTTTGGGAAATGAACCAGTTTAAGTTCCATTTAATTGTTACACAATTTTAAATGTCACATATATTTACACAACCAAACATACATGTACCAACCTTTGAGTAGCATTTGTGCAAATATATATTATTTGCATAAACCTTTATATTTTTTTCTGAATTTTCCGTTTATAATTTTTTCCATGAATATTCTTGCATGTTTCAGTTAAAGCTTATTCTCGTATTATACTTTATTTTGATTTTGTCACTTATGAAATTTGAATTTATAAATCATTGACAGCAGATCAATTCAATAATCAATTCCTGGAAGTGTGCTATTAGAAACATAAACCGTCACACATGATACAAGATTTCTTTAATTCCTCGAATTAGTTTTGAATTGACATAAGGGCCCATGAAACAAAGACATATTTTATCCACAGTTGAATACTGACATGAACCATTTGTGCTTTTATCTTAGAAAATTCGGAAATTCAAACAATTCTATGAAACCTCATATGAGGACGACCCTTAATCATAAAACGGATGCTTTTATCCTCTGGTTAACATAGGATTGGACTAACCCCTACTTGTATAATTTAGTTTATACAGAGGCAGATTGCTCTTCAAAAGACTCTTTTGGTGATTTAGCGTGTTCTGTTCGCTACATGAAAGACAATATCAAGGCTATTATAAGCTATAGAATTCCTTATTATCGACGTTATAGTCCATGCAGTATTGTTATATCAATATGATTTGTGAAATCGAAATAGCTTTATATATAGTGAATTAAATGTTGATAATTTGGTATAAAGGGTACTGAACTTGAACTTACAATGAACATTTTGTTATATTATGTTCTTTATAAAGGTTATGTTACATTTTCAATATAAATACATCAGTTGAGAGAGATCACATGAAAAGGACAGAGAAGAAGTAAGAAGTGTAAAATCTATGCCTTAACCAGTTGAAGACATAATAAACATCAGGATTATTTGAAAGACAATCGAATGTTATAAGGCTTTGATTATCAAAACTATTCATGCAAGGTGATAGTCTTCGGAACTATACTTCATTTGATTTAGTTAATGTTAGTATAACGATGTTAGAAACTTTAGGCAAACTTTTGTAGGTGAAGTTATTGGCCTAACTACCGCTTTCAAAACTAAGCATAATGACAAAAATTATGATTTATGAATGAAAGTATGAGTTTATTTAAATGAATGTTAATCTATTTATAATTACTATGTGGTGAAAGTATCAATAATCATTAAATATGATCTTTTGTCTAAAACGACAAGAACAAAAATGTATTTAAGTCTTAAATAATCATTTGATAGCAGAGAGCCAGTCTGCAATCTCTTCTCATACACATCTAAAATTACGGCAGAATTCACGTCCTGCCTGTGTGGAAGGCCCATTTTTCCGTGTTTGGTTTTCTTGTGACATTAAAGTAGTAACGTTTGTAGAGTTTACTAAACTTATATAAAATACTCAATAATTAAGAGCTCATTCTCATACCAGGTATGGGTAGACAAACATTATGAACAATTGTCAGATAATATCAATTGCTGTGAATATTACGTATGTTTTTAAGGCCTTTTCAAAAAAGAATACAGGCATGAAGATGATTGTTATTTGTTGTTGCAATGGCATACCATTCAATCTGGAATATCTAAGGAATAAAACTTTGAGTCATATGACAAGGTTTATCTTAATAAAATTAATCTATAATGGAAACATAATTATCACATTGAGTTGATATGGGTTGCTGTTACTTTTAAACATATACATTTATATCAAAAGTTATGACTTATCAAAAGTTTTGCTTAACTGAAAACAAGTTTGTTTAGATTGCTGGAGGTATTTTATATCAAGATTTTACTGGATCCAGTATTTAGTTGAAGAACTTAAATTGTTACATCAGCCTCTACAATGTAGGCCCAATTAGATTGTAATCATGTTTCATTTACCAGAGGTTTATCAGAATGTAACAAGTATTTGCTGGACCTCGGTTTTGTTGATGGTGAACTAGGTGAATTGGTTACTTACTGGTGCGGTGATTGCTGACTCATGTGTTCATTTTATAAATGGCATGTAATTCTAAATTCATAGCATTATTTCTCTTTTGCATTGCTGTTAGTTTAATCTGAACACGGAAATGCCTTTGCAATTTATGTATATGATAGATGGCTAGATATATAGATAGCTAGAACATCTATTCATTCATTTACATAATATAAATGGCTGCATCTTTATAATGGGTTACATTTATAAGCATGCTTTCAAATCCGTCAGTAAACGTGGTACACCCAGAAGCGATTTGTCTCTAAAGAAGGATTCACCATTTTCTGCCGGTGTATGACGTGTTTAGTGTTCTGTGATATTGTTTTCATATCCACTGTGCTATCTTATCTCTCTGGTCCTCACTTGTAAATGAATATTTGTGTAAATATGAATCTCGTTTACAAAAGCGACAGTTGTACTTTGTTCGATATGCCCTGATACAGAGCTGTAAGATCAAACCGCCTAAATAGAATTTTGCAAATGTTGTCTTATTCCAGATAAACCCTAATTTGTTAAGGGTAATGTATGGTGTAGTATATAAAATCAAATGGGCTGAACATACTTGTGGTAATATTGCTTCTGATATTATTTTCAACATACTTACATGTCAACAGTCCTGCTAAAATATATGTCACATTATACTGTGCTTAGATTTGTTGTTCTTAAGGGACTTCCAGAATGGATGACATCTATGCGACGTACATCAGTAAAATTGATGGTCAACCATTGTCATATGGCGCCCCAATTTTTTTTAGATGTTAGCAACATTGTGCACACCCCTAAATTTGCTGAAATTGTAAGCAACATTCCGACTTGCATCATTGATGTTAATTCTGCATGTCATGAGAATAAAGAGTATTCCTATCTCTCTTTCCGTTCACCATACCTTAAAACAAACGATGATTGAAATAACCAACTGTAGAATGAGTTTCTTTCAGATAGAGCAGTGACGTAGAAGTTAAAGAGAACACAGACTGATTGTGTAATGTATTTGAAACTTGATGAACAGCTGTCTTCTATTGACAGTAAAGTCTTCTCGAAAACCTAAATAAGTTGTGATAAGTCACAATTGTGATAAAAAACGAGGCTTTCTATAGTTTTTAACTATCTAAAGAAACCACATTGATAATGATTGATGATTCATAACAATAATGCATGTTAACCATCACACCACACACTGGTGTATGTTTATCATAAACCAAAATAAGTTCCTGCTTTATACCCTAGTGAGCCGAATTGAGCCGGACGTTTTGATAATAGGTCTGGTTGAAACATCAGAAACTAAACTTAAGGGGTAAGTCACTGATTGGTGTTTGGTGTAGGGGATAAATCGTGTCTTTCTGCTCTATTTGTAACCAATAGATACATTGCATTGAACTGACATGTAGCAAGGTTTACAATGAGGGTCGAAGTTGTTGATATGTTTTATGTGTATTCAAGGCAAATATATATAGAAGCCATTCTTATTCTCTCTTTAAGTCAGTCGCGATCATATCTCATATGATCAATAGGATACAATCCGCTGTATTAAGTTTACACATGAATAGTAAATATTGTAATAACTGATAACATCCGGCTAACCACATGGTATTCACTAAGGAAACTTGAGAAGAAATGTTATCACATTTAACAAGTAACATCACTCCTTATAAAATATGAGGCAGCTCCCTCCTAACAGTAGTGTGCTATGATAGGTTACTGATTAACATTGGGTAAAAACAGTTTATTTCGTACAATTGTCTTAGGTATGTTTCGATTATTGCGTCAGAAACTTTATAGCTGTATTTTCTTGAGAAGAACCAAAAGATATTTCTATCACTGTCTTTGATCAACCAAGTAAGCGGAACTTTGATACTGGTTCACTCAAACATATGTTAAGAATATAATTTTAATCAGGTCTATTTTTTCTAACTGAAATAGTTCATGAGATAAAATGTTTAAAAAGCTATTGCCCATATCACTATAGTTTTAAGATCTTTGTTCATCTTAGCTTATGAGGAAATTGAATAGCGGAAGAATACTTAAACACAAATACCTTTTTCCGAGGGAATAATGTTTTATGTTCAACATTACCCGTTGCGTTATTGGTAATGCATTGCAACAGAAAACAGTGTTCCGTTTATACTAAGTAGAACGGTAACTATTTTCCCTTCTACTCTATAAATCATTCAATGTCACTACAACATCATTTCGTCGAATCGTTTGCTTTAGCAAGTTACAGGAACGCTAACAATTGTTTTTGAGGAATTGACTGTTTCCTATTTAAATGGAAGGAGAAGTTCCAACTAAGAGATTATAGAAAACATGATTACAAGTCAGATAGGTCGTGCTTCAGGTTGATAACTTAATGGGAAATAACACAGATTTTAATGAACTATACCACACAATATTGTTTGTTCTTAATGGGTTCAATTTCGCTCCGAGTGCCTTTTTAAAGAGGAAGAAAATATAAAATGTGAAATGAGAATTCAACATCAAAAGAGACAAAAATCGATACAAACCTCTTAACGCTAATTTAAGGCTGTGAGCATGTGAAACAGCAACATCATTATAGTTAGGAGAATATTGATGACATGACGACCATTTTGGAGAACATAAATTTGAGAACTTATCAGAGGATGGATACCTAATAGGTTTAGTTCACTCTGCATACAGGTGCTACTAGTTTATAAGTGATTATGAACATATTATTTGTTTTTTAAGAAGATGCAATGAAATAATATAAATGAAATGACATTCGGTGGATTGTTACAATGTTAAAGCTTCATTGCTGATAAATTGTTCCCAAACAATTAATTTTTAAGTTAATAGTGTTGAAATTGAAGTCCCTTGCGAAGGTTATTGCATCAATAGTTCCTGCATGTTTGAAAAAATTGGAGGATGTTATAAGAATGTTATATGTTACAATACTGTCTATTTTTGAATATCAATTTATTTCTGTAAGACTAGCCTGGCAGTTGAAAGCACAAATGACTTTTATTTCGTAAGATTCGAGCTTTTTGTAATTGATTCAGTAAACTAAGAAAGGTTTATGAAATTATTGAAAATGTTCCCTGGTAGAACTGAACCTGTAATGGGAAGTTCAGATAGCCAAATTTTGTAGATTTTCATTTTTTAGGTCTATTTTGGTCTCTTAGGTAAGTCTGTTATTTGGATTAGACTGCATTTGAAGGAAAAACAGTTAAACTCACAGCTGTTATAATACATGTCTTAAAACTCACCATGTTGACTCTCTTTTATTAGGCTAATATACCAGTATCTGTAACCAGTGTAATAGGCGTGTCTTCTTATAGACAGTCCCGTGACAGTGCTTCAACCAGATTATACTATGATGTTACCCTGTCTGTGTTTTATATGAACTTTGGGCCTAAAAGTAATTGAAGGGTCCGAATGACAGGGTATCTAAAACATCAATAAAATGCAACCTTTTCCTTGAAAATGATTGAAATGAAGATATTCTGATGGCTAAAATGATTTACTATAAATCAACTATTTCCTTGAGGCCTTGAGTTTGGTTGCAGAACGTACAATCACAACAGATCGAGTGATTTTCGAGTTTTGTTGCAGTCCGTGCAGTCAACTGCAACTAAATTATTTTCTAGCAAATATCCATCATTTTTCGTGTCTTGACAAACACTAATTTGGTTGCAGAGATTTTAGTTGCTTGTTAAATAGCAAAGAGGCAAGTTTGATTGCAGGAGTTTTAAAATTTACCTTATTTGACTTGAAAATAAAAACAAATCAACAGTTCCATTTTGACAGATTCCCTCTCGCAGTGTGTGTGTATTGATTGATAATTGATTTTGTTCTGTTTTTAGATACAAACTATTTGTTAAGCTTACTTATTGATGTTTATTTCTATCAAAATCATTTTGCAATTAAAAGGATTTCTGACAGCTAATGAGAATCTTTTTGAGATATGACAACAATTCGAATTTGCTACGGGAGCACGTTGAAACACTGGAATGAAATTTAGGGATTAATTTGGTCAAATAATATCAAAAGTATCTACCATGACATGCGTTATGATAGAGATTGTTAAAATAATCAAGGCCAGTGAAAGATTTCTATCCATAATGTCAGAAACCATTTCAAAACCTGATGTGACATGATCGAAAACAGGACTCGTTAGCGATCGGTAAGTGGCTGATGTGTCATTGAAATGTAAATAAAAAGCCAGGTAAGTGTTCAAAATTTGTCAAATCATCATATATTCCATCTGCAACAAAATTTGGTCAAGCCCAGGCTCTTCTGTTTAATAAAAACGTGTATTTTCTTTGAAATATAATTTAGTTGCAGTTGCCTGCAACCAAACTCGAAAATTATGCGATTTCATGGTGATTAATCTTTCTGAAACCTAATTCAATGGTGTCATTCCATATATCATGGTAAAGATAATTATCTCAGCTTTCAGAAAATTCCAAATTGAGTCTTTTGCAAGAGCTAGGGTGCATTTAACAGCCCTCTTTGTCACCCCGTCATACTGAACCTTCAATTACTCTTTAGTACTGTTAGTAAGCGTAAGAAGGGAATATCACTGTGCTTATGAATGAATCAAGAAGTTACTTCTTCGTTTTGATAATACAGCAACTTCTTAAAGTATGTAAGGGCTTGTCAAAACTACAACTTAGAGGACAGAAATAGTTTTCGCCGTTTCCTGGTTGATAGTTTAGATAATAGAAATAATATTTCATTTGACCAAAAAGTGCTCCAGTTGCTGCAAACAAGTTTTCCCACATGTTTTGGTTATCGCATGGGCATGTATAATCGTTTCCCTTTCAAATTTACTACTCTTAAAATGTTTTGTAAACCAGTTATGTAAACCAAAATCGTATGGGAAGTTACTAAACTGTTTAAACTGGGAGAATTTGCTGCAGAACCAACCACTATAGAATGTCATGAAAGAAGTTAAAAAACTATAACTGGTTGGCATCGTAGATATAAAAGGCAATCCGTTCATTGTATCTAAAAGCATAAAGGGCAAGGTAAGGAATTTCATCAACTCTAGGAACATTCATACGTTCTTATTGCAAATGTGTAATTCCTGGTCAAGAAAGGGCAGCAAACGTTGTTACATTTTAGTTATGTATTGCTTTTCTTTTTATAAAATCAAAACTATAACAAAAATAAATCTTATTCAAATAACAAGCGAAAAGTCTTAGATAATAAATATACGGTAACATTACTTTATACACTTTTGCAAAACTCCTGTTCATAATGAATGTTATATGCTGCTTAGCTGTCTATAGAAAACTTTAATGAAACCAATGAGTGAGATCATGAGTTATTGTTTTGGCATTATTTCAGCCAATAGCTGTGGAAAATGAGAACAGACCGCTTTTGTACAAAACAGAGCCAACTAATTGGCAAACTACAATTTCCGATACACTATGTTAACTTCAGTGATATGTTAAGGTTATACATGAGTCAAGAGGAACTCCCATCGAGCAGAGAATTGTAAATGCGATGTGTGCTATGAGTACTCTGAGGGTATCAATGAAACGATAAGGCAAATCTGCCACTAATAATTTGTACGTTGTTTTCAGAAAAGCATCTGTTTCGTTTCGAAAATGATACTGGATATTGCTAACTTTAATGCAAATTGTTGCATGATCGTTTTCATTATATATTTATCACTTTAACTTTCCTATAAAATAATGTTCATTAAACCCTGTATTCACCAAAGTCTTAAATTCAATTTAATTTTAAGTTTCCTTTACACATTCATTTCCAAAATAACTTTAGCATCATTTCGTTTTCGTTACATAAAACAAATTAACTTTGTCCACGGAATTAAAAGAAAAAGTTAAAAAGTATAATCAACAAGTATTTCTGAACGTTTATTTCTAATTAGCGTAAGTCTTAACTATTGGAAACACTATCATTCATAGTCGTTTCTTACAATCAACCCTCATGACCAACATTAAACTGAAATTGCTATAAGGGGAAATTAGTCTAGCATTGTTAGTGGTAAAGCTTATCAAGCATCTATTGAAAATCAATAGCAGTCAGAGGGAGTTAAGCAGTGGAAAGATTTGTCTGGAGACATGAATGAAGCCGTGCATATCCTCGGTTCTGTAACTCTGGTTAACTTGGGAGCCATTTATAAACATTTCCCATTTGTATTCAGGCAAAGACATTACTGACTCCCTAGTTTCTTTATGCAATTGTTGTGTCAAGGCGACTTTGATAGTTGTTTATAGTCCTCATCATTTAGGTCAAATAGTCATTTAAGCAGCTTATGTTTGAGGTTAACTGTTCTTATGTACTGTCTTATGGGTTGATCATAGTCATGTACAATGGCAAACGAATAATGGTCTGTTGTTGTGTTATTTTGAAAGAAATGTGTATTTCCATGATTATCACTTAATGCAACATAGATTTATTATATTCGCTTAGCAAATTAGTTCTGTTGTATACATATATTTTCAAATTGCATGGTTTAATTTTTTCAAAGCTTCCCCCTTTCAGAGCTTTGAACGATTATTATGTGTGAATATTGGAATCGATTTTGTTCGGAAATAAGTGAAACCCAATGATGTGCACATCCCCCTACTAATACGTAAATAAATCAGTGTATACATGCTTGTTGAATAATTTATCTTGAATATATGGCTTAATATTAATTATTGAAATTATAGTTTGACATAGCTTTATATCAAGAACATGTTATAAGCAAGAGAGAATCATCGCTATAGTATCTTCCACTGAGAACATCAGATACTGTTCATATCAGACGCAGTGACAGTGTGAATATTTGAAGAATACAAAAAGAAAATATTTCAGATCTCAGACTTGAGATCGTAGCTCAGTTTAAAGTAAACAAAGTGTGTGTTATATGATCTCAAGGAAGCTGCAATTAACAGCTGCAATAACACGTAGGCGTAACAAGGGAACATCACCATGCTAATGAATGACTAAAGAAGATACATTTTGTTTTTATGACACGGCAAAATGCTCAGAGCTTGTTTGAAAGCGGCAAAATGCTCAGAGCTTGTTTGAAAGCGTCAAATCTAAATGATGTCCCTGATTTAACAGGGTTTTTCAGAAAAATATAAATACTAATGCTCCAACTGTTAAGTATTTGCTTTACACAAATAATCCGATATTATAATCTCCCTAAGGGTTTGAATAAACGATTAGGCGGATGTGCCACTATTCATTAATATTTTGAACAAAGCACTGCTGCAGATGGGAAATAGATACTGCTAATGTTAATTTGTTATTAAACTGTCAACATATTTATGGGGGGGAAACAAAATTTATCATGATTCACATCAAAGAACGATATTTACACATGGAATCATTTTGCCTGATGACAGAAATCACACGAATCATAAATGCAGTAAGCGTGTACAGATCATCGAATACATATCAAGCAGGGTTTTGAAGGTAGAAAAGCCTTTGATTCTTGAATGTTCATGTCATTATTCTATCACATATTTAACTAAAATATATTGATTTTGAGCAGATAGTGTTTCCAAATATATATATTCTTATAAATCCTTTTCCAGAATCGATTTGGTAGGTTTGGTTTCTGATTCCTTTAATATGTTGTATATGAACCCACGTTCCTGTTATCTCAATGCAAAACCAGCCCTTCATTACCATAAGCCTTTTGAATTTGAAATGGTCTGTCTTTCATAGTAATGGTTTACAGCTGAGCCTCAGGACACACATAACACTAAACTTGCTAGAAAGTAAACTAGCCTAGTATAGTTAGAAGTGAATATTATCCGGTCCTATTGAAAATCAATACTATTTGGTGTAATAGGCAGTATAACGATTTGTCTTGAAACATATGTTAAGCCATGCTTGTCCTCTGTTTTCTCCATTTTGGTTCATTTAGGAAGCATTTAGAAACATTTCCATTTCCTATTCGCGCACATATACTACTGACTTTGGTTTCTTTATACAATTGTTGTGTCTTTGGAGTTGTTTATTCTTTTCCTTTAGGAATAAAGATCAATTAGTCAAACAAAGTTTGTCATATAAATGGTGTATAGACATACATATCTAGTAACTTGTATTAGTATGATTATAATCCGTTTGTCGTATTTCTCTTTTGAAACTGCATTTATTTTGTATATTGATTTGTATTAAAGAATTGAAGTTTTTAAATGTTATCATTGTTTATAAAATTTAAAATTATATTGAAAGTTGTTGATATCGAGATTTCAAAGTGACGATATGCAGATGATAAAATCACTTACTATTGGTAAGATAACAATGAATTATGATCAGTATCACTTTGCAAATACATGTACACTTTTTTACACTCAATTGGAAAATAAAACAACGCGACCACATTAATGCGATATATTTTAATTTACGAGGTTGAGATACAACTGTCATATAGTGACATCACATCTTTAAAAGCCAACTAAGTGACATTACATGTGTTTGTGATATTATAGTAGCCTTGTACCTACACACGCTAATTACTGAAACATGCATGTGGATCTATGCACAATATTCGTGTGGCGTATTAACCACATTAGCCAGTTGATATTGTTATTATTTGTGCAATAAAATGGGTTTTTATTTTTCAGAAGGTCGATAAAATACCATTCTCTAAACGGGATGTTTCCTGATCATATTTGACTCTATGAAGTATATATCGGTAACCTGAT
The DNA here is from genome assembly GCA_916613615.1 of Steromphala cineraria. Lineage (NCBI taxonomy): Eukaryota > Metazoa > Mollusca > Gastropoda > Trochida > Trochidae > Steromphala > Steromphala cineraria. The sequence goes on from OU744721.1 coordinate 73,740,398, forward strand.
ATGTTTTATATTAGTAATTTTGTCAGTGATCTTGTATTTCATTTCATCAGACAAATACTGGCCCAAACGTTCACTGAAGCAATGAAAATATAGCCCATTCATGTTTGCAATTACAACATAAGAATTATGATGTATTTGACGGTATGATTACAGTATGCATATGAAAAGCTGCAATTTATAACAGAAGACAATATCAAACCAGGTACAGTATTAAGCAAACATGTGAGCAAAACAAACTTTCTGAATTGATGGAGAGTTCACAAAGATTGAAAGTTAACTGACAAATAAGTAAGTAATCATGAGTGGGAGAAGGTTCAAAAGACTCTAGGAATAACGGTTTGACTCATGGGTTGATGCTTAGCTACGTTGATCAGACCATCAGTGGAATGAGGCTCTTTTGGTTATTTTCCAGAAGGAAATGATAACATAATCTATTATATATATATATTATCATAATCTAAGCCTATTTAGGTTTACCAATAATCTCATTTGAAAAAACACAGCACTGTGTATTTATTGCCGTGTTCATCATATTATTTTGTGTTTTAATGTAAAAAGGGTGTTACATCCATTTTCAGATTCCGTAAGACATTTGAAGATATAAACAGTTTAATCACAAATGCTACTTCCAATATTGAAGGTCACGACATGTCTGAGCTTTTATTTGCCCTCATTTCAAATGAAGGGGCAAGCAATAGTTCAGAAATGTATATTTCCATTATACTTTGCTATTTACTGAATATATCTATTGGAAATTTAGCTTAGGGAAAAAAACCTTGATAGTTGTATCAAAATATTATGTTGAAATGGATATGAATTGCCATATCTAAAAGCAAAACGATGTCCTGTGATTATAAAAGCTTGCACATATCTTTTGCATTTGTTTTGTCTCCATTTCTTTATACTCGGACTGCTGTTAACTACATGAACTCAATAAGTTACTCCAAAATGTTTTGCAAATTGTGTTTAAATTTTATCATGTTATTTTATTGGGAATGTAGGTACTTTTGTTTGTGTTTTTAATGTCTTCTGAAAACACAATCTCCTGTCTGTTGATAAGTTGGTAATTCATGATTTATAACCGTCCACGATAAACAAAACTTATGTTGATATCCTTGTAAACAGAAACTTTGAAATGTAAGTAAATGGAACAAACGTGCTATTGTGAAAAATTATGATTATTTTAAAAACTAAGTAATATATTAAACACTAAAAAAATGCACAGTCAAAATACATTCTTTATTATTGCAGTAACATCTTTTTAGTTGGCATACTGTATAAACCATTTGAAGAAAATTATTCACTGCATCACCCTATGCACAATACACTTTATCATCCCTGGGATTTTCATCATCACAATCTGTGTAACTGTCAGTTGTAAAAAAGTATGATTTTGTGGTAGTTCAGCCATATTTAGCTTTAGTTTCTCTGGTAATGTTAAAACAAATTTTGTTATTAGCTGATTAATAACTGAGCATAAACTCAAGATGAAAATTGAAACACTGGAGAGGAAGAATTCCAAGCCTATTGATAAAAGATTTGTCTTCCCCTACAATCGAGGTGATTAACTACAATACTATAGAGGGCACACAGATTATGAAATTAAATCATCTACAAAATCTTAAGATGGTGCGTGCATTTAACTTGACAATAAGTGGCAACAACTGATAGGGCACATTTCTTCGACCAGACATGTTGTTATGCTTCCTGGTTGTTATGGGTGAAATATAGTGATTATCTGTATTGTACATTGTATTTCATGCCACCGAATAGGAGAATCTGGGCGGTATATTGTTTTGCCCTGTCCGTCTGTCTCTCTGTCAGTCTGTTTGTCATAAAAAAACTTTAACCTTGCCCATAACTTTTTATTGTTTGGGGGTAGACCGTTGATATTTCACAGGTGCATCTATCATGATGAAACCTTTAAGATGAAGTCATATTTTTGACCTCATGACCTTGACTTTGGCGCATCAAGATCTTCTCGAAAAGGTTAACTTTGGCCATAACTTGAGATTGGATAGAGATAGACATTTGATATTTCACATGTGCATCTATCATGAATAGACCTTTCAGATGAGGGAATAACGTTTGATCATGTGACCTTGACCTTGGCGCTGCAAGTATTTGTTGAAAACTTTAACACTGTCCATAACTTGTGATTGGATGAAGATAGACCATTGATATTTCAGATATGGTTCAGGTACATAATGACACAAAAATATACATAAACAATTTTCTGATATCCGGGGGCATCAGTTTCACAAACACATCTTGTTACCAGGCTGTTTCTACAGTAAAACTGAAATACACTCGTGAAAGTTGTCAAAAGGCACGTGACTTTAAACGTTTTCTTACTAACCAGAGAACACCATTGCCGGACATGGAATCATGTGAATGATTAAAGGATGAAATGAAATACAGAATCAAAGAGTCAAAATGCTTTCAAATAAATAATGATAAATAGACAATGCTGCGCAATTAAATATTAGATCTGAATTGATTAGTGACTTGCATCTATTTACATTTACATACAATTTGTCAACGAGGGTACATTGACATACTGAATATTAAAATCTCTTCCAGTTCATATTATTGATACTATAATTTTGTTACATAATGTTGTTTATTCTTTTTACAGAAATATTTCTTAATTTTGCGTACGTGTGCCAAATGATTAGCAATTGAGACACCCATTTGGTATTAATTGTTAAAGAATACGGAACATCTTTGCAACTCTTATTATTTCATCAAACATGCATTCCTCCCCTCAATTCATGTATGCTTAAGTTTCCTTTAAAACAAGGAGGTTAAGGAAAGATTTACTTTAGAATATGAGAATATAAAGTTACATGTATAATGCTGTTAATTGCCTCTAACCTGTTTTTTAGCAAACTTAGCCGGTAACCTCTGTCTCTCTAAAACGGTAAGCGCTCTCACAAAAGGATACGGTCTACACAACATCCATGACATGACATCCATCACAGCGGAGCACAATACCTGCAATTGTTTTGTCAATGTGATTGTATTTTAAACAAAGAATGAAATTTAATCTCATGAAAAATGTAATGCAAAACTTGCGTAACATGTTGGTGTAATAAGAAAACATCCCTAAGTTTATCTGTAAATATGGCGATTAATATAACTGCATAATTCCAATTATTTCAATACTCTACAAAATTAATGAGAGAAAACCCTGAGAGTTCTAGCTAGCTGTACCACCATGTGAATTCTCATTGAAATCATGATTTCTTCTTTAGTTTGAAAGGAATCTGATTTAGCTTACATACTCTCAGTTTCAAAATGATCTTTTATGTGAGGGCTTTGCTTGTCATATGTGCTTTAAATAGAAAAATAAACTAAATGCATAGTGCGAAATAATCCAGTTTGATGTACATGAACAAGGTTAAGTTAACAAAAGTCCATTAACTGAACTATGATTGAATTACACGTAAGTTGATATTGACACTCAAGGGCAAAGTTGAGATAGCCTTCTGTTTTCACTGAAATACATTCCAAACGAACATTATGACCACATCTTGATTGATCAAATCAGAACTGCCTTTGGGAATAGATGGTTATTAGATGAAGTGTAGTTTACTATGTCCATGTAGCAGTTTTGCCCAGAGAAAATAGGAAGATATTATGTTATTTCAAGCGGACGCGTGGAGAGGTTTGTGCCAGTAGAGTTATAAGCAGGGGGGAATGCATGGTGTTTGGCTGGCAAGAACATATTACACATATGTCAACAATTTTGAAAACATTATAAAAAGATCAAATAATCATATTTGTACAAGAATGTAAATACTATTTTGTTTGTTCAATTAAACAAAATGAATTATACCCTTCTTACATTTTATACACTATTCATACACTTAACACTTTCAAAATGTGAAACTCCAAAACTATGCAAGAATTGAAATTTTCAACATTTTTAGGTTAATACGTTGTTACAGGAAACAAACCTAAAAACAGATACTTAGATGTGTATCAAAAACAACCTTGTGAAATCATGAATAGATTCAATGATCGATTACAAAGTTTGAACCTTAAATTGTCAATTCAAAATATATACCTTTAAAAACACATTCTCGTCTTTGATTTTGTAACAAGTTTAATTCATGAATATTGTTACAAGCGTATTCCTAATTAGTAATTCTTTGGGAAATTAACCACTTTGTGTTCCATTTTTTTCTTAAGCGATTTTAATTGTCACATATATTTACAAAACCATAAAAACCAACCTTTGAGTAGCATTTATGCAAATATATATTATTTTCGTAAACTTTTTTTTCTAATTTTCTTATAATTATAAATTTGCCTATGAATAATCATACATGTTGCAGTTAAAGATTATTCTGGTATTGTACTTTTAAGGATATAAAACTTGCCTTTTTGGAAAATTTGAATTAATAAACCATTGCAGGCAGAAACACTGATCAATTCCTGGAACTGTTATTAGAAACAGAAACCGTCACACACGATACAAGATTTCTTAATTCTTCAAATTCGTTTTGAATTGACATAAGGCCCATGAAACAAAGACATTTTTGATACGTAGTTGAATAATAACATGAACCATTTGTGCTCTTATCTTTGATATTGAAACCTCATATTAGAACGATCCTAAATTATAAAACGAAAAGCTTTTATCCTCTGGTTAACAAAGGATTGGACTAACCCCTACTTGTATAATTTAGTTTATACACAGGCAGATTGCTCTTCAAAAGACTCTTTGGGGGATTTAGCGCGTTCTGTTCGCTACATGAAAGACAATGTCAATGCTATAAGAAGCTTTAGAAATCCTTATTATCGACGTTATAGTCCATGCAGTATTGTTATATCAATATGATTTGTGAAATAGCTTTATATATAGGGAATTATATGTTGATAATTTGGTATGCAGGGTACTGAACTTGAACTAACAATGAACATTATGTAAGATTATGTTCTTTATAAAGGTTATGTTACATTTTCAATATAAATACATCAGTTGAGAGAGATCTAATAAAAAGGACAGAGAAGCAGTAAGAAGTGTAAAATCTATGCCTAAACCAGTCGAAGACTTAATAAACATCAGGATTATTTGAAAGACAATCGAATGTTATAAGGCTTTGATTATCAAAACTATTAATGCACGGTGATATTCTTCGGAACTATACTTCATTTGATTAAGTTAATGTTAGTATAACGATGTTAGAAACTTTAGGCAAACTTTTGTAGGTAAAGTTATTGGCCTAACTACCGCTTTCAAAACTAAGCATAATGACATTATATAATGAAAGTATTAAATCATTAGATATGATCTTTTGTCTAAAACGACAAGAACAAAAATGTATTTAAGGCTTAGAAAGGTGTCATAATTAATCATTTGATAGCAGAGAGCCAGTCTGCAATCTCTTCTCATACACATCTAAAATTACCTCAGGTTTCACGTCCTGCCTGTGTGGAAGGCCCATTTTTCCGTGTTGGGTTTTCTTGTGACAATCAAGTAGCAACGTTTGTAGAGTTTACTAAACTTATATAAAATACTTACTTATTAAGAGATTATTTTCATACCAGGTATGGGTAGACAAACATCATGAACAATTGTCAGATAACACCAATTGCTTTGAATATTACGTATGTTTTTTTAAGGCCTTTTCAAAAAAGAATACAGGCATGAAGATGATTGTAATTTGTTGTTGCAATGGCATAACATTCAATCTGGAATATCTAAGGAATACAAATATGAGTCATATGACAAGGTTTATCTTAGTAAAATGAATCTATAATGGAAACATAATTATCACATTGAGTTGATATGGGTTGCTGTTACTTTTAAACATTTACATTCATATTAAAAGTTATGACTTATCCACAGTTTTGCATAACGGAAATTAAGTTTGTTTAGATTACTGGTCTGAAAGGCGTTTTTTCATATCAAGTTTTTTACTGGATCCAGTATTTAGTTGACGAACTTTAACTGTTACATCAGCACTTACAATGTAGGATCAATTAGATTGTAATCATGTTTCATTTACATGACAAGGCAAACATATTTATGGTTCTGAATTTGTCAAATGTATGGACATCAGTTATCCCAAGATACAATAATCTGAAAACATGTTTTAAGGAGATTTCGTTTCTAAAACACAGTTAAATTCACATCTCATTTCACTGGCGAATTGCACAATATGAAGAAAAACATATTTCCTTTATTTAACAAACATTTTTGTTACGCAAAACATTCTGAGAATGTAAAGATAACTTACCACTTAAAAGCAGTTTGAGACGTTGCGTGTCTTCGCTGACAGCTGCCTGCTGTGCATGATTAAAGATAACAAACAACTGTTGAAGTGTTTCCTTAAAACATCTTTCTCTTGTTTAGAAGCATTTCCACATGCTGGTTAAGCATACTGTCTCATAGCAGTATGTTTACCGTGATGTCAATTGTGTATGTATGAAAGCCAGTTAGAAATATTCATATATAAACTAAAATCATTTGAATATCGTTGTCGTCATTGATTGATACAATTGACTCAAAACAACCAGTGTTATAAGTGGAACATTTAAAAAAAGGGAAAGTACAAATTGTTATATTAGAAGGTAACAACCATTTAACAAGCGATTGCTTACCATCGATTTTTGTGGATGATGAACGAGGTGAATTGGTTTGGTGCGTTGATTGCTGTTACATTTGTTTACTCTTTAAATGGCATGAAATTTTAAATTCATATCATTATTAAAGAGGCCTACAACAACACCTTCCATTGACTTCCTTAACCTTTGATCAGCTTTTGATCATATCACGAGAGTCGATTTGTATGGTTGATTATTCCCTTTTGCATTACTTATTTTAAAGAAATCTAGTCCTTTGTTATTTTCATAAAAAAACAGAAATGCATTTACAATGCATATGATAGATGGCTAGATATATAGAATGCATTTGCAATTTATGAATATAATAGATGTTTATATATATAGATGGCTAGAACATGTAATTTTCAGTTACTTAATATAAATGGCTGCTTCTTTATAAAGGTAAACATCGCATTGAAATCCAAGCTCTCGATTTTCTTTAGTATACGTGGTACATCAGGAAGCGATTTGGTGGGTTTTTCTTAACAAGGATTCATTTCACGTTTTCTGACAGTGTATGACAAACAATGTTCCATGTTCACTTGTGAACGCATGATAAGAACATAAATATGACTTGCACATTTTTTATGATAGTGTTTGCAAATCTACTGTGCTATCTTAACTCCCTGGTCCTCACTTGTCATTGAATGTTTGTGGAAATGTGAATCTCGTTTACAAAAGCGACAGATGTACTCAATTTGACATGCCCCGATAAAGACCTGTAAGATCAAACCGTCCGAATAGAATTTTGCAAATGTTGTCTGCTTCAAGATTAACCCTTATTGGTAAAAGGTCATACAGTAGAACACGGATATAGTGAACTCGGATATAGTGAACCAAATTTTGAGTCCCTTCAGAAGCCCTATGCATGGTGGCCAAACGTGATTAGCGAACACAGGATGTAGCAAACTAAATCCTTTGGTACCTTGGAGTTCGTTGTATCAGTGTTCTACTGCATATGGCCTAGCATAAGAAAACTAATGGGCTGAACATATTTGTGGCAATATTGCTACTGACATTATTTTCCAAATACTTACATTACTTACTCTAAACATGCCAATGCCAACAGTACTGCTAACATATATGCCACATTATCCTGTGCATAGATTTGTTGTTCTTAATGGATTTCCAGAATAGATGACATCTATGCAAGGTACATAATAATAGTCCATTAATATAGCGCATATAATCCATGCATATTGCATGCTCAAAGCGCTGAGTGACATATTACCCCTGGTTAACGAGTACAGAACACTCCCTAAGGAGAATACAACCAGCGCTGAAGGTTCAAATTCAGACTACCATCGTATCATACCAGGTACCCAATTACTGCTGGGTGGACAGAGGCACGCTTAGAACTAAGTCACTTACCCAGGGTGACACTATAAGTTTCTCAACTCATGGCTCTGAGTTGGGCAGGGAATAAACCCTTCAAACTCTCAGATTATCCAGCAAAGGGTTACCCATCCATCCAGTTAGCTGCGCCCGTTGTTGCTGAACTATTCTGATAGTGGTCGACTGAGCATTGCACAGGAACACGTGCCACCACAGGTACATAACTAAAATGAATGGTTAACCAGAGGCATATCTCTTATAGAATACCACAACATTCTAATTCAGCAAATTCATAATGTCATGTTTGCTCTCGGTTGTTTTGGAGGTTTTAGCAGAATTGTGCACGCCCAAAATGTTCTAAAATTGTAAAGTACATTCCGACTTTCACAAAGATAGCTTAGTGATTCTGCATGTCATAAGAATAAAGAGTATTCCTATCTCTCTTTGCTTTCACCAGAACTTAAAGCAAACGATGATTGAAACAACAACTGTAGGATTAATTTCTTTCAGATAGAGCAGTGACGTAAAAGTTAAAGAGAACACGGACCGATTGTGCAATGTTTTTGAAATTTCATTAACAGCTGTCCTCTATTGACAACAATTGTGTAAGTCAGTCTAGTTATGTAACAAGTTTACATATTAATGTATGAAGTGTATGTTTTCGGAAAGAACATAAACTTACTTAAAGTTTTTCAGTAAACATATCTTAAGAACCAATAGAGGCAGTCCTAACTGTTTTCAAATGCGAATACACTTGTGAAGTCGAAAGTAGCCGAACCGTTCTGTGTGAGGGTTTTATTATATTTAATGGAATATCTTATTTATAGTAACTTGATCCATTCTTGCTTCAGTTATTTCAATTTTGTTGTGTCTTGCTTTTATAGTGTGCTCTAAGAAACGTACTCACCTTCGAATGGTAGAATGTATCATGACCTGACAGCTGCTGAGAAAGAATTACCTAGTGCGATCCGTTCCTAAAAAGAGACAACATAAAAGTGATGTCACAATTTTGATAAATTTTTAACTAAGCAAATGCTAAATGAAGATAATGATAATGATTGATGATTTCGTGACAATAATTCACGTAGATCACCACAACACACATTGATATATGTATATCATTAACCAATATAATTGCCTGCTATACCATAGTGAGCCACATGTCTATTTGAAACAACAGAAATTAAACCTTAGCGGTAAGTCACTTGTTGGTGTTTTGTATGAGGGACAAACTGTGTCTTTTTCTGCTACTTGTAACCAATGGATATATTATATTGAAGTTACATGTAGCTAGGCTTACAATGAGGGTCTAAGTATTTCTTACGCGTATTCAAAGCAAGTATATAAAGAAACCATTTTTAGTCTCTCTTTTAGAGGGCCTCAATCATATCAAATATGATCAACGAGATATAATCCAATGTCCAGAGCCACTCACAATTTATTTATTCCCATGAATAGTAAATATTGAAACAACTGATAACATCCGGCTAACCATATGGTCTTTAGGAAGGAAACTTAGGAAGAAATGTAATCACTTTTAACAAGTAACATCACTCCTTATAAGATATGAGGCAGCTCCCTCCTAACAGTAGTGTGCTATGAAAGTTACTGATTAACACTGGGTAAAAACAGTTTATTTCGTAAAATTGTTTTAGGTATGTTTCGGTTATTGCGTCAGAAACTTTATTGCTGTATTTCCTTGAGAAGAACCAAATGATATTTCTATCACTGTCTTTGATCAACCAAGTAATCGAAGCCTTGATACTGGTTCGCTCAAACATATGTTTAGAATATAGTTTTAATCGGGTCTTGTTTTCTGAACTGAAATAGTAAATGAGATAAAATGTTTAAAAAACTGTTGCCCATATCAATGTACTTTAAGATCTTTAAGATGTTTTATGTTCAACGTTACCCGTTGCGTTATTGGTAATGCATTGCAACAGAAAAGGGTGTTCCGTTTATACTTAGTAAAACGGTAACTATTTTCCCTTCTACTCTATAAATCATTCAATGTCACTACAACATCATTTCGTCGAATCGTTTGCTTTAACAAGTTACAGGAATGGTAACAATTGTTTCTGAGCAATTGACATTTCCTCTGTTTCCTATAAATGGAAGGAGAAGTTCCAACTAAGAGATTAGAGAAAACAAGATTAAAAGCCAGATAGGTCGTGCTTCAGGTTAATAACTTAACGGGGAATAACACAGATTTTAATGAACTATACCACACAGTATTGTTTGCTCTTAATGGGTTCAATTTCGCTCTGAGTGCCTTTTTAAAGAGGAAGAAAATATAAAATGTGAAATGAGAATTCAACATCAAAAGAGACAAAAATCGATACAAACCTCTTAAAGCTAATTTCAGGCTGTGGGCATGTGAAACAGCAACATCATTATAGTTAGGAGAATATTGATGACATGACTACCATTTTGGAGAGACATCAATTTGAGAAAATATCATGAAGAGGATGGATACCTAATAAGCTCAGTTCATTCTGCATACAGGTGCTACTAGTTTATAAGTGATTACGAACAGATTATTTTGATTTTATGAAGATGCAATCAAATATATGACACAAACATAAAAGATTAATGAATGTAACTTTATAATCAATGGAGTATAACTTAAATGGATTAGGTAATCAACGTCTATGATATAGATATTCACTTTCAGTGGATTGTTACAGTGTTAAAGCTTCATTGCTGATAAATTGTTCCCCCAACAATTAATTTTTAAGTTAATAGTGTTGAAATTGAAGTTCCTGATAAGTCATTGTAATTCATTATCTTATAAATACACAAGATAAAATATTAATAACATGTCAGTTAAATGTTTATGTAAACACATTATTATCATCAGATGCTACATTAATTATTCGTGACCAGGTTTAAAAGTTGTAAACAATTACTTAATTACTCATGCAGACATTCACCTGTAGGCCTATTGCATATTCTAGAACAAATTATATCTTGTCATTTAGGTGCTGAAAACGTCAGAAATGAAAACCTCAGGTAGATATACTGAGGGACTCAACAATCACATCAATTTAGTTTACAGAGTGAACTACTTAGTGGGTTGCCAGTGATTTAGGGTTATTGCGTCAATAGTTCCTCAATGTTTGAAAAATTGGACGAAAGTTGTAATCTGTCAGAATACCGTCTAATTTTGAATGTCAATTGATTTCTGTAAGACTAGTCTGGCAGTTGAAAGTACAAATAACTTTTATTTCGTAAGATTTGAGTTTTTGTAATTGATTCAGTAAACTAAGAAAGGTTTATGAAAATATTGAAAATGTTCCCTGGTAGAACTGAACCTGTAATGGGAAGATCAGATAACAAAATTTGGTAGATTTTCATTTTTTAGGTCTTATTTTGGTCTCTAAGGTAGGTCTGTTATTTGGATTAGACTGCATTTGAAGGAAAAACAGTTAAACTGACAGCTGTTATAATACATATCTAAAAACTCACCATTTTGACTCTCTTATCAGGCTAATATACCAGTATCTGTAACCAGTGTAATAGGCGTGTCTTCTTATAGACAGTCCCGTGACAGTGCTTCAACCAGATTATACTGTGATGTTACCCTGTGTGTGTTACATATGAACTTTGGGCCTACAAGTAATTGAAGGCTACGATTGACAGGGTATCAACATCAATAAAATGCAACCTTTTCCTTGAAAATGATTGAAATGAAGATATTCTGACAGCTAAAATGATTTACTATAAATCAACCATTTCCTTGAAGCCTTGAGTTTGGTTGCAGAACGTACAATCACAACAAATCGAGTGATTTTCGAGTTTGGTTGCAGTTCGTGCAGTCAACTGCAACCAGTTGCAACAATTTTTCAAATGTCCTATTTATTGATTGATAATTGATTTTGTTCTGTTTTTAGATAGAAACTATTTGTTAAGCTTACTTATTGTTGTTTATTCTATCGAAATCCTTTTGCAATTAAAAGGATTTCTGAACGGCCAATGAGAATATTTTTGAGATATGACAACAATTCGAATTTGATACGGCAGCATGTTGAAACACAGGCATGAAATTTAGGGATTAATTTGGTCAAATAATATCAAAAGTACCTACCATGACATGCTTTATAATAGAAATTGTTAAAATAATCAAGGCCAGTGAAAGATTTCTATCCATAATGTCAGAAACGATTTCAAAACTTAATGTGACATGATCGAAAACCGGACTCGTTAGCCATCGGTAAGTGGCTGATATGTCATTGAAATGTAAATAAAAAGCCAAGTAAGTGTTCAACATTTGTCAAATCATCATATATTCCATCTGCAACCAAATTTGGTCAAACCCAGGCTCTTCTGTTTAATAAAATATAATTTAGTCGCAGTTGCCTGCAACCAAACTCGAAAATTATGCGATTTCATGGTGATTCAATGGTGTCATTCCATATATCATGGTAAAGATAATTGTCTCAGCTTTCAGAAAATTCCAAATTGAGTCTTTTGCAAGAGCTAGGTTGCATTTAACAACCCTTTATGACACCCTGTCAAACGGGCCCTTCAATTACTCTTTAGTACTCTTAGTAGGCGTAACAAGGGAATATCACGGTGCTAATGATTATAAAGAAGTTACTTCTTCGTTTTTATAATACAGCAACTGCTTAAAGTACGTATGGGCTTGTCAAAACTACAACTTAGAGGACAGAAATAGTTTTCGCCGTTTCCTGGTTGATAGTTTAATTGATAGAAATATTATTTCATTTGACCAAAAAGTGTTCAAGTTGCTGCAAACCAGTTTTCCCACATATTTTGTTTATAGAATGGACATGTACAATCGTAATAATAGTTAGCTACTATAAGAAAAGTCGTGTAAACCAATTATGTAAAACCAAATCGTATGGGAAAGGCAGTCCGTTCATTGTATCTAAACCAGAAAGGTTCAGGTAAGGATTGTCATCAATTCTAAGTAAATTTATAGGTTCTTATGCAATTGTGTAATTCCTGGTCGAAAAAGGGCAGCAAACGTTGTTACATTTTAGTTATGTATTGCTTTTCTTTTATAAAATCAAAACTATAACAAACATAAATCTTTTTCAAATAACAAGCGAAAAGTCGTAGATAATAAATATACGGTAACATTACTTTATAGACTTTTGCAAAACTCTTGTTCATAATGAATGTTTTATGCTGTTTGGTTGTCTAAAGAAAACTTTAATGAAACCAATGAGTGAGATCGTGAGTTATTGTTTTGGCATTATAACAGCAATTAGCCGTGGAAAATGAGAACATACCGCTTTTGTACAAAAAAGAGCCAACTTATTGACAAACTACAATTTCCGATACACTATGTTAACTTCAGTGATACGTTAAGGTTATACATGAGTCAAGAGGAATTCACATCGAGCAGGGAATAGTAAATTCGATGTGTGCTATGATTAATTACTCTGATGATATCAATGAAACGATAAGGCAAATCTGTCACGTAGTTGTACGTTGTTTTCAGAAAAGCATCTCGTTCGTTTCGAAAATGATACTGGATATTGCTAACTTTAATGCAAATTGTTACATGATCGTTTTCACTATATATTTATCACTTTAACTTTCCTATAAAATAATGTTCATTAAACCCTGTATTCAACAAAGTCTTCAATTCAATTCAATATTAAGTTTCCTTAACACATTCATTTCCAAAATAACTTTAGCGTCATTTGGTTTTTTTTAAATATTTTACATAAAACAAGTCAACTTTGTCCACGGAATTAAAAGAAAAAGTTAAAAAGTATAATCAACAAGTATTTCTACACGTTGATTTCTAATTAGCGTAAGTCTTAACTATTGAAAAACACTCTCATTCATAGTCCTTTCTTACAATCAACTCTCAGGTCCAACATTAAACTAAAAATTGCTATAAGGGGAAATTAGTCTAGCATTGTTAGTAGTAAAGCTTATCAAGCATCTATTGAAAATCAATATCGGTCATCGGAAGTTAAGCAGTGGAAAGATTTGTCTGGAGACATGAATGAAGTCGTGCGTATCCTCGGTTCTGTAACTCTGGTTAACTTGGGAGCCATTTATAAACATTTCCCATTTGTATTCAGGCAAAGACATTACTGACTCCCTAGTTTCGTTATGCAATTGTTGTGTCAAAGCGACTTTGATAGTTGTTTATAGTCCTCATCATTTAGGTCAAATAGCCATTTAAGCAGCTGATGTTTGAGGCTAACTGTTTAACGTATTTATTAAATTCTACTCTGATATGGATTGATCATGGAGATATACATTTAGGACGAATCATGTTCTGTTGTTGTTGTTGTTGTGGTATTCTTGAGCTCTTTGTACAATGTGTTTTCTAAAGCTAAAAGACAGATTTAATATAGACTTAAAAAATAAGATATTTTTGTTTTTATTTTATAACTTTTTACATCACGATTCTAATTGTCACAATATCCTCATGATAACTAACCTACAATATATAACCGATGTATGGCAATAAATAACATGATAAGCTGTGAATAAGGTTCAATGTTGTCACAGAACCAGTTTCTTAACTAATTTGTTAAATATGCACCACATCTGTAATAAAAGTATCCTTGTATGGGTTATTTTAGAACAAGGAATAATGTTTGCATAAAGCAAACCTGCAAATGTTCTCGTTGAAAGAAATTGTATTTTCATGATTATAACTTAACGTTACATATCCTTGGAAGCGTTTTTAACAATATTCAAACAATAATGATTGTTAAAATATCTAGTCAATTAATGTGTCATTACCCGAATTTAAGGATATTCACTTAGCAAGTAAGTTTTCTTGATGATATATTCTTCAGATTGTATTGTTTAATCTTTTCAAGCTTCGACCTTTCACAGCTTTGAATGATTATTATGTGTGACCATTGGAAGAAATCGATTTTGTGCGGAAATAGATGAAACTCAATGATCTGCACATCCCCTTCTAATACATAATTAAATCAATGAAAATTTGCTTGTTGAATAATTTCTCTTGAAAAATAACGGCTAATTAAGATGGAATCAACAAATATAGTTTATCTATATGCATTGTTCATTAATAGGTAATAAGGGGACTTGTGTCATCGGAGTTTTTGAAAACATTTCGCTTATAAACACCAAAAGCAAACGAAAGGAAACTATAATTACAATGATCACGTCACAATATCTGCATTATCTGTACATAAACTCTAGTTGTCAAGATTTGATTAGGAGATTTTCATCACTTTGTTAGTCTGTAATTGTGAAATCATTGATATTTTTAATTGTTTCTTTATGGTGGACAAAGGGTCCATTAAATATGTTTTACCAATGAGAAGTAATACTGATTTGGAGACCACGCCCTGATGCTATACAAGATGTTCCTGCATGTTTGGTAACAACATGGGTGGCATTTTCGAAATTTGCGTAATTGGCAGCAATTCCGTTATCCCATCTCAACAAAATGTCTTCTACAATGAAATTTTGTTATTTTTTAATAACATCTCATATTCATTTGGAGTTCATCCACGCAAAACTCTAGCATTAAAATCTCCTGTTGAAAGCATTATCTGGAGAAATTATAGTTTGACATAGCTTTATCTCAATAACATGTTGTAAGCAAAAGAGAATGGTTGCTAAGGTATCTTACATTGAGGGCATCAAATAATGTTCATATCAGAAGCAGGAATAGTGTGAATATTGGAAGAAATCGATTTTGTGCGGAAATAAATTCAACCCAGTGATGTGCACATCCCCCTACTAATGACTCAGAAATATCTACCAGGTAAAGTACGTAAGTAAATCAATGAACACTTGCATGTTGACTTATTTCCTTTGAAAACTGATAGTTAATTCTTTGTATGGTAAATTAATAGGTAATTAGAGAATGTGTGACATCAAAGGTTTAAAAAACACATGGGTTAAAAACACTTAAATCAAACGGAGACATTTCACAGATAAAAGACCCTATCATTGCAATGATCACATCACGATATCTGCTGACAAAGGAATATAATTGTAAATCAAACTCTAGTTGACATTATTTGAGGAGCAGATTTGTATCACTTTGTTAGTCTGTAACTTCGATATAATAAATACTTGTTAAATGTTCATTATGGTCGACAAAGGATCCATAAAATAGTTAAACTCTTGAGAGGTGGATTTTGTTACCACGTCTGTTGATAGATGTGTGGTTACAATAGTAACATGGGTGATATCTTCAAAATTTACGGAATGGGTAGAAATTATTAATCAAAACTCAACTCTTCTACAATCGAATATCGGTGGTCTATATGTACAGTATGTCTCATATTCGTTTGTAGCTCATCAACATCTACAGAAAGCTCTCACTGAAAAAACTATCTGGGGTAACTGAGGAAAATGTATTTGGGAGTAAGCTGTCATTAGATTGGCAGGACTTTCTCTCAATACCTTAGTACATGGCATAAGCCAAAAGAGGATCATTTCTATAGTATCCTATATTGAGAAAATCAAAACAATGTTTTTATCAGACACTAGGAGAAAATTATAAAAAAGAGAGGAAATCCCTTATAAAGTTTTATTCAAAATAAAGCATACAAAAGTACCATGATACATAATGAAAACGGATTACAATTATGCAGACATCTGCAGATAGAGAGATAGTCGGAAAGAAAAAGATAAAACGGTTAATTCATGTAACAATAAGTTTTTTCATTGAAAATCAGATGGTTTATTTGGATTCATATAAAAATGTAAATGCTTATGATCCATTTCGACTCAATTCCTTCTATTTCGCCGTAAGATAAATAAAACATGTATTTCAATATACCTATTTATCTTAGTAGGGGATGGTATGCATTAAAACTGATAGTTCAGTGTCATTGATCAATAAATGTGTACATATTCGGAAAGATGACTGTTTGTTTTATGTATCAAGTAGACTGAACAAAACTGTAAATTCCTAACATGCCTAGTTTGTAATAGTTTATATAAAATGTTTATCTACTACTATTTTATTTAACAAATGTCAACAAATGCGAGTAAATGTTCAGTATTTTACGGCTAGTGAGCAATATTCTACAACGGCTGATAAAGTGTGTTGTTTCTCCTTTGACCCATGACTATTTGAAGTGTACTTGGCAACATATTGCGATTATTTGGATTATCACTTTGTTATTGTCGATGTTGTGGGACTATAAAGATGACAAAAGTTTAGTTGAATAAAATTTGTCATGTGAAAGGAAACAGGTTTTCTTCTTTGCAATCCCTTGCTAAACGAAATTTAATCTAGTGAATCATGAATACAGTAAATGACGTCAACCAAATTGCTGAGATACCTGTATGAACTGATTGTGAGATTTGAAATATTTTACAACTTGCGTTTCCAACTTTTCACTGTGTTTATAAACTGCCATATCAATAAAGTAAAGATTATTTCTTTTTCTTGTGTCAAAGGATTAGTACTCTGATTCCTCATTGTTAAAAAATAGCAATACTCGAGATATTTAACCATACATGAAGACAGCTTTTTCTCGTTATGTTTTGATCAAATCACTATTTTCATGATAATATGTTTAACAACACGTTTTTTGTATTCATTTTTTACTACATTCTCGACTCAAAACTTAACCGTCGAACACCCCACATGGTTCACATTTTAACACAAGGAGCTTTAAACGAACATAAAGAATTTTTCGACTATCAGAAGGATCACTTACACAGTTTACAATAATGAGTTTGGCGTCTTTTCAATCAATAATGCTTATTTAACATGTCTGCACTCAACGATTGAGCCAAATCAATTAGTGTGCAAGTATGGTGTCATGATGACTTGGAAATGCTCGAATTGGTAAAAGCTCCATTATCATACTTGCATGCGGTTTGGGATGAAATTTAGTTATTGAGAATATAAATACTACACTCGGTAGAAAAATCTTTTGTTGAAATTTTGATATCACATTTAAAATTTTTATCAGCAATACCATACCTTTTTCGATGCCAGTACAGAACCAGCGCTTTCGGTGACGTAATCATTATGCGTGTAGGATTTACACCGTGTCTCCACTACCGTAATTGCGTTAGATGGGTATCAACTTTGGCAGCAACGAATACCTAATTCGAAAAAAATGAAAAGAAAATCTAGTCGTGCGCGACAAAGACGGTTTTCATTAAGCGCATACTTGAGTTGTGAGATGACCAAACTTGATTCGCTATATGCCGGCTGCCGTTTTGTCATTTTGGTTAACTATCTCCTATATAATTAATTTTGATCCGATTTTTCCTAGGTTGGTCGCAAAATTTTGGAAAGAATATTAGGAAAACAGTTAAATTACTTTTAAAATATTGAACCCTGATAATGAATCTATGACAATATAGTCTATCATCTCAAAAAAAACATTAACTTGAATATTGACATTCATTACAGGAGGGTGTACTAATAAATTCCTTAAAACTGTCTATTCATAGGTCAGTGTGTTTCCAAAACTAAATTATATATAAACACAGAATGTAACCTGAACATAAGGTGACTGCTATAAAATTTTGTTACAACACTGGATGGCAAGTTTGCTGATTAATGAATATAGACACTATACCTTGATTTTCTAAATAATCAGAAAACTACAGAAAATTCAAAAGTTAATTCAGACAAAAGTTTATGAACGCAAACAACAGGTGCCAGGTTCGGACTATCATCTTAATCCCTCATTGAAATTACTTCCGTCATTAAAAGGATTTGCCATCCAGAAAACATAATCAATCAATCTTCTCTGATACAATTCATTATTGATGTGAAATCACGCATGAAGCATTACTTCAAAACATCTGGTAGGTTTTAGTTAAAGGGAACATTGAAACGTCCTGAAAATTCGAATTACTAAGCTATGAATGAATTCAGTTGAAATTGATACTAACGGGCAAAGTTTGGATATGGTGCTTTATCCATATGTTGTCAATGAAATCTCTTCTTAACAAATTTTATGATCTCATCTAGAATGATCAAGTCGGAAACTACCTTTGGGAAAAGAGAGTTATCAGATTAAATATTGTTTACCGTCTTAATCTTGAACTTTGGTCAAGATACAAACTTGTGGAGATACTGTACTAAGAAGATTGTGTTTAAATACATTTTACAATGAATGGAAAAGACGGGATTCCATGAGATATAAAACTTTGCTGTAAGGCATATTCATTAAGCTTGTCGTATGGATAGACTATAAAGTACTTTTTTCTTAACATTTTCTATAATATACCAAAAAAAGGTCATTTTAGCATGCAGCAAAGATCGAAGGCGCCAACGACCCTTCCTCAGGGAAGTTCAGTGTTTGAGTGACATTAGGAAAATGGTGTTGTGAGGTCACTAAAGGTAACCCCGATTGCGAATTTTCAATATATAACCGAATGTAAGTTACTTAGTAAATGATAAATTTACAGTTAAACTAACTAAGACGAGGTAACTTTGATATACTAGAAAACAATAGAGTATCCCCAAGCAACCGTGTGTTTTTTATTTTTAAGAGTAGTGTCACTCTGAACAAGTATAGCCTCAAATAAATCAACAATCGGATTCTTGTTTTAACTATAATAGCATAGCATAGCAAAACTATACTTGTTTCAAAAACATTTGATGGTAAGGGCTACTCTTTCTCTTGATTATTTATTAAGATTGGCTTTGCATCCAGCGATGACTATCATCTTTTGAAAGAGATGCATTACTTAGAATGCATGAACCTAAAAGGGACAAGGATATGATTTATTGCAATTGATATTACTGGAGTAGATTTCATTCATGTTTAAATTTATTGATTTAAAAAAAGTTTAGGTTACGAAGGGTCAGCAACGGTGTTAGATCTGGGACACTTTGATCTCAGATAAAAGCTTGAGGGAAATTCTTCTATCTTATTGGTTCCCCAGTGACATGGATAGTTTAACAGCTGAGAGCCTTTTCTATCAGTCACTGGTTTAAAAGCAAATTCAAACATATTTACGTTAGTTTAAAAAAATGACATTAAGCCTTTTTGTGGTGTAAAGTAGTAAAATGTCCATAGAAAAATAGGAACATTTTCAGATGTTTAGTTGATGTTAATGTTCACACTTTCATTCAAACATTCCAAACATTTTTAATCTTAAAGCACATATATGCTTGTTCGGTGCCAGTACAATTTAAAAAACTTTTCTATATTTTTATCAAAATGAGAGACCATTTATTTTTGGTTTAATGCCAAATTTCAGTGTCTCAAATAAATATTAAAACGCAAAACAAATTACCAATGAGAAATCACCTTACATTGTATAAAAATAATATCATTAAGAAAAGTATTATATGTTTTGTATGAGATACACGATAAGGTACATGTAAATGTAAGTTCTCTGTTGCGTCAAGCATACACAATATAAGTCATATTACAGATGTTGAGAGCAGATCGATGTTCTTAATACATGTTTGTCCTACCACATCTGTTTTTGAAAGTATTTCTGACTAAAGCATACATAATCATCAGCCAAATAAATTCATTCATAAATAATATGTCATACAAACGTTTTATCGCCTTGCTATTATAGACAGTTCTCGCTTTCATAGTTAACTTTGCACATTTACTTGGTGGTGTGCCCTTTCTCCATATTCCAACGAACATGCATCCCCACTTAGATCCATATATATTTATTTTGGGCAAAGCGCAAACCTTTAGTCATTGGATAAGATGTATGGCAATGTGGTGAACATTAACAAATTTAGATATATTTGAATTATATTCAAAACTGGTTCAGTTGGCTTAATCTATGTCACAGAAGTACTACTTAATTGGGGTCAGCGGAAGGGTTAGTTCTGTAGGGAAAAGACAATATCTCGATAAAGTCTCATTCAAGATTGATAAAAATCCTTATTTCGATTTGACATGATAGCTTCATCTGTCACAAAATGCCATTTTCAGTTAAGGAACAATTCCTTTTGATAAGGATTATTCATATGTCAAACATATGTGTTCACTTTCAAACATGTACATTAAAATCAAACGCTATTACGTATTCAAAGTTTTTCACAACGAAAACAAGTCTGTTAAAATGACTGGGTTGACAGGTGTTGTTTCATATCAAGATATTTACAGTATCCATACTTGTTTGACGAACTTTAACTGTAACAACAACACTTAGGATCAATTAATTGTAATCATGACATGGTCTGACAGGGAAACAATATTTATGGTCATGCATGTGTCAACTGTATTGGCATAAGTTATCCCAAGATATGATAATCTAAAAAAACATGTTAGGTAAGGAAATTTCTTTTCAATCCAAGAATACAGAGACAGTTATTTCCTTTATTAAACATACACTTTTGTTATGCAAAACATTCTTAGAATGTAAAGATAACTTACCTTTTAAAAATAGTTTGAGACGTTGCGTGTCTTCACTGACAGCTGCCTGCTGTGCATGATTAAAGATAACAAACAACTGTTGAAGTGTTTCCTTAAAACATCTTTCTCTTGTTTAGAAGCATTTCCACATGCTGGTTAAGCATACTGTCTCATAGCAGTATTTCTACTCGGCCGTAATGTCAATACGTACCTATGAGAGCCTGTTAGAAATATTTACATATAACTAAAGTACAATTTAATTTTTGCTAAATTCATTTATCTATCGTTGTCGTTATTGATTCATATAAGTTAAACTTTCTACTTTAAACAACCACTATTATGAGCGAAAACATGCAATGAAAGCTATTTGACTACCGATTGCTGGACATCGAATGTTTTGGATGGTGAACTAGGTAAATTGGTTAGGTACTGGTGCAGTGATTGCTGATTCATGTGTTCATTTTATAAATAGCATGTAATTCTAAATTCATAGCATTATTTCTCTTTTGTATTGCTGTTAGTTTCTTCAGAAAACGGAAATGCATTTGCAATTTGTGTATATGATAGATGGCTAGATACATAGATAGCTAGAACATCTTTCCATTCATTTAGATAATATAAATGCCTGCATCTTAAAAAGGGTTACATTTATAAGCAAGCCCTAGAATTCTTCAGTAAACGTGGTACACTCAGTAGCGATTTGTCTTAAACAAGGATTCATCATTTTCTGCCGGTATATGGCGTGTTTAGTGTTCTGTTATATTGTTTTCAAATCCACAGTGCTGTCTTATCTACCTAGTCCTTACTTGTAAATGAATATTTGTGTAAATATGAATCTTGGTCACAAAAGCGACAGTTGTACTTTGTTTGATATGCCCTGATACAGAGCCGTTAGATCAAACCGCCTAAATAGAATTTTGCAAATGTTGTCTTATTCCAGATAAACCCTAATTTGTAAATGGTAATGTATATAGAGAATACTACACAAGGTCTCATTAGATACGAATTATACGAAACGAGTGTCCTTCCGGCGGTATCTGACCGAGCGAAAGCGAGGTCAGATACCATAGGAAGGTCACGAGTTTCGTATAATTCGTATCTGATGAGACCGAGTGTGGTATTTTATTTATTACACACGTTTAGAATAGACACATTTGTTAATAATCCTCATTTTCGTGTATGGCATCAAGGAAACAATTCCGAAAACCCAAAACCGGTTTCAATAACCGAATGCGTAATAATCGACGTTCGTGATGTGACCAGTCCATTTGCGCAGTCGCTCATTTAAACATGCGAAGAAAGAAAATAGTTTCGAGTTTCGATTAAATCAACCAAAATTAGAATGTCAAAGATGGTCCAATTCATCGATGATGAGTTTTGATTAACGATTATTAATGATTGATACAGAAAGTGTAGAATGTAAACATTCAGAGTCAGAGTCGAATCTGTCACCGCTCTCCTCTCAGTCGGCTCGCCTTGTTCAAGCGTCAAGGCTGACGTGTGTCGGTGTGGCTGGGCTAGCGGATACATTGGCTGAGGCTCTGTTGAAAACGTATTAGACTTACCAACGGGTAATGTGATGGAAGATCTTTAATTTGAAACAAACACCATTTCGAACTTTTCTAGGTACTTCAAATGAAACGATAGAATCGATATGGATGATAATGAAAACAACGACGTGCTCGGAAGTTGACGGGGACCCGACATGTCGACGGGAAGGGCAAGGTCATCGCCTTGTGTAGCTAAAGCGTGTTTGGGGATTCCCAATTTCCCTGTGATGTGTTTCTGACTCCGTGACTGCATTTTTAAGTTGTTCATTTGTCACATTTGATAGCATTTGGTTTGATCTACCTACATGTTATCACTGACAATTTGACAAACTGGCATGATGCGATGTCCCGGTGTTGAACTTTCTGTTGACGTTGTAATGTAAGTAAAAATATTATTAATGCATTCGCTGATCTATTAATTTTTCATCAAATCGTATGTTTTCTTAGTATATGTCTATGTATCAACTCTTTTAAGTATATAAAGCGGTAAACTTGAAGAAATGACAGTTTGTTATTAATTCGAAAAAATTTCCGTTTTAGTTGACCCTTAATGAGAGGTCATTGGTTAACCAATCAAATCTGTGGAAAGCGAGGTCATGTTGATACGACACAGGTCAACGCAATACGACACACGTGTGTCGTACGAGATTAGTATACCATCACTTGTACGTTACCTACCTGTGTAATAAGGTGTAGTACATTATATAAAATCAAATGGGCTGAACATAGTGGTCATATTGCTTCTGATATTATTTTCAACATACTTACATTTTGTACTCTAAACATGCAAAAGTCAACAGTACTGCTAAAATATATGTCACATTATCCTGTGCTTAGATTTGTTGTTCTTAAGGGACTTCCAGAATGGATGACATCTATGCGACGTACATCAGTAAAATTGATGGTCAACCATTGTCATATGGCTCCCCATTTTTTTTTAGATGTTAGTAACATTGTGCACACCCCTAAATGTGCTGAAATTGTAAGCAACATTCCGACTTGCATCATTGATGTTAATTCTGCATGTCATTTGAATAAAGAGTATTCCTATCTCTCTTTCCGTTCACCATACCTTAAAGCAAACGATGATTGAAACAACAACTGTAGAATAAGTTTCTTTCAGATAGAGCAGTGACGTAGAAGTTAAAGAGAACACAGACTGATTGTGTAATGTTTTTGAAACTTGATGAACAGCTGTCTTCTACTGACAACAATTGTTGAAGTCAGTCCAGTTACAAGTTTACAGACTTATGTATCAAGCGTATGTTTTCTGAAAGAAACCTTACTTTTGTAGTGATTTTTTACTTAATGAATGTCAATAATAGTTTTTCTATCGACATACACTTTGTCTCGAAAACTTAAAGGAGTTGTGATAAGTCACAATTGTGATAAAAAACGAGGCTTTCTATAGTTTTTAACTATCCAAAGGAACCACAATGATAATGATTGATGATTCATAACAATAATACATGTTAACCATCACAACACACACTGATGTATGTATATCATAAACCAAAATAAGTTCCTGCTTCTTACCCTAGTGAGCCAAATTGAGCCGGATGTCTTGATATTAGGTCTGGTTGAAACATCAGAAACTAAACCTAAGGGGTAAGTCACTGATTGGTGTTTGGTATAGGGGCTAAATATAGTCTTTCTGCTCTATTTGTAATCAATAGATACATTGCATTGAACTGACATGTAGCAAGGTTTACAATGAGGGTCGAAGTTGTTGATATGTTTTATGTGTATTCAAGGCAAGTAGCCATTCTTATTCTCTCTTTAAGTCAGTCGTGATCATATCTCATATGATCAACGGGGTACAATCCGCTGTCCAGGTCAAATCACAGATGTATTAATTTTACTCATGAATAGTAAACATTGTAATAACTGATAACATCTGGCTAACCATATGGTATTCACTAAGGAAACTTGAGAAGAAATGTTATCACATTTAACAAGTAACATCACTCCTTATAAGATATGAGGCAGTTCCCTCCTAACAGTATGCTATGAAAGTTACTGATTAACACTGGGTAAAAACAGTTTATTTCGTAACATTGTTTTAGGTATGTTTTGGTTATTGCGTCAGAAACTTTATAGATGTATTTTCTTGAGAAGAACCAAAAGATATTTCTATCACTGTCTTTGATCAACCAAGTAATCGAAGCCTTGATACTGGTTCACTCAAACATATGTTAAGAACATAGTTTTAATTATTTTTTCTGAACTGAAATAGTTCATGGGAATTTTTTTTAAAAAGCTGTTGCCCATATCAATATACTTTTAAGATCTTTGTTCATCTTAGCTTATGAGGAAATTGAAAAGCAAATAACTTTTTTTGAGGGAATAATGTATTATGTTCAACGTTACTCGTTGCGTTATTGGTAATGCATTGCAACAGAAAACGGTGTTCCGGTTATACTTAGTAAAACGGTAACTATTTACCCTTCTACTCTATAAATCATTCAATGTCACTACAACATCATTTCGTCGAATCGTTTGCTTAAACAAGTTACAGAAATGCTAACAATTGATTTTGAGGAATTGACATTTCCTGTGTTTCCTATTGAAATGGAAGGAAAAGGAAAAACTAAGAGATAAGAGAAAACATGATTAAAAGCCAGATAGGTCGTGCTTCAGGTTGATATCTTAATGGGGAATAGCACAGATTTTAATGAACTATACCACACAATAATGTTTGGTCTTAATGGGTTCAATTTCGCTCTGAGAGGAAGAAAATATAAAATTTGAAATGAGAATTCAACATCAAAAGAGACAAAAATCGATACAAACCTCTTAACGCTAATTTCAGGCTGTGGGCATGTGAAACAGCAACATCATTATAGTTATATTGATGACATGACTCCCAATTTGGAGAAACATCAATTTGAGAAATCATCATGAAGAGGATGGATACATAATAGGCTCAGTTCATTCTGTATACAGGTGCTACTAGTTTATAAGTGATTACGAACAGATTATTTTCTTTTTATGAAGATGCAATCAAATATATGTAAATGAAATGACACAAAAATAAAAGATTAATGAATGTGACGTTATGATCAATGGAGTATAACTTATTAGGTAATCAACTTCTATGATATAGATATTCACTTTCAGTGGATTGTTACAGTGTTAAAGCTTCATGGCTTCATTCAATTTTTTAAGTTAATGGTGTTTAAATTGAAGTCCCTGATAAGTGATTGTAATTCATTATCTTATAAAAACACAAGATAAAATATCAATAACATGTGAGTAAAATGTTCACGTAAAAAAACATTATCATCAGATGCTACAGGAATTATTCGTGACCAGGTTAAACAGTATAAACAATTAGTTAATCACTAATCAGACAAACACCTGTAGGCCTAATGCATATTCTAGAACAAATTATATCTTGTCATTTAGGTGCTGAAAACGTCGGAAATGAAAACCTCAGGTTGATATAATGAGGGACTCAACAATCACATCAATTTAGTTTACAGAGTTAACTACTTAGTGGGTTGCCAGTGATTTAGGGTTATTGCGTCAAGAGTTCCTCAATGTTTGAAAGAAATAGAGGAAACTTTTAATCTGTTATAATACCATCTATTTGTGAATGTCAATTGATTTCTGTAAGACTAGTCTGGCAGTTGAAAGTACAAATGACTTTTATTTCGTAAGATTCGAGCTTTTTGTAATTGATTCAGTAATTAACTAAGAAAGGTTTATGAAAATATTGAAAATGTTCCCTAGTAGAACTGAACCTGTAATGGGAAGATCAGATAACAAAATTTGGTAGATTTTCATTTTTAGGTCTATTTTGGTCTCTAAGGTAGGTCTGTTATTTGGATTAGACTGCATTTGAAGGAAAAACAGTAAAACTCACAGCTGTTATAATACATGTCTAAAAACTCATCATGTTGACTCTCTTATCAGGCTAATATACCAGTATCTGTAACCAGTGTAATAGGCGTGTCTTCTTATAAACAGTCCCGTGACAGTGCTTCAACCAGATTATACTGTGATGTTACCCTGTCTGTGTTTTATATGAACTTTGGGCCTAAAAGTAATTGAGATATGACAAAAATTCGAATTTGCTACGGGAGCACGTTGAAACACAGGAATGAAATTTAGGGATTGATTTGGTCAAATAATATCAAAAGTACCTACCATGACATGCTTTATGATAGAAATTGTTAAAATAATCAAGGCCAGTGAACTCTTTCTATCCATAATGTCAGAAACGATTTCAAAACCTGATGTGACATGATCGAAAACCGGACTCGTTATCGTTAAGTGGCTGATGTGTCATTGAAATGTAAATAAAAAGCCAGGTAAGTGTTCAACATTTGTCAAATCATCATATATTCCATCTGCAACCAAATTTGGTCAAGCCCAGGCTCTTCTGTTTAATAAAAACGTTTATTTTCTTTGAAATATAATTTAGTTGCAGTTTCCTGCAACCAAACTCGAAAACTATGCGATTTCATGGTGATTTCTGAAACCAAATTCAATGGTGTCATTCCATATATTATGGTAAAGATAATTATCTCAGCTTTCAGAAAATTCCAAATTAAGTCTTTTGCAAGAGCTAGGTTGCATTTAACAGCCCTTTTTGACACCCCGTCACACGGACCCTTCAATTACTCTTTAGTACTCTTAGTAGGCGTAACAAGGGAATATCACTGTGCTAATGAATGAATCAAGAAGTTACTTCTTCGTTTTCATAATACAGCAACTTCTAAAGTATCTAAGGGCTACAAAACTACAACTTAGAGGACAGAAATAGTTTTCGCCGTTTCCTGGTTGATAGTTTAATTTACTACTTTTAAAAAAGTTTTGCCTTTTAATCCAATTATGTAAATCAAAATCGTATCGGAAGTTACTTAACTGTTTAAAAAGGGAGAATTTGCTGCAGAACCAACCACTATTGAATGTCATGAAAGAAGTTAAGAAACTGTAGCTGGTTGGCATCGTAGATTTAAAAGGCAATCCCTTCATTGTATCTAAAAGCATAAAGGGCCAGGTAAGGAATTTCATCAACTCTAGGAACATTCATACGTTCTTATGAAAATTTGTAATTCCTGGTCAAGAAAGGGTAACACATGTTGTAAGATTTAAGTTATGTATTAGTTGTGTTTTTATAAAATAAAAACTATAACAAACATTATTGTTATTCAAATAACAAGCAAAAAGCTTAGATAATAAATATACGGTTAAATTACTGTTTAGACCTTTGCAAAACTCCTCTTCATAATGAATGTTTTATGCTGTTTGGTTGTCTATAGAAAACTTTAATGAAACCAATGAGTGAGATCGTGAGTTATTGTTTCGGCATTATTCAGCCATTAGCGGTGGAAAATGAGAACAGACCGCTTTTGTACAAAAAAGAGCCAACTAATTGACAAGCTACAATTTCCGATACACTATGTTAACTTCAGTGATACGTTAAGGTTATACATGAGTCAAGAGGAATTCACATCGAGCAGAGAATAGTAAATGCGATGTGTGCTATGATTACTCTGAGGGTATCAATGAAACGATAAGGCAAATCTGCCACTAATAATTTGTACGTTGTTTTCAGAAAAGCATATGGTTAGTTTCGGAAATGATACTGGATATTCTTAACGTTAATGCAAATTGTTGCATGATAGTTTTCATTATATATTTATCACTTTAACTGTCCTATAAAATACTGTTCATTAAACCCTGCATTCAACAAAGTCTTAAATTCAATTTCATTTTAAGTTTCCTTAACACATTCATTTCCAGAATAACTTTAGCATCATTTCTTTTTTATTGAATGTTGTTCATAAAACAAGTCAACTACGTTCATGGAATTAAAAAAAGCTAAAAAGTAAAAACAACAAGTATTTCTAAACGTTGATTTCTTAGCGTAAGTCTTTACTATTGAAAAACACTCTCATTCATAGTCAACCCTCATGACCAACATTAAACGGAACTTGGTATAAGGGGAAATTAGTCTAGCATTGTTAGTAGTAAAGCTTATCAAGCATCTATTGAAAATCAATGGCGATCAGAGGAAGTTAAGCAATGGAAAGATTTGTCTGGAGACACGAATGAAGCCGTGCGTATCCTCTGTTCTGTTAACTCTGGTTAACTTGGGAGCCATTTATAAACATTTCCCATTTGTATTCAGGCAAATACATTAATGACTCCCTAGTTTCTTTATGCAATTGTTGTGTCAAGGCGACTTTGATAGTTGTTTATAGTCCTCATCATTTAGGTCAAATAGTCATTTAAGCAGCTGATGTTTGAGGTAAACTGTTCTTATGTACTGTCTTATGGGTTGATCATAGTCATGTACAATGGCGAACGAATAATGGTCTTTGTTGTGTTATTATGAAAGAAATGTGTATTTCCATGATTATCACTTAATGCAACATAGATTTATGATATTCGCTTAGCAAATTAGTTTTGTTGTATACATATATTTTCAAATTGCATGGTTTAATTTTTTCAAATCTTCCCCCTTTCAGAGCTTTGAACGATTATTATGTGTGAATATTGGAATCGATTTTGTTCAGAAATAAGTGAAACCCAATGATGTGCACATCCCCCTACTAATACGTAAATAAATCAATGAATACATGCTTGTTGAATAATTTATCTTAAATATATGGCTTAATATTTATTATTGAAATTATAGTTTGACATACATGTAGGTTTATATCAAGAACATGTTATAAGCAAGAGAGAATCATCGCTATAGTATCTTCCACTGAGAACATCAGATAATGTTCATATCAGACGCAGGGACAGTGTGAATATTTGAGGAATACAAAAAGAAAATATTTCAGATCTTAGACTTGAGATCGTAGCTCAGTTTAAAGTAAACAGGGTGTGTGTAATATGATCTCAAGGAAGCTGCAATTTACAGCTGCAATAACACGTAGGCGTAACAAGGGAACATCACCATGCTAATGAATGAATAAAGAAGATACATCTTGTTTTTATGAAATGCTCAGAGCTTGTTTGTAGGCGTCAAATCTAACATTTTAAGAAGCACAATGATGTCCCTGATTTAACAGGGTTTTTCAGAGAAATATAAATACTAATGCTCCCACTGTAAAATATTTGCTTTACACAAATAATCCGATATTATAATCTCCCTAAGGGTTTGAATAAACGATTAGGCGGATGTGCCACTATTCATTAATATTTTGAACACAGCACTGCTGCAGATGGGAAATAGATACCGCTAATGTTAATTTGTTATTAAACTGTCAACATATTTATGGGGGGGGGGGGGGGGGACAAAATTTATCATGATTCACATCAAAGAACGATATTTACACATGGAATCATTTTGCCTGATGACAGAAATCACACGAATCAGCAATGCAGTAAACGTGTACATTGAATAGACAGCAAGCAAGGGTTTTGAAGGTAGAAAAGCCTTTGATTCTTGAATGTTCATGTCATTATTCTATCACATATTTAACTAAAATATATTGATTTTGAGCGGAAAGTGTTTCCAAATATATATATTCTTATAAATCCTTTTCCAGAATCGATTTGGTAGGTTTGGTTTCTGATTCCTTTAATATTTTGTATATGAACCCACGTTCCTGTTATCTCAATGCAAAACCAGCCCTTCATTACCATAAGCCTTTTGAATTTGAAATGGTCTGTCTTTCATAGTAATGGTTTACAGCTGAGCCTCAGGACACACATAACACTAAACTTGCTAGAAAGTAAACTAGCCTAGTATAGTTAGAAGTGAATATTATCCGGTCCTATTGAAAATCAATACTATTTGGTTTAATAGGCAGTATAACGATTTGTCTTGAGACATATGTTAAGCCATGCTTGTCCTCTGTTTTCTCCATTTTGGTTCATTTAGGAACCATTTAGAAACATTTCCATTTCCTATCCACGCACATATACTACTGACTTCGGTTTCTTTATACAATTGTTGTGTCTTTGATAGTTGTTTATTCTTTTCGTTTAGGAATAAAGATCAATTAGTCAAACAAAGTTTGTCATATAAATGGTGTATAAACTGTATTTATTTTGTATATTGATTTGTATTAAAGAATTGTAGTTTTTAAGTGTTATCATTGTTTATAAAATTTAAAATTATATTGAAAGTTGTTGATATCTAGATTTCAAAGTGACAATATGCAGATGATAAAATCACTTACTATGGGTAAGATAAAAATGAATTATGAATGGTATCTAAGATCAATATCACTTTGCAAATACATGTACACTTGTTTTACACACATTTGGAAAATAAAACAACGCGACCACATTAATGCGATATATTTTAATTTACGAGGTTGAGATACAACTGTCATATTTGTGACATCACATCTTTAAAAGCCAACTAAGTGACATTACATGTGTTTGTGATATTATAGTAGCCTTGTACCTACACACGCTAATTACTGAAACATGCATGTGTATTTATGCACAATATTCGTGTGGCGTATTAACCACATTAGCCAGTTGATATTGTCATTATTTGTGCAATAAAATGGGTTTTTTTGTTTCAGAAGGTGAATAAAATACCATTCTCTAAACAGGATGTTTCCTGATTATATTTGACTTTATTAGGTTTATATTTGTAACCTGATATGTTTTATATTAGGAATTTTGTCAATGATCTTGTATTTCATTTCATCAGACAAATACTGGCCCAAACGTTCACTAAAGCAATTAAAATATGTCCCATTCATGTTTGCAATTGCAACATAAGAATAATGATATCTTTGACGGTAAAATTACAGTATACGAAAAGCTGCAATTAATAAACAGAAGACAATATCAAACCAGGTACTGTTATAAGCAAGCATGTGAGCAACACAAAGC
Source organism: Steromphala cineraria (assembly GCA_916613615.1). Taxonomy (NCBI): domain Eukaryota; kingdom Metazoa; phylum Mollusca; class Gastropoda; order Trochida; family Trochidae; genus Steromphala; species Steromphala cineraria. Next base: position 73,772,010 of record OU744721.1, read on the forward strand.
TTCTGAATTGATGGATAGTTCACAAAGATTGAAAGCTAACTGACAAATAAGTAAGTAATCATGAGTGGGAGAAGGCTCAAAAGGAATAATGGTTTGACTCATGGGTCGATGCTTAGCTACGTTGATCAGACCATCAGTGGAATGAGGCTCTTTTGGTTATTTTCCAGAGGGAATTGATAACATAATCTATCATGGTTTGTAAGCCTATTTAGGTTTACCAATAATCTCATTTGGAAAACACAGCACTGTGTATTTATTGCCATGTTCATCATATTATTTTGTGTTTTAAAGTAATAAGGGTGTTAAATCCATTTTCAGATTCCGTAAGACATTTGAAAATAGAAACAGTTTAATCACAAATGTTACGCAAGCTATTTCCAATATTGAAGGTCTTGAGCTTATATTTGCCCTCTTTCAATTGAAGGGGCAAGCAATAGTTCAGAAATGTATATTTCCATTATACTTTGCTATTTACTGAATATATCTATTGGAAATTTAGCCTAGTGAAAAAACTTTGACAGTTATATCAAAATATTATGTTGAAATGGATATGAAATGCCATATCTAAAAGCAAAACGATGTCATGTGATTATAAATGCTTGCACATATCTTTTGCATTTGTCTTGTCTCCATTTCTGTATACTCTGACTGCTGTTAACTATATGAACTAAATGAGTTACTACATCATTTCCAAAATGTTTTGCCAATTGTGTTTATCACTTTTTTTTTTTGGGAATGTATGTTCTTTTGTTTGTGTTTCTAATGTCTTCTGAAAACACAATCTTCTGTTTGTTGATAAGTTGGTAATTCCTGATTTATAACCGTCCAGGAAAACAATACTTATGTTGATATCCTTGTAATCAGAAATTTTGAAATGTAGGTAAATGGAACAAGGTACTTTACGTGAATAAACGTGCTATTGTGAAAAAATTGTCTTCTTTCTAGACAAGAGTGAACTAAATAACATAATTATGATTCATTTAAATTTAACACAATGAGGTGCAAGAAAAAAAAGAATTTGTCTACTGTATATTAACTACTTTCACAGTTTATAAGGATAAGTTGACAGTAGTAATGCTTATTCAACATGTATGTACTCAACATGTTAGATAATAAAACATGTTGCAGCAACTTTTAGGTTATGATGAATTCGAATTGCTCCAACCTGTTTTTCTCAAACGAACACAGAGAAAACAAGAATTAATATTTTATTATTATTATATGGATATTTCTATAGCACACATATCCAACCACTCGTGGTTGCTCAAGGCGCTTAATGACATACATTTCAGAAAGGAGTACAAGTAAAGAAGGAAATTGTTTAATGTCTATCACATGTTCATGTTTTACACACCAGATTGTATTTCAGATACAACATAACATGTCGGTGTAAGAAGGGAAATCTCATTTACGGTGCAGACCCTCAGTTTCAAAATAATATTACATGTAATTTCAAGAGATACGATATTAGCTTGTGCTTCAAGCTCTGATGCGAGCTTTTATTAAGGAAAAATATATGTAATGTGCTAAATACACTTTCTCTGATATGCATTATACATACATGGTTTTGACTAAAAAAAACCTGGTTACATGAAGAAAGTTAAGTTAGGAAAAGTCCATTAACTGAACTATAACTAATTTCATTTCATATTGACACTCAAGGGCAAAGTTGAGATATAGTACTCTAACCATCTGTTGTCACTGAAATACATTTCTAACGAACATATATAACCACATCTAGATTGATCAAATCAGACACTGCCTTTGGGAATAGATGGTTATTAGATGACGTGTAGTTTACCATGTCAAGTTAGCAGTTTTGCCCAAAGAAAATAGGAAGATATCAGGTTATTTCCAATGGAAGCGTGGAGAGGTTTGTGCCAGTAGAGTTGTTAGGAGGAGCGTGGAATGGTTTATATGGATATTTATTAGTCAACAAATTTTGACAAACGTATTCGAACTATTAAACGCCCTAGGTGGTTAAAAATTGAAAAAAGGGGCACTTATTAAAACGTCATACTCTCAATCGAATGATGAAAATGGTGGCATATTCTCGATTGTCAGTTACAAATCCAATTACCGGGATTAAAGAGGCAGATTGAAATCAGGTCTTCAAACCCTTTTATTATATGAAATTCAATAGGGTTGTCATGTAAGGTATGCTTGGGGAGGGGTGCTAAATGTTTTTTGAGTTAAAAGCACCGTTAGGGGATGTATATAGGGCGGGGCGCTTTTTATGTCAAATACGGTACAATAAGAAAGGTTCATATTATCATATTTGTACAAGAATATAAATATTGCGTTTATTTTATCCGATATAAAATTTGAATTATGACCATCTTATGATTTTTATTTTCATTTTAACCTGTATAGCGTGAATTAATTATTTTCATACATTTTTTCGTACAATTAACACCTTCAAAATGTGAAACTCCAAATATATGCAAGATTTGACATTTTAGATATTTTCAGGCTAATATTTTGTTGCAGGAAACAAACCCACAAACTTAGGCTTAGATGTAAATCAAAAACAACCTCCTGGAACCATGAATAGATCGATTAAATCGTTTGCGCCTTTAATTATTTATTCAAAATATATGCCTTGTTTATTAATACATGTTCGTCTTTGATTTTGTAACAAGTTTAATTCAAATTAGTAATTATTTGGGAGATTAACCACTTGTGTTCCATTTATTTTCTTAAGCGATTTTAATTGTCATATATATTTACAAAACCATACAAACCAACCTTTGAGTAGCATTTATGCAAATATATATTATTTTCGTAAACTTGGCATGTGTTTCAAATTTTCTTATTATTATAAATGTGCCTATGAATAATCATACATGTTGCAGTTAAAGAGTATTCTGGTATTGTACTTTTAAGGATATAAAACTTGCCTTTTTTGAAAATTTGAATTCATAAACCATTGCCAGCAGAACTGTAATTAGAAACAGAAATCGTCACACATGATACAAGATTTCTTAAATTCTTCAAATTCGTTTTGAATTGACATAAGGCCCATGAAACAAAGACATTTTTGATACGTAGTTGAATAATAACATGAACCATTTATGCTCTTACCTTTTGATATTGAAACCTCATATGAGGACGATCCTCAACTATAAAACGAAAAGCTTTTATCCTCTGGTTAACAAAGGATTGGACTAACCCCTTGTATACTTTAGTTTATACACAGGCAGATTGCTCTTCAAAAGACTCTTTGCGGGATTTAGCGTGTTCTGTTCGCTACATGAAAGACTATCAGAAGCTTTAGAATCTTTATTATCAACGTTATAGTCCATGCAGTATTGTTATATTAATATGATTTGTGAAATGGCTTTTATAGTGAATTATGTATTTATAATATGGTTTAAAGGGTACTGAACTTGCTAGATTATGTTCTTTATAAAGGTTTTGCTACTTCTCCAATATATAGTTAGAAACTTTAGGCAAACTGTTTTAGGTGAATTTATAGGCCTTGTTAACGCTTATTCAAACCTGAGAAGTATTATGAAAAAATCAATGATCATAATTAGCTAATGAAAGTATGAGTTTATTTAAATGAATGTTAATCTATTTATAATTACTATATGGTGAAAGTATTACGAGTCGCCGGCTTGAAAGAATCAGCAGCATACTTCAGGTATGCATCATATTCGGAAAAGAGGATATTTTTCTTATTCTCAAAAGTTCAAGCAAGACTTTAAAGTGTCCCGAACCCCATTGTTCAATAGTTAGGTCAGTAGCCTTAGTTTTCTTCCTACCGAATATATGTTGGCACCTTGACCAATGTCTATCTCAACGTCCTGATGGCAAGATTCCTCCCACACAACTTTACCACTTGCAAGGGTTTCTCACCTGTGCTCACTGTGTTGTGTAGATCTACATGACAAGTCAATCGCGATCGGTACGCTGGTGACAGTGTCTGTCTATGTGTCTGCAAACGACTTCGGTAAATAAGGAAGCCCTCTTATTTTCGCTTTATCGTCAGCAATCTCTTCCTCTTGTTACACCCTTGGCGTTTAATTCCAATGATTCTAATTAGTCACAAAGTTCACAACATTCGGGTTCTAAGTCTCGTACTGACAAAGCAGCTTGCATTTTTAAAATGACTCCTTTTCTAGGTGGTTTCTACATTAGGGTGCAAGAGCAAGCAAAAGCAGATGCGTGGGAGGTCGCAAAGCAACCAAGTGTTCACGACAGCACTATTACTTATGTTTTTAAAGGCCTTTTCAAAAATGAATATAGGCATGAATTTGAATGTAATATGTTGTTGCAATGGCATAACATTCAATCTGGACTGTCTAAGCAATACAAATTTGAGTCATAAGGTTTATCTTAATTTAATCAATCTATAATGGGAACATAATTATTGCATTGAGTCGATGTGGGTTGCTGTTACTTTCAAACATTTACATTCATATCAAAAGTTATGACTTATCCAAAGTTTTTCTTAACGGAAAAACAAGTTTGGTTAGATTACTGGGCTGAAAGGAGTTATTTCATATCAAGACTTTTACTGTATCCAGTATTTAGTTGACGAACTTTAACTGTTACATCAGCACTTACAATGTAGGATCAATTAAATTTTAATCATGTTTCATTTACATGACAAGGAAAACATATTTATGGTCCTGAATGTGTCCAATGTATGAACATCAGTTATCCCAAGATACAAGAATCTGAAAAACATGTTTTAAGGAGATTTCGTTTCGAAAACACAGTTACATTCACATCTCATTTCATTGGCGAATTGCACAATATGAAGAAAAACATATTTCCTTTATTTAACAGACATTTTTGTTATGCAAAACATTCTTAGAATGTAAAGATAACTTACCACTTAAAAGGAGTTTGAAACGTTGCGTGTCTTCACTGACAGCTGCCTGCTGTGCATGATTAAAGATAACAAACAACTGTTGAAGTGTTTCTTTTAAACATCTTTCTCTTGTTTAGAAGCATTTCCACATGCTAGAAAAGCATACTGTCTCAAAACAGTATTTGTACCCTACCCTGATGTCAATTGTGTACATATGTACGTATGAAAGCCAGTTAGAAATATTCATATATAAGTTAAATACAATATACATGTAATATCTGCTAAATTAATTTAAATATCCTTGCCATGATTGATTGATACATTTGAATCGATTTTTTGACTCTGAACAACCAATATTATAAGTGGAACATTCAAATGAAAGAGAGCGAAAGTAGAATTCTTCTATCAGAATGCAACACCATTCAACTACTGATGGCTGGACCTTGATTTTTGTGGATGGGGAACTTTGTGTATTGGTTAGTTATTGGTGCGTTGATTGTTGTTACATTTGTTCACTCTTTAAATGACATGAAATTCTACATTCATAGCATTATTGAAGAAGCCTATAACAGTACCTTCCATTGACTTGGTTAATATTTGATCAGCGTTACTCAGATCTTGCGGGTCGATTTGTAGGATTGATTTTTTCTCTTTTGCATTGCTAATTTCAATGAAGAGGCCTGTATAACAGAAAACCGATATGCATTTGCAATTTATGTATGTGATAGATGGCTAGATATATAGATGGGTAGAAGATCTATTATTCATTTACATAATATAAAGGGTAACATTGACAAGCAAGTCACGAATTCTTTAGTATACGGTTGAAGTATTCTTTAGTATGCAGGAAGCGATTTGTTTATAAACAAGGATTCATTTATCGTTTTCTGCTATTGTATGACAAACTATGTTCTTTGTTCACCTGTGAACTCATTAAAAGAAAATAAATATGACGTCTCACATTTGTTATGATATTGTTATCAAATCCACTGTGCTATCTTATCTCCCTTGTCCTCACATGAAAAAAAAATGGTTCTGTAAATATGAATCTTTTTATAAACGAGACAGTTATACTCTAGTTGAAAAGCCCTGATACAGAGCTGTAAGATCACACCGCCCAATTAGAATTTTGCAAAAGTTGTCTGCTTCCAGATAAAGCTTAATTGGTAAAAGGTAATATATGACTAAGTAGAAAAAAAGCTGAACACATTTGTGGTAATATTGCTCCTGACATTATTTTCACGATGCTTAAGTTTTGTACTCTAAACATGCCAATGCCAACAGTACTGCTTAAATATATGCCACATTATCCTGTGAATAGATCTGTTATTCTTATCAGAATGGATGACATCTACACAAGGTACATCACTAAAATGAATGGTTAACCAGAGGCATATCTCTAATAGAATACAATGATATTCTAATTCGGAAAATTCATAATGATGTATTGGCGCTCCAATTGTTTTTGAGGTTTTAGCAAAATTGTACACACCCCTAAATGTGCTTAAATTGTAAACAACATTCCGACGTGCACAAATATAAGCTTAGTAATTCTGCATGTCATAAGAATAAAGTGTATTCCTATCTCTTTTTGCTTTTACCATAACTTAAGACAAACGATGATTGAATCAACAACTGTAGGATGAGTTTCTTTCAGATAGAGCAGTGACATAAAAGCTAAAGAGAACACGGACCGATTGTGTAATGTTTTTTGAAACTTGATGAACATCTGTCTTCTATTGACAACAATTGTTGAAGTCGGTCTTGTTATGTAACAAGTTTACAGACTAATGTATGAAGCGTATGTTTTCTGAAAGAAACCTTACTGTTGTAGTGATTTTGTTTACTTAATGAATGTCAATAATAGTTTTTCTATCGACATACACTTTATCTCGAAAACCTATATCGGCAATCCAATTCTGTTTTCAACGCAATTTCAACATTAAGTCCAAGTTGTGTTGAACTGTTCTGGGTTAGGCCTTAATTGTAATTAATGATATATCTTTTGGCAAGTAACTTGATCTATTCTTCCCTCAGTTCTTTCAATTTAGTTGTGGGTTACTTTTATAGTTTAATAGGTAATAACCATCAAATAGTAGAATGTATCATGAAGTTCCTGCTGCCGAGAAAGGATCACTGTGCGATCCGTCCCTGAGGAGAGACAATGTGAAAGTGATAAGTCACAATTGTGATACAAAATGAGGCTTTCTATAGTTTTTAACCAAACTAAAGGAAGAACAATGATAAGGATTAGTGATTTATATAATTTATGGTGATCATCACAACACACACAGAAATATGTTTATCTATAAACCAATATAAGTTCCCTAGTGAGCCAAATTGAGGCACATGTGTTGATATTAGATCTAGTTGAAAACAACAGAAGGTTAACCTAAGTGGTCACTGTTTGCTGTTTTGTATGAGGGACAATCCGTGTCTTTTTGCTCTACTAGTAACCAAAATATACATTACTTTGAACTGACATGTAGCTTGGTTTGAGGGTGGAAGTTGTTGATATGTTTTGCATGTATTCAAGGCAAGTATATATAGAAGCCATTCTTATCCTTTCTTTTAGTCAGTCGCGATCATATCTCATATGATCACCGGGGTACAATCCACTGTCCAGGGCAAACTACAGATGTATTAATTTTTCTCATGAATAGCAAATATTGTAATAACTGATAACATCCGGCTAACCATATGGTATTCACGAAGGAAACTTGAGACGAAATGTTACCACATTTAACAAATAACATCACTCCTTATAATATATGAGGGAGCACCCTCCTTACAGTAGTATGTTGGGAAAATTACTGATTAACACTGGATTCAAACAGTTTATTTAATAAAACTGTTTTAGTTATGTTTCGGTAATTGTGTCAAATAATATATAGCTGTATTGTCTTGAGGATGATCGAAAGATATTTCTATCATTGTCTTTGTTCAACCAATGAATTAAAGCCTTGATTATGGTTCACTCAAACCTACTTTAAGTATATAGCTTTATACAGGCCTCTTCTTTCTGAAATAAAATAGTTCATTAGATATTATGTTACTACTATGTTATATTAATATACTTCTAAGATCTTAGTGCATGTTCGAATAGCTGAAGAATTATTAAGAAAGAGTCTCTTTTACAGAGAGAATAACATTTTATGTTATCAGCTACATTAAGAAAAATAACATGTTGCTTTATGGGTAATGCATTGCAACAGAAAACTGTTTTGGGTTTATTCTGTCATTACAACATCATTTCGTCGAATCGTTTGCTTTAACAAGTTACAGGAATGGTAACAATTGTTTTTGAGGAATTGACATTTCCTCTGTTTCCTATTTAAAAGGAAGGAGAAGTCAAAACTAAGAGATTAGAGAAAACATGATTAAAAAACAGATAGGTCGTGTTTCGGGTTGATATCTTAATGGGAATAACGCAAATTTTAATGAACTATAGCACACAATTTTGTTTGCTCTTAATGGGTTCAATTTCGTTCTGAGTGCCTTTTTAAATTGGTAGAAAATATAAAATGTGAAATGAGAATTCAACATCAAAAGAGACGAAAATCGATGGAAACCTCTTAACGCTTATTTCAGGTTGTGGGCATGTGAAACAGCAACACCATTAAAGTTAAGATAATATTGATGACATCATTTGGAGAAATCTGCATGAATAGGATGGATAACTTATTGGCTCAGCTCATTCTGCTTATAGTTGTACTAGTCTTGAATTGATTACAAACAGATAAATGTGTTAAAGTCCCTGACTATAATTCAATATATTTATCTATCAAGCTAACTTATTTATAAAATGTGTTAAATGTTCATGTACAACAATTATTATCATAAGCTGTTAAAGTTATTGTCCATGACCAGGTTTTACAGTTGTAAGCAACTTCTTAATCACTTGTATAGACACATACCTGTAGGCATAATGCAAATTCTAGAACAAATAATATTGTGTCATTTAAAGAGACACAGAGTATGTTGATAGGATCACACATGTCAAACTATGAAATCGATGTTATTACATCGGGAACCACTAACTGTTACTGAAAAAAAAAAGGTTAAAGGTCAATTAGCACATTAGAGCGAACATATGGTCATTCAAAGTCGGGATATTGATCGAAAACCAGACAATGTGGCTCGAGTGGCACGTGCAAATTCGCCAAACGTAATTTGGAAACCTTGTCATAAGCTGACAGCAAGATATATTCGATTCGATAGTGTTTATTAGGTATTGTAACTAATAAGTAAATTAATTAGATGCCTAATTTCGAGTATTTGAGATGTTTTCTTCATTTTTAAATAAAATCAAGCATTTTAGAGATATAATGCATAAATGGATACATTTGCAAGTTCAGTGATGAGATATGAACTTCAATCAGCATATTAGATATTTTGTAGCTTATCAAAACCAAATCAAATTTTAAGAAAGATACTCTGTGTCACTTTAAGTGCTGAAATCATCGGAAATGAGAAGCTCAGGTCCATATACTGAGGGACTCGACAATCACATCAATTTAGTTTACAGAGTTAACTACTTAGTGGGTGGCAAATGATATAGGGTTATTGCGTCAAGAGTTCCTCAATGTTTGAAAAAAAAATATGGAAAGTTGTAAACTGTTAAATATCAAAAACTGTCTATTTTTTAATGTGAATTGTTCTCTGTAAGACTGGCCTTGCAGTTGAATTACAAATGACTTTAATTTCCTTAAGAGTAGAGCTTTTTTGTATTTGATTCAGTTACCTAAGTCAGGTTTATGAAACTATTGAAACTGTTCGATGGTAAAACTGAACCTGTAAAGGGAAGATCAGATAACACAATTTGGTAGATTATTTATTTTTTAGGTTTATTTTGGTCTCTAAGGTAGGTCTGTTATTAGGATTAGACTGCATTTGAAGGAAAAACAGTGAAATTCACAGCTGTTATAATACATGATGGAAAACTCACCATGTTGACTTTCTTATAAGGCTAATTTACCAATATCTGTTACATGTGTATATAGGCGTGTCCTCTTATAGACAGTCCCGTGACAGTGCTTCAACCAAATTTCACTGTGATGTTACCCTGTCTGTGTTTTTAATGGACTTTGTGTTTAGTCGAGGCGTCATGCGGTTTTTCCTTCATTATTCCTTGCTTCCAGTTTCAAGGTAATTCATGAAAGGTAAATAATGGTCTTAAAAAAAGGAAAGTATTGGTCAATGTCATTGTGTAGTATAGAATTTCATTACAAAGTCAAGGATTTGAGAGCATAGGCGTCTGTTCTGATGGTAGCCCAGTTAAAGTACCTGATCACAACGAAGCTGCAAAACACAGCTGGAATAGCATGTAGAGGTAACACAGGAATATCATATGAATGAATAAAGAAGTTGCATCTTGTTTTTTAAAAAAAATAGTACAACAACGTCTTCTACAAGTTTGTAAGGACTTGTCAAAACTACAACTTAGAGGATCTGAATAGTTTCCCTGATTTCCTCCTTGTTGATAATTTGATTGACTCAATAATTGGCCATACAGTGTTCCAGTTTCTGCATACAAGTTTTCCCACATAATTTACGCATGGATATGTGTAATCGTTTCCACGTCAAATTTACTACTTTTAAAAAGGTTCTATCATGTAAACCAATTGTGTAATCCAAAATCGTATGGAAGTAACTAAACTGTCTAACAGGGGAGAATTTTCGCAGAAGCAACCGCTATAGAATGTCATGAAAGATGTTAATAAACTATAACTGGTTGATATCGTAGATATAAAAGGCAATCCGTTCATTGTACATGTTTCTAAAACAAGAAAGGGCCAGGTGAGGAATTTCATCAGTTCTAGCTATAATTCATACCCTCTTACGAAATTTTGTAATTCCTGGTCAAGAAAGGGCAGCAAGCGTTGTAACATTTAAGTTATGTATTAGTTGTGTTTTTATAAAATCAAAATTATAACAAACATTTATCTTATTCAAATAACAAGCGAAAGGCTTAGATCATAAATATACAGTAACGTTATTCTATAGACTTTTGCAAAACTCCTGTTCATAACGGATGTATTATGCTGTTTGGTTGCCTATAGAAAACTTTAATGAAACCAATGAGTGAGATCGTGAGCTATTGTTTTGGGATTATTTCAGCCACTAGCTGTGGAAAATGAGAACAGACAGCTTGTGTACAAAAAAAGAGACAACTAATTGACAAACTACATTAAATCTGCCACTAATAATTTGTACGTTGTTTTCAGAAAAGCATCTCGTTTGTTTCGAGAATGATCCTAAATATTGCTAACTTTAATGCAAAATGTTGCATGATCGTTTTCATTATATATTTATCACTTTAACTTTCCTATAAAATAACGTTCATTAAACCCTGTATTAAAAAAAGTCTTAAATTCAATTTAATTTTAAGTTACCATAACACATTCATTTCCAAAATACCTTTAGCATCATTTCGTTTTCGTTACATAAAACAAGTCAACTTTGTCCACGGAATTAAAAGAAAAAGATAAAAAGTATAATAAAAAAATATTTCTAAACGTTGATTTTTAATTAGCGTAAGTCTTAACTATTGAAAAACACTCTCACTCATATTCCTTTCTTACAATCAACTCTCATGACCAACATTAAACTGAAATTGCTATAAGGGGAAATTAGTCTAGCATTGTTAGGAGTAAAGCTTATCAAGCATCTATTGAAAATCAATATCGGTCAGCGGAAGTTAAGCAGTGGAAAGATTTGTCTGGAGACATGAATGAAGCCGTGCGTATCCTTGGTTCTGTAAACTCTTGTTAACTTGGGAGCCATTAATAAACATTTCCCATTATTATTCAGGCAAAGACATTACTGACTTCCTAGTTTCTTTATGCAATTGTTGTGTCAAGGCGACTTTGATAGTTGTTTATAGTCCTCATCATTTAGGTCAAATAGTCATTAAAGCAGCTGTTGTTTGAGGTTAACTGTTCTTATGGTTGATATATTGACAAATGTATTTAGTAAATGAGTATTTTACTGTTATATGGATTGACCATGAACACATACATTAAGAACGAATCATGTTCTGTGGTTGTTGTTGTTGTGGTATTCCTGTTCGTACAATGTGTTTTCTAAAGATGAAATACAGCTTTAATAGAGATCTAATACTGAGATGTTTTAGTTTTGATTTCATATGTTTTGACACCATGATTCTAATTGTCACAATGTCCTCGTGATAATTTACCTACTATATATACCCGCTGCAATGAATAAACAATAAAATAAGCTGTGAATAACATTTAAGGTCTTCAAGGAACTATTGTAGTACTCATTTAAAATATATGCACCAAAATCAGTAACAAACGTAGCCTTGCACGTGTTTCCTTAGACAACGGAATAATGTTTGCATAAATGAAACCTGCAATGTTGTCACTGAAAAAATTTGTATTTCATGAACATCACTTAACGTAACATATCTTTGGACATTATATTGAAACAATAATGATTGCTAAAAAATGAAGTCAATGAATTCATATAAGTAATTTTATGATTTTCACTTAACAAATAAGTTTTGTCGAAGACATATTCTTCAGATTGTATTGTTTAATCTTTCAAGCTTCGACATTTCAGAGCTTTGAATGATTATTATGTGTAACAATGGACGAAATCGATTTTGTGCAGAAATAGATGAAACCCAATGATGAGCACATCCCCCCACTAATACATAAATAAATCAATGAAACTTGCTTATTGAATAATTTCTCTTGAAAAATGACGGCTAATTAAGATATAGAGTACAGTTTCCATCATCAGATATAATTTATCTATTTGCATTGTTCATTAATAGATAATTTAGGGAACTTGTGTCATCGGAGGTTTTAAAAGCATTTTGGTAGAAAAGACCAAAATCAAACGGAGACACCACCATTGCAATGATCACATCACAATATCTGCATTACCTGTACATAAACTCTAGTTGACAATATTTGATTATGAGATTGTCATCACTTTGTTAGTCTGTAACTGTGAAATCATTGATATTTTTAATTGTTTCGCTATGGTGGACAAAGAGGTCCATTAAATATGTTTTACCAATGAGAAGTAATACTGATTTGGAGACCACGCCCTGATGCTATACAAGATGTTCCTGCATGTTTGGTAACAACATCAACATGGGTGGCATCTTTGAAATTCGCGGAATTTGCAGCAATTCCATTATCCCAACTCAACAAATGTCTTCCACAATGAAATTTTGTTATTTTTTGATAATATCTCATATTCATTTGGAGTTCATCCACACAAAACTCTAGCTTTGTTGAAACCATTATCTGACGAAATTATAGTTTGACAAAGCCTTATCTCAAAAACATGTTATATGCAAAGGAGAATGGTTGCTAAAGTATCTTACATTGAGGACATCAAATAATGTTCATGTCAGAAGCAGGGATAGTGTGAATATTGGAAGAAATCGATTTTGTGCGGAAATAAAGTTAGCCCAGTGATGTGCACATCCCCTACTAATGACTCAGAAATATGTACCAGGTAAAGTACGTAAATAAATCAATGAACACTTGCATGTTGACTTATTTCCTTTGAAAACTGATGGCTAATCAAAAAAAGAGTAATTAACTAATATAGTGATTTGTTTGTATGGTAAATTAATAAGTAATTAGAGAATGTGTGACATCAAAGGTTTCAAAAACATATCGGTTGAAAACACTAAAATCAAACTGAAACATTTAACAGATGAAAGACCCTATCATTGCAATGATCACATCACAATATCTGCTGACAAAGGAATATTATTGTAAATCAAACTCTAATTGGGTAATTGGGGGAATTGTTTCTGGGAGTAAACTGTTATTAGATTAACAGAACTTTCTCTTAATAACATAGTACATGGTATAAGCCAAAATGGAATCATTTCTATAGTATCCTACATTGAGAAAATCAAAACAATGTTTTTACCAGACACTAGGAGAAACTTATAAAAAGAAATCTGTTATAAAGTTTTAGTCAAAATATAGCATACAAAAGTACCATGATACATCATGAAAACAGCTTCCAATTATGCAGACATCTGCAGATAGTCGGAAGGACTTGGTTTATTTCCCAGGTTAACAAACAAAGATAAAACGGTTAATTAATTCATGTAACAATAAGTTTTTTCATTGAAAATCCGATGATTTAGATTTAGATTCATGTCAAAATGAAAGACAAATAAAAACACGTATTTCAATATACCTACTTAACTTACTAGGAGATGGTATGTATAAAACTGAGAGTTCAGTGTCATCGATCAATAAATGTCTACATTTTTGTAAAGATGACTGTTTGATTCATATATCAAGTAGACTGAACAAAATTCCTAACAGGCCTAGCGTGTAATACATAAGTTTATGTTTTACTAATTTATTAATATCAATGTCCAAAAATGCAAGTAAATTTTCAATATTTTACAGCTCGTGAGCAGTATTCGACAACAGCTGATATAGTGTGTTGTTTCTGCTTTGATCCATGACTATTTGAAGAGTAACTTGCAACAAATTGCGATTATTTTGATTATCACTTTAAGTTTAGTTGAAGAAAATTTGTCATGTGAGAGTAAAAGGTTTTCTTATTCACAATTCCTTCCTAAACGAAATTCAATCTAGTGAATCATGAATACAGTATATGACGTCAACCAAATTGCAGATATATTTGTATGAACTGATTATGAGATTTGAAATATTTTATAACTTGCCTTTGCAATTTGTCAGTGTGTTTATTATTGTTTATATATTATTGTATCTACCTGATGCTTGGAATCTGTTAAATGAATGTGTAGCCTTTTGCCCGTCTGTATTCGATTTTAGTTCTTGTGTCAAAGGATTAGTACTTTGACGATCATGTTTTTCTAATCGTTCAAAAATATGGAAAGTCGAGACATTTAACCATACATGACATGAAGATTGCTTCTGCTCTTTATGTATTGATCAAATCACTATTTTCATGACATAATTATTAATTCCTTTTTTACCCCAGTGAATGCATATTTCCAATATTATGTGCTTAATCTTCCCAATAAAAACTCCACATTCTCGACTCAAAACGGAACCGTTGACTTAAAGAACAACCCACATGGCTCGCATTTTTAACACAAGGAGCTTCAAACGAACATAAAGAATTTGTCGACTATCAGAAGGATCACTTACGCAGTTTACAATTAGTTTTGCGTCTTTTCAAGCAATAATGCTTATTTAACATGTCTGCACTCAACGATTGAGCCAAATCAATTAGTGTGCAATTATGGTGTCACGATGACTTGGAAATGCTCGAATTGGTTAAAGCTCCATTATCATACTTGCATGCAGTTCGGGATGAAATTTAGCTATTGAGAATATAAATACATCACTCGGTAGAAAAATCTTTTGCTGAAATTTTGATATCACATTTAAATTTTTTATCAGCAATACCATACCTATTTCGATGCCAGTACAGTACCCCCGCTTTCGGTGACGTAATCAATATGCGTGTAGGATTTACACCGTGTCTTGACTACCGTAATTGCGTTCGATGGGTATCAACTTTGGCAGCAACGAATACCTATTTCGAAAAAAATGAAAAGAAAATCTAGTCGCGCCCGAGAAAGACGGTTTTCAAGCGTATACCTAGAACCCGGAAGTTGTGAAATGGTCATACTTGATTCGCCATTATGCCTGCTGCCGTTTCGTCATTTTGGTAAAGTATCTCCTATATAATTAATTCTGACCGATTTTCCCTAAGTTGGTCGCAAAATATTGGGAAAAATATTATGAAAACAGTTAAATTACCTTTAAAAATATTGAACCCTGATAATGGATCTATGACAATAAAGTCTATCATCTCAAAAAGATACGTTAACTTGAATATTGGCGTTCATTTCAGGAGGGTATACTAATAAATTCATTATAACTGTCTTCCAGAGGTCAGTGTGTTTCCAAAACAAAATGACATATAAACACAGAATGTAACCTGAACATGAGGTGGCTGCTATTAGATTTTGTTACAACATTGGAAGGCAAGTTTGCTGATTAGTTTGCTGATTTTCTTCTAAATAAACAGAAAACTACAGAAAATTCAAAAGTTAATTCAGAATTTATCAAAAGTTTATGAACACAAACAAGAGGTGCCATGTTCGGACTATCATCTTAATTCCTCATTGAAATTACTTCCGTCATAAAAAGGATTTGCCATCCAGAAAACATAATCAATCAATCTTCTCTGATACAATTCATAAATGATGTGAAATCACGCATGAAGAATTACTTCAAACCATCTTGGTAGGATTTAGTTAAAGGAAACATTGAAACGTCCTGAAATTCCAATTACTTAGCTATGATGGAATTCAGTTGAAATTGACACTTAAGGGCAAAGTTTGGATATAGTGCTTTATCCATCTGTTGTCAATGAAATATCTTCTTAACGAATTTCATGATCTCATCTAGAATGATCAACTCGGAAACTACCTTTGGGAATAGAAAGTTATCTGATTAAATATTGTTTACCTTCTTAATCTAGAAATTTGGTCAAGAGAAGACAGAAACTTGTGGAGACACTGTACAACGAAGATTGTGTTTAAATACATATTACAATGAATGGAATGGAAATATGTAACTTTGCTGTAAGGCATATTCATTAAGTACGTCGTATGGATAGACTTTTAAGTACTTTTTTCATAACATGTTCTATAATAGACCAGAAAAAAAGTAATTTTAGTACATGTATGCAGCACAGATCAAAAGCGCCAACGGCTCTTCCTCAGGGAAGTTCAGTGTGTGAGTGACATTAGGAAAATGATGTTGTGACGTCACTAAAGGTAACCCCGATTGAGAATTTGCAATTTATGACCGAATGTAGGTTACTAAGTATATGTTAAATTTAAAGTTATAGTAAGACGAGGTTACTCTGATATATTAGAAAACAATAGAGTATCCCCAAGCTATCATGTATTTTTCATTTTCAAGAATAGTTTTACTCTGAACAAGTATAATCTCAAACACATCAACAATCGGATTCGTGCTTTAACTATAAACGTTCATATCAAACTAAACTTATTATCAAAACACCTGATGGTGAGGACTACTCTTTCTCTTGATTATGTATTAAGATCGACTTTGCATCCAGCGATGACTTTAATCTCTTTAAGAGATGTATTTCTAAGAATGCTTCAGAAATCTGAGTTGTACCAGAATATTATCAGTCAGCATGAACCCTAAAGGGACAAGGATAAGATTTATTTTAATTGATATTGATTTCACTACTAGAGTAGAGTTGAAAGTCATTCATGTTTTAATTGATTGATTTTAAAAACATTAACCAACAAAGAAAGACTGATGCATCTATGTGTAAAAGAAGTGTCAGATCTAATCATTAACTTACACCAATACCAAATATTGGCACCCGATCGCGAGCTAAGTTTTGGTTTCCAAGGGTCAGCAACGGGGTAAGATCTAAGACACTTTGATCTCAGATAAAAGCGTAAGAGAAAATGCTCCTATCTCACTGGTTCCCCAGTGACATGGATAGTTTAACAGCTGAGAGCATGTTTAGTTCTATTTAGTTTTATCAGTCATTGGTTTAAAAGCATATATTATCGTGTTATTCAAACATAATTACTTCAGTTGTATTGTTAATGGTTATGTTCACAGTTACATTCAAACATTCCAATCATTTTTAATCTTAAAGCACATTCTTTCGAAAGTATAATAATTTCACCTAATCAGTACTAGTCAGTCATTTGTAGCTAATCATATCTGAAAATTCACCAATATTAATTCATATCAAACATAGAAAGAAAATATAATCTTAAACACATGGTTAGATTATGGATGGTTTATGATTATGTAAAACCTAAAACATTACTGAAAGAAAATGCTTGTTGGGTTACAGTAACATTTTATAAAACTGAGAAAACTTTTCTAGATTTTCATCAATACGAGAAAGCAATTATTTTTGGTTTAACGTCAAATTTTCAATATCTTAAATTAATATTAAATCGCAATACAAATTACCTATGATAAGTCACCTTACATCGTATAAAATAATATCATAAGGAAAAGTGCACATATTTAGCGATGACGTATTAGATGTTTTGTATGAGATACACAATAATGTAAATGTAAGTTCTCTTTTGCGTCAAGAATACACAATATAAATCATGTCATATTACAGATGTTGACACAGGTCTAGAGAGCACTTGGGTAGCAGATCGATGTTCTCATGATGGTTCTACCACATCTGTTTTT
The DNA here is from genome assembly GCA_916613615.1 of Steromphala cineraria. Taxonomy (NCBI): domain Eukaryota; kingdom Metazoa; phylum Mollusca; class Gastropoda; order Trochida; family Trochidae; genus Steromphala; species Steromphala cineraria. The sequence continues at coordinate 73,790,052 of OU744721.1, forward strand.
AAAAGTATTTCTGACTAAATTACACATAATATTACCCATATGGGAGGACGGACACAGGGTAGTATTTTTCCTGAAAGTCTCTAGGGAGTTCCACTTTTTACTGTCTTTTGATTGGTTGTTGTGAACCAATCAAATTAAAAGTTGTGCCGGGACTATTTCATTCATCTTTCAAACTTGTCTTCGACTGACAAGTTGTTTCCCCTGATTTTAAATCTAAACAAGTTCAATTTATTCCATGTAGTTACTATCTACCAATTTTCACATGTGCCGATTCATTTCACGTTTGATGAGTCAGTCAAATTGTCGGAAAGTATAGAAATGATCGATCATCAAATTACTTTGTCGTCGCGAAAAGCTTTCGGTCGCGTAGAATGTGAAGGGTTACGCTCGATTGTAATGACGTCATAGACACGCGCGGCTATGACGTCACTGTGTTAACGGTGACGTCATAGGAATTTCAGTTTGCGCCGATTTGTATTTTGCTACCGTAGGACGTGTCAGTCACTTCAAATCAATACACAATTTGAAATTATAGACACCAATAACATTTAAGTTTAATTCTGTATAACACTTCGCTAGAAGGGATATTTAGCCTTGCGCAGGCATATCGATAGTAAAGCGACGACAAACGCGTATGAATTTGAGGTTGACTCCTTGTGGAATCCTTTATAGACAAAACTTTTCTTTTATAATATTTTTTTACCTAATAAAATTAGATGGGTAATATAAACAATAACCAACTCGTGACGGGTAATGACAGATTATCTTTCCCTCGTTATATTAATTGTTTAATTCTCTCGCCAAGGCTCGAGAATTACGAAATTATTATAACTCGCGAAAGATAATCTGTCATTCCCCGTCACTCGTAAGTTATTGTCTAAATCATCAATCCCATACATTCAATTGTTAATAATATGTTATACAAACGTTTTATCGCATTGCTTTCATAGTTTCTGCTTCCATAGTTAATTTTGCACATTTACCTGGTGGTGTGCCATTTTCCATATTCCAACAAAACATGCATCCCCACTTAGATCCTTAATAGTTATATATCTATTTTGGGCAAACAGCAAACCTTTAGCCATTGGACAAGATGTATGGCAATGTGGTGAACATATTCAAAACTGGTTCAGCATCCTTGTTTTGCAATTTCAAAAGGTAGGCGAAAGCAAATAGAACAAAGGCGAAAACCATAACTGACATTCACAATACAAAATCTATGTCACAGAAATATCAGTTAATTAGGGTCAGTGGAAAGGTTAGTTCTGTAGGGAAAAGACAAATTCTCGATAGAGGGTCATCCGTGATAGATATTAATGTTTATTTCCCTTTGCTTCCCACGAGACATGATAGCTTAATCTGCCATAAGATATTAGTCATTTTCAGTTAACGAATAATTCCTTTTGATAAAAAAATATTCATATCTCAAACATATTTGATCAAATAATGAATACTGCTAATATTCTATATTCCAATTTCCCTTAATAAGTTTTAGATTAAGACTGTCATTGTAAACTGACAGGCAAAAGAAAGTACCCAATTATGTTTATTTTATCAAATATAAGATTTTTAGTCACATATATTTCGCGTTTAGTCGTCATAATGGATAGGCGTGTCAATTCTTTTAAAATTGACAACATTTTAGGGTAGGGGTCATAGTGTAAATTCTATTTCATACCCCTGCCGATAAACAACGATATTTTTAACAAAACATTAACCAGACACCAATTATTTTATTCAAACTACTGCAAAAATGTGTTATTGTTAAGGTGACATAACTTAATACTTCACATTACTCTTTGGTATTAATTATATCTAAACAAATTGTGGTGTTTACTTTATTTTGCCTGGAGGCTTATATGTAAACTTAGTAAATTGCACAAATTTTTTAACATAATATAACAGTTGCATAGATCTAGATACATTGTCAAAACAAAAAGCAAACGTGATGTCCCACAATGGTGAATGCTTAATTAATCAGTTACTGTGTATGCCAAATGTTGTCAGTTTCTATCACTGTTCATACAATCAAATCACTCCGTATGGATACAGTTAGATTATGATTTTTTTCTATTGTTAACATTAACTTAGTATTTTTATTAATCATGACATGTTTATTGTCCAGTTAGATGTTTACACAACACTAGAGAAAACTTGGATAGCAGCAGGAGCCGAGGCTCTTAAATCAGCTTTGTCAATACCCATCTCGCTATTACTCTTGACCTTATTCTTTCTAATGGATTTGATGATAAGATTATGCGAAAGGTTTGTGATTAAAAACGTTCAGAAACACACGGTCAAGATTTAAAAAATATGGTCAAGATACAAAATATGTCGTATCACTATAACCTTTTAATCAATTTGATGATTTAAATCCTATATACTTGTTTTTCCTATGACCATCATAGACTATTACACTATTAGCCGGTTTCACTAAAACTTCAGTGTATAAACGAACATTGTGGTTGATGTTCTTTCGTGATTTGTCAATCCATATATAATCAGAGGGAAGTGTTTTCCCCCAATAAATTACAAAATTACATATATTTAAATAATTGTTTAGGGAATACTGAGTTGTTCACAATAAATAATCCACTACGAATATGATAAAAGGTTATTGGTGGATGCAAATCACTGTTTTATAATAGTTGAACTCGGACATGAATGTTGAAAAGGATACAACCAATCATCCTACTAACGAACGTTTAGGAAATATCTTTGTAACACTACCTAAAAAGCACACCCACCTTCTTCCCTTGATACAGCCAACCATTTGATGTCTTCTTTAAGGTATGGTGTTTTACATGTGTATATTCATTTTAGACTCCTTTTTTTCAAATAACAATTTAACACTTTAAAGGGGCAGTAGCACGTTTTTAGGGGGAATATTAGGTGATGCAGACATCAGAACTTTTTGCATATGACGGTACAATACGTGCTACAACAACAGGAGGGTGAAGGGGCTAGTTATATATTATTAAACTCATCTATAAAAGAAACTTTACACTTTCATATGCATAAGTGAACTGTTACCTAGAGAACGTCTCTGAGAATACCTTGACAAACAAGTAACGACATAAACCACTTCAGGTTTAAACCGGTTTAAACAATGTTTATTCCAAGCAGAAGGTGATTGGTGAACAGGCGAGCAACCTATCAGAAAACGTCTACCGTGTATACATGTATTATCTTATCTTAATTCATCGTCACTGACAATAAGATCCTTGAAGTTGGCAGACTTTGTGATAAAAACTTAACAAAAACAAAATAAACAGAAAACGCTGTGAAAGGATGAAATAATCATGAAGAGATATAACATTTATTTTGTTGATTTCGACAGAAAAAGAATGATTCTCAAATGAAAAAAGTTTGAAAATCATAACCATTGACGTAAAAAAAACTTTACAAGAAAATGAACAACAGCTGGACAGATATAAAGAAAATAGATAACATGTTCACAGTGCATGATGGACGCAGCGTCAGCTTGAAATATTTTTAAGAATCGATCAAATTTATGATTCATGTTTCATACCTAGAGCAGTAGCCTAGTTCTTAAGCTACGTGATATGATATACCAGAGAGTAAATATTATTACCATATACATGTTTTCAATGTTTTTATTAATGAAGGGATTTTGTTTGATTTACATTTTGGTGCTAAATACTATTGCCAATTACAGGTGTTTTTTTTAATAGTATTTTCTATATTCATATCATGATAGGGATTTATGTGTGCTTTTTATTTCTAGTACTAATTACTTATTAAAGGAGAGCGAGACAATCCACTGCAAACCGAGCTTCTTGTTATCACAATAAATCAAAGGTCGAGCTCACGCGATAGGTGAGCATTAAATAAAGTTTTAGGATTAAAACTTTTGACCAGACCTTTAAAGGATGGATAATGTATTGAGAAATAGTTTGCTCTTTTAAATCAGATAGAATAACCGTTGGCAAGTTTAAATATAGCTGACGGTGTGAAATGCAATGAACGCATTATATACATTACCATCATCCACATTAATAATGATAGAGCAAATTTGCACAGTATTGTTAGAAGTCATGCTAGGAAATCGTTTATTGAAAATCTATAATGGCCGGAGGAAGTTAGACAGTATTAAGGTTTGTCTGGAGACATAAGAGAAGCCGTGCGTATCCCAAATTTTCTCTACTTTGGCTCATTGGGGAACAATTTATAAACATTTCCCTTTCATATTCGGTAATTCATTCTATTGACGACCTAGATTTCTTTATCAAACTAGTGCGTCAAGGCGACATGATTGCTGTTTATTTCATTTTCCATTCAGTCGTTTGTCCTGCAACCAAAGGGAGTTTAAGTTTGTTTAGTTTATCTATGATGAAATTCAGCCATACATTTTAGGAAACTGTTTTATAAAATTGTTATTATTACCAAACTGGACACATTTACAATTACAGCCATTGTTTAACAAAGTTTAATTTATATAGCCACACATTTTGAGAATGTGCATATCTTACTGCTACCCAACTAAAGTTAGGTCGTCTTAATTATTAATTCTTGACGTTTGCAGACAACTGAACAAATACTTAATTCAATTTTGGATGCAACAATGACGAAGGTTAAACTGTGAGGTGTTTGTCAATAACAACAACAACCTCCTTGTGTATGAATAACACCCTGGCATCGGCGACTCTTGCTGTCTTTAAGAACTCAGATATCTGTTAGTGGAAGTTTGTTCCATTCTTCCATTTGGGCAGTTCCAAACATGTTCAATTCGGGTTTAGGTCCGGAGAACGTTTTGTAAAGCCATTTCTATTCAAGAAATTGTTCTACAGCTCTTTCTCAATGAGAACAGACATTGTAATCTATCACAAAAATTCATCAACACCAGCGTACAGTATAACATAAACTTCAAAGATACCGATACCAGTGAAATGAACTTGGGCCAATCATATCATAGAGATATTTGTATATCGAAACACATTTGATCTTGGTGAATAAATAGGACATAATGACAAAGAAAAGATATTAGAATTTATTTCTGACTGCAATGTATGGTCATGTGATCAAAATGATATTCAGAATCAATTGTACTTTTTAATCTGCCTCAGACTGCCACAAATCATATCGATCATTTGGAGTGATCGTGTCGTTGAGGACAAAGAGTATTCACTCAGTAAATTATTCAACAACAAAATACGGAAAGAGATACTAGTATAATATGATTACTTGTCCTTTTATACATGTATAACAAGTACTTTATGAACAATCTGTGTGTGCTCATTTCAATCATTTACCCTTCTTAACTTATCACAACTGACACCAGTTGCAAATTCATGACATCGATAAGCCCAATCCAGGTTTTAGTTTATCGGTGCAAGTTACAAATTATTTATATAGGTAGGATGCTTTCAACACAATTTGAAAACGATTATTTAGTATATGCTCAACAGGAAAATGATAACCTTATCTTTACATATACAAGCCTTTGCAAATTTGCTTAAAGAAATACCCATAATCAAAAGTGTCTGTTGAATTGTCGAATCTTCATCACTTGCAATTGTGTTTGGTAATATATTATATTTCAACATGTTATCACATATGGACGCGATAATTTGAAGGACATTATTTTTATATAACTGAGATTAACATGAAATTATTTGAGCGTTTACTCAATGTAAACATAAAGCTGAAAGGATGTAAATGAATCGGCTATGCTAAAAGCAAAATGGTGTTCTGTAATAGAGACTGCTTGCCAAATCAGTTACTGTGAATGTTGAAATCGTTTCAGTTAAAAAATATTTGCTTACACCAAAGCTTGGCCGTTGAATAACATCCTGTGTCTATGGACATTTGCACTGTGTATATAGATGACACCTTGACCTTAATACGTCATTTCTAGTCCCTCGAAAAATATTATATCATATTTTTAGGGAAGAAAAACTTAAAGGTTTGGCTGCGAAATTGCCTTTCTTTAAAGAAAACAACGCTGATGCTGTGGAAAGTACATAAAATGCATCCTGCAAGTTTGCACATCTAATCTACTCATGACCATGTCCGAGTTCTTCCCCTTATAAAATACGCATCGAGATTGTGTACCCGTCTCTATATGACCATTATTCTACTAGAACAATTGACTTGAGTAAATATTCAACTCTCTACAATACATTGTTTACATGCTTTATATCAAGAAGTGATAAAATATGTTTTGTAAGTCGTATATGTCTTTCTTCACCGTTCTCTTTAGTGTTTGTTCTTCCTGGTAATTGCTGTGTTCGAATCACTTACTTGGAAAAAGTGTACCTCGATAACTTATTACAGACCTTTGAAAGACCTAACACATACTTTATTTTTTTATAAATCTTATTGTCTTTGATTACTGATCTGTTATTTTCATTCTTGAACAAAGCACTGGTTGATAAAAAAAGGCGATATGATAATTTGACACATTAATAAGCTACATATCAAGAGTTGTAACATCATGTGATCAATAACTAGTGAAATGTATTTTGCATTATATTTCATATGCTCACTCGAAAATTCGAGTGACCGATAAAAAGCCAATAAAATTAAAAACAAACTAGATATATAATAATTACTTTCGAGTAAAATTGGAAAGAAAACCAGGATTGTAAAATAATTATCACATCCAAACTTTAAGACATTCATTATTGGACGTGCTTTCAAAGGCGATTTTATCATGAACATAGACAAGTTTTGCTTTCAGAATTATTTTTACATCCTCATTAGAAGGTCTATCCTTCCTCTTATTCCCACAAAACATGTCTTCCCACTTAGTGGGAAATGCAGATATTGGCTAAGTTATTATTTAACCAATCAATTAGCTAACGTAGACAATTCATCAGTCAACATCACATTGTAAAGCATAATGCTAAATATATTTCGAAATAACTTTAAACTATAGAACTTGACATCTTTTATGTATTGCGCAGCCGTTTCTGAATTGTTGAACAGTGCCGTTTATTGACAAGAGCTTAAGATGAACAAGAAAATCAATGTTATGAGTTTACAAACAATGCTAATATTGATAATGGTAAATTTCTTGCATGATCGCAAATTATACACATTTACATTGTCGAGTAGCTTTTATGATAGAGAATTCCTTTAAAATGTTAAAAGGGTAAAACAAGGTATCGAAAGAATTATCAGCCTATTATAAAGAAAGATCGGAGGATTCTCTCGGAGACCAGCTACTCCTCATATCACACAGGGTGTTCTCGCATGAACGCTAAGAGGTATAATTCTCACATACACATATCTTGTTTAAAAGGAGATACAAATTTCCTTTGATTTTCTGAACATGAAAGTGTAAATACTTAACTTAACCTACGAGTTCTAATAAGTCGAGAGGTACACTAACATTCTGTGCAACTCACTTTGATCAAAGCTGTTAAAGTTGAGTGGCGGTAATTCGTTAAAGTTGACTTCATATCGCATTGTTTTTCGGACTTTCAGAGGCTAAAATGGATAATTTCTTATTTATTATCTATATTTGTAACACATAATATATGCCATGAAGTATAACATTTTTGTTGCAAACACCATACAAATAAGGGTCAATAATTCATACATGTAGACGCACACGCTGATGACGCAAAATATGTTGATTTGATAAAAGTTTGAAATCATGCATTGAAGCTAATCATATAACAGAGTTGGGGAAATTGAGATAAGAAAAAGAAATTTATTGAGCTTGACAAATGAATTCTACGAGTATTAATGGAAGTGTACTTTCCCATTTCCGAAACGTATAAACCACATTTTCAAAGAATGCATTGCTATTCTTTATATCAGAAGGATATATTTGCCACAAACTATTAGAGTATAGCTGTGTTTAAGTTAAGGGTAAGAAAATCAAACAAACAAATCTTGATTGTCTGATAATAGTTTTTTTTGCGTCAATGAGAGGAAAATACATTAAGTTATTTTACATTGAAACTGGCACTTTTGTGCACTAAGAATACGTTTAAGAGATATAATGGGGAATCAATGGGGTTAGCGCACATTAATTAGGGTTAATGACTAAGATCAAACCTTTCTACTACATTAGTAAAATTGAATAGGTTTGATCAAAGGGAAGTCACTTAATGGAAAGGCTTTGGATTAATTACTCACTCGTATATTAGCACTGTTAAGGAAAGTGTGAAGTTCTTCCACTTATGAGCAACGGTTAATATTTTGTAAGCTACAAAGCCAGTGTCAGAGCACTTACTAAGTTGAGGAGGGTCCAAACATCATAGGCGTCAATAAAAGACCCAAATTATTCCCGTTTTTTTATGCGACTCCTGTATTTCAAGGCCTTCATAGTAACTATGTAACTGGACGCTTCTTCTTTTACTATGAAGGCGTTGGAATCAAGGGATCGTCTCAAATGTTTTTTATTTGCATCGGGAATAATTGGGGTTTTTGAATGACAAAAGTGGCTGGTGGCATCACCTCTTGGAAGAAAAAATTAAAGAACTACCAATATATTGCAATAGGGCAAACTGACCGAGGTACGGACACCACCCGAAGTCGACACTTTTGATTAGAAACTGACGCAGTTATACGTACAATATCTACATGTCATTTGTTTCAAAATATTTCTTTGCAATCTGTCTTGATATATATTTCTCTTGATAAACATTTTATTATCGCACCTATTTCCAAACTTACTTTATCGGACAGGGTCAATAAACCGGTTCATGGAGGAAGTTGGCGACATATTTGTTTTCATGTAAATGTTTGCACAAATTTCAGGAAAAGTAGGAAGCGCAAAAAGATCATATGCTTTATTTGTTTTAACAGAGAAACTACTATATAATCAAACTCCGATAAATATTTGCAATTAAAAAATGAATTTAGAAGTTTATATCGGGATTTTCAAAATATATGAAAATGACCTTGGTTCGGACAGTTTTGACCATGGTTCGGACACTTATATATTTTCTTTATAGAGAATTGAAAAACATATAAATTATCTAACAATTGCTAAGGAAACATAGGGAAACATTCAACCAACACATATTACAAAATTATTTACTCTTAAATCATTTAATTTAGCCTCTACAGTGTTTTTTGCGTCAATGTTTGCAAAAGCCATTGTGACGTCATCAGATTCAAGCGGCGCTTTCCGGAGTTGCGGGGAAGTTTATCTTCGGAAAGGAACCTGTGTATTATCAAAATATTTAATCATATTTGCAAATTACAGGTTCATCATTGAAAATAAACGACTTTATGTGTGTTGGGTGATAGAATTAACCTTTTTGAGGCATATATTAAAGCTGTGATGTATGCGAGAACATTAGTGGTACTGTCCGAGGTTAGGTCAAAACTGTCCGAACCCCTGGTGAGTTGATATACACAATCAAAACCGTTAATTTGTGTAAATCTACAAATATTTCTACAAAAATAAATCGTAATACAATACAACATTTCATTCATATTGGCATAATTGGCTTAAAATTGTTTTCTTCCAATGATAATTTACAATACGATGTTTGAAAATATTTGGATAGGAACACCGTCCGAACCTCGGTCAGTTTGCCCTACTTATTGCAATACGCTTTTCTGGATCGCTATATATAGCAAAACAGAAATGAATAACGATACCCATCCTTATAACAATAGTATGTTGGAAAAGTAACTGATTAACACTGGGTACAAATAGTTTATTTCATAAAAAAGTTAATGTTCGGTTATTGTGTCAGAAAAAAATAGCTGTATTTTCTTGAGAAGGATCAACATACTTGTCTATCATTCTCTTTGATCAATTAATTAATCAAAGCCTTGATAATGGTTCACTGAAACATACTTTAAGAATATAGTTTTAAACGGGTCTCTTCTTTCAGAAAACGGTAAAACGGTAACTTTGTTCCCTTCTACTCTATAAATCATTTAATAACTTCTTTGAGTGGCATTTAGAAGTTGGAAGTCAAATAAGGACGAATATTTTATGGATAACAACTTCTTTATTCTGAGTGAAAACGATACAAGAAGCTGTATCGAAACGTCGTGTACTTAGCATAAAGAAGTTGTTATCCATACAATATTCGTCCTTAAAATCATTTAATGTTAATACATCATCATTTGGTCGAATCGTTTGCTTTAACAAGTTACAGGAATGGTAGCAATTGTTTTTGAGGAATTGACATTTCCTCCGTTTCCATTTAATAGGAAGGAGAAGGAAAAACTAAGAGATTAGGGAAAACATGATAAAACGCAGATAGGTGGTGCTTCAGGTTGATATCTTAATGGGGAATAACACAGATTTTAATGAACTATACCACACAATATTGTTTGTTCTTAATGGGTTCAATTTCGCTCTGAGTGCCTTCTTAAAGAGGAAGAAAATATAAAATGTGAAATGAGAATTCAACATCAAAAGAGACAAAAATCGATCTTAATGCTAATTTCAGGCTGTGGGCATGTGAAACAGCAACATCATTATAGTTAGGAGAATATTGATGACTTGACTACCATTTTGGAGAAATTATCATGAAGAGGATGGATACATAATAGGCTCAGTTCATTCTGCATACAGGTGCTACTAGTTTATAAGTGATTACGAACAGAATATTGTGATTTTATGAAGATGCAATCAAATATATGTAAATGAAATGACACAAAAATAAAAGATTAATGAATGTAACTTTATAATCAATGGAGTATAACTTAAATGAATTAGGTAATCAACTTCTATGATATAGATATTCACTTTCAGTTAGGATTGTTACAGTGTTAAAGCTTAATTGCTAATCAATTGTTCCCTGACAAATGATTTTTAAGTTAATAGTGCTGCCATTGAAGTCCCTGATAAGTCATTGTAATTCATTATGTTATAAATACACAAGATAAAATATCAATAACATGTCAGTTAAATGTTCATGTAAAACATTATTATCATCAGCTTCTACAGTAATTATTCGTGACCAGGTGTAAACAATTACTTAATTACTTATGCAGACACACACCTGTAGACCTATTGCATATTCTAGAACAAATTATATCTTGTCATTTAGGTGCTGAAAACGTCGGAAATGAAAACCTCAGGTAGATATACTGAGGGACTCGACAATCACATCAATTTAGTTTACAGAGTTAACTACTTAGTGGGTTGCCAGTGATTTAGGGTTATTGCGTCAAGAGTTCCTCAATGTTTGAAAAAATTGGAGGAAAGTTGTAATCTGATAGAATACCGTTTATTTTTTAATGTCAATTGATTTCTGTAAGACTAGTCAGGCAGTTGAAAGTACAAATGACTTTTATTTCGTAAGATTCGAGCTTTTTGTAATTGATTAAGTAAACTAAGAAAGGTTTATGAAAATATTGAAAATGTTCCCTGGTAGAACTGAACCTGTGATGGGAAGATCAGATAACAAAATGTGGTAGATTTTCATTTTTTTAGGTCTCTAAGGTAGGTCTGTTGTTTGGATTAGACTGCATTTGAAGGAAAAACAGTTAAACTCACAGCTGTTATAATACATGTCTAAAAACTCATCATGTTGACTCTCTTATCAGGCTAATATACCAGTATCTGTAACCGGTGTAATAGGCGTGTCTTCTTATAGACAGTCCCGTGACAGTGCTTCAACCAGATTATACTGTGATGTTACCCTGTCTGTGTTTTATATGAACTTTGGGCCTAAAAGTAATTGAAGGGTCCGAATGACAGGGTATTAAAACATCAATAAAATGCAACCTTTTCCTTAAAAATGATTGAAATGAAGATATTCTGACAGCTAAAATGATTAACTATCAATCAACCATTTCCTTGAAGCCTTGAGTTTGGTTGCAGAACGTACACTCACAACAAATCGAGTGATTTTCGAGTTTGGTTGCAGTCCGTGCAGTCAACTGCAACCAAATTTTTCGTGTCTTGACAAACACTAATTTGGTTGCAGAGATTTTAGTTGCTTGTTTAATAGCAAAGAGGCAAGTTTAATTGCAGGAGTTTTATAATTTACCTTATTTGACTTGAAAATAAAAACAAATCAACAGCTCCATTTTGACAGATTCCCTCTCGCAGTGTGTGTGACGTAATGCCATGCGGTATGTTACGTGTCCTACACTTGGTTGATTCAATCTCAAACATTTCCAACAATTTTTCAAATTTCCTATTTATTGATTGATAATTGATTTTGTTCTGTTTTTAGATAGAAACTATTTGTTAAGCTTACTTATTGTTGTTTATTTATATCAAAATCATTTTGCAATTAAAAGGATTTCTGACAGCCAATGAGAATATTTTTTTAGATATGACAACAATTCGAATGTTATACAGGAGCATGTTGAAACACTGGAATGAAATTTAGGGATTAATTTGGTCAAATAATATCAAAAGTACCTACCATGACATGCTTTATAATAGAAATTGTTAAAATAATCAAGGCCAGTGAAAGATTTCTATCCATAATGTCAGAAACGATTTCAAAACCTGATGTGACATGATCGAAAACCGGACTCGTTAGCGATCGGTAAGTGGCTGATATGTCATTGAAATGTAAATAAAAAGCCAGGTAAGTGTTCAACATTTGTCAAATCATCATATATTCCATCTGCAACCACATTTGGTCAAGCCCAGGCGCTTCTGTTTAATAAAAACGTGTATTTTCTTTGAAATATAATTTAGTTGCAGTTTCCTGCAACCAAACTCGAAATTATGCGATTTCATGGTGATTAATCTTTCTGAAACCAAATAAATTCAATGGTGTCATTCCATATATCATGGTGAAGATACTTACATGTATCTCAGCTTTCAGAAAATTCCAAATTGAGTCTTTTGCCAGAGCTAGGTTGCATTTAACAGCCCTTATTGACATCCCGTCATACTGACCCTTCAATTACTCTTAAGTACTCTTAGTAGGCGTAACAAGGGAATATCACCGTGCTAATGAATGAATCGAGAAGTTACTTCTTCGTTTTCATAATACAGCAACTTCTTAAAATATGTAGGGCTTGTCAAAACTACAACTTAGAGGAGAGAACTAGTTTTCGCCGTTTCCTGGTTGATAGTTTATATGATAGAAATATTATTTCATTTGACCAAAAAGTTTTCCAGTTGCTGCAAACAAGTTTTCCCACATGTTTTGGTTATCACATGGGCAGGTATAATCGCTTCCCTTAAAATTTACTACTTTTAAAAAATGTTTTGTCTTTTAAACCAATTATGTAAACCAAAATCGTACGGGAAGTTACTAAACTGTTTAAACAGGGAGAATTTGCTGCAGAACCAACCATTATAGAATGTCATGAAAGAAGATAAGAAACTATAACTGGTTGGCATCGTAGATATAAAAGGCAATCAGTTCATTGTATCTAAAAGCATAAAAGGCCAGGTAAGGAATTTCATCAACTCTAGTAACATTCATACATCCTTATGCAAATTTGTAATTCCTGGTCAGGAAAGGGCAACACACGTTGTAAGATTTAAGTTATGTATTAGATGACAAACTACAATTTCCGATACACTATGTTAACTTCAGTGATACGTTAAGATTATACATGAGTCAAGAGGAATTCACATCGAGCAGGGAATAGTAAATGCGATGTGTGCTATGATTACTCTGAGGATATCAATGAAACGATAAGGCAAATCTGCCACTAATAATGTGTACGTTTTCAGAAAAGCATCTCGTTCGTTTCGAGAACGATACTGGATATTGAGAACGTTAATACAATTTGTTGCATGATAGTTTTCATTATACATTTATCACTTTAACTTTCCTATAAAATAATGTTCATTAAACCCTGTATTCAACAAGTCTTAAATTCAATTCAATATTAAGTTTCCTTAACACATTCATTTCCGAAATAACTTCACCATCATTTCGTTTTGGTTACATAAAACAAATTAACTTTGTCCACGGAATTAAAATAAAAAGCTAAAAAGTATAATCAACAAGTATTTCTAAACGTTGATTTCTAATTAGCGTAAGTCTTAACTATTGTCATTCATAGTACTTTCTTACAATCAACTCTCATGACCAACTTTAAACTGAAATTGCTATAGGGGGAAATTAGTCTAGCATTGTTTGTAGTAAAGCTTATCAAGCATCTATTGAAAATCAATAGCGGTCAGAGGAATTTAAGCAGTGGAAAGATTTGTCTGGAGACATGAATGAAGCTGTGCGTATCCTCGGTTCTGGAAATTCTGGTTAACTTGGGAGCCATTTATAAACATTTCCCATTTGTATTCAGGCAAAGACATTACTGACTCCCTAGTTTCTTTATGCAATTGATGTGTCAAGGCGACTTTGATAGTTGTTTATAGTCCTCATCATTTAGGTCAAATAGTCATTAAAGCAGCTGGTTAACTGTTCTTATGGTTGATATATTGACATATGTATTTAGTAAACGAGTATTTTACTGTTATATGGATTGACCATGAACACATACATTAAGAACGAATCATGTTCTGTTGTGGTTGTTGTTATGAAATACAGCTTTAATAGAGATCTAATACTGATATGTTTTAGTTTTGATTTCATATGTTTTGACACCATGATTCTAATTGTCACAATGTCCTCGTGATAATTTACCAACTATATATACCCGATTTATAGCAACGAATGAACCATAAAATAAGCTGTGAATAACATTCAAGGTCTTCACAGAACTATTGTTAGTACTCATTTAAAATATATGCACCAAAATCAGTAACAAACGTAGCCTGAGACAAAGGAATAATGCTTGTATAAATGAAACCTATAATGTTGTCACTGAAAAAATTTGTATTTCATGAACATCACTTAACATAACATATCCTTGGCCTCGCTTTTAACAATATTGAAACAATAATGATTGCTAAAAAATGAAGTCAATGAATTCATCTAAGTCATTTTATGATATTCACTTAGCAAGTAAGTTTTGTTGTAGAGATATTTTTCTGATTGTATGGTTTAATCTGTTAAGCTTCGACCTTTCAGAGAATTGAATGTTAATTATGTGTGAACATTGGAAGAAATCGATTGTGTGCGGAAATAGTTGAAACTCAATGATGTGCACACCCCCTACAAATAAATCAAGGAAACTTGCTTATTGAATAATTTCTCTTGAAAAATTACGGCTAATTAAGATATAGAGTACAGTTTCCATCAACATATATAGTTTATCTATTTGCATTGTTTATTAATAGATAATTAAGGGAACTTGTGTCATCGGAGGTTTTAAAAGCATTTTGGTAGAAAATACCAAAATCAAACGGAGACACTACTATTGCAATGATCACATCGCAATATCTGCACTATCTGTACATAAACTCTAGTTGACAGTATTTGATGAGGAGATTTTCATCACTGTGTTAGTCTATAACTTTGAAATCATTGATATTTTTAACTGTTTCTTTATGGTGGACAAAGGGGTCCATTAAATATGTTTTACCAATGAGAAGTAATACTGATTTAGAGACCACGCCCTGATGCTATACTATAAGTTGTATGCTTCTCACGAGGGTAATACGGTCTGATGTACCATCTTTGTAGAAATGTTGCTCTAGCCGCCAGGCGAGGGCTGACATTTCTACCAAAGATGGTAGATCAGACCGTATTACCCGAGTTTCTTAAAACTAATTGCCGAAACATGCTTAAAAACTATTTGATTTTAATTATGAGACATAAATGAAGCAATACGGAAGTTGTTCCAAATATAACATAGAATGATAAGAAAGCAAACTTATAATTATTAATCACGAAAACAGCTAATCGAACAAATGTAAACCCTGCACACCGCGTGCGTCCCTTGGTAACGTCATCTTAAAGCTATGCGACACCTCTTCTCGGAGAGGAGCTGTTGCTATGGCAGCGGGTACATGAAATTTGTACACTGTGAGAGGTGAGAGTTGCGGGTAACATAAGATAAAACGAGTCGATCGTCAGCCAATCAAAAACGAGTATTTTACAGTAAGGTAAGATCAAAGATGTTCCTGCATGTTTGGTAACAACTTCAACATGGGTGGCATTTTCGAAATTCGCTGAATTGGCAGCAATTCCGTTATCCCAACTAAAAAAATGTCTTCCACAATGAAATTTTGTTATTTTTTAATAACATCTCATGTTCATTTGGAGATCATCCACACAAAACTCTAGCTTTAAAATCTCTTGTTGAAACCATTATCTGGAGAAATTATAGTTTGACATAGCTTTATAATATGTTATAAGCAAAGGAGAATGGTTGCTAAAGTATCTTACATTGAGGACATCAAATAATGTTCATATCAGAAGCAGGGATAGTGTGAATATTGGAAGAAATCGATTTTGTGCGGACATAAAGTAAGTCCAGTGATGTGCACATCCTCCTACTAATGAATCAGAAATGTGTACCAGGTAAAGTACGTAAATAAATCAATGGACACTTGCATGTTGACTTATTTCCTTTGAAAACTGATGGCTAATCAAGAAAAAGAGTAATTAACTAATATAGTTAATTCTTTGTATGGTAAATGAACAGGGTATTAGAGAATGTGTGACATCAAAGGTTTTAAAAACACATCGGTTAAAAACACTAAAATCAAACTGAGATATTTAACAGATAAAAGCCCCTAATTGCAATGATCACATCACATATGCTGACAAAGGTATATACTTGTAAATCAAACTCTAGTTGACATTGTTTGAGGAGCAGATTTGTATCACTTTGTTAGTCTGTAACTGTGAAATCATAAATACTTGTTAACTGTTAAATGGTCGAAAAAGGATCCATAAAAACATGTTTAACTCTTGAGAGGGAGGACAGATTTGGTTACCACGTATGTTGATGCATGTGTACAATAGCAGCATGGGTAGTAATTCTGTAATCCCAACTCAACTCTTCTACAATTGAATATTGATAGCTTATATGTACAGTATGTCTCATATTCGTTTGGAGCTCATCTACACAAAACTGTATCTTTGAAAGCACTCACTGAAAACATTATCTGGGGTAATTGGGGGAGATGTATTTGGGAGTAAACTGTTGTTTGATTGATAGAACTTTCTCCTTATAACCGTGTACATAGTATAAGCCAAAATGAGATCATTTCTATAGTATCCTACATTGAGAAAATAAATGTTTTTACCAGACACTAAGAGAAAATTATAAAAGGGAGAGGAATATTGTTTTAAAGTTTTATTAAAAATATAGCATACAAAAGTACCATGATACATCATGAAAACAGCTTATAGTTATGCAGACATCTGCAGATATAGAGATAGGCGGAAGGACTTGGTTTATTTCCCAGGTTAAGAAAAAATGATAAAACGGTTATTTCATGTAACAATAAGTTTTTCATTGAAAATCCGATGGTTTAGATTTAGATTCATGTCAAAATGTAAGATAAATAAAAACATGTATTTCAATATACCTACTAAACTTAGTGGGAGATGGTATGTATAAAAACTGAGAGCTCAGTGTCATCGATCAATGAACGAAACGTCTACATATTTGGAAAGATGACTGTCTGTTTTACGTTTCAAGTAGACTGAACAAAACTGTAAATTCCTAACATGACCAGCATGTGATAGATAAGTTTATCATATACTATTTTTATTTTAAAAATGTCAACAAATGCAAGTAAAAGTTAACTATTTTACGCCTCGTGAGCAATATTCGATAACAGCTGATATTGTGTGTTGTTTCTGCTTTGATCCATGACTATTTGAAGTGTTCTTGGCAACAAATTGCGATTATTTGGATTATAACTTTGTTATTGCCGATGTTGTGGGACCATAAAGATGAAACAAGTTTAGTTGAAGAAAATTTGTCATGTGAAAGGAAACAGGTTTTCTTCTTTGCAAGCTCTTCCTAAATGAAATTTAATCTAGTGAATCACGAATGCAGTAAATGACGTCAACCAAATTGCAGATATATTTATATGAACTGATTATTTTATAACTTGCGTTTGCGATTGGTCAGTGTGTTTATTACACTGACATTCCAATAAATTAAAGAATATTCATGTCTATTGTATCTACCGGATGCTTTGAATCTGTTAAACGAATGTGTAGCCTTTTGCTCGTCTGATATTCGATTTTAGTTCTCGCGTCAAAGGATTAGTACTTTGACGATCATGTTTTTCTAATCGTTCAAAAATAACGAAACTCGATAGCTTTTGCTCGTTATGTATTGATCAAATTACTATTTTTATGACATAATAATTAACAACATGTTTTTTGTATTCCTTTTTTACTACACTGATACATATTTCCAATATTTTGTCCCCATAAGAACTCTACATTCTCGACTCAAACTTAACCATTGACCTAAAGGGGCAGTAGCACGTTTTTTGATAATTCTATATTTCAATTTGTTCACAGATAATTGTAAGTTAATGCTTAATGTATTATTTTGCCAGTGTCAAAAATCTCATTACACAAGCCAATCATCCATTGTCAGAGGACAAAGCATGAAGATTCACATAAAATCACTTGGCGGCCATTTTTTGTGAACACCTTTAATTCATTTTGTGTAAGGAAAAGAAATCGCATGGTTAAACTTTATGTTATATATTTGAATTATTACTTCTCCATTAAGTTTAAATACATCTTCTTTCAATTGGAACCATTTATTATTTTCCTGACATCACCTTTTATTCCCCCTAAAAACGTGCTACTGTCCCACAACCCACATAATTCGCACTTTTAACACACGGAGCTTATACGAACATTTGGCGACTATCAGAAGAATCGCTTACGCATTTTACAATAATTAGTTTGGCATCTTGTCAAGCAATAATGCTTATTTAACATGTCTGCACTCAACGATTGAGCAAGTATGTTATCATGATGACTTAGTAATGCCTGAATGGGTTAAGACAATAAAGTCTATCATTTCAAAAAGACACGTTAACGTGAATATTGACATTCATTTCAGGAGGGTGTACCAATAAATTCTGTAAAAATGTCTTTCATGTGTCAATGTGCTTCCAAACAAATTGTTTTTATATACACACATAATGAAGCCTGAACATAAGATAGCTGCTATGAAATATTGTTACAACATTGGAACGTAAGTGTGCTAATGAATATAGATTCTACACCTTGATTTGTGTCCAAATAAACAGCAACAGAAAATTCAAAAGTTAATTCAGAACTCAACAAAGGTATGTGAACGCAAACAACAGCTGTCAGGTTCCGACTACCATCTGGATACCACAATAAAATTACTTCTGTCATTTAAAATGGCTTTGTTAGCAAGAAATTATACTAAATCAATCTTCTCTTATATATAAATGATGTGAACTAAACACTATCTGTGATAATGAAATACGTAATTCTAGTGTGCAGAAAAGATCAAATGCGCCGACCGCTTTTTCCTCAGGAAAGTGCAGTGTTTAAGTGACATTAGGAAACACTGTCAAATTATAAAATGATGGTATGACGTCGCTAATGGTAACCCATCTTGCGAATTTTCAATTTATGACCGAATTTAAGTAATTACATGTAGGTACAAATGTATATGTTTAATTTAAAGCTATAGTAACTAAGACGAGGTAACTTTGATATACTAGAAAATAATAGAGTTTCCCATAGCAACCATGTTTTTCATTTTCAAGAATAGTTTTACTCTGAATAACTTTAACCGCAAACAAATCAACAATTGGATTCCTGCTTTAACTATAAGAGTTCATATCAAAACTATAAATGTTG
Source organism: Steromphala cineraria (assembly GCA_916613615.1). Classification (NCBI taxonomy): domain Eukaryota; kingdom Metazoa; phylum Mollusca; class Gastropoda; order Trochida; family Trochidae; genus Steromphala; species Steromphala cineraria. The sequence continues at coordinate 73,809,650 of OU744721.1, forward strand.
CAAAAACACACGATGATGAGGGTTACCCTTTCTCTTGATTATGTATTAAGATCGGCTTTGCATCCATCGATGACTATCATCTCTTTAAGAGATGTAGTTCTTAGAATGCTACAGAAAACTGACTTGTACCAGAATAGTATCAGTCAGCATGAACCCTAAAGGGACAAGGATAAGATTTATTTCAATTGATATTGATTTCGCTACTAGAGTAGAGTTGAAAGTCATTCATGTTTTAATTTATTGATTTAAAAACATTAACCAACAAAGAAAAACTGAAGCATGTATGTGTAAAAGAAGTGTCAGATCTAATCATTAACTAACACCAATACCAAATATTGGCACCCGAGCTAAGTTTTGGTTTCCAAGGGTCAGAAACGGAGTTAGATCTCGAACACTTTGATCTCAGATAAAAGCGTAAGGGAAAATGCTCCTATCTTATTGTTTTCCCAGTGACATGGATAGTTTAACAGCTATTTAGTTTTATCAGTCACTGGTTTAAAAGCATATATTATCTTGTAATTCAAACAACATTACTTCAGTTAAAAAATTACAGTTTGGGTTTCAGCGAAAAGTAGTAAAGTGTCCATAGAAAAAATAGTTACATTTTCAGTTGTATTCTTAATGGTGATGTTCACACTTACATTCAAACATTCCAAGCATTTTTAATCTTAAAGCACATTCTTTCGCGAAAGTATAATAGTTTCACCTAGTCATTTCTAGTCAGTCATCTGTAATTTATCACACCTGAAAATATACCAATATCAGTCTATATCAATTAGTATCTATATCTATAAGTTTACCTAAACAAGTGGTTAGATTGTAGATAGTTCATGAGTAGATAAAACCCAAAACATGACTAAACCAAATGCTTGTTCGGTGCCAGTAATAGTGTATAAAACTGAGTAGATATTTCTAGGTTTAATGCCAAATTTCAATGTCTCAAATTATTATTAAAACGCAAAACAAATTACCCATGATAAATCACCTTTGATAATCATAAAACATTTTATAACAATAATATCATTAAGAAAAGTGCACATATTTAGTGATGATGTACTATATGTTTTGTATGAGATACACGATAACCTAAATGTAAGTTCTCTGTTGCGTCAAGCATACACAGTATAAATCATGACCTATTACAGATGTTGACACAGTTCTGCAGTACACTTGAGTAGCAGATCGATGTTCTCAAGTCATGATGGTCCTACCACATCTGTTTTTAAAAGTATTTCTGACTAAAACACACATAATCATCAACCCCATACATTCATTCATCAATAATATGTTATACAAACATTTTATCGCATTGCTTCCATAGTTTCTGCTTCCATAGTTAATTTTGCACATTTACCTGGTGGTGTGCCATTTTCCGTATTCCAACAAAACATGCATCCCCACTTAGATCCCTAATAGTGATATATCTATTTTGGGCAAAAAGCAAACCTTTAGTCATTTGAAAAGATGTATGAAAGATATATTTGATCATATTCAAAACTGGTTCAGCATCCTTATTTTGCAATTTCAAAAGGCAAGCGAAAGCAAATAGAACATAGGCGAAAACCATAACTGACATTCACAATACAAAATCTATGTCACAGAAATATCAGTTAATTAGGGTCAGTGGAAAGGTTACTTCTGTAGGGAAAAGACAAATTCTCGATAGAGGGTCATTCGTGATAGATATTAATGTTTATTTCCCTTTGCTTCCCACGAGACATGATATCTTAATCTGCCATAAGATATAAGTCATTTTCAGTTAACGAATAATTCCTTTTGATAAAAAAATATTCATATCTGAAACATATTTGATCAAATAATGAAAGCTGTTAATATTCTATATTCCAATTTCCCTTAATTAGTTGTAGATGATGACTGGCATTGTAAACTTACAGGCAAAAGAAAGTACCCACTTAAGTTTATTTTATCAAATGTAAGATTTTTAGTCACATATATTTCGCGTTTAGTCGTCATAATGGATAGGCGTGTCAATTTTTTAAAAATTGACAACATATTAGGGTAGGGGTCATGATAGTGTAAATTCTATTTCATACCCCTGCCGATAAACAACGAAATTTTTAACAAAACATTAACCAGACACCAATTATTTTATTTAAACTACTGCAAATATGTGTTATTGTTAAGGTGACATAACTTAATACATTACATTACTCTTTGGTATTTAGTATGTCTTAACAATTTGTGGTGTTTTCTTTTGCCTGGTGGTTTATATGTAAATTTAGTCAATGGCAAAAATTTGTTAACATAATGTAACAGTTGCATAGATCTAGATACATTGTCAAAACAAAAAGTAAAAGTGATGTCCCACAATGGTGAATGCTTCATTAATCAGTTACTGTGTATGCCAAATGTTGCCAGTTTCTATCACTGTTCATACAATCAAATCACTCCGTATTGATACAGTTAGATTATGATTTTTTCTATTGTTAACATTAACTTAGTATTTTATTAATCATGACATGTTTATTGTCCTGTTAGATGTTGACACAACACTAGAGAAAACTTGGATAGCAGCAGGAGCCGAGGCTATTAAATCAGCTTTGGCAATACCCATCTCGCTATTACTCTTGACCTTATTCTTTCTAATGGATTTGATGATAAGATTATGCGAAAGGTTTGTGATTAAAAACGTTCCGAAACACACAGTCAAGATTTAAAAAATATGGTCAAGATAACAAAATATGCCATATCACTATAACATTTTAATCAATCTGATTATTTAATTTCTACATAATTGTATTTCCTATGACCATCATACAGTATTACACTATTAGCCTATTTCACTATTAGTATTTCACTAAAACTTCCGTGTACAAACCAACATTGTGGTTAATGTTCTTTCGTGATATGTCAATCCATTTATAATCAGAGGGAAATGTTTGTCCCCAATAAATTACAAAATTTCATATATTCAATTAATTGTCTAGGATAGACAGAGTTGTTCACAATAAATAATCAAATGCGAATAGGATAGAGGGTTATTGATGGATGCAAATCATTATTTTACAATAGTTGAACTCGGATATGTATTTTGAAAAAGATACAACCAGCAATCTTACTAACGAAGGTTTAGGAAATATCTTTGTAAAACGACATACACAAGCACACCCACCTTCTTCCCTTGATAATTGATAAATAGCCAATCAGTTGATGTCTTGTATAAGGTATTGTGTTGTTTAAGTATTGACACTACCGGTAATCAAACGTGTTCTACCGGAAAGCTTCTCCTCTTCGATGTCGGAATGCAGCTCTTCTACATACACGTTGTTGTAGCCAGTTAGCACAGACAAAACCAAGTCAGCAGCGATCCAATCACATCGTCGTTATTAAAATATACTTAGCGGCGATCATTTCAACGAATGGTACAATTTAGTAATCTTGTCCTTGCAAAGTGATAACGAAACCTGTTGCCCGAGTTCTTGCGATTGGCTAGATGAGCTTCAATTGTACGTCAGAAATATTCGACAAAGATGGGTGCTGACCGACCATAACGAAGAGGAAATTCAATCTGGATTTAGTTCGAACCCTGATAAAGTCAATATTTTGAGAATTATAGGTCTGAGTAGGGTCAATTTTAATCAGACTGGTCTTTACAGCGTTATTGTAGTAGTTGAAACCATATAAAATACATAAGATATGTATTTAAGCAATGTTAAGCAAGTCCTTTGTACTCTTCTTTGTAATGAAATGACTATGTAAAGCTTGTGACGTCTATAGACAATGGACAGTGAGAGTACTAATCAAATTCAAATAATTGTGACTGGCAGGTTAGGAAGGTTAGTGATATTTACCTGAGGTGCGTAGATATTTGCCTTTCAAAACTAAGCCTATATATTTATGGCCAAGGCACTAATAACTAATTCATCAATGTCAATTATCTATGCCACTTATGAAACACTACATTTAATATGAATCATAATGTAAAGCATTAGCCATTCATTTTCAAGACACAACGTCTTCTGCTGGCATTAGAGTAGGCTATTAGGAATGATATACATCTTTTTATTTGAAGCTATTAACTTTGACAGTTTTCATTAAGAAGGAAACGACTTCAATTAAATCTAGATCGCATGAGGTTATGCACACAAATCATAGCATTGCAAGCACATTACACAAAAATGGTAACCTACAAAAAACGTTTTGGTTTCAAATAATTTATCAGAATGCAAATACACTCATTCGTTTTGATAACATGCAAACATTACAACTCTTTGTATATGGACAGTACAAAACTTGGTACAACAACAGGAGGATGAAGGGCCTAGTTATATAACTATAAAGTTAAACTCACCTATAAAAGAAACTTTACACTTTCATATGCATAGATGAACCTCTCTGGAATCACGTTGACAAACAAGTAAGGCAATGACATAAACCACTTCAGGTTTAAACTGGTTTAAACAATGTTTATTTCAAACAGAAAGGGGATCAGTGAACAGGCTAGTAGCCTATCTGAATACCTTTACCATGTATACATGTTTAATCTTATCTAAATTTATCGTCACTGACAATAAGATCTTTGGCAGACTTATTATCTTATCTTATAAAATAAACAGAAAAACGCTTTGAAAGGGTTAAATAACCATGAACAGATTTTACCTATACTTTGTTGATTTCGTCAGAAAAAAGATTATTCCCAAAAAACAAAAGATTGAAAATCATAACCATTGACGTAAAAAAACCACTTTAAACCAAAAATGAAAACCAGATAGATAACAACTTCAAAGTGCATGATGACCGCAGCTTTACATATGTTAAGAATCGATCAAATTTATGATCCATGTTTCATTCCCTGAGTAGTGGTTTAGTTCTTAAGCTACGTGATACGATATACCAGAGAGAAAATATTATTACCATATTTATGATTTCAATATTTCAATCAATGAGGAGATTTCGTAGGATTTACATTTAAGTTATAAATACTATTGCCAATTACAGGTGTATTTTATACAGTATTTTCTATATTTATACCATGATAGTGATTTCTAGTGCTATTTTGTTATGAAAGGATAGCGGTCCTTTGTTGCGACCCACTGCACACCGACCTTGTTGTTATTAAATGAACATTAAATAAAGATTTAGGATTAAAACTTTTGACCAGACCTTTAATGGTTGGACAATGTATTGACAAATCGCTAGCTCTTTTTGAATAAGATTGAATAAACGTTGGCAAGTTCCAAAATAGCTGACGGTGTGAAATGCAATGAACGCATGATATATATTACCATCATCCACATTAACTAATGATAGAGCAAATTTGTACAGTATTGTTAGAGGTCATGCTACGAAATCTTTTATTGAAATTTTCAAATTTTCTCTACTTTGGCTCATTGGGGAACGATTCATAAACATTTCCCTTTCATATTCGATAATTCATTCTATTGACGACCTAGATTTCTTTATCAAATCGGTGTGTCAAGGCGACATGATTGTTGTTTATTTCACTTTCAATTAAGTCTTTTGTTGTTCAACCAAAGGGAGTTTAAGTTTCATTCATTTGGATTATATTAAGAATATATCAAATACTATCATCTCAACACAAGTTGTTGTTTCACTGTGAAATTCAGCCATATATTTTAGTAAACAGTTTTTGAATTTGTTATTATTACCAAACTGGACACATTTACAATAACAGCAAAAGTAAAATTATATGTACCCACACATTTTGATGTAAGTATCGCTGGTGTCAAGAATCTACAGGGATCGAAGAACTTACGAGTATTGACAATTGGATGAATATGAAAGAATGTGCATATCTTACTGATACCCAACTCAAGTTAGGTCATCTTAATCATTAATTCTTGACGTTGAACAACTGAACAAATACGTTATTCAGTTTGAATGCAACAATGACGAAGGTTGAACTGGACACAGTGAGGTGTTTGTCAGTAACAGGTACGACCTCCTTGAGCATGAATAACACCCTGGCATCGAAGGCTCTTGCTGTCTTTAAGAACTCGGATATCCGCTACTTGAAGGTTGTTCCATTCTTCAACTAGGGCAGTTCCAAACATGTTCAATAGGGTTTAGATCCGGAGAATGCGCTGGTTAACAAATTTCCATTCCAGAAACTGTTCTACAACTCTTTCGCAATGAGAACAGAAATTGTAATCTATCGAGAAAATTCATCAACACCAGCGTACAGTATAACATATACATCAAAGATACCGATACCATCAGTAAAATGAACTGGGGCCAGTCATATCATAGAGATATTTGTATATCGAAACACATTTGATCTTGGTGAATAAATAGGACAAAGAAAAGATATTAGAATTTATTTCTGACTGCAATGTATGGTCATGTGATCAAAATGATATTCAGAATCAATTGTACTTTTGTAATCTGCCTCAGACTGCCACAAATCATATCGATCATTTGGAGTGATCGTGTCGTTGAGGACAAAGAGTATTCACTCAGTAAATTATTCAACAACAAATTACGGAAAGAGATACTAGTATAATATGATTACTTGTCCTTTTGTACAGGTATAACAAGTACTTTTTGAACAATCTGTAAGTGTGTGAGTGTAACACATTGCTCATTTCAATCATTTACCCTTCTTAACTTATCACAACTGACACCAGTTGCAAATTTATGACATCCATAAGCCCAATCCAGGTTTTAGTTTATCGGTGCAAGTAACAAATTATTTATATAAGTAGGATGCTTTCAAAACAATTTGATAAAATGATAACCTTATATTTACATATACAAGCCTTTGCAAATTTACATAAAGAAATACCCATAATCAAAAGTGTCTGTTGAATTGTCGAATCTTCATCACTTGCAATTGTGTTTGGTAATATATTATATTTCAACATGTTATCACATATGGACGCGATAATTTGAAGGACATTATTTTTATATAACTGAGATTAACATGAAATTATTTGAGCGTTTACTCAATGTAAACATAAAGCTGAAAGGATGTAAATGAATCGGCTATGCTAAAAGCAAAATGGTGTCCTGTAATAGAGACTGCTTGCCAAATCAGTTACTGTGAATGTTAAGAGAAATCGTTTCAGTTAAAAAATATTTGCTTACACCAAAGCTTGGCCATTGAATAACATCCTGTGTCTATGAACATTTGCACTGTGTATATAGATGATACCGTGACCTTAATACGTCATTTCTAGTCCCTCGAAAAATATTATATCATATTTTTAGGGAAGAAAGACTTAAAGGTTTGGCTGTGAAATTGCCTTTCTTTAAAGATAACAACGCTTATACTGTGGAAAGTATTATTCTACTAGAACAATTGACTTGAGTTTACATGCATTGTTTACATGCTTTATATCAAGAAGTGATAAAATATGTTTTGTAAGTCGTATATGTCTTTCTTCACCGTTCACTTTAGTGTTTGTTCTTCCTGGTAATTGCTGTGTTCGAATCACTTACTTGGAAAAAGTGTACCTCGTTAACTTATTACAGACCTTTGAAAGACCTACAATGTAACACATACATTATTTTTTTTATAAATCTTATTGTATTTGATTACTGATCTGTTATTTTCATTCTTGAACAAAGCACTGGTTGATAAAAAAAGGCGATATGATAATTTGACACATTAATAAGCTACATATCAAGAGTTGGAACATCATGTGATCAATAACTAGTGAAATGTCTTTTGCATTATATTTCATATGCTCACCCGAAAATTCGAGTGACCGATAAAAAGCCAATAAAATTGAAAACAAACTAGATATATAATAAGTACAGTCGAGTAAAATTGGAAAGAAAACCAGGATTGTAAAATAATAATCACATCCAAACTTTAAGACATTCATTATTGGACGTGCTTTCAAGGCGATTTTATCATGAACATAGACAGGTTTTGCTTTCAGAATTATTTTTATATCCTCATTAGAAGGTCTATCCTTTCTCTTATTCCCACAAAACATATCTTCCCACTTAGTGGGAAATGCAGATATTGGCTAAGTTATTATTTAACTAATCAATTAGCTAACGAAGACAATTCATCAGTCAACATCACATTGTAAAGCATAATGCTAAATATATTTCGAAATAACTTCAAACTATAGAACTTGACATCCGTTTGATGTATTGCGCAGTCGTTTCTGAATTGTTGAACAGTGCCGTTTATTGACAAGAGCTTAAGAGGAATAAGAAAATCAATGTTACATGTTTACAAACAATGCTAATATTGATCATGGTAAATTTCTGACATTATCGCTAATTATACACATTTGCATTGTCGTGTACCTTTTATGACAAAGAATACCTTTATAATGTTAAAAAGGTTAAAAAGGGTATGGAAAGAATTATCAGCCTATTATTAGGAAAGATCGGAAGATTCTCTCGGAGACCAGCTACTCCTCATATCACACAGGATGATCTCGCATGAACGCCAAGAGGTATAATTCTCACATACAAATATCTTGTTTAAAAGGAGGTACAAAGTTCCTTTGATTTTCTGAACATGAAAGTGTAAATACTTAACTTAACCTACGAGTTCTAATAAGTCGAGAGGTACACTAACATTCTGTGCAACTCACTTTGATTAAAGCTGTTAAAGTTGAGTGGCGGTAATTCGTTAAAGTTGACTACATATCGCATTGTTATTCGGATTTTTCAAAGGCTAAAAAGGATAATTCCTGATAGTTTGGTTTATCATCTACATTTGTAACACATTTATGCGATGAAGTATTACATTTTGGTTGCAAACACTATACAAATATGAATCAATTCATAGCTATATGAGACGCACACGCTGATGACGCAAAAGATGCTGATTTCATAAAAGTATTAAATCATGCATTGAAGCTAATCATATTAACAGTATTAACAACTTAACTATTTACCTGTCAAATCAAAACTGGTTTCACTGTTTCCTGAACACAGGTAAGAAGTTTGATATCAAGTGATGTGAAATAATCATACACAACATGGTGGGAAGCTAGTACATTGTAATGTGGTATCAATAACACAGTCAACATAATACTCGCTTATCTGATGTAACGTTGTAAAGAGCTTCTGTCTTTGATGCAACCAATGATGTATTCGAACATTTCGATGTGACTGTTAATCATTACGTAAGTGTGTATCTGCTCCTGTTTCAGTTTCAGTAACAGTTTCCAGAGGGAAAAATAGATAAGAACAAGAAATTTATTGAGCTTGACAAATAAATTCTATTAAAGAAAATGTGTACTTTCCCATTACCGAAACGTAGAATCCACAAGCTACACATATGAATTGTTAACACAGTTATGTAAATTAGTTTTTATAAGCATTCATGCTGCAAAAACATCATCCTCTTTGAACCTGAAATATGTTCGTTTCCAAGAGTTAAGGAAATCAAACAAATCTTGATTTTCTGATAATAGTTTCTTTTTGTGGCAATAAGAGGAAAACACATTAAGTTATTTTACTTTGAAACTGGCACTTTTGTGCACTAAGAATACGTTTAAGAGATCTAAACTGAACATGGAATCAATGAGGTTAGCGCACAATAATTAGGGTTAATGACTAAGATCAAACCTTTCTACTACATTAGTAAAATTGAATAGGTTTGATCAAAGAGAAGTCACTTAACGGAAAGGCTTTGGACTAATTACTCACTCGTATGTTAGCACTGTTAAGGCAAGTGTGAAGCTCTTCTACTTATGAGTAACGGTGTATATTTTGCCAGCTACAAGTCAGAGCATTAACTATGTTGAGGAGGTTTCAAAGGCGCCTTTGTCATTAAAAGACTCCAATTATCCCGCTGCAAAAAAGGTTATAATACAACTCCTTGATTCCAACGCCTTCATAGTAACTATGTAACTAGACCACCCCTTGACTTCTACGCCTTCACACTTACTATGCAACTAGACGGCTCATATCAACATTTGTTCTTTTACTATTGAGGCGTTGAAATATAGGAATCGTCTCAAAAGTTGTTCTTGCAACGGGAATGATTGGGGTCTTAAAATGGCAAAGGTGACACGTCGCATCACCTCTTGGAAGAAAACATGTTTTAAAATTATCATTGTAATTATAACCTGCAACTTTTTCATCGTCGATTATGTGAAGTGTAATCTACAATGTGTTCATAACATCATCTATCAATATAGTGCATCTTTAGGTAGACAAACAATTCTTAAGAATCCCCAGTTCCTGGTTGATAAATATTATCATGTCACAGTGACGTTGACATAACATGGTTATAATATCACTGACAGTCATACAGAAGATGCGTTTTCTGTTGTTATGGATATGAAACTTAATTAACAAACTTATTCTTTGTGTGATATCAGAAAACTATGTAGCTGCTTTAAGTTTTGTGTGTAATAAATATTTTAAAATCATGTACAGTAAGGTTGTTTAAAATATACAGTATACTCCCTATTAAGATGACCTCATCATACTTTCGAGATTGCTGTGGCAATTGAGTCAGAACTGTATAAGGAGAAGAACTACCATTGTTAATTGAATGATGATTGAACCATTAGTAATGCCTAAAATGTTGACCGATATTAACAAAAGATAATTTATCAAGACAGACTCACTGATTAAATCCCGTAGCCCTTGTATCAAGTTAACCATAACAAAAACGTACACTCCAATACGAATCTACATAACTCGTAAAGATAATAATGAAATATAAATTTACACCACGTTTGATACAAGCCTTTGATTATACACGGAAATACTTACTTGTCTATATGCTTTTGACATATGTTAGTTCTTTCTGGGGACACTAGCTTAGTGAAGTATATTCATTTTATCAGCTTCACATAGAAATGCATTATACAGTTTGTACATGTGGTAGTTAACTGGTTTACTTACTAAACTCATAGATACAATAATTGTTAATCGAAAATCATAAACAGGAATATCAAAACAGGGAAAACAGTAATACAATCTATCTTCAATCAAAACTGGAATCTGATTTTTCATTTATGTAGGTTACATATCAGTTTTCTAGAAAAGCACTTTTATATCGAAATGACGTTGCGCAATTGCCATATCTCTACCTAATTATCATCCAAAATCTACCCTTTTCTGCATGCAAATTACAGACTTGTGTCACTGTTGAGAACCCTGGTGACCTTGCTCGATGTATTACTGGGTCTCCTTCTACAAAGTAACCTTAACTGCCATTCATTAACATAACACTAAGACTACCGTAGTGACTTACGATCACCTTAGTGCTTTGTGAAAGAAAGCCTTTTTCAAAATTTTGGCGGTGATCCCAAGACATGAGGAGACACTGTAATTTAATTTGCCTTGATGTTGTACTTCAATTCATGAGTGTAATAAAGAAATATATATATAAGACGAAAAACACCAAGAAAGAAAATAAGCAAGCCAGTACTATCATGGTGCATATAAAGACTTCAAATGATCTCTTCAGCGGACGTTCGTCGTTTTTATGTACTTGCTGAGAGGTACGTCTATCGACACTGAGTTAATGGTCACCTTGAAACTTCGAAATCCTCTAATAGACCCATAATGACATTGGAACGTCCATCAAGGCCAATTTACAGAATTAATAATATTTCATTTAAAGAAATTCGATACACAAACTAAATTCCCTGTTTCTCTTGGTTTAACTAAAGATAGACAGATGTTGCATCGTCAACACGGACAGAAAAATGATCTTTATGTCACATCGTGAATTTGATGGACGATCATATCATTCAAGGTGAAAAATGTTATTCTGACATAAACCGAAATCATTGTAAATTTTGATTGAATATACATGATACATCAATGTTTTTGTGTTTGTCGAGGGTTATACAATTAATTTATTTAAAACCAAACATTACTAATTACAATTACAACATGTCCAACTCTTTATAGTGGACAATATTCATCATCAAAGGAAGGAAAGAACAAAAAAGGAACTTATAAATTAAGATTGGAGACAAACAACCTCCTAACATCACATAACGTGATGCCTCGTGAAAGACGAGGACTCCTTATATACATATTCCTCTTGGGTAAGGTGTAATGTTCCCACATATGACGACTGAATGTTGAACTTGGATATCTGAATTTAAATGTGTAAATACACAGTACCGCTATAAAACATCAGGACTTGTACTCTAACTTATGTTGCAACTCGCCTTTGATCAACGTTGTTTGTGTATTAGAAACCCCAGAAATCTAAGACTATTCATTTCAGTAACCGACAGCTCACAATATACTTTGGGTGTACATTCTGTTTCATAGCTAACGATTATCACTCCGAATGACTTGTATCTGAATTATCAGTAAAACATGCTAACAATGTTTTCATTATTTCAATAATTATCTTACGTTTTTGCACACAAAATATCATTATAACTCAATCTAGAGATGTAGCAGACCACAATTGCACTCAACGCACAGGCTCATTCATGCAATTGTGGTGTTAACGTCGTGATGGAACTTGCATTGCAGATCATAAGATAATCTTGCTAAAATACCAATCAAAGTTGTCCATTGAAACCAGTAACAATGTCTACTGATGGCAGATATCCAAATATTTCCTGCTTGATCGCATTCCTATTACCAGTATCCTATTTCCTCTATCAGTATTCCCAGTATAGTTCACTTCATCTTCTTAACTAGTTCCAGTTGTCTGCATTGGCCGGGATGTCAATAGGTTAGTTGACCATAGCTCACCGAGTTGTAGATGATAACCTCAGTATTGACTCAACAGGACACAAGAAAAAGAACAAGAAAACGGCAAGTGTCTTGACCGTCTTAGAGACTCAAAGATATACTCCGATTTTTGGCGTGTTCAAACGGTTTAATTAAACAGTAGATATTATAATAGTGAGTGAGTTATCGTTTAGCTTTGCTTGGGCAGTTTTGTAGCCATTAGCGGTAATAGATCAATAGATGAAATGATTGAAAGCATATATATTTATCATAGGTTCCTTTAATTTAACCTTTTACATTAAAAGGAGTAAACTTAAAATATATAATAAATAATAACATATCAATTGTAACAATAGATGAAATAATGAATACATTTACAGAACCATTTGCAAAGAGTTATGTGTTTATGATATACATGTAGGTCTGTTCATATTATTGATCAAACAATAACCAAAATCGTTCGTGGGCGAAATGATAACTGTCAAGGCAAAAATTAACTTTAGAGGAAAAAGAATATATTTCAGGCTATTTTTTCTCTTGGTGAAATTGTGTAAGAAGTAAACTGTAAATGAATTAAATGAATTACATATGACATTATTACCTCAAGTGTATCCTAAAATAGAACATTTCATAACGATTATTTCCTTTCTGTGAGCGTTTGACTTTTTACTATCATTTTTATATAAACAATAACATTCTTAATGAGTTGACGATTTATTCATTCATTTCATTTGTTTTGTCAATTAATACTGATACATTTTTGTTCAATTATAAGACCATTGCATCCATACGTTAAGAAGTTGTTACGTGTATTCTCCTTTATAATGTAATGATTAAAAGTTAATTTACTTCAGGTTAAACACTAAAAGGACAGTTTCATATTTAGCACAAGCAACCTAAGGGTTAACAATTACAAAGCATGATTTTATGACGTATTGACATTGCATCGTCACAATATGGTAAGATTGAAAGAAGAAAGATATATGTGTTATAAAGAGAATAGAGTATTCAAGAAATATCATGACAAGTACAAGTACTTTTTGTTGTTGACTTATGGAGCTGGACATAACTATTGATGAAACATTCCTCGAGTGATTTGTTCTGACTGGGTAATGTACTGATACAGACCTGCCCATTTACATTCATATCCCATCAATGATCACGTAAATTACATATAGTTACTTTATATTGTCATGTTACATGCATTTTCACTTTGCATGCCATAAGACATGGCTCTAAGTTGAAATATTTGAGACAATGAAAGAATACATACATTGTTGACCCATATCTGTCAGCATGATAGCTATCTCTCGTTTGATTTTGGTAATCACTTCTGTATACATAATATTAACAGATCAAGTTTCAGTGCCTATCAAGCACTGTCACATATCCTGCCTTCAGTTTCTTCGACACATCTCTTCACATTTACTTGTATATAGAGATAGGTCCCGAACAGGCATGAATCCGTTGTACAATGTCAGTCAATGCTACAACATTATATGGTCTCACTTGACGATGAATCTCGACTGTTGTGGACTCGTATCCGTCATATTTTGCTTATGGCTACGACTTTCGTAAACATGTTTTATTCATTGTTTTGATACATATACAATGTATATATATGAAAATATATTTAAGTATAAGCCTCCAACAAAAAATAGCCTTTTCATGATTTTTTTGTCCAATCCCTTTTTGTAAAATGTAACCACAAAGATTTGAAAAAAATAGAAATATTGAATATTCCTTGGCCTTAAAACCATCTAATCAAACACCGTCTTGAAATGCCGTTTTCATCAGTTATCATCTTGACCCTTTAAAACTAAAACACAAGTTTAATACAAAGATGTATAAACGTGTGTACAAAAAAACTTGCAGGAAACTTTGTTACATGTTAAATGGTCAAAACTTCCTAACTGACTGATGTATGTATGACTCTGTGCAGGTTGTTTATTTCCGAAAGGAAATGAGATTGCTCGGGGAGAGAGCCACCTACTTATAGAGGAATCAATGGATGAATTGAAAGTCATTTCAAACGTCGCGAATATCGGTGTTTGCTTGTCGTGATGTGTTGACATATAAAGTAAATTCATTAAAGAAACAAGGTTAGGGTCACCTATCTCCACGAGTTACCCTGCTCCTAATGTTCGCTAGGAGAATGACGAAGATACGGAGTTTCCCACTCGGCATTCACTTTGTTAGAATAACACAATTTTATTCCACTTTCGATATCTTTCCCGCTTTTGTGTAATTGTTGCTATAAATATTAGGTGGATGGGCGGTGACATTGATGATACACTAAGGGATACAAATGTGCGTCATCTGTTTGCTGTACGTGGTATGATGAATTGGAATTGTTTGCTTATTCATGGCACGTGTAAACGATGCGTTTGAAAACAGGACACTTGACGTGCTTCTGACACTCATGTCATTGTCAGTTTCTCTTTCTCAAACGCAAAAAATAATTTGAAAAAATAGGCCGTTCTTAAAATTTGACTTGATTATGAATGAAATATTTAGCTTTGTCTATGTGGCCAATGTGGTATAGTAATATTCAATATGATTGGTAATACAAAACAATTCTATTTACCCATTGTAAAAATGTATGGATTTGTGAAATAAGCTGCACAAAAACATTGACTGAAAGGTGATAGTTTTTCCCGAATAATAATCTAACGAGGCACATATATTCGACCCAATTACCTTACAATAACCAGTATCCCATTTGCCTATCAGGATCTCCTAAGTATCTACAGTCATCTTCCCCCAGTTGGCTGAAGAAAACCAGATGTAAAGAAGTTACCGACTGTAATATAAACATCAAAGCCTTAGAATATATTACTTATCTCCAAATGAACTTCATGCACTGAACATAATGTGAGCTTCTCCTGTTATTATCGGGTTATCTGAGAGCATAGCGCTGTTTAATCCTTTTTGATTAAACGGTACAAAAACTATAACCTTAATCTATGACCAAATAGTCATTTACATATAAACCAACACAAGGGGAAGACCTAAATTGTTAGTAAAAAGAAGAAACATTAAAAACTCTTGCTACTGTGATATGCTATTTTATTTGTTTGCTCTTCACACGTTATGAGCAAGACTCGAGGACAAAAGCTTCATCATTTTGGTTAATACGATAGCACGGTTTGAAGGTAGAAACATGATGTATATGATATGATAATATAACTATTCCTACAGATATACCTTTATTATTTAGTAAAATATCTGACCATTGTTAAAAGGCATGCCCACGCAAACTAGTATTTATACTTCTAAAACAGGTAAGTTATAATACCTAGTGTCAATGAGATTTTTAATGCAAGTAATTGTACCTTTATGAGCCAAAGGGGGGGGGGGAGCGTGTGTGGGCTGCATCGAGATATGGTTTATGAGTCTTTAATGAACATCAAACAAATGAAATTGCGATCACTTCGCTTAGAGTGAATGACTACGATGAACCCGTTCTACTTCATTAGTATAAACGAAAAGCAGTGGTCAAACGGAAATGTCTCCGACTTATTATACACTCTTTTGTAAACACTGTCAGACTAAGTGTCTAACTTGAGAGCAACGTGTAACAATTTGCTAAAATTAAGAAAGAGGATTCCACCACCTCATGTATTGAAAAAAAACACACATCAAACATATCAGTATTATCAGAAACCATAATCATTATTATGTTTATGTGTTACACGGAAAATTAAATATACAAATCCTTTTATCATCAATGTTTCAGGAAATACCCGGAGGCACTTTGAAAAACTTGTAACTGATAAGCAGAGAATAATAAGATACATGTTCATGCAGACGCATTCTGCACTATTTTGTCAATGAAATTGCAAACTCAAGTATTTTGTTTATATCACAGAATCGACATTTCAGTTATAATGTTGCATGATAAATCTGTGAAAACGTATAAGCTGGGTACAAACTTTCTGATAAACAAAAATCTGATAAATAGTACGTATTCTTTTTGTAAATGATCTTTTAAATAATAAACATATATTTTCTAAAAGTAACACAATATTCAAATACATTTGGGTAATTTTGGTGATATCACACTTATTGACATAAGATACAAGTTCGTGTATAAATATAAATATAAATATAAATAATCAATGAGATTAAATGATGAATGAGACGACTGATGAATTTTGTCGCAAAGTTGTTCATAACACATTTACATTCGTATTCGTCTTGCATCGCAACGTCCCCTTTCATTTATAACAATCTGTCTAAACCTATGAAACAAAATCAGTATTTGATTTTTCATTGACATATTCAGCAAATTAACCAACCTTGGTCAATGTTGAGCAGCTTTTTTTCCATTTATACTTAACACATCTCTTGAAGCACCTGAGAATGAAGGAGACATTGCTGGTCGAGATTGTCTTGATTCAGTTCTTCGATGTTTTCTCTGATGCATGTAATAAGAGAAATTAATAACTGTGAAATCATTGATGTTTTAATTGTTTCTTTATGGTGGACAAGGGGTCCATTAAATATGTTTTACTAATGAGAAGTAATACTGATTTGGAGACCACACCCTGATGCTATACAAGATGTTCCTGCATGTTTGGTAACAACATCAACATGGGTGGCATTTTCGAAATTTGCGGAATTTGCAGGAATTCCGTTATCACAACTCATCAAATGTCTTTCACATTGAAATTTTGTTATTTTGTAATAACATCTCATATTCATTTTGAGTTCATCCACACAAAACTCTAGCTTTAAAATATTTTTATATAAAAACCATTATCTGGAGAAATTGTAGTTTGACATAGCTTTATCTCAATAACATGTTATAAGCAAAAGAGAATGGTTGCTAAAGTATCTTACATTGAGGACATCAAATAATGTTCATATCAGAAGCAGGGATATTGGAAGAAATCGATTTCGTGCGGAAATAAAGTAAGCCCAGTGATGTGCACATCCTCCTACTTATGACACAGAAATATGTACCAGGTAAAGTACGTAAATAAATCAATGAACACTTGCATATTGACTTATTCCCTTTGAAATCTGATGGCTAATCAAGAAAAAGAGTACTTAACTAATATAGTTAATTCTTTGTATAGTGTATAGTAATTAGATAATTGTGTCATGAGAGGTTTTAAAAACACATCGGTTAAAACACCAAAATCAGAGATTTTTCAGAAGAAAAAAGACTAATATAGTTGAATCTTTGTATAGTGAATTAAAACGTAATTATAGAATGGTGTCATCAGAGGTTTTAAAAACACATTGGTTAAAACACCAAAATCAAACAGAGATTTTTCACAGATAAAAGACCCTACCATTGCAATGATCACATCACAATATCTGCTGACAAAGGAATATAATTGTAAATCAAATTCTAATTGACATTATTTGAGGAGCACATTGTATCACTTTGTTAGTCTGTAACTTTGATATCATAAATACTTGAATAACTGTTCATTATGGTCGAACAAGGATCCATAAACATGTTTAACTCTTGAGAGGTGGGACAGATTTTGTTACCACGTCTGTTGATGCATATGTGGTTACAATAGCAACATGGGTGACATCTTCAAAATAGGCGGAATGGGTAGTGACTCTGTAATCCCAAATCAACTCTTCTACAATTGAATAATGATACATGTAGCTTATATGTACAGTATGTCTCATAATTGTTTGGAGCTCATCTACACAAAACTGTATCTTTGAAAGCTCTCACTGAAAACATTATCTGGGGTAATTGGGGGAGATGTATTTGGGAGTAAACTGTTATTAGATTGATAGAACTTTCTCTTAATAACTTGTATAAAAATAGTACATGGTATAAGCCAAAAAGGGATCATTTCTGTAGTAACCTACATTGAGAAAATCAATGTTTTTAAAAATTCTAAAAAGGGAGAGGAATACTGTTATAAACGTTTACAAAAGTACCATGATACATCATGAAAACAGCTTATAATTATGCAGACATCTGCAGATAGAGAGATAGTCGCAAGGACTTGATTTATTTCCCAGGTTAAGAAAAACAGATAAAACGGTTATTTCATGTAACAATGAGTTTTTTCATTGAAAACCCGATGGTTTAGATTAAGATTCATGTCAAAATGTAAGATAAATAGAAACACGTATTTCAATATACCTACCAATCTTAGTGGGAGATGGTATGTATAAAAACTGAGAGTTCAGTGTCATCGATCAATAAACGTCTACATATTTGGAAAGATGACTGTTTGTTTTATGTATCAAGTGGACTGAACAAAACTGTAAATTCCTAACAGGCCTAGCGTGTAATACATACGTTTATGTTATACTATTTTATTTATATAAATGTCAAAAAATGCAAGTAAATTTTCAATATTTTACGGCTCGTGAGCAGTATTCGACAACAGCTGATATAGTGTGTTGTTTCTGCTTTGATCCATGAGTATTTGAAGTGTACTTGGCAACAAATTGCGATTATTTGGACTATCACTTTGTTATTGTCATAAAGATTAACAAGTTTAGTTGAAGAAAATTTGTCATGTGAGAGGAAAATGTTTTTCTTCTTTGCAATCCCTTCCTAAACACAACTTAATCTACAGAATCATTAATACAGTAAATGACGTCAACCAAATTGCATATAAAATTGCAATTGGTCAGTGTGTTTATTACACTGACATACCAATAAAGTGAAGAATATTCAATAGTCCTTGTGTCAAAGGATTAGTACTTTGACGATCATGTTTTTCTAATCGTTCAAAAATATCAAAACTCGAGACATTTAACCATACATGAAGAATGCTTTTGCTCTTTATTTATTGATCAAATCACTATTTTCATGACATAATTATCAACAACACGTTTTTTTGTGTATTCCTTTTTTACTACAGTAAATGCATATTTCCAATATTATGTGCTTAAACTTCCCAATAATAACTCCATATTCTCGACTCAAAATCGTTGACTTAAAGAACAACCAACATAATTCGCATTTTTAACACAAGGAGTTTAAACGAACATAAAGAATTTGTCGACTATCAGAAGGATCACTTACACACTTTTACAATAATTAGTTTGGCGTCTTTTCAAGCAATAATGCTTATTTGACATGTCTGCACTCAACGATTGAGCCAAATCAATTAGTGTGCAAGTATGGTGTCATGATGACTTGGAAATGCTTGAATTGGTTAAGAAAATAAAGTATATCATCTTTAAAAGACACGTTAACGTAAATATTGGTATTCATTTAAGGAGGGTGTACCAATAAATTCCTTAAAACTGTTTTTTAGAGGTCAGTGTGTTTCCAAAACTAAATTACACCGAATGTAACCTGAACATAAGGTGGCTACTATAAAATTTTGTTACAATATTGGTAGGCAAGTTTGCTGATTAGTTGTCTGATTTTCTTCAAAATAAACAGAAAACTACATAAAATTCAAAAGTTAATTTAGAATTTATCAAAAGTTTATGAACTCAAACAAGAGGTGCCATGTTCGGACTATCATCTTAATTCCTCATTGAAATTACTTCCGTCATAAAAAAGATTTGCCATCCAGAAAACATAATCAATCAATCTTCTCTGATACAATTCATAAATGATGTGAAATCACGCATGAAGAATTACTTCAAAACATCCAGGTAGGATTTAGTTAAAGGAAACATTGAAACGTCCTGAAATTCCAATTACTAAGCTATGATTGAATTCAGTTGAAATTGACACGTGCTTTATCCATCTGTTGTCAATGAAATATCTTCTTAACGAATTTCATGATCTCATCTAGACTGATCAACTCGGAAACTACCTTTGGGAATAGAAAGTTATCTGATTAAATATTGTTTACCTTCTTAATCTAGAAATGTGGTCAAGAGAAACTTGTGGAGACACTGTACAACGAAGATTGTGTTTAAATACATATTACAATGAATGGAAAAGACTGGATTCCATGAAATATGTAACTTTGTTGTAAGGCATATTCATTAAGCATGTCGTATGGATAGACTTTTAAGTACTTCTTTCTTAACATTTTCTATAATAGACCAAAAAAGGTAATTTTAGTATGCAGAAAAGATCAAAGGCGCCAACAGTCCTTCCTTAGGGAAGTTCAGTGTGACATGAGGAAAATGGTGTTGTGACTTCCTAAAGGTAACCCCGATTGAGAATTTTCAATTATAGTATAACCTCAAACACATCAACAATCGGATTCGTAATTTAACTATAAACGTTCATATCAAACTATACTTATTATCAAAACACCTAATGGTACATGTAGGGGCTACTCTTTGTCTTGATTATGCATTAAGTTCGGCTTTGCATCCAGCGATGACTATTATCTCTTTAAGAGATGTATTTCTTAGAATGCTACAGAAAACTGAATTGTACCAGAATATTATCAGTCAGCATGAACCCTAAACGGACAAGGATAAGATTTATTTCAATTGATATTGATATCACTAGAGTAGGTAGAGTTGAAAGTCATTCATGTTTTAATTGATTGATTTTAAAAACATTAACCAACAAAGAAAAACTGATGCATCTATGTGTAAAAGAAGTTTCAGATCTAATCATTAACTAACACCAATACCAAATATTAGCACCCGAGCTTGTTTTGGTTTCTAAGGGTCAGCAACGGGGTTAGATCTAGGACACTTTGATCTCAGATAAAAGCGTAAGGGAATAGGCTCCTATATTATTGGTTCCCCAGTGACACGGATAGTTTAACAGCTAAGAGCCTGTTTTATCAGTTACTAGTTTAAAATCATATATTATCGTGTAATTCAAACATAATTACTTTAGTTAAAAGCGAAAAGTAGTAAAATGTCCATAGAAAATAGGAACATTTTCAGTTGTAAACTTAATGTTAATGTTCACATTTTCATTCAAACATTCCAAACATTTTTAATCTTAAAGCACATTCTTTCGAAAGTATAATAATTTCGCCTAATCATTATTAGTCAGTCATCTGTAACCTATCATACCTGAAAATATACAAATATCAATTAATATCAAACATAGATAGAAATTCTAAGTTTACGTAAACACATGGTTAGATTTTGGATAGTTTATGATTAGATAAAACCTAAAAGTTTATAAACCTGAGTAGATATTTCTAGATTTTCATCAAATGAGAAATCATTTAAGTTTTGGTTTAATGCCAAATTAATATTAAAACGCAAAACAAATTACCTATGATAAATCACCTTACATTTCATAAAAATGTCATTAAGAAAAGTGCACATATTAAAGGGGCAGTAGCACGTTTTTTCAAAATTTTATATTTAATTTAAGTTAATGCTAAACGTAATATTTTGACAGTGTCAAACCTCATTACACAAGCCAATCATCCATAGTCAGAAAAAAAAGTATGAAGATTCACATAAAATCCATTGGCGGCCATTTTATATAAACACTTTTAATTTATTTTCTGCAAGAAAAGGGAATCCATTGGCTAAACTTTACGTTATATATTTGAAGTATTACTTCTCCATTTAGTTTAAATACGTTGTCTTTCAATTGGAACCATTAATTTTCATTTTCCTGACATCACCTTATAATCCCCCTAAAAACGTGCTACTGCCCCTTTAAGTGATGCCGTACTTTATGTTTAGTATGTATCATATACACGATAACGTAAATGTAAGTTCTCTGTTGCGTAAATGTAAGTTCTCTGTTGCGTCAAGCAGACACAGTATCATGTCCTATTACAGATGTTGACACTGGTCTAGAGAGCACTTGGTTAGCAAATCGAAGTTCTCAAGTCATGTTGATCCTACCACATCTGTTTTTAAAAGTATTTCTGACTAAAAAAGATATATTTGATCATATTTGGTTCAGCATCCTTTTTTTGCAATTTCAAAAGGCAAGCGAAAGCAAATAGAACAAAGGCCAAAACCATAACTGACATTCACAGTACAAAATCTATGTCACAGAAATATCAGTTAATTAGGGTCAGTGGAAAGGTTAGTTCTGTAGGGAAAAGACAATATCTCGAAAGAGTCTCATTTATGATTGATATAAATCTTTATTTCGAGTTCCTTCCCATGAGACATGATAGCTTCATATGTCATAAGATATTAGTCATTTTCAGTTAACGAATAATTCGTTTTGATAAAAATTATTCATATTTTAACAAAACATTAACCAGACACCAATAATTTTATTCAAACTACTGCAAATATATGTTATTGTTTATGTGACATAACTTTATACATCACCTTACTCTTTGGTATTAAGTATATCTAAACAAATTGTGGTGTATACTTTCTTTTGCCTGGAGGTTTATATGTAAACTTAGTAAATTGCACAAACTTGTTAACATAATGTAACAGTTGCATAGATCTAGATACATTGTTAAAACAAAAAGCAAAAGTGATGTCCCACAATGGTGAATGCTTCATTAATCAGTTACTGTGTATGCCAAACGTTGCCAGTTTCTATCACTGTTCATACAATCAAATCACTCCGTATGGATACAGTTAGATTATGATTTTTTCTATTGTTAACATTAACTTAGTATTTTTATTAATCATGACATGTTTATTGTCCAGTTAGATGTGGACACAACACTAGAGAAAACTTGGATAGCAGCAGGAGCCGAGGCTCGTAAATCAGCTTTGTCAATACCCATCTCGCTATTACTCTTGACCTTATTCTTTCTAATGGATTTGAAGATAAGATTACGCGGGAGGTTTGTGATTAACAACGTTCAGAAACACACGGCCATATCAATATAAAAAATATGCCATATCAATATAACCTTTTAATCATTTTGATGATTTAACTCCTATATAATTGCTTTTCCTATGACCATGATACACTATTACACTATTAGCCGGTTTCACTAAAACTTCCGTGTATAAACGAACATTATTGTGGTTGATGTACTTTCGTTATATGTCAATCCATATATAATCAGAGGGAAGTGTTTTCCCCCGATAAATTACAAAATTACATATACTCAATTAATTGTATAGGGTAGAGTGAGTTGTTCACAATAAACAATCCACTGCGAATATGATAAAAGGTTATTGATGGATGCAAATCACTGTTGTACAATAGTTGAACTCGGACATAATACATCCAGGATACAACCAGCCATCTTACTAACGCAGGTTTAGGAAGTATCTTTATGAAATCATTTGATGTCTTGTTTAAGGTATTGTGTTGTTTATTCATTTTAAATACAGCAATTTAACAGTTTAATGAAAACAAAAGTTGAGATATTGATACAACCGGAAATTAAACGTGTTCTACCGGAAAGCTTTTCCTCCTCGATGTCAAACTGCAGCCCTTCTACTCGCACGTCGTTGTAGCCAGTTAGCACAGACAGTCATAAGCGATCCAATCACATCGTTGTTCTTAACAATACTTAGCGGCGACCATTTTAACGAATGGTACAATATGGTAATCTGTCCTTGCATATAGATACTGATACCGAAACCTTTTGCCGGAGTGCTTGCGATGAGCTTAAATTGTACGTCAGAAATATGCGACAAAGATGAAATTCAATATGGATTTAGTTGGAACCCAGATAAAGTCAACATTTTTACAATTAAAGGTCCGAGTAGGGTCGATGTTAATCAGACTGGTCTTAACAGCGATATTGTAGTAGTTGAAACCATATAAAATACATAATTATATATAAGATATGTATTTAAGCGATGTCAAGCAAGTCCTTTGTACTATTCTTTGTAATGAAATGACTACGTAAAGCTTGTCTATAGACAATGGACAGTGAGAGTACTAATCAAATTCAAATAATTGTGACTGGCAGATTAGGAAGGTTAGTGATATTTACCTGAGGTGCGTAGATATTTGCCTTTCAAAACTAAGCCTATATATTTATGGCCAAGGCACTAATAACTAATTCATCAATGTCAATTATCTATGCCACTAATGAAACACTTCATTTAATTTGAATCATAATGTAAAGCATTAGCCATTCATTTTCAAGACACAACGTCTTCTGCTGGCATTAGAGTAGGCTATTAGGAATAAAATACACCTTTTTATTTGAAGCTATTAACTTTGACAGTTTTCATTAAGAAGGAAACGACTTTAATTAAATCTAGATCGCATGAGGTTATGCACACAAATCATAGCATTGCAAGCACATTACCAAAACAATGGTAACTTTCAAAAAACCGTTTTAGTTTCAAATAATTTATCACTATTCAAATACACTCATTCGTTTTGATAACATGCAAACATTACAACTCTTTGTATATGGACAGTACAATACTTGGTACATCAACAGGAGGGTGAAGGGCCTAGTTATATAACTATAAAGGTAAACTCACCTATAAAAGAAACGTTACACTTTCATATGCATTGATGAAATGTTACCTAGAGAACCTCTCTGGATTCACGTTGACAAACAAGTAAGGCAGCAACATAAACCACTTCAGGTTTAAACTGGTTTAACCAATGTTTATTTCAAACAGAAAGGGGATCAGTGAACAGGCTAGTAGCCTATCTGAATACCTCTACCATGTATACATGTATAATCTCATCTTAATTCATCTTCACTGACAATAAGATCCTTGAAGATGGCAGACTTTGTGATTCAATTTTTTTAAAGTAAACAGAAAATGCTTTGAAATGGTGAAATAATCAGGAACAGATATTAGATTTTTTTTTATGTCGTCGGAAAAAGAATGATTCCCAAATATAAAAAAGTTTTAAAATCATAACCATTGACGTAATAAAACACTTTACAAGAAAATGAACAACAGCTGGACAGATAAATAGAAAATAGATAACATGTTCACAAAGCATGATGGCCGCAGCGCCAGCTTGACATATCTTTAAGAATCGATCAAATTTATGATCCATGTTTCATTCCCTGAGTAGTGGTTTAGTTCTTAAGCTACCTGATACGATATACCAGAGAGTAAATAATATTACCATATACATGTTTTCAATGTTTTAATCAATGAAGAGATTTCGTAGGATTTACATTTTAGTTCTAAATACTATTGCCAATTACAGGTTATTTAATGTAGTATTTTCTATATTTATATCATGATAGGGATTTCTTAGTGTTTGTCATTTCTAGTGCTAATTACTTATTAAAGGGGAGCGAACATTGAGACAATCTACTGCACACCGACCTTGTTGTTATTACAACCAACCAAAGGTCGAACTCAGGCGACTGAAACAGGTGAACATTCAGTAAAGATTAGGATTAAAATTAAGACCTTTAATGGTTGGACAATGTATTGACAAATGGCTTGCTCTTTTTGAATAAGATAGAATAAACGTTGGCAAATTCAAAAATAAACGACAGTGTGAAATGCAATGAACGCATTATATACATTACCATCATCCACATTAACTAATGATAGAGCAAATTTGCACAGTATTGTTAGAGGTCATGCTAGGAAATCTTTTATTGAAAATCTATAATGGCCGGAGGAAGTTAAACAGTATTAAGGTTTGTCTGGAGACATAAGAGAAGCCGTGCATATCTCAAATTTTCTCTACTTTGGCTCATTGGGGAACAATTTATAAACATTTCCCTTTCATATTCGATAATTCATTCTATTGACGACCTAGATTTCTTTATCAAATCGGTGTGTCAAGACGACATGATTGTTGTTTATTTCACTTTCAATTAAGTCTTTTGTTGTTCAACCAAAGGGAGTTTAAGTTTCATTAATTTGGATAATATTTAGAATATATCAAATACTACCATCTCAACACAAGTTGTTGTTTAACTGTGATGAACTTCAGCCATATATTTTAGTAAACAGTTTTTGAATTTGTTTTTATTACCAAACTGGACACATTTACAATAACAGCCATTGGCCTTCAGTTTTATATTACAAAGTAAAATTATATGTACCCACACATGTTGATGTAAGTATCGCTAGTGTCAAGAATCTACAGGGATCAAAGGACTTACAGGTATTGACAATTGGATGAATATGAAAGGACGTGCATATCTTACTGATACCCAACTCAAGTTAGGTCATCTTAATCATTAATTTTTGACGTTTGCAGACAACTGAACAAATGCGTAATTCAATTTTGGATGCAACAATGACGAAGATTGAACTGGACACAGTGAGGTGTTTGTCAGTAACAGGTACGACCTCCTTGAGCATGAATAAAACCCTGACATCAACGACTATTGCTGTCTTTAAGAACTCGGATATCTGTTAGTGGAAGATTGTTCCATTCTTCCATTTGGGCAGTTCAAAACATGTTCAATTCGGCTTTATGTCCACAGAAGGCCTTGGTAAAGCCATTTCTATTCAAGAAATTGTTCTACAACTCTTTCTCAATAAGAACAGACATTGTAATCTATCACAAAAATTCATCAACACCAGCGTACAGTATAACATAGACTTCAAAGATACCGATACCATCAGTAAAATGAACTGGGGCCAGTCATATCATAGAAATATTTGTATATCGAAACACATTTGATCTTGGTGAATAAATAGGACATAATGACAAAGAAAAGATATTAGAATTTATTTCTGACTGCAATGTATGGTCATGTGATCAAAATGATATTCAAAATCAATTGTACTTTTTAATCTGCCTCAGATTGCCACAAATCATATCGATCAATTGGAGTGATCGTGTCGTTGAGAACAAAGAGTATTCACTCAGTAAATTATTCAACAACAAAATACGGAAAGAGATACTAGTATAATATGATTATTGTCCTTTTATACAGGTATAACAATTACTTTATGAACAATCTGTAAGGCTGTGAGTGTAACACATTGCTCATTTAAATCATTTACCCTTCTTAACTTATAACAACTGACACCAGTTTCAAATTCATGACATCAATAAGTCCAATCCCGGTTTTAGTTTATCGGTGCAAGTAACGAATTATTTATATAAGTAGGATGCTTTCAAACCAATTTGAAAACGGTTATTTAGTATATGCTCAACAGGAAAATGATAACCCTATCTTTACATATACAAGCCTTTGCAAATTTGCTGAAAGAAATACCAATAATCAAAAGTGTCTGTTGAATTGTCGAATCTGCATCACTTCCAATTGTGTATGGTGATATATTATTTTTCAACATGTTATCACATATGGACGCGATAATTTGAAAGACATTATTTTTATATAACTGAGATTAACATGAAATTATTTGAGCGTTTACTCAATGTAAACATAAAGCTGAAAGGATGTAAATGAATCGGCTATGCTAAAAGCAAAATGGTGTCCTGTAACAGAGACTGCTTGCCAAATCAGTTACTGTGAATGTTAAGAGAAATCACTTTGTTCAAAAATATTTGCTTACACCAAAGCTTGGGCATTGAATGAGATCCTGTGTCTATAGACATTTACAGTGTGATTAATATATCATACCTTGACCTTAATACGTCAATTCTAATCCTGCGAAAAACATTATATTTTGAGGTTAGAAAAACGTTTTGACTACGATATTGTTTAAAAAAATATAATAATGGTGATGCTGTGGAAAGTACATAAAATGCATCTTGCAAGTTTGCACATCTAATCTACTCATGCGCCTTACCGATACGCTTGATCAGATACGCCTCGAGATTGAGTGCCCGTATCTATATGTGCATTATTCTACCAGAACAACTGACTGGAGTAAATAGTTGACACCCTGTAATACATTGTGTACATGCCTTATATCAATAAGTAATAAAAGCTATTTGATTAGTCGTGTATATCTTTCTTGACCGTTCACCTTAGGTGTTTGTACTTCCTGGTTATCACTGTGTTCGAATTACTTACCTGATAAAAGTGTGCCTCGATAACTTGTTAGACTGTTGAAAGACATTATATTATCACTATAGACATTATTTGAATTTATAAAACTATGAGATCTTATAATATTTGATTATTATATAGTATATTGATTATCAAACATTCGTATTTATAAGCTACCTTTTAAGAGTTGTAGTCAATAATTAGTGAAATTCCCATTGCATTATATGCCATATGTTTTCAGGAAAATTCGAGTGACCGAAAAACAAAAATGAAAACAAAGTTGAAACTGGATATGTGACTATCACAGTCGAGGGGAATTGGAAAGAAAATCAAGATCGAGAAATAAATATCACATCCATACTTTAAGACATTCATTTTTGGACGTGCTTTTAAAGGCGATTTTATTATAAACATAGGCAGGTTTTGCTTTTAGAATCATCTTCATTAGAAGGTCTATCCTTCCTCTTATTCCTACAAAACATGTCTTCCCACTTAGTTGGAAACGTACATATTGGCTAAGTTATTATTTAACCGAACAATTAGCTAACTTAGACATTTCATCAATCAACATCACATTGTATAGCATAATGCTCAATATATTTGAAAATAACGTCAAACTATAGAACTTGACATCTTTGATTTATTGCGCAGACGTTTCTGAATTGTTGAACAGTGCCGTTTACTGACATGAGTATAAGATAAATAACGAAATCAATGTTATATGTTTACAAACAATGATGATATTGATAACGGTAAATTTTTGACATTATCACAAATTATACAGATTTGTATTGTCGTGTACCTTCTCTCCGAGACCAGCTAATACTGATAATAATATTTCATTTGTTTAGCGCCTATTTTCCAACTTTCATTTTTGTTACAAACAATATACAAATAAGAGTCAATTCACAGCTCTATGAGACGCACACACTGTTGACGCAAAATATACTGATTACTTAGACAATAACTTACGAGTGACGGGGAATGACAGATTATCTTTCGCGAGTTATATTAATTTCGTAATTCTCGAGCCTTGGCGAGAGAATTAAACAATTAATATAACGAGGGAAAGATAATCTGTCATTCCCCGTCACGAGTTGGTTATTGTTTATATTACCCATCTAATTTTATAAGGTAAAAAAATATTATAAAAGAAAAGTTTTGTCTATAAATAAAAGGATTCCACAAGGAGTCAACCTCAAATTCATACGCGTTTGTCGTCGCTTTACTATCGATATGCCTGCGCAAGGCTAAATATCCCTTCTAGCGAAGTGTTATACAGAATTAAACTTAAATGTTATTGGTGTTGAAAGTTCCGTTTTATCTTTTTAATCTATCATTTCAAGTTGTGTATTGATTTGAAGTGACTGACACGTCCTACGGTAGCAAAATCGGCGCAAACTGAAATTCCTATGACGTCACCGTTAACACAGTGACGTCATAGCCGCGCGTGTCTATGACGTCATTACAATCGAGCGTAACCCGTCAGATTCTACGCGACCGAAAACTTTTCGCGACGACAAAGTAATTTGATGATCGATAATTTCTATACTTTCCGACAATTTGACTGACTCATCAAACGTGATTTGAATCGGCACATGTGAAAATTGGTAGATAGTAAGTACATGGAATAAATGGAACTTGTTTAGATTTAAAATCATGGGAAACAACTTGTCAGTCGAAGACAAGTTTGAAAGATGAATGAAATAGTCCCGGCACAACTTTTAATTTGATTGGTTCACAACAACCAATCAAAAGACAGTAAAAGGTGTAACTCCCTAGGGACTTACAGGAAAAATACTACCCTGTGTCCGTCCTCCCATATGGGTAATATAATAAAGTATGAAATCATGCATTGAAACTAATCATATAACAGTATTAAACCCTTCAATCTGTCAAATTAAAACTGGTATCACTGTTTCCTGTTTACAGGTAAGATGTTTGTGATGTTGAATAATTATACACAACATGGTGCAGCTAGTACATTGAAATGTGGTATCAATAACACAGTCAACATAATACTCGCTTATCTGATGTAACGTTGTAAAGAGCTTCTGTCTTTGATGCAACCAATGATGTATTCGAACATTTCGATGTGACTGTTTCATTACGAAAGTTTATGTGTATCTGCTCCTGTTTCAGTTTCAGTTACAGTTTCCAGAGGGAAAAAATAGATAAGAAAACGAAATATATTGAGCTTGACAAAAAAATTCTATTAATGAAAATGTGTACTTTCCCATTACCGAAACGTAGAATCCACATTGTCAAAGAATTCATTGCTATATTCTTGGATACAAATAAAGCTAGACATATGAATTTTTAACACAGTTATGTAAATTAATTTTTATAAACATTCATGCTGCAAAAACATCATCCTCTTTGAACCTGAAATATGTTCGTTTCCAAGAGTAAAGGAAATCAAACAAATCTTGATTTTCTGATAATAGTTTCTTTTTGTGGCAATAAGAGGAAAACACATTAAATTATTTTACTTTGAAACTGGCACTTTTGTGCACTAAGAATACGTTTAAGAGATATAAACTGAACATGGCATCAATGAGGTTAGCGCACAATAATTAGGGTTAATGACTCAGATCAAAACTTTCTACTACATTAGTAAAATTGAATAGGTTTGATCAAAGGGGAGTCACTTAACGGAAAGGCTTTGGACTAATTACTCACTCGTATGTTAGCACTGTTAAGGCAAGTGTGAAGTTCTTCTACTCATGAGCAACGGTTAATATTGTGCCAGCTACAAGTCAGAGCCTTAACTAAGTTCAGGAGGTTTCAAAGGCGCCTTTGTCATTAAAAGACTCCAATTATCCCGCTGCAATAAAGTGGAGCACGGTGGTGTAATGGTTAGCGTGCTGGCCTGTCACGCCGAAGGCCCGGGTTCGAATCCCGGCGGAGACACCAAAAATTTGTAACCTGGGCTTAACACTGTGTAGTGTCCTTGGGCAAGGCACTTTATCCACATTGCACTCAGTTCACCCAGCTGTATAAATGGGTACCTGAAAGTACGGACCTATATGGTCGCGCGAGGCGCTTAGTAGCTTGACTCGAAAGTACTATTCATTCAGGGTAATAATATACATTGCATCGCCATGTGTATCGCCGTTGAGCAGTCCTGGACTGGATACTAGGCGTTAAAATTATTATTATTATTATTATTATTATTATTATACAACTCCTTGATTCCAACGCCTTCATAGTAACTATGTAACTAGACCACCCCTTGACTTCTACGCCTTCACACTTACTATGCAACTAGACGGCTCGTATCAAAAGTTTTCTGTTACTATTAAGGCGTTGAAATATAGGAATTGTCTCAAAAGTTTTTCTTGCAACGGGAATGATTGGGGTCTTAAAATGGCAAAGGTGACTCGTCGCATCACCTCTTGGAAGAAAACATGTTGTAAAATTATCATTGTATTTATAACCTGCAACTTTCGTCGCCTATGTGTAATCAAATTTTGAAGTGTAATCTACAATGTGTTCATAACATCATCTATCAATATAGTGTATCTTTAGGTTGACAAACAATTCTTAAGTATCCCCAGTTCATGGTTGATACATATTATCATGTCACAGTGACGTTGACATAACATGGTTATAACATCACTGACAGTCATACAGAAGATGCGTTTTCTGTTGTTATGTATATGAAACTTTATTAACAAACCTATTCTTTGTGTGATATGTAGCTGCTACAAGTTTTGTGTGTAATAAATATTTTAAAATCATGTAAGGTTGTTTAAAATATACAGTATACTCCCTCTTAAGATGACCTCATCATACTTTCGAGATTGTTGTGGCAATTGAATCAGAACTGTATAAGGAGAAGAACTACCATTGTTGAAATGAATTGAAAGATGATTGAACCATTAGTAATGCCTAAAATGTTGACTGATATTAACAAAAGATAATTTATCAAGACAGCCTCACAGATTAAATCCCGTAGCCCTTGTATCAAGTTAACCATAACAAAAACGTACACTCCAATACGAATCTACATAACTCGTAAAGATAATAATGAAATATAAATTTACACCACGTTTGATACAAGCCTTTGATTATACACGGAAATACTTACATGTCTATATGCTTTTGACATATGTTAGTTCTTTCTGGGGACACTAGCTTAGTGAAGTATATTCATTTTATCAGCTTCACATAGAAATGCATTATACAGTTTGTACATGTGGTAGTTAACTGGTTTACTTACTAAACTCATAGATACAATAATTGTTAATCAAAAATCATAAACAGGAATATCAAAACAGGGAAAACAGTAATTCAATCTATCTTCAATCAAAACTGGAATCTGATTTTTCATTTATGTAGGTAACATATCAGTTTTTTAGAAAAGCACTTTTATATCGAAATGGCGTTGCGCAATTCCCATATCTCTACCTAATTATCATCCAAAATCTACCCTTTTCTGCATGCAAATTACAGACTTGTGTCACTGTTGAGAACCCTGGTGGCCTTGCTCGATGTATTACTGGGTCTCCTTCTACAAAGTAACCTTAACTGCCATTCATTAACATAACACTAAGACTACCGTAGTGACTTACGATCACCTTAGTGCTTTGTGAAAGAGAGCCTTTTTCAGAATTGGCGGTGATCTCAAGACATGAGGAGACATTGTAATTTAATTTGCCTTGATGTTGTACTTCAATTCATGAGTGTAATAAAGAAATATATATCTAAGACAAAAAACGCTAAGAAAGTAAATAAGCAAGCCAGTACTATCATTTTGCATATAAACACTTCAAATGATCTCTTCAGAGGACGTTCGTCGTTTTGTATGTACTTGCTGAGAGATACGTTTATCGACACTGAGTTAATGGTAACCTTGAAACTTTGAAATCCTCTAATAGACCCCTAATGACATTGGAACGTCCATCCAGGCCAATTTACAGAATTAATAATATTTCATTTAAAGAAATTCGATACACAAACTAAATTCCCTGTTTCTCTTGGTTTTAACTAAAGATAGACAGATGTTGCATCGTCAACACGGACAGAAAAATGATCTTTATGTCACATCGTGAATATGATGGACGATCATATCATTCAAGGTGAAAAATGTAATTCTGACATAAACCGAAATTTTACAATTGCAAATTTTGATTGAATATACATGATACATCAATGTTTTTGTGTTTGTCGAGGGTAATACAATTAATTTATTTAAAACCAAACATTACTAATTACAATTACAACATTTTTCTTTATAGTGGACAATATTCATCATCAAAGGAAGGAAAGAAAATAAAGGAACTTATAACTTAAGATTGGAGACAAACAACCTCCTAACATCACATAACGTGATGCCTCGTGAAAGACGAGGACTCCTTATATACACATTCCTCTTGGGTAAGGTGTAATGTTCCGACATATGATGACTGAGTGTTGAACTTGGATATCTGAATTTAAATGTGTAAATACACAGTACCGCTGTAAAACATCAGGACTTGTAGTCTAACTTATGTTTGCAACTCGCCTTTGATCAACGTTGTTTGTGTATTAGAAACCCCAGAAATCTAAGACTATTCATTTCAGTAACCGACAGCTCACAATATACTTTGGGTGTACATTTATTTTGATACAAATCGACATGCACGGCACATGATAAATGACCAATGCCATAATGTATGATTTATAAATCGACATGAATATAGATCATTCGGAGTTTTGTCGGAAGTAAACGTTTTTGAAGACACAAACGCACAGGCTAAATATGACATTGTGGTGTTAAAGTCGTTGTGCAACTGAAATGGCAGATCATAAAATAATCTTACTAAAATACCAATCAAAGTTGTCTATTGAAACCAGTAACAATGTCGACTGATGGCAGTTTTCCAAATATTTCCTGCGTGGTCGCATTCCTATTACCAGTATCCTATTTCCACTATCAGTATTCCCAGTGTAGTTTACTTCATCTTCTAATCTAGTTCCAGTTGTCTGCATTGGCCGGGATGTCAATAGGTTAGTTGACCATAGCTCACCGAGTTGTAGATGATAACCTCAATATTGACTCAACAGGACACAAGAAAAAGAACAAGAAAACGGCAAGTGTCTTGACCGTCTTAGAGACTCAAAGATATACTCCGATTTTTGGCGTTTTCAAATGGTCTTATTAAACAGTAGATATTATAATAGTGAGTGAGTTATCGTTTAGCTTTGCTTGGGCAGTATTGTAGCCATTAGCGGCGAGAGAAATTGTAATAGATCAATAGATGAAATGATTGAAAGCATAATATATTTATCATAGGTTCCTTTAATTTAACCTTTTACATTAAAAGGAGTAAACTTAAAATATATAATAAATAATAACATATCAATTGTAACAATAGATGAAATAATGAATACATTTACAGAACCATTTGCAAAGAGTTATGTGTTTATGATATAGGTCAAACAATAACCAAAATCGTTCGTGGGCGAAATGATAACTGTCAAGGCAAAAATTAACTTTAGAGGAAAAAGAATATATTTCAGGCTATTTTTTCTCTTGGTGAAATTGTGTAAGAAGTAAACTGTAAATGAATTAAATGAATTACATATGGCATTATTACCTCAAGTGTACCCTAAAATAGAACATCTCATAACGATTATTTCCTTTCTGTGAGCGTTTGACTTTTTACTATCATTTTTATATCAACAATAACATTCTTAATGAGTTTACGATTCATTCATTCATTTCATTTGTTTGTCAATTAATACTGATACATTTTTGTTCAATTATAAGACCATTGCATTCATACGTTAAGAAGTTGTTACGTGTATTCTCCATTATAATGTAATGATTAAAAGTTAATTTACTTCAGGTTAAAGGACAGTGTCATATTAAGCACAAGCAACCTAAGTGTTAACAATTACAAAGCATGATTTTATGACGTATTGACATTGCATCGTCACAATATGTTAAGATTGAAAGAAGAAAGATATATGTGTTATAAAGAGTATAGAGTATTCAAGAAATATCATGACAAGTACAAGTACTTTTTGTTGTTGACTTATTGAGCTGGACATAACTATTGATGAAACATTCCTCGAGTGATTTGTTCTGATTGGGTAATGTACTGATACAGACCAGCCCATTAACATTCATATCCCATCAATGATCATGTAAATTACATATAGTTACTTTATATTGTCATGTTACATGCATTTTCACTTTGCATGGCATAAGACATGGCTCTAAGTTGAAATATTTGAGACAATGAAAGAATACATACATTGTTGACCCATATCTGTCAGCATGATAGCTATCTCGTGTTTGATTTTGGTAATCACTTTGTGTATACACACTGTTAACAAATCAAGTTTCAGTGCCTATCAAGCACTGTCATATATCAAGACTTCAGTTACTTAGACACATCTGTTTACATTTACTTGTATATAGAGATAGGTCCCGAACAGGTATGAATCCGTTGTACAATGTCAGTCAATGCTTCAAACAACATTATGTGGTCTCACTTGACGATGAGTCTCAACTGTTGTCGACTCGTTTCTGTCATGGGAGACGTTAAATTTTGCATATGGTTACCATTTTCGTAAACATGTTTTATTCATTGTTTTTGAGATGAATATATCTATTTTGAATAGAACAAAATTGGCATACGATGAAAATGTATTTATGTATAAGTTTCCAACAAAAAATAGCCTTTTCGTGAATTTTTTGTCCAATCCTTTTTTTGTAAAATGTAACCACAAAGATTTGAAAAAAATAATTTATAGAAATATTGAATATTCCTGGGCCATAAAACCATCTAATCAAACACCGTCTTGAAGTGCCGTTTTCATCAGTTATCATCTTGACCCTTTAAAACTAAAACACAAGTTTAATACAAAGATGTATAAACGTGTGTACAAAAAACTTGCAGGAAACTTTGTTACATGTTAAATGGTCAAAACTTCCCAACTGACTGATCTATGTATGACTCTGTGCAGGTTGTTTATTTCCGAAAGGAAATGAGATTGCTCTGGGAGAGAGCCACCTACTTATAGAGGAATCAATGGATGAATTGAAAGTCATTTGAAACGTCGCGAATATGGGTGTTTGCTTGTCGTGATGTGTTGACATATAAAGTAAATTCATTATAGAAACAAGGTTAGGGTCACCTATCTCCACGAGTTACCCTGCTCCTAATGTTACTACGAGAATGACAGAACAGAACAGAACAGAATTTTATTTCTCATAATTCACAACAGTCTCCCGCAATATTCCTTCAATTGAATTAATTAAATTGAAATTAAATTTAGGTTTGGCATTTTGTAAAGTATACATCAGAAGGTACATTTTATATGATAATTTGTTAGGGTTTTGCAACATTTTACACCAGAAAGAAATAATTCTAGTTTTGATACAAATACAGAGAGGATAACGGCCAAGTTCACCATATACCATATAATCTGGCGTAGACATTTTTACTTTAAGAATATATTTACAAAATTTAAGATGAAGCCGTTCAAGACAAATAATATTTTCAAATCCCCACACTTCAGATGAATATAAAAGGATTGGTTGTACAAGTTGATCAAATAATTTTAATTGACAATCAAGGGGGATGTCTAAAATATTAACTTTACGCAATAATGCGAACATTGATCTTGAGGCTTGCCCATAAAGGCGTTTAATACATTTACAGAAACGGCCATTGTTGCTAAATAAAATACCAAGATAAACATATTCTTTAACAACATCAATAGTATCACCATGAAAGACAAATGTTGAGTGTTTTCTACATGTACCTTTAGAGAATATTATGATCTTCGTTTTTGAAATGTTAACTTTTAATTTCCAAAGCGTGCAGTAATCTGAAAATACATCTATGGCATGTTGTAGATCTTCACTTGACTCAGCTAAAATAACTGTATCGTCAGCATATAAAAGTAATAATAATAATAAAATGACGAAGGTTTGGAATTTCCCACTCGGCATTCACTTTGTTAGAATAACACAATTTTATTCAACTTGCGATATCTTTCCCGCTTTTGTGTAATTGTTGGTGGATATAAATATAAGGTGGATGGGAGGTGACATTGATGATACACTAAGGGATACAAATTTGCGTCATCCGTTTGCTGTACATGGTATGATAATTTGAATTGTTTGCTTATTCATGGCACGTAAACAGGACACTTGACGTGCTTCTGACACTCACGTCATTGTCAGTTTCTCTTTCTCAAACGCAAAAAATAATTTGAAAAAATAGGCCGTTCTTAAAATTTGACTTGATTAAGAATGAAATATTTAGCTTTGTCTATGTGTCCAATGTGGTATAGTAATATTCAATATGATTGGTAATGCAAACCAATTCCACAATAACCCCTTTAACGAATTATGGATTTGTGCAATAAGCTGCACACAGATATTGACTGAAAGGTGATTGTATTTCCGAAATAATAATCTAAAGAGGCACATATATTCGAGTCAATTACATTACAATAACCAATATCCCATTTGCCTATCAGGATCTCCTAAATATCTACATTCATCTTCCCCCAGTTGGCTGAAGAAAACCAGATGTAAAGAAGTTACCGACTGTAAAATAAACATCAAAGCCTTAGAATATATTACTTATCTCCAAATGAACTTCTTGCACTGAACATAATGTGAGCATCTTCTGTTATTATCGGGTTCACTGAGAGCATAGCGCTGTTTAACCATTTTTGATAAAACGGTACAAAAACTATTTCTATTTAACCTTAATCTATGACCAAATAGTCATTAACGTATAAACCAACACAGAAAGAAGACCGACATTGTCCAATTCAAGTTAGTAAAAAGAACACTTAATACTCTTGCTACTGTGATATGCTTTTGTTATTTGTTTCCTCTAAACACGTTGTGAGCAAGCCTCGAGGAGAAAAGCTTCATCATTTCACTAAGGACCAAGGGAGAATTAAGATGTATATGATATGAGTTGATATGAGTATTCCTACTGAAATACCTTTATTAGTAAAATTCCAGACTTTTGTTAAAAGGAATGCCCACGCAAACATTTATTTATACTTCTAAAACAGGTAATTGCAAACTCAGGTATTTTATTGATATCACAGAATAAACATCTCAGTTATAATGTTGCATGATAAATTTGTGAAAACTTATAAGATGGGTACAAACTTTATGATAAATACAAATCTGATATATAGTATGTATTATCGGTGGACGGATTATCGAGGTCTGACTGTATTCTTTTTGTAAATGAATTTTAAATCATGAACATATATTTACTAAAAGTAACACAATATTCAAATACATTTAGGTAATTTTGGTGATATCACACTTATTGACATAAATAAATATAAATATAAGTATAAATAATCAATGAGAATAAATGATCAATGAGACAAATGATGAATTTTGTCGGAAAGCTGTACATAACAAATTTACATTCTTATTCGTCTTGCATCAAAATGTCCGATTTCATTTAAAACAATCTATCTAAACCTATGAAACAAAATCAAGATTTGATTTTTCATTGACATAATTTGCAAATTAACACACCTTAGTCAATGTTGAAATTTTTTTTTCCATTTATGATTGACACATCTCTTGAAGCACCTGGGAATGAAGGAGACATTGCAGATCGATATTGTCTTGACCCAGTTCTTCGATGTTTTCTTAGATGCATGTAATAAGAGAACTAAGTTTTCAACTATGTTACTTTATCCATGAAAGTGCTGTGAGAGTGAAGATAGATTGATATAAATGGTAAAACATGGGTACTTGCTTTTAAGCCCTGAACCTTTAAACATATTATTATCATGCCATTGATTGCAACCTTCGTGATTCATTACTGTTTATATTCGTAAGATCGCTAACAGACAGACATTTTTACTTCAATGAGATTGTCATGTTCTTATTTCTAAACAACTCGAGAGTGACACTTTGCTGTTCCTAGATTACTGTTGAAGTCCTTTGTCTGTTGCTGCGCAAGCTGATGTCTCCGATTTATGTATTTACAAAGCTCTTCAGGTGACTTTAAGGTATCATTAAATTCGATATTGTGATGCTCTTCAATTCATTCTCTGTAAAAATAAATATTGAATAACTCCTGTTTGTACAAAGGCACATTTGCAAGAGAAGTTGACTTTTATAAACACCTTGCTACTGCTACCGGTCTCTGTAACGTGCTTGTATTCAATGTATTTCCATCCCATTCGTTCGTGGTTGTTATATCATTATGAAGTGTTTACCTATATTATTGACAGAGCTTGAATTTGAGGTTATGTTTCTGGACGACAATACACAAGATAAGAAGCCAATCCATAATAATTTTTTTAACTATATCCCAAGAAACTAAATATGTTGTATCATATGGCATTTGTAATCATAAATGCTACGAAACGTTACATAAATGTATGTTTACAAACGAACATCAATACAGTTTTATGAGTTTGACACATTTAGAGAAAACTAAATAAGTTTAATTTTGTATCAATCCCTTTACCTTTGTGCAATCTCGCTGATGTTTTGTGATTGGTTTTTTTCATGTAAATATACTGAAAGGCAAAAGAAACGTCGCTCTTATGACTCAGTTCAATGACCTTGAATTTTATACGTCATTTAAACCAGATGTAGGATTTTATCGAAATGTTTGAGCCAGGAGTAAAGCACAATTCTTTACAGCCAATAATACCCATTCCCGTACTTTGAGATTGTTTATAGTGATTTTAAACAATGGACAATGACAGAATGTTAAAAAAGCAGAAAAGTGCATTTTTTTTGCAAGCATTAACAATCTGAATCAATAACAACAATCAGTCTCGTAAGTGTCACAGCGACTTGTGAAGCCGATTTCACAACATTTTGAAAGCCAAAATGACATTGAATGACTCGAAAAATGACGTTTTTCTGTTTACGTTGTAACCCAGTTGTTTTGTTTTAGCGGCAAGTACTGGTGCCTCTAATGATACAGAGATCGTAATTATGTTCTTACACGACCATCAACATGTTTGATGACATTCAATGATGCCCAACAGGCCACAACGGTCTTCCAAGGTTGATGCTATCTTTTGTCAGACATTTTGTTTTTCACCGTGTACAACAATGAGTTGGATGAGATGCTCATTTTGGGCGGTATATAACTGTAGAGTTTGATAAGAAATGCACACGCACCTTGGTTTTCATCACAATCACTGAAAACCGTGTACCATCATAACCATGATGAATTAAAACGGATTTTCAAAATTAGCATCAAAGATCATTTTTCCATTTGTTATTTTCAGAAAAATGGATTTGAACATGTTTCAAAATTGATTTTTGATACAAATATCAGTTTTACAATTATGTGAAACATGTCTTGAATCACTTTTGAAATGCGACGTTTCTTTTGCCTTTCAGTATATAAATGACATATGAAACAGTTTTAAAAATCTGATCATTTTTATCAAAATTATTTACTCAAAGTCACACATTTTGCACAAGAATATTTCTATTCCCATTACCCTATATTCTCTATCAGTATTTGCTGTCCAGATGCCCTCAGCTCATATGTAATCTGTATATGTCAAATAGGTTACTTTGATCTGTGAGCATACATCAAGACCTGATAATTGAACATTTATCTCATAATTACATCATCAAGGTCATTATGTAAAGCTCTGCTTCTTATAATTAGGTCTTCGATTCGGTGTTTTGACCGTTAGGCATGTGATATTTGATTTGATGGAAAGTGATTTATTGATCGTTTTGGATTTAAATAATCAACTTCAATTTCCGGGAAAATTGATTACAATGCTTGATGTAAATATGTAATAAAAGAAACCACAATAGTACACCCTATTTATGTTGTAGAAATTTCAAAACAATTATTAACTAGAAATATGTGCATTTGATGAAATGTGTGATGTTAATCAAAGAGATAAAACACAACGATTAATTAAACAAGAAGAAATAAGTAGCCTAAAGTGTACAAGGATCCACTCCTTCTATAGGCATTCTAAGTCCTTAAATATCATAAAGAAATATTTTGAGATAGAGGTTAGAAAATAACCCTAACCCCGTATATAAAAAATTTAAATTGTTTCCATGGGAACAAGACAAATGAAAACAGAATAACCAAAAAAGCAAAGGGCACCACTAGATCTGACCAGATAATAAGTTTAGTTAACATATATTGGACGGTTTTTGAGATATTGCCGGAAATAAAAACATTACGGAACCACAGAACCCAGGACGGAGCCGAAAACATTATCTCCCGGCACAGATTTGCAGGGGACATTATGATTGGAGACAGCCAGTGTTTTAAAGGTTAATTCTGTGACAGAAAATCAACAAGTTGATCTATTTACATACATTGAAATTTCACTTCATAAATTATCATCATTCATATCTTTAGTGTGAAGACGTTAAGCTCTCCTCAGCGCTATTTCCCTACTTGAGGAGCATGTGATGTTTTTCACCATCTACTGACACCTCCGATTTAAATAAGAACTTTCTACTTGTTTTTACAGCGTAACAAATGAGCGAGTAGTTTGGCTAATACATTTCTTTTAAGTCATTTCCCTTTGACCAAAGCTAACTAATTTTCCTAACAAAATAGAACGTTCTTTGAACCGCTCATTTAAATTGATGTTTGCTACAATTAACTGATGTAAATCAGAAAATTATGCTTAATGGTCTCAATGTATACTGCTCAAAAGAGGTTTAAAAGTGTGAACATTTATCTTCGTCTTGAAATCGTTTGAGTTGTATACTTTGCTCCTTTCCGAAACCAAATACCAAAATTCAAAAGCAAGTAGAAGGATAATTCTGTAATTGAGAATAAAAAATCGACGACAGCAGCAGTTATACTTTTTGTTCTATAAATCAAATATCAAATATATGTTATAGTTTATCCTTCGTAATAATATTAAATAATATTACTATAATACCTTACTCGTATTTTCTCATGAAGCCCTCAACATAATTTCAGTTAAAGCAAATGGTACATGTCTTCTAATGGCATTGTCTAATATAATCTGTTCAGTTTCTGTTTTATGGTTTGTATTCTATTTGCTATTCCAGCATTCCCAGAGGAGTTGGTTGCATTTCCTTCAGCTGTATGTAGTTCATTAGTTAATCAGTCTCAATCGAACAGCTTTGTCCACAGAAAATCCATCCTCAAGTCGTTTACCTGAAACATCACATTTTAAATTTTTATTGTTATAAAAGCTATACCAGAATCTTAAACATTACAAATCACTGCCAATGTGACTACCAAATACAACGATCCGTATTTAGTCGAACATCTATGTTCAAAACAATAGACAGACTAAAGCAAGAACAAAGTATAGTTTACTAAAAGCGATTTTGTGTATTTATGTCAAAGTACGTGAGTAGACATCTTCGTTCTTAAAGATGCTATATCATACTTGCAATATTTTTAAAAGTAATTTTAATGTATACGTTGTATTTTTAGAAAAATTTAGCGACTAACCTTGAGAAAATCGGACCAAAATTCATCAAATAGGATATAATTTACCAAAAAATACCGAAACGGCAGTCGACATGAGGGCGAATCAAGTGTGGCCATTTCACAACTTCCGGTTTCTAAATGTACGCTTGAAAACCGTCTTTGTCGCGCTCAACTAGATTTTATATTCTTTTTTGTCCAAATTAGGTATTCGTTGCTGTCAAAGTTGATACCCATCGAACGCAAT
This sequence comes from Steromphala cineraria, assembly GCA_916613615.1. Lineage (NCBI taxonomy): Eukaryota > Metazoa > Mollusca > Gastropoda > Trochida > Trochidae > Steromphala > Steromphala cineraria. Next base: position 73,852,603 of record OU744721.1, read on the forward strand.
TACGGTAGTTGAGACACGGTGTAAATCCTACAAGCATAATGATTACGTCACCGAAAGCGGGTTCGCTAAATGACATGCCCTTTCTAGGAGGGGTACTGTGCTTGAAGCTTCGAAATAAGTATGTTATTGTTGATTAAACAATCTAAATATGATATCAAAATTTCGACGAAAGATTTTTCTACAAAGTGATGTATTTAATTTCTCAATAGCTAAGTTTCATCCTGAACTGCTTGCAAGTATGATACAGCATCTTTAAGAATCTTGTGTTGTATATATCGATTGAATTACAACGGTTTAATACATTTATCATGATAATCCAGAAAGATAAAACTGATCACAGAGCAAATTTGTACAGTATTGTCAGGAGTCATGCTTATCAATATTTTATTGACAATCTATGATTGTCGGAAGAAGTAAAGCAGTATTAAGATTTGTCAGCAGACATTAGTTAAGCCGTGCATATCATCAGTTTCCTGCGTATTGCTTCATCTGGGAACCATTAATAAACATTTCCCATTTCTATTCAACCTTTTATTCTTTTTACGACCTAGATTTCTTTATTCAATGTTATGTAAAGACGACTTTATATAGTTGTTTATTTCACTTTCCATTCAATTTTATGTGGCTTAAACAAATGTTGTGAGTTGGTGTTTGCAAAACCTTGTTTTGTGTAATGCATATGGCATTTATGAAGATTTTATCTCAAACATCTGGCCCTAGATGAGCCCAGTATCACAGAAACTGATATGCGTACAATGATGTGTAAGACAATGATAGATGCTAGTGAAATCGAAAAAGATAGCTTTGTTTTGTAGCAGACCGTTGACATTTTGGTTTGATTTGGTATATATATGGTCTCCCCTTTACATGTACATGTAGTCTCATTACGCACATCCCTTAGTATGTTCTTGACTCAAAATAATCAGAAATAGTGCAAGCTTTAATCAGCAAGAATGGTGTATCAGCTGATACGCCTAGGCTTAGAAGAATGAAACCATACAATATTAATCCAAACAAAGTCATTGGTGCATCATGAAACAAGAGTACTGTACTCTAATGGACATTAAACCGTGCATTTAGCTCAGTTGGCAGAGCATAAGCTCACCTGGTAGGCGGGATATCATCGCCTTGCTAAGCGCTCAGCAAAATAAATAAAGGAACATCAGTTGAACTAGCGCTGCACTGTTCCTGCGGGGTGCTGAGAGCATATGACAAATTTCCGAAATACTGCTTAACCTAGGACAATAAAGAGAAATTAACATTGATTATTATAAAGTAAAATGCAGAAAAAGCTCTCTCTCCAACACATACCAATATAAATTATTGTTGCCCAAATATGTTTGGCATTACCTGTAACTATACAGCAAAGTGTTACTATAAACAGCTGCAGTTGACCTCTTTTGTCAAAAGTAAAGTGGGTCTTTGCAATCGTGATGCATAGTTTGATGTTTTTTAAAGTTATCTATCAATACGTTAATAGAACATTAAACCATTTTATAAAGATTACATAAATAGACGCACAGTGATTTTACCCTCGCTCGACATTGACTAAACAGGGAATGTAATGAAGTATAGAGGGAGGAAGCTTTATTTCAAGATAAAGCCAAAATTAACTGGAGATAAGTTTTAGTTTAATTCCAATGGGACAAGATAACGTTATTTATCCTAGAGCAATAGCGCTTTCCCTTTTATCAACAATTTGTTTGTTGAAATATATATTGTTAGGAATTGACTGCACATCTGTTGAATTGTCTAATCTTTTTCACCTGCAATCGTTAATAGATTTCACCCTCCTTTATCATATCAACTAAACCTATCCAAATCCCCAAACTTAAATGAAATTTGAACTCTTTTATTGTAAAGTGAATATGTTTGAATAATAAGGTTGGTTAGTTAGTATAGAATATTTGCTTGCACAAATAATTGTAATTGAACGTTCCAAACTGAAATTCTGGAAATAAATCATATGGTTTTGATTTGTCGACAAAATTGATATTGCTAACCTAGAGACGATCAGACACAGACTGAGGCATCCAAACTGAATACAAATGTTACCATTTTTAAAACACAAATGTGTCATTATTTAGATTTGGGGTACCTTTTGTTGTTAATGAAGAGTGAAGGGACACTTTCTGTATATGATACCATTAGCATGCTTGAAAGCAGTGTCTTTTGTTAAAGCAAGCTTTCAAATTACAATAATCTTTACATGTTAGTTATGCATGACGAAGGAGATTTGTTTTTTAATACTCGTTATCTCAAATTTCATACATTTTCTTAAATCGATATGTGTGATGTACAAAAATGAAAAATATCAATGAACTGTTACCAATTATAATTCAGTAAATAACGTTGAAAGCTGTCTTAACGTTTCTTAGAGGCCCCTCACATGGTACAAGGTGGGAATGACAAGTAGTAGATTTATTATAAATAAGCTGGTTCACAGAAGGTGGAAACAGTTCTAAGTAAATGTCGAACCTCTAAAGCGTTTATGTGTCAGTACTTGAACCTCAAAGCTTGTACAAATCAGGATCTACTTTAAAGTATGTGTGCATGTTACTCGCCTTAGATCAAAAGCTGTTCGGATATTGGAAAAAAAACACAAAACCATCCGACCTTTTTCATGTACCAACTGCTTACAAGATATTTCGGCTAAAGTTAAGTGTAAATACTTTCTTAAACTGGCGTCTTATCACATAGTTATGTTCATTTAATAAGTAAACTGATGACCAGTATCACAGAGTATCTTAAACATCTGTAAAATGCAATCAAGACTTCAATCAAGGGTAAACTCACTAATTGCTTATAGTTAAACTACATCTACATGGAGCACAGATAACATATTGTATCCATTTATAGATACACGAGAACTCACCATGCAGCACAATTTACAATCCTGAAGATGCAAAAGGTAATTGTTTGTTTGTTTGAGAACGATCATACAGTGCAGTTCATCATATCAGTACTGTTAAATGGCTCTTCAAGTTGCCAAATGTAAATTGTAGTGTCACTGCTTTCCGAAGGCAGTGTTCCAATAGACGCATATTTTTCGTGGTTGGAACCATTCCTACTACCAATATCATAGTGTTCTTTCAGTACTTGACTTATCATCCTCAATTCGTCCAATTCACCATGATGACAACAGGACAGTTCACCATAGGTGACCGAGCTGTAAAGGATAATAACTATTCACGGCTGAACTAAACAAGGAAAGGGATTTAAACGTCTGATCGTTGGCAAGGTCACATTACATTCTGTGAGTGACTTGTTTATTCTTAAGAAGACTCGCGATTTCACGACAATGCATGTGTTTATATCTCGTTAGTTATTTCGTACCCATACTACCCGCTCTGTTGGTTATCTCAAATGAAACAATGACGAATTTCCATTTGAAAATATTTATTTTTATATTTTCATGATCATAATTATATAACATTGATAGACGTATAACATAATACATATTTTGCGCGTACATGGCATTGTATGCCTCGATCATTTTAGCAAAAACCTTCTTTCCTTACTGAATCAAAGGTCAATCTACCTCTATAGAAATAAATCGTCGTTCCTATATCCAACTTTTTAAATTCAGTTGAGACATGAAAAACAAAATAAACATTAAAATTTATATGAATTTACCATCAACATACATAAATTGTTAAGGAAACTTTGCATGATATTTGATATCTTCTCACTTGAACGTTTAAGTGTGATTTTTTGCAAGTTGTTTATGTTCTCAAGGAAATCAGAAGGCTTCGGGAGTGAGCTATCTGCTTATAGTAGAATCATTGGGAGTATTGAACGTGTTTGCTGGTCGAGATGTGTTGACATCTAAAGTAACTTCATTACGGAACAAGGTTAGGGTCACCTATCTACAAGAGTTATCCTGCTTCCAATTTACACTACATAATGTGGACGGGATGAGTTTCCAGTCTTCGTACTTTCTGGATGGACACACCATTTCTTTCAGACTTTGATGTTCACCTCGCATGAACCCTTTGACTTTGCTTTTTGTACGTACATAGTACGTTGTGAGATTGCGGTATTTTAAAAAGGAGATGGAAATGATGGAATGGATATTTCCAAAAGTGCCAAAACAATTTATTTTTCCGAGGATGTCACTCAGCGTTTTCTCTATAAAGCTGAGCTCAAAACATCATCAAATTGTGAAACGAAGTAAAAGAAATCTCGTTGCCTCGAGCAAGTAAGGGATCCTTTCGGAGTTCAACGTTCAGGGGGAAAGCCCGGCTTATTTGTCAATGTTAGATCAACTGTGGGTCAACCTAAAAAAACTTTTAATCTTTATGATTATTGGACTATTAGAAATGAAATGACTGTTTATGTCAAACATGAAGTGTAGGACAAGAATATCCTTGCTCCATTTTATTTCAAGAATTGTTTTGGTACTTCCTCTCAGAATCAAATGCATCAGCAGATGTTTCAAAATAAGATTTTGTCACTTAGTAAACATGCGTTGTTGGATACAATTATAGCAACAACAAAAAACGAATATCAAGCTACCGTATACTATATTTGTCATGAATATATACGTTAGATAGGTAGTGATCTATAATCAACGTACATTACGTAATCAACTATACAGTGGTATTATGTTTAATCAAATTTGGTGTACGTCCTCTTCATAAACATGGAGATGTGACTTTTGGAGGTTTCAATTTTCAAATTATGTATTGTCATTTGAAAGGGAATGGTTAGTTTTCATGACAATCTGCGATAGCCTAATGATTCCAATAAATAAAAGTCAAATATAACCACAACTTACAGTTCATGTTGTTTTATATAAAGAATATTGTTTTCATGTGAGTTTAAAAAAAAATTAAGGTATTTCCAAAAACAAAATTCAGCTGAAATGGTCTATGAGGGAGACATCTGTTTTTACGATTAAAAACACTTTCTAGTTAAACTTGTGTTATGAGCTGCACACAATGAATGACAACTATTTGTTTGTATTTAAAAAAAAGTAAAAACAGGTTTAAACATTTTCAATAATTTTACTAATATCATCTTAATGTCTAATATAAACAACTTCTGAATGTTTTAACATTTTCATATATCTTATTCGTCACATTAATATATTCAGTAGCCTATTTGCCTATCAGTATTCCCCTTTGTAGATGCTTTCATCTCTTTAAAATTGCAGAGAACCAGATGTCAAGAGGTTACTAGCTTTGAAATAAACATGTTAGCCTCAGAGGAGATTACTTATCTCAAAAAGAAATTTTCAGTAATGTGACCCTCTTATCAGACTCATACTGTTTGAGGCTTTTCCAGTAATGAAACATCATATCATCATCGGAATCAACATGTTGCTTCTTTCACTTGCATAAGTTTTACTGCCTCCATTACAATATATAAAAAAGGTTTGTTGACTGTTTCAACCTTGTTTCAAATTGTGAAAATATGTAATTTTGGTGGTGCTTGGATGGCGTTTGTCGTGTGCACTTCGAATATATAAAAGAGACATTAACAGATAATAAATCATTGGCTATATTTGTAAAATTGAATGGGGTTAATTAAAGGGAAGTAGCTCCACGGAAATGTGTTTGACCAATTACACGCTACTTGGTGAGGTGAGGTGAGGTGATCTGGGGTTTAACGCCGCTTTCAAGATTATTTCACTTATATCGCGGCTGCTAGTATTATTGCAGGGAGAAAGCCCGCAACACCATTGTGGCTATGCATTGCGGTGAAACCTGCGAGCATCGGCTGGAACTAGCAACCATGGGTGGTACACGCTACTTGGTAAGAGCTGAGCAGTTGTTAATATTTTGCTAGCTAGCAATATTCTCACCAAATGCCAAGTGAACAAATTAACTTGAGGAGGGTAGCACCCTTTATAATGAAAACATGATACAAAAATAACATGTTTTTGGTCTAATAAAACTAATCACTGTGCCTGTTACAAACCGTGAATGTGAGGGATCAAAAGAGATCTTGAAGTTGATTCACGTTGTAGACATTGCCCTTAAGGTCATAACATATATTTACAGGACTTATATCATCACTCGTACCACTGCCAACAATGCCATGATAAATATGTTATCGACGTTAAACTGATGACAAGTAGAGTGATGATTGGGGTTTCACCACTGTAGCATGAACGAGGGTTGATTTCACTGATAGAACAGTATCTCACAGTCAATCATATGATAAATCGATTTCCTGTAAGATGAGTCTTTAATATTGAGATAATCGCTCTGAAAAAAAATTCCAAAAGGCTGTCACTTTTCCCAATTGAGTCAAGGAGTTTCATTTTGTCATTCATTTAAAACCAATCTCTACCTTTTAAAACACCTGAAACAGTTATCTCACCTCATTGAATTTGTCATGCCTTTATTAACAGTGACATTTTGCTACTTGCGGATTAGTTATTCATCATCCTTGTTGAAGATCCTAATGGCTCTGCTAAATGTATTGACACAACTCTTCAGAAATAGCCATACAATGCAGACAGAAGCTGAAGGAGACACTGCAAGTTGACATGTCTTGATTTAGTTCTGTAACCCATCACTGATTCAAGTAATGGCAGAAACAAATAGCGCAGATGCTCGAGGTTAAGTAGGTCAGTTTATTTTTTATTAGCATATCGAGCTGGCATCTGAAAATCTTATTCATCGTCTTTTTATATCCATTTAAGTGCTAATAGTGAAGATAGAAAAACTGATATTCATGCTTTTCTCTACACTGGTGATGTAAATATAGTCAATCGTTAAATCGCCAGCAAAGATTTAGTTTATATAGTTTTCTTAGTTTCAAACAACTTAATAGTGACAGTGTGCTGTTTCAAGAATATCTAAAAGCCTTTCTTATTGCTAATTAGACTGCAGGCTCTGGTCGATGTGTTAACACAGGTCTTCAGACCGAGCTAAAGGAATATTTATAGTCTTATATATATTTTTGTCTTGAAAAAGCTCTATAATTTAATATCAATTAAAAATGTCAAACTTGGAACCTCCTGTTTTTTTCTTATCAGCTATGCCAACTAACTGCAATTGTTAATGACTGCAGAAATTGATAATTTCTGATGGAATTGTATCTTAGTCAAATGTCACAAGATTGCAATAAATTGAATTTATTACCGTTGACTTGATTCTAAAAAAGTGTTGTTTTTATATAAATGTTTTGATTCACGAATAAATACCTTCTCTTGTTTGATTTTCCGTGAATGAATGCATGTGTTATTATTTTACTCAATCTGTGATTGTCATCTAAGTGAGTTAGTGAGTTATTGTTTAGCTCCGCTTGGGCAATATTGCGGCCATTAGCGGCGAGATTGTCATCTAAAATCAGGTAACTATTTCGTGGTAATTTAATGGATGATAAATGAATTCTGCTCAATCTCATATATTTCAGTAATCGTATGTTCTCTATCAGTATTTGCACTAAAGTTGCCTTCATGCAGTTATCTGAATATGGCAACAGGTTAATCTAATCATTGAACATGTACCAATACCTTTTTTGTACCACCAATTGAGTATGAATATCTGTTCTGAAGACAAATCGATTTTTCATATTTTAGTTGTTAAGTATCATAGTTTTCGCCAAAACACAACAGGTCACACTAGCAAGCACCTGTTGCACGGGCGTTTTTGTTTGTCTGATCATCAGACTTCGTTTGGACATTCACTTTACACTGGGTGGCCGATTCGTTATGGCTGCAGTATAATTTTCAAAGAAGCTCTCTTGTTAGAGCAAACGGATATTTTGCTGTCAGTTGAATAGACGTTACTTGGATTCGTTCTTAAGGAATTGTGTGTTCGGCTTACTTGCTAGTTATAGTAATTCGTTGCAAGTTCCACCACTAGACTCTTTACCTTATCGCTGTGTGGTGGTCTGTTTTGGCGATCCTGAGAGCAATGCCAGCTGGAGCTTACATGCTCCAGTTTGGGTCACAACATCAACTCACACTTGTAATTTTTTGAGGGAACAGTCACATTGATCTCATTTCCTTTTCACATATTAAGAGAATCACGTTTAGTTTCTGGGTTTTCACACAACTATTATTTTAGACACTTGATTAAGGGTTTCAAGATTAAAAAGTTTACCAGTTTAATTAGTTTAAATATGCTTACACTACACAACAAAACCATTATCAGCCACGTCATAATGTGGAACAGTCCTGGCTATCTTGGGAAAAACGTTGAGCATGGCGCTATGGCCTCTAAACCAACTAAATCTGAAATGAAAAAGTATTTAACACAATATGAAACTGAAAACAAAAACCGAAATTCCTGCATGTTTTTTCTAATAGATGCTCTCCCTCTCTACTTTGATTTCTTCTCTTCGAGGAGCATGTTAAGTACTGACATCTGATGACCAACTGTTAACCTCTGATCTGAAGGAGAAGACTTCTCTACTTATCCTAATAGGGCTAACAAACGAGCGCGTAATTAGGCTAAAACATTTCCACTTTACCACTTCCCTTTGACCAAAGCTATTTGATTTTCCATATAACCTAGAACAGACCGAGTCGAACCACTCACCAAAGGTGATGTTCACTACTCCAAATAGATTTGATGTCCCTCTACTGTGATGAAAATGTATATACTGATAATTTAAATTTTCTGTAATTAAATATTTCTAATAAATCTGATGGATTTCCTCTATGATGGTTTCTCATATACCAACAGCGTATTAATGTACAATTTTACATGATTTAGACAGAAAACACCCAAATAAAACTGACACAAGCAATTTTCTTTGTCCGGTGAAACTCTCGTGTGAATGGTATTCGTTTTATAGCCTTTGACTTTAAATGCAATTAATCAATACCTACTCTGTGAATGACTACTGTGAAGATAGGCCAATATTTGCATTATCACATCCATCCAAGTTCATTTAGTGTACCAACCCGACTATGATTCGATAAGAAAACTCATGTCTAAGTTTCTTCGGTAATAGTCAACATTGAAAAGAAAATGTTATTTCAAATGACGCATACATTTTCATAAGCACGTCTTTATTTCCACGTCCGTATACAGGTCACTTCAACCATAATAATGCAAAGGGTACAAGTAAAACTAGTTAATATAAGTACATTATGTTGTTTATTTCGGAATGATACGTGTTAGAGTTACATATACACTAAATAAGTCAGAAGTTAAAGGTAAGATCAAATTAAATACACAAAGAACTTACTTTAGCACCACATTTGTTTAAGTAAAATTAATTTCGGAGCAATTTGAACATTGTGATTATGTCCCACCACTGGACTCATTACCTGATCGTGGTGGGGCGGTTTGTGTGCTTCGGTGACCCCGAGAGCTGGGCCAGCTGGAGCTTCTTAGCTCCTGGTAGGGTCACCCAAGATGGACAGGTCGACGGATAGAAGCCAGACCAAATGCGAGTCCTTCTAAAACCTGCTTTCTATCTCTCTCACTATGCCTTCTTTCAGTCTTTCCCTCATCCTGATTATCTCTTTCTCCATGATCTCTCTACTCTTATATCAATATCATTATGTATATACATTTATGTTAAACACAAATGGTTGCACAAGTCCATCTATTTGTCTCACTGATGGTCGGTACTAGGGCTTTGGAATCACCTCTTGTCCTCCTCGTCTTCGCTGCCAGAGCTTTGTCCAGACTTCCTGCTGTAAGCTGCATCAGCTATCCTCTGCGCTGATGTCAGTTCAGGCGTCACCCAATCCCTGTGCTTGGTACAGATATCCTGTGTCCGTCCTCGTCGTTCCCGCTCTCCTCTGTGGACATCAGATCCCTCTGGCTGAGTGCTTGTCGGTGTCTTCATGTGTCGAGGGATGTCTGCCTACCAAAGGCCAACAACACGATTGCTACTCTTCTGCAAGATAGCATGTTTGATTACAACAATAATGCTTGTTCTATAATACATATTGCAAAATTACAGAAATGATTTCGTTTTTCATGGATGTATATATGGATATAAAGGTATCCTTTCTATAAGTCTGTTTAAAAACACCTTTTTTAGAACACCAATTAGCATGATAATGACGAAAATAAAGGACATATGCTAGTCCTTTTTTCTCATTTCTCTTTATTAATTACTATTTTCTTGTAAACATCACTATAATAACAAACAATTTACTATACATTTCACAGTTACATGTGAAACGGTAACAGTACATGTCAATTAAATTCGTATATTGACATGGGAGGATCGTCATCATACTTACATGATACATACAAATGCTAAAACACAACAATGTAGGTTCTTTGACCACTTTTCTCAACACATTTTCCGTGGTCTGGGGATTGAGGCAGCAATTAAACCTGTCATCAGTCCAGGAGGCAAGAATGACATCAGGTGTACTGCTCCGCCTGAAGTAATGAGTTCATTATTGATGAGCATACATCAGTATTTCTTCGCCACTTGGGAAAGCAGATTGACCCTGACTTGTATATTGTGGAATATGCCTGTGCCAGGAATGCTAGATTAACATTCGAAACTGTACATAATTTATAAGACTACTTTGAAGAGCAAGAAATATATTACCTCAAATATGTAACGCATCAATACAACCAAATGGTTTTACACATTTTTTGCGGTGGCAGTGGAGGTGCATAGAAGGGATTTAAAGGCATGTGAAATTTCAACCTCAGTTTGTGATACAACCGGCATGCATAAATGCTTACATACTAGCACAAAACATACATTAAGGTGAGGAGAGGGACGAATTCCTTTTAACACATGCATAGAAATCACTAAAATCCAATTCCTTACACTCTTTGGCAGTCATTTGTCCGTACAATGTTCCTTGGAATACACTCCATATAAAAGGGAATTTTCATTTCAGAGATTCTGTCGGTGATTTCAGTCAAATTATTGTTTGCAGGTTTTTCACTTTCCACAACTAACTCGTTTTTAGGAACTGCCTAAGAAACGTTTAAGCATAATGTCAATCCCATAAAACTTAGAGGGATGGAAGTATTCTAAATCCAGTAAAACAGTGTGCCTATACCCATACCGAGATTCAATCATTTGTTTTGCAGACACACTTTCCGCTGCTTCTGCCATCCGTGAAAACTTCACATGTTGGTTTCGATCTGGAAGTAGCCACTTGATATACCACAGTCATGACCACGAGTTTGTTCTCAGAGGTTTGGTTCAGTGGGAGCATCCTTGCAGCTTGAATGTCAGATGCTGCAGACATCAAGGAAGCTTTTACAGTTACAACAGCTTGATCAGAACCTATTGTCATCCAAGCACCCTTCCAATGAGGATGGCATTTTCTGTCTTATATCGTTCTTCTCTATGCAAGTTCATTACTACCATATACAGAGCACCTATAGATATATAACTCCTTCTCTTGTAGGGCGCAAACCAGTCTACGTTAAGGGCTAAATCAAAATGGGTCATCTCTGGGTCAAAAAGGCAGAGCCATTGAGGGACATAAAACTATTCCAAACGTGACCGTCAAATATATCAGCATACAGATTGTCAGTGTCTTTTTACCTCCACAAAGCCAACATTTTCTGCAAGGGTTCAACAATGCCCTTGAAGCAATAAATGATACAATAACAGTTTTCCATTACGGAACACAACCTGTCGTGCCAACTTAGTGTACCATTGTATGTCAATTTGAAATCCCTTCTCAAATGAAACAAAACCACAATAAGGTCTCAATTGTTTGAGAGTGACAGATGACAAATACATAATCTTTTTAAAAAAATCATGCTTTGGGTTGGTAAACCAGGGTCAGCAGGAGATGAAAAACACAGAAAGAAATATGGGCGACCTTAAGAGAAGAGAGAATCATTATATAACTACTGAATTAAACGTGAAAGGAATTGCAAAAGTACAACAGGAAGAGTATAATTTATTGTTTCTCATTAAAATTGTTTTAAATAAATCTTTCAACTTACACTCCTCTTTCTGTTTTTTCCAATGTACATGCACTTATAGCTTGCCTCTCTTGTTCATCCTTCTTGCACTGAAACAATATTTAGTATCACGATGTTTGCATTAAACATGCTAAAAATTAGATTTCAGTACCTTTCTCAAATTAATTGTAGTCTAGAAGTCGAAATTCCACAAAGTTTGGATGGACGCCGGACACCATGCCATGCCATAAGCCCATCGGGCCCTACAGGCTAAAAAAAATAGGACTACTCTTAGAAGGTCAACATATTATATCAAATGTGGTTATTAATGTTTTTGAATAGTCATAATTGATAGACAAGAGAACAAGAAGGACATTGAACGCTCACCGGTATTTTTATGGTGAGTAGAAATACTTTTATAAGACCCTTACCAAAACAAAGACAGATCCTACGGCATCCAACAGTTTATTGACATTCGTACGGAGAATATCCTTAATTTTTGGAAACTTCAAGTATCCTTACGGAAATTCCTGGTCATGTTCCTCATTTGTCTTGGTAATGAAAAAGTATAGTCACATATCCATTATCTTAAATACTTTCATGATTCAGACACTAACAATCCGTTCTGTATTCACAATACATACACGCATTCCTAAAACGGAATATTTCTTTAACATTATATTGTGTAATGCGAATTTTATTACCATTTAAACAAGGACTTTGTTCCCAAAATGTTTTTCACATCATTATTATTGATTGTCAGTATATATCAGGGATGTGGAGATGTTTTTCGGTCTTTGTTTTATTTACCAAGTTTCTTATCAGGGCACGCCAACTATGTTAGGTCGGTAATTAGTTTCTGATACAGATCCAGATAATAGTGCATAGAAGTGTCTTACGAGTCGTGGGCTGCTGTTCACTTATTCACTTGTTCAACTCATAGGATTTAAAAATCAAAGTCAAATCTCTCAATCGAGTTAACAGATAATACATTGTCTTACAAATACCCTTGATCTGTTAGATGAGTGAGTGAATCGGTGTTTATCGCGATTGTAACATGTGGCTGTTGCCATGCAATAGAGAGTATATAGATCCGAGTGAAAGAAGATCGACATAAGGTAGCAGACATAGTGGGAGAAAGACAGCAGGTTTTAGAACGACTCACATTTGGTCTGGCTTGTAAGACCCTACCAGGAGCATGTAAGCTCCAGCTGGCATAGCTCTCGGGGTCGTCGAAGCACCGAACCACCACTTATAATATGAAAACGATCTCAGTTGATAATAAGTTCTATGTATAATACAATTGAATGTAGTCCTGTAGGTGAAGAGAGCTGAACTGAAATTATTAAAGAATAACAAACGATTTTGTGTTTTAATTAACTTCATCATTTACATATTGTATTTAATATAAAATTTATATACATACGGAAAAAAGTTAAGCACTTCCTAAATTCGAAAAGTTGTGGTACCGTGAATAAATTCATGACTTAACATTAAAATGTAAATTTTGTTAATAATTTCTATCGTCTATGTATACATTTTATGAAATTACGATTGAAGTTGTATTGGTGCCAAAACTAGGCAACAGACAATGGGTTTCAGACATGAACAATAACATTTGTGTTACCAACTTGACTGCCTCACATCAAATCATCTCTTATCTTACAATATGAGGAAGTAACTGGTCGTTGAAATGGCATCACGTGTTTCAACAGTTATTGTCAATTATTAACAATATGACTGGAATCATACGATTTTGGAATAATTTTGAATTCTTTTGAGTTCTATCTGTCAATCAAACACTTCTAATTTCTAGGGGCCCTTACAGTTGACACTGACCACCTTTTGTTATTAAACCATTTCCCTTGAATTTTGGTTTTTGGGGAATTTGAGACTTTGAAGGTTATTAAAAGGTCTAAATAATGACTTTTGGCTGAAATGTTGATACTTAAGTTTGACTGGAGGGCTTGACAGAATTGAATTACCCACATCACAACTACCAAAAACAACTTTCTTTTCTCAGAATGATGTAACTTGTTTTTTTGACATAAAAGTACAAAAGAATGAATGCAGAATCCAAAAAATGCGGAAGGTTATAAGGATGAAATGTTCTTCCCTTAACTGCAAAATTATGAATCTATCACACCACACCGCCTTCCTTTTTATAAGGCAAATTTTGCAGCTGAAAAAAAAACTATTTTCTATATGTATATTATACTGTCCAATATTCTATATCGTATGTCCAGCATGTTCATATCATGGCTGTGTGTCAATTATGATACGCAAATCCAAACTTCTATAACTACACAGAGCTCCTCGGCATGGACAACGCCAAACGATGCCTCCTCATCCGCTTTCACCTGGATGGGATTGCAGAGATGTGGTTTAAGGGTCAAGCAAAGGAGCTCAGAGCCATCAGCTTACATTCACAGGTTGCAACACGCCACCTACACGGACAGCTACCTGTTTCAGTCATGGTGGCTGTTGCATTTAACTGGCTGAAGCCAACTCTGAGGCAGTTGGTGATGAGGGAGCCGGCTACATTGGAGGATGCCCGGCGACATGCTGGGTTGACAGAGCAGTCGACTTGACATGTGACCAAAACAGACATGTCACAACAAGTCGACAGGTTAACCGAGCTGACAGCTAATACTGAACAACCTGCTGTCGAAGTTGCTTCGCCTCCACAGCACCAGCGTCATCAGCAGCCAATATCAGGACCATCCTATCAGTTGATCGCAGATGCTTAAAATCCTGCTACACTTTTAGGATGACATTCATTCTAAAGTACTAAAAAATAATCAATATGAATAGATTATTATCCCCCGCCACGAAGTGGAAGGGGGATATAGGTTTGGGCTCCATCCGTGCGTCCGTCCGGCAGAGTTAAAGGGGACAGCTTTTCTCAGAAACTATTTAAGATAGGCAAACCAAATTTGCTTTGTGTCTTCAGGGTATCAATACCTTGATGGAGTTCGAAAATCAGAAACGTAAGAAGTTATTGCCTTTTTCGGTGTTTTTGGACGGTGTTCGAGGGTGTCGTCAAAGGGGACAACTTGTCTCAGAAACTATTTGAGATAGGTTCACCAAACTTGCTGTGTGCCTTCATTATATCAATACCTTGATGGAGTTCGAAAATCAGAACCGCAAAATGACTTTTAACGGAGTTATTGCCTGTGTTCGAAGATGTCCTAAAGGGGACAACTTTTCCCAAAAACTATTTAAGATAGAATAACAACATTTGCACTGTGTATTTAGGGTATCAATACCTTGATGAAGTTCAAAAAGGAGGTAAATGCAATTACTTATTACAGAGTCACAGCCCATTTAGGAAAATATTGGGGGCTTTGATGAAAACTTATTTGGCGGGGGATGTTGATGACCATGTCTTCTTGTTTCAATCTTGAAATATATACTGAACATCTTTGAAAACGCACCATCTGTAAATTTTGAATTATGGTAATATTATTTTTAGAGTATAAATGAAGGTTGGAAATGTTGCTAATAACACAAAAGACCATAAAAAACGACATATAGCAGAGAACGGATTGCCCGAACACATCATCGAAACAATTACATGAAAACAACAAAATGCATGCACAACACACAGGAACAGCACAAATTGCATGCGGGAAAACATGCTGAGTCGGGGTATAAATAACCGTCAGCATTAAATCATCCTCATTTCAGCTGTACCTGTCAAAGTAAAGTTTATTTTGCAATGCCAAGATTGTCAGCAGAGGAACGAGAACGCGCCGTGGGCATGTTGCAGGTTGGCACATCAATGTGACAATGCTTTGCAACAAGAGTGGAATGGAATTCCTCAGAACATTATTCAGAGGCTTATCCGCTCAATGAGACGACGGTGCACAGCCTGTGTTGCTGTTAACGGTGGTCATACACGTTACTGACTTTCCATTTGGACACCACCTTTCTTTCATGGTCAACTGAATTAAAACTTCACCGTTTTGTTTGATTTGTTCTTGTTTCTTTTCTTTACCAAACATTGGTCTACAAACGTATGGCCAATATACACGGATTGCTCGCTTATGCTCTTGGAAATCCAAACTATTAAAGGTGGTGCGTTTTCAAAGATGTTCAGTATATATATATTTCAATTAATACCATATTTGGTGTGGATATCCCAATGACAATGTTTCTCATTTTGTACTGGTGCGATATACATATAAGCAAATCTCTGCTTGTTAACAAAACCTGATCTGTTCTCGTATAACAATATGTTCAAAGCATGAGGTTTTCAGAAAAAGTTACTTGCACACTTGTCAGCCTTTTTTTCAGAGTTTTTCAATGCTTATAAGTTATTTATATTTATTGCATTTCTCTTTTTTGGTGTTTTATCTAATTTAAATCATAAGTTGAGTGATGTTTACATTGTATATTTTGTTTTCATAGGCAGAGGTTAAGAGACAGTCACGCCAGACAGGGTTGACAAAAAGGAGGCAAGTTCTGTCAAATCGTCAGTGCCGGTGTCTAGAATAAATGATGAGCAAGGTAATAATTTATATTTTCATAGTCAATGAGCATGTACCCTGCCGACACCTTTTACATCATCATTTACACAAACATCAAGATCTTTTCATGTAGTTTAGTTTAAATACTTTCGTATTGCTATTGCCAGTTTCATAAATTAATTTATTACTCACCCGTTGATTTAATGTTTATTAAATCTATAATGTTATTTAATACTGTTTATTAACATCATACACTCACCAAACAACAACATTGTTAGAATGACGTCATAAATGATAGTCATGACGTCACAATGTTAGAGGGACGGTCACAATGGGCATGACGGCGAATTTCGGCGGTTATCATCCTCTTTTTTTACAGGGGGAACTTTTCAAAACGAGCTTTCTTCACCAACGAGACTCTGTATCGACATAACAGGTATAATGCATATATAAGTTGAGCACCGAATAAGAACAAGGCAAAATTAGATCACACAAGTCCACAATTCGTTGTTGTCATTATTACATAATATAGATGATTAGTGGCATTCATCATCAATTGGTGACATACAATCATGGCACAATGTACTTATTTACAGATATCGTTCAAACCCTGGCTAGAGCGGTCTTCTCGGTTGAGGAACTGAAGGCACACAGCTTTTCTTGGAAGAGAACCGTCATTTGCAGGGGTGGGAGGGAGAGCCGAACAGCGCTGCCGGAGGAAAAGCTTGGAATGTTGGTTGAAGTAGCCCACAAAAAAAAGGGGAGGGAGAGCGGAACAGCGCTGCCCGAGGAAATGCTTGGAATGTTGGTTGAAGTAGCCAAAAAAGAAAAGGGGGAGGGAGAGCCGAGGAAAAGCTTGGAATGTTGGTTGAAGTAGCCCAAACAAAGGGCATATATAAGGCCACGTTCACTGATTTTCAGAACTACTTACGGCAAAATAATGAATTGTAATCAATAAGTAACAACAATCGTTACTTTTGGATTTTTTTGGAAGTTAAACAATTATTTCAAGCAATGAATGAATCTTTTAGTATTTTTTCCCATTAGGATCAAAGGCGCCGCCCACCCTTTATTCCGCAATAAATTATAGTTTTTGAGTGGCGTCACGAAACTATGGCCCATGACGTCAAAATCAATTAGCAATGACGTCACTGGGTTTGGCCCTGATCGGGGATTTTCAATGTACGGCCGGACATGATTTACAAAATATGTTTATATTTGGAGTAAAAATAACAAGAGTCAAATCGACATACTAGAAAAGAAATAGAATAGCCCTAACCAACATGTGATTTGCGATCAAGTATAATTTTGCCCTGAACTATTATAACGTCGATAATTCTTTAATAGTATATGAAAGAAGTTCAAGAACAAAATATTTCTTGAACTTTATCGTTAACACCAAGAACATTAATCATATACTATTCAAGAATTCTTCATGCATAGTTCAAGAATATTTCATGAACAATTCATGTATATAATTCTAGAACTGATAATGAATTATTCATGAACAATTCTAGAAATTTTCGTATGGGAATAAGCGTATCGGGGTACGGGATAGCTCAGTCGGCAAGAGCGCCGGTCTCACGTTGCTGAGGTCCGGGGTTCAAAACCCCCATCCAGGCCAAGGTGTAAAAACCTAGAGTTCACCTCTGTTAGAACTCTATAAGTGTCACCCTGGAGCCCTAGTGTGTAGTGCAACAAAAACTGCGCACTTAAAAGATCCCACGAATTCATGTCAGTGGCTGAATGGTGGATACATGAACACGTGCATACGCCGAGCTGTCGGTTATCAGCGTTCAGCAGTGTTGGACAAACTGCTGTGACTATGTGTCTCAGTTCACCCAGCTGTGAATGGGTACCCTGTGAGGCATAGAATGGTCCCTAACCTGAGCGCCACATATGGATGCCGGTTGAATACTCCCCAGGTAGTTGAATTGGAAAATTGATCGGACGGTGAAAGAATGCCATTGACCAGGGGGGAAATGTAAGCGCCTTGAGCAACCACGAGTGGTTGGATATGCGCGCTATAGAAATACCCATATAATAATAATACTAATCGCCCGTTTTTTCAAAAGTCATCCCTTATCTGTCAAGGTCGAAACGTCAATCTACACCTCTGGATGGGCTTCAAGGACACATTACTGGGCAGTATGTGCTTCCTGTGTCGAACTAGCTATTTCGTGCTTTCTAAGGTCGTACTAATCATGTAGAGATTTCCCCAATATCTTTTGAGCGGACTCCACGTCAGCACATGGAGTCGGAACCACCTGTCTGTATCATATACATGTATAATGGTCAGACTAGGTTGTGATGTGGTCAAGATAATGCATATTCAAACACTTGGCCTGAAAACTTCTTTGACTATGGACTGGGTTCTTCTGCGATTATTGTCAGAGCAGTCTTAAAGACAGCTTTCAGCTATGTAAAAGGAATTCTTGCTATATGTGTTGGAGAGTGTCCGAAAACTAGCCATTTGTTTAAACGTGGAGCATTTTTGGGGCTATTAGGCCGAAAACATGATCTACGTGCAAAACTTATGGCCTGTTTGAGGACATTCTCTATCGTGTAAAAAAACCCTTGTCAAGTAAAACATGGAAAGAATAACAGGTTTACCAACATGAAATAAAAACATATTGATTTCATATTATTTAGATTAATTGATTTCGACATAACTATATTGCTTTTGCAAAGTTTACATTTCACAGTTTATGTGATTTAAATGAACCCACACTAACACTGTGGGAACCTTACTTGAAGAAAAAGAACTATGACACGCATCATTCTTTATTTACAAATGAGAAGCTGATAATGAGAATGTTACATCTCCTGCTTTGGAATTATTGTTCCAGGATTAAGAAATGAAAAACATTTAGTAGTAATATAAACGAGCAAAAACTTTACATTAAAGTATCCCTAGTTTGACTCCACTTTCCATAGGTCAGTAACCTCACTCTGCATACACATTACTTACCCACTGAGCTCATTAATGTAATCTTAAGTAACCAGCCCTTATCGCCACAGTATAAGGTAAACCAGTGTCAAAATCAAACTGACAGACGCATCTAACGCAATTTATGTAATTACAATACATAATAGAAAGCGATAACATTGGTAAGGAACTGCTTGAGGGTTGACACCAAAACATGCTGTCACTATATATATCGATATTCTGATTGAATTCTAAAGGACTCCTGACTGTGTTGACTTTGATCCCAGGTGTGATCATCCGGTACCAATTCCCCCACATGACACATTCTAGGAAATAACGCCAACAATAGAGCCATTGGCTCTGTAGCTCATCAGGCTTCATCATCAATTATGCTGTAAAGTGTGGCCAATGTGATTCCCCCTTTGTAGAGGCCACAGGCCAGGGGCACCAATCATAAAATTAAGTATATAGGCGACAAGTTTCAGTTTTCTAGGCCTTATACTTCAGGAGAAGATGAAAATAGATTTGAAGGACGTTCCTGTTGCCTTTATTACACAAAGTTTCAGCTTTCTAGGCCTTATGCTTCTGGAAAAGACGATGACAATAGGTTTTTAAGGCGTGGCCACTGTGGCACTTAGTAGGGGTCACAGGGCCACCACAGCTACAATTTATAATCTTCACCCGTCAAGGAATCTGCAAACAAAGTTTCAGCTTTCTAGGCCTTATGGTTCTGGAGGAGACGATGAAAAAAGGTTTTTAGGGCGAGGCCCCTGTGGCCCTTTGGTGGCCCTGTGACCCCTACTAAGCTACAATTTATAATCCTCACTCTTCAAAGAGGCTATACACAAAGTTTCAGCTTTCTAGGCCTTATGGTTCTGGAGAAGAAGATGAAAATAGGTTATTAGGGCGTGACCCCTGTGGCCCTTATTAGGGGTCACAGGGCCACTAAAGCTACAATTTATATTCCTCACTAGCCAAGCAGTCTGTACACAAAGTTTCAGCTTTCTAGGCCTTATGGTTCTGGAGAAGAAGATGAAAATAGGTTTTTAGGGCGTAGCCCCTGTGGCCCTAATTTGGGGTCACATGACTACCACAGCTACAATTTATAATCCTCACTAGCAAAGAAGTCTGTACAAAAAGTTTCAGCTTTCTAGGCCTCATGGTTCTGGAGAAGAAGTCGAAATTCCACAAAGATTACGGACGGACGGACGCCGGACACCATGCCATGCCATAAGCCCATCGGGCCTTACAGGTCAGATGAGCTAAAAAGCACGTTTTCAATTGGTAGAGTTATCCTAGATAACTGGGTACGCACCAATCAACGCCTTCAGACAGAAGATACGTCAGTACGAACCAAAGTCAAGAACTGCCAGTAAGCTCAACCAAGAACAAATGCAGCAACAACTCCGACAGGAACAACAACATCAACTACCAGAGCATCAATAACAGATCATGGCAGCTTCAGGTATCAAGTTGAGGCCATCCACAGGAAAAAAGGTTGTGGAAGCTTGGTGGTCCGATGTCGAGTCATACACAGAGCTCCTCGGCATGGCAACGCCACAGAATGCCTGCTCGTCGCTTTTTAACTTGATGGCATTGCAAAGATGTGGTTTAAGGGCCTAGCAAATGAGGTAAAAACAGACATCAACGCACTGAAAACAGCCTTTCAAAGACCACTTCTCAGCAAACAAGGCTTTTGATGTTGGTGTTCTCCAGATGACCCAACTGCCCTTACAGATTGCATTAGCTTACATTCAGAGGTTGCAACACACCACCCACAAAATACAGCTACCTGTTTCAGTCATGGTGGCTGTTGAATTGAACGGGCTGAAGCCAACTCTGAGGCAGTTGGTGATACTGAAGGAGCCTGCTACATTGGAAGATGTCGGGGTACATTTTGGGTTGGACAAGTGACATAACAAGTCGACAGGTTAACTGAGCTGGTAGCAAACCTGCTAACTAAAACTGAACAACCTGCTGTCCAAGTTGCTACTGCACACTCACTGCAGCATCACCACCAGAAAAGTCAACGTCCACAGCAACCTCAACATCATATTTACACCAGCTGCCTAAGTGCACTTCGCCACTAACAGCTGGGTACATACTAATGGAATTAAGATGCCTCACATTCCCAGCATTCCAACAATGGCAGGATGCCACCAAGGGAATGGTACTTGCGCCTTGCTTAATCAGATACAGATGCATCTGAATGGTACAAGGCAAAACGTATTCCTGAGTCAAAGATTTCCTCCTCTTCAAAGAACAAAGATGATGTTTCAATAGGATAACTCTCCAAAACAATATTTGGAACAGCCACAACGAATGATGTTAACATTTTTGTAAAACACATAAATGCTCTTACAAATCATGACATCAACCTTGCTAATTTGATGCAACAGCATTCCGCCCACCTTTCTTCTTTTATTAAATTAGTTGACACACGTTTCAAAAATTCTCTTAAATGTGTGAAGGCAAATCACGCTGCCACTTCGTTTACTGCAGCTGCCATAGAAAACAATGCTAAAAATGTACGCACCACTTTCAAGTATATATGGAGATAGAACACTAACATTTAAGTTATACTTCCATAATATCTGATGTTTTAGCGTCTGACCAAAAAGCTCATCTTAGTCTTAAACGAGTAGCAGAAGCTGCACTCAAATCTAAAACAATCTTTCAATCTATTTCGAAGCATCTTATGGATGGTGAAATCAATCTGCCAACTTCTTGGCCAGAGACAAATTCCATAAGATCTGTTCTGTCACTCATTTCATTTGCTTGGATGTTTCTTGAAAGTTTGCACACTCTCGACATGCTATTAATCACCGGCACAGACTATCCAACCACCTTTTTACTATCAAGCGCTCACTACTACTTCACATATCTTTGTCATATCTGATCTTGCTGACTACCATGTCTCCATCCTGTTCGCCATTATCACTCTTGCTGTTACTTCTATCCTCTTCCTCATTATCTATCTGCATAATCAACACTTCTCAAATCGACAGTGTGGCCTCGCACTGGAACTCACCAATGGACCTGATTGTGGTACCTTTACTATCTCTGACACTTTGTCCTACCTTCTGGCACATCCTCTCTCCAGATTATGTCGATCATTTACGCATCTCTAGTTATTTCTTTCCCACCCTTGCCATTGAATGGCCTGCATTCACAGTAACCAACCTACTCAGTAAGAAATCTTTAGCCATACCGAACCATGTATGAATTTCATTTTTTACTGCTAGGAAATTGAGAACAATATTTCTTCATCCATTTGATGCATAATTTATTATGTCATTCAAATCCATAATGGATTATATCTCATGCCAAATCAAACATCAATTTATAATAATATGTAAAGACGGGCATTATTACTATAGCCACAACTTATGTTAATATTTTTTATGCCGTTTGAATTTGTTTTGTATACATTATTTTTTGTCGTTTTTTTATGCTTTAAATTGTTATTGTTCTTATAAACTTGTACATCCATATTTTGGCATTTGCGGTCAAGGGTTTAGGGATATTATAAACAGACAAAAACTAGTGTTTTTCCTCAACATTTACATTAAAAAGTCCCTAGTTTGACTCCATCTTAATGCACTTTCCATAGGTCTGTAACCTCAATCTGCATATTTATTACTTACCCACTGAGCTATTTAATGTAATCTTAAGTAACCAGCCCTTCTCACCACAATATTAGGTAAACCCTTAGTGTCAAACTGACAGTCCCCTAATGCGGCGTTGCCAGCTATGGACGCAATTTATGCAATTACAAGACATAAAAGTGAGCGAGTTGGGGTTTAACGTTGTCAGCAATATATTTAATTATATATATAATACGTGGATGTTGCCATCCAAAAGAGAGAAGATAGATCGGGGAGAAAGGACGAGAGAAAAGACGAAAAGAAAGACATAGTGAGAGATAGAAAGCAAGTTTTAAAAGGACTCGCATTTCGTCTGGCGTCTACCCGTCGACCTGTCCAGCCTGGGTGACCCTACCAGGAGCATCTAAGCTCCAGCTGGCAAAGCTCTCGGGGTCGCCAAAGCACACAAACCACCACACCACGATAAGCTTAAGGTAATGAGTCCAGTGGTGGTACAATACAGAATAGAAAGCGATAACATTGCTAATGAATTGCTTGAGGGTTGACACTGAAACAGGCAGTCACTATACACAAATGGATTCTGAATGACTCCTGACTGATATTCCCAGGTGTGAACATCCGGTACCCAACATGACAGATTATAGGCGAGAACGTTAAGCCCATGCAAAACATTCCGTTTTCAATAACATAGAATTCATATTATCTGGCACTTCCTTAGTTATCAATATATCTAACACATTAGGGACATTTGAATTGCTGATACAAAAACATTATTGGAGGGGATACTATCAAAATAAGATGAAAATAACAAAATTAATATATCATAACAAAATCAGTTTTACTCATAAGGATCCCCTTTCAGGACATATTCATCTTTTATTAAAAGTGAGTGAGTTAATACTTAACGCCGCATGGGCAATATTTCCGCTATATGAGGCTGTTTTTATTAAGAAATCCCGTAATTAGAACAAACATGCACTAATTAAGATATATCTTTCTATTCTTATGTCAAACATGAGAACATTTCCGTTGATGTGGAACGTACATATGTGAAGATAGAAAATATTCACTTTCATAAAATAAATTACTCAAATAAACTTGCAAGCCCTTCCGTCTTTTTCAATTAAATCTCCATAAACTTAATGTCAGTAAAACACTTATTTTTGCTTCACATTCAAAAAACATGTTCGAATTACATGCATTTATCTCATCCAACAACGGATTGATTTCAATTTCAATGTTAAAGGGACAGTAGCGTGTTTTTTATGTCATTTCTCAAAATTTGCCCTGATAAATATTGGTTTATGCAAAATGATCTCATCAAACATCTCATAACGTATACTGAAGATCCGTAAAAAATGTCAAGAATTCAGTTCATACTCTTGCCGTGATTTTCTTTCAATTCAATGTTTGGGCTGCTTTACCGAACATGGTACTCATTTTGGAACTGTTTTATTTGATTGAACAACATAGCATGTCTTGATTTGTAACACCGTGCTACTGCAACTGATTGGATGCTTGTTGATCTGTTACGATCTAGGCGCCCATAAGTTGTGCACATTGCACGCTCTCCAGTATTTCAGCACTTTTCTCGAGATTCAGGCGGCTGCGTTCAAGCGCTTGGATCCGAAAAGTCGTTGTCTCAGTTCAACAAACTATTGGAGACTTGTCGTAAAATATTCAACTAATGGAGATTTACATAACCAAAACAAGATAACAAAGCTATCCTAATTTTTACTTTTGTTTAAGCAATGTATGCATTTGCATTTAATAATTAACAAAATATGGGTTGTTTCAGATTGTTTGAGGACGAGAACGGTACTGCTTAGTTGGAGATTTATACACAGGAAGTTGGAAAAAAGTTAGTTCATAAATGGGCATAGATAACATCATTATTATAACAACACCCATTCCCCTGTGACGGGAAGGTTACCTTAGACGGAATTGGTTCTGATTGGCCGAATTTAAGATAGAGTTCCAAACCTTGTCTTTTTCGACAATGAACTTGCACGTAGAGATAGATTCAAATTCTTCCGAGTATTAGAGAGGGATTATTGTTATCTACATTCACAAACCTATGAATATTGATAAGTGGCACTTTTCTGTGTTTGTTAACTAACCACACATCATCACATACAAATCATTCAGTATCTTCAATCATTACTATTGAATAACATAACATCAATCTAATGATGTTCAGCTATCAAATAACCATGGAAATGTGCATAGAACATCAAACTAACGTCCAATATTACGATTACCACGATGCATTAAATCGCTAACATGATTTGAGAAAACATGCGCTAATAATATTTGTTATATTGGTGACAAAGTACATCAATAATGGGTTAGCCAATACATGCCAAACAACAAAATCAGCCCGAGTTAATTGATGAAGTAGATTATTAACATTAATCAAAAACTTTACATGTTTAAACAAAGAAAATTTGGTTTCTAGATAGTAAAACACAAGGATGCAAGGACCATAGTATTCATATTTTAGGGGACACCACTGTACGCCAATAACACCAACTCCTCCTTCAACACCATTGTGCCGACAGGATTCATGTTCCTTCATGGCCAACACCCGAGCGGTAGCAACCAGAGTTTGACTAATTTGGTGCATCTTTTATTCTTGTGAACAACCGACTGACCATTACTTTTAATATATGCGGAATCACATGACCAATTACCGTGTTGATCCCGCCAGGGGCTCGGCAACTTTGTCTGCAGTAGAGAACTGTTATACACGCAGTCAGGTTATGGTGCAATGCTACATTGATTTTTAGTGCAGTACCACTCATGGTTGCTAGTTCCAGTCGAAGCTCGCAGGTTTCACGCAATGCGTAGTCACAATGGTGTTGCGGGCTTTCTCCCTGCACTAATACTAGCAGCCGCGATATAAGTGAAGTAATGTTGAAAGCGGCGTAATACCCAACATCACATCACCTCACCTCACCTAGACTAACATTTAGTCTAAGAAATAATTTTTTCAATATTGACAATATTTTTAAACAAATCATGTATTATAACAAAATTGAGCCCCGAAGATGCTTCAACTTCAGCTGAGCGATCTAGACTTGCTATACCTTTCTAGACTTGGTTGGTCATCAATTAAATATGTTTGGTTTAGGGTCTGGATGACAGACTACACCTCACCGTGATGAAGTAACCAGCTGTTTTTATTGTCAAAGGTCAAACAGCAAACTATTGACATGAACCTTTTTGCAAATTTCCTAACTAAGCATAGCATTATACCACCACTTGACTTTTTACCTTATCGTGGTGTGGTGGTTTATGTGCACTCCTGGTAGGGTCTCCCAAGCTGGACAGGTCGACGGATTGAAGCCCGACCAAATATGAGTCGTACTTAAACCTGCAGTCTTTCTCTCAATGTTCCTTTCCTTTCGTCTGTTTACCCATCCTGTCGATTTTCTTTCACTCGGATCGGTCTATTCTCTTTTGGATGATAGCATCGACGTGTTGAATAGATGAATATTGCTGACAACACGTTAAACCCCAACTCACTCACTCACTCATGGATTGGTTACAGTGATCCTAACCACGTTAACATGTAACCCTGACACGTACATGACCAAATTGACCGTTAAAAATATGAATTTGCCAAATAATTCAAAAGCATTAAACACACCTACAACTGATACAGAACGCCTGGTCTGTCGGATTAGTTATGTTTTTAAAAAAAATGATTATGAGGTTGTACCCATTCACCCGGTTAGCTTTATCGCTTTTAAGAGTGTAACACAATGTCAGTCAAACTAGTCCATCTTCATGACTGTGTATTAAATAGGAGCCTTTTATATAGTCTAGATCCTATTTCTGCAAGTCTAGATTGACTGAATACACATATGAAATGAAAAGCCTCAAGAAATTAAATAGCATAAATGAAGGTACAGTAATTATTTAAAATATTTCATAGACTAACGTGCACACAGAGAAATGAAGGTGTAGTGAAAATGCCTTGAATATTTCCCTTGCTTTAATAACCGAAATCTATAGATCATCACGGTCATTCGGTTTTAAGTACTAATATTGGTTTCCTTGCAAATTATGCCTTTAGTTCAGTTCCATTACATATGTTATTACCATTTGTTGAACCTATGTTTAAGCTGTTTAAATGTCTCCAATAATAAAAAAAAGTTTATAAGAAAATAATTGCAAATTGAGTTAAAACAGTTTCCTAATGTTACTAAATAGTACGGAGGAGTACTTGAATAAAAATATCAAATCTGAAATGCTATATATCATCTTTCACAACTAAACGACTAATTTATCGCCAAATCTGCCAGATTTTGAAAATGAGGTTTTCGAATAAAATGACATATGTACTTTATTTAGGGATTGGTGTCAAATTAATCAGTTTAATCACTGTCATAAGAAAATTGAAAACCGCTTCATATGTGAAATTAATATGAAACGCTCGAAATTGTCATTTCTTAGGAATGATTGAGGGGGAGTTAATTCGGTTGTTTGTCAATAGCAAATTCCTAATCCAAGTCATGATAATTGCTTCAGTAATGTATATGTATCTCCATGCTCTAGCTGATGTGAATTTTGTTGACACCATATGATTTAGCATGTAATATGAAGTAAATAATAGTGTACTTTAAACTTACAGTGAACTTTTGTCAATGACATTGAATGTATATGAACTACATTCTTCGACTAGTTACATAACTAAATAATAGATGTCAGTATTCCAATGCATCGTAATGAATGTAAATATTTAGCATATACACACACAAAATTTGTTTTTGTTATACAAAGGTTTAATATATCGATGTGCATATATTTGAAACAAAAATTAATAAATTTCAGTACAGGTCAATAGAATACTATTGTAGTATTCATCACAAATTGAATTTTGTCATTACATTTGTAGGGTCAGCCTCTGGCTGTAATGCTATTCCTTTGAGAACATACTACATGTATTTGAGACTTTAGACAGATTACAAATGACGTGGGATAAGGCTTCCATAACATAGCAGTGCAGACTTAACTGAAAATGTCTTATATTGAATACTTAACAGTTTTCAAAGTGCTGCTCGAAAGGGTTGAATTGGTGACATACAACTTCGTCTATTGCTTTACCCGTGGTTCGAATCCCACCAGGGGCCTGGCAACTTTGTCTGCAGTAGAGAACTGTTCTACACGCAGTCAGGTTTTGGTCCAATGCTGCACTGAATTTCAGTGCAGTACCACTCATGGTTGCTGGTTCCAGCCGATGTTCGCAGGTTTCACCGCAATGCATAGCCACAATAGTGACGATATTAGTTAAATACTCTTGAAAGCGGCGTTAAACCCCACATCACCTCACCTCACCTATTGCTTTACGTACTCATCACCAAATTAAACCAAATTGATTTGGTAACGCAAATCGAAATTAATTTTAAGTAACCTTTATTGAACGTTTGGTTATCAAAGATTTGTATGGGACCTAATACCGAAACCTTTATATGAGGAGGATTCACAATGATCATCATAATGTTGGCATAGGATTATAGATACGCACAAACTATTTAATTAGCTCTCAATTCCTTACAAAATGTCGACACAAATACATGAGACTCTAATGTTGACTCTAAGTTAAGTTTTCTAAGACTATAGTCGTGTAGGTCTGAAATTTTCTGACAGCAGTGTTACTGTAAATGTATTTTTCAGAAAATGCGAATGAATATAAACAAATTGTAAAGTTACTGCATAACATGAGAAATAAATGGTAATTGACGGTATATATAGCCCCTTCTTCACTGAAAAGTTCGTAAATAAGTCTGTGGGAGTTTCCAGAATGTGTAGTTTTCATCTCTTCAGCTTATCGAAGCGAACTAACCATGTTAGGTTTGTTATCAGCGCCTGATAATGATACAGACAATAATTGTAGAAGGTTCTACACGTGTTGTGCACTGCACTTGATATATGCACTCTGTTCACTGGTGAAGTCGCAAACTAATGGTTTTAACATCCACATGTTATATATGTAAACGGCCTTGGTTGTTGGAAGCTTATTTTATACTATATACCTTTATATTGATGTACATTTAGAAATTGCAAAACATCTCGGTACTAATTGGCAAATATATTTCGATTACCTTTATTTTCATAATTCTATATGTAGATGCCCATTTAAAATAAATTCAAATTAAAAATAAAATATCGGTATTATTGATAAGTTTGATAAGATCAATTATGCTGCTACTATCATCATACCAGTTTCATGAATTTCATAATGTCCAAGTAGATTATGTAGCCCAAACTAATACCAGTTTCTGAGCGCCGTTAATGGCGCGGCTTAATGTACGTATTTACACAACTCTTCCAGGAAACCTGTTAAGGAAACGCCTAAGGAGACAGTGCAAATGAAATCGTCTTGACACATATTTACATATGGAACTCTATTCAGATATTAAGGTTCTACCCCGATTAGTTTGATATCAGAAATGTGTTCGACTTCATTGACTTTGTATATCGAAATTTTAAGTTTTTGCTATGTCTGCGAGTTTGAACTAGGAACATATTATTGGTCCGTTCATGGATGGATACCCTCTACATACATGTAGTAACTGTTTCCAAAACAAAGTATGCACCAATACATCTCAAAATAGTCTTTATGCAAGTAAATGCAAACTTATCTTTGCAAGGTATTAAAAAGAGATTTTCAATAAGGTCAACTTTTTCAATAGAATAGTTTACATCATATATATTCAAAGAATTTCAGCGTAATTAAGATTTACTTCAATAATTTTCACAATCAAAATATTAAGTTCTTACTTGGTTCTATGTTTGAGTTTTTTTGGGTTTAAAATTAAGTATAACTTACTTTTGCATTTTTCTGTATGTTTTCTGTCATTAGATTTATGTCTGGCAATTGTTCTATGGCATATTTGTTTTATATTCAGCTTAATCAAATAAAAAGTATATTGATCGCAAAAAATACTTGAAATAAGGCATTGCAAAAAAGTGAAATTGATTTTTTGAATATATATCAACTCCTTTAACCGATCTGTAAGTCTACGGCTATTATGATAGTATGACTTTTTACGCGTTTTATAGACAGATGTATAATGTATACATAATGTATGGTGAAAGGTACAATAAGAAACAATATATAGAAGTCCATTATCATCCTCAGGTTTCAAATAGTTACACATGCTGTTCATTAATCATCTGTCATAATGTGTTTGAATCATTCCTATCAACATTATATTCCTACCGAAACACCGTTGATATTGATATTGAACTGTAAACTTGAATCATTGAAATTTGCCAGGTTTCTGACTTTTACACTTTGGCCACTTACTTGTATGGTTGATTGATTGATATGAAATTGCTTCCATGTATTTCTCCGGGGAACATCAAAAGATTATCTTTCTCTATAGACATCACATCAATAACATGATTTAAGAGAACGCAGATGAGTTGATTTGTTGACTTTTCGATAGGAATTCATCGAATACTAGGTTACTCTATCAAAATAAATGTTTATGGAAAACAGGAACCTGTTTAGGTTTTCATAATTAAAAGAGAGGTAACGAATGTTCAATTCCTGATCCTGTTCCTTGCTACAGGCGGCTTGGGCAACATTTATACAAAGATGGAACATCAGACCGCATTACCTTCGTGAGAACATACAACTTGTACTGTATTATAACGTTACAAGATTGACTTATGTCTTATAAGAACCTAATGCACTTTGATCAGATAGACCACTGTATTCTTTATGAAGAGACGTGAACAGATGGAATGCACAGGTGATGTTTGACTCAATTTTAAAATTTGCTCTTCAGTTTACCAGAAAAGTTTTGTAGGGAGATATATGTTATTAAGTAATTTCTGTTATTCGTTATCACCAGCAATAATATTAAATAGTAAGAATGCAGTTTTCTGCCTGCATTAGACTTTGAACAAATTCAGTAATCAACAAATGTACCTGTGATCCAAATGATTTGTCAGGAATAGTGTGAATAGATTTAATGTAAAGAAAACAATACCACCAATACACTTAATCAAATCGTATCCATGTCTAATAATATATAAAAAATAATAAATGATAATTAAAAATAACTGAAGGCATTGTTCCAATGTAATAAAAAGGACCCAAGAGCCTCTTCATATTTTATTTTAGGGACATCACTCTACGCAAATAACTCTCACTCGAATGTCAACACTATAATCATGTTCCACTGGTCATCCGCCGGACGACAATGGCCAGGATCTGATTCTGATTAATTTGGTGAATTTTGTATTCGTTTATTGACTGGCAACTGATCATAACATGTGAGTTATGCGACAACACATGACAAATTACCATTTTGAAATGACCAGCTGTTCGACCAAATGTCAAGACAGAATCCGACCATAAGATCTGTACATGTTCTCTGTGAAACAGCATTGATCATTATTATATCATATGAGTGTAGTGATACTTTATGTAAGGATTGTCAAAGCTGTTACACTCAAAATATTTATTTCGCTTTCAAAAGTAGCAAAAATGTTATCTGTATTCCCTAAGTCCGATGTTTGAATTATAAACTTATACTGACAATAACATGATATGAAAGTTATTAATTATAACTAGTTCTATTCACAGTCAAGTAATAAAAACGTTGTTGTTTTATGAAAATGGTATCGCGCTTTCACAAGTATACCAGCTGCTAAAGAAAAGGGTTTAACACTGTTCATAAGTTTCAATGGGATCATCATTTTGGAAATTACAGACGAAACATTTTGATAAATACATCGAGGGATCATGTCTACACTTTATTCAGAAGGTATACATGATAGGATGGGGACAAATCGGGCATACCCTTAGGCTATGGGGTCAAAATTGAATATGTCAAGACGTATTTGATGTTATTTTGAAAAAAATTATCAGGAGAAATTGAAAAATTTGGTATTTAAAAACTCAAAATGTGTTCTATTATGAATCGGACTTCCTTTCTCAAATATGTGATGGAAATATGATTTTCCTCATCCCCTCCGTATCATATATGTTGTAACGGAAAGGAACTGAATTTAACAACTATTTACATGATATTTGGTTAAACTTGCAAATGATGTTACAAACATTAGTTAAGTAGCTTGATATGTTTTCAGCGTCTGATACAGATGAATGGTTCCATCAAATATGCATTTTTAGTGAAAATGTACTTGATATTTCCTATGCTGTTAATTCCGATACTAAAAAGGACTGACTGTCAATTTCCCACTACATCATGGTTATAAATACCAATAGAAAACGAGAAATTTAAGCTTTTCCTAATATCTCGGAAAATATTCAAAAACTGAAAACTGTTTTGGCGAATATTAGAATAAAAAATGACAAACCTTAAAATGCTATATTTCATATTTAAGAAACCAATTTATCGCCAAAACTGGCAAATTTGAAAATGAGGTTTTTGAATAGGACTTGGGTACTTCATTTAGAGTTTTATGTGAAAATGATCGAAAGGGAGTTCATTCGATTGTTTGGCAATAGCAAAGTCTTAATCAATGTCGTGATAATTGATTTAGCTAAAACAAATTGCCTTTAAAGATGCAGTAGCACGTTTTAGGGGGAATATAAGGTGATGTCAGGAAAACTAAAAGCAATGGTTCCAATTGAAAGACAATGTATTTAAACTAAATGTAGCTGTAATAATTCAAATATATAATGTAAAGTTTAGCCATGCGATTCATTTTTCTTACACAAAATGAATTAAAGGTGTTCTCACAAAATGGCCGCCAATGGATCTTCATACTTTGTCCTCTGACTATGGATGATTGGCTTGTGTAATGAGATTTTTGACACCTTCAAAATAATACATTAAGCATTTACATACAATTATCAGTGAAAATTTTAAAATATAAAATTATCAAAAAACGTGCTACTGCTCCTTTAACATGTCTATAGATACTATATCAAATTTGGATACATTATGGTCAAAACTCTATACTTTTGCATGAAAAATAAATCGTGCAGATATGTGTATTACCATGTGAACTTTCCATGGCCACAATGTGTGTGTAATGGCGACATCTGTCGACGAGTTACATACACACCACATAAATGAGGAGTCAATATAAATAAAACATGCACCTCTACGTTCTCTTCCCACAAAGGTAGATCAGGCAATAAAATGTTTACCGAGTTTCTGATGAATTAGACAAAATCTGTGGTTTCCCCTGGCGGAAAACAAAATTCACAACAATTCATTTGAATTTTTAAAAGCAAATGACAACGCTTCTCGCATGGAAAGGGTGCCTCATATCACAATGCCTTCTCCATGATTCAGTAGCCAAAATGATGATTTTAGGACATCGTCACTAGTTGCAGTCTAACTTTGATTGCATCTAATCAGGCATCTCCCATTCTAGCCCACAATAAGCTCATTAGAACAGAGGCTCGACTTGATCTGCCTCTGTGGGGAGAGAACGACACCTGTACCTAATTGTTTTAAATCGCGGGTTAATTACAGATTATACAGTAAGATACCATCAAGTATGCTTCATATATTGATATAAGACCAATTGGTTTGTTGTGAACTGATTACTATATCCTAATATGAAACCCATTCATACGCTTTTCATGGTTGATGCGGGTCACGCTTTTCGAATTCATCATTGGTGTTTTAATGTTAATGATATTTATAATGTACATACCATTTTAACAGGCGTTTGGGGATAACGGATAAGCTGATATCATTCCTTCTTCGCTGGGAAGGTAGGTAATAATCTGCGAAAATATTTGTCTGTGGATTGGTTATCTTGCTTATCTGAGTGCACTAGGCTAGGTTAGGCATGTTATCAGCATAATGCATAGAGAGGTTGGTAAATGTGCACTGCACTGGAAATGTGGACTTTGTTCACTGGTGCACCTGTTCAACTCATGGTTTTATATCTCAAGTCTTATAAACTCATTTTATTACGTTGTTTTAATGATACTACCATACATTATAATGATTAATGAATTCAAAATAACTGACATATTTTAGGATATGTGTTATTGCTACAAGTGTATTGCCTTTACTTTACAAAATCTAATTTGTTTAACATATTTTGAAATGTGTAAAAAGTCTTTGTTCTGTGTATGCAAATAAATGTAACTGAATGACTGATATTAGATAGAAAATAAATTATTCATTTGCGGTTTAATGTATACATAACTTGTAATGAAAGAACCCATATTATGCCCAGCACAGTCATTAGACCCACAATAGTTACACCTGTCATTCATGTATTCAATCATTACTATTGAAATAACTATAACATAGTGATCTAATGGCATCATTGAAATTTGCCAAGTTTCTGACTTCTAGACTTTTGTCAGTTACTTTTAGGCTGCTTGATTGATTGATTGACATATTCAAAGTTGTTTTTATGTTTTTCTCCAGGGAACACTGAAAGACTTTTTTTTTCTGTAGATTTCACAGCGCTTACATGAATTAAGAGAACACAGATAAGAATTTGTTAAATTGATGTCAAAAGATTGATTAAATATATTACTCTAGTCTATAATGATAAGTGATAACGTTGAATAGCAAGAAGACTTCTTATTCTCAGGTGATTGGGAGGGGGGGGGGGGGGGGGGGATCTATCATTTGCTACATTTAAAAGACACGTCAAACGTCCGTCAAAACCATTTTAATCCTCCTAATATGACACTGCTTTGTTTCATAGACGAGCAGACATTGTAACAATACTTTTATTTTTATCTCATTAGAGGACCATAACAATTTGCGCTCTTGTCCGGATATTATTTAGTAAAGGTATTTACGTTGAATGATCAACAGATTAAGTTGATCTTGCGTATTGATTTCTTGTTTGTAAATGTTACATATATAAACTGTAGGAGAAGATAACATTATTTCTATTTTGGATAATGGTCTTGGGGACTACCATGGTGTTGTACCTATAATGTTTGGTAAGATAGTTTTAATTTATTAATTATAGTAATGACTAAATTCAGTCAGAGATATGCGTATTTCAAAAGGGGAGTTCAGGCCCACAAAACTGGATGGCTGTGTGCTAAAACTAAAGTTGCGCATGTACATGTATGCTTACGAATAAAAGTTGTCAATAAATGTATTGATCAATTGTTTGTAATATCACATATATGGAGACATTGTCATGTACACACACAGCAATAGAAGTATTCGTTGTTGAATTAAGAAAAGTATCAAGATTATTCGTCATTTTATATGAACAAAAATAACAACAAAGATGGAAAATTATTGAAAAGAAATCATTATATGCGTTTCCATGATATTACCTTTTATGAAATGATATTAATAAAACTTCTGTTAAATTTTACAAAAGTCAATACAAATAATAATACCTGAGTTTACATTCAATGACATTTCTGTGACATTCAAGAATGTTCCATGGCAAAAAACCTTAAATAAAAACCTGTCAGTTTTCCATTGTTGAATGTTATTGATATAGACTAACAAGATGGCGAACAGAATCGAAGGTGGAGCAAAATTTAACTTGTGCTTGTAAATTCTACAAGAATGTCAAATAAAATGAAAATCCCAACCTTGAATGATTTTCACAAAACACTAAGCATGTTGCCAATTGAATTTTCTTATGCTTAGTTCTTTGTTACCACTCATCTTTAAATTAAATTATTTCTTAGCCTTATTAGTATTGCCGACTTTTGTCATTGTTGCGCAGGTTTCAATTTCAGCGCATAGAAAACAGTCTAACTAAAAAAAAAGGGCATTCAACTTGAACTACAGTTAGAGTTTTTCTTTTCCCACAGATGTTACTCAACAATTATCAAACCATTGTAACGCAACACTATGTAAAATCGTGTTTTATCATGTCCTTACGTGATAGTCTCCGTGTCCATGCTTTGGACAGATCGAGCACTAGTGCAGTAACTATGATTAAAAGGAAATCGGAGCGAATGCTCAATTGATGTTTGATTCCATCAATGACTCCTCTCTGTAGATTTCACAGTAAAATGAGAGGTCACATATTGTTAGTCAAGCAAACTGGGTTTAATTACCAGTTAGCGTTTTTACTTAAGGATTGCGTCATCTGATGACCTAATTCGGAATCTGAACATATGCAATTATCAACACTATTTTCATGTGTTTCACATTATTTTCAGGAGAAGTGTTGATAGTTAAAACAATATCAATAGTACAAATGATAAACTTAATCAAGTCATTTTTGTCTAATGAGACATAACATTTGTATTGTTCTAAGATAATAAACCCAAAGTCGCCAGCACATCCTCTTTATGTTATTACGCTAGTAACTTACTGTCGGGAGTTAACACATTAAATCAGATTCCCCAGGTCATCTGCCGGGTTGTAATGGCCAAGATATGATTCTGTGTTCTCATTAATTAGGTGAATCTCGTATTCTACTATATGACTACAGATTGAATGATACATGTTATTATGCAATAATACATGACCAATTACCAAAACTTCTGTATTGCCGAAGATGACAATGAAGGTGAATCTATTTCCTACATTTGAAAAGCAACATAGCATAACATATTCTCTCTTAAGTCAATTTAATGTTTAACTATACCAATAATAACATTAGTGTCATCTGAAAATTCAAAACACTAATGCGTAATGTTAATGAACAGATTGACGTTTGAAAGAAAAAATAAGTGAACATACGAATAAACCCATATTAAAATTAGTGATACAGAACGCTTGGTCTCTCAGATAGGATTCCGTCCGTCCGTGGGCATTTTTTGTCAGACCAATTTCGGAAAACTATTCATCCGATTGTTTTCACATGTCTTCTACTCTACTTTGAGGGGTGCAGTGCGAAATTACAACACATTTCGTTAATATTTGAATTTTTTAATAAAAAAATCCATGTTTTGAACTTGGTAATTTTTCAATATCAGAATTTGTCCGACCTATTATGGAAGAACTTTTTATCAGATTTGCACATGTCTTCTATCCTACTAGGAGGGATACAGTGCAAAATTACAAAACAAATTATTTATATTTGAATTTTTTTTTAATTTCCATATTTTGACTTAGTCATATTCCATCATCAGAATTTGTCCGACCTCTTACAGAAAAAACATTCTTGCGATTGGTATTAAATTTTGCAAATGTGTTCTACCCTACTAGGAATTGTGCAGTGGGAATTAACAACAAATTTCGTTATGTGACTTTTAAAAATGTCCATGTTTTTTACTTAGTTCTTTTCCATCGGAATTTATCAGACCTATAGCAGAAAAACTATTCATCTATTTGATTTCCAATTTGGCACATGTACTCTACTCAACTGGGAACGGTGTAGTGCTAAATAAGATGCAATTTGGTTAAATTCTTTTTTTTAAAATGTTCATGTTTTGATCTTAATGGTAGTCATTTTCCAATATCAGAATTTATCTGACTGATTGTGGAAAACTAATTATCCTAAAATTCTTTTCTTGCATAGTTACAAGACATAGTAATGTACGTTTTATAGGGAAATATCTTGTCTGACCAATTGCAGAAAGAACATCCAGACTTCTCAATTCCTCCTCTTCTTTTTTTTTTGGGGGGGGGGGGGGGGGGGGGGTCGAATGCTGTGCAAGAGATGTCCACTTTGGAAGTGAAAAATAATTCAGTTGGTCAGGGATGCACGGTCGAGGGTATTAGCTCACTTTCTTGCTTGTTTAAAATAAAATGTTACTGCAGGGTTGTACCTATTAACCAGGTTAGATGTTTATGTTTTAGTGTTAGTGTTTCCTTCGCTTACAGAACTTTTATTGATGGGAACTGTAAAATTAGCATCACGTCATTGTTGTTAATACCAACATTTATTTCTATACTTGCAAATTATAGCTTTGTTGCAGACAATTCCTGTTTTTCTATATTCTTTTAAACCTCTAACCAATTGAGTGACACAAGCCCACAATGATTCAATTTGTTACATCACATTTTATAATGAAACATTCACGTCATGAAAACAGACGGAAATGTTTTAGACGTAAATAATTCTAATGCGTTCATAAACAACTATTTTAAAATGTTGTTTTTTGACTGAACGATTTTTAAAATGTAATTGGATACCATAGGGGAATATTGAAATAATAATGACAAAACTGCTATATTTTATATTTTAGATTGAAAGAAGTAATTTATCGCCAAAACTGTCAGATCTTGAAAATGAAATTGGCGAATAGAATGACGCCAATTATACTTCATTTATGGCTTGATGTTAAATTCGTGAGGAAATCACTGTCACAAGAAAATTGAAACGCCTGTTATAACTAAATATGTGAAATTGATATGAAGCGCGCTAACTTGTCATACCCAATTAATGATTGAGGGGCAGTTGATTCGATTGTTTGTCAATGGCAAATTCCAATTTCAAGTCCTGATTATTTGCTTCAGCCAAAAGGAAAAGATAAACTTGCAATTGCTTGTCTCTTCGCTCTGTAGACTAATAGAAAAGCAAAACGTTCTTATTATGATATTTAGGTATATATTATGAAACAAAGTATTAATGTATTCATTAATTGGTATGGCTTTTCATTACAATCGTAAAATTCTAATTACTAAATTTGTCGACTATTTACATAAGCATTCTTATAAAAAAGGATTTATATGTATTTAATCATGCACCGCTATCTAATTATCAGAAAGCAAAGGTAAGGTTGTATCATTAATCAGTGACAATCAAATGCTTGCTTCTTCTTAAGCAATCTAAATAAATTTAGATCAACAGGTTTTATATTTGGTCATACTGTATGACAAAACAAAAAATATGTTGATCTAAATTTATTAAGATTGCTTCTTAAGACACATAGTTTAATATAATTGACAATGGAAAATGTTCACAAAATGTCCGAAACACTTCAAAGCATATTGATTTATGGTAACCTGATTTGCTCTAAGAGTCCTACTTCTCATTCAGTACATTATATAGAATGGATAGTAAACATAGACTCAATGTATAAGTCTGACGTCCTTATTTGTATTTGTTTGTTACTGAATTAGATTTTTTTCACATAAATTTTCCATTTCATTTTAATTACCATTATTTTTTATTCTTAATCAGTGTTGACTGTATTGTCCTCTTCATGACAGATATCGGAAACAATAGACATCAACAGTTGAGTTTTGTTGAAAGTGTAAAAATATGAACTTCTGTCAATAATAAAAGTATTCAGTTGAAAGCAAACCTTTTTGAGTCCACGGACCAACGATGTATAGCCGACCAAAACGCTACATAAACATGGCGGAACATTTATAAATTGGACGTCTAGACTTACCATAATGTGCTGCTCAAGATATTGTTATGCTCTTCTAATATTTAAAAACGAATTTCATCTCGTTTTCAGTCACAACTCAACTCACACATTTAGTTCAAAGCTTATAACGTAACACTGGAAACTTTAAAAACAAATTTCAATTGTTTTCTTAATTATTCACGTCCTTCACGTACCAATGTCATGAGATTGTAACTCATTACACAAACCAATACATATTAATTTAATGAATCAAAATTCAGAAATCCATGCACTCAACGGCAGACAATTGCTTAAAGTTTTTTTAACTGGACAATAACATCTAAATGAGTCTTTCATAATGTGTTATTTAATAGAGTGTATATTTGTTATCTTACTTTCAGATGTCATTATGTCACTGCAGACAACACTATAATCAGAGAGAGAGAGACAGTATTTGTTTCATGGATTCATCGACATCTGTCCATTTTCTTACCACTAGGATTTTACTACTTAAATCTGAGGGTGATTGGTTGGTATATACTCTATGATTCTTCTTCAAATTATCATTGAGTTAAGTCAGCAACTGTTTTCTAATTTACAATCGGAGACTTAATTGAGTTTATCATTTATAATGGTGTAGCTGTATATTGAATCCTGTATTTGAATCATAGGATATTGAAGTTCCAAGTCTACCCTTTGCGATCTCTTTATTACTTTTGTCAAGGTAAGAATATGGGAAGATGTTTTAATTGTAAATTATAACGTTAGTGGGGTTTGGTTGGTTGAATTTCATCTATATTATTTTATAATAAACTAAAGGAAGAAAAACGAAAATTGGGTAACCCCAATGGCAGTGGCGGCTTCGTCAATTTAACTGAAAGGAAGTGTGTGCGGAATTAATATTGTGCATGCATTTGTTAAGTTCATCAAACATCATTATTTGTTCTTTATTAACTAATCAATATACAAAATAGACTTGAAAAATACATATTAACGTTGACATGTAAAGCTGACTTTATAGATCAAATCTAATGTATTGATGACAAAGTTCTATAATAATAACCACCAACAGCATATCCGACACATCTCAATTATTGATTAAAGACAGCAATAATTATATGATCTTTGGAGTTTATCAATCGGGACAGTCGACCATTTACAACACACATATTTCATGTATTGCGTAGATGTATCATGATCATACCCTATGCAGAAGCATTATAGTTAATAATTAAGTGTACTATCAAACAGCTGTCTCTATATTCCAAATTTTATACAATGGCTTTCCTGTGACATTCAACGATGTTCAATGGATAGAATAATAACCTGTCACTTCTCCCGATGATCAGGAATCTCATTAACAGGTTGGTGAACCTAATCGAAGGTTGAACAAAAGTAACATTGTGTTCCCTAGCTATTGTTGAATGATAAAATTCATTGAAACAGAAACACACAACACAAAGATACATTTCTAAAATAAATAAAAAGTATGCTAATTTTAGTTTCTTTATGCTTAGTTCTTTGTAACAACTTGCCTTAAAACTAATAAATTCTCAGCGTTTTTAGGTAATGCTGACATATGCTTTTGTTGCACGGGTTTCAATTTTAACACACAAAAATTCCAACACACACAGTTTCACAATTACTGATGTGCTCATATTGGAGATAAAGCTTTTTCCCTCGCATCTGTTACTCAGCAATCACAAATGCAACACATCAACTGTGTTAATTTTATTTTATTTTTGGCATGGCTTTCTTCTGTCATATATACTACTCTAAAGAATCTGAGGAATACTTGTATACATGTAGTGTCTGCTATATACTTAATTCCTCATCACATGTTTTAAGTTATTTCTTTTATGAAATAAAGACTATTTTAATGACATATTGGAATCAATTGTTGAGAGTCATGCAGTTTCTGTATCGGGCGTCGTTGTTAGAAACACGGCAGGGG
Source organism: Steromphala cineraria (assembly GCA_916613615.1). Lineage (NCBI taxonomy): Eukaryota > Metazoa > Mollusca > Gastropoda > Trochida > Trochidae > Steromphala > Steromphala cineraria. The sequence goes on from OU744721.1 coordinate 73,893,583, forward strand.
TCAAAAATGAAAATCACATGATGTCAGATGTTTAAGGTTCAGTCTTGTCTTAGGAGTCTTTATCGCCTTGAAAATGGTATCCCTGGTAGTGAAAGGCTTGATGAAGAAATGTTCATGGAAAAATGTGATTAAAGATTCCAAAATTCCAAAATTGATTTTCACAATATCTTTAAAGTTAAAAAATGAGCAGCCCAATGTCAGATATGCATGTGGGAAGTAACAAAACTTCCAACATAAACCTTCTCTATGAGCTCCTGACATTTATAGTTAGTACAAAGAGTGTTCTTTATCTTCTGTGGAGTAGTATATTAACTACTTGCACACTAGGCAGATTCCAATAGCAGGAATGGACAGGAAAATGAAAAGTTAAATGCGAGGTAACAGTTCATAACCGCTGTTGAAATTGAACGATTGTATTTAAGACATATAATATGCTGTTCAGAAGTAAGCATGTGTTATCATCTGATAATCTGAACAAAGTTACTATTGTCCTGTGTGTCACATAAGTCTTTGAGTATGTAAGATAAAAATCAATGATATGGTGCCATCAATGCACTTCATCAAATTATATCCATGCCCCATAGGTATTGGACTGACAGTACTGTTCCCAAGTTACAAGGTCTCAAGAGTCCTTTATAGATTGTTTTAAGGGACATCACTGTACAAAGTAACTCTCTTATGGACCACCAAAAGCAACAGAAACAACGCAAAGTTCCTCTGGTCATCTGCCGGCCAGTACAGACTTGGATTTTGTTCTATGCTCTGATTAGCTGCCTCGCTGAGTACCGACTGGTCATTACATGTGAGTTATGCGAAACTACATGACCAATTACCATGATGAAGTGACCAGCTGTTCGGCCAAATGTCCAATTACTCTAAGGCAAATTTACAGAATCTGACCATCATATCCGGACAAGATCTCTGCGATTCACAATTGATCTGTGCATTATCGTGGGATATAGAGATCACAGTTTCCAGTATTGTCAGAGGTCAAAGAACAATACCAACATAACTGAGAAGTCTGCTTTTACATGATTATAAATAACTATTGTATCACAGCAGTAAATCTTACCTACAGTAGTTGGATATTCGAAAGATTAACTATTACTAACCCCAAAGTAAATTTTTGAATATCATATCATTCTTTCTACAATCTCTTATCATAATTTACTAAGAAATATGTTTTATACCTCAAAGATGTGCAGTAATATATATTATTTTCAAGATATTACCTTGACTTTAGAAGGACAAGGTCACTTCATACCAACAACTGAGAATGATTATATCAACATGTAATTCAGTTGAATCTATCTTCATATTTCAATGATAAAAAAAATTAAAATAGAAAAATAAAAAAATATGAAAAAATAAATTGAAATTGTTTTGACTTATAGCTCTCCCTTTAAAATAATGAGATAGCGCTACAGAATAATTGAAAATAAAAAATGACCAATCAGAAATTTTAGACTTCATATTTGATAACCAAGCAACCAATTTATCGCCAAAAGTGTCAGCTTTTGAAAATGAGGTTTTCGAATAGAATGACATATGTACTTCATTTCAGGCTTGATGATAAATTCATGAGTTTAATCGCCGCCCTAAGAAATAAAAGTGGTCCTGACATGAATCGGAATCCTTATTGACAAACGGTACATTGTCTTTAATTGTGTAATAAAGTGTTAGGTCTATCTCGTCCCATGGTAACAGGTACAGCCCATATGTATGAGTGACCAATTAGTTGGAATGCTATTTTGTAAACATACTCGCATAAAATGTTATACGAAATGCACTTCACCTTCCATCTAACAGAATTATCAACTAAAATGCAAAATAAAAACGTTTTTTCTAAAGAACAATATCAACGTCTTACTATTTATGTTTTGTAACGCTAGCATACACAAGTCAAGTTTAATGTCCAATGATCGATTTCACTGTTGGATATTAAAGCTCTCTTTCACGTGTTAAATCCAAGAAGGCACATCGAGTGAAAGAGAAAATCTATCGTTGAGTTATCATCCGTACCTGGCGCCGTTATTTTATCATCGACATTTGCATCATCAGCACGGCTACACCAACTGCTGATTAAGACGCCGGTGGAAAGTTTATTCCTTCTTAAGTCAACTCAACAGCAGTTTATCGTCCAGGAAAATCGCAGTGCTAGATGGTGCTGTAAAACACAGGACAAATAGAGCTGATTGGGAAATGAGAGGATTTCTTGACAAATGCCGGTGTAATCTTGCGGCTTTAGCTCCTAACTAAAGTGTTGGTGGAATGGTAGAGAGTGTTAGAGTAACGATCGCCGGGATAGCAAGCACGTGAGGTGTAATTCTCACAGCTAGATTCTCTCGCTGTCTCTCTAATATCAGGAATACCGGGAATTAGCAAGATGCCTTTTCTACATTTACAAGGTAACGTCTACTAGTTGTATATCAATCTTTCATTTTTTAAGCTAAATTATGTGCAAACTATTCATGTTTGTTGTGTGTTACTGTTATGTTTAATTCATTTATTGTGGATGACCCGTGGATTTCAAATGATCAGGATTTTTTCTTTACTCAAGTGAAAGTGATCATCAATTTATAAATTCACGGTTTTTATCGGTTGATAACTTAAGCTCAATCTGTTCATCAGATGAACATGGTCTGTGGTATATCTATAGGTAATAATGATGGACCGAGTTTCATTTTTCTCAAATTGTTATCATTTCAAAGTTGATATTCGTATTTTTTTTAAATTTACAACCGTGAATACATGTATTGGGGCTTTCTATTATATATTTTAAGTATTCAATGATAGAACGTGTTTTGTCTGTTATTTGTTTTTTGGGGTATTTCTCTTTTTTTATTTGAAATTTTATTTTCCGAAACTGAATTATATTGTCACTACAGGTAGCACGGGGAATATTTAATATTTAAATTGAATATTTAAAGATATTTAAACGTATTAAAGGGGCAGTAGTACGTTTTTAGGGGGACTATAAGGTGATGTCTGGAAAATGAAAGTTAATGGTTCCAATTGAAAGACAATGCCTTAAACTAAATGGAGCAGTAATATTTCAAATATATAATGTAAAATTTAGCCATGCGATTCCTTTTTCTTACACAAATGAATTAAAGGTGTTCACGAAAAATGGTCGCCAATGGATTTTAGGTGAATCTTCATACTTTGTTCTCCGACTATGGAAGATTGGCTTATGTAATGAGAATTTTGACACTATCAAAATAATACATTTAGCGTTAACGTAAAATTTTCAGTGAAAAAAATGAAATTAAAAAATTATCAAAAAACGTGCTACTGCTACTTTAAGGCCATTTCGCGCATTCTTATTATTGTCACTTACTTACAATGACATTGTGGGGAAAGAATTGCAAAAATAAGATAATTTGTCCTGTCGATATTTTCATCATAGTATTTCATATGTATTTGAAAATCACAAGAAAGATTTATCTGATGTAGGAAATCACTTGATGTTTATACTCAAATGTTTTTTTATGTAGTGTACTTTTAGCCGACGTGTAAATGCATTTATTGTACCTGGTGCAAGCAGATAAAGATGATGCCTAAAGAGTAGGATTTGTGCAGAGATAGATGTGTTTTCAAGAAACATGGTCTCAAAAGCCTAATTGTGTAAACTGAATGTTATTTAGAGAAGAAGAGTCGGGTTGAGCAGACACAATCACGTAGGTCCTGAAGAATTGAAATATGATAATATCTCTGCAAGGTTTGCACTTTTTAATACCAGTACAGTCAGTAGATATGATCAAGCTATTACCACGTGTGCACTCCCCGAAAGCGACATCCAGATGCCTGATAAGAGAATACTGCACTGTTTCCATGTTTCCACTTCAACAAATTGTCAAATTGGTTTTAACCTGCCACGCCCAATTCTGTCAGAAGTTGATGGTTTCAACAAAAATGAAGTGCACCAATCTTTCCACCCCTTAACTTTACCTTCCTGTGGAATGTGCACTTATCTCCTTCTCGCCCTGCCAGGGTTCGTGACTTTAGAACACGGTTGGTGCTTGAAGTACTTTGTGAATGAACCTCTTCAGTACCTTCCCTTAGCTCTTCTGGAAACAACCATCCAGAGAGGTGATGAATGTTTAACTGCCACATTGAGATTTCCTCACTTGAAGACAATCTGTCCCTCTGTGATCCTCTATCACACTAACTGTTTTCTGGAGTGGCACGCGTGGCGGGCTCTCTCCGAGCTTATGTTCCACCCTCTTAAAGCCTACATCCTTCCTGGAATTAGTGCAATGCGCTATTTGACATTTTTCTCACGTTTCTGTTGAGCAGTTGGATAAGATATATGCGCGTGTTTACTGAAGCAGTTTGGGAATAAACCCGAGTAATTCATAGTGACACTGGAGTTTGTGTCGGCCGAGATGCCCAGAGCTGCTCACATGTTCCCTGTACTGACTCAATCTGGATGGAATAGATATACTTACTCCAGAAGCTGAGAGGTAATTCGGTTTCAGTTGTTCTGAAGAAGTGTCAAACTCTTAAAACTTTAAGATTTATCAGTCTCAAGCGTTAAGTATATTTCAATTTAATCTAATGGACATGTTTTATGCTGTCATTTCAATACCTAGGCCTGTGCTTAGTGTATGTCGAACAAATCTCAACTGTCAAAATCAATTCTTTCTTTCTTTTTAAATAAGGTTCTAGGTTTGCGTGTGGTGCCTCGAATAGTTACATTTTATGACCGCTTGAATCTCGAGCAACAGCAGGATTAAGATACACGTATAATCCAATATTCTGGCCACACGAGAGCGTTTTATGTTTTCAAACCTTGCCGACAGTTTTTGATCTGTACAAATATTTCAAAATATTTTGATTCATTAACGAGTCCATTGTAAACATAACTGGCAAGAATTGATGACAAGATACAACGTTCAATTTGCAATCAGTGTAAGTCGTCAGTCCCTGCCATCTGTTTGATGCATGTATGCTCGCCCCTCCCACTCCCCCCGCCTCCAGCACAATGATAACCTAGTCAGCAGTGATGGAACTTTATTTTGTCTGAGCAGGTTTGCGTGAGTGGAGGTAATATTGGCCGGAAGTGAATCACTTACGCGTCGTTCGTTGTTTTCTTTTGATTATTACTGTCGCAGAAAAAGTTGATTGGCCAATGGCTGTTTGAAGAAAGATACATCTAAGGCAGGGTAACAAAGGACCGACCTTATCAATCTCGATTGCGTTGAGATTCCACTGATATAGGCCTATCTTTACCGCAGTTGTAATTCAATTTAAAATACTTGCATTGAATGCTTTCAATATCTGGTCGGCACCATTGTGGCACGCACAGTAGACAAAAACTGAGGGCTCAATTTAACTTCAGGTTTTGATTTTATACTTTAATTGGAATTTGGTTTTCACATTTAATTTTTATATGATTTTAATACGAACTGACTTAGAGTGAACGGATAAAAATAATGTTGTCCAGTTTTTCTAATTAGAATTGAATTATTCCAGCAAACTATCTTAAGATTACTTACAGAAACTAATAATGGAAACTAATAAAGTAGGTTGCTGCTCCTCTGGTTTAAAGAATGAAATATTTACTGAAACTTTCAAATCTGAATCTACAAATTTATGAATACCTTTGTCATCTCCTTTCTGTTGTGCCTTATTTAAGATTTGAATATTCAATGAATTTTAGATGGTCTGTTATAACGTCAATTAGCAAATTATACAAAAGAAAATGAAAACATATAGTGCACTACATTACACAACTTCATTTTTGCTTATTCATCATGCCACTTTGCTTACTATTTATATAATCGAAAGAATTTATTTGCTTCTATATATTTTCTTACTAAACCTTAAGAAACTTTTAACTTTAAATGATGCCAAAGACCGAAGACACATCTTTATTCCCTGTTCATGTGTGTGCTAGCAAGGACACGTTATCGACCGTTGGTGCTATCGCTTCTCTACCAGTTTCAGTAGTGGCCGTTACATTAGGCAGTAAATGTAGACTTTAATAGGAGCGTTACTTATCAGTAAGTAGAGATGTTGCTGTGTCTGCCTCAGATCATGATAAACAAAGTCTTAGCCAAGTCGCAGCGCTTTAAACAAATAATTATGTTATACAACATACCCATTTACACGTAGCTGCCTAGAAACACGCCATCAAAGAGACGTGTGTGACCACGCCTGACATTAATTCCACCAATACACGCCATAACACGCCAGGGCATTGATAACTGTTTCTCTGCTCGTCCATCTGAACTTTATGTTAGACCTGCCGACACACTTGTTGCTTTATTGCAGATGTAACTCGCATATTCGATATGATTTCAAATGTATCGAAGTCCGACCATGTCTATGTGGTGATTGACTTTGTGTAAGATGTCACCGTGAAGATTATAAGTTCTTCTTTGTAGCTCTTTGATTCGGCGACTGCCTGCATCAGTTTTAATGCAATCAAAGGTTTCAGTGCTCCGGCAAGAAGGAATCCACCATCCGAAATCTACATTTTACATTTAATAAAACAATTAAGTATATAAACGATAATTTGTTTTTGCCTTCCCTTTCAATTCAACCAGATTCTAATTGTTCACCAATTCAGAATTTTGACAAGTTATGTTTTATCATCAGATCTCTATCAAATAAATAATAGATAAAACAGTTTTCTATAAATGGATTAACATCTAAATAATATGATTTTATTTGTAGACATCCTTACCCCTTTGCAGCTAACTTCTGCACTGTACTGGTTTAAGTGTCGTCGTGTCTTACAGTACTCGCGGAATTACAATTAAAATTGTTTGAGGCGTTTATTCTTTTATCAAAAGGTTTAAAGATGTTGAACTAACAAAGTTTTTTCCTTTTGAAAGCATTGCAAATATATAATTTATATTGCCTTTTTACAGGTAAAATCGCCCAAAATTTGCATATATTGGAATTTGGAAACATGTTATACATGGAGCTCACGTCACTATCAGCAATGCGTGTGACAATCAACCTGCAACGCTCCTTTCACTGGATTTTGCTGTTGCCCGTGCGTTGCCACAGCAACTCTGCAATTGACAACGAAAGTTTTGAATGAACTCGTAATTTTTTATATGACTTAAGGAGTTAATACTAGACGACATAAGGTAGATAAATATCATACATTAAAAAAAATTTACCAGACAGCCCAGAGACTACAGCTCATTTACATACTATAGCTTACATCAGAAACATACTTTTCTAATTTGAAATATTTTCTAGGCATGAAAATGACAAGTTTTTCTTTCCTGTAAACTCGTATATTTCGGGGGATTTTACCTAATCTGTTCGAAACAAAAGTTGGGAAAAGCTTATAAGTAGATGATTAAGAATAACAAAATTAAGTTTATTTATAATAAATAAATAATCACCTTAAGCGTCTTATTTCTATCCCTGTGAGTACTATAGGTGACTATCATTGTGCCTTGTTTATCTGTAGGAGCAGTACTTGTCCAACCAAAATTACAAAGCGAGCTAAACTTTCAACTTTTTCCTTCCTATATTTCAATCTATGTATTCATCAGTAGGTTTGATATTCCAGGCAGTCATCCCGAGTGAAAATCGATACTTCCATTTGTTCAGATAGGCATGAAATAAAACTGTCAACAGAAAGGTTCAATATCTAACTTGTATAGACACACTTCATATTACATAGGCCCAATTCTGGATGAACGTCAAATCTGAGCTATATTTTCGTCTATCTGACAATCGACTTTTTAATCAATATACATAATTCCTTTCGTGGTGTTGGTGAAACAGATATGGTGTCCTGATGTGCACTTACTCGTTTCATTGTGTGATGAAAGGAAGTTTATGATGATATTGACAGTTTTTGTGAAATAAGTGTTCAAGATAACTTTCGTCAAATCAATATGTCATCCCTGTTTTTGTTGTACGACTTTAACATGAAGGAAGAATGCTTGAATTTTGAAATTGATCAAATGGGTAGTGTTTTATTTCTTTTTACCCGAGGTATGGGACCACAACCTTCTGTAACCGACATTCCCCAATATGCTCCGTGTATAATGTTTATACGTCGCTGTAATCATTAAGGGGCACTTTGATGATAAACAAAGGAATTATCCCAGGCTACAGTCCACTTCTAGTCTTCTGTAAACCGATATGAGATGGCAACAATGGACCAAGTGGCCACATAAACCCAATAACACTCGGTCGGGAAACACGTGCTGCAAGTCATAACACTGCCAAATTACATTTCCTGATCGTTTCCTGTCAATTGTGCACGTGCCAGTGACATAAACAACATATAAACATCACAGCACGCGCAATGTGCTTCTTAAACGCGGCCAATCGATTATCGAGTAAGTAGCTGCCAATCACTCCTCTCTGGTGGAGCCAGATTTCACATTGCTGATTGATGAGGCATCACCCTCTAATGACTGTGTATATTTATCTCGTGTCATTAATCCCTTTGTCAAATGGGAAATATTGGTAACTTATTGTTTCACATACACGTTTATTACAAAGTCTCAGATATTGACTCTTGCTGTTGGGTGCGCAGTGACTCCAATTACCTTAAAGGGGCTGGCTAGGGGCGTGGGAGCGGCGTGGCAGTAGAGATTGATATACTCCCTGTTCGCTAACAGCACATGGACCGAGTAATTCATATCACGAAATCGATACATTTTATGTCTTACGTAACAATGCTAATCACGACAGGTTCAAGACTGAGTGAACCTAGAGTATCTTTGATGTTTCTTACGGTGACGCTGATTTAAAGGTGATATTAAAATGATCACATAAATAATTTTAAGAATATTTCATCAAGTTGATGCAGGTTTCATCTTGCGACCTATGTCAAGATTAGAAGTGAGGTATGAAGTTCATCAGGATTGGTGTGAGTTCAGTAGAATATTCAAGTTTAACGTCGTTGTTTATTTACCCAGTAATCTGCATAATCAATGCATCTATTTTATCAATACCACGTACAGAGTACAGACACAGTGCATGCAGTGCATTGCAGCTCAAAATAACTCTGTCAAGCCTGGCTTGGAATTATTATGTAATGTTTAAAGTAACTTCAATGTCAATCACGAAAGAAACTAATCGAAAAGTACACTAGTTCTATTTATCTTCTGATATGGTACTATAACACTGCTCAATTTCATTTATTGCTTTTTGTTAACAGTTAACGACTTACAATTAATGCTTCATATAATTGCATATTTGACAAATTGACGGAAAAAGATGATGGCAGGTTCATTTACAAGCTTTCCCATTCACAAATATTGTGTACAAACGTCGTACCTAAATATCAAAAAGTTACATTTTAAGAGGAAATAAACGAATAAAAAAATTCTACATCAGAAATCGTACCAACGAATCTAGTTTTCAAAAATATTCTTTGACATGATCTGCAGCCACCCTGATAAAATAAATGAAACTCGACGACGACAGGTCCTACATCCGGGCATTGATTTACACTCTTGTTTCATTAGTGCCTACAGAGAACAGATTAAAAGAAAATAAAGCGTTAAATATGTGGATTTATTTTGGAACGAGTACACTCTGGAATGGATTTCTTTGTGAAAGCAGAACGTATATGAATTACATTTTATACTTGGCTTGAACTTCAGCAAGTAATTCTGGAATTATTAAGAATACTCTGGACTTGTTTCCTTATAAATAAAAGTCGTACGAAGAAACCTTTATGCGTTAATTGACATGACGTCAGGACACATAGGTCGAATAAGAGGAGTGTGATCTTGTAAGGATGTGGCCGATATCCGTGTAGTATGTAAGACTGAATAGTCCGATTCCTTCTACCTATATACATCGTTAGATATGTTCATTTCGTCTGGGCCGTGAATACTCTAAACATAGTATAGTAAGGTTCCAGTTAAAGAAGTTTGGTCTTGTTATAATTGCGCTCAGTGTTGTGTGATATACAATTCTGAATGGTCCGGTTCCTACTGCCTTAATAAATGGCGGGATAGCGCAGTGGTTAGCGCGTTCGGCTTCGGATCAGAAGGTCCGTGGTTCGAATTCCGCCAGGGGCTCGACAACTTTCTCTGCAGTAAAGAACTGTTCTACACGCAGTCAGGTTTGGGTGCAATGCTACACTGAATTTCAGCGCCGTACCACCCATGGTTCGCTAGTTCCAGCCGATGCTCGCAGGTTTCACCGTAATACATAGCCACAATAGTGTTGCGGGCTTTCTTCCTGCAATAATACTAGCAGCCGCGATAAAAGTAAAATACCTACTGCCTTAATAAATGGCTATATTATATATGTTCATAAATGTATTCTGGAACAGAATTCTGCGACAGAATCTAGGCCCTACATTATGATATACTGACGCATGAGGACACTTGATATATTGATTGGAGTTTAGTACAGGAAGGTTCAAGTAAGAGGAGTTTGGCCTTGTTATGATTGAGCTCATTGCTGTGTAGTATACAATCCTCAATGGTCCCATTCCTACTAGAACCAACAAGTGCTTTGTGCCAGATGATATACAGAATTCTTCTCAGAGAATTTCTTCGTTCCTGTTTTGTCCCACATAACCTGGAACAACATGCACTGTGTCGGAGTGTGTTTCCGAGCTGAAAGTTTCTGTTCAGGGTTTGAATAACACGTATTAAGAATATAATAAAGGATATAATAAGATAAAAACGTTAAACGTTGATAGCGTAAGGTTATTTTTTACGATTTTTATCTTCTTTGGGAGGCATTTTATATTTGGAATTTGAAAGGAAAGTGTTTATATGGATGGCAACCTCTCCATAACTTCTGCTTGAGAACGACAAAAGAAACTACGTCGAACGTCGAATACCATACATAATGATATATTGTCATCTGTCTTTTTTCATTTCATCATAATTTTATAGATAAAAGTAAGGATGCGCGGTATTATCGATATATTGGTATATTGCAATACAGGAACAAGGTGACAAACAAATGTAACAAGATTTACGTAAAGTTCGTTTCAAAGTGTGTAGCTGTGTTGTGAATATAGCTCAAATATGTATAAAGATCATAAACAGTGATTGAAATAACATCCTTTCCAAAACTGCTCATAGCTGAGGAATGATGATTGTTCTCAACGCTAATATTTATACAAGATAGCATGAAAATTATTGAATTAAAGAAGTAACAATATATTGCAATACGTATTGCAATACGCTTTTCTGTATCGCAATATATTGCAATACAAAAAGGAGGAACGATATAACGATATAAAAAAAGCCATGATAAATGTTTCATTTGTGACTATTACTCTCTTCTTGAAACCGTTTTCCCCATTTTTATTACTGGTGTTTTAGATGTAAGGGCATTTTAACTATAAATGACCAGTGAATCAACATGCGGTACGTGGATATCATGAAAAAAGGAAAACGTTGGGCATTACGGCTATCTGTCATTTCCTTATTTTTGTTGAAAATATAAGAAAAAGAATTCGTGCAATTCTTGGTTTTGTTTCATGTTATGTAAGTCACTTGGGTGTTAGAGAATGTCACATTCACTCATCTTTAGCTGTAGGACATGCATGTTGAAATTATACATGATGTGAGAAGACCTGGCTTGGACATGATAGCTTATGGTTTGATTATCATGTAATATGATTCACAACAGAAAATGTGGTCTCTTTGGTTCGTTCTCTACTGGATCATGAATCGTATCGAATACTAAATAATTGGGACATTTAATCTTTTCTTCCGTTACTTTGCTGTTGAAAGGAAGTTTAATCCTGTTATCTTTTATAAACGATATAAACAGGGTTGGCCTGTGATCAATTAATGTTGAACTAAAACTTTTTTTCAACTATGCCATGATGTAGTTATTTAATCACATTTCGTTTCGTAATTTAAAACGTTCGTCTTGCTCAATGAAGCAAGTCTTGGATTCAAATTGAAGTCGTCGATCCATCAATAGGACGGTAATAGAAAATACCGTAATTTAGTTTCAAATACACTGTCCAGACACTAGTGATGCTTAATATCACACCCGGTCCCACCTGTGAAGATGATCCTCAGTAATACCTCGCCCCTGTGGGAGACGCTGCTATCTGGCTACAACCTCTCACTCAAGCCGAGAACGATCCAGTCTAGTGCCAGTACCAGAGGGGCAGCATTCCTCCCACACCCATGTGTATCTGCTGTTACCTGGGGTGCCTCAACACTTACTAGACGAAACATTTATACTACAAAGCTTACAAAGGTCGATCGCTAATGTCATCAAATCAATTATTTCACGTTTGGGATAGCTCCCCATGTTAACGCAATCCTTATCCTTGTAAGATGCCTCCGGCATTTAGACAACAAGCGTGGACGTGTTAATTGGTATTGAATGTAAATAGAGAAGACAAATAGCAGACTTCTAACAACATGGTGTGCAGATAGATCATCCCCACACCACGACTCATGTGAAGGGGGAAAGGGGGAACAGACAGCGTTGATTGGATAACATAGGGCATTGACGCCTGAAGTGCCAGCAGCACCGATACACAACATGGTTTTATCTACCTTGGATGAACACGCCTTAGAAAGAACATGTTACCCATGTCTGCAGTGATACGTCATTCATCTTTGAGAATGATATACTGGTTCAGCACGGGTCCAAACCAGTATAAGTTTGCTTTCAACTCCTGCGGGGAAATTTACGTAATATATCTGTCCTTTGGGTTTTTATTTCAATTTCACACACTGACACTGAATGAAATTGGTACTTAAAGCATGCTGCATTGGAATCATTACTTGTTAAGTTACAGAATGGAATGAGTAAAAATAACTGTTCTCTTAGTTCATCATACCAAGCTGACATTTCTTTGATGTTTAGCAAATAATTATTGTCAATCAAAATAAGTTTTCACTGCCTTTTTGTGACTCTAAGATTTTGCCATTGAGAGATGTTTATGATGAACGGAAATTGGAGTCACCTGACATCAGATAGTTTCTAAGGGCTGTTTGTTCTGGAAATTGGCTGCATCCTCAGAAAACATAACTGCCAATCATAATTATGTTCCTTTCCACGAGTTATGATGATAAACGATCAAAAACTTATAAACTGAACTTTTCTAAGAGGTATACGCTAACAGACGCGCTGCTAGCTACAAGTTTAAAAGTCGATGATGCTCTGCTTTATTAGCAACCGGCATGCTGGCATCAAGAGTTGCTTGTAAACGTCAATTTGTCAAAGAAGGAAAATGTGTGTAATTATTGAAATAACTTGAATTACTCTTAACGCTGCATGCATCGTTTTCTCCGTGTTCTAGAGTGAAGTTGGGCATTTAAAAATCTATGAAATCGATCAATATATCTCTTAATGTGAAGTTTACTTCCTTCAATTTATTTCAGGAATAAAATATTTCAAAATGGCCTAATTCGAAATATTTTAATAGCTTCATCAATGTTTTGCAGCGGTCCCCTAACTTCTGCAGCGAGCTAGTTGGTGTATAACATAGCGTGTAGAGTCGAGCCCTTTCCTCGATGTAGTTTCAGCCCAGCTCCGGCGCCAATACTGTGTTATGCTTTATGGGTGCTGTAATAGCCCGCTATGGGAGATGAAATTGTTCTCACCTCGTAAAATATCAAGAATGAGATTGGGAACGGGCCCAGGCTATCCGCGATATTGTTTCTTTCATGTACAATGTGATTAGGATCTAAAGAGGAAATTAATAGCGCAATGAACGGACGGCTGGACCGAAGCGCCACTGGCCCGCCCAGTTCTAGAAGGAGGGGCGCCATATGCCACATTGAAACGCTTTATAATGAAGTTATCAGAGGTTCATATTTCGGTCAAATCGTTATTGTTGGAGATTAGCAATTTACATTACTTGTGTTAAAAACACCAGAACTGAATGGGTGAATCCATATGGATCATCGCTGCAAAAGAGCAATGTGTTCATTTTATCCTGTTTAGATGATTCGTACTAGAGATATATCGACCTGATACCATTCAGGAATACAAAATGAAGCCATTGCCCAAGGGTAAAATGTAGCTATTGTTTAAGTCAACAAAATGAAACATACAAAAAACTCACAAAATTATAAATGAAGTGAACTTTTATGACATATGTACAATTCAAATTTATAGAAAGATACGGTAGTCCAGTTTGCAGTCAAGTGTAACAGGAGATATCTTTAAACAACAATACCTATATGCCATATTGTAGCACTCAGCATGGTAATTCTATGTCTTTCAAATTATAAATGTATGACCGATGTCATGATGTCGACTTCTAACCGATAAATTCGTTACGTTTCCTATGCATAACGAAGAATCATAATTAGTTACGTTTGATGTAAGTAAAGCTATGTAACCATGCCAGTCTAGCAACAGGTGAACGCCTACACTCTACATCTGTGATATCCAGTTGGAACATAACATACTCTCAACACGGCGCCCTTACCTGGGAAACAAGGCACTTATCAAGATGAAGGCGCTGTTTGGAGCTTACACAGAGTTACCATGAAAAACACGTTTACAACATAAACATTCCTTGACCTGAAATATTGCAAAAATACAACCACAAGGCAAAATCATCGCTGAAAAACGTTTAAGAATGTTTGTATTTAGAGATCTCATGTCTTCTTATGTATAGTGTTACGAAAGCGCCATCCTGAAATTTCCAAAACACTAAAACCATCCTGTGTATGTAGGAGGCATGCTGGTATTTCCCCTAAATGTGATTTAATGTAACTCTGAAACTCCAAAATATCATCATCTTCATATGATGGATACTATTGTTCTATTGTGGAGAAACGCAGTTTTTTCGTTATGGTTGAGTTCCTGAAAATAAGAAATAGAAATATGTATTGACCCATGCATGGCTTCAAAATGTCTTTTGTTACAAAATGTTGATACATAGGGAATCTCACCTCAATATCTTCTAATATCAAATATATCAACACAAGTTGATAAAAGTAACAAATATCCGAGGCTTACTTTTTTCTTTTATCAATGAGTGTTGATATATTTTATATCAGAAGACACGAGCGTGAGATTCTATTATCGCCCAAAACCATTTTCATTACAGTAGCATGGAAAATGTACATCTTTGAACACTGCATAGCCCTAAACTCATAAACCAGTAATGTCATAGACTTCATCGTGTTTATGAGGTCATTGCATTGTGACGTCATTACCTATTTCGTTTGTGATGTCATGTACTAGCTGATGACAGGGCATTGTTAAAACGATATCTCCAGTTTTGAGGTCATAATGCTTCTTTGATCCGTTAGGAAAAATGTAATCTGTAATTGTATCCGTGTATGTGCATGTATGATGGTACAAAAGTGGTACAATGAAGTGCCGTTCTTATGGTACTGGTCAAAGATCAGTTAAAGGGGCCAGCTCCCTTCATTAAGCCTTGACATTAACGTGACACACTTACAACGTTATCATCAGTACGAGCGTGGCTTTGATTCATATTGACCCACTCCATTTGTCAATACCAAACATTCAGTGACACTCTAAATAATTGTGAGGCCAGCTCATTTCCCAATGTCTGCTTGTAGACAGGCTGTATAATAGGCAAGTAGTCTGTGATCGTTCATCCATCTCACAGCCTCTATATCTTGTCAAATCTTGATGGATGCAGCGGCTACTTGGAATACTATTCACTATCAGCGAATAACAAAAGCTATGATAAAACTGCAGTTACCTTTGTTGAGAGCAGAGAACGCTCAGAGGAACGGCGAAGATTACAGTAGCAACTTGGACAGTTTGAAAAGGAATCACCGTTGGGATTAACGTTTAGTCTCGCAAGTACAAGCGACGAATGTACATGAATAGTAATGAAAATACAGTCAGTTATTCACAGTGTTCGTTTGTGCGCTTAAACTGTTTTAAATACTTTTCACATATTTTGGTGTGACAAGACAAAAAGTGTTTCATATCATTGAAAAAGAACAATACTGATAATTAGCATTTTTCACTAGCATTTTTATTAACATTAAGACACCTTCAAGTCAAATGAATGTAAGACTTTTTGTCAGCACTGCGTGGATGAGGACACTGTCAATGTTCTACATCAACAGTGTTAAGTGAGAAATGGGAAAGTATAAGAACAGTGCCAAGAAAGTTTGTTACTCCATTCATAATCGTGAGGTTAATACGAGTTGGGTTGTCAAGGTTCAATGTCGATATGGAAACCAGCATATATTATGAAAGACCTCCATTGTCGACCTGACCGAGGGAGTTCTATGAACATTAATGATTTTACTAATACCTTTGACGTTTTTCCCATTTTCAGAAAATACTGGTACTTTCGCTATTGCTAGTTATGTAAAGAGCAAAATGAAGCATTTGACTTGATATATATCAGGGAAGTGTTTTAGCTTCTTGGTCCAAAAAGGTGATGTAGCAAGATGGCTTATGGTTTAGTCTCCTTCATTAGTATGAATGACACGACCCTTTAGCTACTTAAACTTAGTACAAATAAAGACACAATGGAAAGTCATATAACAATAAGGCGAGAAAAAATACACGTTTGACTTCAACGATTTGCCGCTTTTATTGTTATTTTGCATACATGTCATTTTCCTATAGGACAAATGTATCAGAAAAATCGGATTCAAACCGAAACATCAACAGAACACGTCCACCCACCCACTTTGAACTCATTTTTCAATCAGCAATCTTTGAAAGATATTGAGTGTAGCTCTTTAAGATAAGCGAATTTGAAATTGATGTCATTCAGATAGTAAAAACACTTGTAACGAGAATTTTTACAATTGCAGAACCAAAATATTGCATTGTTTATATTATATTTATCAAATGATATGGCACGTGCTAAAAGCTCATCAATCATTTAGATAGGCATCAGAGTCCCAATAGTTTGCCCTCTCGATTGAACGTTTAAAATGCAATACTTGTTACTTGAAACAATGCATACGTCAAAGAGAAGGGTTAAACATTTACACAATTAATACCGACGTATGTTCTGAAAGGTTTTTTTGGTAAATCAAATCTAATCAGGATATTTTTCCGCGTACCTTAGAGTAAGATGGTCTAGTGTTGGAACTTCCTCCCAAAATGTTATCTCCGTTCGTCAATGAATATCGAAGTCCGCATTGACGCTTCGCGGAAACCCACCTGAAGGTATTCACTCTTGACAAAATCCAGAAAAATATTAAACCTATTTCTTGAAGGGTGTGTGAGAAAAACCAGATAGCCTACCGATGTCCAGGACGAAAGTTGGTTAGTAGTGGGAAGTAAATTATCAAAACCTAAAAACTCATTCACCGTTTTGATTTATTTCCGCAGTTGGATTAGTTAAGAATGACTCAAGTACATGTATAGCATTGTATTAAAGGGGCAGTAGCACGTTTTTTGATAATTTTATATTTTAAAATTTTCACTGATAATTGTAAGTAAATGTCAAATGTATTATTTTGACAGTTTACAAAATCTCATGACACAAGCCAATCATCCATAGTTAGAGGACAAAGTACGAAGATTCACATAAAATCCATTGCGGTCATTTTGTGTGAACACCTTTAATTCATTTTGTGTAAGAAAAAGGAATTGCATGGCTACAATTTACGTTAAATATTTGAATTATTACTGCTCTATTTAGTTTAAATACATTGTCTTTCATTTTCCTGACATCACCTTGTATCCCCCCTTAAAACGTGCTACTGCCCCTTTAAGGTCGTTTTAGATATTCAATTTAATTAACTAGTTAGTACATGAACAAGACGACTTCTTAACAGCATGTTACACCTTGCCTTATGATACGGTAACAGAAACTTATGGCACTGTCACTTAACCCAATTATGTTTCACAAATTACACAAACAACAACCTTGTATAAGTGAAGCATATAATTGATCAATAGATTACTGATTTACCCTTAGAACTTTCAGATTGTTGTATGGAACTATGTTTGGATGAATATCGGTTGGATAAAACTGGGCCATGTACTTATTTAAATTCTTGAAAGTAAATAATGACAACCCGAACCTTGTCGATTGGAAGTGGATTTGAATTATTGTAACGTCTACATGCCCTGGGTTCATGAATTGAAAATATATCAGTTACATTACAACTTTCTTTTAAACAGATACCATTTTCGTCTCGTCGGCGAATGTTTTAACATTTGTGGTTATTGCCAAACTCCTTAGTACAGTAATCGAAAATACCAAATTCCAAGGACACTAGTACTTCACACATAACACTCTTACTCACGTGTCATGAGTAAAGAGATACTTCACATAAATAAAACTTCAAATGCAATTTCGTGAAATGACGGTATCTAAGCATAAATCGTCAGATACCAACGTCAATGTCAAGTATCCTAATATCTGATATTTGTAAACTATGAGTGCATTGACGTGTTCGGCATTACCTCATTTGTCATATCAACAGTACAGATTACCCTTACTTTAGAAATCAGCGTCACAGAAGAAAGTTCCTGCGTTAAAATACATGCTCTCTCCTTACAGGAACAACTGTCACTGGTATCCACATACAAGTGCCGATCATATATCACGGGATGTAATATGACGTGGGGAGCTATGACACGAACGTCATAACGTATTGTCTCATATGTTCTCTCACGTGTTGTGGCAGGAAATCAATGTGTTTGATTTCCAGCAAGAATCAGTACTCCACGGTTGTCGGGTCGTTCGTCCACCAGCCTACGGTCGTCATGGCACCCCAATCAGTTGCTAACCGAACAAGAGCAGCTATCGTTTTTTCATAATTTTCTCAAGATCTTAGTCTTGACTTGAGCAAACTTGATTGGAGAAGTACTTCTCATGGCGCCATCTCTACTACAAAAAGACGACTGGTTTTGTTAAAAATACAATTCAGTTTAAATGGCTTTTACTTTACTTTTCAGAGATAACACATCTTTCGTCAAGACTGATGTCAGGTTTGCTTTGAAATAATTGTTCATGTATTTTAAGCGGGCAATGTTAATTCTGACGATCCTTCACCTCCTTTGTATAGCTTAGATCTTCAAAACTAGATGATAATGGATACCTGTCAAACTGTATATATATCTTCTGGTTTCATACGATATTACCATTGTTTTGTCAAGTAAACCACGACTATGAACATATCTGATCAATTATTTCATATATCGTTTAACGGTTAAACAGTTTTATTACTTAAATATCCACCTTTGGTGGTACAAGAGCATACCTTAATCAGTATATTTACACTGATAAATGCAGTCATCTTATAGTTGCCTTCAAAGTTCGTCGTAACATCATCATTTCCCTTAGCCTATGCAAATTGTCACAAAGTTGTAGTAAAACAAAAGCAAAGGAATGGAACATGTCCGATCTAGCATCAATGTTTACGATTGCAGTTATACATCAATCTGTTGAATAACGCCTACAAGAAAAATCCTACGACTAAGCCATAGCCTTTAGTTTTAATAAGAATATTAAAATGCAATTTCAAAACGTGGTTCTAAATTGAAATATTTAACAAATAATAGTTTATGTTATAACGAGAGCCGTAAACTTTCGTAGATAGCAACTCAATAATTGTATCCCTCACAAAGTGAGTATGAGAATGCAGTTAACATTTCGTTCATTTAAATGGTCATGCCCAATGTGGAATACTCGGCGAAACTTTAAATTCCAAGACAGGTCAATCACTTAAGTTCTGTACATATTTTCGTTATCTGTACGTTACTCCTATTAATTGAATTGCAGTTATTCCTTCTGTCTCGCCATAACACAACCTCAAGTGGCCTGTCTTTGCACCCTTCGTTAGGCAATTAATTAAAAGCTAAGATCACAGTCTAATCTAAACTACTTTCACGATGATGTATAGCCAATCAGTTCATCTCTCATCTCTGTTTGTTTTTTACCCGCCACACTTCTCTATACACGTGTGGTGTGGTCTGGCACGACCAGCTCTCTCCCTCCCTCTCTCTCCAGTCATTGTGCTGCTCGCTATCTCTGCTCCACTCTCTCCTACACGCTCTTATTTCCGCTGGGGAAACCTTTAGCGATGCTGTCAATACTCAGCTCGCCAAGGTACCAAAGTTATGTTTTATTCAATATTCAAAATAGAATTGCTAATATAAATATATCTTATAACTTTTTGACATGTTAATTCTGTCATTTTCAATACATGCTTTTCAGATGATAGCTGTAACCCGGAAACTGCGAATAGCACGTGAGTGCGAACCGTATGTCACTACAAACGTATCTTCACTGGACTGAAGAGTTACTGGAAGGACAACTCTGTCTGCAGTTAGAGCGGCATGAAGTTGCACAGTGGTAGCATTGAGTTTGTGAACAAGGTTATGGATACAAGCAAACTGTTCAAAGTGACAACTCGTCCGTCCAGCTTGGAACCTCTTGGGTCCCCTTATCGATTTCACCTGGCCCATTACATGGTGATTAGCGCTTGACAGCTATAAACTTTGCTTTGTTTAATGGATGTGTATAGTAGCGTTCTGCCCCATGGAATAATCCTGGAGATGGCCGTCCCGTGCCTGACACTTGGAGAAACTTATAACCCCCCTGGGTCTCCGGTCGACAAGTCAACTATTACCTCTTTTCTTATTTAGTGGTGCTTTTTTACGGAAAAATGGACAAGTTAGCGCTCCGAGGTTATAACCGAATCTCCTTATCGGAGATGGAGGATTTCGAGGACTTCACGGTGTAAGTACAAATTACATTACTTTCTCTTTATCATATTTCATCATATTATATATTTTTTATATTATGAGTTTTGATTGTACTTGTCATACAATCAATATCAGAACGTTGTTCTTAAGTAATGAAAGCTAAAGTTCACGGGACTGCATAGTTCTCGTAATGTTGCAGTAATAATTGTGTGTGTTTTATCTCAAAAACTATTTTGAAAGTTTAATACAGTGTATTATTTTCATAAAAATTCCCTTATAAAACATGGTGGTGTAAATGTAACATTCATTTTGAAAAACAATATTCATTGCATTTAAAAAAAATATTTTCTTTCTGTGTGACAAAGGATTTTTTTACATTTTTCAAAAATAAAGAATTTTGTTTCATAAAACAATAAATAATCATATATATAAAGATGAAAGGCGGAAACAGTTAACACACCTACACTTGTTTCATTGAAGAAGACAATGCACATTTCATTCACTTATCTGAGTCTGAGAAGTATTTATCGCCCACCAGAAGTTTTAAGCTACACAGTGTTGTAAATGGCCACTGGTGTACTTTGCTTATGAAAGAGACATATGTTCTACCCAGCACTTGCTCTGATGCCTGCTCTTCCAGAACACATTCACTTCTTTCTGTTCTTTAAAAGTGCTTTAAAGTGCTTGTCTGTCTTGTCTAGGTTAGTTAGGTTTCTAAATGATTTCATCTCTTGCCTGGCTCCAACACATACATTTATGCCGCTATGTTCTTCAACAGTGGAAATATCACCAGAGGTAAGGTATGTCAAATCTTATATTGTGTTTCATGTCACGAACCGATTAAGTTTCATTATCATACGGTTATAAGTAGGAGAGTGTTAATAGCACTGTCATTATGCCATCATTATGGAGATTTCAATCTCAGAACTTTTCGGAACCGTTGGTGAAGAAATCAGCAGAATAATAATGTCAATTTGATGATTTGCGAGGAAGTAATTGGCTACAGCATGCAAGTGTCTTTGTGCTGCTTACATTTGTCTTTGTGGTCCGACAGAGGCTATCAGGTCGCACCTTTCTGGTACTTTTGAAGTTGTAGGAAACGGTCATTTTTAATGAAATAAAGATTATTGGTCAATGTAAGACACGCGATGATGTGCAGAGAGTCACCATTATCTCAAACATTATGTTTATGACGAAATGATTTAGACAAATTTATCGAACAGGGGATACCAAAACGTCTTATGTTTTTGTTGAATACTCATGATATAAAAGTTCCAGTAAAAATCCCAGTCGGCAATGAAAAATACCCAAAAAAACAACCCTTTTATTGAAACCATACCAGGTTCTTGTAATAGTGCAGAGACAGCTGCTATGAAAAGCAGGCTACTTGATGCCTGGCTGGTCAGATGACGACTTTAGTGGAACAATCACTGTACTCATCGACAAAAAATGCTTATCTGACTGTTGCATATATGAATTTGATAAACAGTTATGCCTTTAGAGAACTGATATAAGGAAAGATGAAATATTGATAATCTATATGGAATATCACGCAATTGAGATATTACGTTAATCCGGATCGTTATATTTCAATTCTGTTAAATTCTTGGGCCATTTTACCATTTGAATTATGACGAAGGACGAGAGACCCAATTGATGGTATAAATATATCACTTCATGCATAAACCGTATGGACATAATGATTTTAGTTATTTAGCTTTCAAAAAATAATTATCATGTGTCATTAAATTTAGAATATTCGGGCGATTTATACCTATTCCATTCTTTCGTATCAATTCAAGTTCACTACAGTTGTATAGCTTAGTTAATAGACGACCTTTGACCTTCTGTCTTACATCACACCAGACCTCGTACATCACAGTCGGAGCCTACCTGGCTTCTTGTGGGTCACATGACCTCTTTTTAATAGTTTCAGGCAAGACACTGTATACACCAATGTCAAGGTAAAGCGTGTCATGTTGTTCTCATGACGTCATGACACTATCCTCGAGGAAACAGGGTTTGGCCTCCTAAGTGTTCACAGAAACCCTGTAAGTGTTACAAGCGATAACATGAATGACAATTTATTGTCATATCTCACGTATAATATATATTTTCATGCACAGATATATTGATTTGCGAAAATTATTGTGTTAATCAAAATTCAAAACATGATTTGGAAACAGACATTAATAAAAAAAACTCAAGTCATACATATCACTGTCTTTTAAAAATCATTGATCAGTAGTTATATGAGACATTTTAAATTTAATAATCAGCAAATAAGTTAATTCCTTCGTGTTTTTATCATATTTCGACATATGCACTATAGTTTATTGATTTTCGTTTTAAAATTGGTTTTACCGTATTTAAAAAAGCCAATTATTAGGCGCAATTAAGTAGTTCAGAAAGTTTTCACTTGCGACCATTAGGCTGCTTACGCCTCATGCATTTCTTCACGTTATTTATGCTTTTATTTTGAAGGCAGACACAGTTCCTAATTTACGTTTTAGATTTGGCGTAAACTCAACGATGATATATTGAAATTCCGTAAACTCTTAGTTTTAATTATTGAAACATGGATCGCTTAAACCTTTAAATGTTCCTGTAAATTGCTGGAGATTGGTATGAAATGTATTGTTATGTGAATCTTACCACTTCAGTCTCGCCAAGACCAATAAAGTTGGTATATATTTTATTTCTTACTGAAGCCAGAGAGGAGAACGTAGGCATTACAAGCGCATTTAGAACATCTTTGTCAGACAGAGAAACTTACACTTGTAGGGATGGCGTCAATCATAGATCAGTTTTAAACATTTATCATAGACCAAACGCTTCTCTGAGTTTAAGTGGAGTTTAAGTTGGAACAGGATTATGCTAACCGTGATAAGGTTTTTTTGCTACCAATGGTAATGCGTGACCGACATAACAGAATACAAATTAGTGGTTAACGTTGATATGCAATCGTAATCCGCATACGATATTATAAATGTTCTTTAATTGTTTTCAGCAATTGAATTATATCTCACAAAAAAGAGATTTGTAAGCAGTATCGATTCAGTAAGTGTACTAATCGTCGGATTTATCTTTATTGGAATGATCCGTCCACTTCAACGTGTCAATGAAATATCAATTTAGAATACCATTGTCAAGACTCAATTATACAATTGTATGATATGAAGAATAAGTTTTCACAGTAAATTGACGTGATTGAAACTGCGATGTTGAAAAGGATGAAATTGGATTCTTGTCGAAAAGAAGGAAATGTGAAAAACTGGATAGATACTTAAACTCAAGCCTTCACTTGCCCACTTTATTTTCGTCTTGAAGGAATACATGTCCCTTCTAGCAGCATTCTCAAATGGAAACCGTTTAAGGGAGACATTGACTTTGTCCTGTGATGTGAATTGACGCCAGAGAGAGGCGGACACTGACAACTGATGTAGGCTGTATTAAGTGTGATTGATTGAGCTATAGTTCTGATACAAGAGATAATCCCCTCTCTTTGCTCGCTTGCTTTGAGAAATTGAATATGACAGTGTCTCTAATTTACAGTCTTACATCGGATGCAGTTGCCAAAAAGGTGTGTGACGAACGTGATGTATTGAAAACATCTCCAGATTTATGGAACTATTATCAATAGTCGTAAGGTCAAACAATGCAATTTGAAATAATAAAAGTAATGGCAGGAAATCCTTTAA
This sequence comes from Steromphala cineraria, assembly GCA_916613615.1. Classification (NCBI taxonomy): domain Eukaryota; kingdom Metazoa; phylum Mollusca; class Gastropoda; order Trochida; family Trochidae; genus Steromphala; species Steromphala cineraria. The sequence goes on from OU744721.1 coordinate 73,917,843, forward strand.
CCGCCAGAGTGAGAAAAACTTAGTTTGTGGGAGGATGATTGCATCTTTGACAAAGTCGTCGTAAATAGTGCCTAACAAGTGGTTGTAAAATCCCAGGGTAGACTCTTGCATTGTTATTGACCTTAACTTGCCAGTGTAACGATCATGAAAATGCAATAAAGAGAAAACGATGTCACAGCTTCAGGATGTACAACATAAAGGAACACATCGTGTCAGCTGGATTGATTCGTGGAATTGAGGTCAAGGTCACAGGATGTAATTGTAGTTGATAGTAAGCTCAAATGATCTCATACCAATTGTTCTTGCATTATGCAAATTCCCATAATTGTTTATAAATGTTTGATAACAAAAATGCATCAGGAATATTAAAGTTTACAAGAACGACGAAATAATCACTTAAACATTTCTCTCCAGAGATTGTATTTTAGATATTCATTTAAAGTAGATCAGGAGATTGGTTACCATCATAACATATGGCGATTTTATATCTTGCAAAATTGTCTTAATCATTGTAGAAATACAATCATATGAGAAAAACATCCATGTGTAGCACCCTTGAGTCCTGTCCACTTTATAGCGATGATGAGTAAAAACTAAACGTTTTGGTTGCACGTCATTGTTAAGACAAATGTTGATTTTATGTCATTTACCGCCCGATGAAAATTTAACATGGAACTCTGAAGTGTCAAGATCGCAATGGTACATGGAATAAAAACAAGAAAAAGTAAGGTTATCTTGAAGTATGGCTGTCAGCACGAAGTAGATAATTGATAGATTCCCGAACTAGACCCAGCATGTGAAGGGCACCTATACTCCAGAGCGTGCTATCAGCGTCCATTCATCACATGCCTTTAAGGGTCTGCAGACCGTCTCTTAAGCACTTTCTTAGTGTTCTTCCTTGCAGATAAAATCAAGTTTACATTTTTTTTCTCCCAAATATTTCATCGATGTTGTTACTGCAAACACTACATCATATTGATATTACAAATATCGAAAATACTATACTGATGTTTCGACTGTCTCAAATGTGTCATTCATTCTCGTGGGAAACATTGATTTATCTGCATTTAATATCCATACACATTGTCCCAAATGAATGGAAATTGCGGGAATTCAAGTGACAACTATTAATGCAATTAGAAAATGCATCATCCAATAAATAATACATGTTAAATTTATCAATTTAATTCTCAAAATAACCAAAACAATTTGAGAATATTTGGATTATTATAAAATAAATATTATGTAAAATATCAGGTGCATGTGATACTAAATCTTCTACATTATACACAACAAACAGAGCAACGATATCTACATTGATGTACGATACAGGTATGAATGGCGAGTTCAAGTGTAGACGAGTATCAATAAAAGTCTTGCAAGTCACTGAAGTTGACAGTCATTGAAGTGCAGTGACATTCGTTCTTGTTTGACTGCTGGTAAGTGACAGCCAGACACTAACATATCACTTAACTAGTAGAGTAGGCGGAATTAACTTCACTGTGTGATTGTCGTGAGTTTGAACATTCTTGTAGGATGTTAAGCTTGTAGGCAATGGAATGGTGCTGGAGATTTGGAGAACCTTTAATCGTTCTCATTAACAACTGTTACTGCGGACATCAGTAATGCTGCAACCAGTTGTAGATAAAAACATAAGCAAAAACGTAAAAACCAATAGTAAACTATTAAAATAATGGACAATAAGTTAAGAGGGCACATGGCATGATTACTGATTTATCAGGTTATTTATCAAGGATTTGTAATTATAAAATTTTTGAAGATGAACATCAAAATCTGTAGTTCAAACGGATTTATAGTATTTTCTAGTGTCGAAATAAATAACATTTTAGTAAAAACATGAAATTCATAAACGAGATAACAAATTGCAATTTGACATTTATAACCAAGTTAAATAATTCTTTCGTAGTCTTACTGTCATCCGTCTAGTATTTGTAACTGCATAATTATCGTTGATGTTTGTGTGTAAGTACCAAACACGCTGTGTTGCTTACCCATTATTTCTTTAATCATTTCTAGGATAATTATACAGGAAAAGGGTCAATTTTTGAACATTGAATGATTATCATAAAACAGGTAAAAAAAATTTAGATACTGTTTTACACTTAAATGTAAAATTTACAGTAAACGACCAGCAATTGTCATCTTGATCTTGTCTTCGGTTGACCACTCCGTCATACGACTCTTAACCTACATATTACTTCATTATATTAACCTTTCGCAATATGCGTTTTATTGTTGATATATCTAGTTAATTTTTTCGCGGTAAGAATAGCGTCTGAAATGGAGATAAGTAATGGTAAGATGATATCTGGAAACAAGGCAATTTGTTTAGACGTCTGATTTGAACCATGCAAGAAAGCAAAGGAATCCTTCGTCTAAATTTATATTCTTGGCTGCGCACAGTGTCTGGCAATCAGCAAGGTAAGATAAGTAGGCCTTGTTTCTTGAACCACAGATTAGTTTAGTGACCTAAGTTTTTAAATAACCATAACAGAGAACGTCAAATCTGATTGACAGTTTGTTCATATCATTGAGGTAAAAATACAACCATTGTCATTGAAACGCAAATAATTATTCACTAACACGCACACATCTGAGTTAAGGATAAAAACGACAGGTTGTCATTATGAAAAACTTTCAAAATCAATAATATTTGTCATTTACACTTGTTTTTATATAAATCCCCTTTACAAGATATACTAGTACCAGCAATGAACGATAGCGCTTCTTAGAATCATCTCTCTATTCCTTTATACCTTTGAAGGCATTGGCATATCCATTGTCAGCATATAAAATCCCTTTTCTGCGAATTTATTGAAATAATGAAATCCATCTTCAAACATTGAACTTCAGTAAAGTCTTGTTGACTTAATATTCTGTATTGTCACACTCTAAACCTTTCCACTGACTTATACAGTAATTCATGTTTATTACATTTGCTTAACTAAAGTTGGTAACAATTGTGATATTTCATAGAAATAATCAGATTATTTCTATGAAATATCACCTTTTTTCAAATTTCGAAATAACTTCTATGTCCAACTGTGAAAGGATTATTTCACGTTTATTACTAGTAAGGATAAGTATATTATGACAGAAACACGTTCGGCATTCCCAAAAAGAGGCATTGTGATTTTCTTGTTTTTGCAATGACAAAATGTTGTGTACAATGTTTACCAAAGTATACATTAACCTGGTTCATCATTATGCATCCTTCGTTCAATACGGAACATATTTTGAAAATAAAATAAAATTGTTTCCTTCTGCGATGCCGGTGTTCCATAAGATCACATCAAATGTGTCACTGTTACTACGGTACTATGTTCTTTTAATATGTGATTGAACTATAGTTTTCCCGAAATGAATGTGTGAATAAGAGTTGAATTGTCAATTTCAGGGGAACATGATATGAGGCGTACATAATACTTATTCTGAGTTTGAAAGTAATGAAACAAATTTTTGTTGACCAACTGTCCGCAATGAAAGGCAAATAATGAAATGAAATATCAACATTGAAATCTATGGTGCATAAATAACCCAAAATGTTTATATTTGTATCTTTAAAATAAACCATAACTTGATTTACTGCCAGTGTATGTATCAGTGTGAGGAATATTGCAAGTTAGAAAATTGTACATGTATGTGATATAGCGTTTCTTGTGTGAAAGCAGCAGAATCATATAAGATGTATTCTTGCACGACCATTTATGACACCTCATTTGGAATTTCCTTTACACGAAATATGAATGCCACACAAAGAAGTGGAATAAGGGTGACATAATGAATGGAATTTATGTAATCAGGTTACGTGATAAAGAAAATAGAACACAAATTGATCAACATTGGCAATTCCCTTATCACAGACATGTATTTGTCCTTGATCTGTGCCGACCACTACACTAACACATCCCGATGTTATTACAACGTACACACTTCCTACAATATGTCATATATTGACATACTTGTCACGTAATCCACAAAAAGCGCAGCTTGATCGATAAGTCCGTGGATCTCCATTGAACTAATTTTAGTTTGCAATTATCCCTGTCTATTTGGTGCTACCATTGATCGAATGTGATTGTGCTGTGTTTTAACAGTGCACTCTCAATCAGTCAATGTCTTCGCCAATGGCTACACTAAAGTCAGCACAAGAGCTGTTTTTCTAGACCACCTGACTAGCCGTCCAACAAGGGCTTTGTGATGCAACAATAAACAATGATATTTTGTGTTCTTTTGATCTTCAGGTTGTTCGATTAAATAGCTCAAATGATATCAGAACATTGATAGGGATGCTTAAGAACTCAGATTGTTCTAATGACACCATGTAACAAATTCTACAGGACATAAGTAGATGCATGAGAGAAAACTGTTTATTATTTTAAGGAAAGTTCCAAAGTATCTATAAATTTACAATGTTTTGAAACAACTTCTTTTCTCAGTTAAATTGTGTAATTTCACACACCAAATAACTATTTACCATTGCGGACTAGCCACGTGCACAAAATAATAGCATTTGTAACCTTTGTATATTACCAACGACAGACGACGAGTATCATTATATTTCGAAATAACCGTGACATTCAGTTATATTACATAAAAACATGCCAAGCTTTTTCAACTTGAAGCTTCTGTGCTTAGGCTAATGAATTAAATGTTTTTTAAATCCCTTTTTTACAAAGTTTCAGTAATTTTAAATGCCATTTCGTTATTAAGTGAGTCGATTATAAGTAGTATGCCACTAACTAATTCATAAACAGATACTTATTCTCAAGAACTTCATGCATTTGCAATATATACAGTGAGTATTGTAATTGATACAAACAGGTGTAAGTAGTCTTAAGTATGTGTAATGTTGTACTTTGTCAAAACCAATTGTGATTTCCATTCAAATTCACTTCAAAGGATTGTTTTAAACGTTAACCTTGAAATACAGCGTTAGATAAATCTGGCATTGAAACCATAAAAAGAAAAAGGGGAAACGTGTTCTCATGTTATACTTTATTTGAACTCTATGTTCTTTGTCCGTATTCATTTAACTCGATCAATTCGTGTTCTATCCGTCACGTTTGCATCCCAACACAAAGCTGTAGGCAATGATTTAACTTGAGGATTACGGACAGCTCTAAGGTTCCAATGATCCGACCTATCCACGAGTAGTAGGCCCCTAGATGAGAATGTAATAGAAATCCAGAACAGAGGCCCTATGCTGGCAATCGAATCACAACCCCTCACGAATCTGCTGGAATTCCTTGTCATAATGGGCAAGGTTATATTGAATGAGTTCCGAGCAATCTTTGCCTAGTATCTGGCGGCGATATCGCCCTGTGGTGTTCTGGCTTTGATCTGGAGTTTGTGGTGATGGCTTGCCGTGGACGTATCGAAACTGACTCTCACCTTGTATGCTCACACGTGGCCCGACGGTGTTCTCACTTCACCTGATACTTGTCACTTGATGATTCGCGCCTCTGGTCACTCCACTGCAGTCAATACGTCCTCGGGATCAAGGGAATCCAGAATGAGTTGATGTGTTATGACACGAAGCTAATCAGTTGTGATTTTAGAAACAAATTAACTCATTTTACTCCTGTTTACGTTTAGCGATTCCGATTTCGTTTCATATTGAATTTTGGGGATCAAAGGATTGTGTTTTTAAATAGCAGCAAAAGTTATTTTCATTCAGATGATCGTTTATTCTGTGATGTTATGTCAGTTGAGAGGGCCTGCAATCGCTGAACATTTTCTCAGAGAAATTTCCATTTGACGTGCCTATTACCTGAGTACTTCAATCAACAGAACATAAACACATCAATCATTTTGCATTACTTTATTTGGGGGAAAATTCTTTATTAGTCAATTATCTTTTGGAGATTTCGATTCATAACATCTTTTTATATTAAATGCTACGTCTCAATGTCTTTTATCGCTTGATTGACCATTTTAAGTTCTATTATATTAAGTTACTACATTTGTAAATGCACCATGTATTTGATTTTCATGAAATCAACTTTTAATGGTTTGTTAGTGTTATCTTAATCATATCAAAATCGATGGATATCTTATGCAAACTACTTCTTAATGTCTTAAACATATTTTCTGTATTCAAATTTAGATTTCTGGATATAAAACAGTACCAAAATATTCCTTCAAATTGATTATTCATAAAGCACTTCAATTGCACTGCACTTTTCCTGTTTTCTTGGTTTGTTACAAGAACACTCAGTATCTTCTTTTTATTACAATCAGAAATAAATTAAATTATGCATTGCTTTGTATCAACCTTTATTAATTACGTATCAATGATATGGCACTAATACAATCTATACGGCCTACACTATACGATTCGGCAATTGGGCCAATACAGGTAAGCTGGGCCAATACGGGCAAAACTGGGCCAATACGACTCTGATCATGCGCACCACACAAATGGTAAAGTTCGAAGCTATCGCTTCAAAATTTTCAACATATACATGTATGGCGTTTCACCAATCTCATTTATAAATTTGATTTCAATGAACATGAATACTTTCTTGTTGTGAAAGTTTATCACATAGGAGTAAATTAATTAAAATGTCATTGATCAAGTTTCTCCGTATTGTCCCAGTTTTATCATCTCTCATAAATCGCTTGGCGATTGGTCGAATATATTTTAAAGTATTTTATGTATTTCAATATGTTTGTAAATCGAGTAAGATGTAAATAAAATTATCTGTCTGTCTGTCTGTCTGTCTGTCCCAGTTACAGATCCTCGTCTGCTGTATTGGCCCTTGGCTGCGCCTCGGAACAAAACTGCAGACCTTGGACCTGTGACTGGACCAATACGGAACAACTTGATTAATAACATTATGATATTTGCCCATGTCTATATCTTGTGCTCATAATAAAAAATATTTAGTTTGCTCAGCATGAAGAAACTGCTGACTATGTTTTTTATAAATCCAAAGCTTATATAGCTCATAAATTCTGACATACAACTAATCGAAGTGTCTGTTGATATATATTGAGTCAGGCAAGCATTAAATCACGTTGGTTATTGCCATGTTTTATTAACATTGATGACATCAGCAACTACCCTGAGCAGTATCAGACAGGCGGTATGTGGAATTTAGGAGATATCTAACTAAGATTTATGAGATGGAAATGAAAACCATCATATCACTTGACCCAGTGTCAAATCTAAGATAGGTTTTGCGTGCACTGAACACACCTACCCTTGCGTCCAAATTCCCTCACAGACCTTCTATTCCTGTGAGTTTGTCCATGGTACCTGCAGAATTATTTATGTGAGTCTTATCATGTTCTGTCTCGCTGATCAAACGTTCTTCTTTCATCAAAATTAAATTCTCTTAACAAAACTTTTTGCATCGATTCCGATCTAAGGGTGACGCCTCTTTAGTGGTGGTTTAAGTGCATACTCAGCTGTTTGAATTGAAAAAGTATTTTGTAAAAAGTTACAAAATATTTTTCTTGTGATATTCAAATCTCAAGTGACATACTTCTGATAGATAAATTATGTTGTTCGGTGTTTTCCATCAAAATATTTATATACTATATTCAGATTGAGTTACCTGCTTCCCATTTCAAATTATTAGATTGGGAGATCTTATCTCTCCAAACCATGCTTCCAGTTTATGTATCCGATACGGTACAGAAAGCATCCAGTATCAGGGGAGGTAACCCGTGGATTAAAGGTATCTCTCGCCAGAGGGCGCCACCTAGAAGCAGCAGACGTCTATCTTCACACGCTGGTATACCTGATAAACAAATATGTGAAAAATGTGAATATTTTACATTGATAAGATGCCTGCTTGGCGTACATGCTTCTTCGTCTAATGGCAGCGTCGTGCCAACCGGCTTCATGTCTTCACCTCATCACACCTATACGTAAACACTACAACTGCAAATTAAAGATTGGGCTGTGTTATAGTTTTTTGAGTTCCGCTATGGCTACACCTGCCAGCTTTCCAAACAAAAAAGAAAAGAAATCAAAATCATTTAAACGGGTTAGTTCAACAATAGATTTTTGTATGCACATTGAAATGGTTATACGCATAATTTATGATTGCAAGAAAAGGTTTCTGGTATTTGCTTTCCCTTTCTGACCTATAGCTATTTATTTTCTGTTTATATAATGGAAAATGTATGTCGTTTCTTTTGTGAATGGCGTAACAGGATTACAAATGTATTGTGTACTGTTTATATATAATTAGACTAATTATATGCAGTAAAAGTGTACTTCCAAATAGGATTTGTTAATATCAAGTATCAAATGGTCACCCCATCTCGAAGGACTGAAGTTACATTTAGTGTAGATATATAATTCAAGTTTGCAGAGGAAACAAACGATATAGCGGTCTTTACTGAACATGAGACAATACTTAATATGCCATTTCAATTCATAAAGCATATTAAGATGATCAATGTCGGAAGCTTTGCTTTTTATGCACCAAATAAAACATCAGTAGAAACAGAAGAAGTATGTACGTAGGCAATGTGGTCATCTTGATTCATATATGAATTGGTGATTTGAAGGAAGATTTCAATATTTCAAGAGATGGATGTACTAATCTCACAGCTTTGTATGTTTGTTTTTGTTTAATTATGATATTTTCTTTGTCTGAAATTTCAAGACACATGAATGCAGATTTTTAGCATTCAAATAGTTTTGAAGGATGAGAAACTGGCACCCAGAAATTGTGATTATACTGATTACGTCATACAATATTTTTCATCTTTTCACGTGAACATTAATAATAACTTATGCATGTAAAAGGATGTTGAGAGATACCATCGTTATTAACTGGTGAATTAACTTACTTCTTCGTAGTAATGAGCAGGTTTATTAATGGTTCTGTTTATCACGACAGTTGAACTCCACACCCAGCTCCTGTATGCTATATCTAGTCACCAGTTGCAGGTACAGAACAGATACAATCAGAGATACATCTAGGCGGTGCGTCTGGTATGTATGATTTCAGGTGTGATACGTCAAGCCTGGGAATGTACCTGTAATATAGCGGGCAGATAGCGAGTGTTTAATGAGTTTAACACATGTTACTTAAGTGATGCAATCTTGTTTGATTACAGACACAGTGCCTGTTCCAGTACCTCGGCTTGTTTCATGCATTGTATGTTTAATTATGTCTTCCAAGATTGGACGATCAATCATAGTGTATAATCAAACCTTTATATTTGTGAGTTTACATCGACAAGTCCCTGATATATCTAAAGATTTGGAATTTCAACCGTCAGTCCTTAGTTTTAAAGGAAACAAGGAAACGAAACATATTTGGTTAAGTTAATCGAAATATATGACACTGCAGAAGTAATAGTTACTCCTGAATAAGAAACAGGAAGTAAATGTAAACGCTCTCACTGTTTTTTTACAATATACAAATCAACGAAAAAAACATTTTAATGAAATTGTAATCATAACAAAATAGTATGTTTACTTTGGAAAAACATTTTGCATTTTCAAAATACCCGATGGGTGTTCTAACGCCTCTGTGTAAACAAATCTAACTAAACTACATATAGTCTGTTTTATAAATGCAAATCTACATCCACTGAGCCGACTGTCTCCAGGGAATATCATCTCTGATAATGTGTCTGCTTACTTCATTTAACGTACAGTCATCTCTCGGTAGTATTTTCAATGTTATTACAATATCATTTTAATGGTTTTATTAATCCTGAAGTGGGACAAGTTAGGTATCTGGAGAAGAATTAGGGCTCCGAAGTGTGATAGTAGTCGTTATGCTTGTAAATAAGACAACATGGGTACGAGACGCCCGTCCCGTGTCGAATCAAGATAGAGTTAAGTAATTTTCATTCAAATATTCGCTAATCGAATTGTCGTCGTTTAATTAATATGATATGCTTGAACCCAAAGCTGACTTCAAAAACAAATTAAAGCGTGAATTACATGATAGTAGAAACGCATACAAAATGATGTGAATCAGATTCTATTCATGACGTATATTAGTTATAAGATTAGTTTTAAGTTCATCGATATAACGTCCAAAATCAAACAATGCCTTTCAAGCACCTGGTCCTTCAAGTAATCATGCATCAGTAACCGTCAGATGATCGTAACATGAGATGTAAGGCATATACTGTACTAAGGCTTAGACTTACAACATGTAGGAACTAATTGATGTCGAAATGTCCTCACTGTCTTAAAGAGCGACTCTTTTTTATGTTTAACCTGAAATTCATTTCTTGCATTTAGTGCTCGTAATGTAATTTTTCTTTACAATTCTACTGTTGAATAATGATCAAACATCTACAAAAGTAATTGCCAATGTCATTGTAGAGAACATGTTCATGTAGGTAATATATAACTGTCAAAACAATTATGAAACGAACCAAACCAACAAGTACGTTTAATACAGGGAGTTATTTGGTAATATTTTTAGTAAATGGATATATATCGAATTTGATTTAGGCATATGCTTTATCCAAATATCCTGATATTATTTCGTTTTCCAAATTTGAGTACTTTATAAAATTCACTTACTAATGTGTAATGATGATGATGTATCGGAATTCTTGAAAATCAGTGTGAACGTTGACGCGATGATCCTCTGTAACCATGGGCTGATGGGTTCTCTACAGTTTATCACACCTGGGACTTTTCATCAATTAATTATTAACTTAAATAAGCTTTTCAATCACCATCAAATCAAATATTATTTTTACCGAAACGCAAACTAGTCCGAATTTTGACTTAATACCTTCGTTTTTCACTCTTTGGAAATCGATTACCATATTACCAATCCTTGTCATTACTTCTCGATAAAATGACACAATTGACATATTGATCTTCTTCAACTCACGGAGTGTCCCTTTAAATCTTTAAATATATATTCAAGTAAAATATACTACCTTACCCTTCCTTTAAGAAAAATAACCCCTTTTGAAATCAACAATATCAATATCCGTCAAAAGTAAAAGAAATATTAGTAATTCATTACACGAGAAGACGAAAGTCATCAGATTGATCTCGTGGAGAGAATTAAACCGAGAATCTTAATACGTGAAAATCATAAAGATGGAAAACTGGCGTTAGTTTTTGTGTATGTTTGATGAATTTGCCTGTATAACTGCAATAGCAATGCAGGTTTATGAGCGGCATCTTTAGAGAGGACAATGCTAATCATGATAAATTTCAAATAATATTGACGTCATTATTATTCTATGACACCACAAAATTCATTTTGTTCTTTCAAGAGAATTAAAACATTTGGGTATCGATCCTGTCAGCGCGCTTGTTTATTGTGAAGCCATGAAAATGAATTGCCGTTTTCTTTTGGCTAGTTGACTTTGTGGTGACAGGCCGAAGAGAGCCTGGAATCAAAGACTGCTTCCTGGGAGTGGTTGTCACTGGATACTTAGCCTATAGTACTAGAGACGGTGCGCAATCATGGACTGCAGACCCGTGCATCAAGTGTGAATAACACGTAATCAGCCTTTGGACAGAGGATTTGGATTTAATTCAATTCTTTGATTTGGTGTCTTTCATCTTTTTCTACTAAATGCAAATATATTTTCGGGAAAAATGGGATTACCGCACCTATGTTTGATTTTTTAAACATAATTTCATTATTTTCAAGGATTCCGTGAATACGACTGCAGGCGTGTGTACAGAAACTCGCGCTCATAGCTGTTGTTAATGAAGCATTGTCTTTAGGTGTTGGATATAAAAGGAATTGATAGCGTGGCCTCGTTAAAGCCTCCACGCTATATTAACAGATGTAATTGTGCTGACAAGAGATACATTTGAAGTGGCCAGTAGTTCCGGACGCAACACGCCGTGCAACAAGATGGATGCACGTGCTGTCCGATAGCAATTAATCAAGCGTGATATAAAGATGCTGTGAATGGTTCCATATCGCTGTTCTATGGGATAATTACTCTGTGCCAATCTTCCTCCAAACCACATGGTCCGCCGCTCGCTTCGTCAAGGTGCTGGATTCCTTCTTCTCCTCGCTGGATCATAAACACTGTGATTAATCTTTTATTGGACAGGAGAATTATCCAATTTAGAGGAGATGACCACTGACAAACCAAAGTAGACCCACTGCCTGAATGATCGCTTAATACAGTGCCCAGGACTGGTGTGCTTCTTACTGAAAATGCTGTAGCCCTCGCCTCGAGGTGTGTTTTTCTCTCCAGGGATACAGGCCGAAATTGGTTGGACATCGAGTGACCAGAAGCACCAATGGTCACCGCTCATACCGTCACGAGTCACCCTTCACTAACTTCCGCCCAACCTCTTTATTATAGGATCAAAGGAAATATCGCCGACTCCTGCAATTTCAGGTTAGCAATCCATGGCAAAGCCATGACATGGAAGACATTTTATTGAAGGTGTTTGAGGATCAGAGTTGATTATGGTGATGATGCTGGTTGTTGTTATATACGCTGCCAATGCTTGACTACAGGAAATACAGCCAGGTGGGCATCATGGACAGGGGGATAGATATCTCCATCATACAGTTCGAGGGGTGAGTTGCATTCAATATGTATCTTGAGGTGCAAAATAGGAAGAAACTAGTGTTGATTTACCCTTTTATTCTATTTTATTTTCTTAAATCGTAATTTTATTGAGAAAAATGCTTTTAGAAAGAAAATGACAAAATATGATAATTTATGATAATGTTATACACATGTATAAGTAGTCTTTAGTTCAATTGGAAACTTTTTGTAGTTTATATTCGGCTGTTTGTAAATGTAAAAGTCGTTTCATAACATAATACAATTTGTATATATGCCGAATAATTTTCCTATGACCTCGATAAAAGTGGATTTTCGTGTTAGATCTTATAGTGTTAAAAATGTATTATGTAAAGGCAGAAAATTTCTATATCAAAATGAAACATATGCACTTGCAAAAATCCGACAAACTTATTTTACGATTCTCACTGTAAATTGTTGAATTCTAAACATATACAATGTCATGTTTCTTAATCAACTAACATTCCCAGTAGCTAGTCAGTTGTCAGTATATAGTTTACGGATGTAAAAACGTAAGTAAAATACATGCAACACGTTCTGAATACGACAGATTCCATATACTGAGAATGTGGGGAGTTACTACTTTGCCATTTTATTCGGGAGTGTATTAATATTTAAAGTTGGGGTCCATCTTGTTTGATTAACAAATGGACAAAGTGGACATTCAAAGAGTACTCTCAGATATACGAGACATGGAAATATCGGTCTCTTCTGCCGGCAATTTCCATGATTAGTGGCATAATTGGATTCGACTGTCATTTTGTATTATGTTACTGGTCTAAGCTTGGATAAAGTGAATCACATACAACTTCAATTTACCCTACTTCTGTAGATCAGACTTTTTTATTTGTCACAATGACATGAAGGAATAGATACACTACAAAATATCGACATTATAAAACTTAATAACGTTTCGTATCTTACCCAATAACTTGAGAATATAACTATAGGTTTATAAGATAGAATATATTTCATTATGGTGCAAATATTCTGATAAATTTCATGTGTTCTTTTGAAAACCTTTTCATTTTGAAAAAAACTGGCATTTTCTTCTTTCGGTGTATAAATTTAGATAGTGAAATTTCAAATAGGCAAAACGTAGTGTGACGTAATGTGAATATCAGGAAGTACCAAAAGTAATACAATTGGATGGAGTTGAAATTGGACAATTCTAGATGTCGAACTTCATACTTTGGATATCAAGAACTGATGAAGATTTGCTAAGTTTACCATCACGATATCTGGGCTTACCGCATGTACGAGATTTCCAGTCCGTCGGGACTTGCATGGCCTTCATTACAGGGCAATATTGAGTGATAAATCATATCTGTAATTTAGCTGTTGAGGCTGGTTAAATCAGTAATGGCCTGGCACTCTTATTTACATTAACGAAAGTAGCTGCCGGATATTGTACACAAGCCGGTAGAAAAAGGTCGCTGCTAACGTAGGAAGCTTTAAAAGCCATAATGATGTTGAAAAGAAAGATTTCGATATTTGAGCGTGGAAACTTGTTAGTGGTTAACTTTCTGCGTATATTTGTTTCAAAAGAACTATTTTACAATGTCAATTCACTTGCAAACGTTTTACGTGATTCGCTGAGCTCTCCATCTTGAATTGAAGAAATGATTACGGAAGCCTCGAGGTGACGAAAGGGGGTGATATTTGTTTTTCAAAAATCGACCCTACGCAATTTTTATTTTCGTTCCAAGAAAACCCCATTAATTTATCACTTCGAGAAATGCGTTTGATTAATAACGCTTTGTGTCAATTTGCTGTATGAGAATATATTGTATACCTGAATCAAACTTTTCGCTTTGTTCGAAGTGACATATGCCCTTGTGCATTTATCCTGTACAGTATGTCTTGATTACGTTAGCATCCTGAATAGTCTTACAGATAAAGGTGTTGTTATAGATTCAGGTTATGTCTCGAATTTCTTATCTTAAAGTAACTCCGATTGTACGTAAACTATATATCTTTTCATTTGTGTATATGATGTGAGTGGAATTGTTTCGATGTTTTTCAGAAAAACGATTTATTTCTCACCGAATACATATTTTCCGATACAGATGAGATATATTTCTAGTGAATTTTCAAAATCAAATATTGCTTGTAAAAATGAATTTTAATGATCCCTTTTCAACAACCTCGCTTAATAAACATTCAACTATCCTCGTTTGCAACCAATTTACATTTCTTTGAGAGGCATTTTAGAAGTTGGAATGAAAATAATGCTGAGGAATATATGGATGACAACTTCTTTGTTCATTGAATGCGACGTTTCGACACAGATTCTTGTGTCGTTCTCAAGCAACTTATTTGTTCATTGTATGCGACGTTTCGACACAGATTCTTGTGTCGTCCTCAAGCTTTTTATGCTTGAGAACGACACAAGAATCTGTGTCGAAACGTCGCATACAATGAACAAAGAAGTTGTCATCCATATATTACTCAGCATTATTATTACCAATTACAGCTGCGCATCTCATGTTTGTTCACTTGCTAGTGTATATAAGTGCAAATATCATATAATCTAGGTTTGCTTGGACGCAAATCATATAAGTTGAGCAGAAATGACAAAGGTCTACATGGAAAGTAACCATTCAGTAACTTATTTTGGGACCATCTTAACTCCCAAACGAAGGTTCGAATTCTGCCATGATGAAAAAGAATGTTAGAAGGAACCATATCTGAAATTCCAATTTTCTTACATTTCGATTAATAATCAATATTTACTCTTTGAGAAAACAGAATATCATAGCCTTAGTGCAAAGGATTAATATGACTTGTGTTAAAGCGTGATAATGTATGGTAAAAAATTGTAGTGAAAAATGAAACAATAGTGTCCTCGAAATTTTTTTCTAACAATAGAATGATGCCCCAAAGAAAATCAAAACTAAACTTAATGATACTTGCACAAAATTACGCAGGTAAACGAACAAACATCAGGTACGCCGCTGTATATGTACTTGTAACAGAAACTACATTGACATTGGATATGGAAAAAACTTTTTGGGAGAGAATAACGTTTGGACTCAAAAGATACAAGAATCGGAAGATATTTATTCCTTTAAGAACTTCCAAACAATCCGTGATGCCTAAGCATGTAAAAAACATATAGAACATTCGATTGAACTACAAGGGTATATCAGATGATGAGTGATGATAAAAATAAATCCAAGGGTTTTCCGACCCGACTGAACTAACACTACACGTTGAACCTGCCACAACTGGTGTTAGCATCCTTATCTAAAGTAGACTGTTGCGTGTTAAGCGCTGATAATTAACCCTCTTTCTAAGAAGTCTTGATCTTAAAAATGCGACTGTATTGAAAAAGGCCAATTTGCATTTCTCCAGAGGCAAGACGGCATACCAAGCATTAGACTCTATAATCAGATTTTTTAACGAATTTCGGTCCCAATCCTAGAAACTGCATGATTTGATTTACATGGTAATTTAATTAGTATCATACCAAAATATGTTTGGATATTCTCTTTATCATTTTCTTCCCACCAACACTTGTGAGTTGCCGTAGGAATGTGATTTGTATGATTTCATCGCTAAAACAAGTGTACACTTGCTCATTTATATCATTTTATTAGCTTCGTGATTTATACTTGTAAAAGTGGATTAAGCATATGGCAATAACAATGGTTTGGTTCAATAAATTACCGGTAGGCCTATAACAATATTACACATAACATAACTGATAAGTTCATTTTCTTCTTAGGAGTATTTTGCTTTCTCGAGTCTGTCCTTATTAATTAAGGACCGTAGAAATATACTTGCACTGGCGGTTTTTAAGACATGAACATTTTATCGACTGTTTTTACATGAATATTTTTTTTTATCAATCATCTATATCTTTGATACCGAGCGTATTTAACCAAGAGCAATTGAATGTAAAGTTTAAGCTCTGTCTTCGTAACCACATGTGCAATCGGTTGCAGTTTTGCATTCAAGGAACGTCGGTCGCTTGTTGTGGAGCCTTGAGAACTTGACGAATCGCTTATTTGTTCGAGTTGATATGTATCGTTATTTGAGCACCGGGGATTGTCTTTCATTTCGATGGGACACAACGAGATGTCACCGATTGTACTTCCGGGTCAGCGCCTGTACGCTTTCACGCCCGTACAGGCTAGGGATTTTAATGAGTACTGGAAAGCAACTATATCGACCCGACATTGCCTTGTCAAATGATTGTCCTTGTTATTGCCGGCAGTCTTACAGCAAATTTGATGCTTCTTTTATCGTTTCCTTCAACACCTATGTTGGGAGATCAGAAACTATCGAACCCGGACAGTAATTGTTACTGTCTGCGCAGAACGGAAGTTCACTTGGTGCTCCATGTAGTTATGTTCCGGGATACTTTAAACTGGTTCCCATACCAAGTTGCGGGCGTTATTAGGTAGACGTTGTGCCACATAAACCAGCCGGTGTTTGCGCTCTTCGTACATGAGAGGTGAGGATTGATGAGACAAAACCAAGTTCTCCCAGCCTCACTGATCGTAGGTAGACGACCCCACGGGTAAATATTTACCTGATCACGCTGGGGGTGGATGGAGGTCACATGACCCTGGATGGGGCTTGAGGGGGGCCAAATGTCCCGCTGTTGACTTAACATTGGATGGAGTTTTACGCAAGCTATTGTTCAACATTCTGATTAGATATCTTATAACAGGATTGTTTCAGATAAGATCTGTACCTGTACGCATTAGCCACAAATCATGTCAGCCGGGAAGATTTCCGATCTTTGAAAAATGTTCCCTAGTAAATATTGACACAATATTTTCGTAGCCATATAAAGTAATGATTGCTTTTAGAATAATTATCAATTGATGGTTGATTATATGATTTTTATACCTGTTGAAGGGAATTGTTTTAAAAAGATTCACAAAGGCATAGTCGTAATTAAGGACTATCCTAAGTTGATACTGTAACGCTTGACACAGTTGCACCAAGACTTTTCTTCAAGAACGGAGCAGAGTATATCGAATTGAGTGAGTCAAATTATTACACGAGACTGATTCCGAATCGAGCGGGTCCGAGTGGTGGTGACCTGTTTCCCGACCCGATAACCCGTGCTTGAGGCGCGGACATATGAAACATAACAGACGTGCCAGCTCATTTGGAGCCAAAGTGATGATTTACTGACTGACTTGGTGATTGATTCTTGCTTTGTTTCTGGAAAATGTAATGATCAAAAATCAAAGTGCAGTGTGTCCATTAAGCGAAAGCTAATTGTGATAAATACAGGGCTATTGGTGACTTTCATGTTCCGGCATTCTTTCTCAATTAACCATGTAATTATTTAACGATTAGGTTCCCAAATCACTTCAATCCCAAGCTTCAAATCATTTCAGTGATGAGCCATTACGCTTTATGGACTTGTAGCATCACGTTGTGTAGGAGTTAGTTTTAAGAAATTGCAAACATACGAGATTACACATTTCAGGTTCTCATATTAGTTACAACCACAGTCTAACATATTTGACAACATATCTCATATCGAACGCATAATTTCATTACCTAGCTTACTTTTACGCTTCAGTGACAGTTCATACGATGGTCACTATTCAGAAATAACTGTTCACATTTGTGTGTATGGTAAATCTAGGGGACAATACGATGACCATCAATTTAAAGCTTGTGTTGCAAATGAGAGTTTAAGGTTATCTACTGACAAACATGAGGAAGTGGCTAATCCTTATAACAGTGAGGTCACTTACTTCCCCTCAACATTGGAACAAATTAATGATTATTATTATTATTATCATAAAATGTATGAATAAGGCCATTTTATGACATTGTTGATATGAGTTGTAGTGTACTAAACATAACATGTTGTACATCCTATAGTATTCCGTGCTTGCCGTACAGCGCATCACGTGACCTGTAGCGACTGTCAGAATAAAGCGGGTGATTGAAACGACCTGTACGTCTCCGTGTTGTCTCTCCCAGGCCTGAACCCATGAAGACACTACAATGGCGACGAGGATGTAAGCTGAAATAATGCTTCACAAGGTTGGGAAGGTAGACACACGTCATGAACTATGTTAGTGATACGAACTCTCACTAATTGTTGGAACTTTCATAAAAAATGAACTTTTGAGTGAGAAATTTTACACTCGTCGACGCCATTTTTTCTCGTGCATTACATGAATCACCTGTCACTCTGTCAGCGTTACTGCAAGGTTAGCCAACAGTCAAGTCACCATGTCTACGGTATTTCAAATAACATGAACATAATTCAACAATGAACTGGATGCTTAGAACATTTACTATCATTTTCCAAGTCGTACTTGCCTTGATATTCATAAACTTTGACTTTTATAAATTGTGTCAACTTCACGTTATTGCCACTATGGAAGGAGAACAAGAAATAGAACAACATGTAAACAATTTCAGTCTGCATTTACGTCCCCCTTCTCCTCTAAATATGAATTCCACTGATTTGAGTAATGAGTTTACTGTTTGGATGGAATCTTTTTCGATTTATGAGGTTGCTAGTGGTTTAGAAGTCCAGCAAGATAAGATTCGTAGGGCTACTTTGTTGCATTGTTTGGGTACTGCTTGTCAAAGAATTTTCCTTACATTACCTGGTGAGAAAGATACTTTTGCTAGAGCTAAAGCTGTTTTGAGTGCATATTTCATTCCAAAGAGAAATGTTGTAGCAGAGCGTTATAAGTTTCGTTCTAGGGCACAAGGGTCTGATGAAAGTATTGACAATTATGTCACAGATTTGAGAGAACTTGCAAAAACTTGTAATTTTGGTGCTTTGCATGATGAGATGATTAGAGATCAGATTGTTGAGAAATGTGCATCAAGACATTTGAGAGAGAAACTTTTGCTGAAAGATGATTTGACATTGGATTCTGCTCTAAAGATAGCTAGGTTATATGGAATGGCTATGGAGAATTCTAAGGCTATCGCAGGAATTTCTGTAAACAAAGTTGATTCTAATTTTGCTCAGTCTGGTAATTTGTTCAATGGCCGATGTTACAGATGTGGTTTTTCAGATCACAAGGCTTCTGATTGTGGTGCTATCAATGCTACTTGTCTATATTGTAAAAAGAAAGGGCATCTAGCTAGGGTTTGCAAGGCTAGGCAGTCAGGTAGTAGGTCAAATTCAGCATCAAGGTCTCAGTCAGGTCAGTCAGCTTCTGATAGAGGTTCTGCTCATACCACTAAACAAGGTCAGTTTAAACAGAGAGCTAGTAGAAAGAAGAAACGGGGTAAAGTTAGGTTTCAGCAACAGAATGATAGACAGAAGTTGAATGCAGTTTTGGTTGATGAAACAAGTTCCGAGTCTGATTCTTTTTCAGAAGATGCAGAGTTTGTGTATTATCTAGATTCAGATTTGTTCACTAGTGTGAATGTCAATGGTAGGGACTTGGACATGTTCTTAGATTCAGGTTCATATAGGAACATCATTTCAAAGTGTACCTATGATAGATCTTTTAAAGATTTCCCACTTTCTCCTACTGGTAAACATTTCAAAGCTTATGGTCAAAAGCAGCCTATGGATTGTCTTGGTTATTTTGATGCTGTCTTGAAAGTTGGTGATAAGCAAGTTGAAGATAGAATTTATGTCATGTCTGGTGATGAGGTATCTTTGCTTGGAAGGAAGTCTAGTCTTGAACTCTCTTTACTTCAAATAAACATCAATAAGGTCAGTTCTTCTGCAAATCTTGATCATCTCTTTGATGAGTTTTCAGATGTTTTCGATGGCTTAGGGAAAATCAAAGATTTCACACACACAATCAAGGTTAATGAGTCGGTCTCTCCAGTTACACAACCGCTTCGTAGGTTACCTTATTCTATGGTGGAAGCAGTCAATTCTGAGTTGGATCGAATGATTGATGATGACATTATTGAAGAGGTTCATCACGCAACACCTTGGGTTTCAAACATTCATTGTGTTCCAAAGCCAAATACTTCTGAGATCAGAGTTTGCTGTGACCTGAGAGAGGTAAACAAAGCAGTTGTCCGTGAAAGGTTTCCCATACCTACGGTAGATGATACACTCTATGCCATGAGGTCTGCTCGCTATTTTGCAAAGTTAGACTGTAAACGAGGTTTCTGGCAAATAGATTTAGCAGATGATTCTAGAGATTTGACAAGTTTCGTCACACACAGAGGTATCTTTAGATTCAAAAGACTCCCTTTTGGCTTGAATTCAGCTTCTGAGGCATATCAAAAATCCATGAACTATGTTTTCCATGACATTTCTGGTTTGGAGAAGTATATAGATGACTTGATCTGTTATGCAGATTCTATTGAAGAACTTGAAATTCTGCTCAGAAAAGTTTTCAAAAGATGTAGAGAGTACAATCTGAAGCTCAATAAGGACAAGTGTAAGCTTGGTTTGACAGAAATAGAGGTTTTAGGACATGTAGTTTCTATGGAAGGAGTTAGACCTAATCCCAAGAAGGTTTCAGCTGTTGAGTTAGCTAATCCTCCAGAGAACGTTGCAGAATTACGATCATTTTTAGGAGTGTGCAATTACTTGATGAAATTCATTCCTGGTTTTGCAGATCTTTGTGAACCTTTGCGTCTTCTCACTAGAACTGGTGTGAAATGGAACTGGGACAATGTTTGTCAATCAGCATTTAATTCTCTGAAGAAGGCTATAGGTAAAGCCACATGTTTAGCTTTCTATGATGTGGATGCTTCAACTGTTTTGGTATGTGATGCTAGTCCAGTTGGTTTGGGTTCAGTTTTACTTCAAGAGCAGGATGATGGTAGTCTTAGACCAATTGCTTTTGCTAGTCGTTCTTTGACAGACACTGAGCGTAGATATTCGCAAATAGAGCGTGAGGCTTTAGGATGTGTCTGGTCTGTGGAACATTTTCACAAGTATCTCTGGGGAAAGAAGTTTGTCTTAAACACTGATCACCGTCCATTAATTCACATGCTTACTCAGGAGAAAACAGTTCAGTTACCCCCTAGAATTCAGAGATTCGCTTGGAAGTTGCAGGGTTATGATTTTCAGATTAGACATATAGCTGGCAAATCAAATATTGCAGATTTCTTCTCTAGGCAATCATTATCTTCTAAGAGAAGTGATAATGTGGCAGATTATTATATCAGATCTGTAGTTGACACATGTGTTCTAGATATTGATTCAATAAAACTTGATGAAATCAGAAATTATTCATCAAAGGATAGAGACATTGCCAAAGTGTTACATGCTATAGAAACAGATGACTGGAGTGATGTGTCAGTGCATTTCCTGAAGTTCAAGGACGAACTCTCAACGTTTGATTCCATTCTTTTGAGAGGAGAGAGAATAGTGATACCTAGTGAACTGAGGTCAAAAGTTTTGAGTATTGCTCATGAAACACATCAAGGCATAGTACGCACTAAGCAGTTCCTTCGTGCTAGGTTTTATTGGCCAAATATGGATGCTGACGTAGAACATCTTGTAAACAACTGTTCAACATGTGTTCTTAATCAACCTTTGAGAAATGATACTCCTTTACAACCTGTTGATCCAGCACCAAGACCCTGGTCAAAAGTTGGCATAGATATAGTTGGACCTATTGAATCATCCTATGTGTTAACACTGATTGACTACTTCTCTTCATATCCTTTTGCTGTTGTGATTAAAGACATAACTTCAAGTGCCATAATTGAAGTGTTGGAAAGAATATTCTCTGAACATGGATTCCCAGAAAGTATTGTTTCGGACAATGGTAGGCAATTTGTGAGTGCAGAGTTTGTGAAATATTTAAGAAAGGCAGGGATTGAGCATATTCGTTCATCGCCATATTTTCCTAAGAGCAATGGAAAAATAGAACGTTTTCACAGGTTCCTGAAGAAAGCTTTCCGTTCTGCAACGTCTGATGACAAAGACTGGAAACGTCAACTACCCAGAATTCTACAAATGTACAGAGCTACTCCTCACAGAGCAAGTGGTGAAACTTCAGCCATGTTGTTGTTTAATAGAAACATTAAAACCAAATGTCCAGTAATGAGTACATCGAACTTTGACCCTCTTTTGGAAAGAAAACTAAATTATGCAGATAAGATGAAATCATATGCTGATGCTAAGAACAGTGCAAAATATCATTCGTTTTCTATTGGTGATATTGTGTATGTTGCTAATTTTGTGCGTGGTAAGTTAACCCCAACGTACAAATCAGTTAGACATGTTATCATCAAGAAGAAACAACGTGATACATTTCAGATAGTGAACTGTGACACAGGTGTGATAAGTGTAAGAAATGTTAAATTCCTGAGATATGCTCCATGTGAAGATCCTGTGAAATTTGACAACGTTGTAACTTCTGAAGATGTGACGTCGAGAAATCTGGTAGTAGAAAATACTGGATCACTAGTACAATCAGCTTCAGTTACTACAGAGAACTCTCCTGTTCGACATGATAATGTAAGTTCTGAATCCGCTGTAGATCTTGGTACTAATGTGATTGATCCTGAAATTGAAGATGAACTGAGTAGATCTGCTATGCAACCAGCAGATACTGCTTGTTTGAGAAGATCTCAAAGAACACGTCGTTCTCCTGCATACCTGAACGACTACGTGAAGAAATGAACATTTTAACACTTTTCATGAAATGAATGAACAATTCCAAATTAAGTCATTATGAGTGATTTATCATTTACGGTGACTATTGTATCATAATGTGGGATATTTTGGTATATAATCTGTTGAATTTACTATGTTACATTTTGAACATTTATGATGGTGGTAGATTTTAATATTAAAAATCTTTGGGAATTTCAGTATTAATTGTGGGAGGATTGTAGTGTACTAAACATAACATGTTGTACATCCTATAGTATTCCGTGCTTGCCGTACAGCGCATCACGTGACCTGTAGCGACTGTCAGAATAAAGCGGGTGATTGAAACGACCTGTACGTCTCCGTGTTGTCTCTCCCAGGCCTGAACCCATGAAGACACTACATGAGTTATATGCCAGTAACAATTGGACGTATACCTCAAAATGAACGCATCGATTCATTGCCTTATTTCAGATGAACGCTGTTGCGACAGTTGATAAGATGGCTTATATGTAAACAGATGCGTAAACGGTTAATGATAACCCAAAGGATTTCATTTCTTTGGAATAAATATTGAGATAATTCGACACGACAGCTCGACAACAGTGTTGAGTGTATCGTGTCAAGGTGAGAGGCGTGCTTGCTTTATGAAATATTTCCAACAGGTGTACTGATCAGCCTCAATGAGAAACGTGCTCTACCTGAAGAGCTGCAAGAGGTCACGTGACCCGGAATGCGATCAGGTAAACAGAGCCATCTGGCGGGAGATTTAGTGAATTTTTGAGCGTTGTTTAGTCCTCCAATATCTCTGTTCCTTCTAATTGCTACTGGTCAGGTCTCTAGCCTCTGGTTTAGACTAGCCGGAAACAGGCCCTTGACTCGATACCTCTTGTGGCACAGCTTACCTGTTGGATTTATGATGAGTACATGACGAGTGTAATACTAGGAGCAGCTCTATGGGACTTTGGTGTCCTTAAAGGGAATATCGATGAGGGTTTTATTTCTAGATATTTCTATCTCTCTTTGTCCTAATAGTCCTCATAGATAGAACAACTAATTAAACAAATTAATGTTGCAATTTTCACGATTAGCGAACCATATGGATGACATTTATGATCTATGATGTTCCAAAACTCTTATTTATTTGATGTAAAAATAGACAGACAATGTCTACAAAGGTTTAAAATTTGGAATCTTATGCGGGGAAAAAGAAAATATGTTATCTTTCCCCATTCTTCCATCGACGTGTACTGCCGATAGTCCAGTGTCCGATTATGTTAAGAGGATGGTAACATAACCATATGATAACATGACACAAACTGTATTTGTAAATCGTAGTCCAAACATGAATTGTCAAATAAACTTAGACAAAGGTGACAGGTTCTAGTGATAATGAGATTTCAATTTGGACCGTAGTTCATTTATGCCCTGCAGGTCTTCAGCTAGCTTGAGATACTTATAGATTGCCAACATCTAACATAGGATATCAGGAGTTTTGGGGGATTAATCTTTTTGAAACCGGATTTCATGTTGTGACAACGATATTTATATTTATGTTTTAAGAAATGATATTCAGAGACTTAAAACAGTAACTGGACGCGCAGATTCAAATCAAATGACCTGATATTAATTTCATCGATATGTAGAACAAATACAATCCATGTGTTGACCTATGTATGAGATCACTAAATTGAGATGACAGTGTTTAAACGAAGTACAGATATCAAATCTGTCAGCATCTATTTATTGACAATACCAAACCTAGAATTTTATATCAGACAGGAAACATGAACGTTTCGACTAGTAGGCAAACGTAATAAGTAAAACCCTTACAGTACAATACAGTAGCATGATATTAAGGGTAGAACTGATGAAACGTTTCATGATTTACTCTATATATTAAGGTGCAAAATCAAATTTAAGTAAGCCTCATTTCAAAGGTTTCGTAAATAACTAAATTATACATATCGAAAACCCATGGTAACCCTTAAGTAAAAGCTTAAAAGCGATACTAAAAGCATGTAACGATGCTTAAAAACGAATCATTACTCTTGAAATAGAAAGCTCGGCAATTTAAACATAAGAAATTACAACTTGTTGTATTGGTACCTGTATTTTTACCAAAAGTAAGTATGGATCTAGTTCTGAAACTACATAATCAATCTTTCGGTTTTATATATAAAAACAGACTTATGTTACTAACTTGACTTTCATTCGTCAAACCGCCTTTTATCTTGTAAAAGAAGCAAGACACTGCAGGAGTAAGCAACACAACTTTTGACCGAATTATGGAGACGTTCAAAAGACGTTTTTATAACTTTCCATTTGTATTGAATTAAAACTGTTAAAAAATGACTGAAAATTAAAGAATTATAGTTTTAGACTGTCAAATATTATTTCAAAAATAAAACCAAAAAACTACAAACACAAAAACAAAACATAATGTAAAATGATGACAATGTCTATATTAACGCCCTTTCAACCTTTAAAGAACATTGTAACTAGGTTTTAAAACACGTTGCAAAGACGTTGGAATAACACAATCTGTAATGTTGGAAAAATGCATTTGAATAACGTTTGACAGTAGCGTTCTTATAACGTCATCACTACGTGATAATGTGACGTAACCAAACCACGATGTGAAAATAACGTTGTTTGAAAGTCACGTGTTTCCATGGTGGTCGAGGAAAATGGCATTCCTATTTTAATCTGTAATTGTCAATTACTGACAAATAGGCTAAAATTATACGATTCTTGAAAAACAGATTCTTTTGATTATTTTCAATTCTTTAATTAAATAATTCTCCTTGCTTTCGAGGGGCATTGCAGTTAATGTCGATGTGAGTTAATGTTAGTTTGTGTTATTATTTAAAAAATGTTATTTTTAAGATTCATACATGTAGTGGTTTAACTAATGATTAAAAGGCAGATACTCAAGTTTAAATAGTTGACTTGAAAGAATGAAATTACTCACATTACAATTACCGATATAAACTTTCATTTTCATGATAATTCCACTTGTCTTTTTACATGATAATACTACAATTTAAAACTTCGAACAACTCTACGATGTAAAACGTTTGACTGAAACATATATAGAGGATATTATATGAGTGTCCATGACATACTATGCTTACGACACGAGTGCCTAAATATTAGTATTTCCCGAGCAAGAGCGAGGGATATACTGATATTTAGGCACGAGTGTCGTAAACATAGTATACCATGGGCACGAATATAATATTCTGTTTATTATCGTAGTCCAAAAAGTTAAAGAAAATACTCAAAACCTCTCAATACAGGCGGACTAGCCGCCGTCGACATATAGATGGTGACATCATAGGTTAAACCGTGACGTCAAAGCACTGTTTTTAACGTGACGTCACAATGAAAACTTGATATTTTGCCCAAGGGCAACATATGAAAAATATGAACCTCGATATGACTACCCTCGTAGGTAATAATTCCCAAAACTACTAAATTCTTGATCCACCATATCAAAATAATGTGTGTAACAAAAACCTTGCCTTATTTCCATTTATTAAACATTTGATAGTTGAAGAACGGTGGAGTGCTTAACCTTTTCCATAATGATTATATATTCATATGTGTGTGTATTTTACTATGATGACAGTACAATGTTACTCCGGCTCAATTTGAATATTTGCAAATTCTACATTTGTGATGTTGTGGTTAAAGTAATACGTTTGACGGAACATCTTAACTTGAAACAAACCGTTAAATAAAAACAGTAAATCATATGTTGTTATTTATTTATTAACTCGAGCGTCTTGAGATTTAGAGATTTAAGCAATTTTAAGATTTTATAAAGTTCCCGTTATTGCGTAAACTAAAAACACGTCTTTGTATAAGTTTGTTTAACAAAAGATGAACCAGACAGAAACGTACAGAATTGATTTCAATAAGAAATTGAGTGCTTAAAAACAACAAATACACAACAGCCGTCTCATGAGAAGTGTTCCGACAATGTGAATGATTTGTCGCCAAGTTTTTGTAAAACCCTGGGGCGTCGTTCATAGATAACTTTCTTCAATTTCCTTGCTTTGAATTGCAAATGTATGATTTCGCATGTACAAGTCCCGTCTTATTTTGAATATTACATTTTTTTGGTGGTGGAACTGAGGAATTTGAAAAACAAAATTGAGGAAAAAGGTAAACATTGAATCATGCACTTTGAAATCTACTTTTTTCGTTTTCATAACACATTGGAAATTAATTTTTGAAATATGGAAAGAAAGTCAACTATATCTTTATCAGCTCTGACATGCCTGTATTTGGTTTGACAGAGTTTCCTGTTTTTCAGGTACAGAATATTTGTTTCGGATTAAACGTTATAGAACTTTATGCCGTTTTAGACATCTGTGTGTGTGTTAATTAACCTTTCGGGATGTCTTAAAAAATAGGTACCGCGATCGATGATGCTTTTAACAATCATATTGATGTTATTTCCAAAAGAGAAAGAACATGATTAAAGGTTTCCTTAAATCATGATATAACAAAACAGACATGACCGAAGGTATCTCCTCAACCTTCCATGTGTAGAGTCTAGAGACAACTGTTATCATGCTTAACATATGTTCTTTCAAGGAAACAATATTTCACAAGAACCCATACACAAGGAGAACCCTTTCTCCATGCACTTTCACAAGGAGTTATCATTTATTCCTAAAAACGTGATATTTGTTTCCTTGATTTACGAGCTAATGCATGGCGAGATTGTTGATAATGGCTGTAAATCAAGGCTCACGGGACGCATATTGCACACTGATGACAGGATCCATGTCAACTGTGCCTGCTGGTTGAATCGACCAAGTCTCACAGACTAAATACCAGCCTAATATTGACACAAGAAAGAGCAATACTTCTCGGGGTTGTCTCCCTTCAATCACTGGGCACCGGGTCCTTGCTTGCAGTGGAGTTCTGCTTGTTTGACATGGAGAAAATTGATCTTGTTAAATGGAACTGTTGAGTATAATACTGGAACATAGAAGTTGAAAGATATAAATGATGATGTAAAATGTTACATTTGTGTTCGCTGTCTGAACGGCATTATTCTTTCATAATGGCGCTTTACCCACAATAAACGATTGCAATGGAACACATTGTTGACAATTTGCTTTGTAAGTTATTAAAAAGATTTTTTTAAAGTCCTTTCATGCTTTGTTTTACAGTTCACAATGCATCATTTGGAAAATAGCTTCTGACTTACGACATAAAAGAAGCTGCCCATTCAATACCATTAAACAACAGACGTCGTTATACAATTGCGAAATGTCAGTTTACTGTAATAACTCATTTGATTAAAATCAATCATTTTATTGGAATTGTGAGAGTTAGAAGTTGTTTCTTATTTCAATAACTTTCATTACATTTAATGAGAAGCTCATATAAACAAAAGTGTTTGCCATTACCTGTTTCATTTTGGGGTAACATCAATAGGATGCAACAACTCCTTGTAAGTTAATTGTAGGAAAACAGAAAAACTCATTTAAGTATTGAGGTAAGGAGGAGAAACGTACAGTACAAACATTATTCCCTCGATAATAAGATTCCCGACTGCGACGCCATCTTGAGCAACAATGAAATGACTGTAATTGTATCTTTTAGGAATTAGCCAGAAGCAGAATTTACTGAACTTTGCAAATAAATAATCTATTGCAGACAGCTGATCATCATGTTGATGGAGCAGCCTTAATCAGTTCCTCTTTTTTTGAGCAAGAGGATTCGCGTTGACATTAAAATTTAATTGAGACTAGGTGCAAAAATAATGTTTAATTGTCACTTCGATGTGAATCTGTTTCTTCCATAGATTGGATATTGATCAATTGAAAATAAAAACTTTTGATTTTCTGTTTTCAAAGCGATATGACATTCACCGATAACTTTCGCAAGCAATTCAAATGAACAGAAGCTACGTAAAATCATAGTTGACACCATAAAGATGAATCAACATGTACTCTACATTCCCTTTATTATGTGGTGGAATCCAAGTCCACAGTATGATGGACAATGCAATAGTGCCAAACTAACTCAATATCATTAATAATGGTATCATGATACTAATATTAGGAAACTTGTCTACTTATTGTCGGGGAGACTTCTACAATCTCGTTATTGGCTTCCCATGATCTTTATCTTATTGTTGCGACTGATACAGCTATTTGGAACAGCGCATTTTCATCTGTACTCTCATTCGGTTACTGCCAATGTTGCTTTTTATGGCATTTCAGTGGCTGTTGATAAGTAGGCGATACGAGGGATATCCTCCGAAAAGGGATAGTAAGGAACTGGCGTAGTGGTTCTTTTCGAGATGAAGTATGATAAAAAATCATTGTTCAAAAGGTTTTTAAATTCTATTTATTTATGTCAACTACATATCGGTAAGTGTCATGTCATAGCGGAGCAGAGATGATCTACAATCCAGATGTGTCGATTCCAATGAAAGCTTTCAGTTGACCATGGACAAATTGAGTTGCTGCTGATATCGTAACATACGAGGACCCTTTTAGCCTGAAGCTCATAAACATCACAAATTGAATCTTAAATCTTTCAATTAAATCAACACGCTCTAGAATAAAATTGATAAATTCTACAAATTGCCTACTTGAGTTGAGTTCAATAAAACCACCTACTATTACACGTCGAACCATAACTACCACTGGCATTCAATTCGATCACTCTTTTATCAAATTAGAACCTTTTGACCCGAATAGATGGCCTTCTTCTCCTAAAGCCTACATCCACTTTGTCTTGATACAGAGTATCAGAGTTATACAGCTACACGACCAGTTTCAGTTGGACATGTACATGGCGGTATGTTTAGAACATGTTGAAGAATCCAATACCGGTCAACATGTACATGTACTGTAGAATTGGTTTATAAAGAAACACGACCAGTTTCAGTTGGACATGTACAAGGTGGCATGTTTAGAACATGTTGAAGAATCCACTACCGGTCAACATGTACATGTACTGTAGAATGGGTTTATAAAGAAACACGACCAGTTTCAGTTGCACATGTACAAGGTGGCATGTTTAGAACATGTTGAAGAATCCACTACCGGTCAACATGTACATGTACTGTAGAATTGGTTTATAAAGAAACACGACCAGTTTCAGTTGGACATGTACAAGGTGGCATGTTTAGAACATGTTGAAGAATCCACTACCGGTCAACATGTACATGTACTGTAGAATGGGTTTATAAAGAAACACGACCAGTTGCAGTTGCACATGTACAAGGTGGCATGTTTAGAACATGTTGAAGAATCCACTACCGGTCAACATGTACATGTACTGTAGAATGGGTCTAGTGGTTTCTTACGGAGCTCTGCATTTTGTATATGAATGGAAGAATATAGCATCGGTACAATGTTTGTATTGAAAGTCAGCCACCACCAAAGTAAATGTCTGTTGTGTTAATATACATGCTTGTATAAACATTTTGAACATGTTGTTAGTTTAATTATGTTTTATGATATTTTAAAACATGTGTAATTTATATTAAAAGCTTTTTATAGATGTGTATCATTTGACAACCTTTTTTTACATAATAGAAAAACAACTTCTATGTTGTGAAAATCACGACGTTTCTTGATAAATTCTTGCTCCTTCTTTAGGTGGATTGTTGGGAAACCAAAGTAGAATACATATTCTTAACAAATAGGTGTGCCATTTCTTGTACATTACTCTTATATTGCTGAATGATAATATATTTCACCAATATGTTTTTAAGCATACACTGGTGTGTACGGTTCACGTACTGATGAAGTATACATGAAGTAAAGTATATAATAAAGTAAATGCGTAGGCTTGTTGTTGCAGGTAAAACAGCAGAAAAATCAAAAGGGATTTTTGCTTTGCCGTATTAACTGTTAATTTTGCAAGATATTTCAGACTAATGCGTAAATGATCATATTAAACAAAATCTTCCATGACATTTTGTTTTTACGAATCCATATTGATGTAATATGTAACTTGACTTTGGGGCCATATTTGTGTACTCAAATAACGGCAATCAGATTCCTCTAATGAGAATCGACTTTTGGGTACTGGCTTATCTGTACTTAAAGTTCAAAGTTTAAAATACTTTAATATGTGATTTAAGCAATGATACAAAAGTTCAGCAATCTGAAGACTGTTTCTATCACTCTGTTTGCCTTATTGTGCGCTATGCTACAAGAGAAACACTCCCATGTGACGTGAACTCAGGACTCCGTGACCCGGAGTAGGCTAACCTCTATGACCATCTTCCCCCGCAGGAAATTGTTTCACTAATGATATTCCAATATAAAAAGCATAGATAATTGGAGCAGGGATTTCTTGGCTTGGCAGAGAGTGACTTATCAATTACAGGGTGTTCCACATGCAGTTTGTTTAGCGCTTGTATCTTGTGTATTTGACTGGATGAATTGAATATTATTGAATTCAATTTTTCGAATAACTTCAAACACACACACTTTCGATCGTTAAATTGGACCACTTTGAAATCTACAAATTAAGGCCTCAGAGTTCATCACTGATCGATCGTGTCTTAATGAGAACGAACTAGAAAGCAATAACAACTGAAGAATCTTAGAAGATGTAATGCTGCACAGCTCATATTCAATAACGGCGAACGCAAGGATGAACATTTTATTAGCGGTGATAAAAACTTACAGTTACTGTCATTCTCCATGATGGAGGTCACTTAGTGCATAAAGATGAAGTTAACTCTTAAAGTTATACACATAACGATAAGTTGTGCACATCTCATATAAAAAATTTCGGTCTTGAGGTTTTCAATACATAGGATGCAATTTGAATATTGAAAGGTACACATGAAATTTGAAGATTGAAAGGTTAAAATGATACTGACAAAATTTGACAATTGCATTTCATGTACACCTACGGCAAAAATATGTTACTTTATCATCAGAGCTCTGAACAACCTTCCGACGGGTCGGATCTGGGACATCGCAAAAGTTTTAAAACGGACATATTTGAGTAGACTCAATTTGTTTATCAACAAATATCTTGTTAAGATTCCTGTTTATTAATTGTCAAAATGATCTAAATGATCAATAGCAATTTCATAAGCACCGGTGAGGTCATTTTGGTATAGATATGTTCTTGTACAGAAGGCCTTCAAATTATAACTCGTAAAAATGTTCATATTAACATGGCATTAGCATGTTTACTTGTTATCATAAATGTATCCAAAATAGCGATCGAGAGAAGTTTGATGAATCATACTAATTTCGTTGGAAATATCGATCTAGAGTTTCGACAATAAGTTTAAATTTACTTTATAATGCAGTATTTTTATTTCCTCAGCAGTAATGACGTACTCAGTGCAAGCAGAGCAAGTTCGCGGAGAAAATACTAGACAAGTTCTGCATAATATGAGATTAATAATTGATCCGATAACCTTATATATTCAAGTATTATATATCGTGTGTGTCTGGATAAGTATTCAGCAATCTTTACTAGGTAATTGAACAAATGTATGTATCTGCTTCGTGTAAGTGCTGTCTGTAAGAAACTGAAAGGTTAGATTTTATCGTTCAATATAACATAAGATGACCACTCTTCCTTCATTGTATGTCAGAATCTTCTCAGGAATTCCAAGCATTTCGATGACATGTCCTAACAGATTTTTTTAATTAAATTGATCCTTGTATAATTTGAGAACAAAATACTTTTATCTAGGTCGTACCTGTACCTCACCATTGACAACGTCGACTTCAATTAGATACTTAGATTGTTCTTAGTTCCCTGTATCCCCGCACTGTTTACGTTCCAATTTTATTGAATAAATGAAAAAGAAGTTATTTCAGATGCTTTCTTCTGAAGATTTAGTTTCACAACGAAAGAACTTGACTCCATCTTGCTATTGATAGACGTTATCAGAGTTGACAAAATCCCAGTATTCTGATAATTGCTTCTGTCTCGTAATCTAGCGGTATGCCACTCTCAAAGTATTCGTTGTTTTCTCCCTTTGTGGGAAGAATCCCATTGGTCAGAGCGGACACTCTATAGGTAGTGTAGAGTGTGACATGTGCGTGACTTTTGTACTTGTTTAACACAAACCAATCGATGTTCTACTACCAAAACGATTTGGTATCAGGGTAAGCGTTGATAGCTCTCGATGTCAATTATAAAGAGTTATTCCCCTTTCCTACAGATAAATACTCCCGGAAACGCTGCCAAGTTTTCAGATTATTCAAGCCGGAACTCTATAACATATTCCTACCACCTTTCTTTGGGTCTTGACTGCAGCATCTCTTAATTAACTGAGATAATATTTTCCTAATCCTTTTGCAGACGTGTAAATAATTTCCTTGCACGTGACCCAAGAAGAGCGCTTAACGTGTTGAGTAGTCTCCTATATGCCTCCCCATGCACTGGAGGCTAACACTAGAGATTGTACATACAGATCTCGGACACACGGGATTGGGGACTAATGCTTTAGTTGCTATCTACAAATGACCATTTACATTCACAGCGTCTTCTTGAATCTTGCTCTGACAAACAACGTTCATGTGAGTTTACATTATAAATCCTTGTCATTTTTAATCATCATGGTAATGTTGATGGCACTATGTAATTGTGTGATTGAAATTGATACATTTATTTAAAATTGTGTATTTGTATCGTTTTTATGTAAATTATCTTTTAGACTCTTTTAGTTTGCCATTTGTACCAGATGCTGTTCAATAACTCACCAAGGACTTATCATGTTTTGTCAATACGTTTAAATCATAACCCAGTATTTAATCATCCGAACACGTTGATTTTTATTGATAGTTATTTTATATTTTGTGACACAAGATCCTCTGGACTTAAAAAACGTCATATGACGTTGCTGATAATGTAACGACTGGCATATGATTCATTTGAGTGTGTGTTTTTGGGTTTGTTTTGTGGTTGAAGGGGAGGTGTTTCCTAGTCTGTAAGCTGACCCTAAATTAAGATAATAGCCGAATTTATTAGAAGCCTTGAGCGCAGCATTTGATTATTTTATTCTTCAAATTTTAGATTTATTGACCATTTCATTTCAGTTTTAGTGTTAGACTAGGTTTTACCTTACGTTTTCAATAATTGTTGTGCCTTGAAGGTGTCTATCATTTGATTTATGTGAATAAGACAGGACGTTGGTTATACGAATGCGATCTCTATTGCACTTCTATTATGGACACATCAGATTTTTGAAGGAATGTGTCACCGTTATTCTATAAAAATAAAAATGATGACAAACGGTTCCTGATAACCAATGGAAGTATATTTTCTTGATATTTCAGATAAATTTTGACAAGCTTTAGAGTGTAAATAACATAACTGATGATGTTTCTAGTTAGTGTTAAGACATACAAAATGAAATCGTATAATAGCTGACAGAAGACAAAGGTTCAATTTGAGATAACAAGATTCATATTGCTGTCTAATGCTCGTTGTCTAGTTTTAGCAGGTGCACGCTTTTCTCATTACTACTCAAATAACGTTTATCGCAGTTGTGAGAAAACCAGTTGTAATGCTTGATTAAAACTAATCCATGTGTGAAGTCTTCAATTATTAGCAACATATGCCCATGTAATTTGCAGTAATCAAATACAGATCTGTATATGAGAGAAAGAATAAGATACGTTTAGTTTTGAATAAGACGGACAACGTTTAGGAAAATCGCCGGCAGATGTCAGATTTCTACACTGTGATGACGTTGTCAGCCATTGTGATTCCTTTCTTCAATTTCAACTGACACGTAATTTGTTTATCGTAGGCTTTCGAACCCCTTAAAAGTTCAGGCAAAAGAATTGCTGCTTCAAACTTTAAGATTCAATGAAGTCAAATCCTTTAGTTGTAAGTAGGCACTACCTTCAATCGATCAAAATCGTACATTGTTACATTACATTGCACTGGGTTGTTTTCAGGTACAAGTTAAATATTGCAGAAAATCGTTTTCCACAGTAACTTGTCAAATCTGAATCACAATTTAATGTTCTAGGTAAGAAATGTTTCGAGATTCTATTTTCTATATCGGTTCCTCTTATCACTCTGTTATGTTTCCTTAAATGCATTGTAGCCATGTATATAATCAGGTAATTAACAGTTGTGTGACAATTCTATTGTCAGTAAAAAATGCAATGCAATTGCATGTTTACCAGTGGATATTTCTACAAATGTTAATCTATTTTCTGACGTAAAGATTTATATGTCGTACAGTCATATTCGTTCGTTTAAAAAAAGGATAACTATTTGCCAACATTCGCAACCAGCAAAATATATTATACAACACGGACGTGCTCATGTAACTTCAAATTTATATTTTGCCTACACCTTGGAATTATGTTTAACATTTTCTGAAAACGCTTGTAAACGGTATCGATATTATTTAAAGTTTTATTTATTACTTAAAGTTGATGAATGCAAATAATGTATTAATGTCTCACTGTTGTTCAATATTTGCTTAAAGGAAGTTCTGCTAGAAGAGAACTAGTATCAATGTTTGATTTTTTGGCCGTAAAGTTTTTCAATATTTTGTCAAAAGAAGACTCAACAAAGAAAAGTGGCAGATTTTGATGTGTCGCAATAAACTTGTATTGTCCAAAAGCTATGTCATTGTCAGCATAATGATAATACATGTCATATGTAGAAACTTAAATTAAATCACCTCATTTTCATTCAGAATTTCTTGAATTGTATACATAACTGATATTGAAGTAATGTTTTGGTTTATGAACTTCATTCATGCCATTCTTACCAGTTTCCAGCATTAAATTTCAGTTACTAAAATAAGGTATTACGTAATTTAATTCATTTTCAGGTCCATTTGTACTTAACATGGCTTCATATTCAGATACTGTGTGATTTGTATGCATATGGAACATGTAAATATCCAGCAATCAACTCATTACTATAATGAGTTAAACCTGCAAAACATTATTCAGATAAGTTGTTTAAGAACAAGTAACAAGTGATGTTTCCATTTAGCGCTGACAGCAGTTGTTGCCACAGAAAGATATATGATATTCTTTCACAATCCACTGAAGGGGAAGTTCCTCCTGAGCCCTCGTACGCTTTTAATTAACATTTTTTAACGAAAAGAACAGAAAATTAGAATTGAAGTTGGAGATAGTTAGACTCTAAATCTAGATCAGCTCTTAGTTAGTTACAATGGTAAGCATTACGTTATTATTTTTGAAGATGATGACTGTTGTGTATACGTTATTAGATCTTTGCTTAACTAAAAAGTTAACATAGCGCTACTGTATACGTAATTGTTCGCTATTTATATGCAAAGATTATGCCTTGATACGTTTACGATAAACGTTCATCGTTTCCGTCAATCTGTAAATTTACAATATCGTGTTGCCATAGTAGTGTTTGATTTATTGAGATTACAACTGGATAGCATCCGTTAAATCACAGTAGTTCAATAGTACATGTAATGTAATCCAAATGAACTCAATTGAAAAACATCATCACTTCAAAAACCTCCTATACCTTTTATTGGAGAACAATAATTACTGTTGCAGGTAAATGCATGTCCCTTACAAAACTGGTAAAGTGATTCATTTGAGCTCCTTCACATCTGTCTTGATGGTATAAATTTTAGATTTACAAAGTAGCATATTCAATTCAAAGTCTGTGCTCAAATGATGATTGGTTTTATGTTATGAATGAAGGCTTCAGTGTTTATGTAAAATCCGTTAACAAATATGTGGAAATTAACTAAAAATGTGAATGTACATCGGATCGAGTGTAATAGAAATTGAACTCTTGATGAACAGTGGTGATCTTTACACCTACTGTATGTGACACGTGTTTGATGAAACGTGCTAAGATCATATGGTTCACCATCAACTGCATTCTCTCTACATTTTCTCTACCTGTGATTCGCTTATGATAAATCGTCCACTTACATCATAGCTTCAGACTTACATTCAATCTTACATTCAATCTATAAAAAAAAGAATCCAAAAAACAATTACTTCATTGACAATGATAAGGGGGCCTAAAACAATTAGTTTTTGTTTAAACACAACTACATTGAACTGAAAATGAGTCTAATCTTTCATGTGGACTAAAACGTTTCAATATATATGATGACGATAAAAATAATAAACAATTTACAATATAAAAGGTTAGAAACTGTGTCAAACAATGACCATGCTGAGAATGCAAAGAACATTTTTTTGGAAGGATTTTCTTGTTTGTGTCAAACCTTCATTACTGTGCCTTATTCATATGACATTGTCATCAAGCATTTGGTTTATAGAGAGATAATGTTAAAAATCATATTACTGTACTATAATAATGATAATAATAAGGTTGCTTAGTTCCATACACATGTATGCTCAAAGCGCTACAAGTTCTACATACAACAATGTTGCTCACAATGCAAATGCTTGCTTGTACTGTCAAAGGGGACATGCTGTATTGATTTGTGTTTTATTATTGCTTTTAATCAGTAACACTCCTTCACAAACGCCGATATCAGATGGGGTATCTTCTTATTTAGGTTTACTACTGGACCAGTGTCATAAATACGGACACACGCAGCGATTGATCTCCGCAGAGAAACATCACTACAGAGACCTAACATTTAGACAGCTTCTACTAAACTGTGGAGAAAGGGTCTAGTTGCATGCTTGATTAGGTTAAAACGATGTGTCTGTAGACTGGCTAAAACTCGTATGATTATGGTTTAGTGTATTATGTAAGTGCAGACATATAGATTGATCCCTTTCAACAGACGTGTAGAAATATGCCTGATTATTATTCACTAAAACGGATATCCGATATCCGAGGATAATACGAGTTATCTACACAAATATACATCCAAGAAAAAGTTAAGGAACACCCTAAATTCATACCTTCCAAGTGATAATTTTGAAATATTGCGATTATATATTTCAAACAATGATTGTGAACATATAAAATGTAGATGCGACATCTATTCGAAGGTACATTTTTCATTTTGGATTTTGATGATAAATAACAAATTTTCTGATTTTTAAAACATAAACTACTATCGCCCCAATGCCTAAAATACACTATTAAATTTGGCTTCAGGAGTAAAATACCACATTGTAGTTTTCGTATAAAAACATCATTCGTTTAAGGATTATTGATGGGTTTCTTTGTAGCCAATTCCGTTTGTTTTAGACTTCTTCTTGTTTTAGAGGGATCATTACAGTAAAACTAAACACATTTCGACATTTTGCAAAGTGTATTGAATTGTCTATTCCTGAAATGTCTAGTGTAGAGGTTCCTCTCTTCTGTAACCATAAATTTTGGGTTAAAGGTCGTTACAACAAAGGTAACAGAATGAAATTTTACAGTCTTCAGCTACCGATACTGATCTTCACTTCCCAGTTTAACTAAATCTGGTAACCTTTACCTTATTGAAATGCATTGATCATTGTTATAATGTTAGATAATTTATTTTTTTAAATATTGTCTCTGTCTTATTAGACAATTTTTACCTAAGAGTTTATTACCTTATTAAGCAACTAGGTTGCTTTTTAGTATCGGTAAGCATGTGCACGTAAATTGGTATAATTTGATTTTCTATTGATTGCAATGCATATAAAGAAGATACTTAAATGCCCTTTGTGGAAAATGAGACTACAAGTACGTAAATAGACTTTTCCATACAGATTTAAATGTTATACAGAATAGAGCACTGCATGTTATTGAAATGGGGAAATCTTTTTCTTGATAGAAGCGGCATGTAATGAAAACTAGTTGTCCCACTGATTGCCGTAAATTGCTCTATATATCTGAGTGTGTATGAAAGGCCGTATAGCTGTCAGATAAGCCAGCCTGTCTGAACAGGGAGCATCTAGTAGCACTCATTAACAGCTGTATGAAGAGTCTAAAGGGCCACTATATCCGGAGCGATAAATGTCCACCTACTACAATGTGACGTTGCAGAATGCTGCAGGTTTACACAACTTGTCGGCTAATACAGCCAGCATTCTATACAAACGAGACCCGACTGTCACTGTGTAGTCGATAGTTGCTAGAAATCAAACAGTGTAGAGAATTATATATTGATTAAGACGAGATATAACTAAAGCACAAGCGTTATTTTTTAAGTTTTCTGAAGTCTCTTTCGTTTCTTAGACGATGGAATTGACGACCTGTCTGCCCGCAACATGTCGATGATTGATACGAATCTATGAAATAGACAAGATTTCCTCTCGTGTATATTCCTATTGCAGACATGCTTATATGAGCAATTTGGAATTCGGAATCAAGGGCCACGCTATGATAGCATTGATCAACGCAGCGCTTAAAGCGCCAGGCACTGGAGAAGAACCTTGCTATGATGTTCAATAAAGTGCTTGTATGCAGTGACAAACGACGCTTCCTCTTATAGGTGGGAGGTTAAGTGCGGAGTGGTGCTCCACTTGGAAGGGTTACCAAATAAACCCAACTGGTATCAGATTGCCAGGAACCCGTCGCAGAGTGCCGATATCGCTATGGCAAGTGATGCGGACCAATCTACTCCCAACCTGATAGCATTGATTGGCCAGCTCCGTTCCATCCACCAGAGTTATTCTTTGTAGGCTTTCTTTGTAGATTTCAATGATATATGGAGATATAACTTCCAGTGCAGCTGTCAATCACACATCCAGTCTCAATCAATCAACTGCAAGTGTATATAGTGGTGATTTCATTTTCGGTTATGTCATTATGACATGGATAGTGTTAAATTTATTTCAATTTTAATCTATACATACCACGAAAGGAAATTACACGTCTTGATAACTGGTGAGCACTTAAAGGGGCAGTAGCACGTTTTTAGAGGGAATATAAGGTGATGTCAGGAAAATGAAAATAAATGGTTCCAATTGAAAGGCAATGTATTCAAACCAAAT
This sequence comes from Steromphala cineraria, assembly GCA_916613615.1. NCBI lineage: Eukaryota > Metazoa > Mollusca > Gastropoda > Trochida > Trochidae > Steromphala > Steromphala cineraria. Next base: position 73,957,797 of record OU744721.1, read on the forward strand.
GGAGCAGTAATAATTCAAATATATAATGTAAAGTTTAGCCATGCGATTCCTTTTCTTACACAAAATGAATTAAAGGTGTTCACACAAAAATGGCCGCCAATGGATTTTAGGTAAATCTTCATACTTTGTTCTCTGACTATGAATGATTGGCTTGTGTAATGAGATTTTTGACACTATCAAAGTAATACATTTAGCGTGAACGTACAGTTATCAGTGAAAATTTTTAAATATAAAATTCTCAAAAAACGTGCTACTGCCCCTTTAATGATTGAGCGAGGCAAAGCAATATAAAGTAAGCATAATAAGTTCTTACTGTTGTAATCAAAGTTTCTAGATATTAAACTTTCCATTATATTCTCCAGTCGTCATTATCTGTATAATATAAACTCTATGTTTAACATCAAATACAATCCACTTTTATATGTATTTATTGATGTAATAATCATTTTGAAATATCAGCGAATTTACAATGATATGCGTCATTGTTACATTGCTGTGCGTCCATATTTGAAATATCTATATTCGTGCCGACAAAAATAAAATTAATGAAGTCGAATCATTTTTTTAAAATATATTTAAAGTGACAATACATCTCTCCGTTTCATGAAAGCTTTCTTCAAATTCAAATCAGAAATACCTGGGGATTGTAAAATCGATTTCATTTCCTAAATTTGTCATTCATAGCACACGATCTATTTCAGATAACATTGAATATGCATGCAGTTGGCAGAAAGATAATTTGGATAACGAAAAACTAGTTTTTATAGAAATAACTCTTCAAAAGTTCTTTATATACTTTTAGAAGCGATTTGTTAAAATTCATCGTTTGTCTTTAATCTCTTTAAAGCAATTTATGCGTCAATTTATTAATGTTTTAATAAAGGTGTATACATGTGTATGTTCAGAAGACCTATATTACCTATAATAACTTTATATTCCCAAGTTGTCTGAAAAAAAGTCATCACTATTTAAACCAATGCTTCAATGACAAACCTACTGAAGCAATGGTCGTCTTTTTAATTCTCAAAAAGCTGTAAATGCGATGTCATCATAATGTTATTGATCTTGACTATAGTGATTTCACAACGACCACACATCTGATATGAATATGATGTTACATCATTATCCATTGTTAAAGTACTTTTCGGGATAAATTTGAAACACTGAAGTACTCTTGTAATGGACGTTTTCTTGCAAGATTTGTCTCTTAAACTGCTGGACTCTCAAGCCCTAAGGGTTCAATCTCATTAAGCTTTCATATCAAAGAGAAACTTCGAACTTCACATCGAAGGACAGCAATCGTTGTCAAACTGGAATACCGTTTTAGTTCATCTTCAGTACCATCCAACCGCTCCATCTCGCATGCACAATGTATGGAAACTTCTCCTTGCCATCCGTCCTACCAATCAGTGAACAGAGATCAAAGACATGCATGCTCGAGTATCATTATGCTGTTTACGAAAGAAGTTTGTATTACTTTGCTCTGTTTAAACAACTTGTGCTTTGTATATAAACTTTCTAGCGATATATAAACCCTGCAACAGATATATAAACAAAACCGACAAGAAGTAAGTTGATCGAGTGCTTAGTTATTTAAGCATAAATTGCCTGATTTCATGTCAAGTAGTTTTATTCGTGCTGTAGATATCAATATCGAAGAAATTCAGATTACCATTGATACAAATATGCCGATTTTTTTATTCCATATTAAAAAGCTGTTAAATGCTATGATCAAATAAGTAAAAAAGGAAACTGATAAATTAGTAATGTGTTCTATTTATCATGTGAAGACTAATTTTGGATTTTAGAACATATACAATTGTAAAAGCGGGGGATTAACCGTTGCAGAAGGGACATCAACATACCCAACTATTAAAGTGAATACAAATATGCCGATTTTTTTATTCCATATTAAAAAGCTGTTAAATGCTATGATCAAATAAGTAAAAAAGGAAACTGATAAATTAGTAATGTGTTCTATTTATCATGTGAAGACTAATTTTGGATTTTAGAACATATACAATTGTAAAAGCGGGGGATTAACCGTTGCAGAAGGGACATCAACATACCCAACTATTAAAGTGAATCAATATTTGCACAATACTCTTCGCCAAATCTAATATAAACAGCTGGCTGAGCATGGTTATTCGGCACCCACCGAGTCTCCCTCGCAGCTGATGTCTAACCACTTGCTCGGTACACTTCATTATCTCTAACTAACTAAGATGTATCAAATACAAAGACGCCGTCTTATTTTAATATGATGTCACCCAGGAAGTGATGTCATTTGATGGGACACCAGAGTTGTGACCCGGTGTCAAGAATACAGGAGATTAAATGGCTCTATGAAAAAATATTGACAGGCACTGACTTGAAACGAATTTGATTATCTGGAAGAGGGTAAGAGCTTGGTTCGCCCCGGTGGGTAGAACTCTCCCGTGGTGGTTCAAATCATATTATCTGGGTCTGTCCCCTCCTCTGCTCTCTCTATAGTCGTGAAGCATCGTAATCGATGTCGCCAGTAGACTGGCGTCTTATTACTTAATAGAGTAGGAGGGTTAAAGAGGGCCTATTGGCTTAACTACCTGCCTCGAAATTGAATCAATGACTTGCACAGAAAAAAACCTTTTGGAACAGCGGTTACTGTTTCAATCATTTCGTTTTTACACGGATGCCGACTTTAATGACGGAAGGTTTATCAAAGTGCTGTTTCAAATCCCAAATGTGCAAACGATAGGAACCTGTTACTTCCCTCAACTACCGCGATCGTGTGTATAGATGAGTAAACACGGGGTATTAAGTAAACGGGGGATACCAAACATGTCAAAGTCAATGGTTATTCACGTTAAACCATAAAAGATCTTCAATTGAATTTATCGATTTAATTTCAGTGAGTTAAAAAATAGTGAAAAATTTATTTTAGAATGTTTTCATCCGGTTTGGATGTTGTTGATCCATGATTTCCCGTCCATTTCCTCTGGATACACGGTTTTGCCTGTTGACGGATTTCCGTCTCCGGGACGGCCTTATACTGAGCTGTGGGTCTTCAGTCTCCGCTCATCTCCACGTTACTGAGCTTGTGGTAAAGAAGCAACAGCATTAGCAGCTATTGAGAACGTTTGAAGACCGATATTCATCCGGCTGGTGCTTAAAGGCACGTGACTTTTCCCGCCCTCTTGTCCTCATGGCGATATAGCAGCAATAGAACTCCTCAATATTTACTGTCACTCCATGCCGCTTAACACTGTAATCACAACTCGCTTCAATGTTACTCATCAACAAACCCGTGATTAATGTTAAAGCTTTCACATTCTCAAATCATTTCTCTACTCCAGCGCGAATAGATGTTACTTGGTTCGTCCAATGACAATTTAATTACTTCGGACATAGAAATATGATGTCTATATTTTTAAAAGACAAACTCGACCAACTTTGAATAATGATAATCGATAACATGTTAAAGTTAAATGCAGTGTCTGAACGATTTGATTATTTGATAACTAGTTTCCATAGTAACTGGAAACCGGTCTCATCATATAGCGGACCTACAGTTAGCTGATTTTACTGCCTACAGTTACATCGCTCCACTTCAAGACGTCTGTTGGGTCATCGCTGTTGGACTATCGCGCACCTTGTACTTAACCCTGCGCAGTTCCAGTCAAGACGAGAGGCGTCACGTGACCAATGTACTTAATAAATCACGATCCCGTTTTCCATAATGTGACTTCGATATTAATAACACATCTTCTTTTAGCTATGACGATGTAGCTATGTTGGGTACATCATTGATGAATTGGTTAAGTTTAATTTATTGTGAAGTGTTCCGTTAATGTGTAACAGCATTAAATGTATTATGCACTAATCTTACAGATCTACAATTAATGGTATAATTCGATCTAAGGAACTTAAGCATTTACCCGTTCCAACATAATAAAGATATGTTTTTTCGCAATCTTGACAAGAGTGTTTCAAAATACGAAATATTGCATTTGAAGAGAAAATAAGAAGATTGTCATTTACTGATGTTTGATATGTTTGACGACAGGACAAAGCATAGTATAATGACACAACAGGACCAGGAAAGAGCACTTCGAACTCTACTGTATTGATTCCTAAATAGAGTTAAACTCGAATGTTGTGTTCTTCATATGGCAATGTTATTTGACGATCAACCTCAGTATAACTACATACTACATACAGTACATAACTATAGATATGACCCTCTGTTTGTAATTGAATGTGTTACAGACAGAGCTATAATATTCCGAGGCCCGTCCCGCTAGACGGTTCAGTATTAGTCGGGTTAACTCCTTAAGATGCCAGTGCTCCCCCTTTCCAAAACCCTCCTCAACTTCGAAGATCAAAAGGGAGGTAGGGGATTTTGTTAACTCAACAGTAGCAAACGCAGACAATTAATCAGCAAATGCCGTAGTCGACCCCCGCCCTAATCTGCCGATATAACAAAGAGAAGCGAAATTATCTAAGAGAGCCCACAGTGGTACATAAACATTCGCTTGGCTCCCCTATTGACAAAAATCTGACTTATTCCACTGGAAGATTCCAGCCCGCTCTCCTGTAGTTCCCTCCTGGACAATCATGTCTGTGGGCCGCTCCGTCAAGCGCTGCTGTTCCTAGAGCAAGGCAATTAATTACTTACACGAACGTTAGATTACGGTATTTGTCTGAGTCGAATGGAAAACACTTGTTAGCAATGCTAACTTTTGAGAATCGGCTACTGATGTCAATCTATTGAATCTAATAGGTCGCTAATGGTTTCACCGAGAGTATAAAGACAAGAAACGCTTCATTTCAATAATGTATATTGGTCTGATAATTACAACACTCGTCGTGGAAGTGGTATATCTACGGTATAAGGTCTATGTGCAGCTTAGCGAGATTCATTTATCATTAAATCAGTGTTCATCGAACATTCCATCTCCTACACCATGCTTCTTGACAGAACTGGTATTTGGTTATCCCATTACAAGACTGAAATCAGTGGTACTGCTCAGATGTAATGGGGCAGAAGCGAGGGGGGGACACGAATGAGGGGAGGAGGGTCACAGTGAGTCCATCCATTGTCATATTGATGGCCCTCTAACGGTCACGACCCCTCTCTTTAATGATATTCAGAAGTGACCATGCGATAGTCAGTGTCTCTCGGTCTTTTCTTCAATTGGTTTGTATATTGACTTTTCCAACACGTAACATCGACTCCAAGCAGTCCCGTATCTCTGTTACAAGACTGGCTCGGCTTTCTGATCAACTTTTTGCGGGCCTTACAAATCGACTTTAGTACCAATGAAAACGCAATCGTAACATTTACCGTTGTGCACTTGGAGTGAAGCTGCAATTATGTAAGGATACACTCGTGTAAATCACGCGTGTATTGACACTAACTGGGCAGTGTTTGATTCACGGAAACACTGAACACTGCGCAACCAGCATCATGCAAATGAGGGCCACTTTACACCCGTCAGCTATCAGCGATTGATCTGTTTAGAAGTGTTTATCCTAATGAGTTTGTTCAAGTTAACATTGTAACAGTCAGTCCGCCAAGACGATAAACGCCAAGTTTTAACTCTATCAAACCAGTTTGTCGCTAATTTGTTTTACTGGAGCACAACTTCATTCAAAAGCACCTGTTGTAAAAAAACATTTCTTTGAGCTAAGTTTTACTTTATCAAATTGTAATACGATAACAAAGCTAAAGTCTAGCCAAAGTAGCAGGTTTCTGGACTATCGTGGACAGTGTATTTCCATCCCTCTATCATTTCTCTCCTTTACCTTCCAATATGACTTGTGAGCGAGTGGCAATCATCACAGCGTTTCTTTCCACACATGTGTCTCTGTGAAATCGACTGTTATTTCAAGGAACTGTTCAATGAGATATGTCTCTATCCTGCCCGCTCCGTGTCGGACAGTTAGCTGTCATAACTCACAATGTGCGCCCAGGACTTAAACAGCTTCAAAGCATGTAAAATGAATATTACGAAATCATCATTCACATTGGAATATTTCCCTACCCTTTGCTTTATTGGGTCTCTCTGTGAACACAAGCATGGGGACGCTTGCTAGCCCGAGGAGTCGCGTTCGTTCACTGGATGACTTGTCGCAGGGCGCTGGCTTTAATAAGCACCCTCAATTCTTGGATTTGTAACCTTATGTTTGTGCCTAGTATCCCTGGATTAAGTGCACGTGTAGATCTGGTGTAATAATTCGGATATGATATCAAGAGGAATATTAAGACACAGCATGATATTTCAAACTCTAAAAGTAGTGACCACGTTGATCTCTCTCCTCCATACGGATTGCCTACCTTCTCTCCTCCACCTCTGATAGCAGTACTGTGTATCCACCCGCCGTCATGTCTAAGACTATGTTACCCTCGTGTATAGTGTATAACTCGCCCTATTCTTCTCCCTCCAGGGGTCTAGACTACGGGACCGCCGACAAGAGGGCTTCCACCATGCCGTCCCAGGGCTCCCTCTTCACCAACTTTGAAGATGTGCAGGTCAGTATCTCTCGTCTTGTAACACTTTCTATCAATTTCGTGCAAATAGTGCATGTTTCCATCTCATTAAGGAAATATCAAGGAAACGAAACACGCTACATTTGCATCTAAGAAGTTCTCAGGGAGATAATCTGTTTGAAAATGTGTTTCATTATCATCTGACAAAAATAGCTTTTGAAATGAATTTAGTAACTGTTTTACAATGATTTCAATGTCTCTTTTTTAAACGGAAAATGAATATCAATATCAATATGAAACCCTCTTTAAGGTTATATGTAACCCAACATGCAAAGTCTCCTGAAATGAATTTTTTTTCTTCTGGAGAAAATGGCATTTGCTACATTCCCTGTTAGTGGCACCTTTATTTGATAAACCTTGTGAAATGTGAACATGTGAACCAGAAAATACTTACATTCACAAAAGCAAGTACAAGAACGTCAACATCTAATTTCAGCTCTTTAAAAGTATTTGCACTTTGTATTGTTATTTCAATTGTGAAATACGTTTTTTTCCGGGGCTGGTAGCAGCTACCGAATGGAAGCAATTACTGTTTCATTATGCACTGAGACATAAGAATCCATATGTAAATCATTCTGTAAAAACTTCTGTGTTAGTTGAAGAGAGAAAAACGTTAATAAGACTGTGTTAAATCAGGATATCTTAATGAGAACAATATTCACAGTTAAATGAATCCACTGAAAACGTCTACCTTTTTGCATTATGTACTAGAATTGGTATTTTCTCCTGAACTTGAACTTGCTGCAAAAAGGAAGTTTAGCCACTGGTTTTAATGTATAGACAATATACACACGCAATTATGTTTGTAAATCATATAATCGTTTGATCGCCATCGATTTACTATTTGCCAAAATTATTACTTTGCTTGGATCAATATCATTAATCTGAATGTAATAATACTAGTTTGAACAATCTCCGTTTACGTAAACTGTATTCGTTTATCCATTACAAACGATTTGTTTAATGATCTTCGCCTTGTTCGTTATAACATTATCATAAATTTTCTTCAAAACTATATTCTAATTCATAGAAAAGAACAGAAAGGAAGCTTTGCACATTATTCTGACATACATTTTTTAATTCAGAGGAACATTATGTGAAGAAAATAAAGTCAGAAAACAATTTGAAGTTCGACAAACTCATGTTTTGTTTCCCTTTAAAGAACTGCTATGAAGAACGTAACAATGACGCGATTTGAGAGAAACAGCTGTTTGCATTTGTAAAACAAAGCTCAATGACAACGTTACATTGGACACTGGTGTAGAAAGGGTTTAAGACACTGGCTTTTTTCTATTAATCCTCTATTGCATATTCTTCTAATCTTCAGTCATTTAAATGAACGCTGTGGCATTTTACAAGGCATCGTTGATGCTAAGGCAAGTAATAATTAAAGTCATTTTAGAATTGGCTTCGTCAAAGCATCCATTTTTCATACTTTAAAGTAAAAGTAATTTCTTTCTACATTTTTATCAACCATTTTGTTGTTGCAATTCACGACCCCTGGTGAGATTCAAGTATTTTGCTTTGTTCTGACATCGATGTCGAAGTATTATTTTTTGAAATTTACAAAAATGTAGTTTACACTACAGTAGTGTTTTTTTTAATTCGTCTTGAGCAACAACTTCTGTTTTTCTCAAAGTTGCCAACGTGAGGAGTGTATCCTAAAACCAATATGTCAATTTTTATCGTGACAATTTACTTAGCTTCAGATAATGGGATTCTATAAGTTTATTGTGCAATCTGCCATTGCTGTTCTTAATGATCTTTATAACATAAAAACATCACGTGGTGGCACAAGGTCCGGGGCAATACTAAGTTGACTCAGCATCCATCGGCGCGGATGGATGGGTGACCTGATATATTGGTAGAAAACTTGAAATTTTGAAGGGTTTATTCCCTGTCCCAAATTGAGATACAAGAGACATGTGGGTAGTTGGCATCGGTGAAAGCTTGATTCACCAAGAAGTAAACAGAACATTTAATGTACAACGACATACTATCATATTGTCACGTGAAATTGCCATCTTACAAAGTTCATCCAATTCACTTATAACACTAGAAGGCACTGTAACACTACTCGGATAAAGTACTGTTTTCATCGTGCGATGAAGGTCATGGCGAGGGAACGGGTTTCATCCTGCCTTTCCACATTCATACAACTGCATTATGCTCTTGGCATATTGCACCCGTTCACTTAAACCTTTATTCTATTACCTAATGACAGCCTATTGATAATCTGTTCCATCGCATTTATTCTATTATATTTGTACTATATTTATGTCAATACAGATTTGTAGTTATTAGACAACAACCTAGTTCAGTGATGGGTCATTGAACTAATGAGCAGTCCAGTTCGATAATACAAAATCATTTTAATGAACATTGAAGAACTTTGTGTTCGATCTGTAAGCAATTTATCTATGTCTCTCACTGATTAATGAACAACATACAAGCAACTTTGGTTTTTGGGATACTGACCTATGGAATCATTCGAATATGTAAACAGACTATATTCTTCTGTTGGAACGACACGACGATGCATTGACACGACTATTTTGACGTGCCTACCAACGCACATGCTGTTGAAGGAGATGATTTCACGGTTCCTAAACAGTTCTTATCAAATTTTGGAAAACTGCTGTTGGTTTTATTTATCAATGAAGGATATAGTTGTTGTGAAATGAATTGATCTCCGTATTTCGAAAACCTTTAATTTCTCCTGAATAATGAATTATTAAAGCTAAATATACTAATAGTAATGTCATAAAGTACCTATTTTTCTGCATTATGACAAGTATTATTAAATCAATAATTCCTATCAATAGTATAACATATCACTGAATAGAATAAATTGGGGTAACTAGAATCGTTCTGTTATAGTTACGAAACACAGCATTCAGTACGCCATTCTCTGGATTATTGAGCGAACAGCACCTTTAACTTTCCTGATTATTGAATGAGTGTCTAAGTGCGTCATGTACTCCATAGTTATCTTAACGTCAAAAAGATGAAATCCTATTTCGGATATGATTACATTAGATAATCTGAGAGCCAGCGATATAGAATATATCGAAATATATTCTGACAGTGTGGTAACAGGAGTTTGTTATGCAGAGGCAGATTCCGTGCAAATTGCTACGACAAGGAAAGTACACAAAAGTTGTATGAATGTAAGCATGTATGAATTGAGACACTGAAAAAGCTATGCAACGTATGTATTATTTTCCCCTGCGATAGCCTCCATATTAAGATCTTGGAAGGACATTTAATTGGCAAAATGGCCTCATACTGTTCACATACATGTATTACCATTTTAATTTTTTATATCAGGGTACAATGTTATTGCCCTTATGAAATCCCTTACCAATAACATAATTTTCATATACGTATACTTTTGGATCTGAATGTGAAATTTAAAAGGTTTAATACTTTATTGGCCAAAAAAGAAACATTGTTAGTGAAAAGCTGGTATTGCATGTTAATTGCTTCAAAGTGATAGGCTCGCCAACCGACGTAGCAGTTTCATTACCTTTTGAAATCAAGGGCGGGTAATAGAAGTACAAACTTTGTTAGTGAAAGATTCCATTGGTGGTAAAGTGTAGTGTATTTCAACATTTAACTCTAGATGACCGAGCATAGTGATGCGCTAAAGAACCTTTCACTAGTCCCAACAATTTCATTATCTAGGTGGATACGTTCCATGTTATGACGAACTTTTAACTCTATTGCGATGCGCCAAAGAGCCTTTCACTTGATATAGTCCCAAAAATTTCATCATTTAGGTTTATTCTTTCCTCTCCAAGTATGATAAGGTAAAAAGGAACTGGATAGAATGGGTGCCTTTTGACAGTCAAGTGTATTTGATAATTGTATGATAATCTCTCTTTGTTAAAACCAAAATATTTTTCCTCAAATGGCACCCGGATGTTGGGGCTGGTGTTCATGACTTCTCTACTTGAAGGACAACAGGAGATTCATTCATTTGTTCAGTATCAATATGTGTGCTATAAATAACAGACTGTAGGAAGATAAATGAATATCTGTCAAAGCAATGAATACCAGTAACGTATTTACTGTGTTAGATCACAAAGCAAGAGCGACGTGGGTACATTACTATACATCACAGATACAATACGGTTTGCAGTGCGTAATGGTTGATAACTCCTACTGGCACTTTTAGACAGAACGAATAAGCCATGATGTATACAGGTTAATATTTATAATATGATATCTGTAGCTTTGTCATCTTCAATCATAACATAATGGAGTAGATGTTTCTTAGTTGACCTAACGTGGAACCTCTCTTAGATTCCTGCCCCACCTTCTCAAAAATATGGTTCCATTCTTCTTCTGTCATGGCGCTTCCAGATCCTTTTTGCTCAAGTTCTTTAAGGTGAAACTGTTTTTTACGAAATGTTTGAGTAAAACATAGATAATGAATGTGCAAAGTATGGAAGCACTTATAGTTGACATAATCATACACTTTATATGTGATCTTTTTATGACGAAACCTACGAGTGTCAAGTAGAATTGTTTTAAGCAATTTTCGTTATTGATTGTCTCTTGAATAACACAAATGAAAGAAATGACTGCCTCTTAAAACAATAGCCATCCATTTCAGGTATTTCAGAAAACGGTTTAGAACTACTACTATATACCCAAGGGTCCTATAGGCTTTATAGGAGTATCACGTGACATATCGACCAATGAAATATGTTTAAAATCAATTTGGTATTTTGATAGTATGCTTATTATTTGCATTTAACGTTGAGGCAATAAACATAAATTGAGAGAAGAGTGTGTTTGCTAACTGGGCCAATTCGCTTCCGGTTATCTTTCTTATCATATTCTGATCAGAAACAATAATGTTCCAAAAAATGTGAAACAGGCACGTCTGCGTGATCATAATGCTGCAGACTTTATTGAATCCTGTTATCTAATAATGGAATCTTCTCAGTAAATCAATGTTGACAACATTCCTCTTTCATTAGTGCTAACCTTTGCTCTGAGCTTTGCTACAACTAACAAAAATCTTTTCAAATCTAATCAGTAAATATGTCCGAGTTGGTTACTCAAAGCACACCATTGGAACAAATCCCGTAGTCGATAGTATTGAGCAGTGAACAAAGCCAGGATCAAGTGTCTGGATAACTTTCTGGGATGCTGTCTCTAACAATGGAACGCTTGCAAGCTTCTGCAATAGAACTGTTCTTCGTTCTTTGTGAAAACAACACCGTTCTTATTTCCTTAGTGGAAAAAACACGTAGTAGATAGTTCTTTAATTTAATTTGTTGTAATAATGTACTTGATTAAATATATTGATATATGATATTTGATAATTATGTTAATGTCCATTTAAATTTCGTTTAGGACTATGTTAATTAAAATTCATTGTTAAAGATTCACATCTTTATTCACTTACCATGTCAAAGAACAAATGTAACGAACACGCATAGCCTTTCAGTTGTGGCTCAAACAGTCATACATAACCTATGGCACCACGAAAAGGATTGCACACATAAACTAGAACTGCCTCGGATGGTCATAGTCACCGCTTTCGAAAGGCCTCCGTTGGCTGACGAATATCTTAGCACTAGCTTAGATTCGAACATTCTAGGAACTGAACATCTATGTACCGGAAACTGTGACCTTTGACCTCTGATATTCGAGAGACATGTGAATTTGACACAGTATGAAATAGAAGGCAGTGTTGATAGAGGCCTTGACTTTAGCTGTAGTGTCATCAATAAGGGTTTGGGGCGGTCAGTTTTATCTTTCTTTTGTTATCTACAGATGTACACTAAAACATTTCTTAAGACTTATTGATTCTTAATCAAATTACAGCAAACGTGGCAATATTAATAGTTAGATGAAGCAAATGGTAAAATAGTATTGACAAAACATTACTTGTACATTTTAAAATATGATTAAGTACAAATGTACTTCCATTGGTCCTTAAAGGGACAGTAGCACGTTTTTAGGGGAATGTAAGGTGATGTCAGGAAAATGAAAATAAATGGTTCCAATTGAAAGACAATGTATTTAAACTAAATGAAGCAGTTATAATTTGAACATATAACTTAAAGTTCAGCCATGCGATTCTTTTTTCTTACAAAAATGAATTAAAGGTGTTCACACAAAAATGGCCGCCAATGAATTTTATGTGAATCCTCATACTTTGTCATCTTACTATGGGTGATTGGCTTGTGTAATGAGATTGTTGACACTGTCAATATAATACATTTAACATTTACTTAAAATTACAAGTGAAATATTTAAAATATAAAATTACCAAAAAACGTGCTACTGCCCCTTTAAAACATTTTACGATGTTTGTTAATATTTCAAGTTTTTTTTCACCGAATACACAACTCAGTTTATTGCTGAACACGACTAATGGGTATTTGAAAGCTCACGTATGTTCTTACTTATTGTTCAACCATAAGATTATTCACAAGTTTGATCTTTGTATTATGCCATAAAACTTGTTGTTTGAAAGCATCATGCTGCAAATGAACCTCACACATTTCCATGTAATAATTGCCATTCGACATATTGATTGTTTTGTTTTGAAGATTATCATCACGAAATTAATAAATTAATGGTTCCAATTGAAAAACATGGTATTGAAACTAAATGGAGGAGTAATAATTCAAATATATAATGTAGAGTTTTGCCATGCAATTCTGTTTTCTTACACGAAATGAATGAAAGGTGTTCACACAAAATGGCCGCCAATGAATTTTATGTGAAACTTCATACTTTGTCCTCTGACTATGGCTGATTGGCTTGTGTAATGAAATTTATGACACTATCAAAATATTACATTTAACATTAACGTACAATTATCAGTGAAAATGTTAAAATATAAAATTATCAAAAAACGTGCTACTGCCCCTTTAAAAGGATGTTTCCGCTGATTTTTATCATGACGTCATATTCTATTCAGTATGAACAAAAATAATCAGGCATTTATTGAAAAGTTTGAAGTGTAAAGTTCTACAAGAATAGGGAAAATTTATGAACGTTCGTCCTCTCACTAGTTATGCAGTTATTGCAAATAACAAGATTCGGGCAGATGTATTGAAAATTGCTTTATTATGTCAACAACATTAAATTCCTTCAACTATAAATCTTATAAAGTGTGAATATTACATTCTGAATGTCCCCCGTTTGAAACAAGTTGTTCATAAAGACGAGTTTCTTGTTCAATATGTGCATATTTAAGAAATAAGTGTTCCAAAAAGTTAATCAATAACAATAACATAACTTTTGAAACCTTTTATTCATGAACCCGTGTGCTGACATTTAAACTATCAAAACTTACAGAACATACAACTATTTACACAACTGTGTAGATTCCCTGAATGCCAAAAGAAAAAAGGCCGATTCATCAACTTCAAACTAGAATGTTTTCAGATTACCGTTTTCTCACTGATTTATTTATTTTCTTCTGTACAACAACTTCTTCATTCCCCCTCCGACTATCTCTAGTGATAATAGCCCTTTCTCTTATTATTAAAGTTAACTGACTCTGAACTGAATGCTGTACGCGACGTTTGGGACCGATATAGGTCTCGCCGTCTCGTGCTCCCATAGTAAGCTATCCAGATCTATATGATGCCTCTAGACCTACATTCTTATCAGCAATGATGTTTACATTCAGGAAATATTCAGAGACATATAATATTGTTTCACACTCATGGGAAAGTTTTATCTTTCCAAAGACTTCTCAAAAGTCAAAGAGGACAACTATCATAGGATTACATCTTTGGGCTCCATGAATTTGACAGTTCCGAATGGATTCAGTTTTCAATTACCCATGGGCCCCTCTATCTACTCTCGGAAAACAAATATAACGATAAAATTAGGCCGGATCCTTGCAAGATCCGCTCGATAGGAAAACATTACATCAAAGTCTGACTAACAAATCGATGTTGGGTAGTAGGCAATCTGTTTGTTAAAGTAGCACCCTCTCTGCGAGTCCTCTTCCAACTGCATAAAACATTTTAATTGCTGGAATGCACGGTTTTGCATATTCGTGAAAAACATTTAATGTCAAATACTGCCTACGTTACATAAATTGCAGCTTGTTTCACTCAGACATGAAGCCCTTGTTGTTTCAGCAAGTTTGAACTTTGAAGTTTTCCTTCTTAGATTCAAGCCGAGTCTTTGAACCTTTTCAATTTAAAAAAAAAGAATTCAAATGCTAATCTCAGGAGTGATTTAAGTTTGCTGTTCAAGGTCTATTTCACCAGTGTTCAATTCCTTTAAAAGGAGATAGAACTTTATGAAATGTTAAAAAATACATGTCAAATAAACCGATAATTAAAAAAAGGACGTAATCGTAAATCAAACAAATTACTGAATCAAATAAATGTAGTTATTGCAATGAAATGAACTAATTAATTTCACACACCAAATTAATCTTTTACGAATTTCCAAATTAGAAAATCGGGTGGTTTTTTTTTCATTTCATCAAACAATAAACTTCACACAAGCCGATTTTGCCGATAACATTGAGATCACATGACCTTATATACAATCAGTGAAGGGCTTACTGTAGTTGCCCAAGTTAAACCTATTTAGCTTTGTTCCTTGTTCTCTTTGAATAACTTTTGTTAAAAATTTATGACAACGAAGATATATCTTTTATAACTGTGATGGGTTTCTAAGATAACTTTTTCAGTCAATTGTGTTTAGCAAGAATGCACCTTGCTTCTTGCCCTAACATATTCCCGAAATGTTCGTGCTATTGTGATATTCCTCTAATGCTTGGAATTGTAAACAATAACATATTTATCTTCCCAATGTCGACACAAAGGGTCTCCAAAATCTATTATCATTTCTGGGCAGTTCATTCAAATTCGACGTGGATGACCATTACATCCGGCGTGCCTGACCTACTTATAGCGGTCAAATGGGTGTAAAGAAGATTTGTACCACCAAAAATACTACGTCAATGCATTTAGTAATTATCGTGTATATACAGGACAATGTACCACCAAAATACTACACCAATGCCATTTATTCATTCTCGTTGTGAAAATGACAAGTATGTCCGGATTAACATATGAAGGCCATGTTTATGATAATGAGTTGACCAGCCGGCCCAGACGTGTGGCCGTTGATAACTGCAGACCTGTGATGAGCGACTGGAGACCTTCAGTCGGCTCTCTTACCAATTGGAATTACAAAGTTTTACACCTCAGTATGACAAGAAGGTTCTTTACATGCATTTCTTTGCATAACACACACTCATATATTCAGGTGAAATTATCCAGTTCTTGCTTGAGGTTAGCAAAGTTTTTGGAATTGGAGAAACTGTCGGGAATAAAATATGTGTTTACAAGGACGTTGCAGTACACATACACTTAGTGATAAATCGAAACAGAAGACAGTAGTGTCGTAACTGTCTAGTACGTAAATTAAAAGCGGATATTTGTAATTGAATCTACGGTTGAAAAATAAAAATGGAAAGAATGATTTCAACACATAATGCAATTATCCCATAATGGAGCACAGGAATCCTTTGGACCGCTGATTACAGGGCCGTACAGTTTAAAGGGGTAGAAGCACGTTTTAAGGGGGATATAAGGTGAAGTCAGGAAAATTAAAATAAATGGTCCCAATTGAAAGACAACGTAAACTAAATGAAGCAGTAATAAAACAAATATATAATGTAACGTTCATCCATGCGATTCCTTTTTCTTACACAAAATTAATTCACACAAAAATGGCCGCCAATGGACTTTATGTGAATCTTTATTATTTGTTCTCTGATTATAGATTATTGGTTTGTGTAATGAGATTTTTGACACTATAGAATAAAACATAAAGCATTTACGTACAATTATGAGTGGAAAATGTGAAATGTAAACTTTTCAAAACCCTAACTAAAGAACAAGGAATGTGACTACATCACAAGAATGACTCAAGTGTCTTAAACATAAGTGAGGTACACTTGTACACTCTCCATTTTGAGAGGATGTATAAATGAAGAGGAATTTAACTTCATTCCTTCTTACTATTCAGCGAACCTCATGTACAAGCAATTGTTTTTATTTCATGACGTTTTAGGCCATTTAGCCAATAGAACATAGATTATTGACAATTATAATCATAATGAAAAAATGACATAAAAGTGGTACTTATGAGCATCAAAAGCAGAAAATAAAAACTTTGATCAAGATAAAACTGTGTGTTTACACTTAGATGACATCAATTCAAAATATGTATTACAACTAGAACAATATTAAGGTTTTAGATATTGTCATCTAAGGTTTTTGTAGGCTTCACAAACGACCAAAACAGTATATTCATTTTCAACTGTACATTTTCCAAAACGTAGGCAGTAGGCACATGGGACTGTGACAAAAACAACGGAAACTTAGAAGGGTTTGTCTGGAGATAAATGAATCAATGTGAAGGAGATAGAATGATACAGTTAGAGATGATTTGAAGAGCGAGTAAGCATACAGTTTAGAGTTAGAGTTGATGTTGAAATGTGCCAGTTTTGAATTTCAGAGTCTTTCACTCTCTGTTTGAATTCTTATAGAAAAACGTCTCTATGTCCCATGTCCTGGTAAATCCAAGTATATACAATTCCATAACTGAAAAGACAATTTTGAACGCCTGTAACCAATGAGCTTCTGCCTACATCATTCTGTTTAATCAACATCTTGTAAGTTTGTTCAGGGAGTATGTTTGCCCATATGAAGACTAGTATCGTTGTTTGATATCTGATGCATTTACATATATAATTAGTGCAGATCTTGTACCGTCCACACTCGCTTAGAACAGCATCGTTGCTTGTTGACGATGGTGAACACAATATCCTCTTTAAGTGTTTAGTTTGAACTTTATCCACTCTGCTGACTCTCCATACTTCTTCGCCGTAAGTAAGAATAGGTAATAGCCATAGTTATTCGCATGTTCTGATCTCTTACACTCTTGTTCTTGTTCCGTACATATTTAGAAACTATATTTCATATAAGTAATTCTGACAGTTTATGTGCTATTTTATTCAATGATGGCCATCATATCAATGAACCTGCACAATCACAATCAATAACCTAAGTGAAAAGCAGATTCAATTATCCTTTGATATACCCATACCATTTAATGATGTTTATTGCACGATAACCACATGAAGGCAATGACCAGAGCCACTGGTTGCTACTACGGCTATATACACTTGATTACAACAATGGATGGTCCGTGATTGATACAATATTACCCTCTTACCGTGGAGCTTATGATCACTGATAACATCCCCTAGGGGTAACCCTGAGTGCTCAGCCCATATCTGCAGTCATATCTCTCTATTAAGGAGACAGGGCAGTATCTGCTATGGAAGTGTTCCAGTGTTTGGCACTGTGATGTATAGATGGGACCAAACCACGGAGACTGGGGAGCTGACCAATAAAATACTCACTTCATAATTGGCAGACTGAGATCTGCTACTAACCATATTGACATTATGAATCCATCATGCTAATGCCTGGTCTATAGGCAGATTTGCTGAATCAGCTAATCATTTATGAAAACAATGCTTTAGTTTCTGAATGGAAACATTCTGAGGTTATGTTAATAATGTGTAAGTGACAAATGAAGTAGAGTAAAGTTTTTGTTTAAACTTCTGCAAATGCATCTAATGAACTTTTGAACATACATCATCAATACTCATTGTTAGAAGGAAGAGTACTTATCAGCCAAATGGGGTATTTGCTTCATAGTAGATAGACAGATATTTTTTGCAATGATTTAGATACCTGAAGTCAGGAGGTAGGGGTCGTACAATGTACCTCTCATGACTGAAATTGTCATAAGATTAGACTTATGGATAAGTATCTAGATTCTAGTTTCCGATCGTGCCAGTTTCAATTCCTCGTATCATACCTTTATTTCAAATGTTGACAACGGAAAAAGAATGGCATTCTCGTAGCCTCGGAAAGTCGTAACATATATGTTTTTTCCATCGATAAAGTTATTAACGTTTAAGAGTATTATGTTTCCTACCTCTTTTTGATGCAAATATGTGAGGTTCAATTATACAAAACAAATTGATGTAAGAGCGTCATCGCATCAAAGTTGTCAGTCTGTAAGAACCATTGAAACTTATCTGGCCTTACGATGTTCCTTATAATAGAATTTTAAATATATAGACATATGTAGACATTGATAAGTGAAGGAAAAGGCTGTTCTGTATAAGGTACATTAACATCTCTGTTTATAAATTTCAATTTGCAATCATATCAAACTTCAATCATTATTCGATCAACCATACGAGCGACAAGAAACCATTATCTATACAACACAATCAAGAGCTTGATCTAAATAGTAAGTAATATTCTTTATAGTAGCAGGGTTAAGAAGTTATATGGTTGTTATGTCAAACCGAAATCGTCATTTCTTTTTTTATGCCCCCGAATCGGAGAGTCCGGGGGTATATTGTTTTTCACCTGTCCGTCCGTCCGTCTGTCCGTTTGTCCACAAAAACTTTAACCTTGGTCATAACTTTTGATTGGTCAGACCTAGGTCTTTGATACTTGACATATGGATCTCTTGTGATGAGACCTTTCAGATGACACCATGACATTTGACCTTGTGACCTTGACCTTGACACAGCGAGCAGGATGCATCCGGGGGCATTCGTGTTTCACAAACACATCTTGTTTCTAAATGTATCGAGGAACGGTCAACTGCCACATCGTCCAAGTTGCTGTACTATTCAAATGAAAAAAAAAATATTTGCAAATGAAATTGATGTACTACATGTATTAAATATATATGGTGTATCATTAAATGTTGCATACCTGCTCTTAATCTAAAACATTTGGATTCATTCATCAAATCTCCACGTAGTGCCCGACAGCTTAAATTGATGTTCACCTAATTGCAAAATAACAAGGTGTTGGATAGATTATCGTATCTGTCAAACATAATAGCTAATTGAACGAGAGTTCTCAGTGACCCACAGTGTAAATTATCTGTCAAATCTACTCGCATTAGTTTCCATCAAGCACATATCTTGACAAGATCAACTGAATGAAACATCCCTCTGGTCTTAGTATGTCTCTGTAGGTTAACTTTAGGCGCGTATGATTACAACTTCCGGTGATGGGATTTCCCCTTCAGCATCCCGCTTTGCCGCTAATAATCCCAACAGAAGCAGATCAAGTCTTGAAATGTTGATACAGTCTCTGTTCTAATTAACTGAGTTTTTGGTCTACAATAGGAAATGCCTGATTGGAGGCAGCTAGTTGTGCAGTCAGCGACGCTGTTCTCAAGTCATCACTTTGGCTTCTGAGTCACGGTTAAAGCATTGTGATATGAACCACCATTTCCATGCGAGAATTTGATAAAGAAATTCAAATGGATTATGGTGAATTTTTTTTCCGCCAGAGGAAACTGCCGGAAACCACGGATTTGATCTTATTAGAAAAGAGGTACATGTAGTATTACCATCTTATGACTTGATCTTGATCTGTGGGGAGAGAAGGCTAATAATCTTAGTATCAGCTATATTTGGTCTTCTGGACAGGTCTCTGACTTCTTACTATTTTTGTTCCTGTTTTACTAAACTCAACGGCAAAAAAGGTGAAGATGTACCCAACATTCAAGATTTATTCATCTTTTAAAATCGTGATGTAAACAACACAATCTCCAATATTTAAAACTTAAACTGTTGTTGTGTTTAATTATGGTCTCTTACTGTAAGGGTTAAGAGTAAGTTATTCGTACAAAATTTAATGTATAGGTTATATGTGGTATCATATTGAAACATTACAGGTGAGGGTGATGTTAGTACACCTTCTTGCCCCAGACTGATTAAAATCCGCCGTGCTCCTAGGAATAAAATATAAAAAATATTTTCTCTATCGGGGCTCGAACCATTCGGGATATCCTCTCCGTCTCGGTCTGAATGCACCCGCCTCTATCGCGTGTTGCTAAAACCAGTTTTGGCGCAGACAAACCTAGTCGTAAGCTATCCAATCACATCCTCGTTTTTAAATAGCGTTTAGCGGCGATTATGTATAACGAATGGTACACTGGAGTTACCTGCCCCTAGTATGATATCGAAGCTTTTACTGCGCTCCATTAATTTCGATTGGCTTGATGAGCTTGTGTCAGAACATGCGGGCAATAGGGGTGCCTTCAGACTGTGAATGAGAGCCGGCCTGGGTGAGGTTCGAACCCCACTAGATATACTATTTTTATACTCTTTTTCCTCGAATCACAGTCGATTTCAATCAGACTGCTTCTTGCCCTAGAGTTGAATTGAGGATCGTTTTCAAAATGAGCAGCTACAAGACAATATTTCCTGATTGAGTCGGTAATTCTTTATAAACATTCGTTCTACTAGCTAAAGTAGTTAGATGCCAAACACACACTTGATAAAGTGTTTTGGTTTTTTACTTTAAACAATGATTAAGAGAGAGATTTCAGCTTTTTATTGTATTTATATTCAGAATGCGATTCTGTTTGACTCTGTGGAGCCATAATATTAAGATAAAGGCATTTTGTCTCACTTTAATTTCACTTTTCTCAACACGCGTCCCTGATTTCTATTCTAGTGAGATTATGAGAATCCTATTGGTAGTTAATGGAATGGATAGGGCGGACTTTTTAGAGAATTACGGTTAAATTTAAAGACAATCTTGAAAATTTATTTGAAGTTTAATCATTTCTCATTTCTTTCTACAGTGGAGGAAATAAGACGTTTCAAAATCCATTCCAATAGCCTTCATCTTATCACCATTCTTAAACCTTTATCAATTGAGAAATTGATTTTCGAGTAAATTCGCTATCTTCCACTAATCCGTAGTGTCCTCATTGCAGTGCTTCCACATAAAAGACTTCTGCAAGCTTACCCCTGTGTTAAACAGCTGTCTTGCTTACTGATCTGGTTTGCAAAACTGCTTGATAAGGCGTCAGACTTAACAACTTTATGGCCTACAAACCCTCGTACAATTTGCCAGGCGAGTAGGTTTGGTCCTGGTGCGGTAAATGGTAAACTCTATAGGCAGACTGATCGCGGGACCCCGGTCTCCTACTCGACTACATCGTGATCGATGCTGATTAGCTAATGGGAAATTGCAATTTTTAATTTAATCGTCAAGGCTTAGAGATATCCTTTCTACAAGCTCATGACAAAAGAAATGTCCAGGCAGTTATCTCATACTTCACAATAACTGCCCATGATTGTAGCTTTTTTCTATCATTCCTTATGCTTGGTTAACTCCGTGATGGATCTCCACACAATGCCAACGTGGGATGCTCTAGCCATCATTCCATCGTGATCCATACATCACCTGAGAGCGATGTTTGCTCAAGACGAGGAATCATATGCCTGTACAGATTCATTGATGATAGCTCTATACCCAACGTCTTGCCGTATTGTCATGTCCATTTCTAGAACATCCAAATAGATGCCTTTAAATTCATATGATATAAAGTATCATTGAAATACCATTTTTGCTACGGAAATTCGTTCATTTACAATCTTTTTCTTCATCTAGAACATACAAACCGATGCCTTAAAATGTTATGAAACGGGACCGAGTTTAGTATTCTATTTATTACTTGCTTAATAACATCATAAAAATACAAAGAAAGTCGCCAACATGACTGTCGCGGCCGGCCCGCTGACATTATGACGTCATACTTAACAATTGTGACGTCATCATTACGTCACGTCATTCGGTCAGCGCGCGATGTTATGGCACATAGTGTAATAACATGGTTGATTTATTAAACAGCAATATCTTCAACGGGAGAGTAATATAAAGTATCATTCAATGACCACTTTTGCTTGGCAAATTCGTTCATTTACAATCTTTTTCTTCATCATCTTTGACAACTCTGACAACTGATGATCCATACTATCTTTTATATATCCATGAACTCCCGTCACGGTTTCAACATCACCTATTGACAACAAAATCCGAAAGTTTTTTCTTGAAACCAGATGTGTATATTCTTGATTACCATTTTTTATTACAACATAATTTTTTACGATTAAAGATATTAGCATTGAACACTCCTATCCTGTCAATTATCAGATTATATGTTTAATAGGACTATTCACTAATACGAAATAAATCTTATATTCATGAAATATCTCATCAGATGATGTCAAACTTGCAATATAAGATGTTTTGGTTAATTGAGGCATCAAATAACAGGATGAAATCCGTTTGTAATTTATAGCTTGCTGTCCGCCAAACGATAACTTCAAAAACCAGTCAAGCGTGAGACTTTCAGGAAGCAACGCCTATAGAGATTTATCCCATTAATTCACCAATGGGATGTTACTTTCATGTCACGTGACGGGAGTTTAGTGAGACGGAGGTAAACATGATCGACTTGGTGCTATATGTAACATAAACGTTTGTATGATGTGATGAATTAATGTGCGTCTCACTACAGCAGGTTGTTATGACATGAGCGACTTTAAAACGACCTCAGTGTAACGCTGCCAATAATGTTGTATAATGTCGAAACTTTGTTTCTTCTAACGCTACCTGACGTCACATCTTTTTCTAATACCATTCTTATCTGATGCATATTTCAAAAAGCAACTAGTCCTGTATATAAAATCTATTTTATTTCAAATATACATTAATACATGTTTATTTATCAATGAGATTGTAAACTTTAAAGTTCAGCATATATGTCAACGCAGGCATACCAAAGTAATAAGTTCAAACCTTGGATTTGATATGCATTTTCATAATAGATTGATATGTCAGTGGAAAGTCTGAGTGAGAAGATTGATATATAACTTCATCGTCCCTAACAGCCAACCACTTCCCCAATATCGATTAGATCCCCATTGAAACTACCCCCTCCACCTCCACTCCCCCACCCACCCCCTCCCCTGTACCCCTTCCCGACCTCCACAGCAGATAGAAGTAGTAAAATTGCAATCAACATTGATTTCTGGCAGTTAAGATAAAATCCTATATAAACCACATAAAGACTTCGCTATCATCATCAAACTTGTTCGTTTATATTAGGAAAAAATATTGTTATGTTGTCTTTGAAAACATCTCGCCTCAAAAGTGCTGAAGTGATTAGTCATTGATCCGTGTTTCCTAACGCTAACCTGGCGGGTTAATGATGTATGGCACGAGGCTCCCCTGGCGGTGAGCTCCACAAACTACATTGTGTAATACAGTTACTGACAAACATTCAAGATTAAATGCATGTACGAGTGTTTATTAATCGTTTTGGACGAGGAAATTTCATTACTAAGCAAAACCTTATTTCAGAAGAACTTCAACGTTTTTGTACTTGACAAGAAGATTGATGTTTTGTTATAAGGATGCTTAGTTTTTCATTTATTTCAGTTATGCATTTTAGTTTTCATTTCATCTGCGGTATGATTGTATGTTTACAAGATAACGTAATGAGGTAGTGTTATGTTCAATGTAATGCGTAGGAGAAACTGTGATATAAATTGAATTTCGTATGAAACATCGGTATTGCGTTAAGTCACATTAAGTTTTCACTCTTCGTCATAAAGGTTCGAAATACAGAGCTGATGGTATTTTGTCTGGGCAAGCAAAAGTTAATAATGTTACAAATGTTGAGAAATTGTTTGATGATGACTTTTCTTATATATCTCGATACAAAACGCTCTTTACATGGCTGAAAGACGAACATTAGTTACAGAGCATGGTATTGTTCCGGCTCAACTTCATTTACACAAAATAAAAAATAACTCGTTATGCAGATGGTTGGTATTATGTTAAACCAACTTCACATTAAGGAAAGCTCACACAGGCTGTGTTCACTGTTGTAAATTACACATTAGTTTCTACTTGTATCAAAATGGCTCCATCTGGCGGACAGAATAGGGAGTTAGTCGCAACACACCCTAGCAATCACCTAATAATCTAATACAGGGGTTACAGCTTCAGCCATCAATACTCAACAAATCCCCAATTAGATGGTAATTAACAAGGCTGAAATTTACCAATACCATGGTTGGTAGCACACTTCCTGAAAGTAAGGAAGCACGAGGCAAGGAGAGGGAGAGAGAAACCTCAATATTGACCCCGCTACAAAATGAGCCATCTGGATAGAGAATGACTTGCCTACATTCAGCTTTATTGGATCACAAGCTCAATGGATCTCTGTAGTACCCTCTGCGAGTCGACAAACAAGCCTGGAGTGACTCTCAATGTACAAGTCCAATCAGGCTCGTGGACTTCGTCCTCCATGTAGAGTTGGGTTAGGAATGAAGTGAACCGAACATGGACACTTGTTATAAGTGTTAATTTTTCTAAGGCTAAAAGGTATTCCCAAATCTATTAAAGAAAATTACCCCTCCTCTTGCACTGTACATGTCTTAATAGTTTCCAAGAGGGTTATTTTAACAATTTTGTATCTAATATTATGTAAATTGGCTTATAAATAAGATTGTTTCAACAGTCTTCTTTCAAATTGGGGTTCCTTTTTTCTAATCCTGAAGGTAATGTTCAGTTTTCTGCCAAATGATTTTTTCACACATGGGAAATACTATTTTTTACAAAACAAATGTTTTGTTAAAAACGATAAAATAACATGTTTTAAAAATGAATCCGATATCCTTTTCGTGTTTTGCTTTCGAAAGGTTAATTGTCAAAGACGAGTCAGTATTTCACTAGAATTACGTACAATGGTAAAGTCGGAAAGCAATGTCTGAGAAACGGTTTCCTTGGTCTCCAGTGACTGGTTTACTGTTTGTTGTAGTAGGCTCCTCTATAACTGGATATAGCTCAACCATCCTGATACAACCTACACGGCTTAGATGTGTGAGGATAATACAATTGTAGACGACTGTTGGGTACTACAGGGCGAATCTCTTCCGTAGGGTGGGGTAATTAGATTTGTCAACCTATCAGAAGCCCCAACTCACTTACGTCTGGCACCTTGAGACGGCGCCACTAGCTTGAAATACTGTACGACTGATTCGAGATCATCTCGGTCTGGTCTTAAACACTTTGAAAGCAAAATGTAAATGTTAGGCTTTTTTCAGTTAATTCACTGTCTAAACGTATCATAAGACCATGAGTTATGGATACATGTATTCCAAAGGCACTCACTGTCTGTTGTACAGTCGATGTGTAGAAATGAGAGCAAGAGGTTTTGGAAAATGTTGGTCTTCCATGTGGGATATGCTTGCGTTTTCCTCCAGAAAGAATGCTTTATAACCCGATATTTTCTAACGAAATAAACATTTACCTAAAAATAATGACCTTTTTGCTTTGACCTCTTTCAACATGTATTCCACGTAACAGTATTGAAACAAACTAAAAGGTATTTATGTCAGTCAATCAAACTATTTAAAAACGAGTGTTTTAATTTTGTTTATGATAAACGATGTCACTGCAATATTAAATAAATGTATAAGTGCAGCATTGACAGGCTCTTATTCACCTGTTACCTTTATCTACAACGAGCTCAGCAGCCCAAATATCATTCCAATAAAACGACAAAAATTAAATTCAACATGAATGTGAAAAGAGTACGAAAAATTAAACCAATATGGTATTTATTAGAATGTAGTTATACGAGAAGACAGGAGCGTCCCCCATATGATATACAAGTAGAAAATACAGTAAAATACAGTAGAATCTTAATATCAATTTTATGAATAACACGAATAAGATGACAGCGGTTATGAATTTGAATTATTGGTAGTACTGCAAATTTTCTCCTTCAATGATATATTTATACCTATATATGATTCCACGGAGAGCTATTGATCGTCCTGTTCTAATAACCTTTTTCTATTTGCGACAATGAAAGCTGATCATCATATTTCGGATATATAAATGTCGATGGTAAAATGAAGCCACAAGATGGATATAAAGTTGAAAATAATCCTAAAGCTAAGAATAGTAAGGAATAGCAAACAAGAGATACATTTCCTCCAAGCCGACTGATAATCAATATTGATCGAGAACGTCTAATCAGAGCGTTGTATGCACGAGAAGACAATAAAGACATAAGTCTGTATTAAGACGACTGCTGTCCCCCTTGTTAACAGTCATGTCCGGCTTACTGGGCAAATCTTGTACTTTGTGACGTGCACGAGTGATTTGTTCCAGTTTGAATTCTTAGTTCCAGATTGATATTGAGTACATCTTGCTCATAAACGAAATATTGTTTATATCGAGTTTTCAAACTGATTTTTATATTATTTCATCAAAAGTGTTATTTGTTTTCTCTGGTTCTATCATAAACCTATGATATCATATCAGTCTAAGTCATGTTGATTTCTCTTGCAGAATTTTCGAACATAAATCGTCTTTTGAATACAACGTTTGTAGGCTCCCCTGTCAAATTGAATGTTGTCTTCATATCTACGCTGTTTTGAATTTTAATATTAAACGTCATTAAAACAATTACTTTATTTCTTACTTTAATTGCATTTAGGTTTCCGAAACATTTTTCAAGATAGTCACAGGATAAAGTTCAATCGGATCTTTGATTATAAACCACTAGTGACATTTTCCAAAGGAAGGCTGTGCTAAACTTGCATCTCGTTCCACAAAAGAAAATGCATTTAAATGAAGAAAACTAATCCAATTTCCAGACATGCTTCGGCTTTTAATAAAAAAAAATTGTGATTCTGTGCATTGCTTAGTTTTGATATCTGCGTAAATAAAATGACAATATACGTTTCCAATATTATATTTGTTAAATCAGGTGTTATGGATTTGAACGTAACTGTGTCGAAAACACAGACAGTAACACAGAAACAATCTGCGACGTTATTGCTTTACATTTCGTGAAAGCTGCAGTGATTCTATTATATAGAACTACGTTTAATTTCATTACATTACAATGAACTATAATGGTATGACGAGATTAGTTTGAAGAACACTGCTCAAGTGCCCAGTTCCATTGTCTAAATTTACAGAATCCCCGTCAGTACTTGACTGAGATAAGATCCCCTTTCATAGTTACGTGTCTCCATAAAATATTTATTTGAATAAAAGCTGGAAGGGTCTCGCAAGTGCACGAGATGACGAAAGTTCAATTTGATTTATCTGAATGTGCTGTCAAGTCGGTGTAAGGGGATCACAACATTGAAGTTGAGGCAAACCGAGAGCCCCTCAATCCTGACATCAATAACGAGCCGGAACACGAACATTGTGCAGGCAAGATTGCCAGTTAAAGCAAACAAATGGAGATTATTTTAATGGATTGAATTTTTCATATGACCTATGCTTTGGAAAGACAAGATAATACTTTCGGAAAGGTGTTTTTGTGATAACGATGTCATAAATTTAAAGCTGCTATCGGGATCCGAAACGCCATTGAGGAAATGTTGATCGAATCGTGAATACTAATCTTGAAATGAGACGAAATCAATTATTTCTTCATTCACCTTCCCTCAAAGATTTAAGCGGATGTTTTATTTTTAAAGTAACTTAAACCAAAATAAGTGTGTTAAAATGTAATCATTTTCCTGACGTCAGGTACAATATCAAACCTTTCCAAATATAGATTTACATGAGAGAGAGAGCTTTAATCACCTTGATTAAGATCATCACATTAACTGCCTTCTGAAATTATCTATTTACGTAAAACACAAGGGATCGACAGCGTAATTAAAACACATATTAAGGTCATCCAAAAAGACCCCTTGTATATGGTAATCATGCCTCACGTCATCAGGAATTGTCAGGTGAGCGGATTCTTTGCACGTCAACAAAAAACAAATTGATTTCCTCAACGATATCATATAGTGTTCGCTTGAACTTCGATTCTATCAAAGTTCGTCATTAGTTAGATGATCAGGATGCGGAATAAAGACCTACACGCAGTAATGGGGGAAAATATCACTTTTAAATTGAAATCGTTTACCTTAACGGACATGATTGCAAAAATACGTCTTTAACAAACTTAACCTGAACTGGCTGAAGAAAAATGTTAGTTGAAATCAGATGTAATTTGCTTTAAATTAATCTAAAACATGATTACTTTTGATGACGATTAAACCTGAATAATTTGGTAATATGGTTTTTTTAATTGACTTAACCTTCAAATACGTTGTATTTCTTACATGGATGTCATTGTTTTAAATTCTAATCTATCTAACTTATTATCAGACTATGAACTCAAATTATTTAGAATAACTTGCACCATTACTCCAATAGTTTAAGAATCCCCATTGACCTAATTTCGATGTTGATTGACAGTTTTCAAAATTATGTATGCGTATATTTAGCAGTGGTCTGCTCTCTATTACATTCGATCCCAGGAGAACAAACCCCATCCCCAACCATCACGTGCAGAGTCCGCTATCAACATGCCTTCATCCTTTCATCAAATTGCATCTGAATACAATCCCAGCTCGTAAAAACTGCCGCGGTAACATGAAACATTTATTCAAGCCAATTAGATTTGCAAACCCCCTTCTTATGCTCATTGGCGAATATCTAACTAAGATTGTCAAATGAAAGGTTTGATTCAATTTCCATAACCGCTTCATGAGCGAGAGTTCTGACCTGCATTTGTCGCTTGACTTGCGCCTTTTACCACGTGAGCTGAATGACAAGGAGGTCACGTGATCAAAGAAAATTTATCAAAGACCGGATGTTTATTAAAACATGAAGCATCTTTTTCAGATGTGGTTTGCTCAGTAATGACACATTCTGAGAAAGTAGTCCATCAAAATCCTTAAAAAGTCATTATAATTTTCAAGGAATCAAGTGACAAGACTTTGGGCATCGATTTTTCAAAACGTAACTGAGAGGACGTAACGGTACTGATGCATATGATTTGAAGAGGCATCTATACATTACCATATCAGGACAGAACTTTGACAATTCGTGCCTTGTCCTATCAATAGTTGTAGAAATATACATATTCATATTTGCCGAACACGTAATAGATATACCAACACTTCCCGATGTGCTACGTTACGCTACGCCTCCGGTCGAGTTATATTTGCCGAAAAAGAGCTTTCCATCCTTCTCTATGTATAAGGTCTTGACCTAACTAGAACACTATAATATTAACTATACTCTTCTAATTGTGGTTTAAAAATATATACTATATCCATATTTGGTACAAAATAGTACTTATTATTTAGTTATGTAATCTTAGGATAGTAATACAAGGGTGCAATACGGAATGCGTCTTCAAATTCCGTATTGCACGGCAAATTCCGTACTGCACGATTGCCGGGGACTACTTTTTTCGAGATGCGTCAATTCTTTTCCGTAGGTAAAATCATGTTCCTAATCAACACATCGGAATTAATGTATCTAAATGCAATGGTAGCAAACTTACTTTTTGATATGATATTGAAGAATAATATAATGAGAAATTAGTGTTAGCATAAGTAAAGAAACTGAAAATCACTTTGAAAATGAAAATCCTAAACTAAATCAGAGGACGTCGCTAGCGATACTTCGCGCTTATGACGTCATAGCCTACAACGATTATGACGTCATTTCAATTGTGACGTCGTTTGAAAGAAGCCCGTCCCTCTAGCTCCAGACATCGATTATCCGCTCCGTGACGTCACTAATATAATCGCTGCCATCAGAAGCTTTCCGGGTGGAAAAGCTCCAACACCGCACGTGCAACCAGCGAACGCTGTCGCGCTCAAAAGTGCAAGCTTCAAACTCGTAGGATTCACATTGCAACTCCGAACAACGACTCAAGAAAGAGTTCGGCAGGCCATTTTTTATTTTATTTTTTTAAGTGTCCTTTGAATTATCTAAACATATCCCATTTGTCAACCAATCGCCAATATCATGAATGATCATGTTTCAAACCAATAAACTCAACTTATATCATATTCATATGCCAAACGTTTAAAGTAAACCCTCGAACCGATTCCTTAGTTTGCAAAGTAAGCATTTGGTTCGAGGTTATCCATGACGTCTTTTCGATTGATACACGAAATCCGTGTAACAATGCCCCTGCCACTGACGGCAGGGCAACTACCGGAGAGACAATTGGAGGGAAGGCGCCCTGACTTGGAGGTTGCCCGTCCCTCGGAACCCTGAATTAAGATAAGATAAATCTTTAGTGCCTGTTAAGGAATTTGTGTTGCATTTAAGTGTCAAAATTATATACACAATATTCTTAATGAATAAAAAAACATATAAACATATATATACAAAATTTATGAAATATACAAATATTTAAAATGAACAAATAGTGTGATAGTGATAGCAATTAACGATGATTAAGAATTGAAACGGAGATGGGCACGAATGACATTTTATAGCGTTTGCTTTTGCATGTCGACACATTATACCGACGACCAGATGGTCAAATTTCAAAACATTCATGCAATTCATGAGAAGGGTCACTAACAATTTTTGACGCTAAATTTATAGTCTGTTTTTTTCATGAGGTTCATCTAATCTCTGAAAGGTACGATTAGCATTTTTCTCTCCCTGTTTGATTATCTTATTTAATTTATTTCTATTTGTATATAAACGTTTTTCTTATACAGAACTATATAAAGAATTACTTTGGAATAACTTTTATCACTTTATATTGTTTTCACACTTGAGAATATTACGTCTTACGTTTAACTCCGCAAAGTAATGAGAACATAAAAAGATAATTGAGGTATGAAATCATCAGTCGAGCGTGTTTTACGTAATCGCCTAGTTCGCATTATGTATCAATGCGCAGTACGTCGTCTCGGATTATTTAAGTAATTCAAAATTAATTTTTAAAATGTTAAAAAAGGGAGTACATGTATGTTATAAATTCAGAACGTCATACGTGTGCATTCTTCGAAATCGTTGTTCCTCGCGTCCATTACATCTACTCCTTCAATACAAACGACCCAAATACACACGTATGTATACGTTCTGTATATTTATAGTACTTATAGGCTTTTAAAGGAAAAAAATAACATAATACGTGACACAAAAGAAAGTACCATTGCTTTGTATCAATCCTCTGTAGCTCAGTCGGCAGAGTTGCTGATCTGCAACATAAAAGTTCCGGGTTTCGATTTCCATTATCGTTGTTTATAGTTATCAAAACATTAAATTATAAATTAACAAGTCAGGATATTTGCCAAAGTTGAATATCTGTTCACCTGACTAAGTGTAGATGTACAATAAAAACTAAAAAGCATTGCAAAGTCGAAACGGATAATGTTGAAATTTCACCACATAAATTGAGATTCAGTTTGCTTTAACATATTCATATGTTATACCTAATAGATAACCTTACCAAATTGGGCAGGAAATTGAAGTAACAAGGGGTAAAAATTTCGAGAAATTTTTTTTTTATTTTTCTCTGCTAATTTGAATATTCAGTGATCAACAGTTTTAGATTTATGTCATGTTTGTTCCTAAGGCAATATAATTGTACTGTTTTTTTTTCTTTGATCGAACATTTTGATCGAATTTGACCCATCTTTCTATTTAACCATGCCAAATATCGAAATTCAGCTCAAGTGACGAGAATATGGCTTGGAAATGGTATTTTTACACATGGACACTTGGTTATCCTTTGTAAGTGCCCCTTGAGTAATGTTATGGACGTCAAACCGAAACCAAATTACATGACTGTTTTTTGCACTAAGATACGTAGGTGTATCAGAAAAGTAGAGGTGTATTGTCTAAACACCTACAGATAGAACATATAAAATAGAGCTCTATTGGCAAAGAAACCTAAATGTTGAACAAAGGAAACCATAGCAATGAGACTGTAGGTGGGTTGTAATAAAAAAGACACAATGAAATGCAGATTTGAATCTAAAAATTCGTTTTCGAATACATTGACCCGATAATCATATATTCGAAAAAACATAATAAATCTGTTGATGATACGAACTAAACTAAGCTAAACTAAACAGATAATTTCTTAAATCTAAAAAACATCCCGTCTTGTATATATAAAAAATGAACCATTTTGTACTAAGCACTGAAAATCATCGATCATTCCCGGTCACCTTTAAATCAAGAACAGTCGTTTCTGTTGACCGACAAGCAGTATCATTGTTCTTTTAGATAGTCTCATATCTTTAATAAAGTCAATTTTCTTATAAAGAACAAGTCTTAGATATGTTTGATCCGTGACATGCATCGAGTGAAAGAATCACCATTTTCTGCATAACATTTTAAGGTTTGTTGCTGAAGGAAAGAACGCGTTTTCGTCACATTTAAATGAAAATATGTTCAAATAACTATACACATTCATTTTGTTTTATTAAACATATGAAATATTTAATTAAGATCACTAAGGATTACATTATCAATATAGGTTGAAAAAATCACTCACAACTCATAATCATCCTTGTACGACCTAGTTAAAAGCAGCCAATCAATACCAGCTATGTAGTGACTCAACGCTTATTTTATTACACTAACGTTATAACACCTTTACCCCAGTTCATGAAAACATTGATACCAGGCAAAGAAATAAAAATGAAATTGGACGCAATCTTGTTACGACTTCATGTCTGTTTGATGTGAGTTTAATGTGTTTGGTATTGATTTTGAAGTTCGATCCCAATGTAACTCTACATAACATAGCAGTAGGTTACTCACTTTAATACTATCTTATTACATTTGATGACACATTTTTAATTCAACCATACATATTTTTCCTATTTGTAAATGTTAGATGATCATCCATATCTGTTTTACCAAATGAAAATATATTCTTACTAATTCTGACAATGTATACCGACACAATGGTTTTCAATACCTGTTTTCATAACTTTCGTTTTACTAACATAATTATTGCTTTGAATTGCATTGAATGTCGATTTTCGATGACTTTCTTCAGTTGGCTGTGGGTCGATTTACATCTTGTTCATTCTTCATTCATGTTCTTGAAAATTAGTTGATCCCTGCTTGTTTAATTTTTAGCATGACAATTTTGCATCTGTGCTCTTCACGAAAAATAAGCTTGTCGGTTTTGTAACAAATTAACTCAACGAATATTTTCTTCATTTAACAAAATTCCACACTGTCTAAGATATGTTCTTCTGGAGTTCATTTGTCATGAACTACAAGTTAATATTATATTTTTCTCCATTTGACCAAAATATAAGTTGGTCACTGTTTTTTGTAGCTCTTTAGGGCCTGGATTTTCGAATCTCTCTTAGTGCTAAGATAGTCGTAGGACAATGTTAATGTATGGTACTAACGACAAATTTAGCACTAAGCTTCAAAAATCTAGGCCAGGTCCCCCAGTTGCCCTCTCTATACAGTTGGTTGTCTTCTCCTGGTGTGAGATGTGTCATGACCGTATGAAGACCTCACTTCCTAATGTGATCACAAGATGATAGCTTCTGATCAACTCCAGGACAAGAATCTATTAACCTCATGTCACACGTCATTAATACACGCCTACATGACATCATGCGCATGGCACTCAACCAGAGGCCTAATCATGTCTCACGCTCCATCTCACGAAAGTATTGCGGGCTGTATATCAGTGATTATCATATGATATATTACCCTAATCTTATCTCACACTCACTACATGCTAGCTACCCAAGCTGATAACTCTATCAGATAAGCGTGTAAACCGCCCACTCGGCCGCGCTGACGGCTTTATGAATGATTTGAAGGCCTTATCGGGATTGGAGGTTCGATCCGAAAATGGGATTCTTTTGAAGCCCAAGGAATATGATTTTTGAATGTTGCTGACCATAAAAAGCTGAAATTTTATGGACTCGCTTCTAAATTGCTTCTTGTTACGTAAGTGCAATGATTTCATATCATGCAGGTATTACGGCCTCATCAAGGCACGTTAGCTGGTTTACACTAAGCACATGGGGACGATTAGCTGGCGGGAAAAGGTTAAGGGGAGATGGGCACTCGTTAGGTGGCGGGATAATCGACAGGGTTAACTGAGCCATAAAGCAAGCAAGTTTAAAGACAAGAGACAGATTGATGTTAGAGCTGATCACCAGGTGGCCCTCATCATACACACATCCACTCACTTTCAAAGCTATTCATCTTCAACACTTTACCGCTAAATTGAATCATAGCAGGGCAAAGCAATATCAAACTATATTGTGTTGAAGCCGTTATGTTAAGGTATTTATCAATAGCTATCAATGGGATAATATAGGGACAAGCAGGCGATGACTTCACTTCATATCACAGCCCCTCTGACGTGGGACCTTCTCCCATTCTCTTATTGAGCGGTATTTTATGACTAAAATGGATCTCCTTTGCCAGCAAATGGCCTGTGATTTACAATGTAACTCTGTTATCGCGTGTAAATGATTGGGGGACTTTCTAAACTGTAATGAAACCTATCGGGGACACATACCAGTAATGACGCTTTAACGGTGAAAAAATCCCCAGCAATTATTCCACTGCAGAGGTGTTTGGAAATAATGACCCGATGTTCTTGAATGTTGTTATCCTTGTTCCAAGTTAAGAACGGTCAGCTGGCACGATGGAGTCCGCTGGCCCGGTCATAAAGAAACACATACGAGCAATATCTCCGTCACCACCGAAACACCAAACCGGATATGACATCATTGTCAACGTGACGTGGCACCGTGTATCGTGCACGTGCATGGTGGACGGAAGTTAAGTGCACGTGCAGCAACCCCGGATGCGACACTGCAATGTCCAGTTACCTAGCGTCCATTCTGGACTTCAGCAAACTATGGCTTCTATTTAAACCCGTCTTGGAACAAGAGAGTAATGAAGTAAGATCTCACCTTGACAGTTTTTAACGAAAGTAGAGTGTGATTTATATTTTCCTTTGTAGTTTCAGTTTAAAATTTCAATTATACCAATCACTGGTACATTTTTAAAAAAATTTCGAATGGATATTTTTCAAAACACATTTGACTAATTTGGTATTTTCATCCTGATTCGTGAGAGATACGGTTTTCATTGCACGTTTCTTTTCAGCATTTTCGAATGGCATGCGATGCTGTGGTCAACATAGATTACCTGGTCAGCAGAGCGAAGGGATTTAACTAAGAAATCGATTCCCAAACTTTTTATGTTTTTGAAGTTGCAAGTTACCAATGTCATCCTTTGATACAAATGTACCGTGCATATTAATGATTATATCTCTATTTTTGGTTCACGAAATAGTTATGACAAATATATATAGCTCATGATATGACTATCCTTTAATAGGATATTTTGATCTGTTCTTGTTCTTGAAGTCGATACTTTAACGTCTTCAAGACATGTTACTTTAACAATACATGATCCGGTATATGAATTGTACTCTTCACAATAACCTGATCTTTTCAAGCACAACAAAGATGCGGACGTTCAATCACTGTTGTTATATGCATTACTTGGTGTTGTTGATTGTCTCTTCATGAACAAAGTAATATGCTTAAAAGTCTAACAAAGTATTTCTACGTAAAATTGAAACGATAGTTTGTTTAAAAACACGACAATGTTTGAGCTTTTTTACAAGACCAAATTAAAATTGTATTCATCTACTTACGATCATTTTCAAGTCTCACCAGAATGTCAACGCCTCCCATATGAAATACAGCTTAATCCTGATTAGGTCGATAAAGATAAAGATGTTTTAATTGACAATCGAGGTTTGTGCTTGATGCAAAGCAAATTCAAACATATACATGCTTAGAGTAGGACACTCACTAGTACAATGCTATCATATTTGTGTCAATAAACTTAATTGAGGCATTTTGATTTTTAAAAATATCATCTGTATTTACCGGTGTTTCAGTTGAAGGTCAAGTTCATGCTTTTTATACAGAACATTCCAACAATGTTTATAACCTTACATTAGTAACACTAATACGAATGGACACTAATTTAAGACAGGTAGCATATTTATGTTAACGTTCTTGACTGATGCTCTTTGTTATCTAAGTATACACCAGTATGTTCTTGTAATTCAATATTCAGTCACTTTTAGTCGATTTCAATAATTCATTTTTCAATATTGACGTCATTTTTACACAATTCATGCATGATTCAGAAATGAAGACTAGAGGAAGCTTCTGAGCGATCTAGACTTGCTTTACTCTCATCAATTAAATATTTTTGCTTTAGGATCTGGATGACAGACTAGTGATCCAAATGACCATGAGTTTTACTCTTTTCATATAGTAACTACAAACCGTACGGACATATCAATAATACAGTGGTTGCTGATTCAACTTTTTGTTTGGGAGAAGTGCGGCATGTAGAAGTCAAATTTAAAGTATAACTCTTGAATTTGATACTTTTAGATGAAATAAAAGGCGTGTAAATTTTGCTGAAGTTAATATCCCTGCCATAAACATTTTGCATGCATTTACCATACACAAGACATACGATTCTCAAGTTGATAACGTATGTAACTCTTTTGGTAGGGGTGCGCACCCCCTCAACCTCTTCTGATCCGTCATGATATATAAATCACTAATAGTTCTGATTATTAAGTGTCTGAGTATCTAGTATACACCTGTATTTACCTGTGTTCCAGCTGACGGACGAGGAGCGCGTGTTCCTGAACGCTGCCTACCTGGGAGATGTGGGGATCGTGCGTCAGTCCCTGGAGGAGAGCGGGGAGTCGAACCTCAATGTCAACTGTGTGGACTACATGGGCCGCAATGCGCTCCACCTGGCCATCGACAGCGAGAAGCTGGACGTCATCGAGATCCTTCTGGACAACCTGTCCTTCACGTGCATTGAGGAGGCACTGCTCCACGCTATCAGCAAGGGAGGGACTAAGATTGTTAAAATCGTCATCGAGCATCCAAACTTCATGGCTGGGGAGGACAGGTTACGTCGTATGGCAGGTGGAGAGGCGTTTTTCAGAACGGAGGAAAAGTCCCAGTTCCCCCCAGATATTACCCCATTAATTCTAGCCGCCCATTATAACAACCACGAGATTATTCAAATGTTCTTATCACGGAACCATACAATAGAAAAGCCTCATCCAATCTCGTGTAAGTGTAGTGATTGTGTTGCAAAGCAGAATTATGATTCCTTGAAAAGATCAAGGTCACGTTTGAACGCTTATCGTGCGCTGGCGAGCCCTGCATATATGGCCCTTTCAAGTCCTGATCCCATCATGACGACCTTTGAACTCAGACAGGAAATGATGAAACTAGCGGAAGTGGAAAAAGAATTCAAGGTAAGTGTCATAAACTTTGTTTATTTGACTCCTTATCCGACCCGCGTCTCTTTGATGCAAGTGTTAAGTACCGTGTTACAGCACAAGTAAGCGTAATGTGGTAATTGAGTCTTCTTATGGATGGTCTCCCGAGTACGCCGTGTGGAAGTGTGATAATGTCAGTGTGTGTATTCTTTCTGACAGCATCAGTGTCTCTCTGATGTTTATAGCACCACATTTGCATCAATAGCCAATAGAGTCTGTGAATAAACACTTAACTCTTCGTACTCTTTCAGATGTTTTCTTGGACATAATTCATTTCTCTCGGGACATAAAAAGCAGAAAAGTAATAAAAAGAAGTTTTTTCTTCACATAGAACATGCATAACAAAATAGACCCGACAAATTGACGTCTCCTAAGGTTCATGTTTTACATGAAATTATCGTCTTTGTTTGCATGTTCCTTCACTCTACAAGTTTGTGGCTATAGGTCCTACCCTCTGGCAATCCGTTATGTATTCTTTTAGTGTTTGTTGCAGCGTCTTAAAAAGGAACTTTGAAAAAAGTTGGAATTCTATTCGCTCTTTGACGATTCGATTCGTCATGTTTTGCGATGTTATGTATGTCAATATGGAATAAACTAATCATACATCTCATGAAAGATTATTAATCACTGACATCATAAGATGGTAAGCGGCAAGGGAATGACCAAACGAAACTGTATGCAAATTGATTGAGATGTCAGCATTCACCTTCGATCAGTTACCTTAGTTTCTAAGTGTTTTCTTAGTTTGAAACTCTTTAAATATTGCAGTATTTATGTTTTAATGAGATATAACCTAAATCAATCATAGAGAAACTAATTATTTTGTTTTAATGAGGAGCAAAAACGTATAAGATTTTCAACACATTTATTGATTATGTTCAACCTTTCCTATAGATTTGTTTAGCTTTCAATTATCTTTTCATCCTCCATAAAACTTAAATTCTTGTAGCTCAAAGACATGACCGTTCTCTTCTGGAAGGCACCACAAAGAAATACTATAAAGAAAGAGGCCAATTCCATTCCAAATGCTTTTCATGAATCTTAGATGAATGGAATTAAGATTATTTTATTCAATCAACAGTTTTCTTAAACTTGTAAGTGCGTGGATGTATCAGAGCAGGGTTGGCTTTGGAAGAACATCAACCTCGTGATCAATGATTTCTGACATTAGCTTACTTTTTCCACATTTATCTTGAAAACTACATTGGTTTGAGTTAAATTGACTTCATCTAATCACAAATTACTCTCAAATTCGATTCGATTTTGCCTTCAGTGAAGAGTATGAAGGAGAATCTGTTGCCATTCCCCGATGGTGGTTAAAGGTGGAATAAGATGCGAGACATGGTTCTAGATGTAGACAAAATCGTGTGAGGAAAGAACCTCATCGATAAGTTTGGTATTTGAAGAAGTAGGGTTGCGACTTTTATTCCAAGATGTTCAACACATCCATCTCTTGTCGAAAACGGGTCCTTTCCAGATCTTAATCGGGGAAATTTGGAAGGAAGTGAAATCAGACCAGAAAGAATTTCTCGAGGTTTAGTTGATGTTTATTTTTATCAAAAACGATGTATTAGACAATGTTTAGGGATGGTGTTTTTGTCCGGGTAGGAGGAAATAGGCTAAGTTGTTAAATTTGTAATAGTTCAGCACGAGGAGAGGATGTTAGTCCTCAAGATGTTGTCAGTTGCAATATTAGAACGAAGTGGATAGGTTCAGTCTTCGAGGAAGTAAGGTCAGGAAACTTCAGTGGTGAACTCAAAAGAAAAGAGGTGATGTGGTAAGGTGGTTGTTAGGTCTCAATGTTACGAAGTTTCGTCAAGGGTAGGATAAGTTAGGATAAATTGTCAGTTTTCGTATAGTAGAGGTGATGTGGGGAAGAGGTCGTTAGTCCTAAACGTTACGAATTTTCGTCCAAGGTAGGATAAGTTAGGATCAGTTTTCCTATACATTTAGTAGAGGGAGTTAGTGCTCAAATGTTGTCAGTTGCAAGATTTGAATGAAATGAATAGGTTCAGTCTTCGAGGGGGTAAGGCTAGAAGGCTCCAGTGATGTTGGGAAGGATCGTCAGTCCTCAATGAGTGATGACCACTGGATAGAAGGTGTGGAGGGGGTTGGGAGGAGTCACTCCATGAGTGGTGAGGGAGTGGATGGACCAGTAGGAAGATCAGAGTTCAATGAAAGATCAGACCAATGGTTTGGGGGTTATGGAAACGATTAGCCTAAATATCGATTAGTCACACAGCTTTCGTGTCAGGCCGTCATAATTTACTCTTATACTCTTATAGTTATGATTATAGTTTTACTCAAATATAAGCAACATGCTATGCAAGAAACCGTCCCCAAACTTTGATAGATTTATTTTTAGTTATGTAATGTCATGAATATCTGCATTTCATGTTTAAATCGAAGTCTAAGCTTTCTCATTCTGTAAACGAAAAAAACCACAATTAATAGAGAATGCAAAAGTTAAAAATCACGTGATCTAGTTATTTATGCAAATGCACATTACACAAGGGTAAAGTAAATACTAATATTTAATGACCTCAATAATCAGAATCTCTATTTGAAAAAAAACAACCTTGAATATGCTTCAACGTAGAACAAAGTTATTACCTAATAATTTCGGAAGAGGTCAACAAATAATTATGTTGTGGTATATTGGACAACCCCAGAGTAGAAGAAAAGTTGGTTCTTTGTCGCATAAAGATTTTATGTTTGCTTACTTTAGGCCAACGTTAACACTTTCACTTCTATTCCATTGTCGGGCATGCGTCTCCGCATTAATGCAACAGATACCTTATAAAGGTGAATTCAGAGCTATCGTAAAGATCAGGGAACACACGTTAATTTCACGTCACATATTTTCAATAACACCGGGCAGTGACCAAGCTTTAAAACATAAGATGTTTGTTAATATTTCAAGGTTTTTTTCACCGAATACACAACTCAGTTTATTGATGAACACGACTATTGAGTATTTGGAAGCTCACGTATGTTATTACTTATTGTTCAACCATAAGATTATTCACAAGTTTGATCTTTGTATTATGCCATAATACTTATTGTTTGAAAACTTCATGCTGCAAATAAACCTAAAACATTTCCTTGCAATAATTGCCATTCGACATATTGATTATTTTGATTGTTTTGTTTTGAAGATTATCATCACGAAAGAGTGTACAACTCACACGTTGTGCTGTAATAAGCCTTTATGTCCATATGGTTTTGTATTTATCGACTAGACCATATTCAACGTTATGAAGTCTGGTATTTTAAGTGGATTTTTGAGCGCGTGTAGCGTTGATATTTAAAACAGTCATGCTTTCAGATTAGATATTTTCAATATCAAGAGCTGTTTGTGTAAGTTTCAAGATGGTGTAATGGCGGTCAAAAATGCCATGTATGTTTGCGCTGATTGTTATCATAGGGCATAGGAAGTTATATACTTTTACCTGAGCTTCCTAGCTTTGAAATATAAAATGCTTTATTAGGTTAATCTGTAGAAGTATTGTTTTGTTGTTAACCGTGGCTTCATATGGTCATCAAGATTGTTTGTACTTATCAAATATTTATGACATCGTAGTTTATACTCAAAGGTGTTCACAAAAAATGGCCGTCACTGGATTTTATGTGAATCTTCATACTTTGTCCTCTGACTATGATTGGCTGATTGGCTTGTGTAATGAGATTTATGACACTATCAAAATAATACATTTAGCAATAACAAACAATTATCGGTGAAAATTTTAAAATATAAAATTAACAAAACACGTGCTACTGCGCCTTTAAATACCATGGATCTTGTGTAAGTGGCGCTAACTTGAAACGACTTCCAACCATTTTAATTTAATGCAAAAGATATTCAATACCGATTGATATATATTATTCATAACTATGTTATTTCATATTGACTATGTAAGAAATATTCTTATCTAAGTGTTCCATCCGTTTAATGTCTTGAGGGCTTATTCTCGCTGCATGCCATGCATTAATTTGATGAGTGATGAGGACTGTTATATGAGTGATATATTGTTGGTAAATATGGACCAAGGAATCAAGTGGAGTGAGTGATGACTGGTATTCCCTGATTCCCAATGTATATATTGCATCGTTTAGTAGTCATTGGCTTTCATCGCTACCAAGTATGAGACTGGACTCAACAAGACCTCTGCTATTTCATTAATCAGGAATCATTGATTTTCTCATTTGGATTCAGATGTTTATTTTGGTAACTTTCCGTTGGTTCTACATGAATTGATACATCCATTTAGTAATTCTGATGAAGTTGGGTCTGAAAGTAGACCCTTAGACAAGCAGGGTCGTCATGATCTTGTAGAGCGATTCTGAATC
Organism: Steromphala cineraria; assembly: GCA_916613615.1. NCBI lineage: Eukaryota > Metazoa > Mollusca > Gastropoda > Trochida > Trochidae > Steromphala > Steromphala cineraria. Next base: position 73,999,783 of record OU744721.1, read on the forward strand.
ATTCAGCTGACGTACATGTAACCACATAGTCTTCATAACTATTAAGTGTCTTCAATTTTAGACATATTTAACATAAAAAATATACTCCAATTGTTATAAATCAAAGTTTTTCTTCAGGAAAGCATTATTCTCTACGTCATTGTTTTTTCTTCAGCGAAACACTCAAGATAGGTGATCATTAGAAAGTATCGGTTAGATGAATACCTTGCATCTTGAAATATGCCATCGTCTTGAAACTTGATATATATTCACCGAATGATTTGTCTGGGTCGTTCTAACTTGAAAATGACATTTATTGTTTGTCATATTTGATGAAGTTTCACAAAAAAAAACATTTTAAAAATGTATGACTTCATCTTCGAAGAGAAGGACTGGGGCTGTTGTTGAACTTCGTTAAAGTCAACAGTTTGAGTATTCAATGCAATCAATACGTAAATAGCAAAGGCACCGGAATGAACCTTTTGTCGAAAACCCATCTACATATCTACATAGTCTATAATAAATAATACACAACCAATATAGAGAACTTGACTTTAGTACAACGTTTTACTTGATGATATAGATTAGTAACCGTTTCTGTCTACAAGCGAATTCTATTTTCTTTATACATCATTTTCATCTAATTTCAAGTTCTCAATTAACTTTTTAATTTCTATTTTTATCAATACATGGCAATTGCGATAGTGAAGAAATGTAATATAAATATATTTGGAATCAAACTATTTGCACTGAAACGAATCGAACTGTTCGGGTCAGGCAACACCGCCAGCAACGTCTATACTAGCACCTTACCAACTATTCACCTTTCTCCATCTGTTCCTCTTGATTCTGTTCTTCTAGCTTGATTTATTCTAGATTTATAATAATAACTGGTTTTCTGTTAGTTACCAGCCTGTTATTTAAGCAGAAATTCTGTCCGCATGTTCTTTTTACAATATCTAAAAATATCGAAACACTTTACTATTATGTTTCTCCTGAATATTTTGTCACGTCATCAATTTCCACGCTGTACCTAAATCCACTCAGTAGGGGTTCAGACATGTCAAGAACCGTTCATTTCAGACAAACATTGATCTAAATGAGGAAGTTATTTCCCCAAATTGTCCCCGTCTAAACGGCTTAACTGTGCAGAGTTGCCTCATCTCTCCAGTAATGTGTTTGTGTGGCCGAGACGGTGCTAACGTCTTCATAAAGAGATCCGTAATTTTCTATACCATGGTTCAAGTGTTTCTACTAACTCTTCTGTGAGTCCTGTAAGATCCAAATATAGAGTCTACCGGCGTGAAAATGTCTCTGAAACTATTAAAACTTGCATTATTTATTAGGAATCAATTCTTACTCCTAAATGATTTTATCACACCAAGAAAATATACTTCCAGAAATAATCCGTCTTATAAAAGGCACACTGCTAGTAAGACAGATCTTTAAATGTTGATCATGAGTTATGTCACTCGATTTTCATTTTTGTGGTTTGAGGAATGAAAAGCATACCAATTTGCCTGGAGAACAACTTCTTAATAGTTAAAATTGAGCAAATCCTAATTGTCTTTTATATTCCACTTGAAATTGTCCTTCAAAGACTTTCAAGTACAAAACGAAATTTATTCATTTTGTCCAAATCGGTTGTATTTTTGTGTCTTTTGGGAATCCATCATGCTTTAGAAATTATTGCTTGAGCATGGTAGTATGATAGTGAGAAGTGTTCTATCATGTAGGATAAAGCGGTTGAGGGAAAGGATGACAGGCGGCTTGTTGTGCCTCTGTGATGTTGATTCCTTCCTCTTGTTTCCCGGGCATCACTGAATACTAACTAGGCCCATCAGCTTTCTTATTACGAAAATAAATTCGGCGTCACAAACACAATCGCCTTTTGGTGATAGTCATGCGTTCTGGGACGTGCCTTGTTTTAATGCTCGTGTTTGGAGACCTAGTTCCCATCATTTGATGTCAAAATCGAATAATTCAATTGTTGTCCAAATCATAACTTATCCGTCGAGTACGTTTGTTGTTTTCCTTGTTACATGAGTAAAAGATCTACTTTAGTAAGTAACATCATGTTATTGATTTATGATGATCTTTTCATGAGTTATAATGTTAAAATAATGTCTTTTATTCTTGGATATTGACAATATTGTATAATGGTATCTCATTATGAGATGGGTGATATACAACCGTTGATTACTTTCTTTGCAGACTTCATAAACTTATATTAAGCGATGATACCGTACGAAATATTAACCGTTGAAAAAAACCTTGCTGAAATGTCATGTTGGTTCGATGTGACATCGCCAGTTGGCAGTCTGGACCGCAATACGGTCATGGCTGGATATAACTCTTAGACGTTGTCTTCGTTTCTTATAATTTATTTGTCTCATGACATTTAACATCATCACTCTCATATCCAAAGTATATGTTTGTCTATAGGTCAAATTAAATATCACTTCATAAATCTTGGCGCACACTAGAACTCTTACAGGTACATTGAGGGGCGTGGCACCAGACACAAGTATATATAACATCTCGGTAAGGCGAGGTCTAGTCAAGTTGTCTCATTGCGAACATTCAATCTCGTCATAGTTGTTGCATTGCTACTTGGTTTCTACCATAGCTGTCGATGTAAGATGAAACATGTAAGTACCATTTCTCTTTGGCTGTACCAGTGCTTCATCTTCTAGTGCAGGTAATCAGTTAAATCTATGACTTAAAACCATTTGCATTGCATTTTGAATGAACAAAGAAGGTACCATCTGTGAAAATATGTTTTATCTATCTCTCTATCTATCTATCTATCTATCTATCTATCTATCTATCTATCTATCTATCTATCTATCTATCTATCTATCTATCTATCTATCTATCTATCTATCTATCTATCCACCCATCCACCCAGCCACCCATCCATCCATCCATATATCTATCTATCTATCTATCTATCTATCTATGTTTCTACGTTACTCTGGGGTTTTATGAATCTGAATTACAGTTTTGTGAAAACTGTCGAACACACACAGGTTGTAGACTTTACAGAAGTTTCCTTGTTTTCTCCAATGTCATAACTTTACTCCTGTTTCATTCTGCATCTCCTTGTCGTCAGATTGAGCACTTCACACTTAAAGACCGACCAGTCAATTAATTTATACATTTTATATTTAAGCAATAAAACAATGTCCTCAAAAAGCAAAAAATTAAAACTTTAACTAAAGAATAGCTAAATAACATTACCTATTCAATGTAATTGGTTTCTAAGAAGGAATACCTGATCAAATTTTATAATTCTTACTGATGAACTTTAAACGGCTAAAGCCTCAAATAATATATGGTCTATAGATTTAATCTTTAACTTGTACCGTTTGATGCCTGTTGGATTCACCCGAAGTATTGTTTAGGGTCAATAAAAGAGGCCAATGACCTTTTACTTGATAACGACGGAAAAACAGCTTGAAGAGTTTCACTTATCTTTTTAACCTCCCTCTCTATTACTCATACCGTAGAAGAAAGAATTGTTCGTGGAAGTTAAATTGTAAATTAGATTGTTAAACATCTACTAACCGAGACCTTACCACTTCTCGATTTTCGTTCAAAGATTTTTCAAAAATATAAAAGCTGGACTTAATTTTTGTTAATTTGTCCAATAAACATCTTTAATTAGCCTTTCATTTAGATAGCGTAATCATCGGCTGTGAAAACCCCACCTTAGTTAGGGGCCATAAAACTCGCGCGCGTGTGACGTAATAAACAGACTATACAGAGTAACGTATCATTATTTCAACTGAAATACCGCCTAAATAATTGTTTAATTACCATTGATGTGGATATATTTCTTACACCAAATATGCTTAGTAGTGTTATGTCGTCACATGACTTATCTAACTGAGTGGAACACATTTCTGAAAATCGTTAATTATTTGGGGTTTTTTGCCTGTGGTATTGTTACGATAGATGTATAGATAACGAGGCTGATTCTGTTTATGACGTCACAAAATGGGGACGTGACCAGCATGCATTCACTTGTTTGTTGTCAGGTCTAAGCGGCCCATCAAAAGTGGCTTTCAAAAACGGCTTTCATTACCAAACTGGACATATTTGAGTAGCGACCTTTAACGCACTATACAATATTGTTATCAGACTTTCTATATTCCAAAGCAAAGAGTGACATATGTTTGTGGTTATGTGAACTTTAAACTGTTGTTATTGCTTGTAAGGTATTCTGACTCGATTGATACATGTAGGTCTCGGTTTTTTAAGCCGTATTGGACCAGTAGTTCTGTTTTGGCCTAGTTTAATGATATTGGCTACTTGCAATATTGTCTAGGCCCTATATATATATATAGTTGTGTATCGGTAAGCTTGCTGGTTTGTCATGCCAAAGAACCGGGTTCAAATCTAGGTGGTAACACCAAACATTTGAGACCTGATTTTTAACTGTGTTGTGTCCTTGGATAAGGCACTTTATCCACATTGCACCCAGTCCACCCTGATGTGCAACTTAGTGTGAATACGGGGAGTCAAACTGGTCATGCGAAGCGAATAGTAGCTGCTTTGACAGTACAATTCATTTAGAGTAATAATGTACATCCAGTTTTTGGTGGTTGCGCGGGATATCAGGCTTAAACGTTGGCCTTACTATTATCATAATGTTTCTGAATAAATATCCTACTGTTGATAAGTATTTCCAATTGTGACTATATATGTGTGTCTGTGTCTGTCCCAAGAACGAGTACCTGAGCCTGGTGGACCTGTGTATGAACTTCGCCTGTGAGCTGATGGACCTGTGTCGAGGGACCCAGGAGGTGGAGGCTGTGCTCAGCGAGAGCGGGGAGTCCTGTCAGAGAGACCCTCTAGCTAGACTCAAACAGGCCATCAGATACGAGGAGAAGAAGGTAGGTCTTCGGATTCTCACATACGCACTCATGTCCTTGTCACTCTAGCCTTATACTCAGTTTATTACCAAAACCCCAGCTCTTACAGTCCAAAAATCTCCTCTAGATAGACGCCAACAGACCAACAGAACCGAGGCTATCGAAGCCGTATACTCATGCCATAACCACCAGTTCTTCTCTAAATCCTGGGCAATTGAGATGTTTAGGAAGGCTGAATATAATGCATACAAATCAAATTATCCAAATTTGATAATAAATTTATAACTTCAGATATTAAAAGGGGTATATTGTCTTCAATTCATAACCTCCTTAGTACCATCTGTAACGAAATGAACAAAATCAAGGCCACATTGTTTATGCCTTTAAAGGGGCAGTAGCACGTTTTTTTATAATTTTATATTTTAAATATTTCACTCATAATTGTAAGTTAATGCTAAATGTATTATATTGACAGTGTCAACAATCTCATTACACAAGCCAATCACCCATAGTCAGAGGACAAAGTATGAAGATTCACATAAAATCAATTGGCGGCCATTTTTTGTGAACACCTTTAATTCATTTTGAGTAAGAAAAAGGAGTCGCATGGCTAAACATTACGTTATATAGTTGAATTATTACTTCTTCATTTAGTTTAAATACATTGTCTTTCAATTGGAACCATTTATTTTCATATTCCTGACATCACCTTATATTCCCCCTAAAAACGTGCTACTTCCCCTTTAAGGCAGAAGGAAAGCTACAAAAATCGTTTGCCCTTTTTACTTGTTGACGAAGCATTGTGAGTACTGCAATTGAATTACTATTACTTTCGTAGGAATGTCCAGACATACATGTATCGGTTACTATTCACCAGGCGTTGTTTGTCTCCTGGTGTGGTTTCCATTGTATAGCAATATAAATCTTGAGACCGATTAGACGAAAGTTCAGATCTAGTAAGAATGCCAGAGGGCAAACCGAACAATGATTGACATTAATCAGTTATTTATGAAACATTTGAAGATAATCAATATCAATGCGTTATTTGTAATTTTGTCTCACATAACTTTAGTTAACTTATTCAGATATGTTGAAATCTGTCTGATACAAACAGGAAAAACACACTTACTTTGTTGACATGAAATAAAGTATTCTTTTCACATTTTTATAAATGATAATTGCTGTCATATCATGTAAAAGCGCTGCCTAGCTTTTTTTATTGGCACGGATTTATATCATATTTATTTGTAATACATATTCGTGTTTTGCGAAATAGATCCATAATATAATTGCTAACATTTAAAACAGTTATAATGGTTGTAAAGGGTCAAAATCAAATGGCTTCATTCACTAACGAAGTGCGTTCAAATACGCATATTCGCAATAACATTTTAATGGCACGTTTTCAGTCAATGGGCATAGGAGAATTGCAGATAGAATTTATAACCTTTCACACAATCCATTTTTCTACACAGATGTACATACCTCGGAGAAAAGGGAATCTGTCTGTTATTTTGGATTGATGAAACGTCATATACTTATTACTTTCTATCCCCTCTTCCCGTTTCAGTACTAGGTAACATTACCACTGATCTCTATCCTATCACTGGTATGTTCTATTGGTTGCACTTGAAACTTTGATTAGATAGATTCATGATATATGACGGAAATAACTTTTCTCTTGTCAAAAAGATAGAATTTTTATACCTTTTGTTCATTTTGATTCTCTTAATGAATTTTAATTTGTTATGCCCCCGCCATATGTGGCAGGGCCATATTGGATACCCTCGGTTGTCCGTCCGTACGTACGTAACCACTCTATACAGGGTATCGTTTATCCACTTCTCCTCAAAAACCGTTCAACAGATTTAATTGAAATTGCACACTTGGCTTAAGGGTGTGCATCTCATATTTGTTTTTCAATTTTGGATTTTTAAAAAAAATTCTGACATGGTTAACCTTAGGTGAATTTTGGGGCAAGTGAAAGCTCATAGTTGTGTGATAGGGGGTGTTGTTTATCCACTTCTCCTAAAAAAGTACTGGATAGACTGTACTGATCTTTCAAACATGCTTTAAAGGTATCCTAAAGGTGTGCATCTTGCATTTTGTTTTTAAAATTTGTAATTTTCTACATTTTAATGGATGTTTGAACTTGAATGAAGCTAAAGGTGTGCATCTCTTATTTTGTTTTAAATTCAAATGGTTGAAAACATTGAGGGCGTTTTTATTAGCGGGGCATCTGTGTCCCATGGACACACATTTTCTAGTTTTCTATTTGCAACTGAAGTGAATAATTTTATGATGGTGATGGGGATTGCCAAATGTCCCCTTGAGGTTTTCAATTTTTATCAATGATATGAGAGGAAACATGGAGTAACTTTAGCATTCTGAAAATTATCATTATTTTGTTTGTTGACGTTATTGCAGTTAGGGATATATGTGTTGTTGCAAAGAAGAGTAAACCTTGTGTCTGAACATACTGATAGATGGAAGTTAACAATGATCATTGTCAAGTGTAAAGTTTTGGACTTTAGTAAGGGTTATTAATTACTTTAATGTGAAATGTTTTGGTAGAAGGGATCCAAGATGTTAGAGGTTGAATATTTTAATAAATTGTCCGACCGTCTGTAAACTGTGTGCACTTTCCTGTAGTATATCTGTATCATGGGCCATTACGAAAAGCAAAACAGGTAAAAAAACAATCAATTACAACTACACTCAGGGGCAAAAGAAACGATACCAACTTTTCAAAAGAATACAAAACAAAATTCAGTTGTAAATGAAATGCGACTACGAGCCCTTGTGATAGGCACATCAGTTGTGAAGAAGTGCTCACAATTTCAAACATCAAAGTATAATACTTATAAATGTATGACTGTTCAAATACACGAGGGGTCAAAAAACAGCTTTTTCGATGTTATTTTTGGTCATAATCTTTGGAATTGGAATAAAATAGTTATGAAATTTAAAAATCTATAAAATCTAAGATGTTATCAATATAAATAACCCTTGTAGAAGTTAATTTGTTCACGCAATTGGCCTGTATTTTGGTTTAAAAACAAGAAACAGGGCCATTTTCACTATCCTATCTCGTCTAGTTAAGGAGATTTTTTAACAGCGTTTTTTGAAAGGCTTGTTTTCAAAAGCGTTATCAGATATAGCTCTGAAATTAAAAACTTAGTTCAGTTAGCTCTTGAATACATGAATTAACCCTGTTTCAGCCGTAACTATCAATCCTAGTAGATTAACCTATCATGCATATTATATGGTATCGTTTCTTTTGCCCTTGAGTGTATTACTTTTTTGCATAGTGTTAACAATATGGGAAACTATACCCTGTCTGAAATACTTAAAAGGCATTTAGAAGTTGGTGTGGTAATACAAGACAAATGTTATGGATAACAACTTCTTTATTGATTTCCATGTTTATAAATACCATACTGGATATTTCATTATCAGTCACCTGAAGAAGGGGCAAGAATTGGCCCAGAAACGTCTTGAGAAATCAATAAAGAAGTTGTTATCCATAACATTTGTCTTGTATTGTATTCCCTGTCTGTAAATTCAAGCTGTCGGTGACGAAAGTATGAATGAATACTTAGTCCACGAGTACTTTCTTTCCATAAATATTCGCACCACTACTACCAGGCTATGATTATATCGTCATCTCATTGTATAAATACAATTAATTCAAACATGTTGTTTACGCGGACTCTTCCTGTTAAGAAGACAACTAAATTACAGATGTCTGACCTGCTTCCTCAATTAACGAGTCAAACCAACATCATCAACAAATTATTTCTAAATGATAAACTCTGAAATGTACAACTATCGATGTACGTGTAGGTCATTGTAGGATAATAATCCAAATAGTATACACAAACTAACAAAAAGGGCTTACGTTTGAAGCATTGTGATAATGAGATAAGTCATGTTGCTCAGTTCCTATATATTGTTGTTCCTATATCCATACGCTTCATTCGCAACATCATGGCTTTATCCATCCGACCTTCCGATTAAGGTCATTTATGGTTTTCTATGACATTACTTTTCGCTTCAACCAAGTTTACTGCTGGTGTAGAAATGAACATTTTATAAAGTTTCCAGTCTGATTAAAATGGACCGTGTTCTGAATATTTGCTTTTAAATATTGTCTGTCTCGGGTTTGAAGCAGGAGAGATATCCTCTCCGCCACGGTCTGAATACACTCACCTTTATCGCATGTTTCCGACGTAACCACATCTAACCAATCGCAAGGACGGCGGCAAAAGCTTTTGATATCATGCTAGAGGCAGGTAACTCCGGTATATCTTTCGTTGAACATGATCGCCGCTAAATGATTTTTAAAAACGAAGAAGTGATAAGATAGCTAATGACTTGGTTTTGTCTGCGCTAAAATGGTTACAGAAATGCGATTAGGCTGACTGCATTTAGACCTTGGCGTGGTGGATATCAAATCTTGATTATAATATACACAATTTTCTTTTTACTTATTCCTCAGAGCATGGCTGATTTGAATTGGACTGATATAGTTTCGTGCCTTACATGACAATACAAATTCCTCAACAACTCATTTTGGTGAATGTGATAAGTCTAAGTCAGTCCACCTGGTTGAGAGACTCAGTCAGCCATTTTAGTTTAAGCATTGTGGTTTGATCTTCTACTAGTTCAAATCAATCCAAAGGACGTTTTTATCTCATTTCTTGCCTATGTCGGTTTCATCACGGTCCAAAATGTCCCTTTTCAGACTCTCTTCATTTGTTCAGAAACTAAAGACCAATTTTGTTCAAAACCTTTGTCTAAAGCCTAACGATCACCGACTGCCTGATATCCGGTATCTGTGTACTTCAGCACAATACACGTAATCATACAAGATCACTATCGACTGTGGGCCTCCATCATCATTTGCTTCTTGATCCGGTTTTCATTTAACTATTGTGATTGTATTTCATACTGGAGATCTATCAAGATCACAGCTTGTCGCTCTCTAACTTGCAGTCTGTGTGCAGCGTTTGATGTAACAATCCGTTAATTAACGTGTCTTCACTGATTCTCGTCTTCGTATCGTATTGAGTTGTTCAGGTTTACCAACTTTAAATCTGTCTTCATTTTGCCTGCTAATTGACGTTTGATGCTAACATCAAACATTTTGAGTCTATTTTATTTCAAGAGGATTAGGCGAATTGAGGAACGGTGTCTTTCAGATAAGATATATTTGTGTTCTGGGGACTTATTTCTATTTGTTGCATCTTGCCTCCATGTTGATACTAACTCAGGATTTCAATGTCTGATATCTATTTAGGAGCGTTTATAAGCACGCCTACAATACTTTGAAATAATAAGATTCAAACATAAATGTATTTCGTGCCTTGCATGATATTTTTGAAGAGCTTAGAAATGACAGTGTAGTTAACATCAAACAATCGTATGTATATAATGGCAGGATTCTCGCTGAATTCAGGAATTGAGCTTTTTTATAGCTCAGTGCGGAAATTTGCGATTTGTACGACTCTCGATTGAAAGTTACTTTTCGATTCATTATCATGCATCGCATATTGAATTTTGTTTATATTCGGATATGAGAGACTGAAAGTAAATTTTTCAAACACTTGTTAAGCACGTCTTGTGGGTACAGAGACCTTTATTACGATTGAAATATGATGCTACAAATTGCTGTCGATCTCATGTAAAGAACCTGAGATTATTGAATGTTTGCTATGAAAATAATTTGAAAACATGGTCAGAAAAAACGCATGTATATGTAAATTATGTAAGATCTAGCCTTCATGTTTGAAATTAAATGGTTTTGACCATTTGTCATTGACAGGCGTTGGTCAAATAAGTAATCGCAGAAGAAATGATCTATCAATTAGACATGCCTCCGCTTCAAAGCTCAGCCGTTTGTAAATTGCATGTTACTCCTGCGGAAATGCCGCAACACAACAAACAAAACCAACATGAAGATATTTCATCATGTTCATGTATTATTAACGTTTGTAAATTTGGTCAAGATTCAACATCATCAAATATCAGCGCATTCTCTCCCCACAGAGGCAACTCAGTCATACCTGAATTAGCCTCTGTTCTATTACGGCTAACATACGGGATAGAAAGGTAGAAATCTGATTGGAGGCAATCGAAGTTAGTTGTGCAATCAGCGACGCCGTTTCAAAAGTGGTCATTCGCAAAAGTTAGGCTATTCCCGTGTGGATCCGCATCAAAGGGAGATAACTCTTCCTTCTACAAAACAATCGCTTTTTACCTTCTCATTGGTTTTTATTTGGTGAATTATTAAAATAAAATTTATCATAAAACGAAGAACAATTTACACAATTATAAAACAATATGTTTCTATTGAAAAACCCTATACATATCTGATTTTGAAATAGTTTCCCTCTCTGAGACTCACACTGTTAATGAAAAAGAAACCTAAAGGCATGATTCTTTTGAAAGTCACTGAGCGACCGTTGAGTATTCCCGAAGTCGTGGACATCCAAAAGGTGTTATCATTGGCTGCAAATAAGGGAGATATCTCAAGTTACAACTTTTTGCCGCTAGGGCGATCTGCCGGAACCCCAGGATTTTGGCGTAATGGAACAGAGGCTAACTTGGGTATGACTGAGTTGCCTCTCTGGGGAGAGAATGATATCAGCGAGGAAGTTATTAAATCTTAATGTTTACAAAATGTTCTTCCATTTATTAGCATTCTAATATACAGAGAAAAATCCGTTTAATTGCATTCTATTGTTATTCTGTTCTTTGAATAAAAGTTTTTTAACCGTCAGTAAACTCGGTTAGATTCATTATTAACCATAGACCTTAGAATAACAAGACTCAAGGTAGACATCTCAAGTAGAAAAATAGGAGGGATTCACTTTCTTGACGGGTTTTTTTTTCTCGCGGCGATCGTGGGTGGTTCTATTTGGATATTTATGATCTGATATTAGACGTCGAAGAGAATAATTTCAATGTTAATTATCTCATACAAATAACTCTTTGTCTGGGGACATAAAACATTGCCATATATTACCAGAATCTATTATGTTCGTTAGATGCGTAATCTTTTAACTTATTACATTCTTACTTGTGTGACTATCGTTATTTCGAGCAATATGTTACACTTACCACTCATTGTTGAACAAAACGTTGTTACCAAGTTATACCATAAAGTACCTATCAAACATGTTGATTTACATGTTGAAATAGCCTATTCTATGAAGGTGACACAGGAACGCTTCATATATTATACGATTATTTTGGGTAAAAATGTTGAAAAAACGTTCTTCTTCACTCGATGAGATAAACATGGTAATAGTCAAGAAAAGACAGATATCCTCTATATATTCAAGGTCGAATACAATATGAACGTGCTTATGTAGTTCTATGCTCCAGCTACAGTTACAGAAAGTAACGGAAAAGGTATTTAACGCGAGAACCAATTGAAAACCCTCTGTATGATCGAAGGTCCATGTTCGAATACACCTTCTTTACGTAGTACTATGCTTCTGCCCAGAGAATACCTGAAAGATGTGAAGGGAATGTAACAGTGATAATTAACGGACACTCACCATATCCACTATATTTTCTAACATGCATGTTCCAATATATCCTTCAGGAGGTAGTGCTATGGTCCTATAACGCAACACAGGCTCTTGCTGTAATAGTGATATATCACGTGCAGATTTCAGACCTATCTACCTTGTAAATTCGAATAAACTCCAGCATAGGGAAATGTTCGTTTTGCAAACTAGTGACACTTGCGTACGCTTTTATACAAATGACAGGAGAAGCCTTATCGAGTCATGTTTCTTCGTGCTTTCAACAAGAAGTATTATGTTCCTGACAGGAAGTATTCCGCCGTAACAGTGTTATGTAACATGAGCTGCACTTTCATTTCCAATTCATCTTTAACGTGGGCTACTGAGCGCCCACTAAGAGAATAGCTGTAACGAAGCCACGCAATGCAATAGTGACATGACATTACCTGTCATTTCGGATCCTGTGTAATGGTTACATAATACATGTATGTTCTAAAGGTGTCCTGCCTTTTTTTGGTAATAACAGAAATGTACTCAATACAAAGTGATATAACATGAATAACCTTCAATTATGTTCTATATGACTGTGTATGTTGCAGTTTGTGGCGCACCCGAACTGCCAGCAGCACATGACGAGTATCTGGTACGGGTCTGAGATGGGCTTCCTGCAGTCGCTGGGCTGGTTCCGTAAACTCATCTATCTCATCCTCTTCCTTCCTGCCATTCCATTCTTTTGTATAGCATACGTCTTCGCGCCCAACATCAAGGTGAGTCACCTCTTGCACGAGCGTATTGTATGATATAACAGTTTCACGAAAAGCTGAATTTGCATCTTAAAAACTGTCAAATAGGACTCCTGTACGTCCATAAAGTTGGAACGATCGACATTATTTGACAATGTATTTAGTTGTATTCCCATTTTCTATTTCATTTCTATCAAATTCAGATTACATTGATACAATATACAGTGTGTGCCTACATGATTTGGTCCATTGCATAATATGCACTCACATCGGATCACACTGTATCGGATCAAACAGATATCTACTTCTTGCTTATGGAGAGAACCTTATAAGAATTGTGCTTGCATACTTTCATAGAGAATACTTAGAGAATGAAACGAATTATGTGGTTTGCAATGATAATGCCATTCGAAAGTATGTTAATCTCAGATAGTTATAAAATAGATACAAATCTCATTAATTCAGAAAACATAGGATCCCAAATGTTGATAACCTTGAACAGGTACTGTTGCATGTATTGTTTCATGACTTGATAACATCTATCACTTATATGAAGGTAAAGGGTTTCCGTAAGAGTGCAATCAAGGTCACGTCTTTTAAACAATTTGTCTTTTCTGGTTAATTTGCCTCGGGTTTAACTTGATGTGTTTCAACGTAACTTTGTCTTTTCTTTGATCAATACGAGCCAGCAATTAGGTAATCATTTTGATTCAATGAGCAAAGAATTTAAGTCATCCGAACTCAATTCCACTTCAATTTTCTTGAAGGAAAGCAAAGATAATTTGAATAATTGTAAGGATAAGATTACTCTTGCTTTTAATGAGAACTGCATGTAGTTCTTTAGACCGTGTTAATTCCACAGTAACAATCCTGGATTGGGTTCTTTCTAAGCCTGGTATACACAGTAGCAGTATCTCAAGAACATGACATTCGGGATACACTGATGCTCCTCGTTGACAACTAGTTAATCAGACTCCTAGCGGTCACTATTTGGCAAACAATTTGACCCACATCTGTACCTTGATCGATAACATGACTACTAATGCTGCAATCGATTGCAATGAACGTTCTTCCATTGAGATGCTATTGTTTCCAGAAGACCCGTTATGCTTATTTTGTGTAATCAAGTTTATTTGGTGAAAAAAAATGTCCTACATTAGTTATATACTGAGAGTTATCTTTGTGGTCGTTACTAAACTTATATTCGACATCTGCATTTGTCTTCAACAGAAAAATAATTACTGAATTATAAAAGACATTTAGTGATTAATTTATTCGCCAAGATTGATTTCGGGCAGTGTTGGCTTATTTGGCCTTCATTTTATGACATAACAGTCTTTAGATATAGATAAATGATTTCCTTTTTTTTTCTTATTCATCGCTTCACATCAGTCAAAGATTACAACAGCTAATCGGAAGACGTAGTATAACATACGTTGTTTGTATGGAGACACTGCATTTAGTGGTTCGACTTAACAGCAAATATTATATTTCTCCCAAAAGAGACACATGTTTTTTAAAACATTGCAATCGATTGATCATTCACAATATTGCAGAGATGAAAATGATCCTTAAAGGACAAATTTATGATGCGAGCTCTTTGAGCCATTAGATTGCTTGGTGTAGCTTATAATGGTTCTCTTGTTCTGGGAGATAACATCAATAATCAAAACATTATCGACAAAACACTGCACGCAATTTGCAACCCAAGAATGTCTTTGATATGGTATCATATCTTCATATGGAGTCCTGGCCTGTTTCAAAGCTGTATTATCTGAGATGACACGCATGTTTCGACATCAGCAGGATTCTCTTCAAATACACGGTCCACGTATCAACGTATCGCTGCTTATTAGATAAAATGTCTTGTTACGTGGGAGCAAACTGTATCGGGAAGTTCTTGTGCTATTAGGCTTTGCATATCTGTAATATCATATGTCACTAGTGATAAATCAAATCGGTTTCAGAGAAAAATGAAATACGTGATTTTAAGCATTTCTCGTGGAATTTTATTATTTGAAACGGATATTCAATCCTTAACCCTGTGTCTTTTTTCCGAATGAATCCACAATGTTTTTCATATTCAGGACAGTGAAGCCCTTTCTCTATCTCATGATGTTCCGGGCGCCAATAACCTTTATATAACGATGCCTTATGATCACTTTGGTTCAGGATAGTCTGTCCAAGTGCAGCTTGATGTGTACAAACTGGTTCCAATGGAATAAGATCCACGCGTCATTTCTATTGAATGAAAGACTTTTAGTTCTTCTAACTCTAATGAATGGGTTGTCAAACGATACCGTCTTCTAACAATGTTATATTTGGGATCACACTATCTTCAATAGTACAGGTTCTTGTACTTTTTCGGGCCGAGACTCATGCAATTATCTCTATCGTCTTTCTGTTGAACCCGTTGTACCAGATCGACCACATGACAAATTCACATGCATATAAATCTCGTAGTATTTGCCATAAAGCAGTATATGATAGTTAGATTATTATATTTTAGACGCATTTTAAATTAACACATAGAGTTGGAATGTAACAAACAACTATTTCAGGGGGAAAATGTAGTAAAGGCGCACACCAACAATCTTCTCACAGAGAATATCTTGATCAATTGAATACCCAGGTAGCAAACATTAAAGATTACATTCCAATGATGTGAAAGAAGATAAGTTATTTATGCCTTATCGTATAATGTGATTATGCGGAATGATGTTTACTTAATTATAAAGATACCTAAAGATTTTTCGGAACTAAATGTCCATTGTAAAATCTCCATATTCAAGAAGATTGGAAAGGTATAAGATTAAGGTAATCGAATAATTAATTATCATGAATGAACCATCCTCATTATACTGAAACAGAGTGACCTTCAATCACATTAGGAACATAAATTATGCAGAGTTACGTTATGCAAAGAAACGGTACAATCCATAGATAACGCTGACGCTGATTGAACGGATTCATGAATGGGTTTCTTCTCGCTGACCATTCAAAGAAAGTGTCTGATTTATACGCCAACGGAACGAGCATTTTATGGAATAATCTCGTTTGATATTTGCCTACGATTGTTCTACGACTGGCGGTATGTATTTTAGGCAGACATCATTAGGATCAAACACAATAATATCCGTCAGTGACTGCCCTACCTTGGTCCTCCAGATCGTTAGTAATAATTATGTAGACGAATCACATCATTGACTATACCCCGGCTCTATTTATATCTCGCTAGCTGCCATTCCAGTGTCTATCCCAATCGCAACTGCCTTCAGAAACACGTTACGGAGATGAACCCGTGCTTTATCACAGTGGCAAGACGACTTCAATGCTTAACTCTCCTGTGAGAACGGTTTAAGCTGTCAGATGCTCCAGACTTACATTATCTGTGTCTCAATAAGTTTCATCTGTACTGATCGCAGGGAGAAAGGGACAACAGTGTTCCATGACAGAGTCTTGATAATGCCTCATAGAACCGTTCTTCATAGAGTTATTGACATTCACTATCAGAATATAAGTTCATATAAATGATTGTAATATAATATGACCGATAACATTTGAATAACTTTGACATTTTCATTGAAACGTAATGTTTGTCAAAATATGAAGGCTTATTAATAGATCATTTGAGAATATGAAGATGACGGTTCAGCATTACGATATCACTTAATACTATTGTTCGTAACAAAATACAATAATTTAATTCTATCATACCCCTTTATGTACTCTAAGTGCGCTTAGTATCTGCCTGTTACTCGTAAAATTCAGTAGAACATTAGAAGTTGTTCATTAGTTAAAAGTTTGTGATAGTTGCAATAATGTTGTAAATTTCATTCTTGCTTTCGTGAAATTATCAATACCTTAAACGTATTACTTTTGTATGAAATTTTGTCCAAGTTCAACCGATTCAGGAGAATTTCAATTGTGAAAATTGATATCCGTTTTTATTTCATCACAATTTCCGAAGTCAAATTATCTGAACATAAATTCTTGCAACTTGTCAATATATCCAGATTATTGATGAAATATGCAAACGCTGAAAATTACTTAGTTTGATTTCACACTGATTACAATAACTGAATCGATGCATGAAATTTCAATCAATCATTTCTCGTGTGTTCGTAATCAAATAACGCTCGCGGAAGCATCCGTAATATGGGCTGCCCATTTCACCCATCCAGGATGCAAGAATTCAGTAGTGTGTTTGCTATGTCAAGAGGACACTGGGCCTCATAGCAGTCAACACGGCTAATCAACTGGTGGCAATGTTTAAGAGAATCAGTTTAAATTTATACTGACAGTTCTACGTTCAGGTTTTCAGCTGGTCTCGTTTTGCTCCTGTTATGCTCTGGAAATGGAAAATAACTACCCCTTTTTGCATCCTTAAGCCTATAAATCCAATTCTATTCCGATAGTGCTTTAAAGCTGTCCCGATGATGAACTGAGCAGATTCAGATTGTGGAAGATGTTAAATCTCTTCCTGATGCTACACCGCCCATCATGGCACTTTACTTTAAACGCTTGTTCTTCCAGTCAGCGCGGACAATGCCTCTCAAATCAGAGCCACTCGTATCTTAAAGTTCAATCTCCAAAGCTAATTTAAAGACTTTCTTCAATTTGAAGCGTTCATCATATGTCAATAGTGCTGAGATCGGGATTGAGATTGTTCTGCTCCTCTCAGTGAATGTTCCATCCGACTCCCGTATCACAGTTGTCTTGTTGACGCACGATCGATACCGAATATAGTTCCTGGGCCAAACTCAAGCTTATTCTTTATTACCTGATCATTTCTTATATACTATTCAACAATTTCATTAAAATAATTGTGTATTTTAGATCATTATGTTACAGATAAATTTTGTTTTAAATCTGTTTTCACGTTCGCTAATGAAGAAGGAATGGAAATCCAATATTTTCACGTACAGCGGGATTCGAACCTGGTACCTCCCGGTTGACAGTCAGACACTCATATATTGACAACCAAGCAAATATATGAATCGAATAATTTCCAGAAATGTTTCAGTTCAATTACATCTTACATGGCGTGATTATGCAGACACCATTTGGTTTCGTTGACCGTGACCTTGTTTCAAGGTCGTTACGGCACATTAACCACTTTTCATACTCTTGTTAGGGCTTTGAATGTTGCACTTAAGGTCTTAAAATTTAAGCCTACAAGACATGAAAACACAGACACCACTTGATCATGGTGTCCTTGGTGTTATGTTCAATTGATTTATGATTGATTTTGAACTCTTCTTATTGCAATATCTCTTGAACCATTTCACTCAAGTCTTCAAATTTTGTTTCAGCCTACATGACAGTAATACACAGACACATGTTGATCATTGTGATCTTAACCTTTTATTAAAGGTCACTACGGCACTTTTGAAACTCTTATTAACGTGATATCTCAAGAACAGTTACACATTTTCGAATCACCACAGCCCTTATTGAATGTGTGCTGGCATTTTATATTTTCCATTCATGCTGTCTACCAAATTATAAAAAAACTCAAAAAATAATTCAGTATAAGCGGCGGGGGACATTGCCATGCTAGTGGCAAACACTTGTCATATAGTCTGTAGTCCTCTATTTAGTATTATTTTGACCAAATCCATCTTTAAAAATATGATAAATATTATATTTATAAATAATGATAAAAGCCTATCCATTTAATAATGACTGATACAATGCAAAGACATTTTACTGGTGTTTCGTTGATTGAATGATCAAATAGCAAGTCTCAGTGTCTGAATGAAAATGATTATGCTTTAGGAATAAAGTTTAAACAGTTTCTCTATTATGATACAAACTCGTTCCGTTGTGGAGTTTCCTCTCCACATGGTCGGACGACAAACCGTGTAGGCACATGTTCGGTTCCAAAGTGCTGACATAACCTTGCCTACCAATCACATAATCGCGTTTAAGAGGAAGGTTGTGGTTCGATTTCATACCTGAAAAGCGACAAATTTTATAAATTTATCTATTTCTCGACCCAAGGTCAATTCTAATAGCAAAAGAAAAAGAAATGCATAAGCTAAACAAACCTGAACAATACACACATACTCCAATGCCATTATCTTAACATTTAAAACTACATTTTCTTGAATACTAAAAAATTCAGATTATTACCTACTAGGACAGTCATATCGAGGTTCATATTTTTCATATGTTGCCCTAGGGCAAAATATCACTTTTTCATTGTGACGTCACGTTATAAACAATGCTTTGAGATGAAGTTTTTGAGTATATTCGTCAATTTTTGGACTTCGGTAATGAACAGAATAATATATTCGTGCCCATGACATCCTATGTTTACGACACTCGTGCCTTAATATCAGCATATCCCTCGTTTTCGCTCGGGAAATACTAACATTTAGCCAGTCGTGTCGTTAATATCATCTATTTTGAGTCTTCCTTTTTAACCTCCCATTGCAGTTCGGCCGCATCATGCGGTGTCCAGTGACCAAGTTCATCACACACACGACGTCCCATATCTGCTTCCTCATACTGCTGGCTGCTGCCACGTTCCGCATCACGGAGTCCGGGGAGAGCATCACCTCCCCCGAGGAGCTGTCTGACTCCAAACACGCCCATATCACCCCGGAGGAGCGTGTACAGATCCTCCTGAAGGAGACACTCCGCCCAGCCAGCACCCTCATCACTCATGTTCAGATCTGTATAGTATTTTGGATATTAGGTGGGTTCCTTTACAATTACCTTATGTTCAAGTCATAAGTCGTGTTGATGATATTAGGATTTAGTTTGGGTTCCTATACAAATACCTTATGTTCATATCATAATAATTTATGTTGATGATTTTGGGATTTAGGTTTGGGTTCCTTTACAAATACCTTATGTTCAAGTCAACATTCGTGTTGATGATATTGGGATTTATTTTGGGTTCCTATACAAATACCTTATGTTCATGTCATAATTTATGTTGATGATTTTGGGATTTAGGTTTGGGTTCCTTTACAAATACCTTATGTTCAAGTCAAAATTCGTGTTGATGATATTGGGATTTAGTTTGGGTTCCTTTACAAACTTCTTGTGTAAATAATGTCAACCAATGCTTTCCACGAAAGGTAGAAGAAGTGATATCTTCCAAGTTACCTCTGTTTTAAGTCGAGCACTTTCGGAACTTTAAGTAGAATAGGCTGATTATATGATGATTATAATCACACTTGATTAACCAGCGACGTCTCTTCCAAGTACTTAGTCGAAACGTCTCTGGTATCAGTATCGGATGCTTCGAGATCCCTTGAACATCATATGATGAGTGTCGCACTGTGCGTCTTTTTATGGAACATGGACACCAAATAGTGTCTCCGGATAATGGCATATGCCTTATGTAACACCTTGCATGAATGAGGTGTCTTCGTTTTCTGAAATTAGAAAAGGTAGTTGCTGAAAGAGGTATCTCTCAGAACCTCGGAAAGTGCTCGAATGAAAACAGTGGTAAGCGTAGGAAGACGAAACTACAGATATCGCTCTTGGAAGCGAATGACATCAACCGGGTTAAATTTTTTTTGGACTCATACTTCAGATCCTCTAATAGTTTAGAGTTTAACAGTTTGTCTTCACACAATCTAGATTTTGAAATCATATTTCTCGTTTCTCTAGAATCATTATAATACTTATGGCTTGCCTTGAGTCTTCAATTTTTTAAAATTTTTACACGAAGATGGGTAGACTATAAATATATAATTTAGATACAAAATGTCTGATTTTAAAATCAATATATGTTTTTTAAGATACAAATAAATATATCAATACATATAGATAGGTAACATAATTGCATCTACTTCTTTGATTGGCATTCTAGAGGTTAGTGTGATGACAATAAGGACAATTCGTATGGATGAACAACTTCTTTATTCCGTGTAAGCCACGTTTCGACATATATTCTAATGTCATCACTTGCTTGACAACGACATTAGAATCTATGTCGAAACGTCGCTTACACAGAAAAAAGAAGTTGTTCATCCATAAGAATTGTCCTTATTGTTAATTGCATCTACATTGTTACTATAAGTATTGTATGTAGGCAGTTTGTTTTGATATTCTTATCATGAATGCAGTCATGGGACAACCTTGATCAATGTATATGTTCATGCCAATTATACATTATCGTTTGGATCTATAACATAATAAAAATCTTCATTGGGAGACAAGATTTTCAAAAAACTACGCAACTACGTGAAATAGCATGCTATAAGATTTTTCCCCTACATTTTCTTACTAGTAGAATGCATGTAGCGGTAGTACCGTTAAGCTTGAAGAACATGCAGGTAAGTTAATCCTATGTACAGGGGTATGATGTTTTAGGAATAAATCTAAGTCTGATTCAAGGTAAATAAACCTCTTCGTTGACACAGCTATTAAGGTAACTTGATCTCATAAAATCTTGTAAAGTATTTATAGGTGTCTTGTCTCACTTTTCTCTTGATAATATCTTAAGTATATATAAAACCCGTCGTTGCAAACACAAACTTTCAATCTTTCGTTATCAGATAATGTTCTTATCCTGTCAGTAATTTTTTGGATAAATAAAAAGATACAGGGTTTAACTTTGCATGGACATTTAAGCATGTTCACAATGAAGATGCATGCACGTGCATGAACGCATGTTATTGAGAGATCAGGAATCCATTTTGGCACTCCAGCATCACGGTTCAGGTAACAAGTAGTTTATTCTATTGGGGCTCTAGGTGTATGGTTAGAGAGAACGACTTTTCAATGTGAGTTCATTGACATTTTTACTTACTTTATAATATTAGTAAAGAGATAAAAGGTTAAAAGTATAAAGGCATTCTAATAGAAGACAAGTGTAAGGCTCTTCAACGAAGCTTATTAAGAATATCATAATCAATGTGTTATAACCTTTCTTAGTAAGCATTTGGATTTTACGAAGTTTATGACAACAATGGTGTTGGTTGACAGTGTGAATATGGATGTAGGGTATTCTGTTTGAATAGGGATCTCAAACAAGCACAAGTAACTTTAACGCTTGCAGTCAGTTGCATTTGAATGAGTCTGAAACATTGAATATATCTCATTGATTCTATATAATCAATTGGAATGGGTCCATAAATGCAAGATTTTGTATTAACAGTTTAATATAGTTTGATAGTTTGTTTGTTAGTTACTAGCTAGACGTTCCATAATTAAGTTTAACAATAGTAATAAGACATGGCGAAGCACTAGTTAACTAACTGAAACTCTTTGGCATGCAGAAGCTTTCCCGTTATTTTCCAGAATCCGAAGGTTATTAAGAATCCATCTGTGGTAGTAATAACTTGCGATATTAACTTGCATTAAAATGTTTAAGTGAAATGGAAGTGGACTGTGCTGAATTCTTGTTTCTAGCGGTAATCAACTCTTGCAGAGTTCTAGTTTCTTATCGATAGTGATAGTCGATTTAAATCATGCAGAGTTCTAGTTCCTTAACACTATTGATTGTCGACTCTTGCAGTTTTGTAGTGCCTTTACGCTAGTGATAGTCGACTTATGCATAGTTCTAGTCCCCTAACAGTGAAGGCGACTCTTGCAGTGTTCTAGTCTGGCTAGAAATGTTCCATTCATCAGTGTTCTACTCCCTTAATGCTAGTGGTGGTCGACTCGTCGGTATTCTAATCCCTTAATGACCGAGTCATGCAGTGTTCTACTCCCTTAACGCTAGTGATGGTCGACTCGTTGGTATTCTAGTCCCTTAATGACCGACTCTCGCAGTGTTCTACTCCCTTAACGCTAGTGATGGTCGACTAGTTGGTATTCTAGTCCCTTAATGATCGACTCTCGCAGTGTTCTACTCCCTTAACGCTAGTGATGGTCGACTAGTTGGTATTCTAGTCCCTTAATGATCGACTCTTGCAGTGTTCTAGTCTCTTAACTCTAGCGCTGGTTGACTGTGAGGTAACATTTTGCATGATGTCTATTCTACTCCATTTCATTTCAGGTCTTCTATGGATTGAATGCAAACAAGTGTACAACTCAGGGGCCCGCGCTTATACCACGGACTATTATAACTTCATTGATTTCAGTGTCTTATCTATGTATCTAGCCTCCTATGTGCTGCGCTTCTTCACAGAGTACCAGGTGTCCGAGGCCGACAGGTAATACTAGCTAGATCCTCAACCTCTACCATAGGCATGTAGATAGCTCAAGCCTCTCTCTCATTGCAGGTGTGTTTTGGATTGAATGCAAGCAGGTGTACTCTTCAGGCGCCCGATCCTATACCATGGACTATTATAATTTCATGGATTTCAGTGTGCTATCAATGTATCTCGCTTCCTATGTGTTGCGGTTCTACACCGAGTACAAGGTGGCGCAGGCTGACAGGTAACGCCTCTAGCTCGCTCCTCTCTACTCAACATCTCCTGCTGCTGCTACTGCTGCCGTCTCTCCGTCCATAGTCTCTCTGTCAGTCCGTCCTCATGTCTGTCTGTCTCTCTGTATCTGTGTGTGTCTGTCCATCTGTCTGTCAGAAATCACATCAAAATTTCATATATCTGATTTAGATGAGGTTACCAATATCTGTCTTCAACACATTCTGTTTTCCAATATGAATTCCAAAAGACACAAACTACTGGTAAGATTGAATACACCTTAACTGCTTTGGGCCTTAACTGTTGCACTGGCTTTGCTATTGTGATTGAAATCAAGACATCTTACAGAATTTTAGAATGACACAAAAGTCCTCATTAACACAAATTCTGTTTCAAATTATACAAGGCACTTATTGATACATTGTTGCATCCTTGCAGATATATAAAATTAGCTTCCTATTTTCAACTTCCCATTAAACCATGTGTAGGACCATCTCAATGAGTCTTATACAAGTTTATTCAAATGTTATAGCTTATAAGGGATACTATTGATACAATGGAGATTCTATTAGAATTATCCCCGTACACTAAGATAAGTGTTATTCAGAATTATAACTGACCCAAACGTGCCCTCAGTCACAATGATTTTAGTAGACAATCGTAATGTAAATGGTTGTGTTATTTTGATGGGATTGTCTGACATGATTTGTTACGTGTCTGGTGAAGGATTCCACTAACAAACGGTTCTAAGCTGTGTGCGGTTCGGTGTATATTCATTTTCTCGGTGGTACTAACTCTGGACAACTAAAATGTAACGAATATGTTCTTTCTCTCGTAGAAATTATTTTTTCTTCATAGCGAATATTTTCTTTTTCTAGATTATTTTCCTTTTCTGGTGTTATGCACAACTGATCCAACTTTATTTCTGGCTTCGAAGTGTGTTACGATTTGATATTCTTATGGTAGATAGTCCATATTTACGCCGTAAAAAATCTTTGAAAAAAAGTTTCTTTTGGTTATGAATAGAAAATCTTCGTGTTTTAAGCAGCGATAAAAGACATGGAAAATGTACCAGCAATAGTCCTAAATGGTAATATTTCAGAGGAATTGGGCTTTAGAGCTTGCACGTCATAGGTTAGATGAGTGTTAGTTGATGAACAGGAGACCAATGTAAGTATGGCAGCGGTACGGTGTGTGCGAGTGGAACTATCCTGTCTGTTCAGATGAGACCATATACCCTAGCAGCTCTATGTGGATTGAGGATGGTGTGTGGGAACTATGACTTACCATGTGTGCAGTGATGTACTAACTTGCCACAAGGACAGAGAATAAGGGCTGTCAAACAGACCCTAGTATAGCATTGTTGCAATAGGAAGACGCAATAAAGTGTTCATACATATTTCCATATTCAAGAAGAGTAAAAGCAGGGTAGTTTGCTATGGTATAATAAATCGTGAGATTCACTCATCCTTAAAATGAAGTTGCTATAACATTTGTTGACGATTTGACTTGGAATCTATATACGAAAAGGCATTTTACCATTTGTACTAACATAAATGGACACACTAACATCACAATCACGTGTATAGCTGTCGGAGTGTCCGTGACAACAGAGAGTGCAGCGCGTCCAGCGAACAGGCCACTCAAACTGACCATCTATATCTAACCCTTCAAACCAATTGACCATGTCATCCTGTACTTGACCATTATCTTTGCAAAAAGGAACACAAACAATGCATGAATTGAACGGAATTGACAACGTTGTAAAACAAGACCTGATTTTGGTTCTAAGGCACATTCAATTCTCAAGAGCCACCTTAGCCTTATTAAGTATATTGTACTAAATGCAAATAATTTAAACTAAGACAAAACTACCTACTACATTCTAATACTATACAGTTTCCTCTTTTCGGTAGCCGCTGGAGGACACACAATGATCGAGTATATGGACGACATGGTCCGGTTTCTTTATAGATGAAATACTTACTAGTTTGCCAAATAGAGACGCTTTATCATCGAACAGCTGGCTGTATGATGATTTGTCAAAGCCCAAGTTTTCAGTTTTATGAAACTGTGAACGAAATAATGTTCACGTCGGTTTTAGTCGTTTGATAATTTACAGGGCAAATCTTCTTGTATTTCATCCCTGAAGTCGTTGTTTCACTTAGGCAGATTGCACCTCTCCATTTTATGTTCAGTTTATTTACAATCCATTATACTTTCTACAAATTAATTGTAAACTAATAAATTATCTGCCCTTTTCAAATAATTATAACAATGTAACGATTTATTGAAAATAAATGTTATCGATGTGTTAAAATATAATATCCTGAAATTATTTGATATGATTTATGTTGCAGGTTTTCAAATGGCACAAACAAGGCGAGAGAATTACTTATGCAACAAAATTTCACTCACTTTGGTATCCTGGTGGCAGAGATAAAGAATCCCAACCACAAGAGGAACTACTTTATGGAAGCATGTAAGCATCAAGTGTATTAGGGATCCGGAGAGGTGTGAGAAGGTCCTCCCAGAGTCCTTTATGGGATTTAGTAAATGGGAGATGGTTTTGTACCGAGTTGTCACTAACCCCCTGTCGATCATTCACTTACACAAGAAGTAGCTCTAGTCATAAAATCCTACACTCACCTCTCTTTAAATACGAGTTCTTTTGCAAGATAAATCATCTGCCAAATGTCAGAGCATAAACATACTAGCATTCCACATGTGATCGTCACCGAGGCATTTGCAAGGATTTAGTCGTCAAACAAAGCGCAAAATGAATAGATTAAATTCTAATTTTCCATAATCATACATTCTCTCCCCACAGAGGCAGCTCAGTCATACCCGAGCTAACTCCGGTGTGACTGAGCTGCCTATGTTGGGAGAGAATGATAATCATAAGGAAATGATTATTCATTTCGGAATATTGCTTTTGAAATGTGTCGTTGACTTTCCATTTCCAGCTCAGAAAGTTCTACTTTTCAAACACACGTTAGTGTATAACTTTTTCTAACTACCTCTGTTAGGAGAAAATGGTCGCTCATTCATTTCTTTGTACAAGGAAAAGGTGGCAACAGAATCATTCTTTATATGAGGTTTAAGTGGAGACCTTGAATACCTCTGTGTTTATATTAATCAATTAAAAAGGTAACTGATATTGTTTTTATAATATGCATCGCTTCATGCTGTATTCATGTTATTTAAAAGGGTGATTTATGATCGTCATGCTTTGTGATATTTCATATTCTGACTTTTTAATATTGATTCTTTGTATGAAATGTAAACTATGCTCTCGTGGGCAGAAGATCTCGTCAGTACACAAAATACCATTTTCAATCTTAGTCTTACACCCTTTTTAACAGATAGTTCCCTATCAGTATCATTATTTGCTATGATACTATTAGTTCACATCAAGTTGAGGGTCAGACTTTATAAAACCACCAGACCAATTCATTGCATGGTATATTTTCCTTCCTCAACAAAATAATTTTAATGAATAAATGAATAATGTGACCTTCTTGATTACAACCTGGTGTGTGACCCAAAACCAGACTCCCCCGAAAGACGAAGATTCAATAAGCGCTGGTGTAGGTGTCTGGCTCAGAGAATCAATGGTCATTTGTTGTATTCTACCCTTCTATAAGCTTTATTTGATTGCATATGATCATATATTGGAAAAGCAGACAGCAGATATTTTTTCATTACTATAACATTAAACAAACATACATATACTTAAGAACAAACTATGTAGGCGTTGTACCATCGGGTCACGTCTACATTTTCATAGGATAAGTCTAGACTACAAATACGATCAAAACAGTGTTGATTTCAGTTGTTATACGTTTCGCATAATCTTTTAATTTATTTTTAGCTCATCTGGCCTGTACGGCCCGATGGGCTTATGGCATGGCATGTTGTCCGGCGTCCGTCCGTCCGTCCGTCCGTCCGTCCATCCGTCCGTCCGTCCGTAAACTTTGTGGAATTTCGACTTCTTCTCCAGAACCATAAGGCCTGGAAAGCTGAAACTTTGTGTACAGACTCCTTGACTAGTGAGGATTATAAATTGTAGCTTTGGTGGCCCTGTGACCCCTAATAAGGGCCACAGGGGCCACACCCTAAAAACCTATTTTCATCTTCTTCTCCAGAAGCATAAGGCCTAGAAAGCTGAAACTTTGTGTACAGACTCCTTGACTAGTGAGGATTATAAATTGTAGCTTTGGTGGCCCTGTGACCCCTAATAAGGGCCACAGGGGCCACACCCTAAAAACCTATTTTCATCTTCTTCTCCAGAAGCATAAGGCCTAGAAAGCTGAAACTTTGTGTACAGACTCTTTGACTAGTGAGGATTATAAATTGTAGCTTTGGTGGCCCTGTGACCCCTAATAAGGGCCACAGGGGCCACACCCTAAAAACCTATCTTCATCTTCTTCTCCAGAAGCATAAGGCCTAGAAAGCTGAAACTTTGTGTACAGACTCCTTGACTAGTGAGGATTATAAAGTGTAGCTTTGGTGGCCCAGTGACCTCTAAAAAGGGCCACAGGGGCCACACCCTTAAAACCTATTTTCATCTTCTTCTCCAGAATCATAAGGCCTAGAAAGCTGAAACTTTGTGTACAGACTCCTTGACTAGTGAGGATTATAAATTGTAGCTTTGGTGGCCCTGTGACCCCTAATAAGGGCCACAGGGGCCACACCCTAAAAACCTATTTTCATCTTCTTCTCCAGAACCATGAGGCCTAGAAAGCTGAAACTTTGTGTACAGACTCCTTGACTAGTGATGATTATGAATTGTAGCTTTGGTGACCCTGTTCTCCAGAAGCATAAGGCCGGCCTAGAAAACTTTAACTTGTCGCCTATATACTTAATTTATTATTGGTGACCCTGTGGCCCCTACAAAGGGGGAATCACATTGGCCAAACTCTACAGCATAATTGATTATGAAGCCTGATGAGCTACAGAGCCAAAGGCTCTATTTTTTTATAACATTTCAATGCTTGATAACTTTAAAACCTGTTACTTGGCTTTGATAATAGCAATGAACTATCGAAGGCTGAATGATCATCTCTAGAGCAAAATAACTTTTTAGAACATCTTCAAAGCTTTTGTCCTCTGCAAAAGAAAAATCCTGCAAGTCTATTGTTTGTTGCAAAACTAACAAGATGTTAGTTTCTTTGCATTTTTATTGAAAATTTATTCACTGAATCGGCGTTGCATGCATAAATATATTTATGTCGACAATAAAATATACATTACACTTCACAATTACATTATTGGATTTAATCATGCTCCAGAGCAAATACATATTTTCAAATCATTCTATTGAATTCAATTCAGAGAATTTAAGCATGTAGTCTCATTTTGCTTATTTACACATCACAAGTCTCGATAACTGAAAACTATTAATGAAAATGTTTTACAAAATGTAATTTTTAAATGTGTTACAGCCAAATACAGCGATCACCGTTAAAAATAATATCAAACTTGTAGGAATGGTACATCTGAAAACCTAACATCATGACTTATCAATTATTATTGACATCCAATATCGCCATGTTACAGCCCGGTTCAAGTGGGAAGCAAACGACCCTGAGATCGTCTCGGACGTGTTGTTCGCTATCGCCAACGTGATCAGCTTCGCCCGAACCACCTACCTCATGCCGGCCTTCGAGGTGCTGGGGCCGCTCCAGATCTCCCTGGGACGCATGATCGGCGACATCACCAGGTTCATGGTGCTCTTCACTCTGGTGAGAAGGATTCCGGTTCATACTAATTTGGAAGCATTCAGCAGCTGTTCAACATAAGAGTACCACTGACGTCCTTATAGCAACTTCAGAATGCCACTCGGACAGTTGATACATAATATTGAAATTATCTTTTGACTTATGTTCTTCCTTGTGAGAGATTCCATGTACATGCATCTGTAAATGCGGTTTCAAAACTAGTTTTGCTCGATATTTTATTTGATATGATGTGTCAGCATCACGAGCATTCTAAAAGAATCTAATTTAAAGAGAAAAAAAAGATGCATGTAAAATGACACTGTATGCTTGTTCAAGGCTACAATAAAATATACGTGTTTTTATGCATATTTATCAACATATCTATTTAATCATTTATGAGATAGAGGAGTTAAAATATAACCCAAGTCACCGTATTGGTACAAATTTGCTGTAATCCTTTAGTCATGTGTTCATCAAGGTGTGTGTTCTGCAGGTACTATTCGCCTTCATGGTGGGACTACACAACCTGTACTGGTACTACGGTGCACAGAAGATCAAGATGGAGGTCAATGGGCACATCATCAGTGTGCACGCAGCTAAAGCATTCCAGGGGTGAGTGGAACAGGGTGACCTTTGAGTACGCTCCTTTTGTTTCACTTTCAGTGGGACAGGGTGAACTTTGAGTACGCTCCTTTTGTTTTACTTTCAGTTATTACACCACCAGTATGATATTTCTTCACACAATATGCGTATATCTTTCGTAATGAGAGAATGAGGAGGATGAGATCAATCAAGATGGAGAGGAATTTGAAAGGTTAAACAGACGAAAAGAAAGGCAGAGGAACGATAAAAACTTAAACGGCATCTATAGATACCTATCCAGCTTTTGTGGTTTTCTTCCAGCATCGACAGGCACAGCTCTCTCACGCCACTAGGTTCCAAAACCACCATACTACGTTAACGAATTAGTCAGAAGGGTTGACTTTAGAAATAAAAGTATTGTCGTTACATATATCTAACAGATATTTGTAACAATATATTTAAGCTACAGAAGACTGACATCGAAATATAAACACAAGAGAGGAATACTTGTCAAAACTAGAGATCGTTGGCATATGTGATTACATGGATCTTCGTGTTTATTCCAAACAATATATGATGATAGGTAAATAAATGCTGTAAAGATACATTCATATATTTAGGAATCCTCATTTAAAAGCCTGATTAAATAATGAAGATGGAATAACATTATTCATTGGATTCTTGCAGCAAAACTTAAACATAACAGGAAAAGCGGCTCATATAGTTCAAGAAGCTGCTTCTACAGACTAAAGGCTCTATCTCAGATATCAGGATATAACACAAAACAAGGACAATTAGATGAATAAATTGATGTTGATGTTTTACGATAATTGTTCGTAATGGAATAAAAACAGAATGGTGACTGCTTGTCTCTGAGAAAATTACACGATGGTAAACGGGGACATCATGTCACTGCTTTATGTCATTAACCAATGGGTATGTGACATTTTAAAAATCTTATTTCATTCTTTTCACAATTCTTTCCGTTAGTATTTATGAGGAACACCTAAACAAGAGACGTTCTCCTTATATCAACATAGTATGGTTTAAAAGCGAAAAGAGCAGTTTCATTGTGAACGATTACATCTATCAAGTATAATTGGTCAGGGATTAATATAACCGTTATCATATAGTTCAAGAAGCTGCTTCTACAGACAAAAGACTATCTCAGATATCAGGATATAACGCAAAACAAGGACAATTAGATGAATATATCTATCAAGTATAATTGGTCAGGGATTAATATAACCGTTTTCATATAGTTCAAGAAGCTGCTTCTACAGACAAAAGACTAGCTCAGATATCAGGATATAACACAAAACAAGGACAATAAGATGATTATATCTTTCAAGTATAATTGGTCAGAGATAAATATAACCGTTTATTTAGGGAACATCATAAAAACCTAGTGTATAACTCCGTCGTAAACGACCAATAAGCTTTCTCTTCGTTACGTCTCCGAATAAAGCGGTATGACCCGAGACGCGGAGTATTTTACGTTTATAAAAAGGTATTTTCTCCAATTCCCATAGCAGCCATACAAACTGCTGGCGATCTAATTCATGCAATCAATTTGAACGTTAGGTGCCAAGCAGTCGATATTATGAAATAACATGCAGTGCTTTAACTGAATTGCCAGGAACGTTTGCATGTCGGATTCAATTATAATGATAAGCAAGTGTGCGCTCCAGGCCATGTACGGTAGAGATGCGCTCTACATACTAGCCCGGTGGATCAACTCACAGCTTCAAGCGTGAATTTGCATTAATGAAAGACATCAAAAGTCTTTGGCTTATATATAGTAGGCACTATCAATGATGCTAGTTAGATTTAGGGTAAATTTCGACCAAAATGAACTTAATATACATTTGAAGTTTCAATCCAATAAAAAGTTTGGTTATTACTTTGAACTTCAATTTGTAATAATCATTTCAATTCCAAATTATATAAGTATATCGCATCCTTGACGTATCTCTTTTGATTGACGTCATTTTGCAGATTAATATTTGGAGGGATACAAGAAGAAAATGTTTAAGTTCTTATTGACCTCAAATGACGACCTACTTCAGACTGTACTAATAAATTAAATGTCCCCAGTGTTATGTCATGTGACCTATCAACTCAGTAATAAGCAATAGCAAGTAGTTCCATTGGAACCACACTTCACTTCACTCAAAAGAGCCTCGGCAACGAGCTCCAAGATACGGTATTATTTACGATTGGCACATGTATTACGTGAAGCGCTGAATTACAAGCAGTGAAAACAAACATGAAGATAAATGGAGGTTTTGATGTATGGAGGGCAGGCAGTGGAGTGTTTGCCCACTGTTAATCTGGTGTATATGTAAGGGACGTTTCATCACCCGCTGTGTACAATGGTACACAGGAGTTGCTAGCTTACTGATCGCTTGAGCCGGTTTCATCTCTGATGTCTGGCTGTCTGTTTGCACTCTGATACAGTAGTCATGAAGGGCGATTGCTCCAGTCTAGACTTGCTCATCATGCAATTACTCATTACATTACATTCAGTGTCTGCCCCTCCAGAATTAACCAAATAGTTCAATCTCACGACTATTTAGCCCCACTCGGATAAAGGGTGTACCTTGCAGTTCAGCCTGACAAGCATCGGTTAGTCGACATCTTCAAAAGCATGTGACTGCTCTATGTTGGTATCATCAAACAAGCTGCTGCTTTAATTAACTGCAAGACGCGTTTTCTAAACGTAGTTCTAACGAAAGAACGTTTGGTCCTCTGTCTGATGAATATATCAGACAGTGTCATATAACAAGTTTAATGCAATGCCAAAATTTAAAAAGAGTTATTGATTTGGAAGTGAACGAGCAAAAGCGAGGATTTCAACATAGAGAGTAGTTAATGTTATTCCAGATGCTAATCACATGTATTATGTCAGATTTATCATAGAAAAGGTTTTAACGTCGACAACCAACCCTCACAAATATCAGTTGATATGTGTTTGGACCTCGTATTATATACCTCTTAACCTAAACATCATTTTTATATGCTCATACTTTTGATATAGCGTATAGTTTCTTCACGGTTATCACTATGTATGTTTTCGTTTCAGTTTACGACAGACGTTTTACAGCCTATTTTGGTCAATGTTTGGTCAAGTGAGCATAACGGATATAACAGTTACACATCCAGAGCCAGATGGAGGTGAGTGACGTCACAATTTATGTGTTTTCGTCAGACAAGACTGATGACGTCACTGAATCGTGGTTCTATATTGCGTTCGACTGTAGTTTTCGTAGCAAATATCTTTCAAGCATATTTGACGCATCCTTGTTTTCTTAATACTTATATTAATTATTTTCTGACTAGATTATGTTTACTATATAACTTAGAATGCTTGTTAAATGACATTTTAAAGCCATTCATTTTATGGTACCTTTAATGAGTGCCATACAATATACAATAAGAGTGTAAATCCATTTTAAGCAGTACAAGCTGCGTTTTAGTTATTGTTGATAATCAAATCTAACTCATCATATACTAATCAAGACAAAAAGTGATCAATCAACAAGCTTTGAAGTCATCGATATTGCTCACATTTAGTATATATTGTTTATGAGTGACGTACATGCCGTCAAAGCTTGTCAAAGCTTGTCGTTCAACTATGCAGTACCTATGTTTCCTACATGAAACATAAATTTGATCTTTCAATGTTTGATATTTGTTTCAAGTCATATAGTATTGTCTTTCATTATTGACAGGACTGTACTAAGATGTTTATAGTTTCTTGACAGTTGACGGTTGGTTGTTCCGTTGTTCTCATTGTATGAGATTGGGGGGGGGGGGGGGGGGGGAGATAGGGGGGGGGGGGGGGTGCTTTGTCATACACAAATATCTTTTATCCGTTATTCATGTTCATATAACATCATCATGCTGATATCGATCAGTTTATATATAACCATTAGATTTCTGAAAGAATAACATTTTGACGGTGTCCCTCTTGTGACATTGAAACATTGTAAACTGTTTTAGTAATAGCATTTATGTTTGAGGTTATCAACTGATGACAATGTGTACAATACATGTACTTTGATTCATGCTCACCGTGAATAGTTCCAGACAAATCATCACATACAAACGATTGTGTAACTCCTTGTATAGTTTCACTGAATTATTGGACATAATTGCATTTATTCATGTTTTGTAAAATGGCAGAATGCATAAGGAGTTACATTATGATACGAAATTACTTCCATAAAGCTTCAATTTGTTACCTGTCATTCTTGTGACAGTAGAGGGAATCTGGAATTTAACTTAAATTGTACAACATGCTTCCTCTAACGTTATCAATAATTCAAGAGCTGGATTTATCAAATACAAGAGAATATTGATCACATTGGCTTACACTCACGACATCCGACAGGAAACATGTTGTACATGATAATGCAACATTCTTACATAATTTTCACTATATCAAACCTTCTGTGACTTGCTGGAGTTCCATTTTGAAAATTGACATTAGACAACACAAGCTTCATATTCAGAATCATATATCGAAAATAATTAATCCTAAAATAAGTTAATCAGTTATGATTACACACATGATGGACGTAGAAGTGATGCCATTCTGATCTCCTACGACACACGTGTGTCGTGTCGCATGATGTGAGTCGTCACCATATAAGCCCATGAATAGTCGATGACCTTTCATTAAGGGTTAACTTGAAATAGATCTGATTTCGAGTTAATAACTCACATACATTTCTCATGTTTAAATCCATAAATCCATATATAATAGATTTAGGCAAATTTCTTTAAGCAAGAAGCACGTACCTAAATGATTAAATGTTACGGAAAATCACATCATTTGTTGGTGTAGAAAATAAACACAGTTGGATATATCTCTGCCTAGAACTTCATTCATGCATCATAACATATAAAACGTATAAATACTATAAAATAAAGTGCTTCATGGCATAATGAATTGGCACATCACCACATTGCCCCAATACTGCCCCCAGCAGACCCTCTTAACGACTGCACGAGGACAGACTGACTCCTGTACAGACTCTGTGACGACCTTTAGTCTCCATATGCACAGTTATGACGTGACTGAGTAAGTCATGCTGTTTCAGGCTATATTCCCAATATGATGACAGGCAAAGCGGCAGGAGGTAGGAACGCGTGTGTGGCTTTCTTTAGCTCCTGTATCTGTCCGTCCAAACATCTGTCTGTCTTATTGTCTGTCCGTCTCTCGATCTGTCTGTCTGTCTGGCTGTCTGGCTGCCAAAGATGAACTAACAGCCTGTGTCTTGGCCTGCAACTAAAACCAAGAGCCCGGATGCAGCCTGTGTGTGATGTGTGGTGTGTGGCCGCACGGTCGTGTGTCAGTACTTTGGGTGGTGCATTTTTCGTCATATTAACCTCATCTTTGCAGTTCGAAAATGTGAGGTACTTGACAGTGAACGCGGCCGAATTTACTGTACTGATGGCGGCCCCAAAGACCCTAACACGCCTTCAGGTACCCCAGTATGCATGCTAGCGGTATGGTGCTTCTCGTCTTAGCAGGCTTATAGCTACTCAACCCTAGGCAGATACCTACCCCGGGTACATGTGGGTGGTGGTACGTGCATGTGTTACATGGATTAATACAGTGTTAGTTATACTGACAGTTACATAATAGAGTAATAATGCTTTAGTTGGTATACAATACTACTATTGAAGCCCACATTATGCAGTTATGTACTGCTTTGTGAATAATCGTTCGTAATACTTCATATTCATTTCATCATCCGGATTTGATTTAACCTTAAAATACTCACAAAGCTAACTGGTGGTTCACAATGTACAAATTCAAAATAACCTCATACCTCGCCGCATTTCTGATTTGAGGACTGCTGCGACTGCGAGATCATGTCAGGTGACCTTTCACTCCACAGCATATCAGCGATGATGAAGAAATTGTCGGTACTCTTTGATATATGTACAAGCCGATGATTTGTTGAATTGATGGAAGACCAAAGATATAGGAATTGGAGAAAAGGTCACTTGACATGACCTGTTTGGAGTGGTACTCAGATCAGACTCTGCTTGTGGTACGAGTCTAAGGTCAAACTTGCTTTAATGTGATTGGTTAAGCTATATCCACTTATATCTAATGGAAGTCAATTTGGAGTAAATAGAATAAAAAAGTGTGCATTGTACAACCACAAAATTATATATTCAATTAAAATTGCTATATATAGTTGTTCGTTATTTTGAAATGATATTGATATAGTATATAGTGTTGTGTAGTAAATAGTATCAAGGTATATGTTTACAAATGTCTGGGAGAAGTAAGTGTACCGTAGTGTTATATATGATTAGTGATTAAAGCCAGCGCTTTCCAGAGTACTGTACACTGTACACTCGGCTTCCCTCTGTTTCTGTATTCTCTCTGTCTGTAACAAGCATATTCAGTTCCTTTTTGCGGAAAAAGTTGTATTAATTTAATATCGATTACTTTGGAAACCATCTAAAAATGTTCGTTTTTCGCTGTCTATGATTTCTGTGTCTCGACTTTTTAAAACAAATTATTTTTGACATTTCAATTCAGTTAATTTTCTGTCTGTTCTTAACGTTGTGTGTAACTCAATGTTGTAAACGTCGTTGTCTTCAAATATATCAGGTAAGTGATAACTTATACAGAACTCAAGAGATATTAAATGTAAAGCGTGGTCTGATATTATCGAGTTGATGTATGTTGTCAACAATTTGACTAATAAAACCCACTCACGAGTTATTATTCATATGATATGAAGCCTATATACAGTTGAACAATATCATTTGTCATAAAAGAAGAAGACGACATTATTGCCATAAAGGATTCCTTGTGAGCTTTAGAATACGAATTTCGAAGCTCGAATTATTTGTATGTCCCTTCGTATCCTCTTAGTTTGACACGTTTTGCACAACTTATAATATACATTATAGATAGAGTTATAGATATTACATTCATACTAACTTCATCCACTAGTTTTTTCAACGATTTGTGAAACTTGTCCCTGCTCCACTTTTTTCTCACATTGAAAATGAGTTTCACTCTATGTTACTAATTTGATAAAGTCATCCTTCATATGAAGACAATGGGAAGAATGTTGAACAATACTATGTGTCATAAATCGTATCCTCTTAGTTTAACACGTTATGCACAACTTATAATATACATAGAGTTGTATATATTTATTCATACTAACTTCATCCACTAGTTTTTACAAAGATTTGTGAAACTTTTCCCTGCTCCACTTGAAAAAGAGTCTCACTCTGTTTCTATTCAATTCTTTATTTCTGAAGTGTAGGCCATCTGTTTCTAATTGGATAACGTAATCATTCATATGTCGTCGAGGCAAGAACCATCCAATTTCATCAAACCAAAGGTGTGGGGTATTTAATGCTCTACTTCCCGTGATGTTGCAGTGTACAAAGCGATGTACGGGACCTCCAACCAGGGGAGCAGCACCTCTATAGTGGAGGGGGTCGGCATGTACCTGTTCGGCATCTACCACGTCGTCATCATCATCGTTCTCATCAACATGCTCATCGCCATGATGAGTCACTCCTTCGAAGATATACAGGTGAACATTCCACTCAACTAGTGGATTTTATAATAAATTACATAATACGTACCGTTAGAGATAACCTAGTAAGAAACAGTTATTGATTGTCTAAGAGGTGCAACATTTTTAAAAGTAATCAGATATTTCAGTATTTGCCCTTACTAGTCAATGATATGGCACTAATTCAGTCTATACGACAAAGACTAACGATTAGGCAGGTGAGCCAATACAGGTAAGCTGGGCCATGCAAAACAGGGCCATGACCAGACAGTCTGGGCCAATACAGTTTTGACAAATTCTGAACATATAAGACAGTTCACCAATCGCATTTATGTTTATGATTTCGATTAAAATCAAATCAATAACATTACAGCAGACCTCGGACCTGTAATTTGGCAAATACGGAAAAACTTGATTAATCATAATATTTTATTCCCCTTCATATCTGACGTATCTGTGGCAAAATTTACGATATTTTGATTTACAAATCTGATAGTGAATTGTTTGTAATAATTATGTTTAATGAGAAAAAATGACAGCACTATGCTTCAAAAAGTTATGATGCTTGATTTTCGTGTTGCAAAGAAGTAGATGAAGGTGAAATTATTAATTTCATATGATTTTCAGCATTTATAACGACCAATCGCATATGAAACTGGTAAACTAGTACCACTATATTTCAGACTGATTGTGACGTGGAGTGGAAGTTCGCCAGGACGAAGCTGTGGTTGAACTATATGGATGACGGCAGCACGCTTCCTGTTCCCTTCAATATGATCCCCACTCCAAAGTCCTTCTACTATGTGTACATATTCTTTAAAGACTTAATTCGAAACGGCAAGAGTGGTTTCCTGGAGTACGAAAAGACTCGGAAGCAGACATTTTTAAAGGTAAAGTTTCAGGCTGGAAATCTCATGCACGTAAGTTGACCAAGACGGATCCACATCTAGGCATGGTTGTGCATGCACACTGCCTCACACCACGGTAGATCCTGAACAATGATGTGGAACTTTCATCTCAATCATACTTCATCATCCACCCCTAACCCAAGACTTTCAATATCCAAATACATTTACCCCGATGGGTCATCACGTACAACCGCAGGACATAACTCGCACCCACAAATTGAGACCTTAGTGTCTTCTTGTCTTTTCTCCGCAAATCTTCGGCGTCCTGCGCCCGAACTTAATAGTCAAATTAGAAACCACATCGAGATCGTCAAAATAGAAAATTAGGCACAAGACTTAATTTGGTCTATGTTGGAGAGGTACGAGCTATGTCTTGCGGTGTTAACTTTTATCCAACACATTTAGGCCTGTAGAAGACTTGCAATTATTGGACTGAGATTGTTATGAATCAAATTATACTGTGTAACAAATTCTTACTATAATTCTAATTTGAGGAATGTGTAATCATCATATTTATTACGAATGCCTTATAAAGCTCCTAATAAAACAATTACGACAACTTAAATATTTAGAGTTCTTGAGATATCTAACATAAGGTAGATGCTATGTGACTTGATAGAAAATAGAGGACTGGGTTGACAACTACATGTCAAATATTAGTTAATAACTAGGTAGTAAACTAGAGGACGAAGGGAGTTACCTCCCCTACTGGAGAGGTGTTTCATAGGCGCTACATTGATGCACACGTGGCGCCGTGGAAACATCTACCTAGTGGGGGCATCACGTCATCATACCACTTCCTGTCGTCTAGCTCGGTGGATGGGATTCGGGAATGCTTTGAGAAATGGATGATGATGAAATATGTAAAATTGCAATTTTGAACTGCCATTTCTTGCTTGCATTTTGCGTTGAAGGCACGTCTATAGAGTCACAACCCCTTATGTTTAAAATCATATTGATGAGGGTCGATTAAAATAGCTTCAGGGAAATTATAATATGATACCATCATTGTGGTCACGTACTATTGAAATTGCAATTTATGTAAAATGCAGACATTTCCTGACCATTATTTGAAGGCATAACTCATCTAATTAGTCTTATGATTCCTATATGTTGGATAATGACAAGAAAACCGGTCGTTCCTAAAAATCTTGACACCATAAATAGTTGGTTTAACAACGGGAGTTGTAGGAACAACAGGTTTTCACGTTACATTGACTTCTTCTTGGTCAATGCTACATATTGCCTTTACTTATTTGTAGAGTCGCAGAGTAATAGACGTGATGTTATTTGCATTACAGAAGCGCCGTGAGACCGTGTGTAAGACGTTAGAGTTGAAGCCAGATGAAACCTCTTACACGGATATTATGCATAGACTGGTGAAAAGATATCTATTCAAGCTGGAAAGGGCCAAAGATGAAATTGGTGAGCACTGTAGGTTGATTTGTTTCTTCTTTTAGTAGAAGTAGCCCCGTTGTAGGTGTAGTATGACTAACAATCCTTGTTTGGTTTAAGTTCATTTTTTTCCATAATGATATTCTAAACAGTTGCTTTTGGACCGCAATATATATACACTTAGGACACTTGGACTTCATTTCTTTACTTATCAAGTACACGAAGTGTAATATCAAAAACAATACTTACATGACAGAGGAGAACGCATGCAACCAGTAGGAACTGTTAAGTAAAGTGTAAACTTGACATATATCC
Source organism: Steromphala cineraria (assembly GCA_916613615.1). Lineage (NCBI taxonomy): Eukaryota > Metazoa > Mollusca > Gastropoda > Trochida > Trochidae > Steromphala > Steromphala cineraria. Next base: position 74,039,751 of record OU744721.1, read on the forward strand.
ATTGAATCTCTTTTTAAACGTAAATTTTATGAAGAATATAATATACTTCATTACTCGCCTTCGAATTTTCTGATAGTTATAAAGGACGCAGTCGGGAATATCCGCGCTGAGGAGGTGGAGTTTATAGAAGCGCCTGACGTCCCGCCCCCTCCTGTCCCGGATGCAGCCAATAGGATTCCATTTGCCACGCCCCCTATCCCGGAAGAGGAAGGGGATGAGCATGGGAGGTTAGCGGGCGAAAGTAAGAGCAAAATAGAACAATTACATTGTCGGTTGAAGAGATCTTGTTTCAAATAATATAAGTTTGATGTTCAATTAAGATATTTATTACCCATACGGTTGAAAATAAAATGGTGACATATTTTCAATATGAGCACTAGTGCACATATCACTTTTGCCTAGCAACGATTGTTGTAGCATGAGTTCCCGTATTTTTTCGCCTGTGACGTCATAACGTCATTGTTCGTGACGTCACTGTAGCTGGCCGTCGCAAGGGAAGCGGTCCGTTTCTTGGTTATTTCTAAGATGGTAAAATGGAATAGAAACGGTAATAAATAAATTATAACCCTCGGAAGTGTGTCATATGAATTTTACGAAACTCGTGCAAATTTGTGTATAACCCTCGCTCTCGCTCGGGTAATACAAAAAATCACACTCGTTTCGTAAAAGTCATATGACACACTTCCTCGGGTAATAATCTTTATATATTATAACGCTATGATTGACGGAAGCATTGTCTATAATAAAAACTTATGTTTAACACATACGGATTCCACCATAAAGTTACCTGTATCAAATCTCAAATAACGGTTGTAACATATGAGTTTAATAAAGTACACACTCAACCTGTTGTAGGGTTGAGAAGATTAGAGTTCTTTTCAACATTCATAATATCCATAAGATCACCCTTACCTTGTCAAACTTTTCTTGATGTGAAGGGTTCTTATTATTTACTATAAATTATTATTGAAATGAAATAATACATAAATTAAGTGATAATCTGTCTTTTGATAAACGCTTAAAAAATTGCTTACAATTGCTTAACATTAATGAATAAACCAATACATTGTTGACAATTGGAATATATTTGTTATAATAATATCTGCTCACACTGTTGCAGGTAAAAACGCTGCCAACAAGAGGAAGCTTGCAAACCGCAGCCACCATACTCGCAGGACATCAATGGCCAACGTTCCCATGACGACCACACTGGCCATCCCCCAGCTGGACGCCATACAGAGGTCCCAGAAGCTGCTGGACGTGCGACTACAACACCTCCAGGCCAACAGCAAGGAGAACAACCGTCTACAAGACGACGTCGAGTTCATCCGCAAACTCATGACCGAGAACCAGAAAGCCTTATGTAACGTGGTCCAGGCGCTGGCTAACATTCAGGGTGAAATTGTCAACTTGGCACAGTGCCTAAAACCAGCGCCCAAACCTACCCCCAAGCCGCAGTCGAATGCCATTCCTAACGCTCACGGGAACGCCGTGTCGTCACATCGCTCCTCGAGGAAGAGGTCGGGCCCGGATCATGACGACGAGAGCAAAGTTTGACGTGCAGGTAGAGCTGGTCAACCAGCTGATTGTTAATTACCTAATGACCTAACGTCAGGTATCATTAATGACGTGGCATGACGTAATGAATTTCACTCGTTTCTCACATCGGCTTTCCACGCCATCGTCATATCAGGGTTACGACAGGATCATCATGAGTCCAAAACGAGATGGAAAGGTTGATGAACTGTACGGGCGCCAGTAAGACATAGGTTGAGACGAGTAGTGCTGGCACTACCCCACCCGCGACTACAGGAGTACAGGACTACAGGAGTACAGGACGCGGAGTCTATGGTTGTGTGAGAGACGTCTACTGGGTCCTCAGTGTATCCATAGGACAAGGAGCTCTTGGAGCGGCGTCTCATGAAGCAACAGCCCAAGCTGTGATCAGACTGTCCACATTCTATGAACCAAAATAATTATAACGGCCTTGCCCTTCAACGAAAGTGTTGGATTGTGAAAGGAAGTTATTGTTCAGAGTTGTTATTGTAACTGAGATTGGCAGGGATTTGACGCCATATTTATAGTTGTTGGGTGTGATCTGACCATGTCAGTATCCATCTCAAATTATTTTTGTCTACTTGAGCTTTGTCAGACCGGACAGTGTCACAGGCACTTGTCTCAACGTGTACATATTTCTTTGTGAGTTTACCAAACAATTCAGTTGCGTTGTGTATTGTGGTGAGAGGTAGTCGATGTTTAATTGTTTCCATGATAACTTCTAGAACAGTATTAACTGTGTAGTTCTAAGCAGTTGACTCTTGCAGCACTAGGTGAAGTATGCACTCCCTACGATTCTGTTGCTCCCTTCAATACGGTAGCTTCCCTTAGTTCATGAACCACCGGGTGAACAGTACAAGTTTGATGAGCGTTGTGTCCCAATACAAAAGGGTTGTCGTTAATGTATGTCTTTCAAAACACATGGCGGCCATTGATAACGATATTACCAGATTAGATCTATGCCTCTATTGGTACGTGTTGTTGTTCATTTGTTTCCAGGTTTTAGATGTTGTACTGATCAAGCTCTTCACAGACAAATATATTATACGCACCTCACATTCAGAGAACTGGGCCGAGTATAGTCAGGTCAATGTTCAACTTAATTGCACTTTCTCGTTCATTTTATTAAACAGGCAAAACTGAGCAGCATTTCTTTCAGCATTCACATGCAACAAACGATGCTAATGTACACGTTAAAATGATACACATGTTAAATCAACAGTGAAAAGTAAAGGTTACTCGTTTTGTTATTTTTTATTTGTGTATAATGCCCATTCCTTATTCAGTTTGTTTTACTTGTCAGTAACTTTCAGGAGGCTTTCTAGAATGTTCTTTTTTGTTTAACATGAACTCTGTCTCTTAAATTATGCATTCACAGGATAAGTTATAATTTAACATGCTATAGAAGTTTTTCTTCTGTGCCCCTTACATCTAAAGCCTTTATTTTCATTTGTGTATTTCTCTCTATGTATTCTGTGATTTACACTATCGCACACTCTGTTTCAATGTCTCTTTACTTACTTACATGTGTCCTATTATTTCAAATGCTCTTGCAACTCTTTTCTTTCAAACACTGCCTCTAAGTTTAGTATTCACTTGATCCATGTGTCGCACAAGATCAATATATCTCAAAAAGACTTTGTTAAAGATAAAACATAACACGGAGAATGATTTATCTAACTTATAATCTTAAAATACAATTGGCTTAAACAGATAACTGAATGGTGAATATGCCCAGAATCGTTCGTAAAATATCCATAAACCGACCGAGACCAGACCTTGGTAGTGACACTAAGGACTGTTTCTTTAACGTCTCTCACACAAACTGTGTATCTGAAATCTCTACAACCCTTTCTCAAATACGCTGTTTATAACTCTCTGTCTCTCTCACACACACACACACCTAACTCACACTCACAGACTTTCGACACTATTGATATCTCTCTTTGACTCTCTCTAACACACTGTCTCTAGCTCTCGCATAAATTATTTCTATGGTTCCCTCTCATGCACTGTCTCTATAATTCCCAATCCCACACACTGTTTCTATATATCTTTAACCATCTGTCACTTTTATTCTCTCCAATATACTGTATCTATCACTCTTTCTTGCACATGCTGTCTTAACACGGATGTATATCTCTAAACTCTCTCACACATCTCCTATAACTCACCCTCACCCTCTCTCTCTAGCTGTCTCTATAACTCTCTCACTATCTGTCTCTATAACTCTCTCACTATCTGTCTCACTATCAGTCTCACTATCTGTCTCTATAACTCTCTCACTATCTGTCTCTATAACTCTCTCACTATCTGTCTCTGTAACTCTCTCACTATCGGTCTCTATAACTCTCTCACTATCTGTCTCTATAACTCTCTCTCACTATCTGTCTCTATAACTCTCTCACTATCTGTCTCTGTAACTCTCTCACTATCTGTCTCTATAACTCTCTCACTATCTGTCTCTATAACTCTCTCTCACTATCTGTCTCTGTAACTCTCTCACTATCTGTCTCTATAACTCTCTCACTATCTATCTCTATAACTCTCTCACTATCTATCTCTATAACTCTCTCACTATCTATCTCTATAACTCTCTCACTATCTGTCTCTCTCTCTCACTATCTGTCTCTCTCTCTCACTATCTGTCTCACTATCTGTCTCTGTAACTCTCTCACTATCTGTCTCTATAACTCTCTCACTATCTATCTCTTTAACTCTCTCACTATCTGTCTCTATAACTCTCTCTCTAGCTGTCTCTATAACTCTCTCACTATCTGTCTCTGTAACTCTCTCACTATCTGTCTCTATAACTCTCTCACTATCTGTCTCTATAACTCTCTTTCTAGCTGTCTCTATAACTCTCTCACTATCTGTCTCTATAACTCTCTCACTATCTGTCTCTATAACTCTCTCACTATCTGTCTCTATAACTCTCTCTCTAGCTGTCTCTATAACTCTCTCACTATCTCTCTCTATAACTCTCTCACTATCTGTCTCTGTAAATCTCTCTCTATCTGTCTCTATAACTCTCTCACTATCTGTCTCTGTAACTCTCTCACTATCTATCTCTATAACTCTCTCACTATCTATCTCTATAACAATCTCACTATCTGTCTCTATAACTCTCTCACTATCTGTCTCTATAACTCTCTCACTATCTGTCTCTATAACTCTCTCTCTAGCTGTCTCTATAACTCTCTCACTATCTCTCTCTATAACTCTCTCACTATCTGTCTCTGTAAATCTCTCTCTATCTGTCTCTATAACTCTCTCACTATCTGTCTCTGTAACTCTCTCACTATCTATCTCTTTAACTCTCTCACTATCTGTCTCTATAACTCTCTCACTATCTATCTCTATAACTCTCTCACTATCTATCTCTATAACAATCTCACTATCTATCTCTATAACAATCTCACTATCTATCTCTATAACTCTCTCACTATATATCTGTATAACTCTCTCTCACTATCTGTCTCTATAGCAATCTCACAAGCTGTTTCTATTCGTATTTCTTCAACTCATTCACTCTGTCCATCTGTCCTGCCTACTCGTTTCTCATTCTATATTTCATTTAATGTCTGCTACCTCGCGCTCGTTTGAATTTTGTTTTAGCTTCTTTAGGTTAATTATGACTTGTTTGTTATGTTTTGCTGTTGAACTTAATAGCTCTAACATTGAGGATATAAGTGTTATAGTGTGTGCTATTTGAGTATTTGTTGACTGTTATTCCTGATGTAATGTTGGTGAAACAAAGTGATATGTTTGACAATAATTGACATAAAACTTTTAATTGTAAATTTTTCTGAACTTTCATTGTTTCACTTGTTATAACTGCGACTTGGGTGATGATTGTTATAAGCAGCAATATACTTTTTGCAATATAAATTACGTTTCTCCTTAAAATATGCAATTTGAATTTTAACTTGTTCTTATGTTGTTTCCATGGAAAGGGAAACAACGATACGACTGAATTTTAAGAGTACGTCTTGTTTTAAATTTATTTACAAAGATTCGAATTGTTGTTTGCTTGAATAAAAGTATATCCACTTCAGATATCACGTTATCAACTTTGTAAGCGTTCTGTCTCTTATATACTGCTATTAACAAGCTACAAATTACCCCTCCCCACAACTGAATTGAAAGACCTCGTTAGTTATGCTTTGGACAGAACCTTTCATATGCTTTCAATCACATTTATATCTAATGTCCCAGTTGAAACTGTTTAAATTAGTGACAAGGCGCTTAACAAGTTGATCACGATTTTCCACAAAGATGAAATTGACTCTTTAAAACAGACGTTGTATAATGAGATGATCTACTGGCAACATTTGCACTGAAGTTGCCGTGAGTCAATCCATGTTTATATTTGCAAAGAGTGAAAGTTATTTATCCTCTAGTAAGAGAATGACCTGTACAGTATATGAAGAATCACAGAGTAGATTATTGTGAATATACTACAGTGAATGTGTTGCTGTATTCACACGTGACGTCATAAACTGATTAACTTGATTCTTTCAAATATTGATTGATATTGACGAAATAAATCAACATCCCCTGTTAACCTCATTGTTTGTGTTCAATTATCGGAGAGAGTACATAGTGTTACACATAATATAGTGAAGGCCGATGCTGTGTCTACATATACATACTATATCTACTAGCTTTATGTTTGAGAGAAAATTGTTATCGTGAGTTTCAAACAATCATCTTGACCTGGAGATTTTACGTGCGCTTTCATCACTATTGTCCTTTTCGATACTTCAGGAATATACAAGATCATCAGATTTGACTAAGACTTGTTTGAATATAAAATACCGAAAGATGGGAGCTGTGAATGTGAAAGCAGCTAAATCTGAGGTCGACATGTGCGTAGCGTTGCAACTGAAAGCTTTCTCAATCCCAATGAAATTTCACATACTGCTTAAAGGGGCAGTAGCACGTTTTTAGAGGGAATATAAGGTGATGTCAGGAAAATGAAAATTAATGGTTCCAATTGAAAGACAATGTATTAAAACTAAATGAAGCAGTAATAATTCAAATATAGAACGTAAAGTTTAGCCATGCGATTTCTTTTTCTTACACAAAATGAATTAAAGGTGTTCACACAAAATGGCCGCCAATGAATTTTATGTGTATCTTAATACTTTGTCCTTTGACTATGGATGATTGGCGTATGTATTGAGATTTTTGACACTGTCATAACAATACATTTAACATTAAGTTACAATCTTTAGTGAAACATTTAAAATATAAAATTATCAAAAAACGTGCTACTGCCCCTTTAAACAGTATGTGATGTGATGCACATTCACAAGTAATGAGTCACGCTGAACGCTTATATGTGTAAACTTTTTGGAAAACTGAAAATCACTTATGCAATTGAGATGAACAATCGCTGAATATGCCTCTGAGACTTTATCTCAATCAATGAATAGACAAATTAATAGTGGGTTCCACAGGGGGAGAACATCAGTCTGACAAGTTGTCAAAACGTTGTTGATTCAAAAACATGTATTAATGCACTGTTCACAAGTTCCTTTAAACGGGCGGGTTTACAATGAGACACAGTCTTTGTTTACCAAAATCAACAAAACCTTACATGTTACAATAATTGCCCTACTCAACATGTCCTAACCAACAAATGACATGGTTGAATAGTTGTCAAAACCAGGTCAAAAATGTTATATCTCAATATGCCCTAAAATGATTAAGCTGACTTTTGAAGTGATACATTCACTGTGATTTCATGTGTTTCTTTATTTCTTGTTTATATCTTCACAAAGACTTTGTTTACTTTACAGATGACAGACATCAGTGGGTAAAAAATGTGAAAGGCTTCAATTTACACAATAAAAAAACTCGGATTCAATTTGTTTTAAGAAAAATAAAATTATTTAATAAAGAGAGAGAGAGAGAGAGAGAGAGAGATGATGTTTATTAAAGTCTCACTTCCTGTACATAGTCAATATATTTAAAACAATTTTACATGGAATAAAAGTACAGGAACCACCGGGTAGGTTATGAGAGACTGAATATAAAAAAACTATTAAAACATTGTAGAAATACATTGCATTAATAAACATTAATGAAAGAAATTCACCAAGAAAAAAATATCTTACTAGAAAGAACGTTACAAAGCAATTATTTCTATTACTAAGTAAAATTCATTAACAAGAAAGAAATGCATCATTGTTTAGATCCGGCGAATATGTATGTCCAACCGTACAATGTGGAATTTACAACGTTACGTGTCCTGGGCCTAGATTTTCGAAGCTCTATAGTACTAAGATAGTCGTAAGTCAATGTTAATGTATGGTACTTACGACTGTCGTAGCACTAAGGGAGCTTCGAAAATCTAGGCCCTGCTCCTTAAAGGTAACGTAAGTGTATAAGTCCATTTTTACATATTGATTCTTGAAAGTATGTTAAATGTACATGTATAGATCTCACAAAGAGTGTTATAATTGCATTGCTATTTATAGGATAGCTCAGAGAAAATGAAAAGCCATTACAACATTAAGATTTTGTTATTTGTTAATTGGAAATTGTCTATAAACGAAGCGATAGTAGCCAAAAAGATATAACAAGAACCAGTCTCATTCATTGTGTTTGCATCAAAATCAAAATTTAAAGTTTGAGTGGAGCGCCCTCTTTCGAGATGTGATGCAGACTTTACAACAAATCTCATTGGACTATCGACATTTGTCGCAAACAGAGAAAACCTGTGCCGGAATGCTTGAAGTTTCGATTCAGCCAGTATTTGGATTGCGTACGAGCAAGGGCGTATTTATAAACGTATTTGGTAAGAGCAAGTTCTGCGTTGCAGGGGAAGTCTCAAGTCCATCAACCATCACCGAGAAGATGCTTTCTTACTATTTCTGTGCCGAATTTCAGACTTTTTCATATGACGGATAATTATTCTATCATTCAGCCAAAAACTTAAAGAATCCACGACTGACTCTCTGACAAATTTCAAATCCTAACTTGAGATTGTTAAAGTGTTAAAGAAAACCCTTTCCACATCCTTCTGTGTTGGGCATTGTTTGACAAGACATTATCTCAACCATAATCCGATCCGAAACACGCATTAGTAGGGGCACAACTACTCTCAATCTAAATACATTTAGATCAACAGGTTTTATATTTGGTCATACTGAATACAAAATCTATTGATCTAAATTTATTTAGATTTTACTAATCTCAACACCATGTGAGAAATACCAGCGCCCGATCAATATTTTATAAAACGATTCGATAGAAGCGAACATAAAATATCAACAAACTCGGGCTATCTTTTTTTCTAATCATTATGTAATATTATGGCTTAGTTGTACTATATGCAGCAATAACAAGTACCATTTCGGACTTTTTATTGATCAATGATATTCTAAATATATAATATATTTCTACTGCAAACCTTGTGTTTTGAGTTTGAAAAAAATACGTTTAGTTCAACATTACTTTATCTCTTATTAAGCATGACTTCAAATCTATATTCATCTGTTTATGTTAACGATATCCAATGACAATGATATTGATTTAGCAAATTCCCCTGACAGTAACAGTTTTAAGTTTTCACTATAAAATAGACGAATTGGCAAATAATAATTATACATAAAAAAATCTTCAGTATTAGACTTCTTTTGAAAACATTGAATATACAAGGGGGACGTGCATGGGTTTCGTAAAGTTTAACTTTTCAATCAATGATACGTGACACGACTTATTAACGGATCACCTCATATTCATACATAATTATGTAAACGACAGCGGCCATTGAATATACACAATGAGCTAACACAACATGTATATTTAATGGGTTACAAACAAGAATTAAAGTTTTTAAAGAGAAGTAAATATGAACTTTAGATAATGCTGCTTGATTAAATTCTTGAATAAGTGTTAAATTCAAAATTATGTGAACGTAAATTAAATCAATGATTACGAAAGCGCGGTATGTACGAAAAATGCACCAAAATCGAAGATTGTGAGAAAACCAATTGTAAATGAAGCTATAGATTGCTGACATACTTATTAAAGCATCTTACTGATATTTTATGACCGAAGTGATGACCATTTGTCAACGTTTGTAAACCGTGAAGAAGTTGTTCTGCCTTATGTGCTAAAATTTAGAATCATTAATTTTGATTGGTTATCATAAAGCCTACCAGTGTGTCTGTTCCGATATCTGCTCTCAGTGCATTATTCACATCAAACATTTTAGATTGTGTGCTTAGTTTATTCTTATCAAAATAAAACAAATGCTACCTTACATGTACAGAGGTTAAGCATATAACCGGGTTTTTTGGATTGAAAGTAATAGTTAAAGAAAGATGCAGATTCTGTATTGATGTTCATGTATGTGAATATGTAACGTATTACTCTCTTTTTTAAAATTCCCTTTCAATTGATACATATAGCTATAGCTATATTTGTTCGGTTGTGAAAGTAATTTTAAGGCAATTAACAAATCCCTTAAAAGAAAGAACATGTTGTTTAATACTTGAAACATAGATGGATCCTATGGCCAAAAGATTTATATGATTTACTAATTTATTGTGCGAACTGAGTCCAAATATACATTTTTTTAAGATAAGCATTTGGATTAAGTTCTAAATTATACCAGAGTTTCTTTACAAGTTCACATACAACACAGAAGGGTTGTTAATTAAGCTACCAGTGTAAATTAATGATTACGCATTTGCAATCATGGTAAGCTGTCAACTTTGTATGTTTTCATTACTTTTTCAATTAAAAAAGTCAGAAATTCAATTATGGTATGTTGATTAAGATAAAAGTGCAATGAACTCCATGTATTCAGTTAACCGGTATATCAAAGTGAAATGACCGAACACCTAGACAAGACACGTACCAGGACGGCTCCCGGTGTGATTGTAACGTAAGTCTTTATACATGACTCACAGCATTTAATCTTACTCATATTAGATCCAATCTTTCACTTGTACCTTGCTTCCTTCTAGAAACGAAACAGGTGCTTTTGTTTCGAATTGATATAAACGAGCTATCACAACATATAACTTATGCTTATTTTGTTATATATATTGAGTCAACGACTCAGGCTTACACTTTTCACCAACTTTCTCGAGCAAATCACTATAAAATGTTTAGAATCGATGCGTATTGATCCTCAGTTGTGAATCCGATTTTAATTTACTTGAATAGAAAATGTAATTCTCATAAATAAAAAATCAATTACACAAGTAACTTTGCAGTTTCAGGGATTGACAAAAATATATATATAGCTTCTCGTCGTGCCGACTAAGCATTCTTTATTATATATATTCCATATGATATACTTTTCATAGAATACATGCAAATGAAACAGAGGTGCAAGTCAGTTCACATTATGCAGTTATGGATAATGCATGAGGTGAAGTGAAAATTTTCACAAATTCACGACGCCGAATGCGTTCTCTATCTTAATTCATGTATGACTTCATGAAACATAAAACTGTCGTTTTTAATATTTTACATATATATGCCACAGACACAGATTTAATTCAAAAATATTTATCCAAGTCAAAGGACCGATTTCACTGTTCATTTATGCACTTTCACAAAGCCATCGATTTGATTAATATAGACATTTTATGGTTTGATCTTGCTTTGTGATGGTATACGTCCTAAACCTTTATATATATTTAAATAGAGTGAGTAAAATGTATAAAGAATGTGGTTTGATGGTAATATTTTTCTAAAACAGAGATATCTGTTTTTTTCTAATAAAAGCCTTAAAAATTAATAAATAATTATTTTTGTGGCTACATTATAACATTACACTAACGCCATCAATATACTAGTAATATAGTTATTTAGGAAAATTATTTTCAAACAGACCTTCTCAGTCGAAAGCAGCTCAAACCCTAATTAAAAAAGCTAATAATGCTCTTATTCCAATCAAACAACTCAATTATACAAGACAAATGTTATGGATAACCACTTCTTTATTGATTTCTCACGACGTTTCTGGGCCAATTCTTGTCCCTTCTTCAGGTGACTGATAATGAAATATCCAGTATGGTATTTATATACATAGATATGTATACATGAAGCCAATTATAGATTCAGAAATCGCCCAAAAACCATTCTATTGCAAATGTTTGACACACAAACATTGCCATTTATTCTTTATTTTTGCCGAAATATGGGGTTTTCTTGAATTAAAAATGTTAAAAACTTGTCGTGTTAAATTTTGTCAATATATTCTTGGTGTGCTGTTAGTATTAATTAACGCCAACGTTGCCTTGTTATCTGGACTTGGACGTATAATATCTTAAAATGCACTTTTAAAGGGGCAGTAGCACGTTTTTTGATAATTTTATAATTTGAATTTCTCACTGATAATTGTAAGTGAATATTAAATGTATTATTTTGACAGTGTCAAAAATTTCATTACACAAGCCAATCATCCATTGACAGAGGACAAAGAATGAAGATTCACATCAAATCCATTGGCGGCCATTTTTGTGTGAACACCTTTAATTCATTTTTGTAAGAAAAAGGAATCGCATGGCTAAACTTACCGTTATATACTGGAACTATTACTGCTCCATTTAGTTTAAATACATTGTTTTTCAACTGAAACCATTAATTTTCATTTTCCTTCCATCACCCTATATTCCCCCTAAAAACGTGCTACTGCCCCTTTAAGGTGTTAAAAATTCAATGTATAAATTACTGTACATGAATAAAAACAGATACCAAAAACAATGCTACCTTTTGTTGAAAAGATTTGACGAAATGATCGAAAATCATGAGTTAGCCATACCAGAAACATGATTTGTACAAACGGTTTCAGTTACGCGTGCTAGTTTCCAAACATTATAAATATTTATACATTTCTCACACAATTCGCACAGAGATTTAAAGATTGTAACACACATAATATTTTCTTTCTTTTATGTGAACATTCACATTTGGATCTTCTCCTCGTCTGTGAAAACATCTATTTACAAATGATATGGAATTGTATTTGTTGTCTCTTCGCAATAAAGTTTTAAGCAGAGTGTTTATTTTTTAGAATAGGTGAATTGAGGATATCGTGAGCAGAAATAATATTCCAAAAGGGTTCAGATTATGTCCTTTGTATAAATGCGTTTAAGAGTTCAAGATGGATTCCATTTTTATTGTCTTATGTCCTTTGTATTCATGACAACACCATAACATAAGCTCTCCATCAATGTTAGTGTCATATAACCATTTGGGTATGTTATTTTGGGGCTAAAAGTAAATCGCATCATAACAATAAAAAAAACTTTTGAGTAGAGAATATAAAACAAAACGTGTTTATTGTAGATATACTTTTTATGTAAGTAGCTAGAGTCATATTTACATGTCAAAAGTAAGTAAAACATAGATCAAGTCGAGATGTAGTGCTATATAGTCGCAACTTCTGACCACTAAATAAAGTGATCTCATCATGAACCGTATAAGCATATGTTCAAACGTCTAGGAACCTATATTTTTCTATACAAGAAGTTTGTGGAATACGTATTAATGTAACGATACAGTACGCATACAAATGTATGTATTTGTATGCCAAACAGGCAGAGCAGATGTGGCATATCTATGAATAAGTTAGAAAAACTATGATATTGGAGACAACATAAAAAGTTCAACTTCCATTTAATCATTAAAATGAATTCATATTTCAAGGCAATCTACACACAAATATGGGTATTTTCAAGAATGGAATTATCATTTATGATTGATTAAGTCATGCATCTACTTTTTTATTCTGCGTTATAAACATGTGAACACGCAGTCTGATATTAGTGATATATATCAATGTTAATAAGCTTACATGGCTGTATCAAAACATGTTGTTTCCATACGATTACACTTATGCATATGTTTATGTAGGTAATCTATATAGATGAAGTTATAGGCCATCTTCTTCACTTATCAATCTTATTCATTTAAATGCTTATGATGGTTCACGGTATTCGTAAATTATGTCGGGATATCTGAAGTTGTAGAATTTTTTTCTGTACAATGCTGTCTATCTATTTGTCATACTTACAAATATATTATTCGTAAAAAAAAGAAGTAAAAATAGCACCAACGACGTAGTCCTTTGTTAACATCTTACAGTTTCGATCTTTTATCTAAAATATTTAATAAAATAGGAGGCCATAATCGGCCGCCGTATGCTTGCAAATTAACAATAACAATATATTGTTCTAAAATGTTTAAACGATAAGAAATAAAACTGTTTCTTTCTCTGTTAAGATATTATATTATAAGCATCAAATATAGCACGTCATTCAATGTATGCGAACTCTCAAGCCGCACACTCGCTGTTTGACACTGCAAGGAGTTTACTATCGGGTTGAAGGTCAAAGGTTATTGATGCATAGGTGAAGGACGTTTGCTTTTGTCAGCTGCAACAGTGTCATTGTCAATTTGCGTTTGCAATATTTCCGTTTATTTGTGCGTTGCAAGTAAAATGTTCGAAGAGCCTCCTCCCATTTTAAGCTTCTGATTTATGGTTTCAAGCGTCACTTGAGGATATGAGGTAGGTTAATATATGTTGGCCTTGTGCAGTTTTACGCTGAGTGTTAGGCACAGTGTCAGTTACATCTACTGCCTATGAAACAATAAACGTTCGATTTTCTTTATAATAATGCAAACGAGAAAACAGCATAGGTTCTGTAAATAAAATTTGTAAGGAAGTAGAAATTGGCTAAATCTTTTTTGCAAGTTTTTGTTAATCTCTCGGTGTATTATATTTTAATCAGCTGATCGATTGAAACGGGAATCTTGATAACCATAGAGTAAACAATAACCTAACGGACATACAGTGATGAACATTAGATGAATTACTGTAGTAGAATAACATTTTTGTTTATATTAACATTGTTTATCACATTCGTTTTTGATTTTATCAAATGATTATTATTGACCCCTTGAAACCATTTAACTGAATATACAGTATTTTCGAATATGTGAGAATCTTGATCCTGAAATAAAATTGACAACACTGGTAAATTAACAAATATATGACCTGATAAGTCCATGGACTCCTTATCGCAAGTTCTTACATCATCATATTTCAGAGGAGTCCTAAGGTAATATCAACATACAAAAATATACAACAACAAAAAGTCTTGTGTCCAGGAGACCCATGAAAAATTTGTTTATTTTTTGTTATATTTAAATTTGGAAATGAGTATTAATAGGTGAGCATAATAATTTCAACCCCTGACCGTACCGACAAAATGTCATTTCAAATAAGAAAATAAAAATAAGAATCTACCATGTATAAGTCTTTATTACAGCTTTTTAAATTATGCCCAGAACAAATCAATATACATTCTGAATTTTGTAGATGTAATCAAAATCTCGCTGCTTATCTTTACCATATATATTTTGTGGACATTGAATATGTGTATTTGTATAATGTAAGAGAATATTCACTACCTATATATATATAAAAAGTGCAAATATTTCCTTGTGATAATTTATTTCATTAATTTGCACACTTTAGCCACTGAAAACTGGGCACATGTTTTATGAAAGTCAAGTGATTTAGATGTAACTTTATACAAACCAAATTACTTTTTATAATTATAACCATACTGTCTTAATATTTAAAGTTTTGGGTGATGTTAGATTATTTTTTTCATAATCATTTTATTCATCAAAAAAAAAAAAATTCATATATCTTTGAACCCTGATATCTTTGTGTCAGGAAAGTGTCAATTTGGGACAGGGGTTATGTGGGAAAAAATTAGTTAAAAGATTTCTGTCTATAAAAAAAAGGTTGTCTCAATATAGTTGATCTTGCTTTTCATTTTTACAAGCAAATGAACACTTTATGTGAATATTGAATGAGTAATCTCAGCTACACCTTCTAGAGTGCTCAGACCATTTGATTTATATGTTCAAATTAACGCAAAACTGAAGCTTACAATAATTTAAGTACATACTAATGATACTTCGACATTTATGCAAAATGAATGGAGGTCCTAGGATTGATTTAAATTACATAAAATCATTGGGCTCAGCCTGGCTGTATTGACAAGGTTACAGCACCCTACATTTATATCTTGTTTTAAATAATGTTGTGATCTGAATCAAAATACCTTGTGAGTTGGTTGAATTTCAGTAAGAGTAACTCAATTATATATTGTACATAGAGGATATTATATGAGTGTCCATGACATACTATGTTTACGACATGAGTGGTTAAATATTAGTATTTCCTGAGCGAGAGCGAGGGATATACGGTACTGATATTTAGGCACAATTGTTGTAAACACAGTATGTCATGAGCACGATTATATAATATTCTGTTTATTACCATAGTCCCAGAACTAAATAAAATACTCAAAACCTACTTCTCAGGATAGCCGACCTAGCCGCCGCCGACCCGTATGGATTTTGACGTCATAATTGAACTGTGACGTCAAAGCATTACATCTCAATGAAAACAGATATTTTTCCCTAGGGCAACATATGAAAAATATCAACCTCGATATGACTGCCCTCGTAGGTAATAAATAGAGATTATTACCCAAAGAAGTGTGTCATATGACTTTTACGAAACGAGTTTTGTAAAAGTCATATGACACACATCCGAGGGTATTAATTTCTTTATTCCGATTCTATTCCAATTTAATCTCTTAAAAATATCCAAGAAATGGGCAGCTTGCCTTGCAACGGCCTGCCACAGTGACGAACAATGGTTTCATGACGTCACATGCGAAAAACTAAGGGAACTTGCGCTACAACAATCATTGCTAGGCAAAAGTGATATGTGCACATGTGCTCATATTGAAAATATGTCACTATTTATTTTAAAACATAAGGGTAATAAATAGAGGATATTATATGAGTGTCCATGACATACTATGTTTACGACACGAGTGCCTAAATATTGGTATTTCCCGAGCGAGAGCGAGGGATATACTGATATTTTGGCACGAGTGTCGTAAACATAGTTTCATGGGCACGAACATGATATTCTGTTTATTACCGTAGTCGCAAAATTAAAGAAAATCCTCAAAACCTACTACTCAGCATAGGCGGACTAGCGGCGGACGAACCGTATAGATTGTGACGTTATAGGTGAACCATGACGTCAAAGCACTGTTTATAACATGACGTCACAATAAAAAAGTGATATTTTGCCCTAGGGCAACATATGAAAAATATGAACCTCTGTATGACTGCCCTCGTAGGTAATAAATCAAAATATTTTCTTCAAAGGGGCTTGTGGCATGAATTTTACAATTCTATGACTGGTAATATACTGTATTGTACAATTACTTTTCTATATTTTCATGAACATAGCCATTTGACATATTTTGTCATATAATCATTTTCATAAAAAAATTTTTTTTATAGGTTTCAGTAAAGCTTATCAATGTTAAGTTTATTAAATGAAGATAGATTGATAACAAAATATATAAGTACCATAAGTATGATACAAAGTAAGTGTACCATGTGTTTGACAAATTATTCTATGTATCTGTATTGATTATAACAGTAAGTATGTAAACACAGGCTTAGGGAAACCTGCCAAGATCTAGCAAGTAAACTGAGGTTTTATAGAGCCCTTGGCATTTGACCAAGTAGTGCAAGTTGAAGATATGCAGATGGCTGATGTTCATATCTACTGAAACAGTGCAAGGGGAGTTTGCAGTGGCACTCATGCGTAGTGTACAGATCATCTGCTTCGAGGCCACTCATAACCTACAACAGCTCATTATGTTTTCATATTGAAAGCAATAATGTAAATAATCTTAATTGTTTTCTGTCAAATTTCATTAAATAAGTTGTTCCACAAAGGGATATACTAGTTAAGCCATCAGACCTACTTTTTGTCATTCTAAGTGTATTAAATAAAAGCCTTAACAAACCTCATCTAATAGTGTATGAAATAAGGTCTAATCTAACTTTCTAGTTGTGTATTACATAAAACTGTAACTTACTTCCACTAGTGTCTGAAATAAAACCTTAACTAAGCATCTAATAGTGTATGAGTTAAAGGGTAGAACGGTAGACGTCTGATTGGAGACAATCAATGTTAGTTGTGCAATCAGCGACACTGTTTCAAAAGGATCATTTGCAAAGACACCGTCAGTACAATATGCTTCGGCAAAACAAATTTAACATCATCGGAAGATAACTTTCCTTTTACAAAACATCGCTTTTTACTTTCTCATTAGATAGAGGTCGATTAGTAAAAAAAGATAAATCATCAAACTATCTAACTATTAAACTATCGATATATCCACTATCCAAGAGGCGTTTTAATTGTCTGTAAATAAGGGAGAAGTCTTGTGTTGCAACTTTTTGTCACTCAGGGCAATATGCCTGAACCCAGGAATTTTGGCTAGAAATATTGAATTTTAAGTTTACTATCCTTTATGTATTCATTTTTAACCCAAATTATGCTTTGATGATTTGTGCACGCCGCTAATGTCTCATATATTTCCCAAGCGGTGCAAAACAATAACTCGCTCACTCACATTGATGCTTTGAGCACTTAATGGAAGACAGAAAACCAGGGTTCAACACCTACAGTTGTGAACTGTACCACACCTCATGTTTACGACACTTGTCACCATTCCGGAAGCACTGACATTTTGGCACTTGTGTCGTAAACATAGTATGACAGGACATTCATCTAATATCTTATCTAATATCTAATATTTTACTATAAGGTTTTTAGTATTATCTATGACCAAATTTTTGAACCATATATATTTGAAAACATTCAGTGAAATAGTTGTAGTTCATAGAAGGTTGAGAATGATTCATCAAGTCTAGAAAATGTGTATTTTGTTCTAAAACAAAAATGTGAATGTTGTATTGTTTATCCTAATTCCTTCTCATCAACTTATCAAGTTATCTACCAAATATTAACTTTGTCACAGTGCTCTAACAATGGGACAGGTAATTATATTGGTAACACTCCAACAACTATGTTGTAACATTTGGTAACAAGATTCAGATTACAGATACTCAGTTGCAGAAATGTTGATCTTGCATTTCAAAATGTGGGTGATGTAATGAGAAGAACTGAACAAGTGGTTTTTGAAATGGTAGCTTTAATACTGCAAAATGTTTGGCTTATCAGGTCAGTTGGGGTAATGGCAAGGCCAATTGGCCATCTTTTGTCTGTAACCTTTTCATATCCTCAAAATTCTCCAGAATTGTTGCTCCCCGCCTGACTGAAATTGTGTGAAAAAGTATATTGCAAATAGGGGAGCAAAGATCGTACATCAGAAACATATGATACCCCTTCTACGTGTGGTAACCATTCTTCTAAAAACCTTTTGACAACTACTCCTCAGGACTCGATTGACATAGGAACTAAAATTTTCTGAATATGACATCTTTGTTATGTTGAGAATTCTGTTTGGTGAGTACAGGGTTTCTACCCTTTAAGAGCTACTCTGTGAGTTGTTGGTGGTTACATATGAAAAACTTCATGAATTGTGTCATTTGATTCAGAAGTATCAACTGTTGCAAGACATTAGCATTTTAAAGTTTAATTAGACGTTCCAATAATTCCATGGTTAGAATAAGAAAGTTTGAGGTCATGATTGTTATCAAAAACTGGACAAAGGCACATGTCAAACAGTCAAATGTTATTTCGGAAACTTTTTGAAAGCATTAAGAATGATAGAACTCAACCAGTTGATACTGTTTGACAGGTTATATATAGTATCCATGTAAATTACTTTTGGACATGTGGATTTGAACAAATATCACTGATTTTACATGTTAGCTCATCAGGCCTGTAAGGCCCGATGGGCTTATGGCATGGCATGGTGTCCGGCGTTCATCCGTCCATCCGTCCGTCCATCCGTCCGTAAACTTTGTGGAATTTTGACTTTTTCTCCAGAACCATAAGGCCTAGAAAGCTGAAACTTTGTGTACAGACTCCCTGGCTAATGAGGATTATAAATTGTAGCTTTGGTGGCCCTGTGACCCCTAATAAGGGCCACAGGGGCCACGCCCTAAAACCTATTTCATCTACTTCTCCAGAACCATAAGGCCTAGAAAGCTGAAACTTTGTGTACAGACTCTTTGGCTAGTGAGGATTATAAATTGTAGCTTTGGTAGCTCTGTGACCCCTAATAAGGGCCACAGGGGCCACGTCCCAAAAACCTATTTTCATCTTCTCCTCCAGAAGAATTAGCCCTAGAAAGCTTAAACTTTGTGTCAGACTCCTTAACTAGTGAGGATTATAAATTGTAGCTTTGGTGACCGTGTTGCCCCTAATAAAGGCAACAGGAACATCATTAAAATCTATTTTCATCTTGTTCTCCTGAAGTATAAGGCCTAGAAAACTGAAACTTGTCGCCTATATATACTTAATTTTATGATTGGTGACACTGTGGCCCCTACAAAGGGGGAATCACATTGGCCACACTCTACAGCATAATTGATAATGAAGCCTGATGAGCTACAGAGCCAATGGCTCTATTTTTATTGTAAACATTAGTAAAGTATTTAGACAAGATGTATTTTAATTTAGTGATGAAATAGCTGAGATCGGAATGCGAATAGTGGTTTGGTAATTTTGCATAAATATCTTTCTTGTATTGAAATTTTATTTTGAGAGAAATTACGAAAATGGAAAAAGTGATGAGGGTTGCACCCGATCAGCTGATTGCAAAAGTAGTACAGCATTATTACGTCATTATCGTTGATAACCTGCTTTATTTACACAACACTCTATGAATAACTTCAACTTGTTACACAACACTTGTTTCAAATAACCAAAATTATCTCATGAAGATATTCAGAACATTTATGTAATAAATAAACGTATGAAGGTGTGTCATGATTAACAATATTATATATTTGTAAAATCTGACATTTTGGGGTAAAAAATGAGGACTGTTAGAAACCTGTTACCAACCCTGTATAACCTTTTAACTTAACGTAACATTGCGATCAAATTTGACAGTGAGATCCATAATCATATGAAGGTGTGTCATGAATAAAAAATTTGAAAATATTATTGTAAAATGTTACATTTTTGGGCAAGAAATTAGGACTGTTAGAAATTTGTTACTAGTTCTGTCCGGCAATTTCTAAACCCAGAACTGGTGGTCATAGTTTAATAAGATGTGGTATTTATATACAGGATGAAATGAACGTGTGTCAGGATTAACAATATAAGTTATACATTTGTAAAATATTGTGTTTATTGGCAAAAAGGGAGGATTGCTGTCATTAATTCATCATATGATCTCTTTAGGTTTGTAAATGACCAAATTCATAATTAGGATCCCAAATACAAAAAGGACAATTTTATTATGCATCTTTTGAGACATTTTTATTGGACTAAAAACGATAATGATAATATTTTTTATTGGCTTAATTTTCATATTGACAGTTTACACAAATTTGGCCCATTATTTTCAGTGATCATAATGTTGGTGTTACTCATTATTTTTATTAGAACAGTTTCCTTCATATCCTTGAAAAAAAAGTGTTGTTTTAAGTGTGACATATAAATTTGAAACATCAATACAGATAGAAAATGTTTGAATTGAGATAAGATAACTAATATCTGTACATGGTGTGCCTTTTGCGGGGGATATTGCTCAGCCATGTCAGTTGCTTGTCAATCCTTGTTTTAGATAATGTAGAGACACAATACTGTAAACATATTTATGCTAAGGAGTCATGTTATCATTTTAGAATCAAGTCAGTTCTTTCTGCCTGGTTAGTGTCAGTCATTTTGAATGCATGGACACATATCATATGGGCCAGAAGTTGAATCAGAATGAACTTACAGTGGTTCATGTTAATAAATAAATGTCATTTGTTATCCGTGTATCTGATTCGCTGAACACTGTAACAGAAATTCAGTTCATACCTGAATAAACTTAATTTCGTGACGTCACATCACATTTAGCCACGCCCAATAACATGTAACCACGCCCCAAATGACGGAACAATTCGTAAACAAGTAACGTTTCTTATGCTGTACCAGCTCGCGAGAGTTCGGTAAAAAGACACAAATTACAAATAGCTTATATCAAATAAATATTAAATAGTTTGTTTGATAAATGGCACGGCTTCATAACAGTTCACCCAGTCGTTTTCTCTATCCCGCGCGAAGTCGCGGCTGTTGCAAGGGGATCGGCCATTGAAATGCCACAGTTTTTAGTTAAATTGTTTCTCAACAAGATTAGAGAACTGTGCCGTTTAACAAAAACTTAATTCGATATGATCTGATTGCTTGTCGTCAAGCTTTTAAGCAACATGTATGGCACCTCTGATAGTCTAATCATCTATTTTCATCCCGAATTCAACAGTCGCGAGTTAGTGTTTATGTACAACGGTTGACACTAGGAATGTCAAGGCCACGTGACAAGACGTTGCGTGATTCCGTTGTGAATTTTCATTGGTTGGTGAACTAGTCGTAGGCGGAGCTAAAAAAAAATGACGATATGCATGGGCACATGCTACGCGGATTTACACAGTTTGCACAGCGGTTTTTAAGTTTATACCTCCATGAACTTAATAAATTTTGAAGTCAATTAAATGAACTTACAGTGGTTTTAATCTATCTCATGGAAACCCTTGCTGTCTCAGTGTTTTTATTTATCATATTGAAACCATCTGTGTCACAACAAATAATTGTCAAATAATTGAAATGTTTGTCAAAATGATCCTTGTGAGCGGAGCAGTGAGTCAAAAAGTTATTTTCAGAAAGGAAAAGTATGTTAACAAGCTGTTTAAAAGAAGTCACTTAGCCAATTTACAATGCATTGCTTACTGTCATCAATCTGGTTTAGTCTTCGCATCTGCGACAACTCTTTAAGGAAGAATTATTTATAACAAATGCCAACAGGTTGGAGTTGTTTGATAGATACATGATTGTTATTGTAATGATTCTTATTGCAATGATTCTATGTTCTGTTTCTAGGGTTTTCCTGGATTGGATCTGTATGGCAAGCCACTGTGGAATAAAACCTTCCAGGAGCACCAAAACCTCAACTCTGAAAAGTATTCTCCATCTTAGTAGACCAATGACTAAACTTTGCCTCTCCACCATATTCTCAATCTACACTGCCGAGTTTTTCAGTAGCAATACATTAATATGTCTACAGAGACTAAGAACTTATCTGTTCCCCGATCCCGCCACCAGTCTGCTGAGAGTTCAGGCAGCTGTGAGACAGAGGAGCAGAACAACATCTCCTCCTCGTCATCTTCTTCCTCCTCTTCCTCCAGCTCCTCACGTCTAAGTTTGCCCCGCCCACCAGACGGGGGCTGGGGATGGGTTGTAGTGTTTGCAGCCTTTGTAGTCTCTGGACTATGTGACGGGTGTGCATTCTCCTTCGGAGTTCTCTTCACCGAGCTTCTGGACACCTTTGGCGAGAGCAAGAGTAAAACGACATGGATCGGTTCATTGTTTATTGGTGTGCCACTTATCTGTGGACCGTTAGCAAGTGCCCTAGTGACCAAGTTTGGTTGTCGTCGCATGACAATAGTTGGCGGACTGATATCATCAGCTGGATTTGCTCTAAGCTACTTTGGCACCTCGGTAGAAATGTTGTGTATCACATTTGGCCTGATAGCAGGAGTTGGGATGTCTTTCTGCTATGTAACCTCGGTTGTGATTGTTGCCTTTTATTTTGAACAAAAAAGAGCCTTAGCAACAGGATTGGCTGTATGTGGTTCAGGAATTGGAACCTTTATCTTTGCACCTTTGACTGAGTATCTGATTGAAGTATATGGTTGGAGAGGCACTGTGCTTATTATTGGAGGTGTCTTGTTGAATATTGTAGTTTGTGGAGCTTTGTTCAGACCTCTAAAGTTTACAAGAGCTGAGAAAAGACGGAGAGCATTGGAGCAGTTTGACAAATTGTCCCGAACCATATCACGCCAGAGTTTGCCTTCTAGAGGCCGTAGTCGCTACAGCAGTGAAGTCAGTCATTCTGAAAGTACGGATGAAGAGCCAAAAGACAATGCCATTGAACTCGAACAAATTAGCCATTCTCAAGTGCAGCTGCCAACATATGTCAACTCTGATCAAAAGACAGAGATACCACAAGAGATTCTTGCAAAGTTTCGCAAAAACGGATCAAACATCGAACAAACTCTTCAGCGATTCTTCCATGGTTTGAATTTTACTCATACCGATGAACAAGTGAAGACTGCAGAACTGTTAACTGTTACAAGTGATGACCAGATTGTTTTCATGACACAGGACCCTCAGGAACATCAGCCACTTAATGGGGTTTCCAAATCCAGTATAACTCGTTCTAAAGATGACACTCATGCTCCATCTCGTGGAGTTTGGCAGCGCAAACCCCAGCCATTGAAACCTCGAGTCAGTAAGATAATACAGTATCTGCCAATGGACAGGAAGGACATCTTCTACAGAGGAAACCTACACAAACTTACAGGGTCTCACTATAGGTCTAGCAGTTGCCCCGAACTGTACACAAGCACATTCCCTGATGATGAAGATGAGGATGATGAAGATGACCTCTTTTCTTATTGCCCACTGTTTCGAGTTCTACGCATATCAAAGCAGGTTAAAAGAGTAATCAAAACTATGTTTGATGTGAAAATTTTGGGCAACCCATTGTTTCTGATGTTCTCAATCTCAAACTTCATCCTGTACTTCTGGTATGATGTTCCGTATGTCTTTATGGCAGACCGTGCCAAAGAAGTTGGAGTCCCAGAAGATAAGGCATCACTCATCATTTCAGTGATAGGCATTGTGAACACTTTTGGTCAGATCCTATATGGCTACCTGGGTGATAAGGACATCAACCTCAACATTCTATATGCAGTCTCCTGCATCTTTGCAGGCGTGAGTATACTGTTGGTGCCCCTGATGACTGCATACTGGTACATGTGCACCTTGGCAGCTAGCTTCGGGTTCTTCATCAGCTCCAACTACGCACTGACTACAGTCATGCTGGTGGAGTTTCTAGGACTAGACAGACTGACGAATGCCTGTGGACTACTCATGATGATACAAGGCATAGCAAACCTCATAGGGCCTCCTGTTGCAGGCAAGTAGAGCAAATATGTATTGATTTTGAAACCTTCAGTAAATTCAGAGCAAAACTCAGTATGTTCTTTGATGGCTCAAAGTTACTAATGTATATTTGATGAAGATGTATTATGCAATTTCTGCTGTCCAAAATAAATTCTTCTGTAGATTGAAATATCTGAAATTAATCTTAAACAGGTTAATGTATTTTGTCTGAAATTTATCTTAAACAGGTTAATGTATTTTTAAATGATAACCAAAAAATTCATGTCCATGAAGAACAAACATATTTTGACAGATTCTTATGTTTTATATTATTACAGGTCTGATGTCGGACGTGACGCACAGTTATGATGCAGCATTCTATGCAGCTGGTAGTTTCATCATGCTGGCTGGTGGCGTTCTGCTCTTCATGATGTGTGTCAAGAAGCTCAAGAAATGGCGGCGAATGGTTCGGTACAACCGGGACATCGTCATCCAACCACCTTCCAGCCACAGACGTGTGCAGATCAAGGAACCCAACTGTCTTGTGGTGGAGATAGAGTCTGTTGTCTGAGCACAAGAGACAGGCTGTCAGATCCATGAGGAATCAAACTATCTATGGTATTTTCCATCAGATTGAGAAAATAAACTGTTTTGTCTTGAGGTGGGATGCACACATTGCACAGAGTTGATATTACTGTCCTAATGACAGGGTTTGTTGTCAGAAGGCAGAAAAAGACTGTGATAGTAGCATCAGAGAAGTGCAGATCAGTTAGTTAGCTTTCCTGATGAGTTGGAATGAGTGCTGAGATTTGACCCAGTTTTGGGTTGAGAGACAACAGGGGCCAGACTCACTTGATATAGATAAGTATATAACCTCATTGTTCCAAAAAAACAAGAAATACATGCCCTTGCCATAGTGTATGGAAAAGGTTTGCTCAATTAGTATTAATAACATTTTAATGACTAATCTTAGCCTAAACATTTCCAGGCATTTTTGAGAATCCAAAATGATCACTGTGTTAGTTTGTGTGGCAAAATCTATATTTTGGGTCTGGCCCCCGCCTGACTGGCATCAGAATATATTCTAGTATTTTGTTAATAAATTTTATGAATATCTAGTGATAACGTCACTTTAGGATTTTCTGTATTATTTGTGTAAATCGTATATACACATTTGGTTTTTTTTTCAAAGATTTGAATGTATCCAGTGCAGATTGGGTTGAGTGAGAATAAGTGAAAGTGAAAGATACAAGATGTTTGGTTTGATACAAGATGTGTCTGCATCTGATTGAGTATCTTTTGTACATAATGAAGTGAGAGATGACAGACCATGTTTTGTTGAATTGAGTAAACTGAGTGTTGGAGAATTGAGATGGGAGCAATGCTTGTTCATGACACACTATATTATAGTGTACAGATTGTTATGAAATGCGACATGATTTGAAGTTCTACATACAGCACAAGGGCTTTTGACAAGTTGTCTAAGACTATTTTCCATCAGAGTTTGCGAAATTGAGTTTGTTGGCATAAGGTTAAATGTTAAAGAATGCTTTATTTCAGATCAAAATCAAGGATTAGTTTTTACATTTTTTTTGTTAGATACTATCCTATTGGAAACTGGTGTTAACTGACAGAAAGTTTAATTTTCATTACAATTTGTATTAAAGGGGCAGTAGCACGTTTTTATGGAGAATATAAGGTGATGTCGGGAAAATGAAAATAAATGGTTCCAATGGAAAGACAATTTATCATTCAAAACTGTGTTTCACAGGAGATATCGCTTGTGGAAGATCAAACGATATCTCCTAGGAGATATGGTTTGACAGTAGATTTTGAGCAATGCCCTGTCTTCAGAAAATACATGACATCACAAACGTTTTACATCATCAGTAATGACATCACAATGCTATGACATCATAAACACAACGACGTCACAATGCAATGACGTCATTAACATGATGACGTCACCATGCTATGTCATCACTGGTTTAGGAGTTTTAGGGCTATGCAGTGTTCAAAGATGTACATTTTTCATGCTAATGTGATGAAAAATGATTTTTGATGATAAATAGAATCTCGCCCTCGTGTCTTCTGATATTAAATATATCAACACTCGTTGATATATTTGATATCAGAAGACACTTGGGTGAGATTCTCTATGTATTTAAACAAAATGGAGAAGTAATAATTCAAATATATAATGTAAAGTTTAGCCATGCAATTGCTTTTTCATACACAAAATGAATTAAAAGTGTTCACACAAAATGGCCGCCAATGGATTTTATGTTAATCTTCACACTTTGTCCTCTGACTATCAATGATTGGT
This sequence comes from Steromphala cineraria, assembly GCA_916613615.1. Classification (NCBI taxonomy): domain Eukaryota; kingdom Metazoa; phylum Mollusca; class Gastropoda; order Trochida; family Trochidae; genus Steromphala; species Steromphala cineraria. Next base: position 74,066,633 of record OU744721.1, read on the forward strand.
TTGTGTAATGAGATTTTTGACACTGTCAAAATAATACATTTAGCATTAACTTACAATTATCAGTGAAAAATTAAGAATATAAAATTAAAAAAAAACATGCTACTGCCCCTTTTAAAGTCTATTTTCTAAGTTCAAAATGTAAAGCATTAGATGACGGATATGACACAGCCGTGAAGATTTATGTCATTGTGTATTTATATATGACCTAACCTTGTTATGTAAGCGTGCAAAATATTAACAATAACACATAAGCCTATGACTGAGTTAATCAGGTTTGTTGGTTCCTGAGAGAGGATTATCTCTGTAAAGTGCTGGAGGTTGGAAGAATCTGTAAAGAAAAAGCTTAGTACTGCCAATGATATTATACATGTATATACATACTGTTCTTGTTATTATTCCCCCTGTTACAACATTTAGCACTGAACGTAGAAACACGATCGATATACTTGCACATTTGCTGTGATCTTTTTAGTCCTGTTGGTAGATGATTTCATTCTCATTTATTAACACTTTCAAACTGAGGACAGTTCTTTCATGATAATCAAAACATTTTTAAAAAAAAAAAGGTTTTTATTGTATTGTGGGGTGTTTTATTTTGTATTTTTGTAACCAACAGAATTAGTATCATTCCTAGACATGTACCAGCTGTTGATCATCATTTCATATATTTAAAAAAATATGTTAAGACAACAAATAGAAGTTTGATAGTTTTTCTGAATTTTCTGTATGAGGGCAGTGTATATTAGAACTTTATGATGTAGTCAAAGTGTTTTGTATTTATTTCATACATTGTTGGATTGAAAATTTAGTTTTTGATTTTTTGACCCAACAGTTAAATAGTATTCCAGTATTCTTGATATGAATGATAATGTTTTTGTTTAGATTTCTCTTATGAACAATCACAAGTGCTCTGGTCATTCATTTACTTTATTGAAAATAGATGGGTTTTTTTTCTCAGTTTGACCTTTTTATGGATGAAGAATCTAATTTTCTCAAGAGGTAGGATTTTTATCTCATTATATTTGTATTCACATTTGTGATGGATGTTGATCTCCTGTACTTTTAGTCACTTTGTATGTTGTTTATGTTAGTTTACTCTATTTTGTTTGCCTTTAATCAGCAAATGACCACATGTGTTTTTCCTTTACAATGAAGCACAAACCGAAACATGTGACAAGTTCAATATAAGGTCAGTGTCCTATTCAGGAATTTGACTGCTACTCTAAAGTGGTGTGATCTCCTTATCTTCTACTAGTGACTTCATTTAGTCCCCTGTAGATAACCACTGATATTTCCCTCACAGTATAGCTACCAGTGTACTTGGAGGAGATTGTTGGTGGACAGAGGGTCACATATACATTCTTTTGTGTACACAGGAACAGATATGTTTCCTCAAATATTGTACCTGCCACTCTCTGAGCTCAGAATACATAGGCTTACCTCTCCTATCAATGATTTATTGCAACAATAAGTCTTTACTTTATCAATCTGGCATTGGAATCTGTAACATCTCCGATAATCCTTTCACTACTTTAAATTTCAATGATACAGCGTTTAGGTACATTTATGTCCGTACATGACCCTCATCTATTACAACGGTTGAAGTGTCACACTATGTATGTGCTGTCATTGTAACTTCAGAGTAAGACTTCATCAGTTATATCAAGGATATCCTTCTATGTTACATGGAAATGTGATATCATATTTAAGTTATACAAGCATGTGTTTCCTGTGGTGTAAGATATGATATTCTGTTTACATTAATGTCAGTGTCAGCACAGCAAGAACTTAAAGAGACACAGAGTATGTTGATTACATCACATATGACAAATTTTGAAATCGATGTTATTACATCGGGAACCACTAACTGTTACCGAAAATTACAAGTTCAAGGTCAATCCGTACATTTGAGCGAAAATACGGCCATTCAAAGTCGGGATTTTGATCGAAAACCGGACAATGTGGCCCGAGTGGCGCTCGCAAATTCGCCAAACGTAGTTTGAAACCTTATCAAAAGCTTGCAGTAAGATATATTCGATTCAAAAGTGTTTATTAGGTATGGTTACTAATAGGTAGGTTAATTGGATGCGTAATTTCGAATATTAAACCTATTTTAGATGTTTATTTGATTTTTAGATAAAATAAAGCATTAAGATATTACGCATAAATGGATAAATTTGCAAGTCCAGTGATAAGATATGAACTTTAATCAACATATTAGATGTTTTGTAACTTATCAAATCAAATAAAATTTTAAGAAAGATACTCTGTGTCACTTTAACTAGGCCATATTTAGATGATCATGTCCTACTCCAAGCTAGTGTAGCCAACATTCAAGGCCACCACTTTGTAATCCTCCTTGTCAAAGACAAGTAGGTCACATTACCCTCAAGTAGATTAATTTCTAAACACTAATTGTAGAATGTTAGGAGGGCTTATTTATTTGATTTTTTCAAATTGACAATAATTTTTAATAGATTAGATGAATATACAATAGCATGGAATGACCAATACAATAAAATTTATGCTGTTATTTTGTTATGCAAAATTTATTTTACTTTCAAGATAAGTATATGTTTATTAGCAGTGTAGTAGGACACATACTGTAGCTTTACAAGCCTATATTCACTACAGACCTACTTTTTATCTCCTCAGTCTTCTGTTTCATTTGGAAGCAGATAGACAGTTATAAATACCTGAGATGAATGACATCAGGGTGATCCGGTGACACTGTGTGAGTTATTGTGAATAGCAGTCATGTATTAGCAGGATAACAGGGTTTGGGCTATTGTTTGAAAGGAGTCTGGGTCATCCTGATTATGTTGTTTGTTATGTTACGTCAGAACATATTACATCAGGATTTCAGGGTATTGGACACTGATGGATAAGGCTATGTAACATTTAATATTTGATTTGCTGTTAAAAAAAGGTGATGCGTCATCAAAGTTAGGGTCACTGTTAGATAGGACTATTTGACATTAAGGCTGATTCACTGATGGATAGGGCTATGTAACCTTAAAATTTGGGTCACTGTTCGATAGGTTTATGTGAAATAAGGTTTTAGTAACTGGGTTTACAGGGTTTGAGTTACAATATTCCACAGGAGAATTATTTCATAACTGTTGGATTTAGTTATATGACATCAGGATAACAGGGTTTGGTTTACTATTGGCCACAGTCAGTTGACTTCATCATTATAAGTTAAGAGCTGCTGTTGGAAAGGATAGGATCAATCAATGTCAGGGTTTTGTCACAGTGCTGGGTAAGGTCACCTTATAAAGATTCACAGGATGTTGGTCTCGCTAGCCTGGCCAGGGGTTGACATGAGTTCCAGAAATTAATGGCTTGAACACATTTTAGGAACTATTTAAGGAATACTTGTATTTATATTCATGATGATCATTTGGAACTCACGTTTTCAGATACTTAAAGAACCTTTATTTTAATTAAAATGAATTTCAACTAAATCACTATTGGCAGTAAAACAATTTAGAACAGTGATACACAATACAGTAACAATCTTCAAATGATTGAATGTATATGGTTTAGTGATAAAGGACTTTGACCTTTTCTGCGATGAGTACTTGAGTGCTACTGAGAAACCTGTTATAGTAGAATCACAGGGCTTATACATGGGGATTTTATGAGTCTGTTTCTATTCAATAAGTTCGGGCAGGAGGAAGAATAATATTTGGGTCTGTTTTAGATTAAGTTTGTTTAATAAGAGTGTTGTTGAGCCATTCTTGAAAGTGATATAAATCAGGCTTATTTAGTTTGGGTTGAAATTGACATGCATTCATAAACAAACAAAACTGAGACATTGTTTTGATATGTTGAAGATTAGAAACACAGAAAGATGTCAACAGTACTTCTTTTTATTGCAAAATAAGATTTAGGGTCATGTCTGACTGTTAGTTCTGGATGATCTCAATTAGCCTCGCTGGTGTGGACACAACCCCATTATCATGGTTGAATGCTCTGTTGCAAATAAACCAGATAGGAACAATGATCTTTGAATAACTAGCTTGACCTGTCATCAAGCATGAGATATTTTTGCCTTGTTTTGTTTTTGTGTGAGAAAATCCAACAGTACAGGAAAAGTTGAAGTATGGATGTTTAGTGGTACTTTCCCTGTAGGGTACTGATTCCTAGAGTTTAGCATATCTTTTCATATGTCTTAAAATCCTTTCTCATTTTGACTGCTGAGCATGTTTGTGCACATATTAGATCTTAGCAGTTCTAAATCTTGTTAGCACAAAGTTGTTCAGTGCTCCAGTACAACATCCTGATCTCTTTCTCTTTGTTGTTTAAGCCAGTGTGTGTTGAAAACTTTGCAATGTCATGATGTCATTTTAGAATGTATTTGAGATTTAGTTTGCTTATGATTTGTTATTGGTCCAATTTGAAATGTACCTGTTGAAATAATGATCTTAGCTCTAGCATAATACACCAGGGAACTTTCAACAAACCAAACTTGGCACAAAGGTCCGTCTCATTCAATGCTTGACAGATCTGTTGGCTACAAGTGTTTTGTGGGAGGAACTCTGAACTATTCTTGCCTTCAGCCTGACTGGCCAGTGTGATGTTCCACTGGTCAAGCTGTACCCTGTGAACTCATCCTGTGATAATGCTTGGCTGCCTTCTTCTTTGTTTGCCTGTTACTCACTGCTCAATTGTACCTGTGAATCTTTGATGTTTCTTGCCTTGCTGAAACCACCCTAGTGTATCATGGTATTGATATATCCACAACTCAAGGCTCTCTTACATTCCCTGTCTTGTATTGGTAATGTATGCTTTGTGTCAGCAACTGCTTGGTTATTCAGATAAATATCTACATAATTATATATATTCCAAATGTCAGACCGTTCACTCAAACGGGCACTGCCAATAATGCCTAAGTAAACCTAGCCTCTCTGAAACTTGTTACACTCCCAATATTGAGTCTAGCGAGGTACAGTAAGAGCCAAACTTTAGGCGACCCTCCAACGTTAAAAAGACAGACTATTGCTGCTTGGTAAGCCGAGTCCTGATTGGTCAATTGATACGTGGGCTCACGGGAGCCGTTACTGCATTTAGCCAGATTCAATAGCAGGAGTGCAGCGAGTATTATTAAGGCTAGGTTTACTTAGACATGGATTTTAAGTTCTATCATTGGATCTTTGTTTATAGAACATATGAAGTACACAGTGATGAGACATCAAGGGGATATAAAAGCTTTGTGTGGATATAAATACCCTGATGTATCAGGATGGACTATTAGAGACTGTGATATCGACAGCTGTAGCTCCAGTCGCACATCAGTGCATCTTACAAAGTTATAATTATCTTCTCACTTTATGCACAACTAAAATCTCAGCCTGAAACACCTCATGTCATCTAACAGTTTTTAAGCAGTGCTCTAAATGCTTTATTTTATCACCTTGTGCACTCAAATTGTTATTTATTTTAGGGAATACTCTTCGTCCTTCATGTTTTGTCTTTGAAATTTTGATTTTGAAAACTTTGATATAATCATTTTTATTCAGGGAATACTCTACCTAAGTCACATGTACATCCATTTGCATAGTGTATTAACTAAAGATTTCTTTCGAGTAACCTGTGATCTGATATATTAAAAGGACTACAATTGTAGTTTACCCGGTATAATGCTTGCATTCCCTCCCATAAGAATAAAAAATATTTATGTTTTGGAACTTAATTACAAATTATGACATGATTGAGTAATGACATGATATTGCATTCTTATCGGTATTATCATTTTGTTGTTAATCTTTGTTTAGTTGTTCATTTTATTGTTAGATGTATTATTTTCATGAAGTATTTTTGTTGTTTTATATATTTGAAAAACAAAGGGCTGATAGATCTTAGAACAAAGGATATCACATGTTTTAATACTAATCACCATGCCTTTAATGCATGTTTTCTTTAACTTACATGTACTTTGAAATCCACATAATCTATGGTAATATGTTTGTTATGGTTGTCTTATTATTGCAAATAAATTTAACTTCATTAAAACCTTTGTTAGTTATCTGTCATTTTGTGATTGGGCCAGACAAAATTTGTTATTCATTATAAACCTGATTTTTTTTGGGGAAAGGGCCATTCTGTACCCACAGAGCTGTTCACAATGATGATGATGTTCACAATTACACTAAAGAAGTGTCATAGAAGGAGCAACACAACACATGATGTACCACTGTTTGAAGAAACTTAAGCAAGACATTTTTCTTTTAAAAAAGTAGGATAATTGCCCTCCCTGAAACAAGCACATACAGATACAATAGTTTACATGCCAAAGATTTTGTAGGCAAGGGAAAGACCCTCCATTCTTATACAAATATATTACTAGCGGAAAAGAATAAAATGGCTTTTGCAATACACACGCAGTTCATTTATGCTCAGTGTATCTGTGCTATTGCAACATTGTTTACACTGTGCACAAAAAAAAAGTTGGTCTGTAGTTATAAAATGAGCTGTGTTAATATTTTACGTGCGCTTCAATCAATTTCATAAATGTGATTATATCGCCAAATTTCTTTTAAGCTGAACAATAGTAGGAGATTGTCGTTCAGCAAATTAATGAACTTGTTTTAATGTGATACAAATGTATTTATTCCCTGGACGTTCACTTCCCATTTTAGTGCGAAAGATGTTACACTGTACCAACAGATTCTGAAAATAACAGTATGATTCATATAAAATCCATTCAGTCTAAATTTCAATGAAAGTACGATAGAGTTACTTTTATTTTGCTTTATAGTACCAAATATTTATTCAATAAATGTAAACAAGAATAAACACATTTGATCGAGAAACATGTTATTTAGATAAATGAAAAAAAAAATATGTAAAACTCTTTATCTTTTATCAAACTAAATGCAAAAGAACAAGCTCTGTACTTTAATGAATCAAGTCATTTGCGAGATTCGAACCCATACCCACACCGCCAGGTATGACCATACCAGTAGCTAAAATACTCGACTGTTCATCAATCATGCCTAAATGATGTAATTGACTCCGTTTCCAAGTCTGTACATGTATGTACATTGTATGTAACACCACATTACTACCGTTTGTTTGACCTCGAATTTTGCCACGGCAATATATACATGTTATGCATTGAAACGTTGCTATTGTCAATAACCCATCATATTGCAGTGAGTTCGAAATGTTGCCATTGAAGCCTCAAACAAAAGAAACTAAAATGATATACAACAGCCATGCGCACCACTCTACACCTAGGTCTAACCATGCTCACAAATTAAATGTCATCAGGAAATGACACAACCCAACGGTCCCAATGGATCAGAAATCTAACATAACCACAAACAATTAATAATACGAATGTGTTAAAATGTTCACGTTCATGTTCACATATTGATTGATCCAAATATCAAGTTTCTTTGAGCTCACTCTAACAGGTCTTTGGTTCTGCTCCATTAAAAACCACCTTAAATGAAATCTCGAAAAGTTTGGTCTAACTATATATCTAGCCTCAATAATACTCGCTAAACTCCCATATTGAGTCTACATGTAGTTAGATGCAGTAATGGGTCGCGTCAGCCGACCTATCGAATTTGCCAATCAGGGGTCGTCTAACCAAGCCGCAATAATCTGTCGCCATAGGTCGCCGAAAGATGGGCTGACGCGACCTTCTACTGTATCTAGCTAGACTCAATGTAGGAGTTTATGGAGTATTATTAAGGCTAGGTTTTCTTAGACTGCGAAAGGTTGAAAACATCAAAAGGCACATCTTCACATATTTATTGATCCAGATATGAAGCCTCACTGACCTACGACTTACAGCCTTTTAGTTCCGGAACCCAAAAATTCAAGTTACTTCTCCGTGGAAACAGCCAAAATATGAGACGTAATACAGGCGTTTATAAAGCATACAAATCCTTGTCTTTCTTTTACTTTTAGCTTCTAGAACGCCACTCACCTTATGAGAAATTGTAATTTATGATGGTTTTTGCAACACATGACTTTGTTTCGAAAGAATGCATATGCAATTCTGTGATTTATGTCATGATATTCTTGTTTTCACTGTACAAGATATAGATCTATACATTTACATGCTATTACGCCGACACGTGCCAAGTCTTGCCGAGACACGAAACATAGCAGATACATATGTTTGAATAAGTTTATGCCGGAGTCGGTGTAAACATCAAGATCAAAACATATGTGATTGTTTTGACCACACATGTTGCATTTATGAACGATTAAACACAATAATGTTGAATGTTATCTGGAAATGTAAGTGTCCTATTTAATGATGTGTATGTCAAATATGTATCTTCATGTAAATATGTTTATCATAGCATAGACAATGCAGATTATTTATGCATATTCAATCCATATGCCAACATTTATGCAATAAATTCGTTCATGCATGTGTGATGAACAGATACCTTCAAAGCTAATATGTGTCACTCTATGAATTATACCTAATCAAAATTCACGGAATCTTTTGAAAAACATCTAGTCACATGTCTGCAAGATGCACTGCGTATCATTTTACATGTATGTCATCGGTCGTAAATAACTAAATATAATCTAAAAGCGACGATGAAAGGATTCAGCCCCATACATAGCCTGTTCATCATATATGATATGTGGAAATTTCATAGAATGTAATAGAATAGAATAAAATGTAAACCGTATTTCCTCGAATAGACGCCCCCGGCGTTTATTTTTCAGACCCCCTTTACCCCCAGCGTCCATTCTAGGGAATACGATACCCTATGCGTGTTTCAAGATGGACTCGTGTCATGGATTCTGATGTGTAACCACACCTGACATCGCCCGGTTGTAAAACTTCACATTTTCGGATTCTTCCCCATCTTCCTACGCAAAACCTAAAATGCCAGTTTCCAAACTGTCAGTTTTATGCCTTGCTGCATTACCTTGAGTTTTCTGTGCTTGCTCTCTAGCCTGTAGGGGCACTTTAGCAATTTTCAATAAAAATCTTGCGAGTTTTTGAAGCCATATTCTCAAACTGATAAGAACAAGAGTTCAATCATAGTTCGAATACTTTTAAATGTTTCAATCAACAACTGTATTTTCATTCTTATACAATTTTCAAACAAATAGTTTTGATGTAACACAAAATTAATGTTCATCATTAAATAAGACATGTTCTATGAGAAAATCAATAAGCGTGCCTATTTTTAACATATTGGATATACATTTATTGTAAATTCCATTTCTAACCCTGTCTACTTTAAAGTTTACATAATCACAAACATATTTTACTATTTTCTTTGGAACATATGAATGTCTGATTGAAATATTTTATAGCGCGTCAAAGGTCGCCACTCAAATTTGGTTGGTTTGGTAGTTATAGCCATTTTGGAATGCCACTTTTGATGGGCAGCTTAGATCTAACTGTTGACAAACCAGTGAATGCATGACTGGTCACACGCCCTTTTCGTGACGTCATAAACAGAATCATTGACCTTAAATTTTGATCTATACATTTATCGCAACAATATCATAGGAAATTTTTTTTTGTAACAGTTTGTTTAACGGGTATCACCCGCGCGAGTTTTATGGCCCCTAGCCCAGGTGTTTTTTTACAAACCTTAATTACGTGGTCCAAACTAAAGACTAATTAAAGGTGTTTATTGGGACTATTTAAAAAAAGCAAGCCCAGTTCTTATTTTGTTGAAACATCTTGGAAAAATCGAAATATATTACGGTCGACTTAAACGGTTCTTTAAACAAAGATACTGTAACACAAACATTACTAATTGTGGCTTCAGTTCATGGATTTTGTTTCCATCATTTGTACGTTCAAGCCAAGTACTGCAGGCTATACATCCAAGATTTCATCAATCCTAGTCCCTGTCTAATTAATCCACTGTCAGATGGTCTTTCACTGTACATAGGAACAAAGAGCTTTTCTGGAGTTGGACTTGGTCCGGCATGACGATTGAGCAGTCCCTGATGAAGTCTGTCCAAACACAAGATGGACGCATCAACATTACACACACGGACAGTGAAAGGACAAGGTCGCTGCTTTTTGCCCATGTCTTAGAAGAGTATACAGAAGAGATGCGCGACAATTAATCAATGCATCCAAATACTTGGCAGATCATCATCGGGAAGTGAATCCAGGACGAGTGAGACCGGACTACAAGGACATGATGAAATTCCATGTCTGATTCATAATCCATTCAGGCTTGATGTTCATGTATGTGACCTCCGCAACATCTCCACAGGTGTCATTGCAGATGCTAGAGTGATTGTTGACTCACTGATTAAAATGGATTGGATGATTGGATTCTGGACTGACAAATTGCACTTTTGGAGACGTCTCTTTTAAAAAGAGCAGTCAGGTGGTGACATTAGAGGTATTTAAGAAAGCTGTTACTCTCACAAATGAGAGGTCGTCATATCACCATCAGAGCTCTATCAACGCCTCCTCTCAATAGCATACTCATCTGGCCCACCATCTCCTTCAGTCTTCTCGTATGAGCTGGCATCGGTCGCACCTGCTTTGGTCCATGATGGTGGTACTATGAGAAAATCTACAAAGTAACATCTTGTAACCTGTATCACAGATTTGTACCCGGATATTGTGAAGGAACACGGATCTCAGCCACAATGTGTGGTTATTGGTGGTTGTGCTCTGCTTCAACAGTTGAAGTGGCCGAAAGTAGGAACTATGGCAGATGTTTGTTCATCATATGTCAATGCTGTGTCCTATAGCTGCAATGAAGAACGCAAAGTAACTGTTGTATTTGATAGCTACCAAGTTCAAAATGACAAAGACCAGGAACAATTGAGAAGGAAGCACTTCAGGTCAGCTATGCCAGATATTGCTGTATCAGCCACAACACCTGTTGAAGGAGATTCAGCAAGCTTTCGTTCAATAAGAACAACAACAAGCAAATCAATAACCTTATTTCCTTCAGGAGTCAAGAATCGATGTACATCATGCTGGTGTTGAAGGTGGTGTTGACATTGTGATAATGAGAAAAGCTGTTGGAACAAAAGTTGACACAAGTACATGATGCAATACATGTCTTCTCTGATGATACAGATGTCTGTGTTGTACTCCTCTACCATGTTGATCCAGACAGCACAGTGTACATGAAGACCAGATCTCGGACACTATCTGACAAATCAGACTACGGCTTCAAGTGTGATGAGGTGTATGTCATCACTGTTATCACAGATCAAGCCCCAGCTCCTGCAGATCTTTTGCAGGTGAGGTGCTGCTGCAAGTCTATGAACAAAGCCTGTCAGTCATGCAGTTATGTGAAAAGAGGTCTCCAAATTATACACAAAGAACTTAATTAAGCATCCCCCTATTTTGTAAAATGAACTTGGGTGCTCTTGGAAACTATTTGGATTATTTTGATGTATAACTCCAGATATAACAATTGCTTTGTTATTGACCATTTAATTGTACTACAAATCGCTAATGTGCAAAAATAATGAAAATATGAGAAAAACTGTCAGACTACTGAAATTTGGCCAAATATAACTATTGTCATTGGGGAAACACTACGAATTAAACTTTGGATGTTATGAATTAAAAATAACATTTCTGATCCCTAGTTGACATTCATACACTAAAACCCTTTTCATCATGCATGATAAGAGGTTTGCAAGACATTGAATTTTCAGTACTTTTTTCGTCAAAAATGTACAAAATGGCTACAATCTAAACATCTGGGAGTAAATTTGAGATTCCTTGAACTTGTTGATCAAACACTTCTCCTTCCTTTAGATAAGCCATTATCTTTGACAGTGACCAATTAATGTCTTTGTGCAGTTTTCTTTAAATTCAATATTTGATAATTTTGTGATTTTGAAGGTTCATACTGCTTTAACGATTAACTTTTGCTATGGGGTTATTTACTAAAAAATCACCCATTCACTCAAGAGAATGATAATAATCACATTGCAGCAAAAAATATTGACTTTCATTTTCAATTTTAAGGTAACTTGGATTTTGACTAAAAATACCAAGTTTTTGTAAAACAAGTTATTCAGTGACAGTGAATCGTAAATCGTATGAATTTTTCATTTCCACACTGGTAGATGACCATTCTATTAAAACATCCTTATTGTTTGCCTGTCATTTGTTATTTCAAACTTTGCATGACTGTTGTATGATGCTGTGAATAATAATATTTCTTATAAAAGGGAAATTCCAAACTCATTTTATAGCTAAGCAAATGATAACAATATTTTGCCTCGTGTATGACCTTTGTCTGAGTTTTCCCAAGAAGCTGCCCATAGCAAGGGGAAACGAATCCATATACAATTTGGTTGTTAATTAAAATGTCACTGTTTTACTGCTTTTCCACTAGCCTATAACCTGACACCAATCATTTGTCCAAACTACTGCAAATATGAGTTATTGTTAACGTTAACTTAATACACCACATGTCTCTAAGATATTGAGTAAATTTAAACAAACTGTGGGGTATATTTTCTTTTGCCTGCCGGTTAATAAATATGATATGTATCCCTTGCAGTGATTTGTTTTGGTATTTTTTAATCTATGAATACCGATTTAATGCAACAGTGATGCTCTTATATCGAGTTATCTTTGATTGTATTTTTCGCTCCAACGAATGAATGAATTGTTCCTCATGATTCACAAGTTAACTGAAGCATGTAAAATGTTGTGGAGACACCATGATGCCAGCAATGTGTGAAATATATTTAGAATTCAGGAGTTTCAAAGCCGTTTTATAACAACAAAAACTGATAGATTAAGGAAAACGAACAATTGATTATGCTGAGAAGTCGCTGATTCGTTTTAGAATCAATGTCATCTTAATGCTTCCTTATTTAGTAATCCTGAATTATCTATCTCACTGGAGCAATCTGTGTCACAGCAAATAATTATTGCAAATATAAAGAATCATGTTAAAAAACCTGTAAGTGAAACATAGGTTTACCGAGAAGTGAATATCACTCAAAACGGTTCTCCATCTGAGTAGACTTAACTTTGCTTCTCCACCATATTTTTAATCTACACTGCCGAGTATTTCAGTAACAATTCGTTAATATGTCTTCTGAGACTAAGAACTTATCTGTTTCCCGATCCCGCCACCAGTCTGCTGAGAGTTCAGAGGAGCAGAACAATATCTCCTCATCATCTTCTTCCTCCTCTTCCTCCAGCTCCTCACGTCTAAGTTTGCCCCGCCCACCAGACGGGGGCTGGGGATGGGTTGTAGTGTTTGCAGCCTTTGTAGTCTCTGGACTATGTGACGGATGTTCAGCCTCCTTTGGAGTTCTCTTCACGGAGTTTCTGGACACCTTTGGTGAGAGCAAGAGTAAAACGTCATGGATCGGTTCATTGTTTATGGGAGTGCCATTCATCTGTGGACCGTTAGCAAGTGCCCTAGTGACCAAGTTTGGTTGTCGTCGCATGACAATAGTTGGCGGACTGATATCATCGTCTGGATTTGCCCTAAGCTACTTTGGCACCTCGGTAGAAATGTTGTGTATCACATTTGGACTGATGGCAGGAGTTGGAATATCTTTCTGCTATGTAACCGCGGTTGTGATTGTTGCCTTTTATTTTGAACAAAAAAGAGCCTTAGCAACAGGATTGGCTGTAAGTGGTTCAGGAATTGGAACCTTTATATTAGCTCCTTTGACTGAGTACCTGATTGAAGTATATGGTTGGAGAGGCACTGTGCTTATTATTGGAGGTGTCTTGTTGAATATTGTAGTTTGTGGAGCTTTGTTCAGACCTCTAAAGTTTACAAGAGCTGAAAAAAGACAGAGAGCATTGGAGCAGTTTGACAAATTGTCCCGAACCATATCACGCCAGAGTTTGCCTTCTAGAGGCCGTAGTCGCCACAGAAGTGAAGTCAGTCATTCTGAAAGTACGGATGAAGAGCCAAAAGACCATGCCATTGAACTCGAACGAACAAGCCATTCTCAAGTGCAGCTGCCAACATTTGTCCACCCTGTTCAAAAGACAGAGATACCACAAGAGATTCTTGCAAAATTTCGCAAAAACGGATCAAACGTCGAACAATCACTTGGGGGATTCTTCCATGGTTTGAAATTTACTCACACCGATGAACAAGTGAAGACTGCAGAACTGTTAACTGCTACAAGTGATGACCAGATTGGTTTCATGACACAGGACACTCAGGAAAATCAGCCACTAAATTGGGTTTCCAAATCCAGTATAACTCATTCTAAAGATAACACTCATGTTCCATCTCGTGGAGTTTGGCAGCGCAAACCCAAGCCATTGAAACCTCGAGTCAGTAAGATAATACAGTATCTGCCAATGGACAGGAAGGACATCTTCTACAGAGGAAACCTGCACACACTTACAGGGTCTATCTATAGGTCTACCAGTTGTCCCGAACTGTACACAAGCACATTCCCTGATGATGAAGATGAGGATGATGAAGATGACCTCTTCTCTTATTGCCCACTGTTTCGAGTTCTACGCATATCAAAGCAGGTTAAAGGAGTAATCAAGACTATATTTGATATGAACATTTTGGGCAACCAATTGTTTCTGACGTTGGCGATCACAAATTTTATCCTGTACTTCTGGTATGATGTTCCCTTTGTTTTCATGGTAGATTATGCCCAAGAAGTTGGAGTCCCAGAAGACAAGGCCCCCTTCATCATATCAGTGATAGGCATTCTGATCACTTTCGGTCAGCTTCTTTACGGCTATGTTGGTGATAAAAACATTAACCTCGGTATGCTTTATGCAGTCTCCTGCATCTGTGCAGGCGTGAGTATACTGTTGGTGCCCCTGATGACTGCATACTGGTACATGTGCACCTTGGCAGCTAGCTTCGGGTTCTTCATCAGCTCCAACGCCTCATTGCCCACGCTCCTTCTGGTGGAGTTCCTGGGACTGGAGAGACTGACAAATGCCTGTGGACTGCTAATGATGATACAAGGCATAGCAAACCCAATAGGGCCTCCTTTTGCAGGCAAGTAAACATGTATATATTGGCTTTTTGAACCCATTATAAATACAAGGCAAGTTTTCACTATTGTGGCTTACAATTCATTGGGTCTGGTATTCATTTTAAGCTATCTGCAATCATACTGCTATTCATGTTGGGGTTCATATTTTTCATATGATGCCCTAGGGCAACATATCTCTTTTTCATTTGACTTCATGTTATAAAAAATGGTTTGACGGGAAGTTTCGTCTATGACGTTGACTTCTATAAGGACCGGCAGCAGCCAGTCGGTTTATCTTGAGAAGTAGATTTTGAGTTTTATTTAGTGTATTTTAAGAGAATATCATATTCGTGCCCATGACATGCTATTTTTACGAGTCTGGTGCCTAACTATTAGTATTCGCTCGCTCTCTCTCGGGAAATACCAATATTTAGGCACTCGTGTCATAAACATAGTAGTTATTGACACTCATATAATCCCCTTTGACGTAGACAAGAGCAACAGATTATTTGTATTTTACATGAGATTCTTATGTTTAATATATTAACAGGTCTGATGAGGGACGTGACTCATAGATATGATGCAGTATTCTATGCAGCTGGAGGTTTCATCAGCCTCGCTGGGAGCGTCCTCCTTTTGGTGATAAGTGTAAAGAAGCTCAAAAAGTGGCGGAGAGGGGTTCGGTACAACCGGGACATCGTTATCCAACCAGCTTCCAACCGCAGACGTGTGCAGATAAAAGAACCCAACTGTGTTGTGGAGATGTTGTCTGAGTATTAGGGTACAGGATATCAGATCAGTGGGGAATGGAATTTAACCAACTTCAAAAAACTGTGCATTAAAGTATTCTACTGCTCTTTTCAGTCGATATGGAGAAGTCGGGGAGAGTCATTTATAAAGGGGAAACCCTGTTTATCGATCCCGTTTCCTGTAGTATCTGGAAATAGATATTGTTTAAATCATTCGATATGACGCGATGAAGGAACTACGTATAGCGATAATATGATTATCATGTGTTACAATTTTGTCAATTACACGTTCCTCGGCGTTCCCAGATCACAAAGACGACAAATCCTGCTGGCCCCTGCCATTTGTTATATTTGTTCAATGCAAGTTTGCACACTTCAAGTCTTCAACTCGAGTTTGACAACACCGATAGTTGATGATTATACATGTTCTCTCCACAGAGGCAGCTCAGTACGAGCATGTCTTTGTTCTTATTAGCCAAGATCCTGGAGTTCCGGCAGATTGCCCTAGCGGTAAAAATGTGTTACTCAAGTTATCTCCCTTATTTGCAGCCAATGAAGTCACGCCTTGGATACCGTTGACTGTGAGCATCCTATTACGGTCATATAGTGACCTGGAAAACATTATGCCTTTAGTTGTATTTTCATTAACGGTATGAAGGGGAAATATTTGAAAAATCAGATGTGAATTGTTTGTTTATAAGATAACTAGTATCTGTTTTATAACTATTCTAAATTATTATTTGTTTTATGATAAATTCTATGTTACTAATGTAACTTAGACAAACTAATGAGGAGTTAAATAACAATGTTTTGTCAGGCTTAAAATGATATAATTACATTATGAGTATGTATTTTAGCGATATCTAATGTGAAGATATGAATTGTTCAACAAAGGTAGAGACTTGGTAGGGCGTACTCACCACCCTTGAACGGGTTGATGGCATTGGCCGGTTGAACGTCAGTTAGTTGGGTTTCACTGTATAAATCAGTTGATGCTCAAACCACCAAAACCCGTGCTTTGTATTGCAAATGCTGTTTGGTTGTGTTCGCTACAAAAAGCGCATGAATCTTTTCGCATTCATGCTTTATTGATTTAATTATTAACCATTATTGCGTTTTGGAAAAATCATAACAAATTGCAAAAGATTCAAGCTCTGAAATCGTTGGAGAATACATTTTTCACAGACATAATGTTTTGATGCGAATGTATGGTGATGAAAATATTTGCTATCCGTTTCATGTTTTAAGAGGTTTATTTGGTTAACTGATTGTTATTTTGTTACATGATATAGTGAGAGCCAACAGAGCTTTTAATGTTGCATACAGAAAACTCCTTTTTTTTAAATTAGAAATTTAACAAAACGAGTAAGGTGCGCATAAATCATAACAAACGAAACTTACGTGTGGGTTAAAACCTGACCCGCGGGCATTATTGAAAGTTGGCCCGATTCCTGTAGGGAATTCCCACGGGCATTTTCCGAGGGGGGAGAAAACAGACAGAAACAGTGGGAAAACAAGTTTATTCTTAAATATAAAGTGGTAGACACAGTACTGAAAAGAAATGTCATTGAGAGTCGATCGTTTGATTTTTCGGTGTGAAACATCGAGCAGCCGCGTCAGCCTGGTTGGTGTTGAACCTGCTTGACTTTCACCTTAGAATCGACTTAAAATCACTAGATCGTCAAATATATTTTTATGAATGACAAACATAACGGTTCCATCAGTGCTGACACAATGGCTGAGTCGTCAGAGCATTTGGTTCATCGCTCCGGAAAGTACAGTATACGAATTCGAGACCCCATTTCGCTAAAAAACATTTGCAGATGATCATGTAAAATGACTTTGTAAGCTTACATAAATGTAACAAGTGGCTTCATGATTTTCTTTTCTTCTCTGTCCGACATGACCATGAATGCATGAGACATTTATATCTTTCATAAAGGCTTCTCTCTTTCGGGCATGGTCGTTACTGAACGGTTTTAGGTTATAATCATTGGATGTTTGTTAATAGCAGATACACTTATGAAGAAAACAGTGACGAGCCATCAAGGGGACATGAAAGCTTCCGATGTATCAGGGTTGACTATTAGAGACTGTGATATCTACAGCTGTAGCTTCAGTTGCTCATCTTCTTTGAAATTATATTATTTTAACGACTGACAATAATTGAGGTGGTTGTCTATAATCCATATATCAATTGTTTATCTTTTTAAACTTTTTTTTTTGGTGGAAAATATATAATTTTCATGAGGTATTTTTGTTTTCTTATGTATTGAAAAAAACTAAAGTGCTGGCAGATCATAGAAGTAAGAGTATGACACGTTTTAATACTAATTAACATGCCTATTTGTTTGAACTTTTAAATTAAGTGTACTCTCTGGTTAAAGTTTGTTATGGTTATTATTATATACCGTATTTTAATAGTTGTCATTGTAACTATTTATAATAGTAGTGATTTGTAACACTTACACATATATAAGGCTACATAACTGAGTTATTAGCTATGTAATGCCTAATATTATGTACACGTATGCAAAGGAAAGGCTATTTAGTATTATAGTACTCACGGAAATTAGATGCTCTTTTAAGCAACAAAGGTGATTTGTGCTCCATGCAGTAATTATTTTGTCATAACCCTTCCTTGATACGAAAACGTTTGTTGAGTATGAGCTAAATGATTAGCAACAGCTTTGCTTATTGTGCGCAGAATATTTGAAAACCAGAGCTTTGATGATATTTTACGTTCGCTTCAATCTGTTCATTCACCCAATCTAATTAAAATGCCGTTACGTATGTTTTAGTGGAGAAACATTATGAATTTGTTTTAAAGAGATATATTTTTTAGGGACATACACATCTTCGTATTCAGTTGTGAAAGACGAAACTCTTTACCCACAGATATAAAAGTATAATAGAAGTATGAATCGTTTGAAATTTAAAATTCAAGTTTTAAAATTCCATATGATGTATAGTATCCTATATAGAAAGACAATACATCAAAGTAATATAAATTATCACCCTTTTCCCCTCACACAAACAGGTACACGGAAAATAAAGTATGTAATATTAAACAGATCTAAGTCTTGACATCAATATAGATAAAAAGCTCAACTACTACAATTTGTTCTGATACGTTGATATTCAAAAAATACATTTTCTTTGATTTTGATCTTTATTTTATTATGTTGTGAAATGAATAAAAGAAAATTATTTTTTCAGTTAAAGTAAAAAGAGAGATAGCGGATACAACCTACATTAACAAAACTTTTGATTAAATATTGAAATATCCAGAACGAGAAAAAATGGTATACTGATATTAAGGCGAGAGTGACATACAATAGTCACGAATATAATGTTTTAGATACTTGATAATCATCATCGCATCAAAGAAAAAACCAACAAAAACAAAACAAAACAAAGTAAACAACCATGTCAACAGTAGCTGTTTACCTCGATACGATTCCCTCATATATTAAAAGGGCAGTATCAAGTTTTTTGATAATTTTATATTTTAAATTTTCAGTGATAATTGTAAGGTTATGCTTAATGAATTATTTTGACATTGTCAAAAATCTCATTACACATGACATCATCCACAGTCAGAGGACAAAGCATGAAGATTCACATAAAATCCATTGGCGGTCATTTTGTGTAAACACCTTTTATTCGTTTTGTGTAAGGAAAAGAAATCGCATGTCTAAACTTTATGCTATATATTTGAATTATTACTGTTCCAGTTACTTTAAATACATTGTCGTTCATTTGGAACCATTCATTTTAACCATCATTTCCCTGACATCACCTTATATTCCCCCTTTAAAGGACAGTTAAGACAAAACATGAGTGATACAATGAAAATGATACTTGAAAGAAACCTATCGTATTTGATGTTGCAGTTTTAAACATAATGGAAATGAAAGAAATTTATGTTCAAATTGGACATGTGCAATTGTGAAAATGGCCAAAGAACACGTTAACTGTGACAGAAAGTCCCAAAAATCATGAGTGGGTCCGATTGTAGTGACGAACCTGTAACAGGAATTATAGACATAAACAGAACAGGGTCATGTTACATTAATCATTAAGGTTGACGACAATTTAACTCCACGAATAAAGTGAGTGATATCCTATGATTCACTTATCTCTATATTTAAAATAGAATCTGCATCTTGATTATACATGCACAAGTGAAACCCGATATTGAGATACGTGTACATCAAGAACATATCAACTGGTCTACAAATCAAGTAGAGACGTCAGGGTTTAAAAGGAGAAATGCGAGTCACGTCCTGGCATTGTTTATACTCTTAATGACCACAGCTAACACGGTTCTCTACGTGACTGTTAGTCCTCTCTCTGTCTTGTTCTTAATCAGAGACTCTATATGAATATCTGTATATAGAGTCCTTGTCTTAATGTATATACTCATCCGGGCTTAGTCACGATCAGCGCTGGACAAGGAATAAAACGAGAAAAAGGAAATGAATAGGAGAATATGAAATTTCAAATAGCTTAATGAATTCTAAAAGTGATTCTATATAAACATATTTCGACTAGACGAAGATGAAGATAACTGTTAAGAATAAGACAATGTTTGCTATCTTAATATTTATTGTTATTGTTTCTATGTGAAATTCCTATTAAAGTTTTTCCAAACGACGATTGCCGTTAAAATATACAGTAACATTAAATTTTGAGCGAGAAATGGTACTGAAAACGCAAAGATACTGTTTCTTTCATACCAGTAGGTCTCATGATAGGGCCCTTGCTCAGTTCATCGACAAGATAGTAATTAACTACGTATGTATTTCAATTTCTGTGTATATACCTTTTAAAGTGTGCGATGCTCAATATCTATTGATGGTGATTAATCATTTGTGTGGTAGACAGTTAAGTGAAATACGTGAACGTCTTTCAACGCCAATGTCAATGTTGAATCATTCATTTCATCAAATAACAATCTTTGCCATATTTGTTCTTGACCCTAAGTCCTTTACTTTGTTCTGATGCAATTTGGGCGTTAACCATATCCTGATGCAATTAAGACGTTTACAATGCAAGATTGTGGATGGACAGTCATCTTTACTTATACCGTGATCTGTGCATGATCAACTATGTTGAGAACGTGGTTTGCTATATCATAACATGTCTCTTATAGAGATTGATATGCAACGATTCCATCCCTTTAGATCGTACTAGCTCCTGAAAGGTCCACCCACGGAGCAGGTGGTTGTGGTGGATGTCTATGGTCAGTGTTTGTCCTTGTTTCTCCGGACCCTGGCCAGCACCTTAGTGACCACCGTGTACAGCACCCCACAAGCCATCAACATCCCCCCAGCCGCGTAGAATGTGTTGTCATAACTACCAGACATGTCATACAGCAGTCCTGAAACACAACACATTTACTTGAAGCTTTCTTAGAGAGATGCACAACTGATGTACTGGATACGCCATAAACTAAGTGAGGGATATTGTATTTAATCGTTTGAATTTTATTTTATCTGGATGTCTGTGAGAAAGCATACTTTTTTTATTTCAAAATGCAACTCCATGAATATTCCAAATAGCTTTTGGTCAGTTTTAAGTACCTTATAATACATTAATTGATGAAAGAAGGTTATTCCCTACCCTCTGGGAAAACGAATATTATTTTGAAAGTTGAGGCTTAAGCAACTCCTACAACTCATCATGTTGTGTGCGGAATAATGTATCTTTGGACGAGGGTTAACATTTCAAATAGAAGCATTTCAAGGCATTGCTAATGCAGTCTCTAGAATGATTTGGTCACGATATATATACATTAAAGCATCCGTTTTCTAGGACTATTGTTCAAAATAGTCAGCAAAATTTTTAGACTATAACATCTCAGACATGCACAAGCTAGGCCAACATTAAGAGATCGCTGCCCAATAGTTTATATGAACGACTACCCTAAAATGAATATTATATATCTAAGAGAATGAGTATTCGTAAATGACAATCAGTGTAAATGTGCTGGTAAAGTCTGTATCCAAGCGTAAACAGAATTTAACTAACCTCGTTGTTCATTAGTTATTTTCGATGTTCCTACGCAATATGTGATGAATTATAGACGTTTTCTGTGAAGAAGGAAAAGTTCTCTCTCTTTTCAAGATCTTGAAGAGACACAAAGTATGTTGATAAGATCACATATGTCAAATTTTGAAATCGATGGTATTACATCGGGAAACATTAACTGTTACTGAAAATAACAAGTTAAAGGTCAATCAGTACATTAAAGCGAAAATACGGCCATTCAAAGTCGGGATTTTGATCGAAAACTGGACAACGTGGCGCGAGTGGTGCGCCAAATTCGCCAAACGTAATTTTGAAACCTTGTCATTAGCTGACAGGAAGATATATTCGATTCGATAGTGTTTTTTTAGGTATTGTAACTGATAGGTAGATTTATTGGATGCATAATTTCGAATATTAAATGTATTTGAGATGTTTTCCTGATTTTTCCATAAATTTATAAAGAGATATTATGCATAAATGGATATATTTGCAAGTCCAGTGATGAGATATGAACTTCAATCAGCATATCAGATATTTTGTAGCTGATCAAAACCAAATAAAATTTTAAGAAAGATACTCTGTGTCACTTTAATGAACGAATGCAACGTTGACTTGGTACATCATTGTTATGGGAGTCTTTCATCCATGAATTGCGAAATTACTTATATCCATTGAAATTCTTCAGGCCAAACTAAAAACATCTTATGTTTCATACGTAATTAGATATCAAGTACAGAACTCACCAGCTATGGGTGGTCCGATGAGTTCTGACGTTCCCTTAGTCATCATACTGTACCCACACCCGGTGCTGAGTCTCTCCAGACCCAGAAAATCCACCAACATGACAGAACACATGGACTCTATAGCTGCAGTGAAGAAGCCGAATGCTCCTGAGCAGATAGCGAGGAACCAGAACTGCTTCACCAATGGGACTATAGCGAGGGACGCCCCACTGAGAGCAACACACACCCCGAAGACAATCACATTGTCCACACGCTTAACATCTCCGATGAATCCGAAGAGAAGGTTCCCTCCCAGTTGGAGAACCCCCAGGCAGGATAGCAGGAGAGCAGCGTTCTGGGAGCCGATCCCCATCTCTATCGCCATGTCGGGCAGGTACACATAGGGTACGTCTATCCACAGGTAGATGACGAATATCAGCACGCTGTAGGCGGTGAACTCAATGTTCTTGAATATCCCGAGTTTCAACGATTTGGCACATGTCATACAAAAGGATCGTTTCTTTGAAATTTCAGTAGATGGAATCGTTTCTTCCTTCATTCTATCATCATTTTCCATAGGACTTGTTTTTTTCTTGGAATCAATATTTTTTTCATCTAGGTTCTCTGTTACAGAAATGTCGATATTCGGATTATTGTCCCATTTTGGTTTTGGTTTTTCAATTTCAGTTGTTTCATTTTCGTTCGTTTGAATGTATTCAGAATCATCCTTGTCAAGCTGCGATTTCGGAATACCAGGGGGGATTTCAACATCTAACTCTACTGTTGAACTAGGAGTTGACATTGATTTTGCCTTTATATTTGGTCTGAAAAGAGCCCCACAGACCATGATATTCAGAGAAATACCACCCATTACTAAAAACGTTCCCCGCCAACCGTATGAATTGAGTAACAGTTCATATAGAATAGGAAGAAGCACTGTTCCTAACCCTGCACCACATTCAGCGATCCCATTCACAAACCCCAACCGTTTATCGAAATATTGACTGAGAATTAGGATAGATGCGACATAGGGTAGAGAGGACGACAGACCAGACACAAAGCCGAATGTGAGATACAAGTGCTCAAGCTCCCCTACAAACATGCTAGCAGCCATCCCAACGGCAGCAACAAGGCCACCCAGAACAGCAGAGAAGCGACAGCCGAATCTGACGGTGATGAGACTGGCCACAGCACCACCTATGAGTGGTAGGGAGAAGTAGAGGGAACCGATCCATGATATCCGACTCTTGCTACCTCCGAAGAAGCTCCACAAGTCAGTATAAATTACACCAAAAGCATTGAAAGTTCCTTCCAGAATAAAATTGATTATGAAACACCCGACAAGCACTACCCATTTCCACCTGTTACCTCCCTTTTTGCCGTCTGTATGGTTGTCAGTCGTATCTGGGGGCCGACTAGGATTCTTCTGGGCAGCCATCTTTGTCATCTCTTTCAGGTTCTTCTTGTTGCTTTGTCTCTGCAGTTTTCAGAAATCACAGCAGATAAGTGTGTACAGTACGACTTTGTTCCCTGTTTCATTGGTATTGCTATGTACCCAATAAATGTTATAAGCTCTATGTGTAAACCTATCTACTTTGATATCAGAAACATTTTATTATATTCACGTGCCAAATGACAAGAAGACACAATGTTTACAACCATGCTATGATAATGTATTTAGTAGCTGTACAAGTTCATAGTTTATTGATGTAGATATGTGTACATTGAAGTGACAGCTTTTGAACAATAGATATGTGAGTCACATAAGAAGCAAACTTTTGTTAGAACTTAGAACGGAGAGCAAGTACTATCATTTAAGCTCGCGATCGATTGCTATTTCTTGAAATTTATTTAAGAATGCACAGTGTCTAGCCTGTATTTGGGACTACAAGACCAGACTTCTGTCAAAATCTGATGTCCTGTCTAAACTCTATAATCCGTAAAACTAGTAGGGCGAATCGTGATCTTCACTTATATAGGATAACACAATACTCCCATGCTAAGAACACTAACTCCATTCAAAGTGTGTCCGTTGGACATCTTAATCGCGCTATCGACCTCCTGCAAACATAGAAGAATGAATCTCTGGATACATATACCGGCATATTAACTTATTTCACAACATTATAATCTACTGCCAGTGCCACAAGAAACTAAAGTGCTTTTGTTAAAAATTAATTTTGAATCGTTATTTGTGATTTCTCCTCCAGGAAACATACCAACAAATATATAATATCATATATAAAACCACTTCTTTGAGGCATTTTAGAAGTAGGAATGACCATGGTGAAGAGGAATATATAGAAGAATAAAGAAGTTGTTATTGATATATTTCTCTTCTTTACATATAGATTATTATAATTTAGGTTAGATTTCAAAAGAACTGTTACATTCTCTGTCTACTGAACTTTGGCAGTCACCTGAACCGTTTACAGTTATTCACTATATAATCATTATTTTTGTGGCAATTCATATTTTGACTACAGACTATGTCTCATGAAATAGATTAAGGTACACATTTTGAATTTGTTTTGGCTTTCATAGGAAATCATTTTCGTAAAGTTTTGTTTAGCTATGTGTGACAAACTTCATCTTAAAAATACCATACATATACTTTTGTTGATTTTATAAGTTCACGACTTATTATTTGAATTAATTAGTTTCATACATTCAAAATGAAAACACCGTTCATAGAATACATTTCGTTATTGCTATTTGGTTGTGAGAAACGGAGACAAAACTCTCTCCCACCTCAGAATTTGATTATTCTTATAACTGAAAATGTTGTAATGGTCACCCCCATTATTTGCAATTTGAACTGCAGAAAACAAACTCATTGACACTCTTCCATTATAGAAAACACATTATCAAAATATTTTACTAAATTATACGATGTTTATGCATTGAAAACGTATTGTTTCGATTGCTACAAGGAGAATTGGACTCAGTTTGCCATAAAGTTTCAGGAGAAGTGTCAAACCCATATCGCCTCGTGTTACTGTAGCCACGATATACACAAAAGAAAACAAATTCAAATGAAAATTTGATACGCTAATAAATCTTGAATCAAGAGTCATATTTCATTGCACTTTACAATACAAATGTAGAAAGTTCTCCCTTATATATAGGTTGTGTGTTAAGCATAGCTTGCAAGGCACTGCAGTCCGATCCTGGGTACCGTTACATCAGGATGTGGAGTTGGGGAATTATTTGTGTCGTTCTACTGCTGCCGTTTCAGGTGAAACCACTTTAGAATTTTTACATATTTTTCAAAAAGGCTACCGATTTAATTTATTTTGGTCATTTTTCACTTTGTCAAAGAAAAAATACTTTGCAATGGTAGCCTGTGTATCAAGTGTTGCTATTCGAAAATCGAAATCACTTGAACTCATTGAACTGACAAATGTAATGATCATAAGTTGAGAGATTGTTTATACAGCAATCTTGTACCTGGCGAATAGCGATTGAGTTCTCTTTGTGTGTTGATATCGTGATATGATTTCTCATACTTCTTTGACTGCCTGTTGATAGAATCATAATTTTGTTGTATGTTGCAAAAATATGATTTTTGAAATGACCATTTCCAAATCATTCGAATCTCGCTCTTGGGAAATGGCTAAAAACAAATTGATAACGTGATTAAATGTTAATTAATGAAAACATGAAACAGGTGATTCTAAATGTCTTTCAAACTGAACATAATTTTTTTCGAAATTGAAATCATTTCATATCTTAAGAATTATTTTACTTGAAAACTGAAACATTCAATGGCGTTTGAATGTATCAGTTTTATGAACGACCTTGCAGTAAACATAGCATTGGTAGGTAAGTAAGTAATACACTTCATGACTGAATGATTTCATAAATCAGATTGAGCAAGTATTAAATATAATTTTTGTTCAAATCTTTCATTAGGCTCCGGAGTCAGTAGTGACACATAACAGGTCCCATTACACGCATTTTCGCCCTCAACCTTGCTATTTTAGTGCAAATGAAGACATTTGCGGTTCCTGTTATTTTCTATGGATGCAATCTAACCTGCAATCTATAATAACAAAGTTGAGACAAAGCAAGTAGGAAAGATATGCAATTTAGGTATTGAGAAAACAAAAACATCACTCGGTAGATAATCTTTCGTCGAAAGTTTGAAATCATATTTTCATATTTTTATCAACAAAAGAATACTTAATTCGACATCCAGTACAGTACAGTACCCTCTGCAAAAGTGCCATAGCATTTAACGACCCGCTTTCGGTGACGAAATCATTATGTGTGTAGAATTTACATCGCGTCTCAGTTACCGCAATTGCTTCCGATGGGTATCATCATGAGCGGCAAATAAAGAAAAAGAAATGAAAATCTAGTCGTGCGCTACAAAGACAGCTTTCAAGCGTACATTTAGGAAACGGAAATTGTGAGATGGCCACTCTTGATTCGCCTACACGTAGGCTGCCATTTCGGTCATTTAAACTTGTCTCATTTTTAATGATTTTTTGTCGGATTTTCCCCAGGTTGGTCGCAAAATTTTGCAAAAAAAACAATGAAAATACTTTTGAAAATATTGAACTTTACTACACTTTGAAAATTGGGCTTAAAGGAAACATAAGTGAGCTTTGGTGTTCTTAAAGGAGCAGTAGCACGTTTTAGAACGAATATAAGGTAATGTCAGGAAAATGAAAATAAATGGTTCCATTTGAAAGACAATGGAATAAAACTGAATGAAATATATAATGTAAAGTTCAAACATGCGTTTCCTTTTTCTTTCACAAATTGTATTAAAGGTGTTCACACGAAAATGGCAGCCAATGGACTTTATGTGAACCTCATAATTTGTTCTCTGACTATGGATGGTTGGTTTGTGTAATGAGATTTTTGTCACTATCAAAATAATAAATTGCTCATTACCGTACAATTATCAGTGAAAATCAGTGCTTCTGCCTTTTTAAGGTCAGGGAAAATGTTATGACAACGTTTCCATGGATGTAAAGGGTTTGAGTTTATAGTTGATAATAGTTGTTTCTAAAAGTATCTCCCTTCAAAGTTAACTCTATCAAGTCTTCAAATCCAACACTAACCACTGTTGTTATATGATCACCTCTAATACTTCCGGATATTTCTATAAGCGGCAAACATTGCGATAAAACCATCTGCAAGATTTTAGCCAATGGCTTTGAGCAGACGTGCATAAACATTAAACTGTGTGACCGTGTCTTATCAAGAAAACTCAATGTAAAGAATATCTGGTCTATAATGCATTCTAGTATTTTTCCGAAGCACACGGAACAAATGAGACTTCAAAATTAAGACAGCATCTATGTACACAAAACTTTATTGCATCTAAACAGGTTTCCCCTTTTCAATTCCGGAAAGTGTCTGTATTACAGCAGAGGTTTTTGATACGATATACTGTTGGGTATATATCGACACATGTTTAGTAAAGCTCTCTTGTACAAACTCGCAACTCATTGTTGGGCAGGTAATGCTCCTTTAAACGTTGAGCTTATCCAGCCTTGATGCAGTAAACAAGACATCTGCTTAGTTTCATTTATAGCGATCAATTACGCTGACCAGATACTGCCACTGTTTAAATTCATACTGTTGCGCAATAAAGCTGAGCAAGGGATAATTCAAGGAATTTCCAAGAATAATGATATACTGATGGAAACGAATAAGGGAACGCTTAATTACTGTTAACGTATGTCTGGCATGTCTGGAATGTCCGTTTGTTCGAGGCTGCGTGGGGCCATTATAAACTGAAAATGTTGAAGTTTATTTTCACTGAAAAAGGTACCGTGCACGTGAAAATTGATTTCAATGAACTTAATGCATGGCAACGTCCATTTAACCTTCAAGGAGTCAACGAATGTCAGTGTACCTTTACCTTCAGAACCATTCCAAGAGCATACCTTTCTGATAATGAGAAATGGCAGGCTATCGGGTGCATAAACAGCGGTCAATCAATATGCCAGACAGCCAGACAATTTAACAAGTCTAAAAGTGTGATTATGCGACTGTGGAACCGGTACCGGTAGACAGGGAACGTAAAGATTAGACCAGGTCGTGGTCCAAAACGTAAGACAACGCCCCGAAACGACCGCCAGATGGTGCTGCTGTCCTTACGTAACCGATTTAAACCAGCATCGAAAATATACTCTGAGTTCAGGGCAGTATCGAGACTAAGAATTTGTGACCGTAAGTGTCAGAAACAAACTTAAACAGCAGGCTTAAAGTCATGTCGTCCTGTTGTTGGGGTAAGGCTATCTGCGGAACACAGACGTCTCAGAAGAGCATGGGCTACACAACATCGAGTTAGACAACTTCGACATTGGCGCAATACCATGTTCAGTGATGAGTCTAGATTCAATTTGGAATTCGCAGATTGTCGGATCCGCGTTTGGCGACGCCTTCGTGAACGTCACCATCAGTGCACCATCAAATAACATGATTCCTACGGGGGCGTATCTGTGATGGCATGGGGCGGCATAACCTACGACCATAGGACCAACCTTGTTCGACTTAATGGAAGGGTGACTGGTGTCCGTTACCGAGACGAAGTGTTCTTCCTATCCGCCGTAGAGTAGGTGTAAACGTTGAGTTTCAACATGACAATGCTCGACCCCACACGGCTCACGTCAACAGGGATTTTCTCACGCAGAACAACGTCAGAGTGTTGCCATGGCCGTCCAAGAGCCCAAACATTAATCCCATTGAACACCTCTGGGACGTTCTTGGACGTCGGGTGAGGGACACTTGATGCCATGTTCCAGGCTCTCCAAGAAGAGTGGCGCGCAGTTCCTCGGGCTGTCGTCCGGAAGTTGATCCAAAGTGTTCCACGACGGTGTGAAGAAATGATCAGGACACACATGATATTGAAATTTCACCTGTGGTGTACATACTTTATGAACAACTTGATCAAAAACCCATGACAATACACAAATTTCACCATCAATACATGCGTTCCTTTATTCATTTCCATCAGTATATATAGTTACACAAAAGACGCGTTACTGTGTAGCCATTGCTTTGGTTAAGTCGTGTTTACATTTTGGGGGGAATTAAACGATGAAAATATAATATTATCTACTATGTATCTGTTCTTTCTCATATACTATATCCTATCCCTTGTACCCAATGGGCTGGCCACTCTGATTTCGTATTCTCGTGTCATTGACAGAAATCAGGATATTGCAACTCGATGACTGTGGATATTGTGATTCTCACAATTACAAGTGTCTTTCATCTCCTTTCTTTTTGCAGTGTGCTGAAGCTAAAAGGGTACGGAACAAGGGTACGTAACATTTACCAATGCTATCAACCTAACCTTGTGACAAAATAAAATAATAATCAGATTGTGGGGATGGTAAAAAGGACAAAAGGAGGAATCTATCAATTGAAATATTTGCTTAATATATGTTATTCAGCTCTAAAAATAACATTTAAGATATAATTTACATTCGACCCTCTTAAACAATTTATTTGCCCCGGTACATGTTTATTTATTACTTCAAACAAATGTAGGGTAACGCTGTGCTCAAGTGTTCAATGGCTATAGTTAGCCTTGAGCGTTAAGCGGTATTGTTGGTAGGCCAAAATTATTATACCGGTTCATGACCTACGAGTTGTATTCATATCTACTGTCAGTCTGATTAAAATCGACCGTACTCCGAGGAATAAAATATAAAAAATATTGTCTCTATCGGGGCTCGAACCAGCCAGAACATCCTCTCCGTCTCGGTCTGAATGCACCCACCTTTATCGCATGTTCCTATGACCAGTTTAGCGCAGACAAACCCAGTCATAAGCTATCCAATCACATCCACGTTTTAAAATAGCGTTTAGCGGCGATTATGTTTAACGAATGGTACACTGGAGTTATCTGCCCCTGCATGATACCGAAGCTTTTACTGCGCCCCTTGCGATTGGCTAGATGAGATTGCGTCAGAACATGCGGGTAATAGGGGTGCCTTCAGACTGTGAATGAGAGGAAAACTGGGCTGGGTGAGGTTCGCACCCCACTAGAAATACTATTTTTACACTTTCTTTCCTCGAATCACAGTCGATTTTAATCAGACTGTATCTACTGTCTTTGTAATTAGCCTTTCATAAACGATGAGAATTATACTTATCCAAAATAGAAGTAGAATCTGTCCTCAAAATATCACATGTACATATGCTATTAAATTAGAAAGCATGGCCAAGATTTTCGAAACTCTGTTAGTACTATTATAGTCTTAAGCCAGGCCGTTACTTGCGACAAACTAGGTCTAGGTCCAATTGTATTATCTATTCATATTCTCTCTCAGCTTCCGTCGCAGATTTACACAAGAGGTTATGTCCTTTAAGAGGGGGGCAGTGCGGACAACCTAATGTCACGTGTGCAGGACTGGCATTATCAATGACATGCGCAAATGACATACAATGCTGCTACAAGACGCCCGCTGAAGGTAAATAGGATAAGTGCATTTTAGCTGTTATACTTTACGCAAGATCGCAAGTAATAGATCCAAAACTGACCAATTCTCAAACTTACTCAATACTGTACCTCAGGACAATGTTAGTCATATACAATAATCCCTGCAAATGAGACTTGCATTAAAACATTACATCAGGAGCAGCTCTTTGAGTTAGTGTTCGATTATATGGATTGACTGACGGATCATTGGTTTTAATAAAACTAATCTGGTAGATTCAAATGTGCATGCGATGCATTCGGTCTTTAAAAAGCACAATGAACACATTTATCTTTAATTGTACACGCAATTCACTCTGTTGTTTTAAAAGAATGATAATTAGATTTAATTCAAAATCACCACTTGAATCCAGTACGATTGACTGATGGATTGGACAACGCTACTGGCTTTGTTCAAGTTCACAGAGATGGGAAATGGCTGTATCTAAGCAGACGATTTCCTGTAGCACCAGCTAGCATCTGCAAACAAGTTGGGTTAACGTAAGGATGGTTTTCTTCTAAGAGTTAATTACGGTGCTTGAAACATTTTTTGACCCTATTTGATTTTGTTCATTCAAGAAAGGATTTGGCACAAAGTGCTTAACGTAGGAAAACCCTCTCTAGTTAAAACGCAACATGGTTTCTTGAAATACATTACTTAATAATGCCTTGTTATCTTTCCCATTGAAACATGTTATTTATTAGTGCCTGCACTGAACAATACGCAAATTCTTTTGTCTGTTTGCGGATATTTTATTCTATTCATCTGTTTTGCCTACAGTGGTGGGAAGGCTGTCTATGTCCACTCACAATTGACTATGAAGAATAAAAAGACGAAAACGGAGTGTGTAGATCATGACAGAAAGTGTACAAACTCTAACTGCCTCAAACAAGTGAAGTGCTGGGACTCAAACAGAATGCATATCGGATGTAATGGTACGTGATTTGCAACACATTCCATATTTCTGTTGACGAAAAATGAGATATCTTCACTGTCAATTGTTGTTGAAAATGTTTGTAAAGTTTCAAAAAAGCTTGTTTTAAATAAATTTCAATATGGAGAATGATATAGCTAAAATAGTATTCCAATGTTAGACCTGTAATGTAATTCACATATTGTTTGTTGGATACACATTAATGATGTATAAGTATAGAATGTGTAAAGATCCCTATGTATGGTTACATTATTGTCTATCTATCATTGCAATATAAAGTGAATACTTACGCTTACAAATCAATTCTCAATAAATCAATCAAGTTGATGTATATTTTTATGTATAGAATTACACTACTTGTGTTACATGTTACAAGGTAATGCTTTATGTTATTATTGATTTGTTTCAGGCGATCCAGCGATCAAGATGTGGCAAGAGAGTTTAAAACGTAATTCTATAATCATTTAATATAATCGTTTAAAGTTCCGATTTTTTATCGTCTGGGGATATTTTTCATTATGAAAATGTGTACTTAAAATATCCTCTTGTTTATGGAATTGAAAGTTCTCTTTAATTCAAAATATTTAAGTTTTCAATATTGATATATTAAAATTAAGATTCCGCGTTATGACAATACGTATGTTAGACCATGACAAATAAGTGTCATGATCCCTGTCTGCATATCAAACCTGTAAAATGTTTATTTACGTAATTTTATTTTTATTTTTTACAATTTCAATTGAATAAAAACTATAAATAACAACTTGAAAACACACAAACAACAATACCCTTAATTTGAAACGCTTCCTCTCGTCAAAACTAGTGGTGAAACCTCTTTGGTAGGTTCACAAATCAAACCGACGAAACAGTTCCATTGGCTTGCTCCAGGGTCGGCAATAAGTTTACACTGAAGAAAAGTCCAAAGGGTGATATCACGAAGAGAATCGTAGTATTAATCCTCGGTTAATAATAATAAATAATAAGGCTATTTATATAGCGCTGGATTCCACATCACAGGACATGCTCAAAGCGCTGACAAAAGTATGAGAAATGCCCAGAAATCGACAGGTTAAAATGTTGATGATGATCGATGATGATCACAATTAATAGAGAGAGGACCATATTTGAAAGTGATTACAATGAAGTGCAACATCTACGTAATCATCTCGCGATTGCAATAATGTACTCACACTTTTGTAGATAAACTCATGAAATATTTACGAGCTTCTCTACAGGTTTTGCTTTATAGACATCACTGCTACTACCAGAATGTATACGACCCGTCAGTTTATACCGTGTTAAATATCTCAAACACATCATGTAAGAAAATCACATTTACATTGAAAATTACACTAAAATAAGCATATTTAATAACAATAAATGTCAAAGATGTATTTCGTTTGTTTATCTAGATCCTGAGTTGCGTTGGAATTCGAAGGAGGGTTTGCCTGAAATGAAGTATATGGACAAGTGGAACCGAATGTGTGTGTTTTACTCTCCACTGTCCAAACTTCCACCTCTCATATGCAAGAGGTTGGGCTACAAGTAAGAATCTACATCAGTCTGAAGCGTTAACCAGCCTTGTTGAAAACAACATACATGTATATATATATATGTTTACCTTTTCGTGTTATGCGAGTCTAGGTCGAAATTGGACAAGAATGAACTCAGGATCCAACAATGATTCGAATTAAAGATTTACAAACACGATAAATCATGTTTTATCTTAAATAACCATAAGATTGTGATTGCGATAATCGCTCTGCGTGTTTCTACTGAAAGGACAAGGGCATTTTCTTATTATCCATTAACAATTTTCATTATCATGATATCAAAATTGTAATTGTGTAACCAGTTTAGAGGGAAGTTATCTCTAACATTTTTACCGTCTATTTAAAAAGAGTTGCTAACAAAGTTATAACAGAGGAAATGTTGATGCATTCAGTGTCAACTAAACTAGTGCTCAAAAGAAAGTATACACTGTGTTTGAAAAAATTGAACATGTATAGAAGTACATGCAGCTTAGTTTGATATTTAAGGTGCATTCAATTTCACGAAAATAACAACAAAAGAATTAAATATCAAGTTAAAAGTACTGTTCGAATGACATTTAAAGACATGTGGTGTCATAATCTGAAAATTCATAAAAACAAAAAAGGTTTTCGCATATTGCCAAACGTTTAAAAATGTAAGATGTATCGAAATCCTGAGAACCATAGGTGTCAATAACCATGTGTAAACATCAAGACAAGGTCACGCATTGCCAACGTAAGCCGATGTAAATGTCTAGTACATGTCAATTGCCGTCATTGTTTTAAGTCAGATAAACTTTGTGGTAGAGTCAATGTGCTCGAACCCTATTTGGTCTTAGTTGTGTGTCGATTTTTAAGGTGCCCTAGTGCCGTAGTCGCCTCTGACGTGGCATTCACAAAACGTTTTCCAAGGTGCATTGGTTCCTACCGCTCGTGATCGACTACTCCGTACCCTGTTTGCTGTGTTATCAGTATGTTTTAGTCTTGCAGCCTTTAGATACGAGTTTCTCTTTCGTATTCGAAGCTTTTGGCAATAACATTGTTGTAACTTCCTTTTTTGTCATTTTTGTCAGCTATCGTTCTCTCAATTGAAGTCACACCTGGTAGAATTCATGTGTTTTTGTTACTGCTGTACTGCTTAGGTGTCCCTATCTTATACCCGTCAATATGCATGTAAATTTTGTTATTTCAGGAAAAAAGGAATATCGCTTTTTACGTTAACGTTATGTCATTCATTAAGTTAGGTTAATGTTAATTGGAAGAAAAGATTTGTATTTCCTTGTTTAACATTGCTCACCTCAGTTTTTTTTCACTTCATTCATATATGTATATCTTAACATACCTTCGTTTGAGCACCAGTTTATTTAAGCTTACACGCAAAAGCTGACGTTGTATTAAATTAAAATAGCATCAATTTTGATTAAATGCTATGTCTCTCTTGACATTGTAACTTCGTGTTACAAGTCATTGTAGCGCTTACATAATAATAACCACAACCATAATATTTAAAACTGTAATGTCTCTTATAACAAAATATCATGTCAATGCGAATGTAAAATCGTAGGTATGATCTATACCTATAATTGGGGTAAAAGTAGAAAGACAAAACATTACAATGTTACAGGAAAAAACCCTCCGAACTGATACATGTACCTCCACATGCCTTTTAAATGAAACAACCCCGGTAAATCGAGAATTCATTCCTTGATAATAAATACAAGTATTTCTTGTCCTATATTTGCATCCAGAGAGAAATACAGAAAGGAAAATTGTTGAGGTTGAGCGCAGTGATTGTTTAATTTGTTGGCTTGGAACACTTCGTGACCAAGGTTAATACTCCTCAAGACTGATTAGATTAACAATGAGGTTATCTTAAAATCAATCTTAGGCATTCATGCATATATTTATATGACATCATATCAATTATATAACTGTTACATATATTTACCTATAGATACGGGGCACTTGTCTCAAAAGAAAGCAAAATCAATGGAGCATCACTCGCCATACATGACAGAACCTACCAAAACGCATCGTCATTGGGCGAACGTTTAGGACCAAGACCTTACCAAGCTGCCCAGTGCAATCTGCGCTTACAACTCGTCTGTAGGAATAATCAACTCGAACAAGGCTAGTCAACACATTAATTTATTATACATGTGC
Source organism: Steromphala cineraria (assembly GCA_916613615.1). Taxonomy (NCBI): domain Eukaryota; kingdom Metazoa; phylum Mollusca; class Gastropoda; order Trochida; family Trochidae; genus Steromphala; species Steromphala cineraria. Next base: position 74,102,144 of record OU744721.1, read on the forward strand.
ATACCACATAACTATTAATTCTGTAATATTACAATTACAGTGTGTTCTGGATTTGTATAATGTAAATACCCAATTAGTATTAATACTGTAAAATTAATAGTGCAGTATGTTCGAGATATGATAAATGTAATCATTATTTTAGGAACAATTACAAAACATAAATATGTCCAATTTGTTGCTTAAAGATTGTTTGTTAGGTCAGCTATACAATCTATCATATATGATTTACCTAATGCAAAGTCTCATTTAAAAACTGGTATCACAAAATTCAGAAGTGCGACTGATTCATGTCTAACTAGGCCGGATCAGAAACGTCCTGCATGAGCTTTTAACAACAATGTTCCTATACCAAAACATTGAAAAAAACTTTAATCAATGAGAATACCTGTACTGACAGTACAATGTTGATTGATAATTATAAACCTAACCTTGTTACCCTTGTTCATGGCCATAATGCACATGATCTCACTAAGCTAATGTATCTACAGACCTACTGTTCTGTACGTATAGCTAAACTGAGGATGGTACCAATACCGGAAGTGCAGGACAACTCTACTGGTCTCGTCAACATCTTCAAGGATGGGAAGTGGATGAGTGTTTCCAGGAATGGCTTCTCTGATTCCGATATCAAATGGATGTGTAACAGGTTGTCAGTTTACTTTGTGTCCGACTCATAACTTTGTTTCTAATCAACAATTTTAATTCATATTCACAATGGATATGCAGAAACATACTTAATATGTCATGTGTAACATTTTTGAGAATATCAATATAAAATATTAGGATCTTGGAGATAGAGTGATAAATTTGTAAAAGAACTGTTACAAGTCCTGTCCGGCTCACAACTGCAAATCACATTTTGATCAAATTGACATGGAGATACATTATCCTATGAAAATATTTTGAAAATATTTTGAAAATATTTTGTGATTTGTTTTTGCTTTTTGGTTTGAAGAAAGGGACTCTGTTAGAACATCTTTAAAAGTCCTGTCCGGCTCACAACTTCTAAACAACTCATCCCATCTTGATCAAATATTTTATGGAGAAACATAATCATATGAAAGTGTGTCATGATTAACACTTTTTAAAGTAGTTTTGAAAATTGTGCCTTTTTAATTTACAAATCCTGTCCGGCTTCTAAACAAGTCATTCCATTTTGATAAAATTTGATATGGATAAACGTAATTACATGAAGGTGTGCCATGATCAATGTCAACAATTTGGAAAATATTTTTGTAACATTTTACCTTTTTGAATATGAAACATCACTACAGTGATAGAAAACGTTTAAATTGAAAAAGATTTAAAAAGAAATCTATATGTATATATTGTGCCATTTGCGGTATATAGCTCAACCATGTCAGCTGCTTGTTTTATTCAGACACTACATTTTCAAAATTTTTCATTAACTGCAATAAAAGCTGCATGATAAATAGTTACCAAAGCATTGAGTTTGTGTTGATGGGAAGATGATTTGAATGAGCACATGCGTAAATCAATCATGTTGACGTCTTGGGTGTTGGATGGTCCGAACGTGTGATATCCATGGCCATACACCCCTTAAACTATTAGTTCCGTAATATTTTCGAAAGTTTGGTATTTTGGGTGGTCAGTGTTTAGCTCAGGTTTATAAATATACTGTAAATTCTATAGTTATGAGTCCCCTTGAACAGATATGTACTATTCTAAATGATTAAAATATTTTATCAATTTAGTTCTGATCGTTTTTGCATTGCAGGCACCTCGGAAAAAACGTTAAGGTCAACCTTTATTCAAAACGGTTTGTGATTCATCTTTTCGTCCCGTAATTTGGAACACTATCATTTTTTTGTGCAGTTTCCACCGCTGCATACGCCTCCGCGCTTGTACCTTTGGCTGTAATCATTTAACATGGAACTTTTCAGAACAAATATATGTCAATTACTTTTTATAGCTCTGACATGTTGACATTCAAGGTCAGAAGTTTTAGAATCACTAAAAACATCATTTTGAACACGATGACGAAACGTGTTGTAATGTGGAGCTCTTGTTATTTACCACATAAGAAAACTTTTATTTTTTGAAAAGATATGCGATACAATTTGTCAAAGGTCATGGTGTTGTAAAATGCTTTCTTTTAACTGTCTACTTCATTCACTTGATTGCTTTATTTTATAAAAAGTGATTGTGTGACCTTGAATGTCAAAGGCCAAGGTCCCAAGGTATGGCCATTTTAATATTTGGACTTTGATAGATTTAAAAACAAAATAATTTTTTTGAAAACTGAAATTAAATATTTGTTTATTTAGCTGCCTATTACTTGTTTTTGACATCTTCACATTCATGGCCATTTTCTCCTAAACGTTAGTTCGTTCCGAATATAATATCGAATGACGGCTTCCCAAAATAAAATGAATACATCTTTAAAAATAGCTACGAGTTCGTTTTCAAAAGGGGTTAAGATCGCGGATATCCTAAATAGTTATTGTTCTCAAAGTAATTCCTTTCATTTTTCTAGTTTTCTGGGTCTTCCTTGGAAAATGATGCAAGGCGCAAGGCTACCGGCAACAGTGACACTAAGTCATATGGACATCAGACATGGGGACAGCCTTTGCTTACAACGAAGAACCTCCTGTAAGAACATTCCCTTCCTAGACGAGTGCTTCAGCCCAAGGAAGAAGAAATGTTCATCTGACGAACTGCTAGTACTTGGATGCAAAGGTTCCAATACTTAAAGTTATCTAAATGTAGAACCTAATTACAGCCCTCTGATTAGTTTTCTTTACTGTGGTAATCTTCTGACTCTTAGACTCGAATCATGGGGGATTGAACCCCCAAATTCACAGGTTTGAAATTTTGCAGATATTGATATCCTTAATGTAGCGATTTTTCTGTAATCTCCATGGACAATTCTGATGTTATTCATCAAAAGTCTTCTCATGTTGTGTTATATTTTGTCAGGTGATCCCGCTCCAAAAATGTTATGGGACAGATTTGTGAAAGGTAAATATTGCATGGTTGTATCTTAAGTTTTTTTCAATAATGATTTGCATTTACAAATGAATGACTGAAATAGTACTTGAAATCTTTAATAAATAACTGTCGACGATTTTTTCACGAAATTTAATTATATCAAACATGTATCAAGTGAGAAATTGTATAAAATTCACATCAAATAGACGTAAAAGCAAAGTATTCATCTTTCTGTATTCCATATCTCTAACTGAACATTTATCATTCTTTTTCAAACTTAGATCCCAAGTTCCGTTTGTCGACATCTCAGTCAGGACTTGAGATGTTTTATAACAAAACGTGGCAAGGGCTGTGTTTGTTCGACCATAGCTTTGCTGATATTATGTGTCATGAGCTCGGGTACAGGTATGTTTAGAACGCATGCACAATTCATTTCATGCAGACTGAATTGAAATAAATTCAACTTGCTGTGATAATTACTTAAGGGTTGCATCCTAACAAAGTGTCTCATGAAATATAAAGAAACGTGTAGCTTGTAATGGCTTTGTTGTTCTTTCAGCAAGGGAAAACTGAAGCCACTTCGCAGGCAAAAGGGCGACAAGAGTACTATGATGTGCCTTGTAAGATCCCGTCACGTAAAGGATATGAATCTAAATTATGTGCTTTCACGACCACCCTCCCAAACAAGATGTCGTCATAAGCTGACATGTACAGGGAAGAAAGAGGAAAAGAAAGGCGGGAACGTTGACAAGAAAGGACACATAAAAAGTGAAAGTAAAGAAGAGAAAAAAGGTGGGTGGACAGGAAATCACAGGCATTCCCGTTTTTGATTGATTGTGATATGTTTGTTTGAAAACTCTTGCAAACGCTTCCAAGACCCATTGAAGTCTGCAATTTATCTACGCCATGACACCTTCAGTTCAGCTATACGATTTCTTTTTCTTAGACAAAATGAAGTAAAGGTGTTCACACGAAAAAGGCCGCCAATGGACTTTATGTGAATCTTTATAATTTTTGGTCTGACTATGGATGATTTGTTTGTGTACTGAAATCTTTGACACTATCAAAATAATACATTTGGCATTACCATACAATTATCAGTAAAAACTTTAAAATGTAAAAATTATCAAAAAACTTTTTACTGCCCCTTTATAAAATACACAAATCAATATAGATGTTGTTATGGAGTTTAAGGAGAATACATTAATACGGAATTGAGTACAAATCTGACCCATGTGCTATATGACAACAAAATCCAATTTAAGCACCAGAGAGTCATAAAAAATAGAACTCAAGCCATTGACGAATAAGGTTAGTGATTTAGAAAACATGGACACGTTTAACTAAGTTTGTTTTAAAACACAAAATGCTAAATTGAACAAAAATCTAATTAAATGTTTGCCAGAAAGGACTTTTAACATTTTAAACCAATGTTCAAGTTCATGAAACTGTTGATATTCTTCACCCTTACAAACATTACCTGCTCATTGATAACATCAACTAATTAGGTGAAAGAGAGTATTTTCTGTCTAAACAACCACATCATGTGAACAAAGAATTAATTTTGAGAAATTTTAAGAAATTATCAACTTTTATCAAGCTTATATTATATTGAAAAATTTCAATTATCTTTCAAAGGTTTGCATCTTACGATCATGTGGAACCGGTGGGATATGTCATCTTCTGATGACTCTTGTTGAATATGGCTTTTACATTTGCAAGTGAAAGAGTTTTAGTGGACTTGCTTACACTGCCGTTGTGAGTCTAAAAATCCAACTGACCGATACTATTGACATCATACATATTATATTCATGTGTCATACATATCATCACCATAAACGGCTGAATTCGTTTGTCGTCGCTTTTTGCGACTATATTTAAGGATTCAGCCATAAGGCTGAATCCTTATTGTTATGGGCGTGTTTCTTTTTTTATTATTCCACGATTTTTGTGAACAGGATTCAGACCAAACGGCTGATGCTATCAAAGCCAAATTTCACAGGCTGGTAGACCTTGTTGAGGAATGGCGACAATAAGCTTTTGGGCCAATTCGGCCCATACATTAAAGGTCCAGTTCGATTCCAAAATCGAAAATTTAACATTGACTTTTTTTTCAAAATGCACCTAGAGACCTAATTTTGTGCGCAATCAAAAATGCTGCAAAAAAACAAATCATGGCAAATTCGTAGGTCACGTGGTTTGGCCGCCATCTTGCTTTTAGTGCATTTTCGACCATTTCTGACCCCACCCACCTTTGAAAATCTTCTTCTCTGAAGATACTTGCACTAGAGAGCTGAAATTTATACTCCATGTAGCTGAAGCATTGTAGTTCTGAATTCGACTTCTACAAAGTCCTAACTACAATACTTTTCTTGCTGTGATTTTTCAAAGTTGACCAAAATCTAAAAATCGCAAACTTCAAGGGCAGATAACTCAAAACCCAGACCATAGAATTTTATGATTTTTGCATGAGAGTTAGACATTGGCAAGCTCTTTAAGATAAAAGAATAAAATCGCTCGCGAACAGTCATTTACGGTCAGGGTCAGAGGTCAAATTTTCCATTTTGGACATGTGGTGTTTTGGTGGGTATGTTTGAAATATCGTAGCGAATCAAAGGCGTACGATAGCTCTTTGTTCTATACATCATATGAAAGCCAAAAGTCTATAGATTTTTTTAAAATTTGACAGTAGATTCCTTTATTTGTTTTACATTGAGTTACGGCCCTTTGAATATTGTCAATTCTGCTTTCGTTTTGAATGCTTAGGATAAAGGTATGTTAAAAAAGTCGTTACTCATCAGTGACAGGAGACAAATCATTGTTCCATATATCATTAGAAAGCCAAAAGAATACACTATCTTTTAAAAATTAACAATACATTCAGTTACTTCATTTACATTTAGTTACGGACCTTTGAATATTGTCAACCCTGAATGCATTTGATAACTGTATATTTGCAAAATGCGTAACTCATCAATCAACAACAGACATATCTCACGAACCATTAGAGATACTTTTATAATTTTTATGTCAACTTGTAGAGAAAAGAATTGTCTTTATTTCCATGTATCATTTGTCTATGCGCGCACAGAAATGAAGAAGCGGTGCGCGCTCTACTTGCGCTCCGGCGTTCGCTAATTGAACTTGTAATTAACTCGCGCATCTTGCGGCACTCATACCTCACGAACCATTAGAGATAAAGAATTGTCTTTATTTCCATGTATCATATGTCTATGCGCGGACAGGAATAAAGAAGCGGCAAGCGAAATATAAGACATCGTTCACACGCGCCAGTTGCGCTCCGGCTATCGCTAATATAACTTGCATTTACCTCGCGCACCTTGCGGCATTCATATCTCACGAACCATTACAGATAATTTTATAAATTTTATATCAACTTGTAGAGAAAAGAATTGTCTTCATTTACATGTATCATTTGTTTATGCGCGCACAGAAATGAAGAAGCGGTGCGCGCTCTACTTGCGCTCCGGCATTCGCTAATTGAACTTGTAATTAACTCGTGCATCTTGCGGCACACATACCTCACGAACCATTAGAGATAATTTTATAATATTTATATCAACGTATAGAGAAAAGAATTGTCTTTATTTCCATGTACCAAATGTCTATGCGCGGACAAGCATAAAGAAGCGGCAAGCGAAATATAAGACATCGTTCACACGCGCTAGTTGCGCTCCGGCTATCGCTAATATAACTTGCATTTACCTCACGCGCCTTGCGGCATTCATATCTCACGAACCATTAGAGATAATTTTATAATTTTTATATCAACTTGTAGAGAAAAGAATTGTCTTTATTTCCATGTATCATTTGTCTATGCGCGCACAGAAATGAAGAAGCGGTGCGCGCTCTACTTCCGCTCCGGCGTTCGCTAATTGAACTTGTAATTAACTCGCGCATCTTGCGGCACTCATAACTCACGAACCATTAGCGATAATTTTATAATTTTTATATCAACTTATAGAGAAAAGAATTGTCTTTATTTCCATGTATCATTTGCCTATGCGCGCACAGAAATGAAGAAGCGGCAAGCGAAATATAAGACATCTTTCACACGCGCTCCGGACAAAACAATGTCGCCACGTGGGCTAGTAGAGCAAAAATATATAGCCGCATCGTAAGGGTTAACATACTATACATCAATGGATGCGCTTGTTAAAGACACAAATACTTTGTGTAGTACCTCATTATAAAAATATTAGCAGTAAACGAGTATTAAGCTAAATTATCTATTTCTTGAGATAAAGTTTGATATTTGCAACAGATGTCGCATCGCTCACCATTTCTTTACTTTTTCATGCTCATAATAATATATGCAAATGAAGACAATTCTCTCCTCTACACACTGGTGAAAGAAATATGCCGATATCTTTATTGGTTCGGGAGGTACATGCATAGAGGGCGCAAGGGGATTGCTAATTTGGATGGAAAATGCGTTATTTGCGGCAGATGTCGCATCGCTCACCGTTTCTTTACTTTTTCATGCTCATAAACAAATAATATATAGAGGATATCTGTCTTTTCTTGACTAATACCATGTTTATCTCATCGAGTGAGTTAGAAAGGTTATATTTTCACGAGTGGCGCAGCCACGAGTGAAAATATTTAACTTTTCTACCTCACGAGATGAGATAAACATGGTATTTGTCAAGAATTGACAGATATTCTATTTATTATATGATGAAATCCTTCTAATTACGTCAAAAAAGGCCAATTTAATGTTGAGCGGCCGCTTGGAAGAGCCTGTCACCGCGGTAACAGTGTGACGTCATAGGAGAATTCATGACGTCAGACCATTGTTACATGACGTCAAACTCTTGCACTTGACGTCACTAGAGTGGTGATAAAGTTTATCACCACTCAGTAGAGTGACGATAAAGGTTATCGCCACTGTAGCCAGATAGAGGGTTTATTTCACTGATAGAACAGAGTATCTCACCTTCAATCGTATAATAAATGCAAATAAAGACAATTCTCTCCTCTACACACTGGTGAAAGAAATATGCCGATATCTTTATTGGTTCGGGAGGTACATGTAAAAAGGGCGCAAGGGCATTGCTCATTCTGATGGAAAATGTGTTATTCGCGACAGATGTCGCATCGCTCACCATTTCTTTACGTTTTCATGCTCATAACCAGAATATAAATGCAAATTTAGACAATTCTTTCCTCTACACACTGGTGGAAAGAATATGAACATATCTTTATTGGTTCGGGATATATCAATGCTGAAAGACAAGTACCCTCAGTCATCTCGAGATAAAACTTGATATTTGAGACAGATGTAGCATCGTTTACCGTTTCTTTACTTTTTCGTTCAAATGTACAAATGACACATTGGATTGAAGCTGGTTCTTCGCCCTTTGCAATGGTATAAATCATTTGAAATTTCGCCACCCCGTTCAAGAGAAACGAGTGCGAAAGAAGGGTGGGGGTTCACAACTTTGATAGTAAGAAATTTACATGGTGATCGGTTTTCACTACGCTATCGTAGTATCAACCCTTATAAGGTGTCTCCATATATGGCAGTTTTTTTGTATCATTACGCGTCTGAAAGAGCACCCCTCCTATTTTTCAATAACATTGCCTCCACGCCCTGTTATGTCCTGAATGTGCCAGGAATCAAAATGTCAGTGTATGTTACATGGAAAGATGATGTTTGCAGCTTCTGAATCTCGCTTATAATCTTTGTTTACTTTGAAATTGAGAGGCTCCGCGCATCCCTTTTCTAGTGTGCTTCAAACCAATAACCCAATGATTACATCTCAGAAAGAATATTTCATTATTTTTCATGCACGTTTCTTCCAACATCTGAACCGCGCTTCAGTATTTCCATGCTGAGATTCTTCTTTTTGAAAAAATAAGGATTGTATTCACGCACTTCTCCCTAATGTAATCTTCAATGAGTCCATTCATGGATTGTAGTGTTACATCGCATAGCAGGATGCATGCTTTTCTCGCAAAACACAGGCATTGACGCGCTCCGGCTCACAGTGCTAGGCTTTGCTTTGCTTTGTGAAATCGAAAACAGAATAATATTTAAATTGGTTTGCTTTGATAAATTTGGTTCTGAATTTTTCAACAATACAACGGAAAACAGGGTTAGAAACCAAGATGAGTCAAGAAACTTTTGCAGATTGTATTTGTTGCATTTTACTTTAGGTTTTACATCTTTTGCTAACACATTAATTGCATTAACTCATATTTTTGGCATTATGATTTTGGATTGGGATTTGAAATGTATTTGTAACAAAGCACATACACTAATTATTCAATATGACATTTACGTTTGCAATTGACAGAGTCTTTTTGGCCTTCGTAATACTGAAATCGTGACTTTTAAAATTCGTCTGAACGAACTATTGACTTCATACATACATGTATTGCATATAGTTGTCATACATATCATCACCATACATCGCTGAATCCGTTTGTCGTCGCTTTGCGACTATATTTTTATTTTACAGTTTTTCGCCCACACAATGTCAGTGAAAAATAAACAAAAATTATAAACTTTTCATTATCACAATCTGACCGTTTGATTGTTACAAAGGCATCCAACCTCCTTAATGCTTAATCAACTTCACATTTTAAAAACTTACAAATATATATATATACCTTAAGATATGAAATAGCAAGTGAAAACTTGATGTATAATGCAACGCCTCATTACTGTGAAATAATGGAACAAGAGAACTATAGGCTGATATAACAAGTGAAATTTATGTCTATGTCCTTCTGTTCAGAATGTCCCCCACTCACTGGCAGGGACTTCACTCTGTCCACAAAGAAAACGACCGAAGGGACGCTAGTGAGAATTCTCAACTGCGCCAGAGGGATGTCTGTGGCCGGATCAAGTGTTCTCAGATGTCTCGCAAGTGGCCAGTGGAATGTTGCAATTCCAAAATGCATTGGTAGGACTCTTTAAAAATCTTATTATAAACGTTTAATCTTACCATGGAGTTGCTCATTGATTTGGCTTCTGAATATCAGATACTCCTCCTAATGCGTCTGGCTATAGGTGAGTAGTTGAGATCTGTCAGAAGCCTTCATTGCGAACACATTATTTGAAAAACCACCATATAATTTTGATTGTAATTAATAAACATGGATGAATATTAATCGGGGCATACTAACGTATTATCTTTGATGCTTATATGAAGTGCTGTTTCTTTATATATACATTCCTTTGCAGCAACTGGTGTCAAATTAAACCTCTGGTGTCCCATAGAGAAAGGCTATTTCTACGATGAAGGGTCCGACTTCTGCTTCCGGTTAGAGACGGAAGCGGCTGACTGGTACCGCTCTTTGAACGCGTGTTCGAGTCAGAGTGCAAGCAGACTGGCAGACCTGGATTCGGACGGAAAATACACATCCGTGGTTGAAGCTATCATGAGCAGTAAAAGTAAATGCGTTTTTTCTTGTTTAACACAGCATCCCGACCTTCTAAAGCCCAGTCGTCATGAAATTTAGATATTGAGAAAAAAATTGCATCATTCGGTAGAAAAATATTTCATCAAACGTCTGATATCGTATTCATACTTTTTAATCAACAATGAAATACCTAACTCGACGTCCAAAGTAACGAACCCGATGTGTATCAACTTTGGCGCCAAGAGAACCTGAGCTGTAGAACAAGGGAAGAAAATCGAGTCGTGCGCGACAAGGACGGCTTTCAAGCCTATATTAAGGAATGTTGTGAGATTTGCCTTCATGTCGATATGCCGTGGCTGCTGTTTTTGTAACTTGTCTCCTGTTTAATGAATTTTGTCTGATCTGTTCAAGGTTGGTCGCAAAATGTTGCTTAAATTACAACAGAGACATTAAAATTATTTGTTTAAATATTGCAATCTACTAGAATTTGAATGTGGAACTTGACTCCGTTTTGTGAAGAACAAATGATGCACATAAGCAGTGGCATTCTTCCTAGTGACAGGAATTCATAACGAATGTCTATCTCCAAATATCCATGGCATTATTGGGCTCTTGTGATGGTTTCCTTTTTATGGAGACATCCAATAAGAAATTCTGTTTTGAGTTAACGTTTTGTGTATTTTGACGGCGTTAAGGTTACTTTTAGAAGTAAGTTACAATGCTCGCGGGCGTAATACCTTGTTGCCATCGAGTGCATTTAATCGGGGTTAATATTTTTCCATCCGATGCAAGTGGAAAAAACATCACTTTCCAATTCAACCGTCACGTATTAAACAATGCTTTAACGGCACGCCGATGACGTTAGCTTCTATGCGACCCATGTTCATAGTTGGAACTTGTTTGCAAATACCAAAACAAATTCATTTCTGGTTATTTCTGTTGACAATGTTGGGTTACGGATGTATTTAACTGGTCATGTGATAGATCTCTTTTGACAAATAAATTATATCTATAATAGATAGTGTTTTCAAAAGTGACTTTCAAGTTACACTGTAAAATGTTTAAAACACTATCACACTTTAAATGATGTTTTCTATGACAGAATATAGAAATAGCAACTTCCACGTGGGAGCGAACAGGTTTATCAATCCAAGCACTTGGACATGGAAGAGTGAGGAAGTCAACCTCAAAACACACCAACTGGACATGAAGCATCATAGTCAGCGCTGTGCTGCCCTCTCACCTATCACAGGCAAGCTCATAGCTCAGTCGTGTACTGTGAAGGGATCCAGGGTTTGCCAGATGGAAAAACCTAGACCCGGTAAATATGAATTTATATCTAAAAACATATTGTTGAAGACACACTTGCATTTTGTCTTAGCATTTTTGAATATTTTTACCATTTCACCTCATGTCTAGGGGGACAGATGTGTTTTTCGCCTGCTGTGGAATTGCCACCCATTGCTAGAAACTAAAATGTTTTTCACTGACCGGCTAACTGTTTTTCCCTTGCTTGGTAAATTTTATTTTGTAGAGCGGTTATGCATCACACGACGTGAAGTCCAATGTAGACATTTTTGGAAGATAAACTAAAACAAGCTTAAGAGTAAGGTTAACAATTTACAAAAGTTATGAAATGGATTCTAGGTAAATGTAAAGAGTCAAACCACTTTGAATAAAGAACACAATCTGTTAGTTTTCCTTCCAAACATTTGCCTCGTTCACAAGAGAATGCGACAGTTGCAGATCCAGATGGGGCTTCAGGGGATTCAACAGGTGACGCCTAACACCTTCAAAATTGCCTGGATCCGCCATTGGGACAATGTAACTTATTTACTTTAGGTTTATAATATTGAATCAAAAGGAATACGATGCACATGAATACTCTTCATCTCTACAGGACCGTTTCCATGCTCTGACGCCATGATTCCCGAGACTTGTGGAACCAAGGCAGTTAAAGGCTTCTGTGACGCTGAGAAGTCCTCAAATGGATTCAAGACAATGAACATGCAATGCAAAAGAACCTGTGGATTCTGCAACACAAGCTCACGTAAAACGCACGCCTTATACTTATCACCATTAACTGATGAAAAAAGTGATAACATAGATGCATTGTTAGTGTTTTAGGTATATGATATTTATAAAAAAGAACATGACAAACCCCCTTAAAAAGAAAACAAACTTTCAGTCACAAAATAGTATGGCATGCTCTAAACAAGAGTGATTGTCACAAAGGTGACAAAATCCCCTGCTGCAAATTGATGTTAACATAAAAAACAATGTCTATCGTCTACACCTCTCGTGCTACTAGATGTTATTGAGACCATCCAAACCGACTGGTACCTGCTTCTTCCAAATAAAAAGCTTTGTGCAATAAAAGGAAGTGAATCTAGAGAACAGCATATTGGCTTACCTATGCCCTAGAAAATAATATGATGGTAACCAAAATCAAACGGGTCCGGTGTCTTCCTAAATTATTTATGAAAAGAATCCAGTTAATGACTCTTCAGATATCACACTAAAAAGCTTTACACATTTTATCTCAAGGGACCAAAACAAGTATTAAATTTATCATTAGATAAATAATGTCAAATATTGATGATTTGTTTATAAACATCCTGCTACATCTGCATTTTGAATCCGCCAGCTCTTTCTATTACCCTGATCTCTATCAAGCAAAGTGACTTGTTTCGGTAACAGGCAGGTGTAAAGATCGATACAAGCCCAGTTCGTGTGAATCGATGCAGAAAATGGGGGCGTGCAGGAGTCCGATCATGAGACAGAAATGTATAAAGACCTGTGGGAGATGTCCAAAGAGTAAGTCTTGGCTTGGGTTAAACCATGATGTTTACGCCACGCTTTTTTCAGATATACCTTATTCTTATATTGTTGTATTGATTATTTTATTTTACCTAATTCTTATATTGTTTGCGATCCAGTCTAAAGTATTCGTGTTTACTTTTTTAAGTACATTAACTCTTTGTTCGTATGATAACATCGATTTTAATAAAATAAATGATATTCCACTTTCCATTTAAGTCCATCAAAATGCTACTGTCTTTATAAAATGATGATTATAAGTATTATTATTGATCATTCAACATAACAAACAGGAAATATTTACGACAATTCTTGAAATTCCTGAAATATGATATGTTAAGGACTTCCGGCTAAATTAAGGTTTATATTGCGATATCCCCTTCATTCATTAAGATATACAAAATGGTAATGTTTTTGCTACCATTTTCATAATGCAATCTAATAAAATTCAATAAGCACTATTTTCAATCATCCAGTCATACCCACGAGCCCCCCACCGCCAATAGGTGAGTAAATATACGTTTTTTTACTTTATAATATATGAATACTTTTGTAACGTTTCTATCTCCCTGAAGATAAAAAATGATACCGAAGAGAAAACTTCGACATTATGCGTTCATTTATTGATAATACGAAGTTGGACCGTACGCCTAGACACTTAACCTATTGTGAATAAATATATAATTTTATATTTTTTCATGAAGCTTCAAGAATTGCTTTAAGGATTGCAAATCTCCATTTAAAAGTCAATTTACTTAAGAATCATGATTGATTTTACTGCTAACCATAAGCCGTCATGATCTTGCGTGAAATTTGCAAACCTGCGCTGATGTCTAGCTGATATTTGTCCACCGCCCAATCTAAATAAATTTAGATCAACATATTATTATTATATTGTGTTATACTGTATCTTTTAACCTGTTGATCTAAATTTATTTATGTTGGTCCACCGCCCGCAATTCCGGCTGGCCGATGTGGGAGCTTTCGGCATCATCCGTATTTTTGACATAATAGTAGCCTGTCATTCTCGGCCCAGTATAATGCACTACAGTGTATAGCCTGATGATAGGCCCATGTCAAAGCTGTTCATTGACACGCTTTTGAAACTTGCAGTTGTTTGATATGTCTATGTTAATAATTTGTATCCATAATTTTAGGCACAGGTCAAGATTAATATTCGTTTGCTCGACGTCAAAATTCATCAAGTCATGCCTGCAGTCGATAGGTTCATATTTAAAAAAATGTCTTTTAAATACAATTTAACGATGTAAATTTACTTGGAAAATGAGTACACTCAGGAAAAGACACCACATGTATTTTCCACTCAATCTCCTGTGATATTGTTTTTTAAAACTTCTGCAACATGACGTGGCATAGTATATGGTAATAGTATAAAGACAGCCATCTCCCAATAAATACCAGAGATCTCTTTGTAGATGATATGATAGTTTGTGTGAATGAGCTTTCTTATCTTATCTATCTTATCTATTAAGGGCCACTGGCAGTGTGGCGAGTAGGTAGTGAACAGCATGCAGATACATATTTTGACAACAATGCAGCTACTGTATAAATCTGAAATATATTTGATATGACATGTAAATTTCAAAAACATGATTTTCACATACAGCTGCTGCTATTTTCATAATTTTGATGATCTTGCAAACATGGCATATGTCAAAATATAGGTATATGTAGAAAAACATATATCAACTATTTCCTTAGGAAAAGGCGGCATCAATGTTTTGCTGATCACTCGATCACCATTGAAATAGTGCATATATTAAATTTACATGATAATAATCTGTCGAATAAAGTATGTCTCAGGGTCTCAGCATGAAGTCGTTGAATACTCAACAGAAGCTGAACATGAAACGAATTTCCAAACAATTCTTTTGAAAAGGCAAAAAACGAAAGTTAGATGATGACAATAATTCTGATATTTCAGAACCAGAAACGAAATTCATTGCCATACTCTCATTTGTCGATCCACGTTCGAATCTTAAGGCTATTTCTGCCATAGCTCTCACTAAAGAAATTCAGAAAAATGTTGCTGACATAGAAAGTTTAAAGAAACTGGAAAGGGGGGACATTGTACTTCGGTGCAAATCTAGAGCACAGTTGCAGAGAGCACTGGGGTTAACACGTTTGTGTGGCAAGCACATCAAGACCCATATACCAAAAAACCTTAGAGATAGCAGAGGGGTTATTTACAACGTTGACAAAGAGCTCACTGAGAAAGACATTGTATGGCATTTTATGTTCCTTCACTCGATATATATATGAAGTGTACAGACTACACGACCAATTATCTATATTTGCGGCAGAGTTAACAGCAATTTTAAAAGCATTGCTTTGGGTTAAAAACCATGACCTTGAGTCAATCATTTTACAGATTCCTTGGCCGCTTTTCAAGCTATGCAATCAGGAGTGCAAGGCCAACGAAGTGATATTTTATATGATATATTTTATTTAGACACCTTTTTGAATACCATATATATCAGTTGTGATATTGTATGGGTTCCAGCACACGTGGGTCTCAGTGGTAATGAGAGAGCAGATCAACTTGCCAACGTATGGGACTATTTGCCAATTCCAAAAGATTACTTCACTGTTATACATAAAGCAATTTGCCAACTGTGGCAAAGTGACTGGGATCATGGCACCAATGCCAGACATATGTACAACTTATGACCTAAAGTCACTAAGCACGTAAAGATTCGCCGTCAAAAGAGAAGAGATGAAGTCGTTTTGACTCTATTAAGACTCGGCCACTGTGGCTTAAATGCATACAAACATATTTTAGACAAGGATAAATCTCCTATATGTCAGGGTTGTATGCTGGCAATTGCCCAGAAACTGTTTTTCATTATTTAATTGAGTGCGAAGGACATATTATCCATCGTCAAGAACTTATAGAGGTGGTGTCATCAAGATCAAGTACCTTCTATCTGATGTCTGTTCTTGGACAAAACCTATGGTATGGTGACATTCAAAGAGCCCTTTTAGATTACGTATGGAATACGGGCAAATATGACTGCATATGAATCTTTTTTAACCTCTTGTATCATTATTTTCTAATCTTTTAATCCTTTTTAATGCCGGGCGCATATACAATTGTAGGTACATGTATGCAATTTCTGGTTTTTGTATCTGAATGAAATAGATTACAAGGTCTAAATATGTCTAGATAGCTACTGGTTAGTGTACTCCAGTTTGCAAAGCCTCCAATGCAAAGTGTGCAGCTTGGATTTCTTTGTCATATTTCAACAGGCAGTTCTCTGAAAAGTGAATATGGATTATCCAATGATCAAATGGACGCCTTTCTGTGTGTTCACGTGGACGGAGCTTCTCATCATTACTGTTTAAAAGTTTAAAACCTTCTAAAACAGTTCCATTTACCTTTTGTTTTACTGTTTCCGTTAACTTTTTCTTTTCTTCACTCGATGTCACTTTCTCCCGCCACTTTTTTTCCACTCCCACCAACTTATGCTGTTATCTATTGGTGTTTCTGTTTTAGGCAAAATTTCGTCCTTTTTACATTTGAGATATATATAAACGTTACTTTATTTATCAATAAGTCCATAATGGAATTGAGCATATAAAGACATATTGTACTTGCTGGTGATATTGAGATGTTGTTGGAAGGAAAGACAGATTTTCCGGCCATATTTCCTCAGAGGATGTGTCTTAAAGTTACTTTCTGTCTAAGAATTAAGAGATCTTTTGGACTATGTGACTATGTAAGCATTAGATTCGGGACATTTTATTCAAACAAAATTGTTAATTCACTATTTTTAAATAATAAGCAATGTTGAATACTTAGAAATTGATATTTGTTGACGAAAAAGGTATTTATTGAATAGAAATTCTGACTCCATATGCATTTTATCATTGGTTCCTTTTATTTTCTATAAATATACTGAACAAAATTAATTGTGAGATTTAAAAAAATATATTTTTAAAGATTTCAATGCCAGAAAGAGAGTTTACATAGATATTCAATGACAATGATTGTGCAAAGTATGGGCGATTAAATGAGAGTTTTGATGATATATTTGGATTAAGTGAAAATTTAAAAGACGAAAGATTTCGGAAATGTGCCTCAAGTGAGATTTTTTATAAATTTATCAATCCTCAAACGCATTGCCCACCAATAACGAACCATGCATGAATTATGGGCAAACATTCATTTGGCCGACGGTTAACAAACCTGAGGACTCTTCCACTTGTTAATGACTAATTTGAGATTTCTTACTGAACCAGACTTCCTTACAACGCCAATTTACCCGATTGTGTTCTTTGTAGCAGGGGCGAGAACTTGCCTGGTTTTCGAATATCCACTTCATGCAAACTGTTCGTTAGGTGAAGTCAACTTTTTTTACTCAAATCTGGATGTGTATAATTATTTGCCTACCTGTTTTCAAGAGAATGACGAGCTCGTCTGTCACCCGGATGAAGATATTTTCGATTTTGGTGGCAACTCTTTGATGCTTACTTCTTGAACGTATTTAGGCGGAAATGGTCTCAGTAGATAAAAGAGCTGAGTTATTATTGGAGGGATTGATGTTCGAATCTAGCCCTACGTACATGTACTTTCAGGAGTTTCTTTTAGAGTTCTATCTTGAAGCATTCGACTTTATATGACTTGATGAAAGAACACCCCAGATCAGTCAATGAGCAGTTGATTCATAAAAATGATCTACTTCAACGTCATCAACATGGAATAAGTGTAATGTTATTTCTTCTTAGCAGCCAACTTAGCGGACCAAGCCAGGAATTTTGTGAAGGTTGATTGTGACTCGACATCCTTCCGACTGACTGTCAACTATGCAGTCCTTAAAATCTATCATCCCCAACTGAAGACGAAACATCTACACCTGGTTGATAAATTTTGTGGTCTGAAAAAATCAAAGGATGGGAAGATGCTGTTTCACAAATTCACACTTAACACCTGCGGAACAAAACAGAAGGTATGCTTTCTATGTTCTATGTACCTCTTTAGATTGACTATCTAGCTTTGTTTGTTTTGTACAACATCTATTGCTTTGATGTGTTAAAATACATACTCACTCAAATAAATATTGATCGGCAATTAGTTATTAGTTTATTCGTTAATACTGTCGATCTAACATCCATCTTTCGTGTTCAAATAAAGGAACCGCGAATAGTTCTATTAAATTCGGCGCCTCCAACAGTTTCCAATCAGCGTAAGAAACGAAGAAACAATCTATCTATCTGTCTCTGGTATCTTATGTCCTGTTCCCAAAAAACAGTGTGGTGAATGATGCATTCTAACAAGCAAATATCGTTTTTGTTATTGTTAAGGTAAGTATCCTTGAGGCATTTATTTTTGTTGTTGTATGAAGTGGTTTGGGTTTTATGATTAAAACTTTTTACTCTTTTGTTTTATTCTTTAAATAGAAATTAAATAAATCAGTACAAACAGTTTCTTTATCTCAGGTTTTCGTAAGTATTCACATCATGCACAACATGCTCCAAATTTTGTTTTATGTAATTATTATTCGTCGCGTCAGTTTCTATGCGATTTGGAATCAGTATTTCCCAATGACAACTAGAAACTACACTGAACCATTTGAAAATAATTGATCATTATACAAAAACGCATCCATGCCATCGAATTATTCATCGAGATGATCGCTCTGCTTTTTCTGAATGAAGATGAACTCCAAAAAGCGATTCAAAAAGAGTGCATTAACTTCCTGAACTCCAGAGTCAAGCAGGACGACCTGCCTTATCGATCAAGGTTAGATCAACGGTATAACATGATATAAAAGCCTGTTCTAAATATATTTAGATTGATAAAGGCATGCATAGCTAAACGTTTTTCGTCACTTCCACAGATGAATGCTACAGACCTGACATATTTCAATCAACTTATTTATACGGGACACAAGGCAACCCAACCCTTCAAAATAGATCTTCAATGTGTCGTACCAAGGAGTGCCTCAGTCAAGAAGAATGTCGACTTTGTGAGGGAGTCCCACATAGTCATAACGGGAAAGGGCAACATGTTTATGAATATCGCCGTCTATGATGACAGAAAGTTTAAGAATCGGATCACAACCCACCCAATCACCGTCCCTCGCCAGAAGCCACTGTATGTTGACATTTGGATGAAGTCCACAGATCCAACGCTTTCCATTGCATTGACGGATTGTACTGCAATGGGGGTCAACAAGAAGGTCGCTGAGGTTTCCTTGATAAGCAAAGGGTTTGTATTTCTGGTGATGATATTGGCCTCGGACAATCCGTAATAAATCCGAAAATAAACTGCCATAAATGTTAAGACTACGTTAGCTACAATCTACATGTTTTGTGTTGTCAGAGTGATTGTATTTCATAGTGTTATTTTTTGGATGAGATAGGTGTTAATTCACCCCCGACTTGATTTAATATCATACTGTGTCACTTCATCTACCAAGATGAACAGTACATTGTATAACAACTGGTACCATTGCAGATATGTGATCAATATCCAAATTAAATCTGTACTTATAATAAGGTTGATTGAATATAAATTTAGAATGCTGTAACCGGTATAAACACTTATGCAATTTATGATATATATTGTTATTATAAAAGTAATTAAAGATTCATAGCACTGATCTAATGTCTGTCTTAAAATGTGAATTTATATGTCCAATTCAGATGTCCCGTCTTACCAAACACGAAGTACCTTCCCTGGAAGAAGGACAGGGTTAGGTTCAGTCTGCTGTGTGACGATGCACTGACACACCTCAAGACCATGCATCTCAAGTGTAATGTAAAGGTCTGCGGCAGCCTACAGAAGGACAGGTCCTGCGCCATGCCAAAATGTCCCACAAGCGGTATTCAAATCCTGTTGTAATGTATGTATAGCTATTTCTTGAAATTCACGTTTATTCACTAAATATTCATTTAACAACTCGGTATCGTCTTCCAATCAAGCATTACCATTACCTTACTTTAAAGTGACACAGAGTATCTTTCTTTATATTTTATTTGGTTTTGATAAGCTACAAAATATCTAATATGCTAATTGAAGTTCATATCTCATCACTTGACTTGCAAATAAATCCATTTATGCATAATATCTCTAAAATGCTTGATTTTATGGAAAAATCCAAAAAACATATCAAATACGTTTATTATTCGAAATTATGCATCAAATTAATCTACCTATTAGTAACAGTACCTAATAAACACTATCGAATCGAATATATCTTCTTGTCAGCTCATGACAAGGTTTCAAAATTACGTTTGGCGAATTTGCGCGGGCCCCTCGAGTCACATTGTCCGATTTTCGATGAAAATCCCGACTTTGAATGGCAGTAATTTTGCTCTAATGTACTGATTGACCTTTAACTTGTTATTTTCAGTAACTGTTAGTGGTTCCCGATGTAATAACATCGATTTCAAAATTTGACATATGTGATCCTATCAACATACTCTGTGTCTCTTTAAGTTGACATCGTTTATTGTTTTAACAGATAAAAGCATGCGAAATTATTTAAGCTTACGTAATGCATGACATAGATTTTGGGTATATGGAATCGAACATTATCCAGACATAACTATGACGATTGAAGATCGCCATCACTATATAGGAATGATCAGATACATGTTACATCACAGTCCAGTAATTTTCTTTTCTCTTTTTCCAACCAGGCCTCTTCGTAAGGGTATTTCGTCGCCAGGGAATAGCAATGTCTATTGAAATTTAAAATATGCAAAGAGATGGTGAATAGCTTCAACAACTAGTGTTTTTCCTTCAAAGTCTTTATCCTTCAACATGGATGGTGATTGGCAATTGTCCACCATGGAGCACCAATCACACTTCTGCGCTGTTCCCCGTGTGGCTTATCAAGTGTTGTTTTCCTTTTGACAAACTAAGGCTAATTGTGGTTGTACATACCTGGAAAATAAAGGATGACTGCACCGCATAATAATTGTATCTGCGCTGCTGCTGACAGCTTCATTGTCATTTCTTCACAAAAAAGGTTTTAAGTAAAATTGAAATGTAAAATGTCAGAATAAATGAAACTATTCTCACTCAGACATGTTCCTTGTTCTTACGTTTTACCTACCGTGGTAAGATAAACATTGTTGTTACAAACTAGGAGGAATATAACATGTGTCTTGAATAAAGTGTTTGAACCGCGAGGCTCCCATACGTAAATGAACGTTTTTACAGTTTTCATTATTCTCAACGACAATCATCTTAAGCCTGGTTAGTTTTTAGAAATGTATCCATATATATTTGAATTTGTTTAGAATATCAATGGTTGCTTATACCTTCAACCTAAATTCCAAGCAAATGAGGCGCATTATTGTCAACCTTTTTACCACATCTTCTAGACGTATCAGTTTTTAAAAATCACATCTTCTCTACAAAAAACATTAAATGTGGCAACTACTCTGCAAACTTCGTATTAAACATATGTATCAATATACCGGACATACATAAAAGTGATTATCTAAGCAGGCGATTAAGTTGAGGAATAGATGTAAAAGCCACGATTCTTACTCTGCAATGGCATCACGATGGAACTATGGATAAGACCTGGTCCATGGGCATGATTACTAATAAAGGATGTTTCCCCGCGGGCAAATCAAAAGGGGGAAATATCCCTTATTCTTAATCATGCATGCAAACATGTCTTATCCATTTTATAAATGTCAACTATTAATAATTACATTGATATGACCGATAACGTAAAAGAACCGTAGCGGCCGTAAAATATCAGACAACCCAAAATCAAACCTTTGTCACCTAACAAATAATAATGTGCATACTTATATTGCGCCTTTTCCACGTCCTAAGACATGCTCAAAGCGCTACATTTTTACCCCGAAGGAGTGTACTTTCAAAGCTGCTACTAAGCGCTAATCACGACCACGAAGGTCAGTACATTCAGTTTTCAGGTACCCATTTTAACAGCTGGGTGGACTGAGTGCAATATGGATGAAGTGCCTTGCCCAGGGAGACAACACAGGATGAGACCCAAATCATACCCAACAAATGATCTCCATCAATCTCATTTAAATGATATCATAATGTTCTTCACTACGTTAAGGCAGATTATAGATCTCAGAAGGCCCCGTAAGCTCAGCCGTCAGGTTAACCTTTGACAGCTTGATCTGAGGGAGATTTCTTCCACCAATCAAATCGTAATCAAGTAATTTACATAGGTCGAAACATTCACGAATTTAACTTTAATGTCTGAGTATTTGACAGAACAAGATTCAAGATTGCATATGTACATCGAATATGTGTGATTTCAAATCAACAAGGCTTTATCTAATGTTTTTATGTATGTTATGAGTTATTGTATCAACTAAACCCATTTCAGTTGGGACCAAGAGTCCAAAAACATAAACACGTCGGCAAAAGAAAGTTATCACACATTGAAAGGAATCCTAATAAAGAAAAAACGAAAAACACTAGAAGGTTGAAATAGAAACGGTGTACTAACTTAAGCAAACTCAAAACTGATATGTTATTTGACATTACCGGTGTTGCGCTTTAGATTTTGATTTAGATTTAGAACCGTTACTTGCATGAGCTAGAAAAGAAAGTCATCATATTGTTCTTCCAGTCATCCAGTTAAAGACCTGTTCCAAAATTGAAGAAAGTTGTTTAACTAAAGCATTTGACCTGTACAAGTTCCTTTATCTGAAATGTTTATGTTATTCTTATCATAAAGCATTTGCAACCAATCAATGTTTATTGGCCTATTTGTGACCATAGAGAAAAACACAATGTTTTCACATGTCCTTGGTGTCTCTGAACTTACATACATAATACAATAAAGACCTGTGATATTTACCGTCGATGACGTCACAATGGGATATCGTTGACGTTGACCTAACGCAGTCGCATGTCAGTAAAAAAAACATTGCTTTTTTATGTTGTCCTGCTTGTCCATGAAGGATTTTATTAAGGAAAATGAAAATGTAGAATTTTTGAAACTATCGCATGTCAGTAAAAAAAACATTGCTTTTTTATGTTGTCCTGCTTGTCCAATATCTTTCCATCCTGTCTGTATTGTGAAAACGAAACCTCGAGAAATATCAGCAACTATGTCGATTTTTAAGTTGGTATCCGTTGGGGATAAGGACGGTTTTGTTGTCCTACTTTTGATGATTCATAGCTGTTTGGTCTACAGTGCAAAAGAGCGCGATTGATTATGATAAGTTGTTTGACTTGTGTGTCACGTGACTATGGGTCAATAGACGAGTCAACTCACATGTTTGCATTTCTATACAAAATGCGTGAAAAAAAATATAAATTGCACGTTTTTAATGCTATCAATACTATTAATATTCATATTTAATATTTTTCATGGATTAGTTCCAAAAGCGATGACTTTCTTTCATACATGAGTTTATATTTTGCATCTTTCATCTAACATTAGACTTATGACGTAAACTATTTTGCACAAAAAGAGGGTCAATAATAATATGCAGAACCATTGTGAAAATGAGCACCACTAAGACCTCGCAGATCTAAACAACGCATGAAGACTGAACGGATGTCATTGATATTGCAAATCCGCTACATCTCCTAGCGAATGACAATTAGGGCACTTAAACGACAAAGCATTGGCGCATGATACGAGATGTTAGGTATATTCTGACAGTTATTCTACATATTCAAAGGTCAATGACTCTCATTGAGACTGGGTCTTCCTCTCCTCAACACACTTACCTAGTTTTCTCATCATATTAGACATATTAGAGTTGATAAAACTTTCTTTTTGAAGCGCAGTGAGAACATATTCATAAACAGATTTATTTTGTTATTTGAGGTCAGAAATTTATTCTAGTTTATTTCATCACTGGCAAAAAAAAAGAAAAAAAAAGAAATAAATTCCAAGCTCTTGTTCAACCTAACTCAAAAGTTATGTGATTATAAATATTTTAGCTGTTTGAGTGGCATTCTAGCTATTGATGGTTTAAAGAAGACAAAAGTAATTTTATGGATGACCAACTACTCTATTTGACAGTAGCTGTCAAATAAAGACGTTGTTCATGCACAGAATTACTCTTGCCTTACTTGTTAATGTTTTGCAGATGAGTGCTACATGTGTACTTTGAGGATTATCGTATTTGCAGATTATGGATTGTTACACATGTACAGCTGCATACCATTACTTTGTTCATTTGCTAATGTACCTTAATTATATGGACTGGTCAAATATATAACAAATATCAAAACTGTCTAGAAACCGCAATGTTGAATGTGATATATCATCACTATGGTGCCTATTTTTTTAATTGTCTTGTCTACCATGCAAAAGTGAAAGTTTTGGCATGATGAAATAGTCAGCATAAATATATCTATATTGACTGTTCGAGATAAAAACCCGTTCAGTTACATCGACTCAGTCCAAAGAAACAAAATAAAATGATTTTGAACACATATGAAGGATTTTATTAAGGAAAATAAAAATGTAGAATTTTTGAAACTGTGGACAAAACTAAAAAAGCTTAACTTTGAGATGATAGCAGTTATATTAAGATAATGGGATCTTGTTGTATAATCTGTGTCGTGTTCTCAATGCTACGATGCCTCATGGTCATCTCAAATGACATAAACTAGGAAACGCAGGTAAAGGAACAACTGTTGTAATGTTAAGGATTGTCAAGGAAGTATTATTACATATTGTAACACTCGATAGTGCGAGAGAGAGAGAGAGTTTGTTTATTAACGTCTCATCTCGTACACGCATTAGATACAATGTAAAATGCACAAGCCGCTAAAAAAGCTATAAGAGACAATGCATTGAAAAGACATGGTGCAATATATAAATAATAAATAAAGATGAATTAAAAAGATATTTGAGATTAAAATAAAGATAAATAGATTTGACAAATAAAAAATAATTAAAACTACCTATACTTTATGCAATTCAACCATTTACACCCCGTGTGAACGTGTACGCCTTAGCCTGCTTGTAAGAGCGGAAGTGTACACTTGTCAATGGCATAGCTGAGTTTTGTTTACGTTTTCAGTGTAGCTTTTTTTCCAAATATCTCAAGAAATATGAAGATTTGGAAATAACTGTTCTATACTGTAAAAGAATATATGTTAAATCAACTGTAAGCAAAAAAGGGCTTTGAAGTGTCATGAAAGTAAGCCGTGTTCAAAAACAGATGATGGAAACATATTTCTTCCGACAATACAGTATTCACGTACTGTTTTCTAAAAAAAACCGAAACTTTATTACAATCAATTAACATGAATGGAAACTATAATCATTTATGTATATATTGTCAAAGTTGTAGTTACTTTCATCGTGTTGGCTACGAGAAATTAACCAATTGTCATCAGTACTAGCTCTGTCGCACGTGTTGTTGGTGTACGCTTGTAAAGTAAGCAACATTCTTACAAGCAGAATGTAACTTTTCATGTTGGTGTACTTGCATACATTGTAACCGGAAATCTTTTTGACAAAATTGAATGAAATTTGGCAATTACCTTCTTAAAGGATTAGGAAGTAAAATGTGAACTTGTAATTATTTCTAGTTTTTATGTAAAGAAACATTTTCCAACAGATTTGTGATATCTATCACCGCTAGTAACGGTCAGCACTTGACTGTTCAGCTATAAAACCATATTTATTTCCATAACCTGGCCTGTGCATCGAGTAAGGCCTATTCTTTTACTGAAAAAAGTATAATTACAATTCTCAGATTGAAGATAGCAAATGAGAAAAAAGTGTTGAACACATGGCCTCTGACAAAGCACTCTGCCATTTACAAGCGTACATTGTACATTTTCACTCTTACAAGCAGGCTGAGGCGTACACGTTCTCACGGGGTGATTTATACTCATAGCAAATTATTCCGATTGTCAAAACGTTTAATGTACTGTCAATGTTTTGCTACACATTTAATTGCAGAAAATCTACTCTCCAGAGTTGAGTGATGTACGGTCCGTGATTGTAACACATTTAACCCTCATTTATGTAAATGAGACATATAACAGTTTTGATCTGTTTAGAGAGAGATAGCTTAGCGGACTGCTTATGATGGAGTTGTAGTGGATTACAGTTCCAATCGAAACTCACAGGTACACTCGAAGAGACATTATTGTCTACAGGGCTTCACAAGTCTAAGCCATTGAGATGAAAGTGAAAAGTCTACTTTAAAACCATAAGTAACCCTACTGAGCACCATTAAAACATTTCAGTAGAAAATGATCGACTCTTTACAAAATAAATCACCAACATTGAATATTGTGACTGACAAAGATACGATGACCATAAGTCACCAAAGGACAAATCAAATTATCTCCATTTGTTTCCAACCGTTTTCCCCGCAATCATGAGTTCAAAGAAAACTACTGTATCGTTATTGAAAAGTGTAAGACTTAAACTTAAGGTTAGGACAAAATTGTCAAATGTGAAACAATAATGATCGCGCCAGACAGAATCTAGAAGCCAAAATGTATGCTGCAGGGAATAAACCACCAAATAGAAACCTATAAGATCGTTGCCTCCTGCATAACGATGTGCCGTACCTTCAAGTCATATTTCATAAACAGCTAAATTAAATCTGCCAAACAACTGCAGCCTTTCTCTTGTTTATGACCTTACCTAGTGGTGATTGCATCGATATTTAGAAATCTGTATTTGCATTTTAGAATAAATTTCCAAATATGACAATTTTCATAAATGGCGTGTATTACATAAACCTCTTTTTCGTAGTAATATGGGAAGATTTAATTCAAACAATATTAAATGTATAAGTACAATGTATCACACGAATAGGCCCAGCACAGCTAGAGAGACGCATTTAATTAATAAGAACAATGAAATACCACTTCTCCGCCACAACCCATTGTTAAGTGATGAGTAACGAGGGACCGCAGTCGTACCGGAGCTCTTCAAACATTAACATGCTCCCTCTTGCTCTCGTGAGTATCGTTATTATCACTTTTAATGTGATTTAATTTTATTTGTTTTGGTGTATTGATGTGATATTTAACGACTACATTGTCTCATAGGCCATATGGTCGGGTACCTTTTAAAATCTATATATGTTTTATGTATTGTATCTTATTTTAAAGTACGTGACACTTAAATAAACATTTTCTCTCTATTATCACTTTATAACAGTGTTAATCTTATAGATCATCCATTTTGCTTTTCATGTTTTGTTATAATTTAAGTACAAATCACAC
Organism: Steromphala cineraria; assembly: GCA_916613615.1. Lineage (NCBI taxonomy): Eukaryota > Metazoa > Mollusca > Gastropoda > Trochida > Trochidae > Steromphala > Steromphala cineraria. The sequence goes on from OU744721.1 coordinate 74,129,502, forward strand.
ATGAGGCAAATGCATTGTTTTTTTAAACTATATATTCTCAAGAGTTTTTCACATTGATTAAACTAGTTTGACAAGCAGAAGAAAGCGATTCATAACACTTTTGTAAGTTAAGTAAAATATAAGAATGCATGAATTTCGTGGATATTACGTTTGTAAGAAAACTATTTTATAGTTTGAACCAAGCCATTAAGTTACCCTTAACTACGGAAGGAGAATTAATGATATTGCATGAAAAATCAAGGGGGATTAAGTGCAACTAAAATACGTTTTGGACAAATCTATCTAAACAAGTTGCGGCAGACAAGGCGTTATATCAAGGAACATATAGAAGTTAAAACATACATTATTATTTATAATGAGATTGTCACTTAAATTATAGTGGAAGATAACGTATAATTGTCTTGTCAAAATACTGTCACTTATTTCCGTGTCATTTATATGTATTGTGAATAGACAGAAACTGACAGGTTAGAGGTCTTAGCTTAGATTATATTCTGAATACAACATTTAGAACTTATTGACTGTGTGTTTTCTAATTCTATGAATGTATTTATTTATATAAAACTTCAAAGCCAAGATATCAAAACGTTCCATCACAGCAGGACCTTGTTACTAATTTAGAGAATAATTACTCAGAAAACAGCCGAAACTTGCAATGTTAAAACGACGTTTATTCGTTTTAGGATTCATATTGCATTGTACGAGGATAGTTTTAATTTTGGGCTCTTCTGTTCGTAACGGTTTTGCATGTTTATCTAGTTTGTTTGAAATCTAATGTTTTGATACCCCTGTGGTGGGGTCTAATCGAGGAAATCTATCATATATGGTATTTAACGTATCAAGGAGGATCGGCTCTTTGTGGAGTATATTTTTAGAAATGTTGACGATAATCGTTTTTCTTAAATTAAAAAAATTAGGGAATGAACGAATCCTTATTTCAAAGTCTTTAGTCTAACAGAAATCTTCTAAGTATCAAGATAAAAATTGCAGCCTGAATTGATTTATGTAACTTGTCGATTTCGTGTTCTTTAAAATTTGAATGATAACAGTATCACATTTAAACACTCACACCAGAAGCTGCATTAGAATGAAATATTTCTTGTTTACTGTCTCCCCTCGTTTCCGTGTTAAACAACGACAAATGTTTTACTTCAACTGTGTCGTGTCAATTATTACTGACAAGCCAATGCAAGCGTAAACTTATAAATTACACCTCCGAAACAACAAACTGTGTTATGTAGAAGGTGATAAACAGTCTGCCCCGTATACACGTTGCAAGTTTTACAGTGTGAAGGGTCTGTTACGTTTCTATTCTCGGGAATTTAGGAAAAAAAATGTTTCAATTTCCCATCAGTTGTGACATTGAATTTGCATGTAACATAGTGCATATGAATTGAAACGATATTTCAGGTTGTACAATTATCTTATATTACATATTTCCAAATGTTCAAATATTGCTGCAAGTGTATATATCTCTTCTCAGGAAATGCACACTTACATAACAGGTTAAGTGGTCCAAGCGACAGACGCTTGTGATTTTAAGATATAACAGATCAACCGATATACATGTATATATATACAATATGCAACCTTTCAATTATGGATGATTATTGTACTTTTTCTTTGATGAATATAATATTTCATTATTTACATGTACTGCAAGGTATACTTTATCTCTTGGTATGAACATTACAATATCAACAGTTATGTTACTAACACCATCATAGTCTTTAAACTTTCTTTCACATCTTATAGGTAAGAATCAATTGAGATGGTATTATGAAATCACATGCAATAATTCCTACAACTTACGATTGAATTTGTTTATAAGCCTTATAAGATTGAAATAGCTATCACAAACCGGGATAGTGTTGGTGCAAACCATATGTTTCTAATGATTTATTCAAATGAACAAATATTGGACTAGATACTCAGAACATGACGTATTTCCAACCAAAAACTGAAACTTCAATGTTATTCTGACTTTGCAGATCGCGATGTTGGCCCTGGGAGCCATTGCAGACCGTAAGTACAGTAAAAATATATTATATATTTTTAGACATTTAAGAACTCTATTATAGACATAACTGCGAAATGTAAAATAATAAAAAATAAAAAAATTAAATATAAATGTTGGTTATCACTTGTAGTATGAAATGTTCCCTATATGTAAATAACATTATTTTTCAAAGGATGCTACAATCCGTGATTGTTGTGCTACATTTTGCCTTGTCTCGCTACTCTTTGTTTACTTAAAGCTAAAATAAAGAATATACTCCCATCCCTCCTTTCGACCGGAGCCTACTAACATAGACTTACATTTACTGAATAAAATATATAGCATAATCACTGTACCTTCCTTTCTTTTGGTTTATTTTAGACAGTCGATTTAGACTTGATGAATAAGGATACAGAGTAGATACAAGCCCCCACTTAATACACAGTCAAGACAACTGCGAACATTGCTCATAAAAAAATACACGAAAGCTTGTTATCCCTAGCGGAGGTAAACGGTAAATGAAAGACAGAATATTGTAGGAGTCCTGCGCAAGTTTAACTAGCTTTATATTGAAACACTGTAGACCTCGCATTAGTGATTATTGTTGAACTTGATAACACATACTGTCCTATGTGTGTTGTAGAGGAGGAGACCTGTGTGGGCCTGTACCCCGGGGCCAGTGGCTCCCTCACCTCTACAAACTACCCACAGAGATACGACAACTACATCAACTGCGAGTACTATATTCGACCTGTCCTCCGCCCCTCGGATATCCTCAAACTTACCCCGGGAGACTTCGAGCTGGAGGGCGGATATGACACTCTGGAGGTACCATCCTTGCTTATGAGGCCCTTAGTTTCAGAATTGCTTATCTTACATATGTAATACAGATTGTACATTGCTTAAATTTGTATTCGTAATATTTAAGTGAACGTGGAATTAAGCCTTTTCACAGGAACTGTTTCTGAACGCATAAAGAAGACGTAGAAGTGACATGTTAACATACTGTTCTTTTAACACATCTGTTAGAGGTTGAAACGGAAGCTAAAGTGACAAAATGTGTGCAATTGTGTTGTAAATTTATAATTATTGATTTCGTTCACCTGTTATGGCATTCTTAATAAACATAGCAAAATGAAACCGCTTCATTGATCTCACTGATATTGAAAGATTCTGAAACAAATGAAATTGTCCCCGTAGGTACGAGAGACGGGTCCCCATGGCAGATACATCGGCCAGTTCACGGGCTCCACAATGCCCATCCTGTACGGGAGGGCTTTCTGGATGCGCTTCACAACGGACTTCTCGAACGCCAGAAAAGGATTCTCTTTCTCATGGACAAGTAAGATGCCATCAGTATTTCCTTTTTGTCCTTATAGAAGTCAACTAGTGGATAGGTTAGCGTTTCTATAAGACCAAACTAAAAATGTAACAAACGGGGAATGAGAATAATCACATGAAACTAATATTTAAGTACTCAGTAATAATATTCTATTCGAAGTTCCAACTTAACAACCTGGCGGCAATCTATTCCTTCAAGTGACTGCTTAAGCAATGAGTAATTAACCTTTTTTGTAGTTATCTTCTTGTAAATGAATTTTCTGAAGAGCTTACGATATACGTTTCGACAGAGTAGAAAAACGTTGATAATTTGAATGTTTTTAAGAACAGTAAAATAGAACTAATATTAATGATTTATGTTCTTATACCATCTGAAGTTGATATAGGTCGATAGAGGCACAAAACATGTAAAACAATCTTAAAACGAACTAGGATTGCCAAGGTATACCAGATATATTGTCTCACTAAGATGAAGTATATCGTCAATGGTCATATGTGTATCTGATGCATGGACAAGCTCATACATACTTGTGTTTACATTCCCATCACCAGTCACAATGTCGGACGAGACCACTTGAGATTGTCGAGAGGACGTGTTTGAGTGTCAATGTGACCGAGTTAAGAGAGTAGTGATGTTTATTGGTCTCAAGTACCTCCGTTTATGTTGGTCTGTCTTTCATGTACTTGTTTGGTCGTGTCAAATATAACAACATTGATGAACATTTTCGAAATATACAAAATGGTTTATCGATTAAGATATGTCATTTTCTAATCGTAAACAAACTGATTCATGAGCCGAGGTGACTAGGCACTGTAGCACATATAACTTTGCAATCTGCAAATGTATTGGCGATATGAAGTCTCGAACACACTTCAGAATGCTGAACTCAACGCTCTGACAATTGAGCTATTGTGCACGTACATTATAGGACTTGAAGGAAAATAAATCAATCGAACAAAAAGTGAGGCAAATGCTAAAAAATGCAAGACGATCATTTAATTCAGGAATGGGAGTTCCTTAAAGATCATCAAATACAAATTCATCACTCGTGTATCCATGGTGATGGCGCTACTCTATTATATTAACAGTGGATTATGTTTAAAGAATCCACTGCTCTTCGACTATCCCCGGTCTGAGGGGTGTCAGGTTCTTTATTCATATAGAGTCTAATCAACTGATTCAAGAATGACATATCTAAAACTTCTCAACTATGTTAATAAAGTTTCGGACTTGACTCGAACATGGAGCCCTCAGAATGGTAGCTCAGCGCTTTTATCCATTAGGCTACTGAGAGAATATAGGTGCAGATAGTTTGTTAGTATCCTGTGTTGTTCATTTGACGGTGAAGTGCAGAGTGCACGTAGAGAAAATGCCTAGCACGTACAATGCACCCCGCGTGAGTTGTCAGTTGTACTGCCTTCGAGAAGAATGGCAATACACATACAGGGATGAACCGATTGTCGCATGGACTAAGGTTGTGATAAGTTGTGATCAGATAAGTGAGCACCAAAAGTTACATCGTGCATTTCATTTTAGCGATGAATTACAGTATAATCTACGACTACGAACATTTAGAATGATACGTTAGGTAACACTCATAAAATACTAATACGTAATGGGACACTCAATAAAGCATGTATAACAATTTAAAAAGCGAAATCTGGAAGAACATGAGTTAAATGAACAAATATATTATTATATGAACGGCGGTGAAATACCGAGATCTATCAATGAAAATAAACCGTGTGACAATAACAATAACAATGTGACACTAGTGACAATAACAATGGAACGTGTTATCAGTCACTAGTGACTGTTAACAACAATGGCCTGACGTCATCGAACAATACTCTGACGTAATGACACGCTCATGACGTCATGCTGTTGCTTTGGCGACGGGCTCTCCTCGGAGCCGACTCGACATAAATGCGCTTCAATTTTGATAGAAATACAACGATTTAATCATAACATAAATATAAAATTTTACTTTTCTTGACAAATACCATGTTTATCTCATCGCGTGAGGCAGAAACGTTTTATATTATCACTCGTGGCTGCGCCACTCGTGAAAATATAAACTTTCTTCCTCACTCGATGACATAAACATGGTATTAGTCAAGAAAAGACAAATATCCTCTAAATCATCCTTTCTTCTAACAAAGAGTCTGTAATAGATTGCGAAAGTTAAGATATATAACGTGGCAGATATATGCGAGTAAATTTAGATATCTCTGTCGTTATGCGAGTTACAACAGATAAGTAATGATTCATCAAGGATATGGTTAACTTTAAACAATTGATACTTAGTCACAAACGGTGACTTGCTACGGATGTCGAATAAAGCTATTTCAGTGATATTGGCTTCCGTTCGGCTGTGCTCAAATAGTCTACAGAAGAAGCCCTGTCACGCGATATTTCATGACATGTTATAGGACTTTAGTTATCTTACAATAAATAACACAACCAACATTGATGTCTCACCAATTAAAAACGCATATTGATGTTGGTAGAAATAATTCTTAGTGTCTTACAGTCAATTCGATTTGACACCACACCAATGATGGTTTCTAACGGTCGAGACTGAGAATCGATCAGGCCGTCTTTATCAAACAACTATTGCGTTTGATCATGTATATGTTATGCTGCATTGAACAGATCAATGTTCGTATATATATCACCTACTTTCTTTATGTATACTGCTTTAACGTCCATGAAACATGTGAGACATTTTGGAAGCTTAATGGCGATTAACTTTTATGTATATGCTTGACAACAATAATACCAAGTACTTTCAGTTGTTTCATCATTACAACTTCTGAAATGTCATGAATAGTAATGAGAAACTGATGTAATGAAAGCGAGAAAAGCTCTTTAAAATATTCTGTATAGCATATTTCGGTACATAACCCGTTTTCAAAATACCGCTGGTATTGCAGCTGGCGTTTCAAACCGATACTCATTTTCCATTTCGTGTAAACGTATAGCTAGGGTTACCAACCACCTACGTATGTTGCATGGGGTGTGGGACTGGTTAATAGGAGTGCAGTGATGTAAGGTAGCTATATATATTTAGTCGGGATTCTTCAAACTGATAGCATTTTAATGTTTGATGTTAATGTTCATGTTGACTTTAACTAGTCTATGTAACTTGTGTTGCATCTACGACGGAGGGTGTGAGACTAGTAAACAGGAGTTCCATGATGAAAGAAAGGCAGGAAGGTTTCAAGCTGATAATATTTTACTGTTTGATGTAGGATGTGCGGTATTATCGATATATCGGTATATTGCAATATATGAACAACGTGATACGCATCGGTATACACTTCTGAAAATAGCCAATATATCGAACGTTTTAAAACGAGCTATTTACATCTTAAATTACAAAAAAACACAACCAAACAAGGAAAAAGGTGAGCGTTGCTCATTGATACCCCCGACCGTGCTTACCTAACCAACTGAATTATGTTTCACTTCAAAAGTAGACGTCTCAAAAGGGGAATTGATAAGAATGAATGTTTTTTCTGCAATTGGTCAGACAAAGTATGTTCTCATAAAACGTACATTACTATGTCTTGTAACTCTGCATCTTTTCTCTTCTTCTCTCCATGAGGTAAAAGAAATGTGCAGAATGTGAAAAGAATATTAGGTTAAATAGTTTTCCACAATCAGTCAGATAAATTCTGATATTGGAAAATGACTACCATTAAGAACAAAATATGAAATTAACAAAAAAAGAAAGAAGAAGAATTAAACCAAATCGGATCTTATTTAGCACTGCATCCTTTCTAGTTGAGTAGAGTGCATGTACAACATTGGAAATCAATTAGATGAATAGTTTTTCTGCTATAGGTCTGACAAATTCTGACGGAAGAGGACTAAGTAAAAAACGTGGAAATTTTAAGAAAAATTAAATTAAACGAAATTTGTTGTAATTTCGCACTGCACCCTTCCTAGTAGGGTAGAAGACATGTGCAAAATGTAATACCAAGATTGTTTTTCTGGTTTTGCTGATGATGGAATATGACTTAGTTAAAAAATGGAGAATTAAAAAAAAAATCAAGTATAAATAAAATTTGTTGTAATTTCGAACTGCACCCCTTCAAGAAGGGTAGAAGACATGTGCAAAATTTGACAATCATCTGATAAATAGTTTTCTCATAATAGGTCGGACAATGTCTGATATTAAAAAAATCAAATATAACGAAATTTGTTGGACCTCTCCTAGTAGGGTAGAAGACATGTGCAAAATTTGAAAACAATCGGATGAATAGGTTTTCCGAAATAGGTCGGACAAAAATGTCCTCGGACAGACAGACGGACGGAATCGTTGGTATTACTATATACCTCGACCGTTGGTCGGGGGTATAATAAAACATGATTGACGGAAAGGTCTTTACAAAGAGTGAGTTGTGTTGTAAAAATAGCTCAAATATGTATACAGTTTATAAACAATGATTGAAAAAATATTCCTCCCCACAACACGGCCCATAGTTGAGTAATGATGATCGTTCTTATCGCTAATATGAAGACAAGATAGCACTAGATTATTAAAGAAGTACCAATATATTGCAATACAGAAATGAGGAACGATACCCATCCTTAGTTTGATGATACGTCGAGGTAAACTGCTATATGTGTTATCTGTGTTGCAGCTACGACTGAGGGTGTGCGGCTAGTGAATGGCAGCGCGACCATGGAGGGGAGGGTGGAGCTGTTCCACGCAGGCAGGTGGGGCACCATATGTGACGACTCCTGGGACCCTGCAGAAGCTTACGTGGTCTGCAAGATGTTCGGCTTTGAGTAAGTCGAATTAGCGATTTAGTAGGAAGGTGATAAGAGAAACTTCAAAACACTAATCTAATCTACGGTGGTCATATTTACTTCATTTTCTTAGGCGTTTAAATTTATTCATTTTCACTTTTGAGTGAAACCTATAGGTGATATATGCGAATCAAGATTATTTAAGGCTCCTGTCATCAAGCAGGACGAACGTATGAACTGTAAGAACACACTATAAAGATATGTCAATAACGACTAACATTACACTTTCCATAACAATGACATACTACTGTTTCCAGAGACAAGAGCGCCCAGCAGTACACCCAGGCGCACTTCGGGCGGGGCGAGGACCCCATCTGGCTGGACAACACCAAGTGTTACTTCAACAAGACCAAGATCTCACAGTGTCGCAGTGAGGCGTGGGGGGTACACAACTGTAACCATGGGGAGGACTCGGGCGCCAGGTGTACAAGTAGAGAGCTTTTTATTGCTTCTTTTGTCGATTAAGATAATTAGTTTTTAATGAAATTACTGAAACGACTTGTATGTATTAGTTTATGTAGTGAAGTTGTTATCAGTGACAGACTGAAAGATCTACACTTTGATCATGAATCAGTCAATCAAAAGGTATCCATCTTATATTTCTACTTTTGGCCGCTGCAGTCACATATCAACTAATTAATCATTTCATACGAAGTGACAAAATATGTTGGAATTGTTGGAATTGTTATTTGGACCTTTACAAGCAGTTCTACAGTTGATCTGATATAATTACATATAATTTGCATACAATTGTCAATGTAGTGGTTTGACATGATTCTGAATTAGTACAATTTATTTTTATTTTGCCAGAGGCTGCAGATGAAATAAAACGATTGGCTGGCAAGAAGACAAGTTTTCCTAAAGGTACCGTTCAGTTACATGTTAATGATATATAAGGAGGTATTTAAAAATCAAATTCAAATGAAATTCTTTTGTTAAGTAGTATCAAATTGTTAGAAACAAATTTCCTTGGTTCTCTTTAATCAAATTTCAATTCTACCTTTTATATCCATATCTTGTCATATAAATCCTATCAGAGTGAAACATTTGTAAGTGTGGCTGGAAAACAATACAGCTCTTATTTCATCTCTAATATATGCTGGGATGTTCCAGGTTGTAGCGGGTGGTTCACAAACGAGACGGGTCAGATCACGTCCCCTCAGTTCCCACTCTACCCGAACTACGCCCAGTGTCACTACACCATCACACCACCAAAATCCAACAAGTTGATCCAACTCACTTTCTCTGTATTCGACTTAGAGCCTAACGACTACTTAGAGGTAAGAAGTAAATTCAGAACCAAATGGTAAGCGTCCCAAATTCAAATCTATAAAACATTTTCCTTCAGTGGCCCTAATCAGCCATTGAAGCATAAACCGCACCGGTCTTAATTACTGGCTATGTCAAAATTTGTTGTATATAAACAACCTCTTGATGTTCAACTTAAAATGTCATACTTACAACGACCGGATAGGATGTATATGCTGCTCTCGAAAACATATTTTAGCTTAAAGGCAGTAATGCTTAAATTACTGTTAGTGTTCACGTGGTGTCCTTAAAGAAAAACACAATTATGAATTTGAATTCAAATCTGCAAATCTGCAATTCATCATCTGTGATTTTCCTGTGAGTCTGGAAATGTATCAGAAGACATTTTGTTAATCACAGATAAGAGAAGATGGACCAACAGGCGCTTTTCTAGGTCGCTTTACCGGAAGTCGTCTGCCTCCCCGAGTATACGCCAAGGTGATATGGATGGCATTCACCTCTGATTCCTCGTTTGGGCGCCCTGGCTATAAAGTCGATTGGGAGAGTGAGTATTTCAATTTTTATCAGAGTCATCAAGTTTTTATATAAATGCAAATTGAGTAACCCGTAATCATGTTTATTTCTCAATCGAATTTTTTTATATGTATTTAACATAAACAAGGCTACAACCATGAGTCGATAGTTAAAGCTAGATATATATGAAATTGAATGACATAAATACGCACTCAAAATAAAATGAGATAGATAATTGAAACTCTACACTGTAAAGAATCCTGCTAAATCACTGATGTGCAGACAATGTATCATGACAGGATTTCTGCAATCAGGGTATACAATGTAAATTCACACTTTAAACGATGTTGTACATTTAAGTGACATCCTTTGGTGTACGACTGCGGAACGGGACGCGGTATGACGAGGGTCGAGTGGAGGTGTTCGCCTATGGTAAATGGGGGACTGTGTGTGACGACTCCTGGGACAACTCTGATGCTACAGTCATCTGCCGGATGTTGGGATACAGGTACTGGCTCACTCTGAGATACCGTAATAGCATTAACTGTCTCCTGTCGTTAGCCGCTAAGCAAGTCACCTACAGCCTGACCATTCTCCCTTTCCATATAACGAATAATACAGTCTTTTGTTTCTTAGAGTATTTTCTTTTGCTTCTTTTAAAAAACGGTAGCAATGATTTGCCGTGGTTTGTAATAAATCAACCTGCTTTCGTTTATGTCCCACAAATCTGAGATATTCTCATAAAGATTCTAAATTAATGTGAATGAATGTTAGTCAAAGATTTGAAAAGACATTTAAAACACATAACTTGAATCACTTTCAAAAAATAAGTTTAAATCATTGCTAAAATTCAATTTACCAAGAATTATTGTTTGTCTGTAATGGTCGTATAATGACATAGAGCATGGCTCTGTTTACGATAAAGGTATGAATGTAATGTTGTCCCTTAGGTTTGAAACCTTTTTGTGTTATTTTAACTGAAATAGTGCAATTTATCAGTGATAAGCTATCTGGTGAGGATAACAGTAGGTTGATGCAACGGTAATGTTATTAGCAAAAGTAAGGACGTTTATAAGCACATCAAAGATGATTGAAACTATTATAATAAATGCTCAACAATAAGCGATTGTGTAAAAATTGAAGAGACTAGCAACTATAAGATCGACGTCTCATTTCTTTCATAATATTTGTCTGTCAGTTTAAATTAATACTGTGAAAGTATGATTCCGATGATTTAAGATATTGATATTTAGATATCATTGATAGAATAGAATGAAAATAAGTAGCAATCTTTTAGTTATTTTTTCGTAATCCAAAGAGTGTATTAATATTATGTATGTCAGTTGTATAATACCACGACGATGTCTTTATGCGAGGTACAAAAAGCATGTTTTCACTTCTGGTTGCAGCAGAAATGAAACTATGAATTATGTTCCTCACTTGATGTGAATTACAATATAAACAAGGTACTACAATATATCAAGAAGAGCAGCTGTGTCTCCAAGTTCAGATCGAGGTCCAAAACGACAACCAAAACGCTTGAAGTAATTACTTACTAAACCCATGTGCTTATATTTTCTGTCTCTCATAAAAGCGCTTTATGTTCACAATTCTTTGTTCGTTTAGTTATTAATAACATATCCCTTATTGCAGTAACGATGGGGAGGTGAATGGAACAGCTATCACAAAAGGTAAATTTGGTCCGGGATCCGGGAAGATCGTGAAGGACGATATGAGCTGTACCGGAAGTGAGGACAATATCCACGACTGCGCATTCAACGCCAACAGCAACTGCAACCACTACGAAGATGCCGGGGCCAGGTGTACCTGTATGTGATAACAAGCCATGATTTTAATTTTTGGCATTTAATGGATTGGTTGTCCAAGGATGTAAATATAGAGAATCTCACCCAAGTGTCTTCTGATATCAAATATATCAACACAAGTTGATAAAAGTAACAAATATCCGAGGCTTGCCGAGGATATTTTACTTTTATCAACGAGTGTTGATATATTTGATATCAGAAGACACGAGGGTGAGATTCTATTTATCATCCAAAATAATTTTTCATCAAATAAGCATGATAAATGTACATCTTTGAACACTGCAAAGCCCCTAAACTGCTAAACCAGTGATGTCATAGCATTGTGACGTCATCGTGGTAATGACGTCATAACATTGTGACGTCGTTGGGGTTATGACGTCATACCATTGTCACATCATTACTGATGATGTAAAACGTTTGTGATGTCATGTTTTTTCTGATTACAGGGCATTGTTCAAAATCTACTGTCAAAGCGATATCTCCTAGGAGATATCGTTTGATCTTCCACAAGCGATATCTCCTGTGGAAAACAGTTTTGGATGATAAAACTTGTTTCTATTCATTTTTAATGTCCTTTCATGCAAACAATTTCCATTGTCTTTCAAGTTTTAGGATTGAGTGTTATCTTGAAAGGACGTTAAGCACGTCAACCAATGAACATTTTGATAGAGCCTTGTGATTTGAAATACGTATAAGTTATAGTGAGGCTTCAGACTGTACCCTTGTTACTTGTTACCTATGTTAATGGTTCAACTTACCCACGGTAAAATACTAAGAAAATGTTCCTCTATGACTGTGAAACACAGAAACAAGTTTAAATGAAATATCAAATGATGCTTAAAGAATAGTACTAAATATTTATAACTAAAATAAAGATGAATATTTATTGTCATTGAATTCACATCTCAATAATCAATATTATAAACATGTTTAGAATTATAAAGTTCTTGTTAAAAGTCAATGAATGTAAATGGCAATAATCTTTTATCCGCAGCACTGACAAGTCAATCTCCATCGCTATCAAGCAATGTGACTATAATTCGACGTAAGTTTTTAAAAAATAGCTAATTGATGACGTGAACTAAAAGGATCTCATTTAGAAGTTTTTGATTGTTGAAACAATACAACGGTATTGTCTTTTATTTTGCAAGCATATTCATTTAGTAAACGAGAGCGGGTCAGGGTAATTTAGATTTTACTATTCGCTCATAGTTTTTCCTGCATTTTCTGTCAAGGGAAACTATCCTTTTCATACCTTAATTATCACAACATATTAGTTTAAAAGCAAATTGTGAAAAAAGTTTTAGGTTCTCGATTGATTTTGTATGTGAATTTTCTTATTGCAACATCAGGAGCCATTAGGCTCCCTTCATGTAAGCGTCACTTGTATTTGTTTGTGATATACGTGAGAACTATCACTATATATATGTGTTTATCATAATGCTCAATGAATGTAAGAAGTTAGCGTTTTCATTCTTTTAATTTAAAAATATTGTGTTAACGAACGAATCAAAGGCATATATCAACCATGTCAACAGAGGACATAAGCGACCACACGACAGTTTCCTGTGACTCAATGCGCATGTCTGTGAGCGTGAACTTGACGGATGTGGGCGAGGCTTATTCGGAGCTGCTGGACGGGAGCGTGTATCTGACCCTGGCCACTCCCGACTGTGTGGGACGAGCAGAGGACGAGACTATCGTGTTTGATAATGATATCACTAACTGCGGGATGACAGCATCGGTAACGTTCACATATACATCAATAGTCAATTACGATAACGTTCAACCAACATAAGCCATGAATTTCTAAGTCAGAGCAACTTAGCTTCGCTAATCGTTCCCCAATCTAACTATCTAATATTCAACAATACTAGGTTCCGTTATATTTTCTTATGGTAACAGGTTTAATTCACTCAGCCAGGCAATGAAAACATGAAAGTAATAGGTTGTCAGGTTTCACTTGATATCTGCCTTGATAGAAGATATTGTTTTCTTTCTGATTTATCACGTTTAAGAATAAATTTCATTATCGACATTAATCTTTGACTTTGACATTTTACAGGAAACGAATGACGCCATTATATACCGTAACCGGGTTGTTTCGCATGAAAACACGACCCTGCAGTCTAATAACGCCACAGTAGGACGAGAGCGCTTCATCATCCCTATCCAGTGTTCCCTGTCAAAGACTATCAAGGTGGTCACACGCATGAATGTGCACAAGAAGGCCAAGAAGAGCAAGACAGTGCGCGGCTACGGTAACTTCACAGCAGCACTCGACTTCTACAAGGACCCTGGATACACCCAGAAGATCCTCGAGTACCCTGCTTATGTGGAGCAGGGCGATGAACTGTACGTGGAGACAAGCATCTTGTCTAAGGATAAACAACTCAAGTCGGTCCTCAAGAGCTGCGTGGCTACCACTGATCCCAACTCGACAGACGCCACCTCTCACACACTTATAGCAAATAGGTATCGAATCATTAGTTTACCATGACAGACGCTTATCAAATGGTCAATTAGTTTTACGACAAAAACGATCATGCCAGTTTTAATGTCAATTGTCTAGGAAACCTCCGTAGCTAAACAGCAGATCACTCGTGGTCATCTAAACTCAATCAAACCCAAGAATGCCGTTTGTTGACAGTGCCTTTGTCAAAACATAATATATCAAACCTCATAGTAAATAAACTTCTTGCTTCAGCATACAAGCCCTATAAATAATGAAATACACTGTCAGGTATTTTTCAACGGGGGTATTTACCTGTTATTTTAATCTTTTAACCGGCAATGCCTTCAAGAGATGTGACCTATGAGCACATATGACATCAATGTTTTATTGAAACCAAAATCAATGACATCTTTCCCAGTTGTCCCAGGGGTCTGATCACTCAGCTCCAACAGTGTAGATCTGATATGTGACTACATAACCACTAACATCGTTATTAAATACTGTTGCAGCTGTCCCAGGGATCTGACCACCCAGCTGCTCACTTCACCCATCGCTACCAGCAACCGGTTCAGCTTCAAGACATTCACGTTCCTTCAGAAAGATCAGGACGTGTTCCTTAAGTGTTCCCTCCTGGTGTGTAACGTCACGAACCAATCAGAGCGCTGCAAGTCCTCCTGTACAGACAGTATGAGGACCCGGAGGAGTCTGGAGAATCACGAGAGTCTCATTCAGGTCATTCAGGGACCAATAGTCCTCAAGTCGTCGTCTCAACCAGGTAGTGCAACGTTGTTTATCTCAATAATGCAGATATGGATAAAACTTCTTTGTTCATTGTATTCGACGTTTCGAAACAGATTCTTGTGTCGTTCTCAAGCATAGGAAGAGTAATGAAGTAGGATCATATATAAAAGTAATGGTACAATACGCAGTCAGAAAAAACAATTTAATTAAAAGAGTAAAATGCTTTACTGTGTGATATACCATTTACTTATATATATAATCCTACTTCATTACTCTTCATCTGCTTGAGAACGACACAAGAATATGTGTCAAAACGTCGAATACAATGAACAAGGAATTTGTCATCCATATATTCCTCTGCATTATTGTCTTCTAAAATGCCTCTCAAAGAAGTTGTTTATCTCAGTCCGATTAAAATCGACCTATATCCGAACAATAAACATTTCAAAGTATCCACTCTATCGAGATACGAGATCCTCTCAACAAGGTCTGACCGCAGCTCCGAAGGTTACATGATTTGTACCCAGTTACATGTAGGTGCAGGCGAATCCTTGACATGAGCAGAGCAATCACACCATTGTGCCTTAAAGACGGGCATCCAGCGTCTATCATTGTCCTAGTTACTGACACCGATGTATATTTCAGTGCCGGAGATAATGTGATTGGTTATCTAAGCTTTCTTTGCGACCTAACGGGTTGCGGTCGGACTTAATGGAAAAAAACTCCTGCGGAACACGTTCGTTTGTCATTAGAGTTAATATATTGAAACTTTTATTCCTTTAAGTAATCAGTTTCCAATCAGATTGCTGTTTATCTGAGATTATAACCTCACATGGCATCGAAAAACAATTGTTCATGAAGTTAGTGAAGCAAGAGAAGAAAACGTTTTAACCACCGTACTGACTCGGGGAAATAACAGCAAACTCACTCGTTCCGTAATCGTCATATGACACTCGGTTATATCAAAATCTCTGTTACCTACGAAATTGATTTAAACCTACATATTCATAAATGTCGAAACCATAACAAATTATCCTTTGCCAAAAGAGAAGAAATTAAAAATGAATTTATTGATTTTTTTTTGTTGCAGTTCCACATCCCGTCTCGAAGGTGCATGCGGGTGCAATAGTGGCAGGGTGTGCAGTGGTTGCACTTGTTGTGCTTGCAGTTCTTCTAGCTATTTTCCTACGCCGTAAGAAAGTCACGTGGTATGTGAACCGGCTATACAACGACTCCAGTCAAATAGATTTATTGCCGATGGAATTTAAACCTCATACAATTGAATAGTTTTATCATTTTGTATCATATCAAACATTTTTGTTTTCCAAGCAACTGTTTTGCTTGTCTTGTAACTTCATTCTGTATATATGTCGAAAGTTTCCATAAAATGTCAAAACAAAATGTTTTGAAGTTTTTTGTATCCATATGAAAACGAAATTGTATCGTTTGCTAAACATTGTAAAGTTAGCTCTTTCAAAACCTTCAAATGTAGTTCATCGGGCCTTGAAGGCACAGTGAAACAAATATAGATATGGTCATATAGAACCTGATGAGCTACAGAGCCAATGACTCTATTGTGTAACTAGTGAAATAAACATTGATTTCATCTGAACTTCATTTCATCGCAGAATATTCCAAGAACCCTTTTCGCATGATAGCAGAACAATAGCAACATTTGAAAAAACAATAAAACAACATACATTTTGATATGATACCTTGTGTCATTGTAAATTGAGCTCTTCCAATACATCACAATTTAAGCTAGTAAAACAAACATTAATGTTGTTGGAGTCCAACTTTATTTCATCAGCATATTTCACGAGCCCTCATCGCCAAACAGAAGAGCAATAGCAACATTTGATACAGAAATAGAACCATCATCATCTTGAAAATGATATCGTGTAAAAAAATAATTTAAAAATCAAGTTACCGACAAAAAAACTTGTTATATTTGTTATAAAGAATATGCAAAACTTATCACCAATTTGAAATCATATATTGAAGATATCCTTTAATTCAACACATCGACATCGTATTGAGCTGTCAATCATGAGGCAGGACGTCTCTTGAATACAGATATTCGGGGGCCATATTTAATGGCGGTGAGTGTCAGCCCCATGACCAACACCATGACAGCGCCTACACTCACACCGACAATAGTTCCGGTTGAGACTGAAGGAGCATCCTGATCGTCTACAGCAGGCAGCTGGATGTCCCCTGATCTCTCCGTCGTGCTGACCACTCCTGAATCTGACAGTGATTGTAGTTATCGTAACAACTAGTAACAAATATGCCATCGTTTTTAAATATAAAATGATATACAAGATATTCTAATCTTAATAAAGAACACGTTTTTCTAGTAGCTGATTTAAATACTTTGGGCTGTGGTTGGTCACTGTGCATAACTTGACACAAGGAAGGATATATTCTAAAAGGTTTGTCATGGAAATCATCTCAATAATTGTTATCATTATAAACCTCTCCAACACAATTAGACTCTTTGACGTTGAACCTACCAACAAAGTTGAACTAATGACTTATATAAAGTGGTAAACAGTTGTCTTTCTCTTACCTGAGCGCTCTATGGTAAATTTAGGAAGAGAGTCGGTGATCCCTGGGGGAGTGAGACCCAGTCCTGCCCCAGCCTTAACAGCAGCAGGTGCCCGGGTGGAGGAGGTTGTGGGGGAGGGGATGGTGTTGCTGGTGGGGGTGCCGACAGGCGATGTGGACGTCGTCATAGATGTAGCGGCTATCTTCGTCGTAGTCTCACTCATATGTTCAGTCGTTCTTTCAACTAAACGTGATATATATTTGTTCCATATGTCATACTCAGTTTTAGTATATAAATATATCGAGATTTATCATATAATGGAGTTTGTTATCGATGCAATAAAGCTATCGAATAAACTTGCAATTGGTATCCAAAACCGATACAAATGCAAATTAGGAAAGGTAACGAACTATTTCTCAAAACATGCAAATTTTACACCGGTAGCCAATCATTGATAAATCATCTTAATTATTCAGGCTTTTTTACGATCCGATAAGAATTAGCCAACACAATCCAACAGGGTATAACTATCACGCAATTATTTTAGCAAAACCTTACCGAAGCATTATCAAGTTGATCAATCCTTTTAGACAAAAAATAACAAAATGCAGCGAAGATATAGGCTATCGTATAGTCTGAGTTGTATTGTTCTCCAATTTCATTGGAATCATATAATGGATTCGCTCCCTCGTTTCATAACATATTGTTACTCGTCACTCATCCAAGATCTGACGGAATCCCGTAGAGAACCACTTCCATGTGAGTTTTGAACAGGAAATGACCCCGAAATTGACAGTTTATAGATGCGACCAATCAGATTCTAGTTTTCTCTGTCATTGATAAAATAATGAGCCCAGCTAAAGATGCTTTGCAGTAATTCACATCTACAACACCTATATATACATGTGTACACACTTTTGTGTGTCGGATTGTCCATTCCATGGTAGAAAGTGTCTAAAAACAGATAAGCTACCAAGGGATGGATGGACGCATCAGTATTGCACTTGATTAGCAACCCGATTAGAACACCTTTTTTTAACGATATAATAGATATAATAATATATTTAAAAAGAATAGCATCAATTACACTGCCAAAACGCTTCTTAACTATTTACAAATGTATCATATTCTGGAAACTTTAATCAATTCAATATTGAAAATAAAATTTATACGGGTCGTGAAAAGATAGAATACAATTGGAAATCCATGCTGATCATTCTTGGTGGATAAAAAGGTGAATGTATTTTATGTACAATCATGTATTTGTAAATTTTGAAGAACTCAAAACTCATATTCTGGGTATGCAATAATTTTCCATGCAATCTGTGAGCGATAAAACAGTTTTAAGAACATAATATGATTATCATTTTCAGATAAATGTTCTACTTCAGAGAAAACATACTGAGTTTTCATAAAATGTTCGCGATGTCATGCATTATATATGTACTTTATATATCTTAGTTTGATACACCAATTCTATTCAGTTTCCGATAACCTTGTTTGAAACCAAAATTTGTAAATTGGATATGAATCCTTCTGACGACAAGGGTGTTAATAACTAACGGAAGTAGGCAAATCAGTTATATCCAAATAATTAGAAATCATCGGCATTTCCCCATATCGTTCATATAGGAAAGCGAAAATGTTTAAACCTATAATCTACTTTCACTGATATGAAAGCACGACAGTAAACCGGCATCTTCCTACGCAGAGCCTAAAAGGCCAGTTTCCAAACTGTCAGTTTTATGCCTTGCTGCATAGCCTTGAGTTTTCTGTGCTTGCTCTCTAGTCTGTAGTGGCACTATAGCAGCACAGAAAAGTAGAGTCTCTGCAGCAAGGCATAAAATGACAGTTTGGAAACTGGCCTTTTAGGCTCTGCGTAGGAAGATGGTAAACCGGTTGAAATCTTACTTCCGATGGACACAGATCTCTATAGGCTTCGTCAGATCGTAGATGAGAAAGATGTAAAAACTTAATACGAAAAAAGGATGATTCGTTTTTAAATGAGAGTGTGTGGTTAATACGGTCTGATGTACCACCTTTGTAGAAATGTCGTCAGAACCTGCTGCAATATTGTCAAAGTCTTTCATATCAGACAACTTTTGCGTGGTAAATAACTCGTGTTTCTTAACTTTTGACATGGAAAATATGGGAAACTATCAACCAATATACCAATTGCAATAAATCCTGATTACAAAACACATTTAGTTTTCTGAAATGAAAGATAAACGTTCTTTTAACAAGTCAATAAATTGAATTGATTTGACAAGTCCTTTATCAGATAACTCCGCTAAATGGTGAAATATCTTTCAACAACTTATTCACTCGCTATATAATTCAACAAATCACCTTTTGTCGATGCTTTAGGCAGTACTAAGATGGGTCCTTGGACCAGTCTGAGCAAGTCTGTTTTCGGTTTATTGAGGCCACATCTCGAGTGACACGAGGCTGCCTCACACCGCCTCACATCACACACTATGTATCTCGTGGTCAATTCTTTCAGGAAGTCGTCCCGTAACACATTAATTTTCAACACACCAGGTCTTATCATGTATGTCGTCATGCGGTCGTTGCACCTTAAAAGTAATGATGTTATTAGTAAAATTGTTCAGAAATAATTTGCTATTTCAAGATCAAAATGTTAATATTTTAAAACATATCGAAAACATAGCTTTTATACGCTAGCCTATTATGTCAATAAGTGATTGCGAAAGATTGACATGGACATTTGCATTCATAAATAGCTTGTTCTTGCTTAAAAACATATCCTAAATGACGATTAAAAGGAACTACAAAAAGGTATTTGAAACCGGGACAGGCAGCTCAAACAAAAGTAATTGTCCACTGTACTATATTACACTGAGCTTATGCTTTCTGGGCTTCAGAATTAAAAAACTGTATTGTCATAGAAAAAGTAAAACATGATATTCGGAAGAAGAAAATGTCACCACTTGACATGGTGGCTTTTCCATTTAGCCTAGCAAATTTCATTGGTTTGCCTTTACAGTGTGAGGACACTGTAATCAAGATAAGGGTGTCACTAGAACACTATAAAACGATTACATTAAGATATGTAACGTTGTCATTTGATGAGCATGGCTCTCTAAAACCCTCGGTCGAGCACCCCTATTGACTTACTTACAGCTACTACTTACACTTCCTCATAATTCAGACCAATGACAGAGATTAGAATGTCACTGGAATCGAGTGTTTTACTATATATATCATCAAACGTTTATCGTTGGCAATGTTAAAATACAAGGGTACCATATATTAGGTCGTCTATGTCAAATGTCTCTGGCAAATTTATCATATTTTGTATCATGCGTTGAGAGATGGCCGTCATTGTTTCAAATGAAAGGAGTCAAAATCCGATAATCAAACATGGCTTTAGTAAAATGCAAATTCAAATTAAATGTAACTTCGCAAATTGTGAGGTGATGTATCAATATTGATAATGAAAAAAGGAAAATGAATTCCTTTTGTAAATATTTGTAATTTTAGTCATCAGGACTTATCTGATTTCTTTTAAAACAAAACATCAAACCTCATTGCTTTACGGCATCAAAACCACACCGAACATAATTATTGAGCAGCCAGGATCTCATTAAAGAGTTTAGTTAATATCTTTACTGTCCGGTACTTCAAATTCTTAAAGTCAGGAAAAAATTCTGAACTCATTCAACTTACCCATCTTTTACAATGAAATCCTGTTGAGACCATTTACCGGAGGTGTCCTTCTCGGCAACAAAACAGGTTTGTGGTATGACATTTACTCCTCTTAACATAGGCAGCACGGAGAAAATGATGCTGATGCGAGAGGCAGTATTGACTGCAGCAGGGTACTGGCTAACACGTCTCTTGTCTACATACAAATCCATGCTGATGGTCAACTTGTCCTTGCCCTGTATCTCTCCCGTGCTCTCACTAGTCATGGCCGTCCGCGGAAAGCGGCATTTTACTGGGACGATGATATCATGAACAGTTCCAGTTCCTTGAGAAACTGATTGGACAGTGTTGGAATAAACCACAGAGGTTTCTGTCTCCTGGAGTGAGAAACCGTCAGTTTTGTATCTTTGAATCTACATAGCTAGGAATATTGGTTGACAAAAAGACAAAACTATTGCCTTTAAAAGTTGAGAATTGGATTATTTTGACGGCGTTAATTGTATCATTAAAACATCACACAAAACCGTAAGAAATAAGTCTATAGATATGTATGTGACAAACACCTGTTATAGAAAGCTAATAATAGGTGCAATGGGTGCATGTGGTGCAACAGCCATCATGTCATTATAATAGTGATTGGCTAATGAAGTTAATAATTGAAAACGCCCAATATATAACTTTCAAGATCAAGTTGGCTTCTAATCATCGCCAAAATGAGAACTTAACCCTATTAATGAGCATTACATCTTATCATCATAACACAGTGATAATAAGCTAGTGAGGAACGTATGGAAATACTAGTATGAACCCTTAATTGCACAAAACACTATATGGTGACCTTGAATCATGAGGTAGGCTTAGTGCAATGTTAATAGATGCCTAAATGTTAAGTTGGTGTGTGCATCGACTCCTCGTTTAAGGTTGCACATTAGTCACACCATTAATCTGAAACTATACAGCAGGGTATTACCTCTCTGATGGTATGACAGGACGTCAGTGCAATCTTTAGCGTGTACATAGCTTGTTGCTTTGAAGACAACTGACAATTTGGGTCAGCTAAAGAATATTTCATGTGGGCCTTATTACGTGCCGATATGCTCAGTTCGATCTGCATTTCTTTTGCTGTACAAGAACACGACTGCAAAACTGTATCTGCAAAATAATAGTTTAACTTTTCTGATGATAACATATACACACATATATATATATATATACATGTGGTATATAAGTCAATGTTTTCAACATTATCAAAATATTCTATCACTACAGCCTTGTTTCATGCTGAGTGCATTTGTCAAGTGATAGCTTATGTCAGATTTTGTGTCTGCGCTCGGGCTTGTTGGCTGATTGATTCCCTTTGGTTTGGGCTGGTTTTGGTTTTGGCTGTTTCTGAGCAAATATTTGGTGTAAGTTATTGTTATATATATATCTGTTTGTATATTTATACTGTTTTTACATATGGGCATTATTACAAAACATGTATATGCACAGTTTAACGAAAACAGGATGAAAATGTAAAAAAATTGATTACTATTGGATATTAAAAACAGTGAAATGAAGAAGTTGACCTACCACCACGTCTCTCCGCCATGGCTGAAACAAAACAACGGATACCTTTACACTTTTGGACAATTGAAAAAACATACTTAAATACTTGAATTTCAACTACAAGAAAAAATGGGATAGGTGTTTCTTAGTATGTAAGAAGTTAAGGCGATTTTACACTTAACACATTCATTAGGATGATAAATTCTAATTGAGGGGGGGAAGGAGTTATCAGCAAAACAATTTAAAGACGACACTAACGTTTCCATTTGATGATGAAACCCTTCCCGGTGCTACTGGTGGCGCTGCTGAAGGTCAGTGTAAGCCTACTCGTCACCATGAAGGACATGATCTCATGTCTGTCCTTTGGAGCATGTGTTACGAACCAGCTGTTTTGAATCTACAAGCAGAGACACTCTTCCTTACAACAGAATCTATTTCTTGACAGAAAGGTCCTTCTACAAGGAACAAAATTCAAATCTTGTCATTAATATCCGTGAATTTGAACAAACTGTTGGCGAAATGACTGTGAAATTTAGATTAACGGTATGATGAAATGACTTATCCTTTGTATCACTGCAGTTTTGAAACAGAATTCCCGCAAATTTTAGTAATGCATTGTGGGTGTTGAAACTGCCGCTCGTTTCATTGTAATATCAAACCAAACCTCACTGCTTGCTGCTTACGTCATTCTAGTCAAAGATGTTGACCCCTAGTTTGATTCTACTAAACACAGTATTATTCTCTAAAACAGACAAGAAACGGGCAAGAAAAGGAAACGCCTGATCAATCAGCGAAGACTTTTCGTAAGTTGCCAATACTTCGGGAAAACAAGGTTTTGGATAAATACAAGTGCCAATGAAGATTATGAATTATGTTATAAACCTTTCAAATATTTTAAACATATCAATGAACTCTCTTGCGTTTGAGATACTTTCAGCATAATATGTCAGAAAACAATAATGTGTGTAGGCCTATAGATATTCTAACTAGTTGTAGAAGTGTCCGAGGGAATGAAGTACAATGCAAAAATTTGGTAACCTAAAAACTTGGTTGTTCCTAAAACATAGCATTGATAGATATTTCTAGCAACACGCCACCCTTCCATTGTAATACTGTCCATGACACATGAAACCAAGATACACCAGCTTCCTCACCTTTAATGAGTCGTCTTCATTTATCCCAAACACTTCCAGCAGGACTTGTATTGATTTGCCTTTAGTGTGACTCGGTACACTAATAATATATTGACACGCAGCGCTGCTTGGGTACGGGGACGGGTACAGCGGTGACATAGACTCACCAATGGCGGCAAAACTTTTTGTTCCGCATTTGGTGTAATCTGGAGAACAGACTTATTACAGACACTTATTTCCTATATGTTACATAGCTAATGCTGTGTATTCCAATATTGACCATTCATTCAATTTCTGAAAACATTGTATCGTCAAATTCAGTTACAGCGAATAATCATACAATAGTATACTTACATGGACAGCCGCAGGATTTACTACAAATCATTTTGTTTTTTTCAGAGCAGCGAGATCCGTTTTTAGTGATTCTTGGACATTTCAGGCTTTTAACATCCATTTTGTCTCTGCACGATCCTATAGAAAATAACAAAATCTCTCAAATGACAAATAAATAATGACAACTAAGATTGGGTAGATAGTTGGTTGTCAGTTGCCAATTCGATCGGTTCAAACAGAACAACGAGTTCAAATAGAGAAAAAAACTTGTATTATTTAAGACAAAGGATTATGGCCATCAAATATATTCCAGTTTTTATCAATTTCTCTATACTGATGGAAATGCATAACGGAGCGCATGTAAAAATGATGAACTGATTTTGATCTCAAGTATTTCTATTAAGGATGTGCATATTCATTTAGTTTAACTTGTGCAATGTATCTGGTGTGTCCTTCCTGCTCTCTGATCACTTCCTCTAAAGTCGTGGAAGTTTTTGATCAATACTATCCCTTACCCGACGTTCAAGAATGTCCCAGACGTGTTCGACGGGATTCCTAAATACACACTTAGCTACACGTAACCTAAGGGTTCATTTATACACATTCTAAGAGTGACGTTTAACTAAGAATTATTGTTTATTCTTATAATGTTCTGTAGTGTTGTAACTAAGGAAAATCTTCCATTCCATTTCAAATATGACTGTCATAAAGGTTGGTTTCATCAAATGACTGTCATGATACTTACATGTACCTACTACTATATTAACTATTAGACGTTAATCCTTTATTTCAAACTAGTTTTATGTTTTGAAATAAAAATTAATATCATTGTGATTATGAATTTATATATATTTACATTATATTGAGTTGTTCGATATTAAATCCCAACATCACCTTTACATTTTTATAAGATTTCAAGAAATTGTCTATGGTTCAACTTTGTTTACATTTCGACTATGGTCTAAATGTAAGATTAATACTAGTATAAAAACACATGCAATCTAATGCATAGTTTTGATAGATGGCCGCATAATAATTTCAGTGTCGTCGTTAAGAGTGAGTGAGTTATTGTTTAGCACCGTTTGAGCAGTATATATAATGCAGCCATTAGAGGCTCGTCATTAAGAAGATATTTTGAATTAATTACTGCAGTAGACACATTTCTTTGCAATTACTATTTTTGTCCAATATAACAATGAGCTTAAGTGATGGTTGTTCATTGGAGTACCTTTGGTGAAGGTTTGAAATTTTAGATTTTGCATTTTGACTTTGTTATCTGACTATGGATGATTGGTTTGTGTAATGCGATTTTTGACACTATCAAAATAATACATAGAGCATTCACGTACAATTATCAGTGAAAAATTTGACATACCATTTTGAAAGAAAACACCGTGCTACTGCCCCTACCATTAATTCATATTTTGTTAATTATGGGTAAATAACAATAAACAAAACATAGGCATAGTAACTTTTAGTAACCAATCATAACATTAAGTATATAGGCGACAAGTTTCAGTTTTCTAGACCTTATACTTCTGGAGAAGAAGATGAAAATAGATTTGAAGGAAGTTCCTGTTGCCTTTATTAGGGGCAACAGGGTCACCAAAGCTACAATTCATCATCCTCACTAGCCAAGGAGTCTGTACACAAAGTTTCAGCTTTCTAGGCCTTATGGTTCTGGAGAAGAAGATGAAAATAGGTTTTTAGGGTGTGGCCCTGTGGCCCTTATTAGGGGTCACAGGGCCACCAAAGCTACAATTTATAATCCTCACTCTTCAAAGAGGCTATACACAAAATATCAGCTTTCTAGGCCTCATGGTTCTGGAGAAGAATATGAAAATAGGCTTTTAGGGCGTGGCCCCTGTGGCCCTTATTAGGGGTCACAGGGCCACTAAAGCTACAATTTATAATCCTCACTAGCCAAGGAGTCTGTACACAAAGTCTCAGCATTCTAGGCCTTATGGTTCTGGAGAAGAAGATGAAAATAGGTTTTTAGGGCGTGGCCCCTGTGGCCCTTATTAGGGGTCACAGGGCTACCAAAGCTACAATTTATAATCCTCACTAGCCAAGGAGTCTGTACACAAAGTTTCAGCTTTCTAGGCCTTATGGTTCTGGAAAAGAAGTCGAAATTCCACAAAGTTTACGGACGGACGGATGGACGGACGGACGGACCGCACCATGCCATGCCATAAGCCCATCGGGCCTTACAGGCCAGATTAGCTAAAAATGAAAATGTAGTTAAATATTACCGTTTATCTGTAAAAACATTCCAGCTGACACTGAGTTAACATCACGAGGCAGCCATTTTGTTGAGTTACGAAATTTGCTAACTCCTTAGAAGTGCTATTTAGGACTTCTACCTTTAATCAAAGTTGAGATTAGTTCTAAGACCTTAATGTTGTTCTAATTACCACACAATTACAAATGAGACTTAAGAGTAGTTCTTTAAAAGCTCCTAGATTGTTTACAGTTAATGTTTAATTTCTATTTTTACGATTTGTTTAAATACGTCCCTTGACGTATTGGCAACGCTCTGACGTTGATCTGTCTGAGGTAACCCTTGCTGACATGAAACGTCGAGCGCTGTCATGATGAAACTGAAAAGCTATACCCACTCTAGGGCGGAAAGGAAGAACAACAGGTTTCACCATGTCGTCTCTATTACGGACACACAGTCACCGTTCCATCCAGTCAAACAAGGTTGGTTCTATGGTCGTAGTTTATGTCGTCTCAAACGATCACATATTCATCCCTTTGGGAATTATGTTGTTTGATGGTGTACTTAAGACGTGCACGAAGGCGTCGACAAACGCGGATCAAACCATCTGTGAAGTTCACATAGAGTGTCGACTATCTCCCGGTATTGCAACAAGGTATTGCGCCGAGGTCGAAGTTGTCTTGCTTGATGTCGTGTTGCCTAAACTCAGCAGTCACCCTACCTCCACAAGGGGACAACGTGACTTTAAGGTCGCTGCTTTAAATCTGTTTCTGACAGTACGGTCACAAATTCTTAGTTTTGTTTCTACCCTGATCTGAGAGGTTATTTTTGTTATATCCAACTTCCGGTCTCGTTGCTATGGTTTCCTTTGTTCTAACCGTAGGTGTATTGACCGATACACCTCAATACTTCTAAAACACCTTTTTTTTATTGCACACCTACATTAAGTCAGGTGAAGAGATCTTCAACCTTGGCACATCAACGGAGTTGTAAAATTTAGAATTTTGGAGAAATGTACATGTTTACGACCAAAGTTTCTATCAACTGAGCTACTGAGGCGTGACACAGGTAGCGGTACTCTTTGTCGTGTCATGTCTGGATTGTTGTATTTCTATGAAGAAGTACAAGGTTGTACCAAATTTGTATGTAAATAAGTCAGTTTATGGTTTTTTAAACGTAACAAGGTGACTATTGTTTAATATTTTTGATCTAGTTAGGTCAAGACATATATACATAGAGAAGGATGGAAAGCTCTTTTTCATCAAATATAACTCGACCGGAGTGGGGTATGAGACAGATATACCCACCCTTCCCTCGGCGCATCGCTCAATATACCTCTGCTACGCTACGCCTCGGAGACCCACGATTCATACAGGAGGTATATTGAGCGATCAACTCGGGAAGTGTGGGTTTATCTATTACATGTTGGTTAGAAAGAATCTGTTACGAAGGGATAGCGGCATCGGCTGACGGTCGTTACTAGGTGTTGTTTTACGTTTGGGAGCACGACGTGATGGCGGCGGTACTGTTTCAACAGATGTGAAATCACATTTGTTGACTTGGTAAATTGTTTTGCTGTTTAGCGATTGTCTGCCTGCTATTTCTCATTTTCAGAAATGTATGCTCTTGGCATGATTCTCAATGTATGGTATGATTATGTATGTCGACTGTTTTAAGTGTTAAATTGATTGTGCCTGGAATGAAATTCGCCAAAATGAGGATTTCACGTGAAAAATATTTTTTTAGTAGAAGTAGGCCTAAAACATTTCAGTCTACAATGGCTACATGCAGTCCCGAACAAACGGAACACGCCGAACATCACGTAAAAGTAACTCTGCGTTCCCTTATTTATTTCCATCAGTATACTATATGAAAATAGTGTCCTTTTTACAAACATTATAAATTACAGTGGTACAACTTTCGGTAAAGAAAGGCAATAACATCACACGCTACGAAGTATGTCAAATAAGCTTCTCAAGAAATTGAACTCATGAAATCTTATCTTATGTCAAGAACATACCCCCTGAGCAAATATTGCACGTCCTTTTGCATAGGGTTTTCGTCTCTGGATTATCACAGCCTTTTGCCAATTTCAAGAAGTGACAATTCTGTTCCGGGTCGTCCGCCGCATCAGTGCATCCTGTTAGTTATGGTTACATACATCACCAAAAGGAAAGGAAAATATTACCCTGCGAGGAAGTCCATTTTTATGGCACACCTGCTACCCAAAGTGCATACGTCTCCGCATTGAACTCCATTACACACCCTGATATCCATCAGACCATAACCCGCGCATTGCTGGCGACTGATTACTCAACGGTACTGATAAGCTGTTTGTTTTCAACCAAACTATATCGAACTCCATACACTGTTATCTGATTATGAACCTCACGGAGACTTTATAAAACGCTGCTTTCGAGCTGACCAACAGCGACACCGCGACATGAGATAAAAAAAATCTAATAACATCTCCCATTGGTTATTTTAAATCCATCCGCTTTAATCCAGCGCTTTTGTTCCGATAAATCTATACTACAAGCCCTGGAAACTTAACGGGGGTTTACCTCGAACCAAATTACCTCCCTTTGTAACGACTCAGAAACAGGCTTGCTTTCTAAACAACCAATGCGATCACTTCTAAAACCAGCTTTCTATCTCTATACATACCTTTCTTTCCATCCATGTCCTCATCATTTCGACCCCTTTCTCCCTGATATGTCTACTTTGTATTTGGATGGCAACATCCACCTGTTGAATAGCTAAACAATTGCTGACAACACGTTAAACCCCAAATCAGTCGCTCACTTGATGTCGCGAACAGTCGAGTTGTTTGATTTAATTGATTTAAACATATTTTATTCAAGTGAAAGGATTGGGTACAAGTAATCCAACTTAGTGAAACCCTCTCCTATGTACAGTGCTTACATATAATATCGAAACATAATAATGCATGTTTATGTACATTGAAAATAACGAGAGATACAGGATTAACGTATATACATATATACAAGAGTACAGAGGGGGAAATAGAGACAAAGTCACAATCTGATTTTGGTATAAGCTTTAAGAGAAAATGTTCCTTATTATCGAATCTTCCAGAGAGTGATATATATTTATGAACTTCTCGAAAAATCATAATATTTTCATTATAAGAAAGGTCTGTACGGCCATTTAATAATAAGTCAACATTTACAATTACTCTACTATTGAATATTTTGCTAATATTACAAAGCATTTGATATCTTATATTGGAATATCTAGTACATTCCATGAAAAAATGATTAGTGTTTTCAAAATCAGCTTTGCAATTGCATCCCGGGTTGTCTTCAAGTCCAATTTTATAAAGATCATCATTTAATCTACTATTTGAGTATCTCAACTGTGTATGAATTATATTAGTTTTTCTTTTACCAAATGAGAAATACGCGGGTGCTTTAAACTTACGTTGTGATATATACGTTTTGAAACTTTTAATGGAATCAGCTTCTCTTACGTGCATTGGAAGGTTATTCCAGAGTTGTGAACATGATGGGAAAAAGGATTGACTGTAAAGAGATGTGCGTGCGTGGGACAGAGAGAGATCTCGCGAGTTTCTAAGGTTGTAATTGGTTTTAGTTTCAACAGCTCGGGGCATGAGATCACAAAGGTACGCTGGGGCATTGTTGTTGTATATTTTATAAAATAAAGACATTTTGCGATGACTTCTTCTATCTTTTAAAGATTGCCATCCTGTTTCAAAAAGTAATGATTCACGAGAAGCATATTTAGGAAGACCTGTTACTATTCTAGCCGCCTCAAACTGGACCTTTTCAATTTTATCTGATAAATCTAACGAACAGCCATCCCACAGTTCACAAGCGTATTCAAGATGGGGTCTTACAAACACTATATATATCTTATTAAGTGTGTCTCTGTTTAACATAAACTTTAGTTTTCTCATAGATGAAACCATCGAGGTAGTTTGTTTTACAATACTGTCAATATGGTTGTTCCATTTACAATCAGATCCAAATATTATCCCAAGATGTTTGTGAGAATTTTTAAAACATACATTCTGATTTTCCAAAGTTAAGTTTAAAATTGCATTTTTATTTTTTAAACTAAATAGAACAGCTTCTGTTTTGCTGGGGTTATAGTCGAGTTGTTTACGCGATTGGCGTTTGAGTTTCGTTTCTGATTGGATAACACGTACGCAAAGGGAGGTAATTGGGTTGAGGAACGAAAGCACTGGATTATCGAGGAGGATGTTTTAAATCACGCTCTAATGAGTTCTCCTTCGGGTTTGACTATTCTAATGGTTTTCGATGCAGTGATAGGAGGATTATGGTCCGGTGTATATCAGGGAATGTGTTGTAGCTAAACGCAGAGTAATATATACGGGTGGAGCAGGATATTAAAGATTAAATCTGGCCAGTGCTTAAACAATTACACGTATATAAAAGAAACAGAAACGTTTATATCAGAAATTACCTGCATATTGTGAGTAAAGTTTAGAGATTAAAAGATTTTAAAATCCCATTCTGAAATATTTGAGATAAAAAAACATATTCTTTGGGAATACAGCTCATCTTGAAACATCCCCCCCCCTAACAATTTTGTCCCTCTCGTCAAACTTACATCGTCACTCTTTTCGTGCCAGAACCGAAGAATACTGAACTTATGAGCACAAGAACCGGTGACGTAATAGTAACCGGAAGTATCCAGAAGTTTGTAGTTCAAGCGAAGGGAATGTTTACAAAAGCTTAGTTCGACCTAATAAACAATGATAATAGAAATAAATCACCACAAACCTTTATGATAATATGTTAAGGCAACATATTCGATCAGAGGTCATATTTTATTCGACAGATTCTTATCATGTAAATTTAATATATGCACTATTTCAATGGTGATCGAGCGATCAGCAAAACATTGATGCCGCCTTTTCCTAAGGAAATAGTTGATATATGTTTTTCTATATATACCTATATTTTGACATATGCCATGTTTGTAAGATCTTCAAAATTATGAAAATAGCAGCAGCTGTATGTGAAAATCATGTTTCTGAAATTTACATGTCATATCAAATATATTTCAGATTTACACATCGGCCAGTCGGAATTGCGGGCGGTGGACCAACATAAGTAAATTTAGATCAACAGGTTAAAAGATACAGTATAACACAATATAAAATATGTTGATCTAAATTTATTTAGATTGGGCGGTGGACAAATATCAGCTAGACATCAGCGCAGGTTTGCAAATTTCACGCAAGATCATGACGGCTTATGGTTAGCAGTAAAATCAATCATGATTCTTAAGTAAATTGACTTTTAAATGGGGATTTGCAATCCTTAAAGCAATTCTTGTAGCTTCATGAAAAAATATAAAATTATATATTTATTCACAATAAGTTAAGTGTCTAGGTGTACGGTCCAACTTCGTATTATTAATAAATGAACTCATAATGTCGAAGTTTTCTCTTCGGTTTAACTTTTTATCTTCAAGGAGATAGAAACGTTTCAAAAGTATTTATATATTATAAACGTTTGTTTACTCACCTATTGGCGGTGATGGGCTCGTGGGTATGACTGGATGATTGAAAATAGTGCTTATTGAATATTATTAGATTGCATTATGAAAATGGTAGTAAAAACATTACCATTTTGTATATCTTAATGAATGAAGGGGATATCGCAATATAGACCTTACTTTAGAAGTCCTTAACATATCATATTTCAGGAATTCCAAGAATTTTCGTAAATATTTCCTGTTTGTTATGATGAATGAACAATAAAAATAATTATAATTATCATTTTATAAAGACAGTACCCATTCGATGGACTTTAATGGAAAGTTGAATATCATTTATTTTATTAAAATCGATGTTATCATACGAACAAAGAGTTAATGTACTTAAAACAGTAAACAACGAACACTTTAGACTGGATCGCAAACAATATAAGAATAAGGTAAAATAAAATAATCAATACAACAATATATGAATAAGGTATATCTTAAAAAGCGTGGCGTAAACATCATGGTTTAACCCAAGCCAAGACTTACTCTTTGGACATCTCCCACAGGTCTTTATACATTTCTGTCTCACGTTCGGACTGCTGCACGCCCCCATTTTCTGCTTCGATTCACACGAACTGGGCTTGTATCGATCTTTACACCTGCCTGTTACCGAAACAAGTCACTTTGCTTGATAGAGATCAGGGTAATACAAAGAGCTGGCGGATTCAAAATGCAGATGTAGCAGGATGTTAATAAACAAATCATCAATATTTGTCATGATTTATCTAATGATGAATTTTATACATGTTGTGGTCCCTTGAGAAAAAATGTGTAAAGCTTGTTAGTGTGACATCTCAAGAGTCATTAACTGGATTCTTTTCATAAATATTTAAGGAAGACACCGGACCCGTACGAGTTTGATTTTGGTGACCATCATATTATTTTCTAGGGCATAGGGAAGCCAACATGCTATTCTCTAGATTCGCTTCATTTTATTGCACAAAGCTTTTCATTTGGAAGAAGCAGGTACCAGTCGGTTTGGATGGTCTCAATAACATCTAGTAGCACGACAGGTGTAGACGATAGACATTGTTTTTTATGTTAACATCAATTTGCAGCAGGGGATTGTGTCACCTTTGTGACAATCACTCTTGAGCATGCCATACTATTTTGTGACTGAACTTTTGTTTTCTTTTTAAGGGGGTTTGTCATGTTCTTTTTTATAAATATCATATACCTATAAAACACTAACAGTGCATCAATGTTATCAATTTTGTTTATCAGTTTATGGTGATAAGTATAAGGCGTTTTACGTGAGCGTGTGTTGCAGAATCCACAGGTTTTTTTGCATTTCGTGTTCATTGTCTTGAATCGATTTGAGGACTTCTCAGCGTCACAGAAGCCTTTAATTGCCTTGGTTCCACAAGTCTCGGGAATCATGGCGTCAGAGCATGGAACCGGCCCTGTAGAGATGAAGAGTTTTCATGTGCATCATATTCCTTTTGATCCAATATTTTAAACCTAAAGTAAATAAGTTTCATTGTCCCAATGGCGGATCCAGGCAATTTTGAAGGGGTAAAGCGTCACCTGTTGAATCCCCCTCTGGATCTGCAACTGTCGAATTCTCTTGTGAACGAGGCAAATGTTTGGAGGGAAAACTAACAGATTGTATCCTTTATTCAAAGTGGTTTGACTCTTTACATTTACCTAGCATCCATTTCATAACTTTTGTAAATTGTTAACCTTACTCTTAAGCTTGTTTTAGTTTGTCTTTCAAAAATGTCTACATTGGACTTCACGTCGTGTGATGCATAAACGCTCTACAAAATAAAATTTACCAAGCAAGGGAAAAACACTTAGCCGGTCAGTGAAAACATTTTAGTTTCTAGCAATGGGTGGCAATTCCACAGCAGGCGAAAAACACATCTGTCCCCCTTGACATGAGGTGAAATGGTAAAAATGCTAAGACAAAAATGCAAGTGTGTCTTCAACAATATGTCTTTAGATATAAATTCATATTTACCGGGTCTAGGTTTTTCCATCTGGCAAACCCTGGATCCCTTCACAGTACACGACTGAGCTATGAGCTTGCCTGTGATAGGTGAGAGGGCAGCACAGCGCTGACTATGATGCTTCATGTCCAGTTGGTGTGTTTTGAGGTTGACTTCCTCACTCTTCCATGTCCAAGTGCTTGGATTGATAAACCTGTTCGCTCCCACGTGGAAGTTGCTATTTCTATATTCTGTCATAGCAAACATCATTTAAAGTGTGATAGTGTTTTAAACATTTAACAGTGTAACTTGAAAGTCACTTTTGAAAACACTATCTATTATAGATATAATTTATTTGTCAAAAGAGATCTATCACATGACTAGTTAAATACATCCGTAACCCAACATTGTCAACAGAAATTACCAGAAATGAATTTGTTTTGGTATTTGCAAACAAGTTCCAACTATGAACATATAAATATATTCAAGAAATAAATTTAAATATCATCCATTGATCTAGAAAACAGCTTAATGAATATAGTGAACACAGAGGATATCATATGAGTGTCTATGGCATGCCATGTTAACGACACGAGTGCCTGGATATAAGTAGAGGGACGTGTGTCCTAAACATGGTTTGTCATCGGCACTAATATGATATTCTTCTGCAGTACCGAAGTGGCCAAAGCAAAGAAAACAACTAAAAATCCGCTAGTCGCCGCTGGGCCGCATAGAAGCTAACGTCATCGGCGTGCCGTGAAAGCATTGTTTATTACGTGACGGTAGAATTGAAAAGTGATGTTTTTCCCTCGGGCATCGGATGTAAAATATTAACCCCGATTAAATGCACTTGATGGCAACAAGGTTTTACGCCAGTGAGCATTGTAACTTACTTCTAAAGGTAACCTTAACGCCGTCAAAATAAACAAAACGTTAACTCGAAACAGAATTCTTATTCACAACATTCCTTAATATAGGCTTGAAAGCCGTCCTTCCCTTGTCCTACAGCTCAGATTCTCTTGTCGCCAAAGTTGATACACATCGGGTTCGTTACTTAGGACGTCGAGTTAGGTATTTCATTGTTGATTAAAATATATAAATACGATATCACACGTTTGATGAAATATTTTTCTACCGAATGATGCAATTTTTTTCTCAATATCTAAATTTCATGACGAACCACATGCAAGTATGACGACTGGGCTTTATAAGGTCGGGATGCTGTGTTAAACAAGAAAAAACGCATTTACTTTCACTGCTCATGATAGCTTCAACCACGGATGTGTATTTTCCGTCCGAATCCAGGTCTGCGAGTCTGCTTGCACTCTGACTCGAACAAGCGTTCAAAGAGCGGTACCAGTCAGCAGCTTCCGTCTCTAACCGGAAGCAGAAGTCGGACCCTTCATCGTAGAAATAGCCTTTCTCTATGGGACACCAGAGGTTTAATTTGACACCAGTTGCTGCAAAGGAATGTATATATAAAGAAACAGCACTTCATCAAAGATAATAAGTTAGTATGCCCCGATTAATATTCATCCATGTTTATTAATTACAATCAAAATTATATGGTGGTTTTTCAAATCATGTGTTCGCAATGAAGGCGTCTGACAGATCTCAACTACTCACCTATAGCCAGACGCATTAGGAGAAGTATCTGATATTCAGAAGCCGAATCAATGAGCAACTCCATGGTAAGATTAAACGTTACATTGGAATATATTCCCTAAGGATTAATAATTATACATTTAGACACCTCACTCGAAGATATTGGAAACAGGTTTCACCAATTTCTACACTAAATTTCTTTGGATTTTTCATAAGAGAAAATCATGAATTATCAAAAGTTTATCCTTTTTTAGAAAATGTAACTCATTACAAAACAGCTTTAACGTTTTTTCTGTTATACTAAAACATATTAATGCCTATGCGAACATGTCCAGATCCTTTCAGCTGGTTAATCACTATGTCTCGTCAAAATAATTATCAATAGAGGAAATATAGCCTTACAGCAGGTCCCCCTAAAAATATTTCAACCTATGTCCATCTGAAATAGAAAGCAGCTAGGTCAACCCTTAAAGAGGCAATAGCAATTTTATATTTTAAATTTTTCACTGTTAATTGTACTTTAATACTAAATGTATTATTTTGTAAGTGTCAAAAATATCATGACACGAACCAATTATTCACAGTCAGAGGACAAAGTATGAAGATGCAACTAAAATCCATGAGCGGCCATTTTGTGTGAACACCTTTGATTCATTTTGTGTAAGAAAAAGGAAT
The DNA here is from genome assembly GCA_916613615.1 of Steromphala cineraria. Lineage (NCBI taxonomy): Eukaryota > Metazoa > Mollusca > Gastropoda > Trochida > Trochidae > Steromphala > Steromphala cineraria. The sequence goes on from OU744721.1 coordinate 74,165,693, forward strand.
CTCATGGCTAAACTTCACTCTATATATTTGAATTATTACTCCTCCATTTAGTTTGAATGCATTGTCTTTCAACTGGAACCATTTTTTGGTATTTTCCTGACATCACCTTATATACTGCCCCTTTAAGAGTACATAACATGTGTTTATTAAGTAAACTAAGTATTTATATTCAATCACACTTTCAACTTACGCACACACTGCGGTTTCCTTTTGTTCCATCTCCCAGGTGCTACACATGATAACTTATTGGGACCTGTTAGTTTGTAGTTATGTAAACAACCAAGCTGTATCGTCGCTCCAACGCGTGTTCGTCTAGATGACAACTTTAATCTGTTCAAATTATTGTTACTGACCAAACTTTTCGGTAAAAGAGCTGCGTCAAGTCTTGGACACTCCCCTGAAACAGTTAAAGTTTTTCAAACAATTGTATGAGTAATGGCAGTGCAGGAAATGGCTAGTTTTAACTAGATTGACCGATTCTAAAGGATCAGCCAGTTCTTTTTTCATTGGCTGATGTCTGCGCATGCGTGACACGGACCAGGTGGGTTAGTAGCTAGATGTAACGTAAGGACTTAGGGGACGATAACATAACAGCTAGTTTTAACTAGATAGATATTTTTCTAGGGCCAGGATGACACTTCAGATCATAAAGCAACAGTGGATTGTGTTTACAAGCAGATTTCATTTCTCGAACTAAAAGTACTAAAAGTAGGACAGGTAAACTAAACAGAACAGGAAGTGAGGGTTTGAATATAAAGCTAAATATGATTGGTGATATTTGACAATATATGACACACAGTTCTATTATGTCTTCATAAGCCTCCTTTTGATTAATTGTGAAACATAATGTTGTCTTTTATGAAGGACATGCTAGCACATGCGTTTTACCAAAGTGTCGTCGGCGATGTCTGTACACATTTTGTGTCAAAAGAGGTATAATCAACTTACCGATGAACAAAATGTGTATATCTATTTTTATAGTGATATAAACATCAACTTTATCTTGCAGCAATGTTCTGTTTAAGGAAACTTACGTGACGTTTCTTGAGCCGTTGCGAAAACACCAACGGTTTAAAAAGGGCCTTATAGTCATTCGAGAGATGCATAAGTTATTCGTACCTTTTTTTCCTTTCGCTACTACAACAACCTCGCACAGCGTCAAACCTGTCTGTTTCTTGCGGATCCTCACGTACCGTCCAGTGGGCCGCCTGTCGCAGCGTATTTTCCTCGTCTCGCCACATTGAAAGGGTGATGTTACGTGATTGCACAATGTTCCCTGAGCCTTTGGGTGTCGAGGCAACTCCTCATCTCCGTAAACAAGAATATCAAAATCCCGAAGTAAATCGCCTAGAAAAAACAAGAACGTGCGTGTTTTATTCAACAAATAAACATATTAATTCCCACATTAACCAATAGTGTATCAATGTTGTCGCTAGTCATAAGTTGAAAGGAAATGGGCAATTGTTACTGTTGCCATGAATCCAATGACATTACAGTTGAGGAAGTCAATACTCACAGCAACAGTCGTGCCTGTTTGTAATGATGACGTCGTAAACCCTATGCAAAGTCAGCATGTCCACTTGCCACCAAGGTTCCGCGTCAAACAGAGTTGTCTGTGAACACAGTCCCGCTGCCTTCCCCCCATCGAACACCCCGTCCACTGCAAAGGCGCCAGTCTGTTTGCCTAAACTCGAGCTCATGCTGGTAGGATGAGACGTAACCGCGTTCCTTTTCATGTCTGCGAACATTTGAATAGATTACACCTTTTGACAATTTGGTAATCCTTATTACATACATTAAATCATTATTAAGTATCTATAGTATCAGGTGCAATTTGATGAGTGCCATTGCCAAGATAAAACTCGAAAATTATAAAGGTAGTCATAATAAAGGAGCCATATCAGGTCATATCATTGTCTTACGGGTACCAGTACCTCCAATCTTATAGCTTCGGCCAAAACAAGATAACATTTCTTTCTATGAAGCAAGGTCCATTTCTTTAGCTTCTGTACGCCTTTAACTAACATCATGTCATCATTTTTCAAGAATGTGAACGCGATTTCATAAGATAAATGAAAAAAAATACATTCGATCTTGCCATGACATGATGGTATTTCATTTTACGGTAGCTCTGTAAACTGCATTTTAAATACCATGAGACCAGACAATCTAGTTAAAACTAGCTGCCATGTTAACTTCCCCTATGTCCTTACGTTAGACTTTGGGGACGATAACATTACACCTAGTTATAACTAGATTGGAGACCAGATTATGTTACATTTGGTTATTGGTACGTACCATGTGAACGGAAATAATAACAAAGAGTCCTACCAATGCATTTTGGAATTGCAACATTCCACTGCCCACTTGCGAGACATCTGAGAACACTTGATCCGGCCACAGACATCCCTCTGGCGCAGTTGAGAATTCTCACTAGCGTCCCTTCGGTCGTTTTCTTTGTGGACAGAGTGAAGTCCCTGCCAGTGAGTGGGGGACATTCTGAACAGAAGGACATAGACATACATTTCACTTGTTATATCAGCCTATAGTTCTCTTGTTCCATTATTTCACAGTAATGAGGCGTTGCATTATACATCAAGTTTTCACTTGCTATTTCATATCTTAAGGTGTATATATATATATTTGTAAGTTTTTAAAATGTGTAGTTGATTAAGCATTAAGGAGGTTGGACGCCTTTGTAACAATCAAACGGTCAGATTGTGATATTGAAAAGTTTATACTTTTTGTTTATTTTTCACTGACATTATGAGGGCTAAAAATTGTAAAATAAAAATATAGTCGCAAAAAGCGACGACAAACGGATTCAGCCGTTTATGGTGATGATATGTATGACACATGAATATAATATGTATGATGTCAATAGTATCGGTCAGTTGGATTTTTAGACTCACAACGGCAGTGTAAGCAAGTCCACTAAACTCTTTCACTTGCAAACGTAAAAGCCATATTCAATAATTTGTGTATGTGCTTTGATAAACATAGATTTCAAATTCGAATCCAAAATCATAATACATAAAAAATATTTTATGCCAATTAAATGTAATGTGACCAAAAGATATTATACCTTGGATAAAATATAACAGGTTCGATCTGAAAAAGTTTGTTGCCTGAAGCGGGGTTTAAACACTGAAAGTGAAATGAAAAAAGAACTGGCTGATCTCTTTGAATCGGACAATCTAGTTAACACAAGCTGTTAGAATCGGTCAATCTGTTTAAAAGTAGCTGTAATGATTATGTACAAAAAGTTATACATTAAATTATTGATTTTTATGCTCATAATGTGTAAAATGCAATAAAAATAGAGCCATTGGCTCTGTAGCTCATCAGGCTTCATCATCAACTATGATGTAGAGTGTGGCCAATGTGATTCCCCCTTTGTAGAGGCCATAGGGTCACCAATCATAAAATTAAGTATATAGCAGTGTATAAAATAGATTGGAAATCTAGCCTGTCCTGAAAATTCATTGGTCAATTCCTTTGGGAAATTTAAGAAAAAAATTGAAAAGTTACCAGTTCTGACCAAAAAGTTACCAGTCCTGACCAAACAAATAACCAGTCCTGGCAAAAAGTAGCAAGTTCAAGGACTGGCTGACGGGCAATATTTTGAAACACTGTGTATAGGCGACAAGTTTCAGTTTTCTAGGCCTTATACTTCAGGAGAAGATGAAAATAGATTTGAAGGACGTTCCAGTTGCCTTTATTATTATAATAAAGCTACAATTCATCATCGTCACTAGTCAAGGAGTCTGTACACAAAGTTTCAGCTTTCTAGGCCTTATGCTTCTGGAAAAAAGATGAAAATAGGTTTTTAGGGTGTGGCCCCTGTGGCCTCTATTAGGGGTCACAGGGCCACTAAAGCTACAATTTATAATCCTCACTAGCCAAGGAGTCTGTACACACAGTTTCAGCTTTCTAGGCCTTATGGTTCTGGAGAAGAAGATGAAAATAGGTTTTTAGGGCGTGGCCCCTGTGGCCCTTATTAGGGGTCACAGGGCCACCAAAGCTACAATTTATAATCCTCACTCTTCAAAGAGGCTATACACAAAGTATCAGCTTTCTAGACCTCATGGTTCTGGAGAAGAAAATGAAAATAGGCTTTAAGGGCGTGGCCCCTGTGGCCCTTATTAGGGGTCACAGGGCCACCAAAGCTACAATTTATAATCCTCACTCTTCAAAGAGGCTATACACAAAGTATCAGCTTTCTAGGCCTTATGGTTCTGGAGAAGAATATGAAAATAGGTGTTTAGGGCGTGGCCCATGTGGCCCTTATTAGGGGTCACAGGGCCACCAAAGCTACAATTTATAATCCTCACTAGCCAAGGAGTTTGTACACAAAGTTTCAGCTTTCTAGGCCTTATGGTTCTGGAGAAGAAGTCGAAATTCCACAAAGTTTACGGACGGACGGACGGACGGATGGACGGATGCATATGGACGGACGGACGGACCGCACCATGCCATGCCATAAGCCCATCGACGCCCGATTCAAAGAGATCAGCTAGTTCTTTTTTCATTGGCTGATTTCCGCGTATGCGTGACACGGACCAGGTGGGTTAGTAGCTAGACGAACGTGAGGACTTAGGGGACGTAAACATTACAACTAGTTTCAACTAGATTGGAGGAGAGGTCAAACTTTTAAAGGTCATCATTTTAAAGTCACAATAAATTCAGATCATTCATTTACATTGAGCTAGTTTTAACTAGATTGACCTCTGCTCCTGACAGGGTGTGACTGTTCGCGAGTGATTTTATTCTCTTATCCTAAACACCTTGTCGATGTTTACCTCTCATGCAAAAATCATCAAATTCGTCGGTCTGGTCTTTGAGTTATCTGCCCTTGAATATTGCAATTTTGAGCAAACTTTGAAAAATTCCAGAAAAAAAAAGCAAATTTTAATTTTAATAATTTGTAACAAACTTGTGAAAAATGTCTCAGCTACATTATGTGTAAGTTTCAGCCTCCTTGTATCAGTTGTTGCCGAGTGGTGCGATTTCAAATGTGCACGAGGTCGGTCTTTTGAAAAAATTGCAGAAAATTCAAGATGGCAGCCAAACCACGTAACCTATGAATTTGCTACGATAAATCTTTTGCAACATTTGTTATTGCGCATCTTTTAAAAAGTTGTTGGTCTCTTGGTACATTTTGAAAAAAAACATGTTAAAAGTCCCAACTTTGGGCCTTTCTGGGCCTTTTTATGTATGGGCCCAATTGGCTTATTGTCGCCTTTCCTCAACATGGTCTACCAGACTGTGATTATAATGATTTAGTTTAATAACAAACAAGATGTGTTTGTGATACACGAATGCCCCCGGATGCATCCTGCTCGCTGTGTCAAGGTCAAGGTCACAAGGTCAAATGTCATGGTGTCATCTGAAAGGTCTCATCACAAGGGATCCATATGTCAAGTATCAAAGAGCTAGCTCTGACCAATCAAAAGTAATGACCAAGGTTAAAGTTTTTGTGGACAAACGGACGGACGGTCGGACGGACGGAAAAGGTCAAATATCATGGTGTCATCTGAAAGGTCTCATCACAAGGGATACACATGTCAAGTATCAAAGACCTAGCACTGACAGTATAGAAACTATAGCCAAGGTTAAAGTTTTCGGAAAAGGCTCGCTGTGTCAAGGTCAAGGTCAAGGTCAAATGTCATGGTGTCATCTGAAAGGTCTCATCACAAGGGATCCATATGTCAAGTATCAACGACCTAGCTCTAACCAATCAAAAGTTATGACCAAGGTTAAAGTTTAAAATGCTCGCTGTGTCAAGGTCAAGGTCACAAGGTCAAATGTCATGGTGTCATCTGAAAGGTCTCATCACAAGGGATCCATATGTCAAGTATCAAAGAGCTAGCTCTGATCAATCAAAAGTTATGACCAAGGTTAAAGTTTAAAATGCTCGCTGTGTCAAGGTCAAGGTCACAAGGTCAAATGTCATGGTGTCATCTGAAAGGTCTCATCACAAGGGATCCATATGTCAAGTATCAAAGAGCTAGCTCTGACCAATTAAAAGTTATGACCAAGGTTAAAGTTTTTGTGGACAAACGGACAGACGGACGGACGGACGGAAAAGGTCAAATATCATGGTGTCATCTGAAAGGTCTCATCACAAGGGATACACATGTCAAGTATCAAAGACCTAGCACTGACAGTATAGAAACTATAGCCAAGGTTAAAATTTTCGGAAAAGGCTCGCTGTGTCAAGGTCAAGGTCACAAGGTCAAATGTCATGGTGTCATCTGAAAGGTCTCATCACAAGGGATCCATATGTCAAGTATCAAAGACCTAGCTCTGACCAATCAAAAGTTATGACCAAGGTTAAAGTTTGTGTGGACAAACGGACAGACAGACAGACGGACGGACAGACGGACAGGTGAAAAACAATATACCCCCGGAATCTCCGATTCGGGGGCATAAAAATGACTGTTTTAAAACTGTATACATAAGTATGTGTTTTATGATAAAATATATTTAATACTTAACCTTAAAAACATAATGAAATTATCTACAAAAGGATGACATGATTATCATTGATAAAGCTTATTCAAGTGTAGAATAAAACATGATCCGCGGGCATTATTGAAAAGTATGCCCGACGCCGATCGAAGATCCAAGTAGATCCAAATGTTTTCGGTTGTGAAACTCATCGCGCGAGCGCAGCCGTGTTACCGTATCTGCAGTGGCACTTGACTCGCCGCCGCCATCGGCTGAAATATTGCCAAAGCGGAGTAAACCAATAACTCAATCGCTCACTCACTTGACTCGCGTGATTTTCGCATTAGAATCTACTCAAAATCCCTAGATCGTCAAATATTTTTTAAGAAGGATACAGAAGTCTTCTTATTATAGGATTCCTAAAAATAAATGTAATGCTATAAAATATCAATCCGCACAAACTCAGACCTTTGTTATAAAAGCACCTGTCATTGAATTCCCTTCAGTCTGAGTCTTGCCTCTTAGTTTTTGGTTGAAGGTTATGTGTCGTAAGACCATCATTGTAGGTTTGTTTTCTTGTTCGGTTATGGAATCCGTAAGCCACGCACACACTTGAACTTGTGAAATTTGGTATTTTTTCAAACAGGAAAGTTAAGACACATAAACAAGGAAAGTGAATGCGAACCCAGGACCTCTATGTTGTCAGGCAGCTCCTGAACCATTTCATCTAACGAGGATCGATGTCAGTTGATGTACATTGTGTTGTGTCATGTCTGTATTATATTTTTACTTATAAATACATATCTATAGTGAGATGAAATAGTTTTGTAATTAACGATCAAGTTTTTCGTTTTGAGAACCTCGAGCAGGAGTGTTTTGTAAAATACCTAAAAACTAAGTTTGGTCAGGACATAATAATTTCATTAAATCTTAAAAGTTATTATTTGTCTATTTAGAAACTGAGTAGAAATCAGTGCAGGAGTGTAAGCCAAACCCAACTCGGACCTGGCCCCCGCGAATTTATTTGTAATAACCCCTCGGTACCGTATTCTTATTTACTACATATTGTGTCTCGACTCCATTATTTCCAGGAATGAAGAGTTCCTCGGACATTATCAAATACATGAATATGAATCGTACATCCAGATGAATTAATAATGAACTGTTGTTTAATTACTGGATTACCTGAATCAAAATGTATTATCAACAGACATAAACATTAAATTTTATGAAGCTGAGTTAATGTACAGCGCTGTTCTTAATTGGATTAGATGGGGCTAATATATAGAAACCATTATTTCAATCTGTTAATTACATGTTTTTTAGCTTTTTGTTGTTTTACCATAGAGGGATTTTGATTTGATAGTTTGAATGTTGTATTAAAGGGTCACGAAAGTACTGTCAGCCAATGAAATTTTGAAATATGTTTAAACGATATAATGTAAAAATCAACATGAGATGATGTTAAACTCCAAGAAAGGACACATTTGTGTTGAGCTCATACTAGTCGAAAATGCCATAGCCAATCTGGCAGCGGTGACAAGATTATGTGTCATTCGATCAATGAAACAATAGGTAAATAAATGCATAACTACTTAAAAGGTGTATGATAATATTATAGTAATAGATGATCATAAAACACGGGTCATATTGTTCTCTGTTTGATACATATATTAGCTGTAACATGTCAACAATTATTACTTTATCTAACTTTTTGACGTGACAAAAACAAAAATTACTGTTTAATACCTGTTTTTATCTTTTTGCCTAAAACTGCCACTTCACACACATCTAATTCAGGTCTCTCATGCACGATCACGACTGATTTGCCCTTGGGTTGGACTGAAATAAAAAGTACAGAGACAAAATAGATTAAAGCTGATCACAATATTATTTTGACTCGTCATTTTGGTGAGTTCAAAACTAATATTTAATTGTAACATTGAAACGATTTTTTAACGTTTCGAAAGAAATTTCTTTACTTCGTTCGCGAAAATAAATCTGTACAACCTTTGGGCCATATTTGCCGTAACGATGCTATTATGTCGGTCAACAGTCACCGAAAAATGTTCAATTATACCTCATATACCTCGTTATTCAAACAAATTTGTGGGATTTGGAGTTGCTTGCAGTTTTCTGTGCAAGTCAGAGTATTATTTCTCAGCGTCAAAAATGGTGCCCGTAAAATTGAAAGATGGATTAACGTCACTCTTATATATTACGTGTATCGATTAAAGTCAAGATCTAGACTCTTGGGTTTTATGTGATGGGTAGCTGAATGAAAATATAAGAGAAATCGGAATTCCTTTTGTCTTCCAACAGGATAAAATCCATATTTACACATTAAAAAACACGGACAAATTCAAACATCAAGCTGTAGTTGCCATGTTTGGGACAGTTACGTTATGTAAACGTTTCCCTTTAATTGCTCATATTCAATGTATGCCCTTTCAATTCGTTATATTTTGTAGCCATAAATATACTTACACAAAAAAAAGAAGACACAAACTAAGTCTTGTTGATTTGATATCACGCATATTCGTTGCGTATACACAAAATATAGAATAATTCTGTTCTGTCAAAACTAAGAATAATGGACTTTAGGAGACGGACGATTTGATTGGTGGATAAAATCTTCCTCAGCTCCAGCGGTCAAAGGTTACCCTGACGGCTTGACTTCCGGGGTCTACTGTGATCTATAATCTGCGTAACTTAGTGAATTTTTATGAGATTGTTTCATAACCAACAGAGGATTTGAAAAAGTTGATGTTTCACCGAATTTCACAATATATATTTTGGCATAGTAGACTGACTGAGTTTGGGCTTTTTTAAAACAATTTGTAAATGAATCATCTCAATCTGTTCCAAGGTACATAAGTTTATGTCAAATAGTTAATAAAAACGGTTAATCTAAAGTTGTCCCATTTTTAATTGTGAATTACCTGGTGACGTATTCTACAATATATTCACAAATCCTTCCCGGTGACTACCTCCACAATATCTGCATAAATCCTACCTGGTGATTCATCCATAAATTCTGTATAAATCCTGTATAAATCGTTCCCAGTGACTCATTTGTATAAATCCTTCTCGGTGACTCACTCCACAATATCTGAATAAATCCTACCCGGTGACTCACGCCTTGATATCTGTATAAATCCTACCCAGTGACTCACTCCTTGATATCTAAATAAATCCTACCCAGTGACTCACTCCACAATATCTATATACATCCTACCCGGTGACTCACTCCTTGATATCTGAATAAATCCTACCCAGTGACTCACTCCACAATATCTGTATAAATCCTTCCCGGTGACTCACTCAACAATATCTGAATAAATCCTACCCGGTGACTCACTCCACAATATCTTTATACATCCTACCCGGTGACTCACTCCAAGATATCTGTATAAATCCTACCCGGTGACTCACTTCACAATATCTATAAACATCCTACCCGGTGACTCACTCCTTGATATCTGAATAAATCCTTCCCAGTGACTCACTCCACAATATCTATAAACATCCTACCCGGTGACTCACTCAAAGATATCTGTATAAATAGTACCCGGTGATTCACTCCGCAATATCTATATAAATCCTTCCCGGTGACTCACTCCTTGATATCTGTATAAATCCTACCTGGTGACTCACTCAAAGATATCCTTATACATCCTACCCGGTGCCTCACTCAAAGATATCTATATAAATCCTTCCCGGTGACTCACTCAAAGATATCTGTATAAATCCTACCCGGTGACTCACTCCACAATATCTGAAAAAAATCCTACCCGGTGACTCACTCAAAGATATCTTTATACATTCTACCCGGTGACTCACTCCACAATGTCTGAATAAATCCTATCCGGTGACTCACTCCACAATATCTATATAAATCCTACCCGGTGACTCACTCAAATATATCTATATAAATCCTTCCCGGTGACTCACTCCTTGAATACTTTATACATCCTACCCGGTGACTCACTCCAAGATATCTGTATGAATCCTACCAGGTGACTCACTCCAATATATCTATATAAATCCTTCCCAGTGACTCACTCCTTGATATCTGTATAAATCCTACCCGGTGACTCACTCCACAATATATATAAACATCCTACCAGGTGACTCACTCCACAATATCTGAATAAATCCTACCCGGTGACTCACTCAAAGATATCTATATACATTCTACCCGGTGACTCACTCAAAGATATCTTTATAAATCCTACCCCGTGACTCACTCAAAGGTATCTGTATGAATCCTACCCGGTGACTCACTCCACAATATCTGAATAAATCCTACCCGGTGACTCAATCCTTGATATCTGTATAAATCCTACCCGGTGACTCACTCCAAAATATCTATAAACATCCTACCCGGTGACTCACTCCACAATGTCTGAATAAATCCTATCCGGTGACTCACTCCACAATATCTGAATAAATCCTACCCGGTGACTCACTCCACAATATCTGTACAAATCCTACCCGGTGACTCACTCAAAGATATCTATATACATCCTACCCGGTGACTCACTCCACAATATCTGTACAAATCCTACCTGGCGTTGCGGCAGTTTCGCACTCAATGAGTTGGGGAGCGTAACATGTCTTTATGAGCACGGGCCCATTACATGGGACACCCTTCTTCACATCGCGTTCATTCACATCCATCTGTACCTTGATAGATAATGGGTATTTGCTTCTGCCTGCGGATGAAACATGCCAATAAAGTACTGATCAGTCAAGTAAAGGCGATTATGACAATACTTTACATAACTTCGGTTAAACACATAACCAAACATCATCAAGCAAAACTTATTAGCGTGAGAAATGTTACTCACATGAATTTTCCCCGACTGCTATCACCACTGCATGTATCTGGTGGAGTCCACCGAGATCTATCTTGATCCAAGGGAAGTCATCAGTTGGTTTTGTCTGGGCGCATAATGCCCCCCTCCATATCGTCCCGTCAACAGCAGTCCTGGAACGTGTACCGGCCCGCAATGAACTAAGCCTAACCGTCTTGTTGAAAGCTACATTGCCCCGCATACCTTTAACAAGAAACATGTAACAACAAAACACAAACTTTACAAATAGAGAAGATCAAAATACTGATGAAATTCTTAAAATTCTTATACCGTATTATGACTTGCAGAGACTAATCTGTTTGATGTGGAAAGTTCTCAGATTGCAAGTTTACCCTTTAACTGATTGATAGCTTGCACAAGGCTGTGACTTAGACCATCGAATGCACATGTTCAAAACACCCATTATAAAAAAGCTAACCAATAGATATATATTACCTATGCATAGCGCGGTTGGATTGCTCCATTTTCCATCTGGCATGCACTCTGTAGCTCGTTCTCCTAAAAGCTGATACTCTGAGGAACAGGACATAGTAACAACAGCGCCCTGGACTCTTGTATATGAGCTCAGGTCTGGCATGAACACGTCTCGCACTGGTTTATATTTGTGAAACAGACGGGGGCAATCTGTAAACAAAACAACACAACAAACACCTTGAACATAGTCTCAACTCGTTATGAATGTGTTGAACGAAAATGTTCCGAGCCTTCTGTTTTGTTGTGGGAAGTATGGAGACGAATAAGCTTGTTTATCATCTGTTGGATAACCCTGTACGCCTATATTTTCCGAGAATATGACTAAAACATGTTTTTGAACTTATGATGTCACCACCAGGGAAAGAGATAAATTGACATGTTTAACCCTTATAACTTTACTCCGAATATTTAGCAATGATAAAAAGCCGCAACATGTTGATCAAAATGCATTTAAATCATCATGCAAAGACACTTGCGTAGCAGCTTCCAGTTGTAATAGTTTTTACAATGGCATTTGGAATGCTGGCTTAAGTGACCTGATTTCAAAATGTTTTTTACAATAGCCTTAGGTATACCAGCTTAGTGGGTGTGACCGGATCTTAAATTGATTGACAAATATTTATTCAAAGGAAGAGATTAGGTACAAGTAATCCAACTAAATGAACCCCTTTCCTAAATACAGGGTCTTACATTTAATATTGAAACGTAATAGATGTGTAAATACTTGGACATATAAAGGATGAAACGGGGATAAGGTACATAAATGGAAGTGCTATAGGACCTAAGTTAAACAGTGTCAGTTATTGCAAGCATATTGTTGATCTAAAGAAAAGGTGATTGGGTTGATTGCAAAAACACAATTACAGAGTAGCCGACTTCAGATAATAAGGTACATACGAGATATACGATATCTATCAACGAGTTTCATATAGTTTCGTTTTGCACTACAAATCTTTAATTACCTGGTGCTCTAAATTTCCCCGAAATAAGGACCTCACACAATGAGAGATGAGGGGAAGATTGGCCAATATGCAACGCCTTCCCGAGATGACCAGCACAGTCAATCTCATTAAGTGTGCCGCAATGTTGCATCCTCCGTGTCTCACACACCTTATCAGCTGCTGTTGGAGTCGCCTCGATGTCCTCCAGAACGGTTATCCTTAGAGGAGCTGAACCTGTCGAGTATTGGTGCATTAGTGGTCTCCAACATGATCCATCAAACCGAATTTTATGTTAGGAAACGACCAGATGTGAAACACGTTTTTAAATCTACACTGACGGTTTTACACATAACATTATTGTTTCATTGACACTGTAAGTTGGGTTGCCTAGAAATTGCAACCTTAAAGTGAAAAGAAACTGGAAATAAAAACAAAAAACTGGAAATAAAAACAAATACACCGTATCAAGATATGAATGTCTTTACAGCTCATCCGGAAAATGTATTCAAAAGAGTTTCCTTACAAGATTTCCCTTCAGGTACCAGATAAACTTTCTTCACTTCATAGTTGTTGCCAAGGTCCACCTTGATCCAAGGAGATTGGTCACGTGGCCCTGTAGTGGCACAGTTCCCATACTGCAATATGCCATCTACAACAAGTTCCGGTTTGGTTGTGGGAACCATAGAGCTCATTTCGGTCTGTTTTCGGTATGCAATATTTCCTTCCTTATCTGAAAGAAGCACCCTTTATCTATCAGAAATAAAAAGTTCACAATTTATGTCCGTTGATTGCGATAGGGTAAGACAACTGACAGGAAATATTTCCCTCAGTGGAAAAATTTTAAAATACAAATACGGGTTTTGAGTAAACACATAGTGGGACAGTATACGTTCATTGATAAATACGTACATTGCATTGATAAACGAGTAGAGTGCAATTATGAACTAGGATTTTGAGTTACACATACGACACACTAATGTGCATGTGGAGTTCAATGATAACTGAATAGAATACAGTGATTGTTACGGATATTGCAATAGTAGACAAGTGTTTGGCAGTAACAGGGAAATTTTCTCCGCCGCTCAAAATAACACGAATAAAACAAATGAATAGCTTTGCTGGAAGTATGCCGTTATGATACGTGAAAGGGATGTGGTAGCCATGAAAATGTCTACAGTGACACAATTGAATCCATCGGGAGGACTGTTCCATGTACACTGTATGTACACTGTTTGTAAACATATAAAGTCAAACTTCGTGCAATGGTTAATGAAACGTAATGTAAACAAGAAAATTAAAGTTGTCAAATTGGAGACCTTGAAAGTTCAAGGTCAAAATATTCGACTTGTCTCTGCGTATCCCTGATTTAAGCTGTCATCAAAAAGAAAAAGATTCAAGTGCAGTAAAAGATATATTTCCTTGAAATACAGTCAAGGTCTCCAAAATTAACAGGTTTTGATGAAATCCGCAAAAGAAAACTATCACCAAGTTTTGAGACATTCGGTACCTGAGTCGTGCAAAATCGTGTGACCTTGAAATTAAGGTAACAGGCACCGAGTAAAATCGACTGGTGTCTGCTTAGAAACCGAAACGTAGCTACTTTCTACAGTTAAGAGATTAATCACCATAAATCTCCTTGATTTCTTGATATTAATTTTCTAACATCTAAACTTCCTGTCAAACAACTCAAAAACGATGCAGAAATGACCAAGTACAATGAAATGATATATTCATGAAATAAACATGTCCTCACATATGCAGAAAGGCGACCGGTCCCGCCACTTCCCGTCTGTCAGGCACACTGTAGTTTCTATACCCAGTATCTGCATCCCCGAGAGACAGGACATGTTCACCACTGTTCCCACTGACCGATCGTGTGTGGATAGAACAGGTCCAGATACTACAAAGCTGCTCTTGACGGGAATTTTGAGTGGTTCACATTCTGCAAAGGAAAGGTTTAACTTCCGAAGGGTTGTCAATAAGCTATGGGAAATTTACAGTAATCGAAATTGAATAATGGTAACGATTGGACGCGTCAAAGTGACATGACATGAAAAACAACGCTTTTAATGCGAAAAAGAGAATTGTCCAAATTGTGTTTCGTGATTAGCTTTACTGATTTAACATTACTTTTTCATTTTTGAATAAAATCATGTTACCCAGGGTAAGAACGTCCTTCGGCATATACGATGTTTCGTATTGTCTCGTACGATAAAATACGCGCAATAATGACTGATATGTGGTGTATAAGTTACGTATTTGCAAATGTGGATTCATACAGCACAGCTTATGTTCCCCAAAAGGAAAGCGAAAGGATGAATTGTAAAGTCAAATCAATGTCAATCATATGCTGTAGAATTGAAGCTAGTTATTAATTTGTAACGAAAACAAACACTGAAAGAAAACAAGTATTTAACATTAGTTAAAACAAAACTATTCTTCAAATCGGTAATTGTTGCAATAATACAGACATATACTCGAGTCTCACCGACAGTTTGATCATGAACTTTGACCCCTCTCACTACGACCTCACAGAGGTAGAGCCCGGGCGTCGGTTTGCTGATCTGTACAGCGAGTCCTTGGGTGTCAGTGGAATTACACGTGAGTGTCCGTGTTTCTCCACACGTGAAAGTAGGTATGCTTCTTGCACAGTCCACTTCCCCTTTGTTCGGGGTTACCACGGTGATTGTTAAGTTGGACAAACGTTTACCTGCATGATGAATGCTAGATACATTGTATGTTTAGACACATCAGTCCTGCAAATCCTGCATTTTGTATCAAATGAATCAAAATCCTGTTTATTCATTTATCTCGCGTTTAAGTTGGTTCCATTCATCATATTTGTTTTAGTTAGAGTGATATAAGGGTGTACATAAGTCTTTAAAATACAAATAGGAGTTAGTAACTGAAATGAAACGCAAACGCTGATGTATATACGAATTGCCAAGATTTTAATGTAATATTATCGTTCTTATCGAAATGGTTGTTAACGAAAACTGGTAATATCAACTTTACCTTGAGTAAATATTTTTTTTATCGTTTTGAACAGAACAGACAACCAAGGACATAATACATTTGTACAATATTGCAAATATGATATCCATTCCTGCATATCAAACAGTGATAATACTTTCTTTATTCTCCACTGAAGAGTGACATAAAGTAAATTATATATTATGTAGGTGAGTATTCTAATTTGACAGTGCCTGACAAACACTAAACACCCAGAAGAAGACACACATTGCTGGTCATGTCTGTTGACGATGGTGACATTATGGACTGTGTATGTGTCTATCAGCTCCACCCGCCACCAGGGATGAGACTCCGTGGCACTTGTAGCTGAACACGTGTCGTCGAACATGGTGCTCACAGTCCGTCCGTTAACAGCGTTGCTTGCCGGACCACCGCCCTCACTGCTTTGTGTGCTAGGCTTGTGGTAGGCAATATTTGTTGTGATATCATCTGAAAATATTCCGTGTTGTTTTTAGAGAATTGTAGATTGGTAAATAAAGAGTCTGAGAACATGGTGTTTTATAAGTCATTTTCCATTTATGATGTCGAGAAATATATTTGTTTTTCATATAATGGAGGGTGTTATCGATGCAATAAATCTATCTGATAAACTTGGTATCCGATTGCCTCAAAATCTGATAAAGATGCAAATTAGGTCAAAACACGAACTATTTTCTCAAAACTCCATGCATGTCATGCGAGTCCTAAAACGGTCACTAACCATTGATAACGTCGTCGGGAGTTTTCAGGTTTTGTGTTTCTATCGAATAAAATATCGTACAAAATCCGTCAGGGTAAACTTATCACGCATTCGTATTTTAGAAATCATAACTTGGTTTTCCAAGCATTTCAAGTTGTTTTCATCGTTGGTTTAAAAAATATAACGATATGCAGCTAACAATATCGAAAAAAAAATGTGCTTCTATTTTCATGAATAACATAGGCATAGATATGGCTTTGACCGTGACGGTTACCAACTTATCAGCATAAACAAATCACATTTAGTGGTAGTACAGATTATCTAGTAGTGGAGTAACAAACGCAACAACCTCACCTTTGCAAATAGTCATCGTTTGGTCTAAGGATACCGTAACTGAACTGGCGTAACAACAATGACAATGCAGCTTTTCAAAATGCAGTTAGAGTTACTTCCCCTTGTCGTAGCGACGTTGACAAGTGGTTCTTACACATTTTGTGTTATAAAAAAATACACTGTTTATTCGTGCACTCGGAATCAGACTGAAAATGTCGATAGTTTGTAGAAGACGTTTCTAACACTGTGAAAAAAAAATTCATGAAGGAATATTTCTAGACTGTTCACAACTATACATCGCCGACAATATGACCTTCACCTTGGTTTATTGTGAAAGCAATTACTCCGCGAAATCTAGGTAAAACATATTTTTAGAAGGAATCATATTTTCGTTTAAATCCGTTTATTTCTAAATGACATTATATGATAAAGAAATTATTAACCTCGAGTGTTTCCGTATCATTAATATCATATAATAGGAATAAAAATATATGTATTATGCTCGCCAAAGGCTCGCATAATACAAATTTTATTCCTATTATATGATATTAATGATACGGAAACACACTCAGTTAATAATCTCTATTTACTGATTATTCAAATATATTTCCCCCCTTTGAAAGAAGGTATTTCATTAAAATGCTATGGGTATATGGAGCCACATGACATGGACTCTTTTACCCATGTGCGGCACATTTGCACACCGCTTATACCAGCTAGTGATGAGCCAAAATGTACGATCAAAAGTTAACTTACCGATGCAGACAGGAACGGGACTATCCCAGTGGTTATTTTCCAGACACTTCAGCATACTCTTGCCAACCAGGCTCATGCCCTTACTGCACCCCTTGACCCTCACCCATGCACCCACACCCCTCGGCACCGGAACCAGGTCGTACATTGGCCGATGTCTGTACTCCGGGTAGTTGGTGTGTATTAACTCCGGACATTCTCATATTGAACAAACAAAGGTCAGTCTCACAACCACACCACAATAAAGAGGAATTGGGCATATAAAAATAAGATCAACCAACCTTATCTTAAGATGACACATGCTATACATGTCAAATGCTTGTTATTTCCTCGTTTAGGTTGTTGAAATCATATGTTGCCAGGATGAGGCAGAGGTTTTCCAAATGAGAGGTAAAACGTTTGTGCGTTTCTATATATCCCGGTTTACTTCATGTTCCGCATTTTAACCTTGTTCGCGTGTAAGGGTTCGTCGAAAGTCATAATAAAGTCAGAAGTGAGTTAAACTAAGATACCCTTTTCACCTGGTTGCCTTAAATCCTAATGTTTTAGACGCCGTTAATAAAAGAGGAATTACGGAATTACTAAAACAAGTATTGTTAAGCATTATCGTATGATATCTATCTTTAAAAAACATACAACTTATTTCTAAATGCATGTTGTTTACAATTAACGCGATCACATTGAATAGAGCGATTAGAAGATTCACCTTTGCCAACAACAGGACTGCCCAACACCTTGACTGTACACAGGGAGAGGCCCGGTAGAGACTTGCTGATCTTCAGGTAACGACCGAAACTGTTGGGCATACATGTTACCGTCCGCTGCTCTCCACACTTAAACCCCTTCTCTATAAAGTTACAGTTGACGGGTTTATCTTGGTCTGATTCCATGAACAGATCAATACTTACCTTCAACAGTGTCTCACCTGGTGAGAAAACAACCAAATGTGTTTTGTAGATTATTTCCAATGTTATAAAAGCGTTGAGTAAGGTAGAAATAACAACCAACATTTGTTTCACAAAGATGAAGGAACATTATCGATAATCCAGAGTTTACGTTCCCCCGATAATATTTTCACTAACCTCTGGAAACAAGCACAGCTCAATGCGGTTAATAAATTACCTCCCCTTAGTTGCAATACCGTCTTTCAGTAAACAATCAGATAGGCCTGTAGTCAGAAATAGGAAAGATGTCATATAGGCAGATAAGTGGTGAGTGAGTGAGTTGGGGTTTAACGTACTATCAGCAATAGTAGGATGTTACCATTTAAAAGAGAGAAGACCGGAGAGAAAGAAGATCGACAGGATGAGAGAACAGGCGAAAACATACTTAGTGAGGGAAAGAAAGCCGGTTTTAGAACGACATAAATTAGTCTTGTTTCTACCCGTTGACCATGAACGTTTGAGTGACTACCAGGAGCATGTGAGCTCCATCTGGCATAGCTCCCACTGTCTGCGAAGCACAATAACCACCACACCGCCATAAGATGTTGAGTCAAGTGGGACGGCATGAAACAATAAAAAAATACATGGTACTAAATCTATCTACCAGCGATTGTTTATGCAAAACCTGTGTTGTAAGGTCTTTACACAGTTTTTCTATCGGGTCTGTCCACTCTCTTAAACGGGAAAGCTCAGTCGGCAAGAGCGCCGATCTCACGTTGCTGAGGTCCGGGGTTCGAATCCCATCAAGGTGTAAAAACCTAGAGTTCACCTCTGTTAGAACTCTATATGTGTCACCTTGGAGTCCTAGAGTGTAGTGCAACAAAAACTGCTCACTTAAAAGATCCCACGAATTCATGTCAGTGGCTGAATGGTGGATACATGAACATGTGCATACGCCGAGTTGTCGGTTATCAGCGTTCAGCAGCGTTGGACAAACTGCTGTGACTATGTGTCTCAGTTCACTCAGCTGTGAATGGGTACCCTGTGAGGCATAGAATGGTCATCAACCTGAGCGCCACAAATGGATGCCGGTTGAATACTCCCCAGGGAGTTGAATTGGAAAAAATGATCGAACGGTGAAAGAATGCCATTTACCAGGGGAAACAATGTAAGCGCCTTGAGCAGCCACGAGTGGATGGATATGTGCGCTATATAAATATTCATATATAAAAAAATATTCATATAACTTGGATGGCAGCATCCACCTGTTAAATAGCTGGAATATTGCTGGCAGCACGTTTAATCCCAACTAGTTTAAGTAAGAGGCCAAACGATAAACATTTTTACAGTACGAATTATTCTCTTGACGGAAAACTGGGAGTGCTTGGAAACAAATCGATTTGCCCCACCCGTTTTGATAGACAAAAACACATCACTCCCCTAAAACAGATGCCCCAGTGTCTCTACTTCAAGCTTTTCGATGTTAAACCGAGAACATACAGTCACGAAATCTATGTCATCAGATGCCATTTTTGTGTATCGACTGCAGGCAGCGTAGATACCTCATTAGACGATATGTCAATAAGGGGAGGTAATCTATGAATCGCATTGAGACCTGCTTGTATCCAGAGATTTTTGGAGATATCATAGGAACGTAAAATCGATTGTTTTTTCACAAGTACAAGTTCACATATCACACCGGCCTTTATGGTCATAATAATATGGTTGAATCATATTAATAAATATAGGTTATTTGCATTGCTGACAGTTTATTGATCTGGTATTTCATATAATATCTTGAGACTCACAGCAGCAAGGGTCCTCGCTATTAGTGATGGTGACACTGGTGACTGTGTGGGCCCTCTCCAGGTCAACTCGCCACCACGGCATCATGTCGTCTGGAGACGTCTGAGCACACCCAGTGGAACCAGAGACAGACAGCCCGGTTACCAGGGAGGCATCGTGCCCCTTCATCGTGCTGCTCTGTGTGGCTGCCTTCTGCCAAGCTATGTCACCTATAACGACAATTTGATACATAGCGGATATCTTTTGTTTTGAGTGCGATATCACTTATCTCTCATGGAGTGACAGGGTAGAGCCAGTATTTTCACGAGTTTATCGTGATTTATAATGGTTGATATTGAATGAAACTTACAGGGATCATAAGTTATTCCCTTTTTTGAGTACATTAAATGTATTTAGAAATGCAGAAATGACTTGAAGACAAATTGTTTTTAAATGAAAGTCTTTAGCTGAACGTGAAGTTTATTAATAAAAAAGCTCTTCGATGTACCTTTAACCAATACTATTTAGTTTGCATTCCTCAAAATAAGTTATGACGATTCCCAGTTCTTATTTTACCTTGATGAATATCTGTTGAATAGTTCTGTCCGTTGTTCTCATTCTGGTTCCTTCTATCGTTGAAGTTGTAGTCGTAGACAGTGCTGTAAAAGCCAGGACTACTGACTATAGTAGCATTATCTGTCTGAATGTTGCCTGTGTCGTTGCTCCTGTAGGCGTGAGACCCTCCCAGAATATTGTTACCTGCTGTTGAGACGTCCACTGTATCTAATGTACCATTACCCTGCACACCTTTGTCTACTTGTAATTCTACGGTAGTATTGTTGTCTCGTTTCCTGGCTGAATTTGTTTCCTTATCAGTGGTATAGTTTCCCCCAGGGCTATCGGGTTTATGAAGCTCAGAAGTTCCGTTGTGTTCTCTGTCCGAGTCTGTTTGGTTGTTTTGTAAGTCCTTTAAAGATGCACCGTTATTTGCATCGGTGTAGGTAGACGTGGTTTGATACGTTACTGAAATAACAATAATATAAACTAATAAATACTTGAACTATTTAGTTTCTTAGTGTTATTCATCATCAAACGACAATACTGTTGTCAACACCAATAATTAGACTTACAGTTATGTTGCAAGTAACTGCGACGAATAGGCTCGATTATTACTTATTGATATGTAAAATCTACATGTGTGTGTTTATTATTGCAATTTCGTTATGTTCATCCGTGCAGATTGAACAATGAAACCGGTACGAGAAAATATCGCCTCCAACTTGTATAACTGTGACACAAATATGCACATGGGTACTTATGTTGAATGTTGAATGTATTAACAAATAGAGAGAGGTGTTTAACGCCGCTTTCAAGATTATTTCACTTATATATCACTTGTATCATTGCAGGGAACAAGGTAGCAGCAATTCTCTGTCTATGCATTGCGATGAAACCTGCGAGCACCGGCTGTAGCTAACGTCATTGGTGGTATTGCGGTGATATACAGTGTAGCACTGCACCCAAATCTCAATACGTGTAAAACAGCTAACTATCTGGCGGGATTCGAACAACAGACCTCTTGATTCGAA
The DNA here is from genome assembly GCA_916613615.1 of Steromphala cineraria. Classification (NCBI taxonomy): domain Eukaryota; kingdom Metazoa; phylum Mollusca; class Gastropoda; order Trochida; family Trochidae; genus Steromphala; species Steromphala cineraria. The sequence goes on from OU744721.1 coordinate 74,187,497, forward strand.
GCCGAACGCTCAACTGAAATATATGAAATATGTAATATACCATTTCCACACAGGTTGCATGTTTTCCTACAGTTGACCTGCTGTTGTGGGTGCGAACAGAAATTAGGTTTCTTCACCAGATCGCTACACAGTGTTGACTGCGTCATCAGGTCTTCACATGGGGCCTCCGTATCTGGTGACACAAATTGTTCATATAATGAGTCTTAAGTCATTATTCGAGTAATACAAGGCTATGTGAATACCGTTGACAACAAAGATCAATGTAAGTGATAAAGTACTTGCTTGTCATGCACTAACATTTTCCTTGTTAAACCGATACACTGACTTTAATATACATGTATATATCATTCTGTATAATTAAACCCAAATGGGAAAAGCAAATCTATATAGTTATTTTACGGACGCTTCTTGTACTGGTAACTTTAGCACAATTCCGACTTAAAAACAATTAACGGCAACTGTAAATGCCATTAAAAGGCAAATTAATATTATTTCTAAGTTAGAAACAGGAGTCAATCATATCATAGCTGAAAGAATCAACCAATATTCACGCACGTGGAACAGACGTAACTTGTGAACACTCAGCACCAGTTTTGCACAATGTAGATGCCTTGGTTGTGGACGTTTGGTTACCTTCAACTGCAATAGGAATGAATTTTGACTATGAAATTCATGCGATACCCTCCATTCTGATTGGATCAAATACGGTCATGTGCCCGGTATAGATTTAAATGAACCCTAAAGATAAGTTTATACCAAATTACCGTCACATTTTGTAGGTTATACGAATCGTGCCTGCTGATTGGGCGAATCAAGGTCATGTTAACTTAACTTTTTATAAGAAGCATTGCACAGTGATTAAACCACCATAACACTGTTTTCACAAGTATCTTTCTGAAAGTGTTTAGATAAGACTAGAGTAAGAATTCATAGGAAATGATTTTCATAGTGTGTTTGTCCACACTGTTATAACTTGTTTGAAACTAGTAAGTTACACTTTTGTATAACTTGCTGCGCAAGGTTTACCAGTTATACAAGTTTTAAAAATATCTTACAGGAAGATTTCTTTATTGTTATATGTTTTTTTTGTCGTTTACAGTCTTTTTTATGCGCGCTTGCTATTTTTTTAACAACCAGTCAACCATGGTCAATGCGATAAATAACTGTCTTCTGATATCAAATATATCAACACAAGTTACTTTTATCAACTAGTGTTGATATATTTGATATCAGAAAACACGAGGATGAGATTCTGTTTATCATCCAAAATCATTTTTCATCACATTAGCATGAAAGTTGTACATCTTTGAACACTGTATAGCCCTAAAACTTCTAAACCGGTGATTTCATAACATTGTGACGTCATCGTGTTAATGACGTCACAGCATTATGATATCGTTGTGTTTATGACGTCATAGCATTGTGACGTAATTGCTGATGATGTAAAATGTTTGTGGTTTAATGTATTTTCCTGAGTATAGGGCATTGTTCAAAATCTACTGTTAAAGCGATATCTACTAGGAAACATCGTTTGATCTTCCACAAGCGATATTTCCTGTGGAACACAGTTTTGGATAAATTATCAAATCCAAAAGAAAGTTGATAAGTTACACTGAATATTTGATAGCATTATCCCTTTCTATCATGAATATAGTAAATGTAGCATATCAGTGTGCTATTAGCAACAACTTATAATGTGCACTGATGTATGTTGCAGAGCAGTTAAACATACATATAAGTGAAAATGAAGTTCTAATATTTGAACTGCAGCGTTAATTGCGTTTGACATGTGTTAAACGCTTTGATCAAGCAGATTTGTCAGATATATGGTGTTTCTTCGGAAACGTCTTTCACTCATTTTGTAGTACTCGACAACATTATCCTATGACAATATTAAGATCACGAAAGACGAAAAACCCAACAACACACGTTGTCAGTTGTTAAATTTGTTCAGTTTCATATATTGTTGACTCGTGTTTACATGAAATTCTGTGATAACACCTTTTTAACATGTAAACGGCATCATTTGACCGGACAATCTGAAATCAGTGTTTACACTAACTGTCGACAATTAGGATTGGCAGATAAAAGATGGTCATACATAGAATGCTAAAATAAAATTCCATAGAATACAACGATACACTCTTCACAGATTATTATTAACTGATTCTTGCTATTTTGTTCGATGTAACATACATATTATTTTTACATGGAAGGCGATTTGATATACTCTAAAGGTTATTGAGGTGAACATCGTAGATTTATTAGAAATGAATTTAAGTGAGAACTCTTTAAATCTAGACAACTTCCCATTAGTATGTATTTGAGGCTTCTATGCGATGTAGACAACATGAGAAGCAAAGATTACCGTTACATAACCCGCAGGACCTTCTACACTTCTGCTTTATTTTCGGACGACTGCAGAATCGGCTTCTTGTCACATGTGAACACACTGAATTGGGCATATCATCCTTGCAGGGAATTTTGAGGAGAAACGGCATCTTTTTGTTCAAATCTGTAACAAAACGTGAATTTGATTTAATGTAAGTATTATACTTTTTGGTGTATGGTGAAAACGTTGTATTATTAGACACGATATGCCAGTTTGATCATTGTAAGTTATTTATCAGACGGAAGGCCATGGGAGTACCAGAATCTACATTACAGAAGCTTTCATCTACACGTGTACAACAGTAGCTTTAACATGTTTTGGGTTTATCGAAATGAACATCTTCAAAAAGCTGCGTTAGCTTCTCACCGTCACACAATCCGCAGGATTTCCTACACTTCTTTTTCATTTTTGATCTTTCGCAGAACTTGCTTTTCACTTTCTGCGAACACACTGCAGGGGGCATGTCGTCTTTGCAAGGTGTGTTAGAATCTTCACTTGATTTCTGACCTGCACCATTAGCATCAATAGTTTCGTTCTTCTTCTCTCCAGTGGGTAATGTAAGAGAGGCTGCATCTGTCGCTGAATTCATACATTGTCGATTAATTTTCCATAAAACTTATATCGTCATTCATTTTCGGGCAATGAGCTTTGTCAAAAGATCAAATGGATATTGTCAAATTGACCAGGCAGTCATATCTAGATACACAACACAAAGGTAAAACAAAGACTGAGCTGGGCCTTGAAATAAGCAGAGACAGAAAAGCCTTTCATTTGCTCACATGTTACTTTTATGTGCTTGACACTCAGCATTTTAAAGGCAGAAGAACTGGCGCTCAAAGGTGGCTGCCGGGTGCAAAATGCACTAACAAAGTTCCAATATGTACATGCACTGAGGACAATAAAGTGTTATTGGCGTGTTTTATAATTTTTCCACCGATTTAGTGGAAACGTTTTTGCAAAAACAGTTTAATTTTGGCATGCCGATAGCCCTTGTTGTGGAGACGACAGGGTATTTTTTTCGGCCAAATCGGCCCAATCACTAATGGCCAAGCAAGACTCAAAGTTGGGATTTTTAACATGTTTTTAAAAAAAATGCACTTAGAGGCATGTTTTTTTTAAAAGATACGCAATAAGAAATAGTGATAAAAAGGAAATCACGACGAAGTCGTAACGGTCACATGGTTTTAGCGCCATCTTGAATTTTCCCATTTTTCAAAACTGCTGACCCTTTGAGGAATCACCACTCGATAAATACTGGTACTGGAAAGCTGAAATTAATTTTTTTCTGAAATGTCTAAATTCAAATTCATGTGGTTGCTATGATGAATTTCCCTTACATGGGGTTAACGATGAAACATCCACTTAGAGACATGAACAATATATCATAACAATCGCAATAAAATTTCATGAAACAATTAAACCTGTAGGTAGTGATGGTTTCGGTTTAGATCATTGATTTTTTTCGGCTAACAATAGCTGTCTGTAGTTTTAAGTGGAGGTGACAGGCGAGGTGCCAACAGCCATGGTGTTTTGTTACTCTGACTCTGTAAGTTTTGGTTAAGTGTTGGCCATTAACCTTACTTGTTTTTCATAATGATAGATAATATTTTATAACTACTTCTTTTGAATCTGTCGTCTCATAGACTATATATTGTTAACACTTGTATAATACGAATTGTTATCATAAAACAGGTGAAAGCATGTCTATATTTAAATAGAAGTATACATTTCTAATAATCATTTATCCCAAATCATTACCCAGAAACTTTATGTAAGTCTTCTTGCATTAAACAGGCCGAATTGATAGGTCATATGGCAGAGAGTCATTTGGTCAAAAACCAAATTTTCTATTAAACAAAATGGAAAATGTTTCTAGAAAATGAAGCATTTTCCTAACATGGGTTTAGTCATTCTCTCCCAACAGAGGCAGCTCAGTCATACTTGAGTTAGCCTCTGTTCTATTACGGCTAATACATGGAACAGAAAGGTAGAAATCTGATTGGAGGCAATCGAAGTTAGTTGTGCAATCAGCGACGCCGTTTCAAAAGTGGTCATTCGCAAAAGCTCGGCTATTCCCGTGTAGTTCGGCAACGCTTTCGTTGAAATTTAACACCCAGGGGAGATAACTCTTCCTTCTACAAAATATCGCTTTTTACCTTCTCAATAGTTTTTATTCGGCAATTTATCAAAATAAAATTTATCATAAAACAAATAACAATTTACACAATTATAAAACAGAATCTTTCGAATGAAAACCCCCATCCATAACTGATTCCCAAATAGTTTCCCTCTCACACTGTTAATGAAAAATATACCTAAAGGCATGATGCTTTTGCAAGTCGCTATACGACCGTTGAGAATTCCCCAAGTCGTGGATATCCAAAAGGTGTTTTCTTTGGCTGCAAATAAGGGAGCTATCTCAAATTACAACTTTTTGCCGCTAGGGCGATCCGCCGGAACCCCAGGATCTTGGCGTTATAGAACAGAGGTTAACTCGGGTAAGACTGAGCTGCCTCTGTGGGAAGAGAATGGGGTTTAGTTTCTACAGGAAAATGTAACTTGATCCTTCTGAGTGCTGCTGTAGCTTATTGCCACCTGGGATTTTCATGAAACTTTCAGGAATGATTGTTAACATTATTATCTGTGTAATAAAAATGTTAGATTTCGACTGAATTCTTTTATCGTCGCTTGCGACTATATTCATAATTATTTGTATTATCATTATCATGTGTGGTTCTCTCTTTTGAACACCAACTTCTATAACTACTTAACTATAACATAATGATGTTGTTGATCTTCTCTCTTGCTTATGTGCATTTTTTGTAATATTTCAAGTTATTACACTTGTATTTCATTATAATGTGAAACTGCTATTTGTTTGCATACTTTACAGTTGCATACCTTATGCTTGGTCACTTGCTACTGTATCCTACTGCAACTATGGTGAAATTTTGGTTTCGCTTTGTCAATTAATTAATTTCATCAGAACTACCAAAGGATCAACCATTGTTCATGTGAAAAATATAAATTCCTAAACTAGATATTGCAAACGGCTGGTCTCTGGTGCAATATTCCAAATGTTGGAATGATGAAATAGACACAAGGGGTAAATCTTCCTCAATTAAGCTGAAGATATTCAATTTAGACTCATTAAGAGAAACATCAGCACGACTGTATTAACTTTGCGCATATATATATAAAATGAATAAAACTTGTGTTTGAAACTGTTCATCACTTATGAAGTTGAAGAATCTGCAGATTGCAAAAGAGGACAATCTGCAGATTGCAAAAGAGAACAATCTGCAGATTGTGATATTCCAAGACTGCACGGGACAAACCCAGTAGTAAGGTACGCAGCTGTAGTATAGCTTCTCTGTCTCGTCAAGGAGGTAAGTTTGTGTACGGTTTCAGCTGCGTTCATTTGTCTTATAGGGAAGCATTGGACTCCATCCAGCCCACTCTTAGCTATCGTCTAGTGTACAAAAATCGGGTTATCATGAAACCATTATGCTTACATATATAGGTTGCTGAATTGACATACTATGAGTGCAAACATGACAATATATTGGCAACCTTTTTGACAACGCAATGATAAGTATTTGACAATATATACCGGGATGAATAACAACCTAAATAGGTTGTCAATTTTCATCGATTTTCACATCGACAATATGAATATACATTCATCTCAGGCACCGTCGTCGTACTTCAACTCTGTTATGTTTTCTTATAGTATTTGGTAAGTTTACCTTCGTTACTCTCAAATGAGAAACAACAAATGAAGTTGTATGTAACTTTGGTAGAACATTTTTGTGATCTTGGATAGCATTTGTAAAATAAATTGTTTTAGTTACGTGTGGCACAACGTGATAACATTGTAATACTGTATTGAAAAACTGGTCTGTTGCCTGATTCACCGAAATAAACAACTATCTATCAATTTTTGGAAATGAAATATATCTTGAAGTTAAGATGTATAGCTGTTAATGCAAATCTTTTCCTGTATCATTTTCTGGAGACAATTATTGGTGTGCTTAAACAAGACTGGCAATTGACATTAGTTGATAGCTCACAATATGATGCCTATCGAATCTTTAAAACTTTGCGCAAACCCTAAAATTATTTATTGCATTCAACTTCAAAGAAGCTTAGGTGTTCATTTATCCGATTTAGATTAGGACTGTCAAACTATATGATTAATGAAGGAAGACTAAAGTCTATTGATAAAAACATTAGAACATGCCTGTTATGTAAAACCGGTTTCGAAAATAAATTACTCTTTTTATTTGTTATACCTTATTGTTATCTTTCAATGGCTCCTATCATTGCGTTCAGACGTTTTCTTTCATCTGATGACTGTTCTATATTGTTTAAGCTTCCCAATATGTCACCTATGCAATGTCTCATAGAGAAGAACTGTTAAAATCATATGTACTTTATGATTGTTCTGTTGAATTGTACTTCATGTAACTCCATTGTATATGGGCATGAGGTCTCACATGAAAATAAGAAGGTTTTTCAGGTAACATTTGTTTCTATAGGCTTTAACAATACGCTACAAACAATATAAGATATCTTTGTTTGCCTTTTTCCTTTGTAAACCTGAATATCACTCACCACCACATAAACCACAGGACTTCCTACATCTCTTGTTTGTTTTCGGATCCTGACAAAATTTGCCCTGATCTGCGATCTCGGATAGCATTTGTAGAATTTATTGTTTTGGTTACGTGTGGCACAACGTTATAACATACTGTATTGAAAAAATGGTCTGTGGCCTGATCTACCAAAATAGACAGCTATCTATCACTTCTTGTAAATGATTTGTATACTACAGTTAAAGTATATAATTCCCACTTGTATTCTTGATTTTATATGAAAAGGTTTTCAATGTAACATTTGTTTCTGTGGGCTTTAACAATATGCTACAAACAATATAAGAGACGTTTGTTTGCCTTTTTTGCTTTGATTTTCTAAAGTACACTTACCTCCACATAAACCACAGGACTTCCTACATCTCTTGTTTGTTTTCGGATCCTGACAAAATTTGCCCTTCATTTTTGAACAAATTGATGGGGGCATTTCGTCTTTGCACATACTAGTAGAAATTGATCCTTTCACGCCATTGGTGGGACCTTGAAAAGGAAAAAAAACTTTCGTCGTTAAAACTGACAATAATGCTAGAAAATCTTGATAGAGGCATAAACCATTCTTCCATGCGAAAATTATTTATTGGCCGAGCTTGTTAAAATTGATTGTTATGCAATTTTCTACCGCTAGGGGAACCTGGTTGGATCAATTTGACTTTAGCCACTTTCGCGAGTAGGGAAAGCCAAGAACAAGGGGTGGTTTCGGACAAACAGGCAATTGATATTCTGGCTTTTTTCAAATATTTCAGATTTTATTTAATGGCATTAAAATGCCTTATTTACTTTGCCTGGCATCCTTGTTAGCATCATACAGATGTATTGTTTATAGGATAGATGAAATTTTTTTTGGTCTGAATATTAACTTTTCATCGACATTTTTAGTGACCTCCCTGATTGCTTGATTCTTCCTAAAGTAGTGTTAGCACTCACCTGTGCACAATCCGCAGGATTTCCTACAATTCCTGTTTGTTATTGGACTTTTGCAGAACTGGCTTTCCCTTTTCTGCGAACACACTGATGGGGGCATGTCATCTTTGCAAGATGTGTCAGAATGTTCGCTCGATTTCTGACCTGCGCCATTAGCATCAACAGTTTGTTTCTTCGTCACTTCAGTTGGTAACGGAAGAGGGGTTGCATCTGTCCCTAGATTCATACAAAATTTCGTTGTCAATTTGACAACTTATATTGTCATTAATGTTCGGGCAATGAGCGATGTCAAAAGATCAAATGGATGATGTCAAATTGACCAAGCAGTCACATCTGCATGTAGATACACAACAGGTAAAACTGAGACTGAGCTTAAACTTGAAATAACCGAAAAAAGAAAAGCTCATATGTAACTTTTATGTGACTGTTACTCAGCATTTTAAAGGCAGAACAACACAGTAACTTGCGCTCCACAGTGGCTGCCAGGTGCAAAATACACAAACAAATTTCCAAAATGTACATGTACTAAGGACATTAATATGTTATTATCATTATTATTATAATATCATTATTATTATCATGTCTGGCGTCGTCTTATGAACACCAACTTCAATAACGACAAACGACTATAACATCTTGTTTATCTTCTCTCTTGCTTATGTGCATAAATAGTCGTCATATTGATCTAAATTTGTTTGTAATATTTCAAATAACTACATTTGTATTTCAATTATAATTTGAAAATGCTACTTATTTGTATTCTTTACAGTTGAATACCTCATGCTCGTTCGTTTGCTATTTTATCCTAGTGCAAATATCGTGACATTTTGGTTTCGCTTTGTCAATTGAATAACTTCATCAGTCATGATCAATCGTTGTTCATGTGTGAATGATATTCGCAAAGGGGGATTAACACTTGCATTAACAAATGTAGTTGAACCTAGTTGAAAACTAACGGGATTGAAGTGTGCGCACTTTTCGCAATGTTTCAATCTAATATGGCTCACTATCTGTATGTACGGTGAACTGCACATTAGAACGTTATACTAAGTAATAGAACGACGGACTACGGACATTGTATCACGTACGAGCTACATTCTTTTAGGTTTAAATTCGTTGAGCCTTGGTGTGTTAAAGTACCTTTAGTCACGAAAGAGTACATCAAATTACGGCATCACAGTTATTTTGCATATTCAAGTTTTCAACCAAAACAAATGATGTCATTAAAATCACGAAGTCACACTGCCTTCTTATCATCCACCTTGAAAGCCAATGATGATGTGCTTGAATATTTTTGATATATTGTATTATAAAAGTAAGCAATAGTCTCAGAAGATTGTATCTTTTATCGACTTGAGTAGATATATCTGATGTCAGAAGAGTCTGGTGAGTTTTTCTCTATATCGGTAGTCCTAGATCTACCGAGGGGACATTTTACAGCTACCATTTGAACTCAATGGGTTGACATAAAATACTGATTTTTTTCTTATTCATATATTTCTAAAAAAAGAGGTTATATTTAATTGATTAGGTGTTGATTGGTTTTCTTTGCTTTGATCTGTTGTCAAATAATACCCATGGTTTCAATGTGTAACACCAGTATCATGCAGTGTCAGTGGCTAGTGTTACGTTATATAATTTGAAAAATTCAGAATATTTAGATTCTATAAGTGGCGTTAGACAAGGCTGCATTCTTAGTCCTCCATCATTGTTTTGTTATTTACTAAACAGTTAAAGGTTGACTTTTCTACATGTGGAGAATAGGGCGTATTTATTGACAGTAATTTTGGGAATTGCATTCTTCACTGTTTGCATATGATGTGTTTGTTTTCAGATTTTGTCATTAGTCTTGAGAAAAAGATTGATATTATATAAATTTATGTAGACTGTATAACTGTACATTTAAAGAAGGTATTAGTTAATATTTATTCGTTCAAAGTTTAGATAGCTATCATAAACAGACCTATATATGGTACAAAATATAGATAAATTGATGGGAAAACGGGTTTTTTTCTGTGCGAAATACTGTTCAATAAGGGGTTTGTTTTTAAGGACATGACGAATAGTTCATATGGTTGTGACTATCACAAGCATTTTATTTTCCTGAAATTGACCAATGTTATGCAATATTTTCTGTGTGAAACAACATTAAAGCTTTTTAGAAATCTAAAAACACGAAATGTAGAATAACACTGAAAATAGGTGCTTTGGTGGATTTGGTGGTTTTCAAATACACTCAGGAGCAAACAAAACGATAGCAACTTTTCAAAAGAGTAAAAAAACAAAATCCTGTTGTAATTAAATGCTACTATGAACCTATAAAAGTATGACTGTTCAAATACACTAGGGGGTTCAAAATAGCTGTTTCAATGTTAGTTTTGGTCATAATCTTTGGAATTGGAAGAACAACATCATGAAATTTATAAATTTGATAAATTAAAGATGTAATCAATATAAAAAAAACTTGATAGTTTGGTTGGTTTGAAAACAAGCAAAACGGCCATTTTCACTTTCCTATCTCGTCTAGTTATGGATATTTGTAAACAGCGTTTTTTTTAATTGCATGTTTTTCAAAAGCAATAACAGATATAGCTTTGAAATTAAAAACTTAGTTAAGGTATCTCTTGAAGACATGAAATAACCTTGTTTCAGCTGTGACTATCATTTGTTGCTTAACCTATCATGCATTTTATATGGTATCGTTTCTTTTGCCCCTGAGTGTATAACAACGAACAACTAATTTTAAGTACAGTTTACTGCGCTAAGCTACGTTCTGGATCACTAGTTTAAAGATGCAGGTGTGGCTGGCAGGCAGCTGGAGTATGATTTCTCTATCTCGCCAAGGAAATACGCTTGTGTATGATTTAAGCCGCGTTATCTGTCTTACAGAGAAGCATTGACCTCCATCCAGCCTATCATTAGATATCGTCTCTTTTTAAAAACTCGGGTTTGCCTAAAATCATTATGTTTACATATATAGGTTGCTGAATTGACATACTACGATTTCAAACATGGCGATATATTGGTAACCTTTTTGACAACGCAATGATCACTGTTTGACAATATACCGGGACGAATAACAATAAGTCGTCGATTGTCAAATTGGCAATATGAATACACATTCATCACATGCTCCGCCGTACTTCAACTCTTATGGTTTGCTTAAAGTGTTTGCTAAGTTAACCTTCGTTACTCTCAAATGGGAAACAACAAATAAACTGTTACGTACATTTGATTGATAACATCTACGATCTCGGATAGCATTTGTAGAATTAATTGTTTTGGTTACGTGTGGCCGTCGTTATAACATACTGTATTGAAAAATTGGTCTGTGGCCTGATCTACCAAAATAGACAGCTATCTATCAATTCTTGTAAATGATTTGTATGCTACAGTTAAGGTATATAATTCCCACTTGTATTCCAGTTTTTACATGAAAAGGTTTGTCATGTAACATTTGTTTCTGTGGGCTTTAAAAATATGCTACAAACAATAAACGAGACCTTTGTTTGCCTTTTTTCTTTGAAATTCTAAAAAATACTTACCTCCACATAAACCACAGGACTTCCTACATCTCTTGTTTGTTTTCGGATCCTGACAAAATTTGCCCTTCATTTTTGAACAAATTGATGGGGGCATTTCGTCTTTGCACATAATAGTAGAAATGGATCCTTTCACACCATTGTTGGGACCTTGAAAGGAAAAAAAATTTCGTCGTTAAAACTGACAATAATGCTAGTAAATCTTGATAGAGGCTTAATCACTCTTCCATGTAAAATTTTATTTATTGGCTGAGATTGTTAAATTGGATTGTTGTGTAATTTTTGATAAATTTGATTTTAGGAGGGAAACCACGAAAAGGCCACTATGGTTAAAATAGAAAAAAAGAGTTATTTGATTTATCAAAAAGTTAGCTCGTCCAAAAAAACACTAACCGCCACATATGCCGCAGGATTTCATACATTTTCTGCTTGTCTGTTCATTTTTGCAGAATGCTTTTTCCGCTGCCATTTTCGTACAAATGGTTTTGGTTAAGGTGTCTTTACAAGGGACATTCTCCTGATCGATATGATCTGAAATGAATAAACCTTATATTACTATTATTTATGAAACTTAATGACGAAAATGATACACACTTATTGAAATTAAAATAATAAAGCAAAATGAGACATCAACTTTTGTTTCCTATTTCATTGCAAATATCAAATAAAATTGCATTTTGATTATGATTAAGTAAAATCATATTGTCTGAGAGGAAATTAAACCTTGACACCATTACAATACATACGTGTTCGGCTTATTTCAAATAATCACAGATGTAATTAAATGACATCACTCATACAAGCATCTTGCCTCATCGACTTTTCCTTCACAGGCGTAAACGTTCTTATTATTCATATTCATATTCATCACATTCGTATCTTTATGTTAGTAATGGATGTCAATCTAAAATGTCCGAATATCAGTTTGTGTAATGACGACTTACTTAAGATATCTCTCAATTCCAAACCTTCTATCAGATGGAGTGACTCAAGGCCGACTATTGGAATCGTCTCAACCGCGTTAACGTTATTATGCAAGAATTGGATGGTAGTTATGTTATGGCCTTATATACCTGAACGAGGTTTTATCCTCTCGTTTCGCAAAATTGCAGAATCTGCGAGGATAACCTTTGAATCGTAAGTAGCTCTGAAGGATTTCGGAAATGAAGTAATCGAATAAGATTGCCTTAACTGACTACAAATTTGTTTGAGCTACATCCCGTCATTTGCCATGCCAATAACCTGCTGCCTTGGAGCTTCTGCTAATTCAATCGTTCAATTACAGGACTGCATTTGTAACGCATGCTGATGTGTGACATCTATATTAATCATTAAAACGAATGTTTTGTAAATTATGAGGGTATGGCGATTGAGATACCTGTTGCATTTTTCACTTGCACCAAAGCAAACCGTGAGTTAGACACAATGTATTTGAAGATGTAAAAGATGTAAAATAATAAAAGGATTTAATTATGTTCTCAGATGCATCCATACGTATCTACCTACTGATTCGTCTGTAGTTGAATTTGTCGTTGCTTATGGTAGCATGACCTCGGTATATACTCGTTTCTGATTGGTTGATTTGAAGGATTTCCCAGTGTTGAATGGCAATGAACACCCGCAAATTGGCATTAAACATTAACATGTTCTGATTCTCCCAATATTCGTGCCCTATTCACATTATACTGCTGGTTTTGTCATTTTCTAACTTGCGCATTCTCGTAGATGCCAAAAATCCTTTTCTATTTGCTTTAGTTTTATGTTACTAAACTTTCCTTATTGGCTAAGTTTCTCCTTATTAACCGCCTTGTGCCATGCGGCCGGTTTCTTTCGAACGCCGTTCCCATGACACCACGTCACAAATGACGTCATAATATTCCCGTCACCGTCACAATGGTCTGGGCGAGTTTAAAATATTTGTTCAGTCGGGTTTGTTCCTGTTGGTTTATGAATTATATAACTGTTTTCTCTATATAAATTTCACAGTGAAAATTATAAGATCTCATCGTTACCAGTGCAACTGGTCTGCAATATAATAACACTATATTAATGTTTATAACACTAAGAATTCCCTTTTTTGTTTATAGCTGTGAACAATAATGGTTAGTCGTTAAATCCTTTCAACTCAGAGTTACCTACGCGAAAATAGAGTTCGCTCTTAAATTGCTTATAACTAACGGTCATGTTACAATATCGATAAATAGTTGCGTTTGTAAAATTTCCGGGTTTCATTGTTATTCAACACCCGCAAATTTAGTTTAAACCCGACGGCATCCTTTTGTATACATTGGACGGTAGTGGTTAACAATAATGTGAAACAAACGTAACTATTACCTGGAGCATCTTGTGTGACGGCAAGGCTTGTCTGAAACAAGAAATAACATATTGTATCAATCGGATCATTTCCAATGAAACTATATCCATGTTGGTCATTCCTTATTTTCCCTGCAAAAAAATGACGAAACGGAACGTTTGGTTGGTTCCTAACGAAAGCTATTTTATACATATACATTGAATCCCAAACACAGATATCTTCGTCGAGACCTTTAGGTTGATAGGTGCCTCTAATGAGAGAATACCGAAACTATATCGCCACTTGCTTGATGGGGAATTCACAACAATCTGTCCATCTGTGTCTGATACATATGTAACTTGAAGTTGCATGAAATCATATTTAATTGTGAGTCCCGGTTATCTGATTTCAATAAAGGGAATGGGTTGAAAGAATTGTGTTGTGTAAGATGTCAGTAATAATTTCCTCACAGCACATTGCTTGTAGTGAGATTCTTAATACATTTGATATTGAGCAACATTTCTACATGAAAGATAGATACTTTTCTAAAACTGCCCCTAAATGTAGAATTATCGAGGAATTTATATCTAGTTGAAATAAAAAATGAACATTGTTTTCAAGTGTAATTTGAAACTAAGGAGGTGATCAATAACATTCAAAAGTAAAGATATAAGCAGAAATAAAACCAATCTAATTTAAACAAACCCTTAAAATCAACCACGTACGCTGTATTCACAATCCAAGCAGACATGTATCTGCATGGGTTTAAATCATGGAATCTATGATGATTATGTTATTTCTTTATATCATATACTTACGGAAAGCGCTATCCAGATAACGTGAGCAAGAAGCATCTCTCCACACCGACGAACCTTCTAATCTTCAACTCAATAACAAAACATAGTTGTTGAAATTACATTGAACTTCAGGTAACTGATATCCACCACATTCCCTGAAACCTGTCAATTGTACTAGAAAACATTAATGGATTGAATTTCGCAGTGGCATATCCAATTTATCCCGGGTTTAACGAGTCTCGATTCATAATAATAGTCACTATGTTGCATTGTCTGTTACTTGTCTAATCGTGTATTCCATGTACGTACAAATATATAATATACATTTTCCTTTCCCACGAAATTGCCATTATGATATATTGAATAGTCTACTGATGTATGAACATCTAATTCAAATTCTTATCAAAATCTCGGTGCTAGCCATCTGTTCATGTCTACAATACTTTATCATCAAAATTACTGTATTCATCTCAAGTTGCATTAACTATAAGTTGCAAATGATTTTCTGACAGCATAACTTTCAAGATATCATTGACATATTTCTGAACATTTGATAAATAGGAAGGAGAAGTGTTATTGTGATCGAAACAGGAAAATATATTTGATATATTTCGATTCACAATAGATGATAATGAAATGAATGATGTCATTTTCCGAAAACCAATTGTACTTAATAATTCAGTGAGAATCTGACGTAAAAGATCGATTCTTATTATCATGCATTCCAACTTTGGTAAAAACGGGTACTGAGTTTGAAATTTGATAACACAAATGCAGATAGAATTCTGAAAATATATGCCCCTATCATGATAATGTAAACTTATGAACTACTCTCCAAATTGTGTATAAGTTACAAAAGAGAACTTGATAAACGTTTTTTAATCTTAATATATAAAAAAAGAATCATATGTGTGCAATTAAGGACATAAAACAACTTTGAGGAAATTTATTAGAAATATTACTTCAAATAAACATCAGATGTCGACAATTGAAATATGGTGCACTTGCTTTGGGGATCTTCTCTTATAGTCCGTCAACCTAACTTTTGGAACACGGTTTTTTGAAAGTTACATCTATACAACACAATTCATGAAACTTCAATAGGCTTACCCCATAATTATATAGAGCGACCTAATATGGTGTTGAATTTCTTAATTTCATCTCAGCTTTTAAAGATGTTACTTAAGAAACTATCATTTGGGTTTTCTAACAACAGTGACATTTTCGCAGGGGAGTACTGGCAAGTACTGGAATAGCTAACAACAATGTCACAATGTGTGTCAACCTGTTATTTACTGAAAATGCACGTGCACTTCAAGGGGAGCGAGTGTGACGTCACATGTAGTTTTTAGTCGGGAATATGCTTTGCAAAGACGCACGGGAGATAATAAAGAAATGCATTTTTCAAGAAAGAAACCATTATTTTCTCTTCACTGCTATACTAAACGTACTCTAAATGCCACCAATATTTCCAAAACAACACTTCATCGTATCATCTCCCTTGACAGGGAAAAGACTGCAGAGGAGTCAGACACTGAAATCCCACAGGGGTCGGGGACCATCTCAAAACGTCCTAAGAAAGGTAAAATAGATAGTTTCGATAGGAGAGTTGTGAGGGATGTAATTCGGCGCTTGCATAAGTCAAATGAGTCAGTTTCTTCCCGGAAGTTAAAAAAGATACTGAAGGACGATCATGATATCCATATTTCTAAATATACCTTATGCAAGTTATTGCTTAAATATGGATACAGATTCAAAAGGTTGAGCAATCAAAAATTGACCCTATGTGAGAGAGGCGACATCATAGCAATGAGAGCTCGATATCTAAAGAAGATACGTAAGAAGAGAGAGGAAGAGCATGACATTGTGTATCTTGACGAGACGTGGGTTAATGCTAACCATACCTCATCTTACCAATGGCAGCACCCAGAAGCAGGGAACAACAGAAAAATACCTCTTGGAAAAGGGGAAAGACTTATAATCCTTCATGCAGGCTCTCAAGAGGGTTTTCTTCCTGGGTGTGATCTTGTTTTTAGGGCAAAATCCAAGGATGGAAGAGATTACCACACTGAAATGAATTCAACAGTATTTACAGAGTATGTTACAGAGCAACTGATTCCGGCATTAAGTGATAACTCTGTGATTGTGATGGACAATGCACCTTATCACAGTTGCATTGACCCCCTGGATAAGTGTCCAACTACAGCTTCAAGAAAGGGTGATATGATAGCTTGGCTTGACAAACATGGCATTGATCATCCGCAAAAAACAACTAAGGCAGAGTTGTACAAAATAATTTTTAGCAAAAAGCCAGCTCCAATTTATAAAATTGACAATTTGCTGAAACGGTATGGCCATGAAGTTATACGCCTCCCGCCTTATCACTGTGATCTAAATCCAATAGAACTTGTATGGGGTCACCTTAAAAGTAAGTTGCACAGAAGAACAAATCCTTCAAATTGACAGACGTCAAACGTATAGTCATTGAGGAAATTTGTAATGTTCCAGTAAATTTGTGGAAGAATTGTGTAGATCACGTCGTGAAAGTGGAAGAACAGTATTGGCAGAAGGATGGTTTACAAACAAGGACTGTTAGACCTATGATCATAGATTTGAACTCTGAATCTGACACAGACATTGAAGTTGGCGCTTCCAGTATATCCGCTTCTGAAAATGAACATTAAACGTAAGTTTATCTTTTTTTCTGAAATGAGGTAAGATAATTCGATGAATCACTGATGTTTACCTTTCAAAACTAATGAGTAGTGAAAATCTGTACAAAATTGAGATACGTTTCTTGAAACGACCCCTTCTTGCCGTGTCCTTTCAAAATCACAATGCTCACGTGCGACACACATTGTGACATTGTTGTTAGCTATTCCAGTACTTGCCAGTACTCCCCTGCGAAAATGTCACTGTTGTTAGAAAACCCAAATGATAGTTTCCTAAGTAACATCTTTAAAAGCTGAGATGAAATTAAGAAATTCAACACCATATTAGGTCGCTCTATATAATTATGGGGTAAGCCTATTGAAGTTTCATGAATTGTGTTGTATAGATGTAACTTGCAAAAAACCGTGTTCCAAAAGTTAGGTTGACGGACTATAACTGTCAACAACCGAAAAAGTAGAAAGTTATATATGTTACAGTTATTATGTTAAGTCAGTCATTTAGTCAAATGCCTAACAACAACCTTACAACAATCATTATTCGCGTTCTAAAATGAAGGTTTATGTAATTAATTTAAACCAATGCTCCGAAGATCCATGACCTGTCGTTGAAGTAGTTTCATAGTTGGTTCAAATCTTACACAAACAGGCCTTTTTGCCTTTTTAATGGTGTCTTTAAAAGTGTGACTAGGACAATTCTTTCACACCACCAAAACTGTTTTCAATAGAAGGATGCAAATTTAAATATTTCAGTGAGAAAGTTACTCGCGAATTCATATGCTCCTCAGTGAGGAGGCAAGTCAGCATTCGATCTTCATGGCAGGTTTATGACGATATCGCCATTTCTTTCAATATGGAACTTATCATTCACATGTACATGTTATGAGCATGTAGTTAGCACATGTCATCTGAAAGAGAAGACTAATAAAGATGCAATTTCGAGGTGAGGTGGGGTGTGGTGATATGGGGTAAAACGCCCCTCTCATGGGTATTTCACTTATATAATTAATAACAAAACCAACTATATGACATTTTCCTGTAACAACTGAAAAACAACAGAATTTAAGATGCGGCTAAGTCAATAACACACGCTTTATGTACACGGGACGAATTACATGTACGTATGAATAATAGAAGGGACCATTTTCCTGTTTCGATCACAAACACCCTTTTCCTTCCTATTGTCACTGTACGCCATGAACCGATAAGCTTTAAAATGACATTTTTCTGCATCAGTTTGTACTGCTCAATCTTATGACACCATTGATAGATGTTGCTAATGTGACCCCTACACTGATTTATTGAGGGAGGTCTTTACACCTTTGTTTATTGAGGGCTATAACATAAACCTTTACGTTCGCAGACAAAGTCCGTATTGACGAAACAATTCACATTGACACTTTGCCAAGTTCTCATCGTCAGTATCATCTGTTGTGTTTCATTTGATGTTGAAATCTAGTCAACATTATCGTGTAAACATCGGTTTAGAAATAAATCAGATATTTGTTTACTTAGTCACATGTCTCTAATTAACTTGGTTTGATTATCACACACAATAATTCAATTTGTTTCCTAGTTCATACAATGTTTATTTCTTGTTTATTCTTGTGGATAATGATACACACCAATATCCTTTCCTGGGCATTAAAACCTGACAATACTGTTAAAATTCATGGAATCCAACATGCACATAAAACAAAACATTCCTTCGCCGAACTGCATTTGAATGTTGTCATAATTCGAAATATTTGACATGTTTCTCATTGCCAGTGGAATGACTCTCTTTAACTCTCACTCTTTTGTTTCCACAAGGGACGGCTCATTGAAGCAATGCTTAATGGTGTAACAAGATCCGCTACAATCACAAAACAAATATCTAGAATCGATGCTGCCTGAAGCCAATACGCTTTGTATCATTATATGGAGAGCTCAACAGCGATATCACGTTTTTGCAATAAGCTTATAACCCATTGTCTAATGTTGCTTGGACTAAAGGAATGCATTACATGCACGAACGGGTATTATTTGGGATCAGTCTAAACTTAATCACCGCTCATGTTTCTGTTTGCCGTGATAAACACTGAAGGTAGAGGAAGATAGACTTATGACAAAATTAATCCCCATGTTCTATTAGCCGGCATGAACAAACTGATGCCTTTGTTGGAGCTTATCTGGGCGAGCGACAGCCAGTGTCTTGCCCGTTAACAGTTGATCTGCTGTCAGCTCCCATCACTTCAAGTAAAGCTGTAAGATTAAGCCACCGTCCGCTGTTGATAGCTCTTCCCAAGTTCAGAGTAACAAACGTTATTGTTATTGTTGTCGGGAGATTATGTGTATCAGGGGTATTATCGGGATCACTTCATAAACCTGCGTGTTGGAGTTACGTTGACGTGTTTACTTTATAGAGTTCGAAAACATTTCATGGCTTTTATGATTATGTAATCACACAGATAAGTGACCGCCAGAATTTCAGTATGTACAAGTTTATGAGTTCGTGCAATACTTTAGAAATTGATAACTTAACTTTTTTTAACCGAGGTTGTCAGGTTGTTGGTAACTGACTTCTGCTACCGAACTTTTTGATAAAATCGCATTATTTAGAAAATAATGCGGTTACAATTATACAAATCTGAAAATGCATCTTAAACTTATGTATTTAGTTTTGAAATTGTGTTATAAAATTGGTCTCAAATACAACATGACCGTATGCTATAGACAGTGATGACATAACAATAACAACATGGATCAGTTTAATTTAAAATGTTTAAAAAAAAAGTTCGATCTGTGTTTTGTATTTCAGTGTCTGCTGTAACAATTACAGCCATATCCGTCGTATCTTTAAGCTTTACCTCATTAAAATGAGCATTGTTCAATTTGCATGCAAACACCGCTAACGAATTATGATTAGCTTCATTCATCGAATTCAATATGTATACACTCATTGACCGTTCTTCCAAGGGGTTCGGGGGGAAATAGATATATTGTAACATGCCTTTGTGCATAAAATAATGACGTGTTGCACTGCTCTTTTTTAAAATCAATACACAACACCTCAGCACAAAACACAGTAGTGACAGCCGGCAATTGTATAGCGAGTTCCGGTGAGAGGATGGCCCCACTGCTTGATGACTCGACTGTGCCCGGGGGTGTGTGTGAGGGGACGGGCTGATTGTATATGTAGAGTCGTGTCAGCTGTCCCTCTCTATGAACAATCTACTGCCTCCAGCACCTATATACTCACTAATTGCTGCTATCTAGACCCATCCTTCCTGCTTCCAAACACTTCCAGTTCCCGATAAGGAGACACATGTGGTTGACTGAAAGTTGAACAGGTTGAAGAGGCAGTAAAATCGTTGTCCACATGCAGACGTTGTCGGTGAACTCGTTAACATAAGAACCCAGTCGTGTTCGACTGCAGTAACATAAGTACATACTCTGGTTGACATGTTGCATTTGATAGTTGGTATTTCGGTCCATTAGACGGTCAATTTTGCACATCTCTGTGTTATTAGTTTGCATCCGGTGATTCAATAATTTAATAAGTTGATTTTTATCACATTTATAAATATATATATACATGTAAATATATAATTTAAGGTGCTTATAACGTACGAATAACACTAACACTCTGCCAATTATTCCTCAAAATGATTGTTCCATACTCGTAAATGTTCTTTAATCCGAAACATCTGAGATTTAATCTGCTCCTTACTACATTCAGCAATCCCTTTTATTAGTTTTTCATAAATGAATCTTCATCATAATCAGCATTTGCTTTAGGGTGTGAATATGCCTCTAATACATCAGTAACAAACCACGAATAAAAATGGGGGCTACAACAAGATTAGAACAAGCAATTCAATTACTTGTAGATGAAGATATCTCATGTCCTTCTTTGCTTTCCTTGAGCAGACCAATAGTACTTCTGTAAAAGCCAAAAGCTACAGACAACAATCGTCAGGAGGAGCGTACAGAAATGCCCAATGTGCTTCTTCCCTCAAATTATCATAATTGTTAGTTTGCCTACAGGGAGGCGAGATGGTTATTGTATGCAATACAGCCGAGACTGTCCAACTGACCATTAGCAGAATCTTACCTTGTGCATAGTTTGACATACAATAACTTTGTAGTAGGGGCAGTGAAACGACTCTTCCATGAAATGATGCATTTTTATATGAAAGTGTTATTTTAATACTTTCATGCATTCTATATTCATCGTCTCTGGCACGATGAAATGTCGTTGTTCTCTTTCTTATTGGAAAAGTCTATATGTGACATATAGAGCAAAGTGAAAATAAGACCGTTCGATGCCTTCTGAGGGTGTTAAAAAATATATCGTAACAATAGTTGCAATTTATAGGAAAATACAGAAAAAACAGAACGGGTGATACTTATATTTCAGATCGAGGTTTTGTATGCAATGTGCTACATTTCAACAGCAGCTTTGGCTTCAATATGAATGGATCGATATACCGCGTCCTATTAGAAACGAAAAAAGGTATTAAATTAAACAGAATTTTAAGAAATACAAAAAATATTCCTTTATCGTCAGCTCCATCGTCTATGCAATTATTGTCTGTGACTAAATGGAATATAAGGAAGCGAGAAAATCTTGTTTTCCCCGCAACAATATTTAACTTGTAATGACAAACTCCCATTTGAATAAGTGAATGGTATTCGAAGAGTTCCTGTGATTACAGTAGTGAACAAAGCGTCATCAATATTACCAGATTTTGCCAATCAGAGCATCTATTCGTGTAATTACTGCATTGAAAACTACAGTGCTAACCATGCATGTACACGGCTAACCTCTCCCTGACCACACGTTATAATGTATTGATGCTCGCTCACAGCAGTTCCTCTCTTCATGCTATTGTTAGAGCGCCCGTTATCAGGACCAATATTTCATACATGGCAGGTAAATTGCCTGATACAGGACGTGGTTCTGTGTACTTTGCTGACAATGCAGAATGAGACTTTGCGTGTGGCATTGTGGCAATCTTAATATAGTGGAATGGTGACAATTAAACCTCCTGACCTTTCGGCTTGTTGGGGAATATACACATAATACATGGCACCAGCTGGATGGATTCGCTTGTTGGAGATGGAGATATTCCGTGTTTATTTCACAACGATATCTATCAGGACAAGCACTTGTTCGTTTTACACTATGCTGGACAATCATTGCGGCGGATTTATTCATGAAAATAGAAAATAGGGCGATAGGGTTTTGGCTTCAGAATGCGTTTGATTTAGCTTGGAAGTAATTGATATCTTTCGTGTTTAGATTTATTACTCCGTAACGGTACTGTGAAATTGAAATTGAACAACTTGCATGTAAGAGTTCTTTCCTATTTAAGCGACGTTAACAACAACTAAACCAAAATCGGCATCAAGCTTTTAAGCCCAAAATGGTATAAGGATTTAGACACTCTTAGCTTGAGTTAAATCGCTAAACATTGGTCCTCTTATTCCCAAGTAGAATCAATTTTGTGAACTGCATTGTTTCAGAAAAATAGCAGCATCTGGTTGATGATGGTGAGATGGTAACTCATTCTCCATTGTCCCATCTGTCAGGCCTTGACAAAGACATTTAGCCATGTGAGCAGTTCCCTTAAGGCGAATCAATTCATCTCATTGACCATGAAACACATTTGTAAACGCAACTATTTGTATTCATTATTCCCAAAGAAAAAATACGTTGTACTTCATACGGCGCTGTAACGCATTAAAGCCGTAATTAATATTCGAATTTAGTTTATTCAGAACACAATTTGGAAGAAATATTTTTGATATCATTCCAGATCTTCAAATAAATACCTTTTCAATTAAATCCAATCGATTCAACCCAAGAATTTTGCGAATTGCCAGGTAATGTATTTATAAGAACCCTCTACGATGCTCAGCGGAGTTTGTGACTGATGCCATTAGAAATGGATACATCTTTATACGCTCTGTCTCTCGTGTTGAAGAATGCCTCCTTGTAAGACCCCCAATCGCTGCTTACAACGGCATAACGTCTTCCTTAAGAGACAGACATTAAGATATTGATTTTCAAACAAATAGGTTATCAATGGCATCAAGGTTCAAACATAACGCGTCGATAATCGTAAGCAGTTTATTGTCGTACACTTAAAAGATGGCTGTATTTCAAAGTTTCCACAGCAATATGTGAATGATTATTATCTGATATAGCCTGGAATCGATCTACATGAAAATGCTCTTCCGCACGCCATCACGCCGAGTGATTAGAGGTTCATACCAAGCCACCGGAGGAATCCGCTATCCGGGGACGGCAGCGGAACATCTATAAAAATGTTAAAAGCCGTCATGTCTGTTATAACTCATACTAGCGATATAAGAAATAATACATTATGCTGTGCGCTCAGCGAAAGTTAATTTGATATTCAGTCAATTTGATATTCAGTCATACTGTCCTACACTTATGGGAACTGTATATTTCTTTGGGGAATGCACTTTAATTACATCTGTCGGCTGAAATAGGCCTTGTATCTGAGTGAAAATCACTAGAGATTGCTCAGTGTTAGAACGGGGACCAGATGAACTGCAGATTTACATTTCCCATTATTGGGCAAGAGTGATGCGCCCATCTTGCAGCCTTGACACTTAGTGGTATGCACTGTTGACCTGGCATTAACAAGGCCCTAGTTGCATACGTAATTGAAATGTAGTTGAATTACCTTCAGAAATATTTAGCAGGCGTATTTCAGGAGATTGCTTTTCTCTAATTATGTGGAATCAGGAGACATCAGTCTCGCCAAATAAACGAAATAGGATAATCATTGTACATGTATATACAGTAAAAAAGAATTTCAAGGAGGTACTGCTGTTGTTAAAAATATTAGAACAAAACAATGTACCTTTTGTCCTTTTCATATTTTTACCATCAATCACATGTCTTTCTCTCACGCTCCTCGCTTTAGCTCTATCTATCCTTATTTTAATTTTATATGCGATCTTTTTACGTGTACAAGTAAATACTCTCTGTCGACATGAAGCATGAAGTAAAAATATACTAACTATCATGATATTAATGAATTATTTTGACTATTGTCTAAACGCTACTGAAGTCGACTTTTCTACTGAATTCGACTGCATAAATTGAAAACAGTTCAAAAGCCTTGGAGCTCTAAACCCCTCCAGGACCTTCTCAAGCTAACCAGGTGTTCGTCAGAGATAAATGCAGACTGTCACTGTAAACTTGTAGGCAGGATCAGTTACAAGACCGCTAACAAGACTCCCGTCTTGGGCAGACTGATAAAAGATTAACCATGTTTCAAAGACAAAGACGAATGGACGAGACACACAACAATGACGGTCATTCCCTCGGGTAATTAATTAGTGAGTGCCTACAATCAATAACATTCCGGAAGAGAGACATGTACACAAGAACTCTTCTAATCGCTTGTACTTATCTAAACTATTCCTCCTCTTTACACTTCACCCACTCGTTTAATCAAGACATCACTTGAACGTTTTAAAATACTCTGTCACAGGGTCATGTGAATCTCTCAACAAGTCAAATACCACGACACGTAATTGTAGTAATCAAATAAATCCTTCGTGTACTGGACCCTGCACCTTAATTTACCAACAACAAGAGGCTACATCTAAACGAACGTATATTGTATTCTTTCCCTTCATCCAGTACTCACTTATGCATCGATCGCTGACTATAGTAGAGCAGCAGCAACAGCTCGAGCGGTGAGCGGCTGAGGAAGGAAGCATTGTAGCGCTGCTGGGTACGCAGCTTGGGAGCGAGGGAGAGAGAGTGAGGGAGGGAGGAGACAGTCACTCGTCATGCGCCGCTACAGTCGGGCCAGGTGGGCCTGGAGACTCGGACTTACCATTGGGAAAACTCTCATACTTTGTGTCTTTCTAGCTATTGGATTTACACCTGTGTTCACAGCTGAAAGTATAACAATTGGTTACATGACAGGATCTAAAGCTCTTGTAAATGCGAGTAAACTGTATAATAAACCCGGTCAGTACATTTCTGGAGCTTTAACTTACGCCATCGACTGTGTAAATAATGATACCACGGTCCTGCCTAATCACACTTTGGAGTTTACAATAGCAGAGACGTACGGCAGAGAGCTGCAGAGTATTAAGGAGACAGTTCTACTTCTTAATAATGTGTCTGTGTATCTAGGACCCCAGGAGACATGCAAACACGAGGGTCGGATAGCAGCAGCGTTTAATCGTCCTATGATCTCCTATGTAAGTACCGTCCAACTCTTACGAGTGTCACTGTCGTTCAAATAATGTCACATAATGGTCACGAACCACCATCTGGCAGCCGAAAGGTCTGAACTGCGTCGAAATAGAAGTGTAAATGTCAATAACTCTAGATAATTTGAAAGGCATGACGAGTGGGAAAGTTCAGGCAAATTAAGCACAGTATACCAAGCCCTCAATTCTGGTAATTAAATAGTAACAGCAGGAACAGAAACTAAACATGGATGCAGAATATTGTCGATTCTAAACCAACGTATACCAAATGAGTTAAAAGGGCCATCTATTTATAACACTTAATGCAATTTTAGACAATCAAACTGAATTAGATATCCAAGAAGATTAAAAGGTGATTTCCAGTTGAAATAGGGGCGCGAAATCGACAAAATGCCAGATGTGATCTTCTTAAATTCCTCTCCCTTTATCTGTTAATATTCATGACAAGCTGTGCCCGCTACCTCTATTGATGTCCTTGACAGTGTGAAAACCCATTGCCTTCGACTGAAAAAGCGAATCTTCCAATATCGTCTACCTCTTAAATCGGTTGAGAATTGATAAAATTCATTTTCAACTCACTGTTTCAAATGATTTTCAATTTGAATAACTTAAGAAAGTTCATTGCCATGTTTTTGTTAACCTTTTTCTCAAAATATCTTTATGACCCAAAGTTTACAATTTTTGCTTTTTAAACAGTAATGAATTTCGTATGTCTATTTTCACAATATCCGGTGAAAATAAAATAAATACAATGTACCTTACCGAGTGTTTTTTTATGATATTTTTTTATTTTAAATGATGAAGTGCAGGAATGTGAAAAAACAATGTACTCAAATCAAATGTTAATAAAACTTTTTTTGTGGTAGGTAATTTCTTATTCCAATATTTCAAAGGAAACGAAAGTTTTTTAAAGCGATCAATCGTACTTGATAAATTATTCCTCAGAATGTCCCTCTGGACACCCGTGTCTTTACATAATCATTCAACGTTTGGTTAATTGCAACATAGATTGATTGTTCTATTGTTTGAGTGCGTGAATAAGACGAAGAAAGACAATATAATTACATTCATGCATTATAAAATTAAAACGTTAGATGAATCGTTGGCCATGGATTTCAAAGATACATTAACATTGAAAATATACTCAAGTAACCAAAAATCACTTATTATTATTTATAAAATAAATAAGGGCGTCATGCAAATACGCTCCTACTTTCTAATTATAAATTACAAGACATAGACTAACCAAATAATAATGAGATGATGAGACGCTTTGTTTAAAAAACACTATTTTTTTCGAGGACATCTTATATTCATTTAAGCAGATCCTCTGAATATTTCATGTGGACATTTGAATCATCGCCATACATGTCAGTCGAAGGTCGCACCAGTAACAGCCAACTGACATGAATAATTTGACATATTGAACATAGTATATCAAAATGAAGAATAACGATTAGCACCAAGATAACGTGAGGTTTGTCCTTGAGATATAACAGATGAAAACACGAATCTATGCTTTATTACTTGAAGAACGTATAAACAGATTGATTTCAGAAGACTTCGTTGTAATGTGCAATTTGAGTGCCTCAACTGAAAGTCATGAGGTTTGGCGCAGCATATAGATTGTCAAGTTCATCAAAGAGAGGAATACAATCCAATAGTTCGACCCTCTCACATCGCAATATGCAATATAAAATCTGCGACGCAACTGTTCATATATCAGGGATTGCTCATCTACAATATGCTGTGACGCAACTGTTCATCTAGTAACGATTGCTATATCTAATGAATGCATTGAAAGTACATCATCATTAAAGGTCATCAACAAGTCATATGGTAGCCGGATTCCTGATCGGTCCGCTGATTTGGCCCCAATTAGTGACGGGATCAGGTCCCCTGGGAATATATGGAGATGGGTTGTTGCGAGTCAGTTTGATGATTTTGGAGGTCGGGAACAACCATGCCATTTAATTATTGTGTAAGCTTTCTGATGGTTATACAATATACTGTTGGTCAGTGATGCCTTTATATCAATATGCCGGCAATTTTAAATGGAACTATCTGAGGTATGGATTATCAGAAGTTCCCTCATCATACAATTATATTTTTATAAAAGGAACGCCTAGAGACACTTCTTTAAGAATATATGCCTTTATATCAATATGCCGGCAATCTTAAATGGAACTATCTGAGGTATAGATTATTAGAAGTTCCCTCATCATACAATTCTATTTTTATAAAATGAACGCCTAGAAACACTTCTTTAAGAACATAATACACATAAATGTTCATATTGTTATATTCATGTTAACAACCTTTTTAAACTCCAACTTTTTTACTTTCAAAGCTAATTGTTACTTCTCGTAAAAAAGAAACTTAATATTGTTCAATATACCTAGTTAGCTATTTTCCTATGCTTCGAATATAATTAATAAGTATGTATATTGAAATCAACCGACTGCCATTCATACGCATTTAGTCTTTCATTCCAATTATTAATCTAATAATTTATTTCCAGACAGTTACATCTGTTTTGGCTCACGAGTGATACCAAGGCAATATGACTAGATGATATCTCTTATTTGCACTCAAGCACAGACCCCCAGACACTGCTACTTTTCTTCCCAGCGCATGACCCTATGTTAATTGTGTATTCTTAAAAGAGGGTAACTCTATAGTCGATTCTTTCTGATGACCATAGCAATCCTTTTTCGTGAATTGGATAATGTTGCACCATTGATCGCACAGTAGTACCGTGAACAGAGCACAACAGTGGTATTGTACAAAATGTGATTAACTGCTAGAATGATATGTCTGGGACCTGGTTTATTCTCATGTAATACTAAATCAAGGCTAACATTAGAAGTATATTTCGCACTTACTGTCAACATTCGATATTTCTGGATACTGAAATGAAAATGATTTGTCGAAATAGCAGTTTGTTCTCATTTCTTTATAAGGCTCTCGGAACGTGATCATGAAATATGTATTAAAGTATTTCACATTATCAAACATTGATAACACTTCGATTGTCAAATTAAGAATAAAGACAATTACGACGACAATGCTTTTGATATCAAAGTTGAAAAAACACATACTATCTTCGGGGCAAAATCGCACAGAAAACATTGCATTAAGCAGTGTATAAAATCGTTTTGAACCCTAGCCTGTTCTAAAAATTAATTGGTCAATTGTTTAGGGGAAAATAAAGAAAAAGAATTGAGATGGTACCAGTCCTGACCAAAAAGTAGACATTCAAGGACTGGCGGACGGACCATATTTTAAACACTGCATTAAGTCGATCTTGCTTTTAAAGCTTCGGTGATGTCAGCATACTTTTGTTATAGAACGAAATGTAGTGACTTGTGTCAATTATGAAGACTTTAGCTGTACAATGTTGTACTTAAGTTTTATCATACCCCTTACGCTCAAACTTAGACTGTTCTGTAAGAATGTATCCATTGACCTAAACACAGATTCCAAATTACACATAAAGTAGCACGGAAACATAGGGAAACTGGTTCCCTGACCAAACACAAGTAACGTTGCTAAACGATTCATGTCCGTGCTTCCTTCGACTGACTGACTGATTGGTGATTCACAGAATATGTCAATAACGGTTCCCTTGATAAATATGCTTCCACATGCAATGGCTAAGTACAGGAAAGATCGCCGTGCCTGTTTCGTGCAGCTAATTATTGCCTAATGGACAAAACGTTAGTTCAATCATAGTATTGGTAAATGCGTTGTTCTTTTAAGGAATATGCAACAGCATATTAGGTTATTTGTTAATCGAAATGGACACTGTGCACACATATTGAATTTAAAGAAGTTGAAACTTCAGTAAAACAGCGCATGAAAAATGGCTTCACGTAGGTCTTCTTTGTATACAAAGGTAAAAACCCATAAACAGCTTCATTCATATAAATGGTTTTAAAAATCCATAGTGTCGAATATATATGTTTATAATCTTAGATTTGTCGTTTATTCTAAATTCTGATACATGAATGTCTTATCTTCTTCATGGCCATGTAGTTACTGCATGATGAATATAAATACGTGATCATGTCATGTGTCTTAGCAATTTTCAAAATCAACTGCATTTAGGTAAAATGGACAGGTTGCAAAATAAGATAAACATTGTCAGAAAATATTGCTATAAATTCTGTAAGTGAATTCAATATGAATTTCAAATTATAAGAGTTTTACAATTCGTTAAGTCACTTTTGATATTTTCATGGAATCATTTAACGTTATATTGAAACTTTTATGAAATAAAAACTGGAGATGTCAATTTTTCGAATGCAAGTGGACATGAAGTTGTTCCCTACCTTAAAATAAGACGTTATAAAGTTTGTGATTGGCAATGTAACTTTATTAAAGATCAATTTGTGATTGGTAATGAAATTCATTAAGGTTGAATTGCAAAATTAGATTTTGAGATACATTTTCATTCAATTTGACATGTTATTTATTGGCAATGCTTTTCAATAATATTGCGTGTTTTTGATAAAAGTTGTGACTATATCTCTACGCCATGTTAGTGGACTCAGGGGAGAGATCGCGATATGTCATTCTTTGAACATGGTTCAGACCGATTAGTCAAAGTAGGCTTACCCATTATCAGAATACCCAGTAGAGTCCTTCGTGTGTTGAAAATAGAAAACAATGATCTAACCAAGCTGACAACACATTTTCTGCATTATTAAGATGGCATTTTCCATAGTAAATGCAGATAAAGAATGTCCCAAGACTCGGGCCAGCGGGACAGACTCCACAAGTGTCCAATTTGGCGCTCTCTATTCTTGACACTGACCAATCGATAACAACTTATAGGATGTAGTGTTATAAACTTGTTGGTATATTTCAACTTTTTGATCTCAAATCTACTTAAGATTATTTGTACTGAATTCTACTTCGTCCTTTATTAACGAGTTTTTTCCTTAACCAAAAGACAATGCATCTTTTTATGTTTACAATGGCATGATTTTGAAATGAATGAACGAAATTGTCTTTGCGATTATCTTTTTATTTGCAATTCTTTCAGCAACGAGTATTAATGGAACTGACGCACATAAATATTTCGGATAAACTAATTATGAATGGTAATCTCAAATCTCGCGTTATCATTCTTTATCACTAAAAGTTGACTTGAAATTTAAAGAAAATTCAATTCCAAAAGAAAACTCTGCCCACGTTATTGCCGGTTCCCTCATGTGATTTCACTGTCAAAAAGTAGTTCATAGGAAAGTTTTTGAATTATCAATTTGTAAACTAAACTGTGAATATCTAGTCTTATTAAAACACTTTAAAACAAGTAGTTGTGAAAACTGTATATTATGTTGGTTTCACTGCGCAATTCGTCATTGTTAGAATAATTCATACATGACCTTGTTTCGTCCAATCAGCATGCAGAATTGTGTAAACGCCATGTTGCGACGGGTATTGTGTACAATCCTGTTACATGGACTTTATTAAAATCCATTCAAAAGGAAGCATTTTGTATTTCGAAATTCAGTGTCTGCTTTTGCAAATTTGTACTTCGCACATTGATCCATATTTTGAAACAAAGATTACCATAGCCATATGAAAACAACTTTTTGTGAGTTTTAAATTATCTATCAAAACGGTTTATTGTCGTATTTTCGGCTTTGTCTTTTCGACAACCAATAATTCAAAGACAGAAAATAATGCCTATCTGATCTATTTATTACTATTAACACTCTTAATAGACAGCGAATTTATCAATATAGGAAACTGTCAGCCTCGATAATTATAGCCATCAATAACTGGTTAATACAAAATATGTATTAATCCTTTATGGAATCAGAAGACGTGGACTGTAAAATGTGTACAGGTGTACCCTTAAGTCTTAACTTAACCATACAATCATATACAAATTGTATAAAGATCTATACCGGAACGTCTGTAAATATAGAAGTTTGATATCCATAAAATCTTGTACTTTATTACCTGACAACTTTTAGAATGCCACTCACACACTTTAAGGTCTTGAAAGATATAATGTAAAATTGTCTTGCTTTGTCTTTTTAGTATGTGAATAATCCAGCATTAAATGGATCACGTGTACGTGCACTTCTTTTGCTTGAATAGAGCTCATCAATCACTTTGTCTTGTTACCGTTTTTTGTAAGCTTTGAAAACAGTTATACTAGCTAGAGTTCGCTAAAGCCAAGACACAATTGTGCTTAAATTATACAGCTCTTCAATTCAGTTGTTTTTCAGTTGTTATTTAGAGTTATTTATAGTCATATACATATGCTGTTTATGCTTAATGTCTTCTTAACAGTACGAAGTATAGAACAATCTTTATCATTCATGATGTGTTTGTTATTTAGATAGGTTGCCCCAGTAGTCGTGTAAGCTTTGGAAGTTATATTGGATACAATGCTGATGGGCCACGTGGTATGAAGTGGGTTTCTAAATAAGACGGTGTAGCCAACTGAGGACAAATAACCACGGTAATGAGACTCCTCACAGAATGGGTCTCTCTTCAAAATGGTCTCTTTGACATTTCTTGTAGACGTTATTCCAGCTGCTGTCATATGACTGTCTCAGCATGTTATTCCAGCTGTTGTCATATGATTGTCTCAGCACGTTTTTCCAGCTGTTGTCATATGATTGTCTAAGCACGTTATTCCAGCTGATGTCATATGACTGTCTCAGCATGTTATTCCAGCTGTTGTCATATGTTTGTCTCAGCACTAAATGCTGAATTTTTTTAGTATGATTTTTGGAAAACTATGAAATCAACAAACACATTTGCAATATCATCGTTTTGGTATCCAAGCTATAATGATACTTGATAAATAAATAGAGTCAATGGCTCTGTAGCTTATCAGGCTTAATACTTCAGGCGTCTCTACAAAACATTTCAGCCTTCTATGCCTTGTTCTTCTGGGGAAGAAAATGAGAAGAGTGTGGCACCTTATCATTAGTTTTAATCCTCACTTGTCAAGTA
This sequence comes from Steromphala cineraria, assembly GCA_916613615.1. NCBI lineage: Eukaryota > Metazoa > Mollusca > Gastropoda > Trochida > Trochidae > Steromphala > Steromphala cineraria. Next base: position 74,220,003 of record OU744721.1, read on the forward strand.
GTAGTACACACAGTTCTAGACCTTATGCTTCTGGAGATGAAGTTAAAATAGGTTTTAAGGGCGTGGCCCCTGTGGTCCTTGTTAGGGGCCACAGGGCCACCAACAGCTATACATTGTACTCCTCACTATTCAAGGAGTCTGTTTCTAGACCTAAGGCTTCTGGTGAAGAAGTAAAAAATGTACAAGTTTACGGACGCCGGACACTATGTTATGTCATAAGCCAATCAGGATAGATGAGCTAAAGTATTGACACATGTCCGATTGATACGTTATAAAAGCTTAAGCTAACATTTTTGTCCTATAACTGGCCGTTAGTGCTGAAAATCGACTTTTGTTGCAATGGAATGTTTCTTCAGGTCTAAATGTTAATGAGAGAATTCTTGCACTGAGTTGTAATGATTAAACCAAAGCGGTAACTTGACAACAGTTGATGCTTCTTGGAATCTAGAAGGCATTAGAAAGTTGATCACACTGCGTAGATTATTGTTATTTATAAGCATAAGAACTGATTATGAAACACTCAAGAACGAAAAGAAAACGTTGTTCGAACAGTGAAAAGGGAGCCGTTAGGTTCAACTAAGTTCGTATTCAATCGACAAAGTGTTCAACCATGATGAATTCTTGAAATAAGGTTTTTCGCTTGAAGGATTTTACGGGCAGAGGTACTAGCACGTCCATCTTTAGCTTGATATTAACAATCAAGACGGACATTCTTGAGTGTTCAGAGATTGCTTATATGATGACAGTGTCTTAAATGAATGTATGTATTGTTTATACATTCCTTACAGAATAACAAAAAAGGCTTACAATTATCATTAGACATAGTCTCATCATAAATGATGTAAATGACGCTTGATTTATAACCCTAGTAAAAGTGCAATAGTTATTTCAGGTAAAATCCACTCATTGCAAATTTCAGTATCTCCTTGGTGATATGCCAATTCCCCAATCTGAATCAACTATATATGGAGGGGTCCTTCTAACTGAAGATTTATCTACAAAATTGTGAAAAAGAACTATACATAATTATGAAGAACATCTATGGAAAATGAAAACCTCTTTTAACACAAACATGAGTCTTTATGGACGCGTTCACACCAAACATAATTCTCATATTCTTTGGCATCTAACTTATTTACATCAAAAGCATAAATCTGTTTACAATAATGCATTAAAATCTCATCACGAGGAAAAATATCTAAGGAATGCAATTTATGCAACTACCACACTAGCGATTATGATTTTCATATACTGCTACATTGTGAACACCTAAACCCTAAACGAAATGCATTTTCTGTCTTTATGATAGAACTTCTTGAGGTTGATGTTTATATTGCTTTTGAACTTGAAATTGATATGCTTGCTTTTTTGTTTGGTGGTGGAACTGAGTTTAATAAATATATTGACCAAAGTACTTAGAAATGTATTATTCTACAATTATCATTGTATGTACATGATGTAAATCATCATTTACTACAATGGTACTTTCAATAACTATATGTACGTATCTATTGGCCCTGTATAACTCAAGAATGTATTTGCACTGTTTGTATGTTCATATATCATTTCCTAATTGGTGTATATGTATATATCATGGTATCATTGTTTTTGTGTTAATAAATGTATTGTATAAATGTTATGATCTTCGGTTGAAACAGGAGGAAATGAATCTCTCTCTTTCTTTCTCTGTCTCTGTCTCTGTCTCTGTCTCTGTCTCTGTCTCTGTCTCTGTCTCTGTCTCTGTCTCTGTCTCTGTCTCTGTCTCTGTTTCCTGTCAAATGATTGATTGACCATCTAGTTCCTGAAATTAATTGCACACAATGTGTAAGAGAAAGCAAGAAGCCAATGACAGCATATGATTTTTTAATGATTTTTTAATGATTTTTTAAGATACTTACACGATCTGTAAAATATGGCTGAAATACGCTTCTCTATTCCATGATTTAAAAAACAAAACTAGCAATCTGTTGGTTATTTAATATTTGTGTACACCAATCTGTATATATAATCAAAACACAAAAGTTAAGCACCCTAACGTTTTTGCAACAGTAAAAGTTGTTAGATAAGAAAGAAGACAACGTGGTTTTAGAATAGCAATAATTAAGCAGTTTAATTTGGCCTAATAACAAATTTGGTCAGTGTTAGGTGAAATAACCACTCTGTGAAGTGCTACCTAACCGGATCGAACTAAAAAGAAATCAAAATCGTACAGCCTTTAGTCAATAATTTGCAATAACTGTTTAAGATTGGAATGTCATTTCCATGACCAGCGGCTTCCTTGTTTTTCAAGAACAAAACATGATTTGATGTGTTAAAGTCAAGTTGGTAACACAAATGTTATTTTGGATATCTGAAACTCAAACTTTTTTATGTAGTTTGGCACTGCAGATATACATGTACATGTACTTATTTTTGTAAATATTTAGTACTATAACAAATTTAGCCGTAGTCTTATAAAACGTCTGTTGACGATTTTTCTTTGAAGAAAGTATTTACAAAATCTACAGTTTTCATGTTAAGAGTGATAAATTCATTTTAAGTATCGTAACTGTGTCATAGCATCACTTTGAATAGAGGGGGTGCTTTGGTGATAATATAATTGCAAATATGTTTCTCAGTTTGAAATTAGAAATATATATTATGAATTAATCTTAGGTAACATTAATACTTCTTTAAACGTTTTGTAATCAAGATTTAAAACAAACAACATTGCAATGAAATGTATTATATTATCAAGATAGTTAGGGTTATGGCCCGCGACGCATAAAGAAGACTACTTAACAAGCCTTGAGCGTAGGCGTCGCGGTACATGGTTCAGCCTGAAATAACTGCTTGAATTCAAAAACGGTTTCTGAAAAGAAATGTCCCCGCCACACCCCCCTCCTAATAAAAAAGTTGGTTTACTTAAATAATGGCTTAATTGCTCGGCCTTTGCAAGTTGCTTTTGCTTAAGTAAATATAGGTTTTAGTTTTAGGGTCCAGAGTCGACACCTAACAGTTAATGGCGAGTTCAATTTTGTACAATCATATTAAGCATTGGCATATGATATATGGTCCATAGGAAGTTATTGAAGGTCAATTGGGCGAGGTGTCCGCTTCTCGGTGACAGCAGGCTCACAAACCCTACAAAATACTCAACTATTGTCTGTATACACATGAAATCTCATTTCCGGCCATCCTGTTATGACTGGACGAGATATAATATATCACTGTTTGTATTTGCATTGACTTCGAGATACATATCAGCTCTATTTGCAACATCCTGTATTGTGACTTTTATTACTGATTGTCTTCCTCTGGTACTTATCAGCTAGCGACAGCTTTTCTCTTATCACTAATGCACTGATACTCGAACACATGCGATAACCCGAATACAGTTATTGAATATTCAAAATATTCACATTTATGGCTATTGTGCCATTATGACTTTATACATTTGTCTTGATTAATAATTTGAAATCTTTTTATATGCATTTTATACGTATTTTGTGTATGTTTCCTTATGTTTATTAATGTTATCGTTTGTGGCAGTAAAGATATTATTTGCTTACGTTATACATGTAGCCTCATTTTATTATGTCCGTTATCTACATGTAAATGAACAACTGCATGAGGGTTCCATGTGATGAGTGCTCAGCGACAGATACTGCCAAGGTACAATTACAAGCACGACGACATTTGACACCATCAAAACATCATCATAGTACATATAAAACATATAAATATAAAACGTATATCTTGGTTGTGTCGAAATTAATTGTTGATGTATATATTTCCTTGTTCAGCTTTTACATGGCAAGAGTTTTTATGTTATCAAAATAATTTATTCAAAACAAATGTGATTTAACTTAAATCTACTTGTGAAAATCTATGAATCAAATGATTGAAAATAATTTTGATTAAAGTTATATTTCAATTTTATCACAGAACTAAGAATGTTATGTTTCTACAGTAATTAATGTCATATTTACCAACATTGTTTTGGGATGCAACATTGAACAACAAACTATATTTCCACGATACCTATAGATACATCATATACTCCATTAAAAGGCAGATGCAAGTGTATTTGAATGTATTGATTTCTTTATTAGAATAGAAGCTGCGTTGTTAATAATGCTTATATGGTATGTGATACATTCCATCAAGTTTGACAGATACATTGTAATTGTTCAAAGGAAGGCATTGTATATATAAGTCAATTTACATAATTTCTGTTATCACCGTGTGAAAAGAAACGATATTGTCATCTGTGTTGGTAACAAAACAATGACCAAACAATATTATATTGATAGCTGAAATGATCTATTGTATTAAATGCATATCCTTTTCACAGATTCTGTTAACAACATTATCATCACAAAGACACAATAAGTTTCAATTATGAAACAGACATTTAAAACATTCAACAATTAATAGCCTCAATGTTGAATCAATATCAACGTATTTACCTAATACTCAAGTTTACATAGATTTTCGTGTTATATTTTGACAACTTGTGTTATTGAGTTCCATTTTATGCTTAAATTGCAGTGATGAATTACGTTTATTAATGACCATCAACACGACAGGAGGTTTTCACTTGTTACAATTCAGCCTTTTATCGCTTGCTTATTTTTCTTTCAGCATGACGTTTTGACAACAATTTGCGTAAAATACAAGTTCCCTAGCTTCAGTTATTACATTTCCAGAAAGGTTTGAGGTCGTTATATGCAAACTCAAGTATTTAAGTAGAGTTATTGTTAGAAGACATATTAGTTAATTTAAGTTACGAGGAACAAGAACATGAAAAAGGTGATTTAAGAGTTTAAATTGCAAATTATCGTGGGTCTTCTGTTCTTCTAACAAACCCAACATCAACCGTTTGATCAACACTAAATCAACATTTGACAAGTTGTATCATCCCCAAGGACCAAAGTTTTAAAGTGTTCAAGTTTTAATTCCTGGAATATTCAATTTACGTTTAAAAGCGATATTTGTTGCTCTGAGTGGGGTGAAAACGCGGCAGCGAATGTGACAGACTATTCTACTGAGTCATTAACGTATCAAGAACTACTTTACCGACTGACTTCTAATTCCCAAATGGTAATTTCCTACGTCAATAATCAAATTCTCATCGAGAGACATAGTGTGATTTAACCTATTCAATGATGCTGAGAACCGAATAGATGACCATTGCATCAAGGGTTGACCTGACAGATTTAACCTATTCAATGATGCTGAGAGCCGAATAGATGACCATTGCATCAAGGGATTGACCTGACAGATTTTCATCAGTATCTGGACAGAGAACTACTTGTCTCCATGGCATGCTCCGACAGGAGAGCAATCCGCCTTAGCGTACTTGATTGCAAACAAATGCTTTCAAAACGTAATGACAAAGGTTCTCATCTTTTTCGTAAGTGCTTGATCCTCTTATTTGCTTGTTCAAGAGTTCTCGGTCAACGCGGTTCCATGCTGTCATGTATGGTTGTCGTAATGTCATCACCTTGGTAGACTGTTATCTTTTGTCAAGCTTCTATTCATAACAAACAAACGGTACTCTGCTTCAAGAATAATCTGCTAGGGATGCAAGGCTTCAAAACATGTGTAAATGAATAATCTATAGATCTTTTTTAGATTTGAATTTAACTACCAAAAGGCGCATGCATCTATGAACAAAATATTGCTTCTCGTTCCTTTGCGATTGATAACTACAGTTTTGAAAAAAGGTACATCTTTGCAAAGTGTCTACAACAGGTAGATGGATAAGTGCTTATACTTGTTGACAGTGAAAGTCTTCTCTCCTTCTTAATTAAATCTTAAGATTTAGATTTTGATTTTAGTAATCACAATCTTTAAACTTGCCAATACAATGTTATAAAGTGAGTATTTCATGTCTATGCCAGAAACACAGATCAGAATTCACGAGTTATCTAACGAGGGCGTGGACGTTAGGAGATTGCAGCTGCTTTACTCTGCTCTCAACAACTGTAAATCATTTAACTGTCATCCCAAGAATATTCATAACCGCATACACTATGGACATAAAGATTATGGAGACTCCAATTTTGGTTGACCTTCCTTCAAGTATGTGCGTGGCAGGATATACCTCCTCAAATCTTGTTTTTATGTAGTTCCTGTAAATCGTTTTATTTGAAAGTTTAGATGGAATGATAAATGTTGAAGATAGTAAATTGTTTACATCTTTGTGACATGATCTAAAAAAATGACCCTTCATAGTTTGAGTAACTAACACTGATTAGATTTCCTAACGGGCAGTTATGTACGTATATATTCCGACAGTGGGCTTAGAAGACATGCTGATTGAGTTTTGTTCATCTTTTTCTAACCACAATAACCTTTCATTTCCTCACATTTCTATATTTTGGGTATAGCCTATCATAAAGCTTCGACTGTTAATAAATTAGGTTGTTGATAATGTATCTTTCTGTTATTGCATGTTTCAAACAACTGATTGTTAGGTTTGTCAATTATACATGTAGAATTAAAAAGGCACGATACAGGCTCTCAGGTCGAATCACTGAAATTGCCGATAATATATCTCTTATTTTAAACAACTTAACGGGTAAATTTATCCCAAGAGAATTCAATCTCCAAAGATACTTAAGTTCCAGCAGAAATAACTGAGCGATGTAACATTTTACAACTGCAATTTGAATACTTGACACTCATTGCAACAATCAATACTTAGTGCATATGATAGCTGCACTTGACAGGATGAATACTATTTTGTAGCCTTAAATTCGATTTTGTCTTTGACAAATAGAGTGACTGTTTACAGATCATTATCTATTTCCTAAGTCTACAGCACATGTAGCCGATCGTCCTATTCAGTATATTGGCTCTGATATGATAGCAGAAGATGTGGTGCCAATCTGTGGTTATATTGGAGACCACGCTTGTATTGATTAAGTCAACGCCTCGGATATAATCTAAAATTTATGAAGAGTCTTCTATAACCTCTTGCAAAGCCCTGAACAACAAATTGAGACCATCAATCGCTATTTGTTGTCACTGCTTGATAGAGACCCTCTTTCTTCATCTGACACAATTCAGGTCGTCATGGACTTTGTTGTGTTTTATGATAGTCTTTCCAATTTGCCAATGTCAGCATTGGAGATTACATTTTTCACTTTCCAATTAGAATTTGGTTACTTTAATATTTTTTGTATCAATTACCACAAACGTTGTTTTATGATTAATAACCAATAATGATCAATCCCGATAAGGGCCTTTTTGCAGTAGTAACAGTTCCAATGTCAATGCCATATACTTAAAAAATGTTCGACTGAACATTGATTGTTTCTGTCATAATAATGTCTGCAAATAACAAATGCAGACAGGGAATATTGTTATAATTAAATTATATTATTATTGTCCCTCGTCTGTCAGCAGGTTACCAGATGTAACAGGGCATTTGCATAAAAGGAGTTGCATGTTTCCATGTGATTATGGTGTCAATTACATTTCATAGCTGCCATTAAAGATTCCCTTTAGAGCTATTTAAATTGCTTTGCCTGCAACACGCAGCTGGTGTTCATTATTGGTACCTGTTTTATCTTTTATGAGACTTGATATGGTAGGTATTTATACTGATAAGCTTACTGTTTTCAATGCTCATATACCATTTGGAACCACAAATGTCAATGAATAGAGAGCAAGTAAACAGACATGTAACTAAATATGTATCCGAACTCATGTATAGCCTGATTGTAAAGGACACGAACTAGCTGTTGATGTTCTAAAGTTCAATTCACTTGCCTAGCCTGATGACGCTTTCAAATAAAATCCATGTAAGTACCATAAGATGTACACACACAGGGATATATTCTATCAGGATCCATTAGGATTTGCTGCAGGCCTATCGGCCAACGTTATATGATAAATAAAATCAAATTTCCTACATTCAATATTAATAAAACAATTTAACACGTTTATTGGATTTGTGTTTCGTACATGTGAATATGAGAGATTCAGATTTGTGTGTGAAAACGTTGATTAAAGCAACAATCGTGAATAAGGTGAAGAACTACATTTACATTCCATCATAAAAAGAGACATTGAACAGGAAGAGTTTAGTTGCCTGAATTACAATGACTAACTTGTATGCTTTGACCCTCGATTTGCATAGTTGTGGTCTAAAATACAAATCGTGAAGAAATTATGCATTTTCCCTTTTTGTTTACAGTACTGTTCGGAAACTGAAGTGAGTAACAAAGAGTTATATCCAACGTTTGCAAGAACGAAGCCAACAGACTCCCAGATCTCGAAAAGTCTCGTCTCCATACTTAAGCTCTTCAACTGGAGGAAAGTCACATTTCTTCACAGCAAGAAGGACCCGTATGTTCACACTGCTGACACTATTTGTGAGGTAAACATTTCAATTTAGAAGTCTAAAGTGTATTATTATTTTATGTTTCATAAATACATTCTTAATCGCATATTCTAGCAATGTTTTGATTTAATGATGTTCGTCTTGATTAAAACATCTGAAGTCAAATTATTGAAATTAGTTCGATTTAATTGCATTTCTAAAACATAGAAAATGTATATATCAACCTGTCCGCTTAACTTTTTAAATTTAAACTACTGGGAAAAAAAAATATTACATAGTCAGTATAATGTAATATATAAATAAATATTTTCTAAAAACATACATCGAATACTTTTACCAACTGCAATGAGCAAGATTCCTCAGGGGAAAAACGTCAACTGGTAAACCTAATAGAAAATGGAAATGACTCTGTAATGACCCATTAGAGTCAAACGTAATTGAAAGTTTGTTATCAGAGCGAAATGGACAGGCGGAAAGGGCGATAGTTGGACTCTAACGTTTTAGCTCATGGTGGTTGCTAACACGTTAAAATGCTAAAACTATATATAGGCAAATCACCCTCCTAATGGACCTGCCCTTTCATACAGATTATTTTTGCCTTTGGCAAAATGACTTGCTTTCACATAAAACCTTTTGTAGCCTCGACCCATGCATTATCTAGCAATTATTGTGCCTTATAACTCCGGATGTGTATCCTTTTGGTGTTAAATTACATATACTTACCGATTATATGACAATGATATTAAAGGTAACGATCATGAACCCAACACCAGTAATAACTTTAAAACACCTTGACTAATGGAACATCTATCCTCAGATATAAAAGTGTATTGTGTTATTGATAGATCTGGCTTTGAGGAGGAAAGATTGATGTGTAAGTCTTCATCCAGAATAATTGATAGTAATATTGATCTATTATCAATCTGATCTTCTGTTTTGTTAGCTACTGTAGAAGTAAAAAAGTTTCAATGAGGACAAACTGTTTTTCGTTACAAAATTATTATAAGGATGGCGTCGAATTAACGTTTTTTTTGTCATTTATCAGTTCTTTACATTGTTCGTTATGAAAATTGTTCATGAGTGCTTTCTAACATTATCCAGTACAGCGGTGACATTAAATCGTATAGGGAATGTGCGTTTTAAGGGATTTACTCTTGCTACAGAGTTACATGATTTGAATCCTTAAACCAACTATTAACATATAATCACATGACTTTAAATCAGTAAGAAATTAGGTTCTAAGTTTTGACAAGAAAGTATTACTAGAAGATTTAAGATGAAAGTTAGTTTGTAATATAATAAACAAAACCACTGTGTACGTACACAGTTGACATAACAAATGGTTGACAAAAGTTAGCTGCATTTATCACGGATCTAGTTTGAAAAATGCCAATTATTTGAATATGTATAATTTTAAAATGCATTTTTGAGCTTCTTGACCATAGTTTCATTTATCATTGCAGTTGCTAAAGGAATATGGGATTAACATCACCTTTCGACGAGGCTACAAGAGTCCATATTTCCATCTTCATGAGGAGAATCCATTCATTAAGATTGTTGCTGACACTCGCACAGACACACGGAGTTTGTATTTTTCAATATAACGATCCTTTTATAGTATAGTGAGCATATAGTTATATCAGTGCTTTTTGTAATGCGTTGACTTCCACTGGGAGTTCGCATTTCATTAGTGTCCCTTGATAGGAAAAACTTTATCGTATGTATCAGTGTAAGTAGATATAACTACATGTATGATACATGTACCTTTTCCAATTACCCTGAACTTCCACAAGCGGATATGTTTTCTTGACAACAACATAATCGAGCTGGGAATTTATATTCATTATAAGCAAGATAATGATGATGGTTTCAGTTTACGTTATGTTGGGAGCCTACTACGAGTTTGTGGGACTTATGGACCATCTCTATGACGCTGGTCTGTTGGATACTGGTGATTACTTCGTGGTTGGTGTCGAGGTTGGACAATATGACCAAAAAGAACCGCAGAAATTTCTTCAAGGTATTGAAACGGCCTTTCCTATTGCTTTAACAAATAAGCAACTTAAACATCTTAAGTAAACAAGAATTCATAACGAGACACACTCCACAAATCATGCAATATATATTGAGATTAATTTGTCAAAATAGTGATAACTATTTTCATCACTGGCATCGTAATCATAGGGTACTTGATTTATATTTCAGCCTTTATGATATAATACAGTTTTTAATGCTCAAATATTTCGGGGGAAAATAAATTTGTTAACTTGTTTTCATTTGACATGACACAATTGTTTGTGATGTTTCAGGAATCTTTCAAAAAAATGTTACCAGACGAAGTGCCGCAGCCTTTCGCCATTTTGTTGGTGTGGTGACGTCACCTCCTATTCTTGATGAAATTGAGCGTTTTCGTACAGTAGTGAACCACTACCTTGAAGCACCTCCATTTAAATACCACAACCCCTATAAAGACCTTGGAGGTGAACGAAGAGTAAGTATATCATTGATATGTATCTGCTTGATACCCAAGTAGCACCTGATGTCAAAATTACATACAAAATACATCTGCAATCTTATGTTTCAAAGGTTATGATACGCGAATGGATGATAGAAAAAGTTCCCCCTTGCTATATTTATTTTATCATAAAATACATGTTCCTAGGTAACCAATTCTTGTGTTAATATACCAAATGTATAAAAGATAATATGCAAGCAAGCTACAGGTTCAAGTCAGTGGTATATCTTACTTTATACAACGCATTGATAAGTGGTTTAAGATTGTGTATTATAAGATTGTCCAAACAACACTTCTGAACTAAAATGCAGATATTGCAACACGAGCACACCGATAACTATACTTACATATAAACGATCTTTAATATTCATAGACAATTATTAATTGCAAATCAGAGAATATTTGTTGTATTTCAACCATGAAGGTGAAGCCTGAGGCCGCGTATCTGTATGATGCTGTGTGGCTATATGCACGAGCAGCTCATGAATTACTGGAAGAGGGCGAGGATGTCAAAAACGGACGTCTCATTATAGAGAAGATCAAAGGAATGACTTACAAGAGTAAGTTGAAAACATATCTCCCCTGATGCACGTTTAGGATATAAATTTATTCTCTGTCATAATGATTTATGTTTTATGTCGTAATGTGAGCTGCCAGTAGTTTTTCTGTAATCTTTTTATACAATGTCTTTGTATTCCATATTCAAAATTGCATACTCAGATTATCTGATATATTATATAATAGATGCACCCTCAGGAGATTAGAAAACATTTAAGACATTTTGATAAGAACTACGTCTCAAGATGTAACATTCATCTCTTTCGGAAATTAATCAAAGGCCTTTTAAAGCAATTACAGATTGGTAAGTTTATATTAATTTGCACAACTGATTGTTTGAGTATCATCTGGCCAAAATTGTAACATTGTGCTAATCACTGGTTTAAAGAACTCACATTGTCTTTAAAATGTTTCAAAAATCAGTAATTCATTTGGTACAGTTTGAAATCGCTGAAAGACAAATTTATATAAAAAATTTGCCTGACAGCTAAGTAAGGCACAAGTGGGAAAGGGTATAGTAAATGGCTTCTATGCAATATTGAGTTCACCATTAGAAAGTCAGATGACTGTAACCTTGTGACATGGCGTCGTGATTAATTCATTATTCAACGGATATCTATTTACTTTGGAGTCCTATAGATTTGACCACAATTCACTCGCTTTGCCCTTCTTGATATGGTTTGGTACTTTCTGAATATGTTTTACTTGCAATTTGTTCGAATTATTTTGTGTTATATGAAAAGGTTTCAAATTGAATGTTTTGGAAATGATTGTAGGAATTACAAATGACAAAATGTTCCATATCCGTCTCATAATGAGGGCTATTTCTAATGACATGCATTTTATAAAATCCTTGTAAGAGTTTTATATATCTAATAAAATGTATTACTGTTTAATCTATATTAGATATTGGTTTACAGGTGCAATGGGATATATCAGTAGAATAAACTCTGTTGGGGATGCGGAAGGGAATTTTTCACTCGTTGCTAGGCGACAGATTCCAGGAACCGATGATGAATGGGGCATGATGCCAATTGGAGTCTTTCAACTAAATAAAAACCTATCAGAACTTCCAGTAAGTACTGGCCTTTTTGATATAATGTAAATTGCAAGAGTATTTAAAAGATGACACAATGACGTTGAATAGAAATACAAGTATAATTTTCATATAATCTATTATTGTTTTATCTATGCCAGCTCTTATCTACTCACAATTTAAAAGAAAAATAATGCTTGTACTTTATTTAGGTTTACTGGTATTGCTCGACTCCATTGGGTCTGGTCTATTACTCATGAATGACAAAGAAATCAGAATTCAGAATATTTCTCATTACAAACATGACATTATGTTGACAGGAGTTTCACTTCTACAATGGGGAGAAGATTAACTGGATATCAGGAAGTCCCCCAATCGACGAGCCTCACTGTGGTTACCGCCACGAGAAGTGTATTCCTCCTAAGAGTGGGTACAAGTTTATAACCTTCAACTATGTTCATTGTAGCTTACGTTCATCGTTTTTGTTGTAATATTTAGTTCACGATTAACTATGTCACTGTTAAATGGCAACCAATAAGGTTGATTGAATGTCCTCTGATGTCCTATCCTCGCCCACTCTGTAAGCCCCTTCCTTAGATCTTTTTAGACTAGTTCTCCCACAAAGTGCTATCCTATTTGTTTTTGGCATGTCTACATTTATAACATTATGACAACATATGATCTTGCCAGGTGTACATAATTTTAAGCAGCAAAACATTAACAGAATGTTCAGTTTGTTGAATCTTCGAAATTTGATTTTTACCTTGGCTAAATGTATGTCTGACTAAAAGAAGCTCGCTGGTTAAGTGATAGATTAATCGTCTTCTTCCAGCTAGAGGTCTAATGGGGAGAGGTAGTATTCTTTATCCACCACTCGTTTGTTCTTTGAATCAACTATATTTACTCAGATTTTTTTACCACCACAAAATTGTATCTCATATCGTTTGTATTGTCTTTTCAATGAATGCTTGATCGTCAACAAGTGACACATTTGTTTGTGTAAAGGAGACCACATACATAGCAACCTAGCTGCAGATATAGTACGCACATTCACCCTCACTGATAGGCACTATGACGTCTTTCTATGCTCTTAGAAAAAGGACACTTTTTTCATAAATGATAAAACTTGTTTTTATTCTCTAGCTTGTATACCAATATCGAGCATCATTTATTTACTCGGTCTAAATTTCTCCACGACTTGTATACAAAGTTACCATCATTTTCACAATCCTCGTCCTGATCTACATTTACTGTTAGAATGTCAAGATTGAAAAGATATGTGTCATCAACGTCGTAAAGCCAAGATCTCGCAACTAGCCTCGCTTTCGCTCAGTTACGTCTAGAAAAGACAATTATTGTACAATATTCAGAAAACTTTTACTTTTGGTGACCCACATATCACTATACGCAGTGGATACATTAGTCTAGAGTAAGAGAGAAACATCCTAAGTTAGAAGCAATAGAGTATTTAGTAGCTGCAAGTAGGAGCTTTGTTATGGTCTTTATTGTGGATCATATACCTTCAATTCACTCCACACCCCCTCCCGCTTTTCCAAATGATTTGTAAACGAAAGCATGCCTTTGATTTAACAATTCAAGAAACATGATTTTGTGTTATGTATTATCAAATCTATTTTTCTTCAATAATGTACTTGAACATATCCCTCTGTTGCTTATGTTCACAAAACAATGTATTCTTTTCTTTTTATCGACATTTACTGTCTTAGGACTTAGAATGAAACCATGAAAATGACACAACTTTCACTCAACATCCATAAATCTGAAAGCATGGTTTGCCAATTTTCCTTTACCACAACATAAATGAAGTTTGAAATAATTTTTTTCCTTTTCATGACAAAGCACCTTTCAATTTCACATTTTAGAATTTGATATTTTTATTGGGACAATTATTCAGATAAGGGCCTAAATGTACTATATATAAGAAAAGAAAGGTAGGAATATTGATTCATTTGATAAATAAATGTTAAGATAAAATATAATTAAGTATGCAAATTGCATAACCTACACTCGTTTGCAGACTTGAATAACTCGAATATGTATATAAAAGTATCAACCAATGTGAGCTCAGATGAAACTGTTTGGAAGCAATAAAGCCTTGAACAATGTACACTTACATGCATTGTCTATTAGTCTTTTATAAAATTCTTCATCATGCACTTGAGAAGTGCATTCGTTAGAATATAACGCGTTTTTTGCATGTCCTATTCGGTATTTGATCAAAATCAAATAGATTGTATGTCCTATGAGATAATGATTTTGAATTTTGTATGCAGCATATACAAGAGAAATCCTTGGAGGTGTAGCAGGAGGTTTGCTGTTGGTGGGCTCGCTCATTGGATTCCTCATCTACCGGTAAATTGTATAGCAATTATATAAATCTTCATCTTCATTTTTTCTGTGATGGCTGTGGTTTCTACCATTAAGGGCCATGTAAATTTCAGACACATTAATCAAATTCTGCTTCAAGAAAACTATATATCAGAACATGTAACTGATACTCTTATTCAACTGGTACATGCATTTCATGTAACATTTGTTTCTTTTTGCTGTTTCAAGGAACTGGACGTATGAACAAGAACTTGCAAGTTTACTGTGGAAAATTGACTACAAGGACCTGCAATTCGGTGATTCCTTGTACCAGCCGTACGCTGGCCGGTCCAGCAAGGTACATTTTCATATTTGGTTGATGCTGTGATTGATTTGTCATAAGTTCGGGTTTTAGCTATTTTTTAAAGATTCTTTTTTTCCCTTTTGAAATGTTATATTGTAGAGAGAAATAGATGAATGAAACACTGTCCATTTTCAGTGTAATCCCCTGTGCAAAAGCAGCAGTCAGATCTCACTGACGTCACAAGCGGACTTCGACACGCGACAACTGTTCACGCATGTGGGAACCTACAAGGGTGCAATAGTAGCCATCCGGAAAATCAACAAAAAACATGTTGAATTGACAAGGAACATCCGGAAAGAACTAAAAATCGTGAGTGATCAGACTAGAGAGTTATGAAACCATATGTAAGTACATTAAGTGCAGTCCTTTTTGTGCATCAATAAAACTATGAGTATGCCCTTTGAAATCTGGATTTTATTCAATGGGATTTGTAAATTATCCTATAGGGGACTTCATAATCATCCCGTATAAAAAACCATAAACATGCTATAGCAGGAGTTTAATTGAATTGCAGTATTTTAAATTTGGTTAATATGTTCCAAGTGGAATCTACTTTCAGAACAGATAAATCAGCATTTAATGTTGAGAATTTCTGAATAACTGTCAATAATTTCTATGGTTACTTCTTGCTATTTAGTTACGTTTTGTATTAGATAATATCCACAAAAGTTTAACACAAAGAATAGAATTGAAAATGTTATCTTTATATATCTCAAAGTCTAATAAATTTGACCTTGTAGATTCGAGACCTCCGTCACGATAACATCAACCCCTTTATAGGAGCCTGCATCGACTCTCCACACATCCTCATCATCACGTCCTACTGTGCTAGAGGAAGCTTACAGGTATGATGAATTGGGTATAAGGAAGAAAAGAGTGATTCAAGCAAAATTAATTAACGGTATAAGAATAAATAAAAGAAGTTGTTTATCCATAGAATCACTTTGTCTTCCTTATACCATCAACTTCTAGAATGCCACTCAAACAGATGATAAATAGCATATTCATGAATGACGTAGAAATGTGAACAATGTTTTTGTTCATATATGTAGCCTTAAATCCTCATAAGCTTATTCAGGTTAACTCATTACTAAATGGAATACATAGATGAATAAGAGTCAATAATTCAGATATGTATATTTGGACCTTATATTGCTTTGATGATTGTTTGTTTGACTATATTATGAAGATTCTTACTGTAATTGTTGCAGGACATTCTTGAAAACGATGACATGCAGCTTGATTCCATGTTTATTGCCTCTCTTGTCTTTGATATTGTCAGGGTAAGTATGTTTACATCATTGTTATGTTTTAATCTCGCTCATTCTGTTCATAATTTACATTTGCAGTATTTTATATATCAAAAACGGTTGAAATTATTCTTTTTAATTCTGTCAGTTGATATCAATATAGATATTTGCATCAGAAAACAGGATACCAATCATATAACAATATTATTCACAAATCAGTATTCAGAACATTTTGAAAGGTAAGTGAAAGAAATACAAAAGATTATAAAACAAATAAAGTTTTGATATGAACACTGCTACAATGTTGCAGGGCATGGCCTTTCTGCATGACAGTGAAGTTAAAAGTCACGGCAAGTTGAAGTCTTCCAACTGTGTGGTGGACAGTCGCTGGGTGCTCAAGATAACTGACTTCGGTCTTCACGAGTTTGTAGAAGGAGCTGAGGAGGAAATAGGAGACTATGCTTATTATAGAAGTGAGCTTCATGTGTCTGAATAAATACTTATTTATAGGATATCTAACGAGCTTCCCCTTTCATATCAAGTTTATGTCCCAAGTGAAATTATTTTGCTTTGTCACAAGCCTTGACAAAATTATTTCACAAGGGACATAAACTTTACATGAAAGGGGAACGAGTTATGTATCCTATGTATTACCAACATGCATTTTACACGATTTATTGCTTTTTTAAAAAACTTTTTATTGTGCCTATAAAGAGACGGAACAGCGGATGAATATCCAACCACGTCACAGCCTCAAAGATGATAATACTATGATGTTAATTATTCACATTTTCGAATTCTATCCCACGTTAATTCATAGTGTGTGGTAAACTGTAAGTAATGAGCCCTAGTCATGAACGAAGCGTACGTCAAGAACAGGTGAGAGTTATCTTTCTTTGGTCAACGGCATGTCATGGCGGCCGCCATTTGCCTGTATCTTTTCGTCCAAATATGTAAAGAAAACGCCTGAAAAGTAGGTTTAATATGATTATCATTGTTGAAACACGCTTCATTTTGGTTGAATGTTATCTAAATAGTATTCAGTTGTCTTTACATATGATAGAGATAACAAGCAATGCCTCTCATTGTCATTTTGGAGCAAATTCACAAGCATTTTGTGCTGAATACAAAACCTTTCGTTTTCATATATGAGCCTGGCGATGTCAGTTAGATTTCTAATTGTATTTCTTTTGTTCTCCGATGTATTCCTTATCATTGTAGTAGATCCATAAGGTAAACTGAAATTTGAATTATGACTTGACTCAGATTCACTGAGTGTCATTCGAAATTTGTGAATGAAAGCACGTTCGTTTTATGAATGAGTAAAGTAGTCCGGACAATGTCAAAGTTCATTGTTAGTCAATCAAATCACTTTGAGGTGTTATGACCCATATGTGTCATAACAAATTATTATGAAACCCCTTTACGAAGTACCACGTGGGTAATAATAGAGTCTTGAAACTATGTAAATAAATATCTACTTTATATATCGGATCGCCATTGTACTCTGTCATAGATAAATATAAGATTGTATAAAAGAGGAATATCAAGATCTCTTCCAAAATCTAAAATGTGAATACTTTTGACAAAAATATTCGTTCCAGAAGTAAGATTAACAGTTGTATTTCTTGTATTCAGAGTCAAAGATAGTTAAGGGTCAAGTTAAATTTAAGCTATTGTACATTTAAAGAAAAAGCATCTCACAATAATCTAACTTTCAGATCTTCTATGGCGAGCTCCAGAATTACTGAGGAGCAAAACTGCGCTCTGTCGGGGCTCTCAGGAAGGCGATGTCTACTCTTTTGCTATAATTATGTTTGAAGTGCATGGAAGAAAAGGGCCGTTTGGAAATATTGATCTTTCGCCAAAAGGTACAGAGTCATATTAGGTTTGATGTGCAACAAATAGAATTAGTAGAATTCTGCAGCGATTGTATACAAGGAAATGTGATGTTGTGTCAACCCCGCAATCAGAATATATTCGGGAAGTAATGAGTCTGAATTCAATAAGAAAGTCTTATCGTTAAATGTATCGCAACATTACTGAGAAAATATCAGGAAACAGAATCTTCTTTGTGTGTGACTTATATCAAATAAAACGTAAAGGAATTACAAACACATTTAGGAAAAATATTCATCCATTCAATTACATTAATAGATGGACCATTTCTAATCTTTCAAATGTTCTGTACTTTATCAAACCCTAGAATGTTCATCAGGAAACACTGGCCCGATCTCTTTCGCCTTTGTTTTAAGTAAACCGATGACTCTGCCACATTCATTAGATATGAGGCATTTAACAATTTGACATTGTTCACACAAATTGTAATTGACAGAAATCATCCAGCGGATCCGGTTCAATGAAGACGACGTTCCTTTCCGTCCCCGTCTCTCTGAACTTGGCCAGACACCCAAGTTCATCACTGACCTCATCAAGGAATGTTGGGATGATGACGCCTACAAACGACCCGAGTTCAAAGTCATCAGGTCGAAACTAAAACCTATGCAGAAAGGAATGTAAGTTATACATACATCTCGGCTCAAACCTTAACCAATATGGGTCATGTGAGGCGTGAAGTCTGTCAAATTCAAACAACTGATGCCCCATTAAAACATCGAATTCAGCCAACCGTTTGTAGTGAAGTCGCAAGTAAAAGGGAATTATCTTAATGTCATTAATTATTGTAACAAAACCTTCCAAGTCAATCACACATTAATGTTTCTGATATTCAAACTCATAAGCACTTAACAATCAAGGTTCAAGTAATTGGTGTATAAACATAACATAATATATATATATATATATATATATAAGAAAGAGTAAACATCAGATGGTTCGGACTGGATCAATCTTCTTTAATACGATGAATTCATTTCGACCATTATGTGGGTCTTGTCAACCACATAATGGTCGAAATGAATTCATCGTATTAAAGAAGATTGATCCAGTCCGAACCATCTGATGTTTACTCTTTCTTATATACAACCTTTCTTCACGTGAGAAACCAACTCTCCTTATTCAAATATATATATATATATATATATATTAATGTAAAACTTAAAATAGTGCAATTTGCGAAATTTTTTGATTATGTTTTCCTTACAGATGTGACCCTTAATGTTTACTGTTACATTTCTTGACTGCTGCTCATGATCAAATGAGAATCATGGTTTTTAGTTTAAACACTTACCAACTTCAATTTTATACCCAAATCACTTATTCAGCTATTTACTTGATATGTCTTTTATAAAATCTAAGCTCATTCATTTGACGCTGTGAACGAAATAGATCTATTGCATCAAATACTAGATGTTAATCTGAGGTACTGAATACCATTGTCAGAAAATCAGAGGTTGATGAAACTGCTCTTCTGTCTTTGCAGGAAGTCAAATATATTTGACAACATGTTATTAATCATGGAGAAATATGCAGATAATCTGGAGGCCTTAGTAGAAGAGAGAACAGATCAACTTATAGAAGAGAAGAAGAAAACAGAGGAGCTTCTTCACCAGATGCTGCCCAGGTACGATGATAATAATCGCTAATACAGGGTCGTAGCAACCCAATAGTTCGAACTCACCCTCAGTCAGTCAATACTAAATATTTTAATATTATAGGAACATTTGCACCTCATTGCTTGGATATGAGACTTTTAAAAAACAATAAAATAGCTTGACCTAAAAGATGGAAAAGAGTGTTTCGTAAAACGAAGTTAAAGAGATTACACCTGAGGAACTTGAAATTGATAATACATTATTTATATCAACCTCAGGGATAGGTTTGTTCAGCGATAGGCAAGCAATTCTCTAAAACTAGAATATGTAATCTCATTCCCATTTCCAATATACAGGACAGTGGCAGATCAATTGATGCGAGGCAAGCAGGTTGAGGCGGAGTCGTTTGACAGTGTCACAATCTACTTCAGTGATATATGTGGGTTCACGCAGCTGTCGTCAGAGAGCACGCCCATGCAGGTGAAAAACACTATTATTATTGTAAGACGTCAAACCTTAACTTATACAGAAATAAAAACCCAAATTACATCTGCCATTTAGCGACCTCTGGAATCTTTTAATCGCCAGAAAGCACTGAAAGAAAGGTTTTATTACAATAAATGACCTATGCTTTAACTACATTATAAAAAGGTAATGAATACAACATCTGTAAGCTAATTGCATTTTAGTTTAAGATTATTGGGTCAAAGATTACCTGCATAATTTCATACTTAAATACACCAATAAGAGGAACTGTATTGGTGGTTGTGGTCTGGCCAAACTGTTTGCAATATCTTTTCTCCTTGCAGGTAATTGACCTCCTAAATGACCTCTACACGCTGTTTGATGCTACCATTGAGTATTATGACGTGTATAAAGTAGAGACAATAGGTGATGCCTACATGGTTGTTAGTGGTTTGCCAAACAGAAACGGGATACTCCATGCAGGAGAAATTGCTTCCATGTCTTTACATCTTCTCGAGGCTATCAAGAAGTTCCAGATGAAGCACAGACCAGATGACACGCTAGAGCTGAGGATCGGCATTCACTCTGGGTCATGTGTTGCTGGAGTTGTTGGTCTTAAGATGCCGAGATTCTGCCTGTTTGGAGACACTGTCAACACTGCCTCACGGATGGAGTCAACAGGAGAACGTAGGTTGACCTCTAACCATCTTTATGTTTAAGAAAGAAAAATCTGGTGTAACTTGATATTCAACTCAGCGTCCATGACAGTATCAATCAAGCAATTTTCCTGGTGTCAGTCTCACGCTAAAGAGAAATTATATGATATACAGTATTTGAGACAGTTACCAACCCGAACAATGTATAATTGCATATCCCTAACATAATGAAAACAGAAAATAAAAGATGTAAACACGATCCCATATAGATTTTCTTTGTAATGAATTTATTAAATCAGACCAATGCAGTCAGCAATCAATAACTTCCTGCCACGCACAGGATAATGTATACATGGCGTGTGGTATCTTTATTCAATATTCTGCTATGTTTCATGTGTTTCAGCACTGAAGATTCATTGCTCCCGTCAGTCTGGTGAACTCCTACAGCGAATAGGAGGCTACACAATAGAGGATAGAGGCTTTATCACTATAAAGGTATCAGCATTGAATCTAAACCCACAAATAATGGAATTCCTCATAACAAAGATAATGCAATCCATGGGTAATCCTGGCATATTCATTTGTAAACAAGGTTTACACCATGTCTTGTTAAGCCATATAAAATTATGTTGCCTTTATTCTTGCGTACAACAGTAATGAAACATTACCACATTAAGAAAGTAACCCTTTTTGTTGACATCTTTACAGTAGAAAAACTTCCCCTCCAAATACTCTAGTCCAAAACTTTTAATTTTTTCTTCAGGATAAAATGTATCTTCAGACTTAAGTTATAGCCTGCTACTCTTACGCTGGTATTCCCATTACATAAGTCCCAATTACAAGGATTCTATTTTCTTTGGAAAGTATGAAATCCCATTTGCTCGTGGGTTTATCTAAATTCCATGTATCGTTCTATTATAGTTTAATGAAAACTTGCTTATTGTTAAGACCATGTGAAAATAACAATTATGCGATCATTTGCTTGACTGGGAACTATGGAAATAATTTTTTTTTATAATGGAAACAATTGGTCAATCGAGGAAGACAATGTGTGACATCTTTTTCTCAATTCACCAGGGGAAAGGGGAGATCAGGACCTTCTGGTTAACGGGAGAGGATGAAGAGAAGCGACATTGCAGATTCAAACAGTCTACTCCTCTAGAAACCACTCCCTTGTCATCTGCCGGATCCTACAGGAGGCTGGTCGGTGTTCACTACAAAGAACCAAACAGCCCCTACAGGGACCAGGGTTCCCCTGTTGCACAACCGGAGAAGCCCACAGTGCCCAATGGCACCACTGTTCCTACGCAGATTCCATCCTTTCTTCATCCTCACGGACTCTTCTCTGGGCCAAGCAGTGCAGAGCTGTTACGAAGGTCATCTTCAAGGAGACGGAGGTTAAAGTTCACAGTGGGTTCAGAGGATGATGAACTGAAGGAAAACCCAGCTGAATACCAGAAACCAACTGCAACTGTTGAAACAACTCCTTTGATCACGCGCAAATCAGACACTGGAGAGGAAAACTTCTCTTTCCCCCGTTGCTCAAGCAGAGTGTAGAATCACCCATCATCTCTATTAGGACTTCATCTTGCATCATTGAAAGTAACATGGATTGACTATTTTGTACAATATACAGACAGGCGTAGTGTAAATATACAGACAATGAGCTGTACATAACTCTTCCCGGTGTGAAGATTACACAACTTTCTTACAACCCTTCACTTTGGGCAACTGTGTGTACATAGAATAGTTACTGTTTCTAAAGAGTGTGATATGGACAAACTGTATATATATATATATATATTGAAAAGTATTGACAGACAACTGTATACAGATTGAAGCCTTACATTCCGCGGGTTCAGAAGATTCAGTTGAAATGTCCCTTATTTGGGGCCTGGCTGGATTGAACTGCTACAAAACTCGTATCTATACTATCTGTGATAGACATGATATTTTTAATTCCTCAATTGGACAAACTTATGTCATGATACTTTCTATCTTTATTGAAAATAGTGCTTACATTTCGTATCTTGACTTTATTACCTAAACCACTTACGTTTTTGGCAATTTTTTTGGTTATAATTTACTATCAAGGACATACATCGTACATATTGTATTATCCTTTCAGTAACCTGAAAATCGCGACAAAATTCAGACTTTCATCAACAATCTTGTTGAAAACATTAAGCCATCTTTGATTTGTTTTATTGATGTTACATTGAACAAATTTTGTAATGAATGTCATGATGTGTTACAAATAAAAAATACCACATATTATTTGTGTCTTCATTCTTTGACATGTCCGATCCTGTCAAGTGCATATGATGTTAATTAATGACACTATCTATTTTATATTGACTTTCGAATTAATGGGTTTGATTTTGATAAGACTTCTATCTCTGTACACCTCTGGTTTAGACGATTTTGAAAGTATGAAATATTGTTCATATTAGACCAACACAATTAATGAGAAAGTGACTTTTTTAAGCTACTTTGTAGTGAGATAATTATCATCTTTGCAATACAGTTTTATGGATTTGCATTGTTAGAACATTGTGCCAATCAATATTTGATGGAAAGGCACTGGGAATAAATGTAATTCAACTCGAGCTCCGCAGCTTACCAACGATTTATAGATGTTCACTCTGTCTTCTTGTGCATGGCAGTGCTAATCAGTCTGTTTTAGACTCGTCTGGACCGAAGCCAGAACGCCAACACATACAGTAGGAATCAATGATGCATGTACTAAAATTGCTTTTTAGTAACAAATTAATGTGCACTAGAACATCAAAATCGGAGAAAGAAACCAGTTTATGTCTCGAGATCATTACTGATGTAAGTGAAAATATCATACATCTTTGTCTTTTCTACAAGTTAAACAGTTCCCATTTTTATTTTTGTTCATGTATATTGTTCAGTATGTGTTTGTTTGGTTTGCGATTGCTTTGTATTCTGCAACTTACCTACTACTTACGGGTTGAATATCTACCTTGGAGACATCAATTAATTTCTTCTTTGAGAGGCATTCAATTAGTTTGCAAACAATTGCAAATCAATACAAGGTGGATGTAAGAAACGTCATTCGCCTCTTGAATCAATAGCAGATGCTACACTTCAGATCCTTAATTTTCACAGATCCTTTAATAATCACATGTTTGTCAAGTATTATAATGGATTTAAACAAGATGATTGTGGACAATCTAATCTTCTACTGTTTTTATATAATCTCATTTAGAGGTGTTTGCATTGGTAGGTACATTGTTAATATGAATTAAGTTTTTGTTAAATACTTTGATTTTTTCAAAACCTAATTAAACAGCAAAAGAAATTTTTGAGAAAATCTAGAGAAAAATATCAATATCAATTTCATTTTCATTAATGTACAATGGACGCCATTTCCTGTAATTCTATCAACATCCATTTCCATTGGTCAGGTTTCACAAACAACAAAAGTATATTGTTACTAGTGAATCATTGCTGGACAAAGAGAAATCGATTTTTTAGCAATCAATATAGAAAATAGAAAATGATTAATCTTATAACATTGTCAAACTACGGAAAATGAATTAAGTATAAGCTATTTTATTTGTTAACTTTGTTGTGCTACGTTAAAATACGTGCCATAAAGTATGTTTTAACACATTCAGTTACATTAGAGTAGAAAAAAAACATTGGACAATAATCGCTCATACTTGAATCCGAGAGTCGCATCATTTACCCTAACATTGTCGTTACATTATGTCCTTAGTAAGTTCTTGTGTCATTTCATGGCTTCTTATATCTTTCTGCAACGCTAAGATAGAGGGGGAGTAAGTTCTGCAGAACTAGATGAATATGTACAGACAATATTTACACAATGGACACAAATTCTTCAAGTGATTTATTTTTTATAACACATTTGCGAGAGCTTTGAATTCAGTTATTCGTCACCTTTGCTATTTTGATATAAACTTTGACGAAATTTTGAACATTTATTTGATGAAAACCAATTCAAATTGTTAAGAATTAAGCTCGATTAAAACACATTAGCACATTTTTTTGCATTTGGTGAATCCCTCGAGACTTAGTTCACCGTGTCGACTAGAAAAGTGTCCATTTGACTTCGACAAATCCCTTAGAACTTAAAGAGTCACAAATGAGTTCATCAATTTAAATTTAAGAACGTGTGTACCATCTATATACATGTACAATGGTTCTTTTTAATGTTCACAATGATAGAGATTTGCCGTAAGCCAGAGACATTATATGCTTAAATTTGCAGGTGTTGAATGACCATGAATCCAGGAATTGTGAGAAAATAATCTGCAGATTGCGATCATTCCTAGAATGCATGTCACATACATTCATATATGGTTAAGGCACTGATGATGATCATTCTTATTCCTTTAAAAATCTATATTCCTGGAGACAATAAATATGGTGTACAAACCAGTTTACTGGTACCGTTGAGATTATAGAATTTCACTGTGGAATGTCTGAGGGAGAAAATAGTTATATTATTCATTATCAACAGGATATAAAACCAAGTGAACAATCAGGTTAAACTCGCCCAGACCACTGTGGCAGTGACACATATATTATGACATCATAACAGTTGGCCTCCATGACGTCATGCCATGGTACAGTATTCGAAAACAATCTCAGCCACATGAAACAAGACAGTAACCTAAGAGAAATTTGTCAGTTAAAACAGTTTATTTACATAAAACTACAGCAATCGGTTATTATTTATAGCATCTACGGGAACGAAGCTTAGAAAATATCAACACATCTGCCCAATTAAAAAAGCACCCGGATAATGGGAGATATAGTTCAATTAAATGTTGAATAGCACCGAATCAAGGGGACATTATGTATGACTTCGCGGTGATTTTCCTAAACAAATCTGCGGATGTTCATTTGCAATACAACATAGGGACATTGTTCTTGTCAACCAATTAGAATCGAGTATTAACCAGACTAAAGTTACAATTTGTCTTGATCGTCTCTCAAATATCAATACGCAAGAACGTCCTTCTTCAAGTATTTTTTTGATACTCTTTCTGCAATGTGCTTTCATTTGTTTTTTGAAGGATGATTAATTTTTTTCACGATTTTAAAAATTATTTCATATTTACCAATGGACCATTATGGTTTAATCTATTATCAATTAGTGGCGTTTCATAAACGGAAGTTCCTTGAGCTGCTATAAAACACAATGACTTCACATTGCCTTTACTAAATGAAGTGTTAAAAGCTTATCACTACATACATACAAAACGTAGGAGTGACCATGGATACATCTGTTCATTCCCTGATATCTTTGACATTGAAATACGTTTTCGTTGCTTTAAGTTGATCGCAGATCAATATCATATGATGAGTCTTTAAAATTCTCCAACCCTTTCGCAAACCCCTGCACAAGAACCATCAATTACTCCTTGTTATCAGTTGTTGACAAAAAACAGTGTATCTATTCATCTGACAAAATTCAGTTAATCAGGTCCTTTGTTTTGTTTTGTTAATATTATTTCCATTTTTCCAGTGACAGAAATGATAACTTTTTTTCAGTTTCGAAGTAGAAGTGGGTAACATTTTTTTTCTATATCAATAACAACATAATTAAACAAAATGAGTTATAAGCAAATATGAAAAATCCAAGGAAGGACATTCGTATTGTATATGTAGAAACAGTGTCAATTAATGTCCAACTCACATTTAGCTGGGTGTAATAATTACGTTAAGGGGTGTTCTTATTAAAACTCTTATTTCTGCAAACTTGTCTCTGCGTAACGTAGCAAATGATGACGATATGTAAATATGTATATAGTAGAATATGTCAATGTTTTATTACTTATTTATTTCTCAAATGGGTACAGCATGTTCATAGAGAAATTGTAGTAATTGGCAACTTGACCTATTCAAGAAAATAAGCTGTGGCAGGACGACCAAAATGAGATAAAGGTATAATATTTTTCATTCTGAGTATTCATTCAGATCTGCGAGGGTACATTTAGGTGACCTCTTTGCAAGTTTTCTGGATAAATATATTCCTTTGTTTAGATAAATAGGAAATGAAGAAAATCCTTCCTTCTTTCCTTGAATCCCAGAATTATTTTTATATTTTGATGTGGGTGCCAGTTTCTTTTCAATGCATTGTAGTTGACTCTGCCACAGTTCTTTGACAGATTTGCATTTGTATAGTAGATGATAAATTCTATTTCAACCCTACAAATTGTACACAGTAATGAGTATTTTTATATCAATAAAGGTCTTTTTTTTGTTATCAAGATTCTATGGGTAAATGTAAAACAATGTCAATGTAATTATCATTAGTGTTCACGGGAAAACCATTTAATGTAATCATTTAAACACCCGCAGCTTCTATTGGACAGAGGTCACAAATAACAGGAAAGTATATTGTTACCAATGAGTTATTTCCAGACGTAGAGACTAATCAATATTGATTGATGCAGCTAATACAAGTTCTCTGAAAGAATACCCATAGAGAAAAAAAATTGATTTTCTTTTGGCACAAGGTGCAACACGTACACGTGCATCTATGTACAATGAACTACACATTAGAATATTGAACTGTTATAAGTAAAATATCATCGAAGGAATGATATTGTAAAAACTACATGTATAAGATACTACTTTTTCGTGATACAGTAAATAATAATAAGTTCATTTGATTATAGTACTTTTATCTTTTTTTTCCATCACATTTTTCCTTGACAGCCCAAACAAGAGCAACTTTGAAATTGTACATAAGCTGGTTGTATGCATCTCAATAAAAAGCCAGTAACGCTTCAGTGCTTCAAGTTGCAATTGACCCTGTAATGATCTACGCGGAGGCCTATGACAAACAAAACCAACTTATTTATATTTTTTTCTATTCGTCCTGTCAACTTTAATAATACACTGTACACACCATAACAGTTCTTTGTTTACATCAACTCATCGCAGTATCATCTTCAATCTCTTTCCTTCTACAATGTATAAGATATGTTGAATGAAAAGAAAAGACTGCTCCATTAATACCTTTACATTTTAAAAAATACAACAGCTAAGTATTCTTTTTTGTGAGATAATTCTTTCACCATCTCGAATTGATTAATTTTAAGCACTCCTTAACAGCATGTATTTGTATTATGGTCAAGAAAGTTATTTAGTAATGATCCGAAAAAGATGAAATTGAATAATTAAATCATGTTAGCAGCGATGATCCATTTGTTTTGTTTTCAGATTGATAATGTAATCTTAATCTATAACAATAATTCAAAAATGAATTCGAAATTGCCATAATCATGAGGTTATTAAATATATTAGTTCACCTCTTATTCAACGAAAAGAAGTTCCTTGTGTTATGTACACTACCTATAATAGTTTTCAATAGTTTGTATTTTTATTGTTAGGCTGAACAAAATAGTTGATGAAATTTTACTTGTTTGTTTATTCCCGTTAGCATTTAAATCACTCATCATTAAATGAATCCTGGGGTTTTCGAAATACAACACTTCCTGTGTTTGCAAAGAGCTCATAAATCACATTGTCTTGATTATCTTAGCTTTAAAAATATTTATCTCCACAAGCATAATGCCACTACACAAACATATTTTTTAAGTTTATGTTGTATAGCTCTCTTGTCACAATGTGGTATTTGAAATGAAAATAATATTCACATACAGTGTTTTCATGTCAATCATTTACAGTTCTTTTCAAAATAAAGCGTGATTGTCTGTATATTTACATAAGTTTAACGCAAACCTTGTTTTAATCAATGGAACATACAATCCAGTATTCATATGCATTAAAAAATACAACGTTAGCACTGTCATTGTCATCAATCAGATCGCAAAGATATGTATTCACTCATATGATTTTTGTGCTAAATGTCTGCTTTACAACTTGCATTATAAAATGAGTTCTGGTTCTCCATGTGTTTATCATTCAGACAGCTAATCCCGGTGGAAATGAAATCTATGGACGCTTTCATTGGATACAATGTTGATGGACCACTTGGTATATAGTGTATGTCTTATTAGGATGGAATGAGGAATTGAAGACAAATGAACCAGGGCAATGACACTCATCCGAGAATGAGGTCATCTTCAAATTGTCTCCTCAACATTCACGTAGATAATAATGCAACATCTGTGATATGACTGACTCAGCACTAATTGCTTTTCTGCTTTTGTGCTGATGTTACAAAGTTAGAAAAAATTCTTTCGACAGGTCAGACATTTTTTTGTGACAATTATTAATTGAAACCAAGAAATGCTTTTGCAATTGGATAATTTAAGTATCAAGTCATATTTGGATGAATTTTGATAAAATTTGTAACAAAATCATTATCATCCAAAATCGCTTTAATTGTTGATATTTTACATAAATACGAATGCTGTGAATAGACTTATAATGGAAAGGGATTTTATCCTAGGGTCAAATTGTTAATCAGGAGGTTTTGCTCTGTGATGTAAATGATTAAAGTAAAGCAGTAATTTGACAATAACTGATGATTTTTGAAATCTAGAATGCATAAGATAGTTGATCACACTGCATAAATTTGTATTTATAAGCATAAGATTCTCACAACAAAGGAAAGCATCGTTGTTCTCAGTGATGAGGGAGCCGTCAGGATGAACTGGTCTCTAAATCATTCGGCAGAGTGTTCAACCATGATGAATCATTAGCTCTTGTATTGTAGTGAAACATACTGGCATTTGCATGTGCATCAAGCTCCTAGGCAATAGTGAAATGGTATTTAGAGCAGGTATAAGCGGTATTGCCAGCGGTATAAGAGCCTATGCCTAGGATATAGAAATGACTTTGACACTACTGCCGGATGAAGAATTATCTGCAAAAGATAAAGCAGATATGCTTATAGTTACGGTTATGGTAACAATTGGTTACATTTTTAAATACAACCAGTGACAGTCCACAAGACTGCGTACTTTGACCCCTTCTTTTGTCCATCCATATCAACAATGTTGTAGATGAAATTGACATTATTATTCAGCTACTTGCTGATGACACATCATGCAGTCTATGTAGTTTCCGTTTAAACAAATCGGTTTTGATTTCGGAATATAAAAATAACTACAAAATATAAGAAGCAAAATAGAGTAAATCATGACATTTGTGCATTTACAAACTTCAGTTTCTTAAAACGAGAGATTGTAATCAGAGACAAATATTTCCTTATTTGACAGTAAACTGTGTTGTTCTGTTGTAAAATAATGACGTGAAAAAGTGAAATTGAATAATCAAAGCATGTAAGCAATGATAATTCATTCGTTGGAATTCATGACTGGTTTAATGTGATTTAAACTTTTGACAAAACAAAAATGACAACTCCATTTTACTAAACAATGACAGAGCGTCTGCAAGACAATCACAATGTAACTCAAACAGGAATCTAAAGCTGAGGGACTCTTACATCCTATGATATGTTAATGTCACTGATAACATAATCCTTAAAGGAAGGTTGGAAGAGGAAAGTGTGTACATTGTATGTCATGATGTAATGCAAAACATGCTTACGATTTATCATTTAATGACTTCATGTTCAAGTAATTGTAATTGAAAAAATATGTAATTGTCTACATCTATGCACATGTCCGAATATTTCTTTGAGAAAGGGTTTCTGTTAACTTTTCAAAAACACTTGTTGACAACCTAATACTATCAATTGATATTTTACATGACAGAAAAAGAGATTAATAATCTGCAGCTTTGATGAAACAAGGTTTTAAAAAACGAAAAACCTGCTGACCACAGAAACAAGATACAAGTTCCTCGCTGATGTTAGAACTGGTGCTCCCTAGTACTGTCAATGACTTAGCTGGAAAGCACAAAGCTGGTATTTTTCAGAAAACTTTAATGATTCAAATGTAGATTCCAAATGCCTGCTTGATACCCAGCTAAGGGTTGTGATGACAGAAGGTTGCGCTTTGTTTATACAGCTTAATGATGTCGGAAATAAAATTGACTTTCTCAGTTTGAAATTGTATATACATTTCAATTAATCATTTGTGATATGAATACATCTGAAAAGGTCTAAATCAAAGTTTATCTTGCAGATGATCCAAGAAAAATCATTATTATCGCAGTATGTACAGAGAATTGTGAACCTAGATTAATATAATCAAACTTAGTAGTGAGTGAGGAATCGGGATGTGATATGAATAATAACTATCGAAACAGCCAATGCGCCAATGTTTGATTCTATCTCATAATAATTCTATAAATGGATGGTGCCTGAGAAGTTATTGAAAGTCAATTAGGTGAGGTGTCTGTTTCTCGATGACAGACATACAACCCTACACAATACCCAACTACTGTCTGCATACACATGAAATCTCATTTCCTGACCATCCTGTAATGACTTAATGAGATATAATATGTCACTGTTTGTATTTGCATTTACTTCAATATAATATTAGCTCTATTGGCAACATCCTGTATTGTGATTTTTATTACTGATTGTCTTCCTTAGGTATTTATCAGCTTGTAACAGCTTTTTTATCATTGATACACTATTGTAAGTTTGTATGATCGTGGCTGGTTGTCCTCCCACTATAATAAATATGTTAATGATGTGGACAGAATAAAAGTGTGCCTTAAGTCTTTATATATTTTTCATACGATTCAAAGCTTTTTTCCATATTTTGTTCGGCTGTTACTGTTTATCAATCATTTAAAAAGTAATAACAATGTTTTTCAAGATATTCAGGATGGAAGTTATGACTTCATTTAGTTGTAACTCTCATTTCAGAGGTCATGAAATGTCATTACAGATTTGGCAGAGTAGGCTCATCCATTATACGAGCCTGAGTAGCTTTCTTCAAAACCAACATGCATTCAAATTGTTTGGAAAAAAATGACCAAAGCTAGATGACATTTTAGCATTTGGCGAAACTCTCGAAACTTGGTTCAGCCTATCAACCAGAAAAGTTTCATTTTGATATTGACCAATCCGTTACAACCTAATGAGTCACAAATGAGTTCATTAATTTAAACTTTAGAACGCTTGGACCATATGTTTCCATGTTCCATGGTTCATTTTTATGTTCACAATTGTAGGGATTTGGAATTAAAAAATAAAGGCATTAACGAACGATTTTATCTGCTTAAATTGGCTGGTTTGAATAACTATGAATTTCAAGACACTTTACAAAGGCAACTTTTTATCAATATATAGCATGACTGTAAGTTATAAGAGTTTTAAGAGTGAGCTCTTTTTTTGCGAATGCAATTCTGAGTCTAGATGATTTAGCGCCTGCTCCATTTTTGTTAGAGTTTTCCCAGTGTGATAAAAAATAAATGTAGTGTATTTATAATACCAACTACATGTAGTTGACTCGTAACGATGTGTCTTAGAATGTCACTGTGAAATGTCTGAGGGATAAAACAGTTATATTATTCATTATCAACAGGGTATAAACCTGAGTGAACAAGGCCATTGTGACAGTAAAACAGTCATAATAATGTCATAAACTTGGGAATGGCATTCAAAAGAAATTGACCAAATGAAAGAAGACAATGAACTATAATAATCACGGAAATAGAAATAAAATGCTTTTCGTCGATTATTTCTTTATTTGGAACTAACTGGATATTTGTATCCTTAATATTCATTCACAATGGTTTCTCCCAACTTTTCTTTCAGACAGATTTTGTAAAATCCCTAGAAATATATGAATTTACAGGGGAGAAAAACGTGTCATTTTCACGCCTCAAAATTATTTCAAAGTCGAAATGTATGTTTCTGATAAAAGCTATAGTATGTAAATGATCAGTAATCTCACTAGCGTCCGTTAAATTACATTGTTTTATGTACAATAATTTTATATCTTATGTCCTCTACTATTCATATCTTATAAGATTTAATATTTCATAAAATAATTGAAAAAAGGTGGTTTCATTTACAGACATAAACGCGTGTTACAAACTTCTATTCTTACGAGTTCATTCATAACTTTAGTTGTCAATTGCAGAGTTGCTGTGGCAACGCACGTGCAACTGCAAGTTCAAGTGAAAAGTGCGTTGCAGGTTTGTTGTCACACGCATTGCTGAGAGTGACATAACCTATAGCAGGTTTCAAAATGTATTGAAAATTAAGAATTTAAAGGATATTTTTTCAATGATTTCGTGAGGCCTAGTTGGGAAAAACTTAGTTATTTGAACATCTGTAAGAATTACTTACATAAGTCGAAAAATAAAAAAATATACGGCAAAAAACATTTTATTCCTATTTTCCGTCAAATTTGCGGGTGTTCATTGCATTCATTCAACAAATGGAAATCTTATTGATCAGTCAAACAGAATTGAGTATAACTAATGTTACAATATAAATGTCTAGGCTGTAATTCAAAAATCGGCACACAAGGAGGTTCTTCAAGTCTTAATTTGATACCCTTTTTCAAAATTGCTTCATTTCATACATTTAACACGGGGGTAATTTTGACAGATGGTTAATTTTTACGATTTTTATAATGATTTCATATTTACCAATGGACCATTATGTTTTGATCAATGAGTGGCGTTTCATAAACGACAGTTAAGTGAGCTGCTACAAAACATAATGAACTTCACATTGCCTTTACTAAATGAAGTGTTAAAAGCGCATGAATTACATATAAAACGTAGGAGTGACCATGGATACATCTGTTCATTCCCTGATATCTTTGACATTGAAATACCTTTTTTTGCCTAAAGTTGATCGGGATCAATAACATATGAAGAGTCTTTAAATTCTCCAACCCTTTAGCAAACCCCTGCACAAGAACCATCAATTACTCCTTGTTATGAGTGGTTGGTAAACAACCTTGTATCCTTTCATCTGACATAATTCAGTTAATCAAGTCCTTTGATTTGTTGTATTAATCTTATTTCAAATTTTCCAGTGACAGAAATGATTACATTCTTCAGTTTCGGAATAGAAGTGGGTAACATTATATTTTTCTGTATCAATAATCACATAATTAAACAAAATGATTTAAAAGCAATTATAAACAAGCAGACATAGTCATCAACATCCCCCGCCTCCGGAACAAGGGCAATAACTTCGGAAAAAATAATTGCGCGGTTCTGATTTTCGAACTCCATCAAGGTATTGATACCCTAGAGGCACACACAAAATTTGATAATCCTATCTTTAACGGTTTCTGAGAAAATTTGGCTCCTTTAACTCGGACGGACGCACGGACGCACGGACGCACGGAGGTCAAACCTATATCCCCCTTTCACTTCGTGGCGGGGGATAAAAACCCGAGGCAGGACATTCGTATTGTAAAAACAGTTTCAATGTCAATCTTGCATTTAGCTGGGTGTTATAATTACGTTAAGGGTTGTTCTTATTAAACTCTTATTTCTGCAAACTTGTCTCTGACTAACGAAACAAATGATGACGATATGTAAATATGTATCTAGTAGAATATGTCAATGTTTTTATAACTTATTTATGTTTAAAATGGGTACAGCATGCTCATACAGAAATTGTTGAAATTGGCAACTTGACATATTCAAGAAAATAAGCTGTGGCAGGACGACCAAAATGAGATAAAGGTATAATATTTTTCATTCTGAGTATTCATTCAGATCTGCAAGAGTATATTTAGGTGACCTCTTTGCAAGTTTTCTGGATAAATATATTCCTTTGTTTAGATAAATAGGAAATGAAGAAAATCCTTCCTTCTTTCCTTGAATCCCAGAATTATTTTTATATTTTGATGTGGGTGCCAGTTTCTTTTCAATGCATTGTAGTAGACTCTGCCACAGTTCTTTGACAGATTTGCATTTGTATAGTAGATGATAAATTCTATTTCAACCCTACAAATTGTACACAGTAATGAGTCTATTTATATCTATAAAGGTCTTTTTTGTGTTATCAAGATTCTATGGGTAAATGTAAAACATTATCAATGTAATTATCATTAATGTTCACGGGAAAACCATTTAATGTAATCATTAAAACACACGCCGCTTCTATTGGACAGAGGTCACAAATAACAGGAAAGTATATTGTTACCAATGAGTTATTTCCAGACGTAGAAACTAATCAATATTGATTGATGCAGCTAATACAAGTTCTCTGAAAGAATACCCATAGAGAAAAAGAATTGATTTTCTTTTAGCACACGGTGCAACACGTACACGTACATCTATGTACAATGAACTACACATTAGAATATTGAACTGTTATAAGTAAAATATCATCGAAGGAATGATATTGTAAAAACTACATGTATAAGATATTACTTTTTCTTGTAACAGTAAATAATAATAAGTACATTTGATTATAGTACTTTTACTTTTTCTTTTTATTACATTTTTCCTTGATAGCCCAAACATGAGCAACTTTGAAGTTGTACATAAGCTGGTCGTATGCATCTCAATAAAAAGCCATTAACGCTTCAGTGCTTCAAGTTGCAATTGACCCTGTAATGATCTACGCGGAGGCCAATGACAAACAAAACCAACTTATTTATATGTTTTTCTATTCGTCCTGTTCAACTTTAATAATACACTGTACACACCATAACAGTTCTTTGTTTACATCAACTAGTCACAGTATCATCTTCAATCTCTTTCCTTCTACAATGTATAAGATATGTCGAATGAAAAGAAAAGACTGCTCCATTCACATCTTTACATCTTGAAAAATTATATAAGTAATAAGTATTCTTTTTGGTGAGATAATTCTTTCACCATCTCGAATTGATTAATTTTAAGCACTCTTTAACAGCATGTATTTGTATTATGGTCATGAAAGTTATTTAGTAATGATCCAAAAAAGATGAAATTGAATAATTAAATCATGTTAGCAGCGATGATCCATTTTTTTTTTTTTCAGATTGATAATGTAATCTTAATCTATAACAATAATTCAAAAATTAATTCGAAATTGTCATAATCATGAGGGTATGAAATATATTAGTTCACCTCTTATTCAACGAAAATAAGTTCATTGTGTTACCTACACTCCCTATAATAGTTTTCAATAGTTTGTATTTTTATTGTTAGGCTGAACTAAATAGTTCGATGCAATTTTACTTGTTTGTGTATTACCGTTAGCATTTGAATCTTTCATCACTAAATGAATCCTGTGATTTTCGAAATACAACACTATCTTTGTTTGCAAAGAGCTCATAAATCACATTGTCTTGAATATCTTAACTTTAAAAATATATATCTCCACAAGCACAGTGCCACTACACAAACATATTTTTAAAGTTTATGTTGTATAGCTCTCTTGTCACAATGTGGTATTTGAAATGGAAAGAATATTCACTTACAGTGTTTTCATGTCAATCATATGCAGTTCTTTTCAAAATAAAGCGTGATTGTCTGTATATTTACATAAGTTTAACGCAAACCTTGTTTTAATCAATGGAACATACAATCCAGTATTCATATGCATTAAAAAATACAACGTTAGCACTGTTATTGTCATCAATCAGATTGCAAAGATATGTATTCACTCATATGATTTTTGTGCTAAATGTCTGCTTTACAACTGGCATTATAGAATGATTTGTGGTTCTCGATGTGTTTTTTATTCAGACAGCTTATCCCGGTGGAAATGAAATCTATGGACGCTTTCATTGTATACAGTGTTGATGGACCACTTGGTATATAGTGTATGTCTTATTAGGACGGAATGAGGAACTGAAGACAAATGAACCAGGGCAATGACACTCATCCCAGAACGAGGTCATCTTCAAATTGTCTCCTCAACGTTCATGTAGATAATAATGCAGCATCTGTGATATGACTGACTCAGCACTAATTGCTTTTCCGTTT
This sequence comes from Steromphala cineraria, assembly GCA_916613615.1. NCBI lineage: Eukaryota > Metazoa > Mollusca > Gastropoda > Trochida > Trochidae > Steromphala > Steromphala cineraria. Next base: position 74,256,796 of record OU744721.1, read on the forward strand.
TTGTGCTGATGCTACAAAGTTAGAAAAAATTCTTTCGACAAATCAGAATTTTTTTTGTGACGATTATTAATTTAAAACCAAGAAATGCTTTTGCAATTGGATAATTTAAGTATCAAGTCATATTTGGATGAATTTTGATAAAATTTGTAACAAAATCATTATCATCCAAAATCGCTTTAATTGTTAATATTTTACATAAATACGAATGCTGTAAATAGACTGATAATGGAAAGGGATTTTATCCTAGGGTCAAATTGTTAATCAGGAGGTTTTGCTCTGTGATGTAAATGATTAAAGCAAAGCAGTAATTTGACAATAACTAATGATTTTTGAAATCTAGAATGCATAAGATAGTTGATCACACTGCATAGATTTGTATTTATAAGCATAAGATTCTCACAACAAAGGAAAGCATCGTTGTTCTCAGTGATGAGGGAGCCGTCAGGCTGAACTGGTCTCTAAATCATTCGGCAGAGTGTTCAACCATGATGAATCATTAGCTCTTGTATTGTGGTGAAACATACTGGCATTTGCATGTACATCAAGAAGCTCCTAGGCAATAGTGAAATGGTATTTAGAGCAGGCATAAGCGGTATTTACTTTGACACTGACGAATTATCTGCAAAAGATAAAGCAGATATGCTTATAGTTACGGTTATGGTAACAATTGGTTACATTTTTAATTAAACCCAGTGACAGTCAACAAGACTGCGTACTTTGACCCCTTCTTTTGTCCATCCATATCAACAATGTTGTAGATGAAATTGACATTATTATTCAGCTACTTGCTGATGACACATCATGCAGTCTATGTAGTTTCTGTTTAAACAAATCGGTATTGATTTCGGAATATAAAAATAACTACAAACTATAAGAAGCAAAATAGAGTAAATCATGACATTTGTGCATTTACAAACTTCAGTTTCTAAAAACGAGAGATTTTAATCAGAGACAAATATTTCCTTATTTGACAGTAAACTGTGTTGTTCTGTTGTAACTTGTCAAATAATGACGAGGAAAAGTGAAATTGAAAAATCAAAGCATGTAAGCAATGATAATTCATTCGTTGGAATTCATGACTGGTTTAATGTGATTTAAACTTTTGATAAAACAAAAATGACAACTCCATTTTACTAAACAATGACAGAGCGTCTGCATGACATTAACAATGTTACTCTAACATGAATCTAAAGCTGAGAGACTCTTACATCCTATGATATGTTAATGACACTGATAACATTATCCTTAAAAGAATGTGGGAAGAGGAAAGTATGTACATTGTATGTCATGATGTAATGCAAAACATGCTTATGATTTATCATTTAATGACTTCATGTTCAACTGATTAATAAGCAATTGTGTGCATCTATGCACTGGTCCGAATATTTCTTTGAGAAAGCGTTTCTTTTAACTTTTCAAAAAACACTTGTTGTCAAACTAATACTATCAATTGATATTTTACATGACAGAAAAAGAGATTAATAATCTGCAGCTTTGATGAAACAAGGTTTTAGATAACGAAAAACCTGCTGACCACAGAAACAAGATACAAGTTCCTCGCTGATGTTAGAACTGGTGCTCCCTAGTACTGTCAATGACTTAGCTGGAAAGCACAAAGCTGGTATTTTTCAGAAAACTTTAATGATTCAAATGTAGATTCCAAATGCCTGATTGATACCTAGTGTGATGACAGAAGGTTGTGCTTTGTTTATACAGCTTAATTATGTCGGAAATAAAATTGACTTTCTCAGTTTGAAATTGTATATACATTTCAATTAATCATTTGTGATATCCATACATCTGAAAAGGTCTTAATCAAAGTTTATCTTGCAGATGATCCAAGAAAAATCATTATTATCGCAGTATGTACAGAGAATTGTGAACCTAGATTAATATAATCAGACTTAGTAGTTAGGAATCGGGATGTGATGTGAATAATAACTATCGAAACAGCCAATGCGCCAATGTTTGATTCTATCTCATAATAATTCTATAAAAGTCAATTAGGTGAGGTGTCTGTTTCTCGATGACAGATATACAACCCTACACAACACTCAACTACTATCTGCATACACATGAAATCTCATTTCCTGACCATCCTGTTATGACTTAATGAGATATAATATGTCACTGTTTGTATTTGCATTTACTTCAATATAATATTAGCTCTATTGGCAACATCCTTTATTGTGATTTTTTATTACTGATTGTCTTCCTCAGGTACTTATCAGCTTGCAACAGCTTTTTTTATCATTCATATACTATTCCTGGAACTAATGTGATAACCTGTGAAAACGTTTATTCATTGTAATTGTGAATTTAGTTAACCATAATTCAAAACAAACTTGCAAAAACACCATGACCTACTAGTGTAATGACACTTGCGACTTTTAAAAAATCCTTATATTAATGTGTATTTTGGTAAAACTGCAGATGAACTTTATTTACTGCTTGATTGTTAATTTGTAGGACGGAACTAACTGATATACTCAAATTTATTTCTTTAGGTTGGGTGGATATTGAATTGGCAATAGCAAAGGTATAATTTGGTTGCATCAAATTATTGATATTTATAGCTTACATAGCAGCCTATTGAGAACTACATGTATCTTTTTTCATTCTAATTAAACATTCTCACAGTATAAGAATGTGGTTTTGCTATAGTAATTAATTGTAATGAATTCAATAATCATCTTTAGAAAGAATAGCAGATTTAATTTAAAAACCAGAACAAGTTATCAAATAGAATTGTTTGGGTTTTAATAAAAAAGGATTATTGAGGTTGCAATTCTGTTTTTCAATTCATTACGCCTAACAATGTTGCAAATAAGTAATAATGGTTTCATTACATATTGAGAATGTAAATGACAAAACATGTTAACAATCCATTTCTTATTTTCATCTGACCTTGAAAACCCATCATCAAAATTTTGACAAGATGTTTCATATATAAGTCGTAACGGTTTCAAGTATTAATTCCTGAGATACTTGAAATAACGATTTGTTGTGTTGACTTTGCTGAAAGCATTGCGAGGAAGAAGACAAATCATCCTTCGATATATTTCAAATTTGGCAGATTATGTCTTCCTACGGCAATAATCAAATTTTCAACAAGAAGCAGGTATACTTAACCTCCCTCAAAGATGCTCAGAGCCAAATTGATGACTATTGCATCAAAGGATTGACGGGAAAGAATTTCATCAGTTTCAGTTCAAACGGCAGATCAATACGTCTAATCGTGATTGCAAACAAATGGTTTCAAAGTTTTTTGGGGAAGGGATGTTATTGTGTGTGAGACCCACATTGTTCTTGTGATTTTTTAAAAGGCTGTTGATCAACGCCGCATACTATGCATTGTTCTTATATTGTCTTTAAACCATGACATTGTTTGAATATCATAGTTTGTCACACTTCAGTTTTTAACAAATTAATGGTACTCTGCAAACATTTCAATTCTGTCCAACTTATTACACATACAAAGTATTAAATTGAGATTAAATATGGACTATTCAAACCCTTACATCTAAACTAATCTCTATCATAAACACTGCACTGTTTGTTGGTTTGTATGATCTCGGTGGGTTGTCCTCTCATTATAATAAAGATGTTAATGTTGTGGAAAAAATAAAACTGTCTATAAGTTTTTAAGTATTTTTCATACAATTCAAAGTTTTTTCCACATATTGTTCTGTTTTTACTGTTTATCAATCATTTAAAATGTAATGACAATGTTGATTGCATTCACTAAAAATGCTTTCCAAGATGTTAAAGATAGAAGTTGTGACTTCATTTGGTTGTTACTCTCATATCAGAGGTCACGAAATGTCATTCCAGATTTAGCAGAGTATGTTTATCCATTATACGAGCTTTCTTTGAAAACCAACATGCATTCAAATTGTTTGGAAACAATGACCAAAGCTAGTTGACACATTTAAATACATTTGACGAAACTCTCGAGACTTGGTTCAGCGGGTCAACTAGAAAAGTTTCGTTTTGATATTGACCAATCCGTCACAACTTAAAGAGTCACAACTGTAAACTTTAGAATGCTTGGACCATATGTTTCCACATACAATGGTTCTTTTTAACGTTCACAATTGTACAGATTTGGAATTAAAAACAGATTTCATTAATGAAAGATTTTATATGCTTAAATTGGCTTGTTTGAATAACCATGAATAACACATTTTACAAACGCAACTATTTATTGATATAGTAGCATGACTGTCAGTTATGAGAATTTTAAGAGCGAGCTCTTTTTTTGCGAATGAAATTCTGAGTCTAGATGATTTAGCGCCTGCTCAATTTTTGTTAGAGTATTACACATGTAAAAATAAATGACATTTCCCAGTGTTATAAACAATAAATGTAGTGTACTTTTAATACCAACTACATGTAGTTGACTCGTAACAATGGGTCTTACAATGTCACTGTGAAATGTCTGAGGGATAAAACAGTTATATTATTCATGATCAACAGGATATAAACCCGAGTGAACAAGGCCATTGCGACAGTAAACAGTCATTATAATGTCATAACCTTGGGAATGGCATTCGACAGAAATTGACCAAATGAAATAAGACAATGAACTAGGAGAAAATTAGCCAGTTACAAACATTTTATTTACATAGAACTACATAAATTACAATATTATCTATATCATCTATGGGAAGCGCAAATTAGAAGAGGACATACATCTGTCAAATCAAAAAGCGCATGGATATTTGGAGAAACAATACAATTAAATGTTGACTCAAACCGAAACTAGGGGACCTTATTATCTTTTTGCTGTGATTTGCCTTAGCAAATTTGCGGGTGTTCATTGCATTCATTCAACAAATGGAAATCTTATTGATCAGTCAAACAGAATTGAGTATAACTAATGTTACAAAATAATTGTCTAGGCTGTAATTCAAAAATTGGCACACAAGGAGGGTCTTCAAGTCTTATTTTGATACCCTTTTTTAAAATTGCTTCATTTCATACATTCAAAACGAGGGTAAATTGACAGATGGTTAATTTTTAAGATTTTTAGAATGATTTCATATTTTCCAATGGACCATTATGTATTGATCAATTAACCATGAGTGGCGTTTCATTAACGGCAGTTACGTGACCTGCTACAAAACATAATGAAATTCACATTGCGTTTACTAAATGAAGTGTTAAAAGCGCATCACTACATACATACAAAACGTAGGAGTGACCATGGATACATCTGTGCATTCCCTCGATATCTTTGACATTGAAATACCTTTTTGTTGCCTTAAGTTGATCGGGATCAATAACATATGAAGAGTCTTTAAATTCTCCAACCCTTTTGCAAACCCCTGAACAAGAACAATCAATTACACCTTGTTATCAGTGGTTGGCAAAAAACTTTTGATCTGACATAATTCAGTTAATCAAGTCCTTTGTTTTGTTGTATTAATCTGATTTCCAATTTTCCAGAGACAGAAATGATTACATTTTTCAGTTTCAAGTAGATGAGGATAACATTATTTTTTCTATATAAATAACCACATAATTAAACAAAATGATTTATAAGCAGACATTGAAAATCCAAGGAAGGACATTCGTATTGTAGAAAAGCTTTCAATGTCAATCTTGCATTTAGCTTGGTGTTATAATTACGTTAAGGGGTGTTCTCATTAATACTCTTATTTCTTTATACTTGTTTTTAATTTATTTTTGAAATGGGTACAGCATGCCCCTACATGTGATGCAAAAATATACAACATTTGATTACTGACGATTTAGTTGTGAAGAAGACATTAAAACAAATTACATTTTGTAACTTGTGGTAGAAAACGGAAGCTTGACATATTCAAGAAAATAGGCTGTGGCTGGATGACCGAAATGAGATAAAGGTATCATATTTTTCATTGTGAGTAGTTTTTTCATGCTTCATGCTGCATGTATCTAACAACTGTAATTCAATTGGTTTCAGATCTGTGAGAGTACATGTAGGAGACCTCTCTGGAAGTTTTCTTGATAAATATATTCCTTTGTTCGGATAAATAGGAAATGAAGAAAAATTCCTTTTTTTTTCAGTGCATTGTAGTAGATCCGCCACAGCTCTTTGACAAATTTGCCTTGGTATAATAAATGGATTAAAAATTCTATTTTAACCTTAGAAAATGTACACAGTGGTGAATTTATAACATTATGTTTATAAAGGTCTTTAATTGTTATCAAGATTCTATGGTTAAAACGGTAAATGTAAAAAATATGTCAATGTAATTTTTCATTAATGTTCACGGGAAAACCATTTAATGTAATCATTTAAACACCCACCGCTTCTATTGTAAAGAGGTCACGAATAACAGGAAAGTTTACTGAATACACATAGAGAAAAGCAATTGATTTTCTTTTGGCACACGGTTTAACACAGAGTTTCTATGCGAAATTGTTTACTACATATATGTACGATGAACTACACATTAGAATATTGACCTGTTGTAAGTAAAATATTATCAAAGGAATGATATTGTATCACTACATGTATAAGATACTACTTTTTCGTGTAACAGTAAATAATAATAAGTACATTTGATAAGAGGACTTTTACTTTTCCTTTTTATCACATTTTTCCTTGATAGCCCAAACATTAGTAACTTTGAAGTTGTACATAAGCTGGTTGTATGCATCTCAATGAACCCTAACGTTACCGCAAGTGTGAGTCAAGCAAAACTGATCCTCTCGCAGTGATATCGTGCTGAATTCTGGACATCATAAAAAAGCCATTAACGATTCAATGCTTCAAGTTGCAATTGACCCTGTAATGATCTACAAGGGCCAATGAGGAACAAAACCAACTTCATTATATTATTTTCTTTTCGTCCTGTTCAACTTCAATAATACACTGAACACACCATAACAGTTCTTTGTTTACAGCAGCTAATCTCATCTCCAATCGCCTTCATTCTACCATTTATAAGAAATGTTGAATGAAAGAAAAGATTGTTCCATTAACATGTTTACATCTTGAAAAAGTATAGCTACAACTGCTTTTTCTCAGACTGTCGTGTTGAAACATTGGTGATATTTGATCAATACATATTTACTTTTTTCTAGAGTATTTGTGTCAGAAATAACCGTGTTAAACAAACCAAACTAACTATGTAAAACAATTTTTGACTTTTTAAGACTTTAGCAACATTATGCTTGCATAACAGCCGCATTTCCAAGAAGAAAACGTGTTGGTGGTACAGCAATGTTTGATCAATAGTGGTGGATGTAGACATAAACTGACTTATACTGATTAAAGATGGTACATACATGAATACAAGAAAGATAGTCGTAATTCATGTAACCCCAAAGAGTACAAATTGTGTCCATAAAATGTCACAATGGGACAAGAACATATTTGTTTTAGTAAATATTTGCATTAAGTTAAAATTTACAGTTCATTTCGTCCAACGTTATATATGTTACTATCAACTACCACAAAACGATAGTTGTTTAAATAACTACATGTACAAGCAGCTATGTCTGACAACAACCTACATTATGTTAAGCTACATGTACATTCCGCATATTTCTGTTAAAAAAATGTAAGTATGACAGGGGCTTAAAAGAATCAACAAAGAACACTAAATTTCAATTGTAAAATGTAATACAAAGATTTTGATATGGTCTATCTTTATATGAATGGATTTGACATTATTCAGCAAAAAGGCATGCGCCTTCTAGCATCAACATATAATGTTCATAATCAAAAACTATTAAATTTCTCAAAATTATCACTTGAGTTATCTATTGTATACCATTGTCCTTTTATGGATTTTAGTTCTCAGCTATGTTTAAATGGACCGTACTCTACAACAAAGCATTGTTTCAATAACTTCTGAGCTTGCAGTAAATAAAATTAAAAATAATGTTAAGGCTCAAACATTAGAAAGTACGGGGATGTACAATGTTCCTTCATTTAGGATCACAAGTCAAAAGTTCACATAAAATGTTTTTGTGTTTTTATCGCTCATTCCACAAAACCTGTATAAAACCAAATTTTGAATACACTTTTTAAAATCAAAATTAGATAATGCAAATGATGAATAATTTTCCCACATATTTCTTCATCCAATATTGAATTTTTTATTCGTTTTTATTGTCTATCCATCGATTTCAAAATATCTAAAATGTTGTGTGCATTCACTGGTTCCTTAAAAAATAGTTGTGTAATTAACTGAATGAAGTTGTGTCTTAAATGTAAATCTTACAGCAGAGATATGGAACAACACTCTTTGAACATGTTCAAGAACATTTAGCCAAAGCAGGCTTACCTATTAGAAGCCCCAGGTGTTTTAGTTGAGTCCTTCATTAGGCCAGAACAAAGGTTCTGTTTATATACATTTACTGTTTAAACTCCCTGTAGATGACGAATAGTATCATCTATTATCACAATTGGCTTGTGACAAAATAATAATTTACATTTTGTTGAATCAATTGTAAGCTTATTGTGTTCACCTGTGCCATCCAAATTGTGAAAGTTCTAAAACGAAGTCGTTGATTAAAGTTATCTTTTTTATGGTTTCCTTTTAACATTTTATCTAGCATTAAATCGATCAAGTTTAACTGAACCTTTTAAAGTTTAACATCTTAATTGTTTTAAATAGATTCCATATAGTACTTTCTCTTGTAACCAATTATGTTTTCCCCATATCCTTAAGGTTACTAAGCTATCTACTGTAATAATGGTGTATTTGATATGGAAATACTATTCAAATACAGTGTTTTCATGTTTATTGTACACAGTTTTCAAATAAAATGTGAGAACGTGTATATTTTGAAAGCATATTGGAAATCTATTGTAATTGAATGATACTGTCGTTAATCACATTGTTATGCTGTTTATGCTAAATATTGTGTAATAACGTGAATGATATTAACATTTATGATCCCTTTGACATTCAGATAGCTTGGCCAGTAGTAGTTATGAGTTATGAAAATTATGACAGTTTAAAGGATAGAGTTCTGATTCACCTTTTCATAAGAAGTGGTTTTCTGTTTAAGACAGTGTGGTGAACTGAGGACAAAAAGCCATACTAATACTCCTCCTAGAATAGGTCCTTCTAACAAAAACTCTCCTTGAATTTCTTGTAGACGTTATTCTAGCTGCTGTCATATGGCTGTTAAGAAGTTTTTGCTGCATTTGTTTTTTGTTGTGCATAACCTGTTCTATTAATGTAACTGGATGATGAACATTAAAAATGATTCAAATCAATGCAATGGCAATTACAACAGCTAAGTATCCTTTTTGGTGAGACAATTCTTTCACCATCTCGAATTGATTATTTTAAACACTCCTTAACAGCATGTATTTGTATCATGGTCATGAAAGTTATTTAGTAATGATCCGAAAAACGTGAAATTGAATACTTAAATGATGCTAGCAACGATGGTACAGTTGTTTTGTTTTCAGATTAATACTGTAATCTTAACTGTAAAAATATTTCATAATTTAATTTAAATTGTCATAATCATGAATGAATCATGAAAACTATTAGTTCACCTCTTATTAATCGAAAAGAAGCTCATTGTGTTACTTACACTCCCTATAATAGTTTTCAGTAGTTTGTATTTTTATTGAGAGGCTGAACAAATAATTCGATGCAATTTTCTTTGTTTGTTTATTCCCGTTAGCATTTGAATCATTCATCATTAAATGAATCCTGTGATTTTCAAAATACAACACTTCTTTTGCCTGAACAGAGCTCATAAATCACATTGTCTTGAAATTCTAAGCTTTAAAAATATAAACAGTATATAAGCAGTAGCGAACGACAATGACACAACACAAACATTTTTTTACAGTTTATGTCATAAAGCTCTATTTTCACATATGGTATTTAAAATGGAAATAATATTCGTATAAAGTGATTTCATGTCAATCATATGCAGCTCCCTTCAAAATAAACCGAATGTCATAATCAGATGTTTAGGGGATAAATCCATTCTGTTTTTTATTTTGGGGTTGTATGTCATGCATTCTTTTCCCCTAAAGATAATTTCAAACCGAGCTTGCGAGGTTTGAAATGTTTATTTAGGGGTTAAGAATGCACGACATACAACCCCAAAATAAAAAACAGAATGGATTTATCACCATTCTAACATGACTAATTAGTAAAAAAAGGTGGAACTATTTTGACTTGCGCAAAAGCAATGTGATAAGGTCAAACCGGTGCAGACCGGTTCCACTCACTTGCAAAACAACGGTACAGTCCACTTTCATAAAGACCACATAACAATTAAAATGTCTTTGCATACAGAAAAAACGTGTTTAAATAGACTCATCTGTAATCTATTGAACATATTATCAATAGAAAACAGATTTCAATGTCGTCAAAGTTACGAATTTTTACCTAAATACATTGGTCGACCCATCACCCCTACAAGAGCGACAAGGACTGACCAAATCAAGGGACGTTACTCTGAAAATAGTTGTTCACTACGTGTCGGTGAACATTTTCAAACTTAGTGGAAGCTGTCAAGAAAGTTATATTTTGTGTCATGGTTGGGGAGACTGTGACAGGAGAAACGATCACTTGTAAATTAGGGGTAGGGGCAGTGACAGCGTTCTGCGAAATTAAAGAATGAAGTCGCTTCCGTTCATTTGACGAATCGCTGTATGAGAGGTGTGCGATCGTTGATTTTGTTTATAAATCTGTGGACTGTGATTAATTTACATCGCGACGCAGTAAGAAACACTTCAAACAGGAACCAAAAACCTCGTTATTCGATTACAATTTGTTGGTGTTTCAAAATGTCGACAAGTTTCTGAAAGTGTCTTCGCCATGCAACATGTCTAGATCTTGGTTGTAAACAGAAAGTCGCTGAGTGCAGATTGTATACGCGTGCGCGGAGGAATGTGAAGCGGTCGTAAATATTTAGAGATGATTATCGGCGAAATAATTACTCCAAAATGTTTACTAGTAACCAATCAGAACGCAGTATTTTCAAACTAGTTTTCGTGTCATGTTAGAATCATCAATTTAACATGCAATCCAGTATTCATATGCATTAGCTTCATGACAATCAAACATATTTTTAAAATACAACATGAGCTTATGCATATTTATACAATCACTTACAATGATATTGTCATAAAGCAGATTGCAATGATATGTATTCACTCATATGATGTTTGTGCTGAATGTCTGCTTATAAACTTGCATTATAGAATTATTTGTGATCCTTAATGTGTTCGTCATTCAGATAGCTTATCTTTGTGGAGTGAAATCTATGGACGCTTTCATTGGATACAATGTTGATGGACCACTTGGTATATAGTGTATGTCTTATTAGGACAGGATAAAGAACTGATGCCAAATGAACCAGGTTAATGAACTCCTCACAGAATGGGGTCATCTTCAAATTTTCTCCTCAACGTGTTCCTAGATTTCTTTGATGTTTCTTCCTTGTGCTGTTGTTTATAAGTTTAAATATCTCATTGGACACGTCAGACATTCATTTTTATGGCAATAATTTATTTATACGTTTGCCAATTATAATTCAAGTATCTAATCATATTTGAATATATTGTGATAATACATATATTTGAAAAAAAACCCAAGATTACCCAAAATATCTTTAAAAATAAATATTTTAAATAAATGAGTATGCTGTAAATCGCTTCTTGGAGCAAATGGATTTAGTTCTCGGCTCTAATTGTTAATCAGGATTTTTGCTCTGTGATGGTAATGATTAAAGCAAAGCAGTTATTTGACAATAACTGATGATTTTTGTGATGTAGAATGCATTAGATAGTTAATCACACTGCGTGGATGATTGATATTTATAAGCCTATGTATTGATAGTAAAACTCTCACAAACGACAAAGAAAACATCGTTGTTCACAATGATAAGGGAGCCTTCAAGATAAATTAGTCTCTAAATCATTCGGCAGAGTATTAAACCATAATGAATCCTTGAAATAAGGTTCAGCTTTTGTATTGTGGTGAAACATACTGCCATTTACATGTAGATCAATACGTTCAAAATAAGTTAACATGCTGACGTCGGAAATTTATGTTATGTAGAGCATGTGTTTAATGATTTTTTATGATTGTGTTATACACCTAGTAGCTTTTTTTCAGAACACTTCAATGACGCCAAAGGAGATTCGAGATGCCTGCTAAATATGCAGATGAGTGTCGAATGTCAGAAGGTTGCGCTTTGTATATACATTGTTATGATGTCAGAAATAAAATTGACTTTCTTAGTTTGAAATTGTATATACTTTTCAATTAATAATATGTGATATCAATACATAGGAAAAGGTCTTAATCAAAGTTGACATTTCAGGTACTCCAAGGAAAATCATTATTATCGTTGTATGTACAGAGACTTAACAGTGAAGAATCGGAATTTGATATGAATAATAATTATGGAAACAGCCAATGTTTAATTATTTCTCATCGTGATTCGAATTTGATGGGAAGTTATTGAAGGTCAATTGTCCGCTTCACGGTGACAGCAGGCTCACAAACCCTACAAAATACTCAACTACTGTCTGCATACACATGAAATCTCATTTCCTGACCATCCTGTTATGACTGGACGAGATATAATGTATCACTGTTTGTATTTGCATTGACTTAGAGATACATATCAGCTCTATAGTAATCAACTAGCGACTTTTCTCTTATCACTCATACAGTATTACTGGAACTAATGGATAACATTTGAATACATCTCTGGATTATACAGAACGTTTTAATAGTGAATTTAGTTATATATTTTTATAACAATTCAAACATCAGACATTTTACAAGTTGTATCATCCATTAGAATCGAAGGTGTGACGGTTCCAAGTATCAATTCCTGACATTTTTTGGGAGATGCTTGGAAATATTTTGTTACTGGGTTGACTGGGCTGACATCATAGGGATGAAGGTGACACACTAGCTGCGGATGTATTTCGGAGCACAATACCGACTTCTTTGCAGATGGTGTTTTCCTACGGTAATAATAAAATTCTCTTCGAGAAGCATGTAGATACTCAGAGCCGAATTGATGACTATTGCATCAAAGCATTGACTGACACAGTTCATCAGTTTCAGGAGAGAAGAGTTCTTATCTCCATGTTCACACGACAGATCAATTTTTCGTGACTGCAAACAATTATCATGTTAATAAAGTTCTAAATAGGGGAGCGGATGTCATGGTGGGAGACCCTCATTGTTCTTTCGATTATTTAAAAGGTGTCGATCAACGCTGAACTATGCATTGTTTTTATATTGTCTTGATAACCAAACATTGTTTGGCTATCATAATTTACCATGCTTCTATTTGTAACAAATTTACGGTAGTCTGCTACAAGCATAGTCTGTTAAGAAATACAAACTAATATACCATATAAAATATATATAGTTTAAATTGAGGTTATCTATCGACTATGCAAACCCTTACATCTTAACTAATGTCTATAGTAATAATAATTTGCATTCTTATATTGCGCCTTTTCCACGTCCTAAGACATGCCTAAAGCGCTACATTATTACCTCGAAGGAGTGTACTTTCACAACTGCTAATAAGCGCTAATCACGACAGCGTACATGTAGGTCAGTACATCCAGTTTTCGGGTACCAAATTTAACAGCTGGGTGGACTGAGTGTAATGTGGATGAAGGTCCTTGCCCAGGGTCACAACACAGGATGAGACCAAAGTCGCAATTTTGGGTGTCTCCACCGGAATTCGAACCAGGGTCTCTGGCGAAATAGGCCCGCATGCTAACCACTACACCACCGGCGTGTCCACCTCATCTATAATAATGATGCTAATGATGTGATTTAATTATTAAAAAGTTTTAGTAAGTTTCACATTTTTTCATTACCGTTATAAACCTTCATAATGTGAGCAATAAAAACTGAAGGAAAAAGGCAGTTGCATACCTTGTTACCCCAAAAGTGCTTCGTCATCTATTATAAAACTAACTAATGAGCTTTGTAAATCTATTTATAACACCAATTACTCTTCATTACCTCACATGTCTATATTTTGTATGTCGACATATTGCCACTATAAGTCATGTTGTTGATGATATATCATTCTGTTATTGTTTCACACAACTGATTGGCATATTCATATAAAACGAAAAAAGAACTGATTCTTATTATGTGAGAAATATGTCAAATATAGAGAAGCTGTTTTGGAAAAAGGATAACATATATCAAATTATCTTAAACATCACTTCTGTTACAAATGTCATATGGCAATAAACTTACAATCTAAAAGAGAAAACGCAAAGATGTACCTTCATTTATATTTTAACCGAATATTCTGATGAGGGAACACGATGTGAATAATCAAGCTTCCTAGTTTTTCCTTTGACAGTGATCAAATACGAATGATTTCAAAGTTGAAACTATTGATACAACTAAAGTAAAAACCTAAAAGATAAACCTATTTATTACACTCTCGTTGAAGATACGACAATTGTGAAACAATGACATGTTATTCAACACTGTTGTGAAACATTGCACGTGAAAGCCATCGCATCCGGAACTACCTTCCTGCCGTGCATGACAAGTTATCAGTTATCGGTTGATGATGTCAATCAAAATTGCGATTTAAGAATATTGTTCTCAATCCAAACGAAAAACATACGAGATAAAAGTAAAATTCTTTTTAAAAACGAGTTTATTTGTTCATGATTAAATTGTCCGAGAAACAATACAAAGAATCAGAGATACCTCCACAACATTCATCTTCAAAGGTAAACAATACCTCGGAATCAGGGTTAAGTCGGCATTCGATAGTAGATCTGGCAAGGTCATCCTTTCAGATCACGGTCGATTCTTGAAATATCAGAATTTCGATAAAGAAGCCCAATTTTTTGTGATACTGTAAGCATTAGCAATGTTTTTTTTATCGGCATCAAGTTCAAATTCAGCATCAAGTTCAAATTCGTCTAAACGCTGAAAAGATTTTAGAGTTAACTCCCTTGCAGCCGTTTTAGAATTTAGATGAAATGTTAATTTGAAGAGTGTATTCCCCAATCTATCCTCACCATGGAATGCAAACAAGGACAGTGTTCCTCCCACTGACACTAGCTCAAACTTACTGAATCGAGCTCGAAAACGTACATTCCGATGACGTCACAATCACTTGACATTCATTCACACAATCTAACGTTCATTTGCACAATTCAGCGACTAATGATTTTGTTAACTCGCAAATTTGCGTTTGTATGAACTATAACACAAAAACAATTTGATGAGAGTTTACCATTTGTATTGTTAAAATGAAAGCTGTCATTAACGGACCTACTCATGACCTATTTGTTCGTTGTACAAAGTCTAATGAAGCTATGCGTCCATTGTCAGAATTGTATTCCTACGCACAACTACGAGAATTGAGAATTTTCATTTTATATTATTAATTAAAAGAGTGTAATAAATAAAATACTAAACTACGTCCAGTTTAAAAGCATATTTATGAAACTCGTGGATAGTATTGCTATTTAACTCGCTTTTGCTCGTTAAATGCGAATACCATCCACTCGTTTCATAAATATGTTTATACGTCGTTTAGTATTCTCTATAAAGACACATTCTATTACCCTATTACTGTTACTGATCTTGCTGTTAAAAGTTAAAAGTTAAAATAAAATGAAAAAGGGAAAATGTCATTTAGTTAAAACTGCTGTAATTCGATTTGAAAGTATCTTGTTACTCGAGCAGTAATGATTGAGTGATGTAACATTTTCCAATTGCAAAGAGAAATTGAGACCCCAAACGCAGCAGCAGCAGTCAATACCTGAAGCTCATTAGTGTATTTGACAGCTGCACTTGACAGGGCGGAGAGGCAACAGTGGTAAGACATCGTAATTATTAGAATAATGACTTAGTTTCAAAGAAAACATTGATATTAACCAAAGGAAAAGTTGGATATAACCTGATTGGACTGCTTGACAAAACAATGTTAATGCTGTTTTGCAATTATGAGCAGAGTTGTTAAAAAACCTATTATATATAATAGTATAGGAATGACAATGGGGAGATATCCAGTTAGTCCAACACTTTATTATATCTTTGACATTGAAATACTATATTGTGTACCCAACTTCGATCGGTGTTCATTGTGTGCCCTTAATAAATGGTGTGAATGTTTACACATCTATATCTCTTTCCTAAGTATACAGGATTTATTGGCGATAGCCCCATTCAGTCTGTTAGCTCTGCTTGGAGTGATGGTATAAGATAAGCTGCCAATCTCTGGTCATCTTGGAGACCACACTTGTATTGATTCAATCAACGCCTTCTACAAAAATCTATAATAGAGCAAGACTCTTTAAATTACCCTTACCTTCTAGCAACCCCTGACTCACAACAGATACCATCTATTTCTCCTTGATGTCAGTGCCTGAGTAAGTTCACCAAGCCCTCAATTTTGCAATACCCAACGATTCCGTCCGTCCGAGGACATTTTTTTGTTTGACATATTACGGAAAAACTTTCATATTTTGCAAATGCAGTGCCAATTTACAAGCGGTGTATTTTTTTTGTTTTTTAAAAATGTTTTTGAATGTTATGCACGCAGTCATTTTCTAAGTTTATAATTTCCCAACTGATTAAAGAACTCATCCGATTATTTTAAAATTCTTTTTTATGTTTAGTGGGTGTACAATTCTGTGTAAGAGACGTCTAGAAATTGTCTGAGTAATGAGATCATTGAAGTGTCTAAGTTAAGTAAACCGTAATTTATTTGGTCAGGGATGTACGGTCGAGGGTATTATTGAGCCATGCTTACATTTTCGTTTGTTGTAGTTATCTTCTTTTCATTCTGAGAAAAATAAAGATTAAAGAAAAAAATAGTGTTTGCTTATCGTAAAATTCTGCTTCAATGTCAACCATACATTTTACTGATATAGACCAGTAAACCTGATTTAAAGAGCCACTCCGTAAGTTTCCTTTGGTACGATTGAGGGTGGCATTATAAATGATATAAATTCAAAAAATCTCAGATATTCATTTCCAAATGACACTTAAATGATAAATTCTAGTTTTGAGTGAAAATCTAATAACACCTATACATGTATATATTCATGGAAGCCAAATGCATGTGTCCGAAATACATGTATATCAGCTATTACCTATAAAACAATATTAACTTGTAAGTGTCATTTTGACTGTCAAAGGTAAGTTTTCCTAATGATGCGCGTCATCCTCCGGTTTTCGATCAATATCGCGACTTAAAACCTCACTAATGTTGCTGTACTACCTTGAATTCCTACAACAGACGATACTTCTCAATAGCATGACACCATATTTAGAGTTTTGGAATATGTGACACTCATAATGTTTTTGTCACTACAAAACTGCTGCTTACTTATTTGCGTCCGGATAATGGATAGGTTTATAATCCTTTGTTTTGGTTCATGTTTTTATATCTGCATGTTCTGTCAAAAATCCAGTTTTATTTTTAAAAATCAAGCAACTTTAATTCAGTCATGCAGCAGATTTCATGAACTATTAAATTTGGGATTGATTATGTTATGGTTTCACTAACCCCCAAAAAAACACAACAATCCTATTATAGTTCGTCTTTTTAAAAAAATTGGCATGGAATGATTTAGGTTACCAAACAGTAACAACGGACATTAGGAGATGACTTATCCCTGCTGTCCCAAAAACGCAGGAACATGTATCGTTACATTATTAGAGATTAAACCTAAAGTTATCGTTAATAGTCGTATGTTCGGCTCTAAAAACTCCTCAATATCCAAGGGGAAATCGTCAATATCTATAATAAAACGTCAATATTTGGTTGTTACTCGTCAATAGTTACCTAACAGCCATCAGAACCACGCGCACCTTGAGTTGCACGTGCAAATTACACCTCAACTGAAATACGTGCTGCACGCGCCACGGGTTGCCTGTAGTTGAATGGGTACACCTTGGGAAAAGAACTTACTTTCAGAGGAAATTAAATGAAGATTTCTGTTTAAATCTCATGGTTTTTCCAAAAACAGATTTTCTTTTAAATTTCACCTTAAAGCATTTTTTCTGTTCAAACATTTGTTTATATCAGAATTGAAACATAGTCATCGTTATAACTCTAAAATGCATGTTGAAATACATTGACATGCATATTCTTGGTACAGAGTTGAAATTTTAATTGTCATTTTGTTCAGTAAGGTGTTTTTGAAAGATTAAAAGGAGAGTTAATCGCGTTTTCTGACAGCTTGTTATAATTTTAATATAACGTTAATTAGCTGTTAATGTCAATACTGGCACTGAAACTGTACATTAATTATTTAGTATCTGTTCCCTAATAGTTATACATCTAGTGACATTAAGACAGACAATGATTTTCAAAAATCACGTTTGTTATTCAGTCCTAAAATATAGCGCCTGTTACAAAATGCAGTTTTAGACGAGTTCGTTAGTTCCTTTGTTGAATTTGTCAGTTTCACAGTTGCTGTGACAACGCACATGCATCGCGTGCAAATTACTTTGAAGGTTTGTTTAATCTCGCATTAATATGGGCTATATAATATCTCTAAATGTGTGGCAAATATGATAATTTGTGTAGAATTATTAAATATTTTATGCATCACTAGGTCTTGTTGTGAACAAAATTTGTTATTTCAACACATGTAGCCGTTCAACTTATTCGTTGAGTAGCATAAGATGCACGCCAAAAACATGTTTTTCTATATCCATGATTACCTTTCGTAACGATTTAATGTATGACTTACAATTCCTATTAGTAAAAGACATATTAGTTCTTCTAAAATAAGAAAATTATGAATTGCACGTCTAACGCCCTCAGACTAAACCTCGTGCACAACTAATGACGAGTTTTCGGAGTCTATTCTTTACTTAACCAACGCGGTACGAGTGATGGCGAGATATCTGCCCAAGTCAGAATAATTTTTCATAGTCGCGAGCCTTTTGCGACTATATTCCATGGTATTATATACCAATTGGATAGAAATGCAGGTAAAATCAAGTATCCCACATCACTCACTCACTTATATTAAGGTAGAGCTCATTTTGTCGTTACTTGACTAAAATGTGCCGATTCTTTCAGACGCATTTGATAATAAAATCAATAACCAACTTATATTTAGTCACGGTAGATTACCTGTTCCACATTATATGGGTTATTTTTTTTTACACATTCCTATTACTTCACAGTATTGTTTGCAAGAACAAACACCAAGATCTCAATACTGAAGTCCTTCGTTTGGAGGAAATTCACATTTCTGCACAAGAAGGACCTGTTTGTTTACACTGAAGATACTTTTTGTGAGGGGTCCATGTAAATTTAGACAGAAGTGTAACATCTATTATATGGGTATAGGTCTTCACAAAGAAGTTGATCTGCGAATATTGCAGACATTAATTTTCTAGCGTTGATTTCACTTGGATGACAATTGAAGGCAGTTGTATCTGAAAGCATGTCTTAGCATATAAAGCAAATATGAACTGACCGACAACTTATTACATCTTATTTAGAGTTTAATAAAATGGAATATGTCTTTCCAACACAGTATATTGAATATTGTGACACAAAATATCTAATTATCAAACATAAACTAGAAACAATACATCCCATTTACCAACTGCAATGAGCATGATTCCCTCGGGACAAGCCATCTGGTACACCTAATACAAAATGGAAATAACTCTGTAAGAGTCCATTTGAGTCAAACGTAATTGAAAGTATGTTATCATATCGAAATAGAGAGGAAGAAAGGGCGATAGTTTGACTGAAAGTTTGACTTCTGCTCACTGTGACGATGACATGTTGAAACGTGATCAGCAGCTTTATGGCCCTGCTATTACAAAAAAGTTATTTTGCCTTCATTCTCTCCCGACAGAGGTAGATCAAGTCATAAAATGTAGATATCACCTCTGTTCGAGGTGATTTTCAGGAGTTTCCCCTGGCGGAAAAAAAATCACCAAAATTCATTTGAATTCTTTTGGAAAATGATATCAGGACAACGTCGCTGATTGCACAACTTACTTTGATAGCATCCAATCAGAAATTGTTATTTATAGCATGGCTTTACAGAATGACTAATGGGACACAATGTTATGCACCTCATTTTCATTTGCATTCTCTTGAGACTAAAACATCCCTTTATGACGAAAAATATCTGCTGAAAACAAACATTTTTTTCAGAAACAATAATGTTTATTTTTCATCTTTGCTATGATATTTGCAGTTTTGTCACTCATTAAATTAATAATATTGGTTTGAATAAGATTAATGGACGCAAATGAGGAGTTTCTTATCTGAACTCACTTCATTAGGAGTGTTACCTTTTCATATTTGAAAATGCGAATTTTTTATTCTCAAAGATAACAAGCCTCTCGTGTATTGAGACATGGAACTTAATTCTCAAGATATTTCTCGAAATAATGAAATGAGTGTATGATCGATTTTAATTATACACTTGAGATTCGCCCTATATCTAGAAGAATCAAAATAATTGTGACATTAATTTTGATATGTTATTCACAGGACCTTATCTTGCTGCTGTTCATATTGTATATCAGTTAAACTATATCATGTACTTCTGTAATCGAAATGACGAACAAACCGAAAATATATTTTGGTTAAGATTAGGTAATGGCTGTGGAAACACCCATGTATTTATGTATCACATGTTGTCATGATTAATTCTTCATTCATTTAGTGTTCTTAGTAATTACCATTCTCGACCTCCTTTGTCCTTTCTGATATTGATTGATACATTTTAAATATAGTTGACCTTGCAGTTGAAAAACTATTCATTGAGATACATGTATACATTTTCAAAATACTGCAGCATTCAACGATAGGACATCGATTTCGAAAGGAAAGATTAAATGTTAAATTATCCAGAAACGGTATTTTTATTACTCTTTTGTAAAATATATCTCCCCTCTGGATGTGACTAAATAGTCCCTATTATGTAAACGGTTCTTATAGTTTAAATGTGTTTGATACACATGGGCATGTGTGGGAATATACAACTGATTATAAAATCCTTCATATTATTGCCAGAGCCAATAACAATTGAATACTGATATGACGTACAAAGATATATTAATAACACTGTCTGAGATTAAAGTCGCCAAGCATTTCAGTTTGACTACCGAATTGCAAACAACTTTTGATTAATGTAATCGTCCTTAAACGTAATATATAATAATTACATTAATCTATCAATGCTGAACTGATGGCGCTCTTTCATTTCGATAAGTATTTAATGTCAGAAATAATCTTATTTACTTTCAAATTCCAATATTCTGAAGCACTTTGTACAGGTTGTTTGACAATGTCAGTATTTAATCAACTTAACCTTCAATTGTTTGTAACAATCATGTTAAGTGGTCGTCGAATATGTTTCCTGTTAGTAAATAAAATTAAAACTGGAGTTGAAATCTCGTGTTTTTCACAGTAAAAAATTCTAAATGTTCATACATAATGACTAGACTTAACACAAATAAATAAGGGAAGCAATTGAGTATAGAATTATGGTTTTTAGTTTAGATCATAAAGGTTTGAATTATTAAAGGTATATGTAGTTTAAACAAATGGCCTGAATGAACCCAATAATTAGATGTGCGAATGGTTTTCCAATCGGAATCTTTTAATCAAGTGGAACAACATTCAAATCATTCACATTTAAGAATGCTTCATCCATAGGAAATAAGAGTCAATATCTTTAAATAACAAAATTTAGGTAGGACAAGTGCAATGAAGGCAACACAGTATGTCACGCCGTGAGGACGCACATTTTGGAAATCGGTTGCAAACTGAAGCAATCACTGCCTGCATCGTTCAAGTCTAAAGGCTGAGTGAATTGTTATTGGAGCAAACCTGCTAGCGGCAATTGTGGTGTTAACTCATTTTAAGCAACTCAGGTAGGGAAATAAATTAGTGTAGCTTACCCACGCATGAACATTTTTCTTTGATTTTTTATGTCGTATTGATATTGCGAACATTTATTTTTGCATTTGTTGAATTGCTCTTTCCCCCCCAAAAAGGAAACTACGCTTAATGCTGCTTACGTCTCGTCTTTTGCACGACAATGCTCATCAACATTTTCTAAATCCTTGTCCAGACACATTTTTAAGGAGACGAAAGTTCGGGGTTAAGAAGATAGGCGTAATCTCATACAATAATATAGACCTCCAATCTAATCACATGAAGCATTAAGAACAAAACTAATGACTCTAGTCCAATATAAGATCGGCTACTAGGGAAATGTATCAAAGCTATGTGTATTGTGTTGTTCAGTTTTTTGCACTGTTTTATGAAACCAATTTGATAGTCTACAACTGAATAAGCATTTAAAATGTTTCCGCCGTGTTTTTGTGAGAAGATTGTAGGAATCCAATATGTTTAGTATCTGGGGTTAAGGAGTCTAATCATGGAATTAACCGTGCGTCGTATGCCATCAATTCACTTCGTATCCCTGGCTTTACCATAGTGATTGAGAGGTAAAGGAAAGCATGCATTTTAGTGGCAGATTGTTAAATGTATGTATCTATTAAACACTATCAAAAATATTTATCTCGTATGATCCCTCTGTTCTTTATGTTCATATTTGTTCTCTATGTATCAATTCACATTCATTTATATCTTGTAGCATTGAATCGTGGATGTGGCAAAATGTGCATTTACCATACACACAAACAAACCAACAAACAAACTAAATGAAGTTTAACTCTCAGTTATATCCACATACTCGAAACCTTTTGAAGTAAAACTATTTTCATGTGATATCAAATTATGCCACGTACACATTTCAGCTTGTCATTTGCCTTGGACAAGTAGAAAATTGGACATTGTTTGCGTGTGTAGTTCATGCCACCAGTGAGTATTAAAGGAAATTGCCAGAATGCAAGAGGTACGCCGAATAATTGAATAATGTTGAACAATATTGCTTCAAATGCATGATGAAATACTTTTATTACACCTTGACTGTATGCTTCATATGACGTAGAAAAGACCAGCCTCACTGCCAAACCTGGGGGACACCATGGCGCTAATGTGATACGACGGATTACACCGCGTTCGCCTAAAAGATTTTTCGCCTAATGGATATTTTACCGCTTTTGCCAAAAAACGTTTTAATATAGTTTACAAGGTATTTATGTTTTATCTTTAATCTAAAATAGCTAGGTATGTAACTGTTACACTTCTGTTTAAGTTTCATTACAAAATATACGTTATTTTGCGTTATATCGAAACAATAAAGTATTTGTCAAAAATCGCCTGACAGCCGAGAATCGGATATTTTGCCGTTTTCGCCTAATATCTGTAAATCGCCATAATACTATCTAAATTATTCATGAACGATTGCACTTGTGGAAAATGGATATTTTTTACAAAATATAGTTGTTTTGTACCTCAGAATCGTGAAAACTGGAAACTATTAGCGTTATATTGAAGCACTCGCCATGTTGAGAAAGGATCCCAAACTGGTTTTCTGTCTCCGTTGCGCAACGCATCAAATTTGTTTTAGTCACTCTTGATGAAATAATATATATTTTTTTTCTGCATGGCATCAGACATCATACGAAGACCACAAAACTCTTGATAGGAGTTCGTATTTTTTTTATTCATTCTTCAGTGCACAGTTTCACAGTTCAGAAGATTTTATTCATTTTCAGTTTGTAGACAATACAATGATACAATATGCACGTGTTTTTTTTATTTCCGTAGTATGTTGTTGTTTTATTACATTTGTTGGTGAGTATCATAAGAGAGTTTACTTTTTTAAAGTTGTTTTTATTCACTTTAGTTGGATACAATCAATGTTTCATAGTATACATAGAGTGAGATAATACAACATGGCAGTTGACATATAATTTTACTATCACCAGTTGCAACAAGAAAGAATGGACAGATCTTGACGAGAAACAGTCATTAATAATGCATGGGCACATAATATAACATGAAGTAAAATAACGTTCTTAAGTATTTTCCATTTTGTCTCAAAAGTAATTTACAATATTATTATTCAGACATGCTACTGAGCTATTTCAATGTACATTTTTCATTTCTTTAACAAAGACGATATTGCAGCGAGTGTCTGTGGGATGGTCTTTGATTCATCCTCGTATACTGACCATACATCTTCAAGCTTTCTGTTGAATGCTTTGGTTCTTGTGTTTTGCAGTCTCTTCATTTGGCCGTGGTGCACAAATTCCTTCACTGTAGGTAGGAATCCTGCCTCTTTGTGAAGGAGTGAGACAAGGAGGAAGAAGTTGACGTTCCTCTTGCCGGCCCGACTGTTGATTCTCTTATGTCATCCTGTAAACAGAAAGAATAAATAGAGAATTGTGAATTATTATCTTGAATATAGATTTTTCATATTGATATGATCATCATTATATCCGTTTATATAAATATGTTTCAATATATTGAATGATGACTTACCTTCACAATCATTATTGGTGCGGACTGTCAGTCTGTAGACAGACCAGGTGTGAATTGGCCACAGATTGTTGGTCAACCACTGGTTCTCCGCGTAGTTAAAGAGGGGTGTTGCAGTCGGTCCAGCCAAGTCTTTCAGTTTTTCAAACTCCGGCATGATGTGGTTGGGACTGAGGTAGGGGAGGGCCATCAGTTTCTTTACTAGGGAGTAGAATTCACTGTTTCTACAGTACTTAGTCTGAAAGAAGTAAAACATATATGAATAAAAAATATATATAATAAAATATCATTTCGCATATGTAACCCATATACTTTTGTATATGTAAGTCATTTATTTTCGAATATGTATGGCAATTATTTTCGGGAACAGAGAATACAGAATTGAGCATTAGATATATATATTGTTGTGTATTCAAATTGATTGAATTACCTTCAACCCCAGCATCTGAATCCGACGATAGACCGCCTGTTGCCAATGGAAAGCACAGCCACGGAGCTCAGCCTATGGTCTTAGGTACCGCATGGCCTCCCAAGCACCAGCTTCAAAGTCTGCCATTACTCTCTGGACTCGGATGCAGTCACATCGGTTGAATACCGCCTTGAACACCTGCAGAATAAATACAAATATTATATATCATTAATGACAACTCCATTACAATACATTACATTACATTAATCAGGTTGCAGCATTAACTTACCGCTTAGTCCACTTTCCTCTTCCTCGACATGAACATGTAACAGACGGGCACCTGTTTCATGTCCCCAGTCTCAGAGACCAGGAATACATGGACGGAATACAGTTGAACGAAAGGCTTTCGCACAATGCCGAATGTACCATCCATGTACCGTGTCTTGGCCATCTTCATGGTTTCCAACTGCTCGGTTGTGGCAAATACCAGATGTCTCGTTCCCTCTACCGTCAGATCATCCACAAGGAAGTCGTCTGGAACGTACTGTGGTCTCAACTGAAATATAAATATAATATATAAAAACCAAATGAATATGTGATAATATATTATGGAAAAAAAGAACATTAACATTATTATTGTAGATACTTGTAAATACCTGAAAAATATTATATTTATTATAAGAAAATAATTTTAAAATATATTATTAAAAAGTTATTTATCAAAATACTCACATCATACTCCAAAGAATCAAACTCTGGAGGTCTCAGGTTCTGTCGAGCTGTGTTTTCCCGCTTTGCCATGGCAACCAAGGAAGGAAGTGTCGTGGGAACAGCCTCAAAGTTCTCATATTCCTCCTCCACTATCTGTAGTGCTGACGTGAAAAGTTGACTGGTGTATTTTGCCTTCACCTGAAGAAATAAACCTTTTATTGTATACGAGTGGAACAAATGTACATTCAAATGAATTATAAAAAAATATATGTGTAATATTATCATTATTGTTGTCTAGTATTATAGAATTCTTTTTCCATAAAATAGAATTTATATATATATATATATATATATATATAACCCTACCTTTGCTGCCACCTTTGTTATGATGTCAGTGCCAGCTATATCCTCATGGTTGTGGGTGTTCTTCAACTGGAAGAAGTCTCCTTTCTGCACGACAGAGGCGGGGCATCTTCTTTCTTTGCCTCTGACAGAACATCTCCAATAGACAGAATCTTTGTAGCCACCCTGTAAGAAACAAAAACATTAATAAATACATAAACATGAGCCATGTATATTTTGGGAATACTACTTGTTTATCTCAATTATTAACTTATTTTATATAAAATTATTATTAATGCACTTATTATTTTCATTAAGAAACTTAAGAAACTCGTTTACTTGGTTTTACTTACATTTGCAACAAATGAATAACCGAAGTTATCCACGAGCTTGGATTTGCCCCTCTTCGACCCATCTTCAACAACAGTGTAATCCCTTGACGGCATGACATGGTTAACCTCAAGCTCTGGTAGTGCCCTGGGCTGGATGGCACTTTCGTCTATGGGGTTGGGTCTCTGGAAGATCAATGGAGACCTGGGAGGTGGTGTAGGAGATCTTGGATTAAATTAAATTGCAAGGATGTGTGTGTCATTCTTCCTGGATTAATTCAACTTTGGATTATATTTGGGATTTCAGATAAGGTTTGTTCATGTGTTTCATTTTATGTTTTATTATGTTCATATAAATATCTAGAAATCTACAACATTTTAAATAGCCGAGATTTGACTCGTATCTCAATCGGACATATTCATGCCCGGATACATATATATTATACCAATTGTATGATAAATAACCAACAATAACCACTTATCTTGCAAATAGTTTATTAAATGTTCATCTGGACAGGACAAAATATCGTTTGGCGAAAGGGGTAAAATATTCCTAGGCAAAAAATCTTTTAGGCGAAAGCGGTGCAACTCGATACGACATGATATACTTAAAATTGTTTTTTTGAATAATGATAGAAAACAGTTATGAAGTCATGCAGCAACAGTAATTTTGCATCTGGATTGCAAGTTGCTTAATTGAGTTCAGACAGTTGCAGATGTAATAGGCCTCCAAAATGAAACAATTGTAATGTTTCTATACTGCAGACGCCATTAGGCGTTTGGTCCGCCCCAGCTGTGCGTCAGAGGGAAAACTGTAAGCAAAGTCAATGCCTGTCTAACATATTAATCAACCAATATAAGGAGGGAAATAATAAAAGTTGAGTAATTGAGATTGTATTCATATTTCATGAATTTCTGTCTGCAAGTCGGAGAAGGGATGTACCGATTTCTTGAAATGAACATTTTCACTGAATTACCTGTTCAATATTGAAGGTGTTGTATAAGTTACTGAACCTGCACAATTGATGTATATATATATATATTCAAATTGATCATTGTGGAATAAGATAATTTATTGTTTAAGCTTCCGATTGCAACCTCTCAATTGATTGGATGTTTGATCCCTTATCACAGAAACTCGAAAAATGCAGATTAGAGTAATGAACAATGGGTCAAAACAAATTGATACTGTCATAGTAACGATGTGAAATAAATTCGTTTAACAGTGATTTATGATATGACAAATTTGATTTTTTTTCTAGAGTTGGTCTGTGCTTATATGACATATCGACTTGGCTCTGTTTGACATCAAATGTCACGACATATACTTAAAAGGGGACAAAGTATATGTATTTTTATCCAGTTTTAAAGCATCATATAGAAATACATTACAGTTTCTAAGGTGACATGTCGTGGGTTCAGTGTGGCCTTACAACAAAGAGTTCGTTCAAAGCATGAGCAATATATTTATTCACAACAAGAAGGACAGTACATTTAGAAACCACCAATGCATGCTAGAAAAAAGATTCCACAAACGGATTGCATTGCCCAAAAAAACAATATATTGATAAATCTAAATAGGGGAAAAGGGTTGTTTATCACCGAGAAATGCGTCATAGAGAACTGGTTGTTTCAAATTGGTGAAAAACATTTGTGTAGAGCCACCCAGCACAACACAGACCCACCTATGCATAAAAACATGTCAGAGCCTGATGAAAATTATAATACCTGTGTAATTGTTAATAAGAGTCACTTGGGTTAACTTTTTAAATTATGTGATTGCGTGCACATCAACTATCCATAAGAACACTTCATAGGCCCATTAGCAGCCTATGTACAAGTCCTTTCATTGTATTTGCCCCAGCAAATTACCAAGTTTCACATAAGACCTTTTTAATCAAAATGGTGTATAACCAAATATTTATTCAGCTTTTGCATTCAAGGTTTGTGTTCAATTTAATGTGTTTACTGTCCTTTTTGTAATGTAACACTGCATTTAAAGGCACAAATAATGAATGTCAACTGCTTATTAACGTCAAGACTTGTAACAACCATTATCTCTTCGGAAAGGTCATCTTTAATTATAATGGCAAATAAAATCAATTTATGTAAATTAAGATTTAAAGACCTTGATACTTTTACACAAGGAATATTATCATTTGTTGTATGAGCAAATGTTTTGAAAAGAGAATTTATTCTTTAAAAAGAGGGCTGAGTTGAAAAAAAGTTCAATATTGAGATTGACCTCAAACCATTTTCATGTACCTGTGTCAAAATTTAGATCAAAGCTAACAAACTAACGCTGTTTATATCATTTTCGTCATTAATTCATACTTTGACTCTTTGTCAAAACTTCTGAGTTATGCTACTTGTTCTTGTCATAAACATTTAAAATTTCCTGGAATCATTTGCATGACGTTTTAATGATGTTCAATATACCATGAGTACTCCCTTTTGAATGAAATAGCTTTTTATTTAACGTCTTTTATTTATAAAAAAAAATCTATTTAGTTATAACAGCATGGCTTTATTTGTCCAGCAAGAATGACTGAATGTATATTAAGGATTTATATATGCTAGAGGATTCGTCAAATTTTCCTGGCACGCGATATGTCCTGCGTTAAACATGTGTCTCGTTTTGTGAATTGTCTGCTTTTCTTTTATAACAGTTGCTCAAACACTTTGGATTAACAACACTTTTTGACACAGAATCTATACTCCCATTAACATGACTAGTGTCCATGTGTCGCTGACATCCTCTCAGCATGTATTATTAATCCTGATAACCTGATGTGCTACATACCTAAGTGGGTGATAACTATATCAGTTTGTTTCCTAAGACGACCACTGTACATCTTTTGCCAAAAGCCAGTTAGGGTACAAATTCACTTAGGTATTTTTTTACAAAGATTATCAAGTAACCCGATAAACATAGTACAGCATATGTTTTCATAATAACAACCTTTAGTGACTGCATAACGTGTTGTAGGCTATAATTCAGATAATGATATTTCCTGTAAGCATTATGTTAGGTTCCCTTTAAGAGTTTGCGGGACTAATGGATAATCTGTATGGTCCCTGGTCTATTGGATACTAGAGATTTCTTTGTGGTTGGCGTTAAAGTGGGGCAAAACGACCCTTCACAAAACAACAAACGGTTCCCGGAATATACTATAACATGCGTTGCATAATTATGATAGTAAAGTTGTCAAGATTCATTGACAACAATAAAGGCGTTGAATAGGGGGAGAAACGTAAATGAAAATGATAACAAATCCTTGTTGATATTATAACTAAAACATAAGATATTATGGATATGCCCCCTTCCATTAAACTATTGCAGTATGCAGCATAGGGTAAATATATTTGGATAGAATCCTACCGTAAAAACATAGTGTTAACACAATAACCCATATCATCGTCACAACAGATGTGCATACAATAGTAAATCTAGTTGTGATTCTGTGGAAAACAAGATGAGTTGGTACAGATATGTAGTAATAAGGGGATGTATTCATTTCAATTATTTTCAATATATGATATATGTCTTCGAGACCATATGTCATTGCTCATAAGAGAGCAGCATCACTGTAACCTAATGACATTGCATGTTGTTCCTTTATCATTCACTCGACATCTATTTATTTGAAGTCCAAGGGAAATTGACTTGATTTGACCTTACTTGAATTGCACTGTTCATGAGTATTTGGAAATGCAGACTTTTCATTGAGATCATTATAATAAAAGCAACTTTCAACAATGTGTATTTTCACGGAGCCATAGAGTTCGTATTTACTATCCAGAGCTATACATATATCCTGAATTTCCAATATGATGTACACATATGATTTATATACAACTCAAGAGTTAGGGAACACTGATATATGTGCTCTTAAATTAAAACATTGCATAATGCAACAACGCATATTTAAACACAATTTCCACGAGTTCCTGTACGTCACACTGTTATCGCGTCGACAGGCTCTTCCAAAAGGCTTATAATCATCAAATTGGCAATTTTTTGGCGTAATGAAAAGGATTTTATTGTATTTTTCTTTATTTTTTCTTGACTAATATCATGTTTGTCACACCGAATGAGGTAAACTGTTAATAGTTTCACGAGTGGTTAATGTAATTGTTACATTTACTTCTAATTGAAAATGGTTAGTTATTGCTGAAGTCAATGCCATATTGATTTTGCATTTGTCTGCAATTTACAGGGTAAACTGGAATTTCAAAAGACAAATCACTGATGCTGTTAAGGATTGTACCTAGCTGAATTATGAGATTATGCTTTAAGTGAACATTATAGATGATTTAAACCCTTTTAATATAATAAGTTGAAAACATTTGATGGATTTCATAATAATCTGCAACAATGAAACATGAAAATATCTCAAGACATCGGCAAGTTGACAGGTTTATCATGACAATTGATGCTTCCCTTGTTGTTTCCTCTCATGTGATCAACCATTTTGATATATTCTGTCAATGTTGCTGTGTTAATGAATTTGAAAGATTTGTTTTAGGCCCAGTTAATATACAATGTACAGAGCTTGGTAAGCGCTGATATGTTTAGAAAAATTATCAAACATCTATCAATCGTTATTAATCACATTCTGTTCCCAGTGCCTTTCCATCAATTATTGATTGGTACTTTGTTCTAACAATGTATATCAATATATGAGTACCTTAAAACTATATATATATGATAAATATGAACATAAATAAGCTCAGTACAAGATTGTTTGTCAGCTATGTGATGTCCAACCCTTATTGTATTTTCATGAATGTCTAGTAACAACTAATTTTAAGAAGACTACTTCCTGACAGACTCCTGTAGAAAGATAGAGGGTTTATTGCACTTATAGAAAATCGTACCTACATTCACAAAATCAATGATGAAGTCAAACAATTTGATTGATGGCTGTTTACGTAAGTGTCTCCTGTTTATATAAAAGAGTGTTGATAACCGTTAATAATAACCCATTGTTTTTTCTTATTAAAATATGTTGAACAATTAAAACAATCAATCTATCAGCACCAGCTGCTTTGCAATCAACTTGACATATAATTGTTGGTAACGATCACGTTATCATTTTGTTCCTTTTTGGAAATTATGATTAAAAAATAGTTATAAATTTGGAAATGCATGTAATTTATATTGATTGTTGGAAATTGCCTTCTAGTGTTAACGTTAATCCAAATCTGTTCAACTTCAGAGTTTATAAACATACAATATAAATGTACATATAATTCAAGGTAAGCTTTCAAACTAATAATTTGCCTATAGTACACATTATGAGGTATTTTACAAATGACCAAGGGAAAGCATTAAATGTTATTTGTTTAATATCCCCCTTTTCGGACAGAATACATTAATAACAAATTAAGTATAAAGTTACTAGTGATTCATTTCCGGACAAACAAACTATAATTATCTATAGACGTATCTATCTAGTTTCAATCACAGAGTCTTCAATCAATATTGATGTAGGTAGCCTACAGTATTCATGTGCACTTATTATAAAAGCGATATGACATGGGGGAAAATGTTTCTACATTATTCTGTACAAGTTTCTGTTTTTAAGTCTTTTTGAATGGACATACTTGTCATTGAGGCACAAGTTTCACATAGTATTTAATAAAATCCAAAATTTGTTTCAGTCTTCAATATAGAAAAATTATTCTACCAAAAAAACAATAGATATGGAAGACGTTTGTCTTGGTGAAAATAGAGTAATTGTATAGCAGTTTCAGTACTGTTCAGGAAACGGTACGTGAGAAATAGTTATATCAAACAGTTGCAAAAATGAAGACATTAGATAACCAGACCTAAAACTGTCTGGTCTTTAAAGTAGAGGTCTTCTATCGGTAGCAAGTAGCACTTACCCACACTAAAACAAACCAATTTATAAACACAAGAGAAGTTTAAAAGTTCATTCATTACCATATGATATACAATAGAATAGTTTGATGAATATGTATGTTTTTAAGAAAACCACATTGTTAGTATAAATGTGTCAAACATCCGACAAGGGTAAATTTTAGATAGATTCCTTTTATAACATTTCAATCAACTTCAGATGCATAGCTTCAGGTTCAAGATGATATTTTTCCGTTTCCCAAACATGCAAATACATTATATATTCCGAATATGAAATAAATAAATAGGACATGAAAAGAAATGAAAACTTATAAATCTTTAACAAGATGGAAATGACTCCCTAATGGCCTATTCGAATCACAATGTACTGTGTGCACATCAATCATTACGAGCTTTTGTTTTCCTTGTTATATGTAGGTAATGAACCAATTCATTTGCTATCGTCATTTGTCTATAAATATTAAATGATCATTCATATCATATTTTGAGTAGTCTAAGTACTTGTCTGACAATATGTTCTTAATTGTACCTGAATGCTTGTTATTCAATTTACACATTGTATGATATACAGTCCTAAAACAAATGTACTTTCTACTATGGTAAATCAGATGCGTGGTATTGTATGAAAAACAATTATTTTAATTAATGACATTTTGTTCAACAATTGACACGGCATATATATAAGAAGGGCGCATATACCTAAACCTGTCCCTAATGTGTTTATTCTATATCTGTTATATCAGACAAGGCATGGATATCTAATCACATGTCTGATTTATTTTTAACATATGGAAATGGATATATTAGCGTACCATTTATTAACCTGTGATAAACTATTTTTAAAACAAGAAGACATGGTCATCAACATCCCCCGCCAAATAGGTTTTCATTAAAGCTCCCAATATTTTCCTACATGGGCCGTAACTCTGTAATAAGTAATCGCATTTCCCTCATATTGGAAATCCATCAAGGTATTGATACAATGAAGACTCACAGCAAGTTTGGTTAACCTATCATAAAGGGTTTCTGGAAAAAGCTTGTCCCCGCCCCCCCCCCCCCCCCCCCCCCACTCGGACAGACGGACACACGGACGGACGAAGGTCAAACCAATTTCCCCCTTCCACTTCGTGACGAGAGTATTATGTAGATGCTTAATAGTGATATTCTGACTCTGCTTTCAGCTACACGGTATTTGGGATTGTGGTATGTGATTGGAAGGAATTGCCCATTCCCTTGGTCCAAACACCCTGCCATTCCCGGGAATTCTTCACAAATATATTAATTCATTAAGACTGAAACACCTAGTTATTTTACATTTAACATTTTCAGGATCTCAGCGAACAGACCTTTTTTCCTGCAATTTCATTTCTAAATGGAAAGCATTTTCCTTTCGAAATTGGAATTTGAACTTTTATCAAATAGTCCATTTGCATCTTTCATTTTCTCTTATCCAATACCAGACTTAATGACATCTTCAATTATTGTGTCATATCTTTCCCTTTGAATAACTGAGAAGGCGTGTGTGACCGGAATGCCGAATTTCACCTTTTGCTCCATGCTCTTTACTTATACCGAAACTAATACTTTCACAAATAAACTAATTCAACATAAACAAACCGACAAAGCAAGTTCGTGGCTTATTGATACGATAAATAAGCTTGTGTTATTGTTATCATCCAATCCCAGGAAATGAGCAATGTTTACCATTGTCATTCCCAGGGATTAGCTGCCCAATAACTGAGATAGGGCTGATCTAAGATACAAAGATGTTATGAAATAGCAAGATGTTATGTGTATCTGCAAGGGCATGTCGGCGATTCCCTATGTAGATGTTAGATGCGCACAACAGCAATTCTTTCTTTTAGCTATTGCTCCGTTTCTCCTGTGCATTTAACCAAGAAAAGGAACTCTAAAACCGTCTGACTTTTATCGATCATTACAGAGTGATTCCATTTTAAGGTTACTTTAGGATAACCTACTGGCGTTTCCCCATGCTCCTTACAGTTTGTGTTGGAGATGTTTGTTTATCCATAAGAACAAATTATCTTTACCTTAATTTCAATGAACAGAATATTTTCCATTATCAATAAGTCAACGACCAGCAAGAGGTTTTAACTTGGTCGGGACTTGTAGGAAAATCTAACCATATGTTCATCATCCTGCAAATGATTCGTGCAACCTTCGAGCTACTCAATAGCAAGCTGGCACGAGTCACATGCAGCCCATGCAAAATTACTGTGATGCTTATTTCCTAAAAATATATTTCTATATGATTGACGGGCATTGACTCTGAAAGCAAGTTATCAACATAGGTATTATCATAGTATAAGATTGCAGGGTCAAAAGATCTGGAAATGTCTAAATGTATTTAAACATAAGCTCATTGTGCAATTATGTTGAATGTCAGTACTGTACAATAGTTTTTAGTTCCAAATTCTTTCATAAGAAAACTCCAAACACCAAGTTTCATAAACTATAAATATCAGAAGCAGTTATGGATAACACTCGCCAGCCTTCCATGTAAAGTTGACGTTCTTTTTATCTATAAGCATCAATCTTCGATTTCCTTTCCCTGCCTCCTATATATATCCTTGTGGTAGCTGCAGACAGAAGCTGGCGAGTCTTAAAAACGTTTTAGGTCCATTTTTATGTACCTTCAAAGACGGCAATCTTTATATCAAAGCTATACATTTGCTTGAGTAATCACTTATATATTTTTCAGGTTTGGAGTATATTTACAACTTTTTTATGAGTACATTTAAAACTGGTATTGAAAGTCGTTACCATTATTATGAAAGAATTATGTAATGGTTTAAAGGAGTGTGTGAAAATATCATAAAAACAAGTTTTCTTCCTATGTTGTCCTTGACTACAATCCTTAACATTTTAAGTAATCATAAAAAAATATAGAAACTGATGTGGTTATTTATGTTGGTAAAGTTTTGAAGACATTGACGTTAAATTTGACAAATAAAAAAACCTAGTCCATTTTTTGACATTGACAAATTAGAGAGAAGACATAAATAGCAACCCCTTCCTCTGAACCGTTAGCAAGCTCTCTAACCACTACTCTAACCTAGGATAAACAGGTTTGAGGTTCAAATTTCAGTATCGTCATGCTGTCCCAAAGTATTTTTGATATCCAATTGCACTTTATTTCTAAATTGTAAATGCATACAAACACTAAGAATGGATTGTTTATAGTGTTACACCTTTTACTTACTTATTACTAATAATTATTGATGATCCAAATACAGTATAAAAAAAAAATGCAACCACGTGACTTGTCCATTATCATTTGTAAAACCTTACGTTTCTAAGAATGCTTCGTACGTACATTTTGTCACTTGCTATGTCAATTATCGTCGAACAAACTGCGTCAATGAAACTCTGTTTATCGTATTGAATTCAGTATTAAAGCGAATTATAGAGTAATTCTATCAAATAATGAATGTTGAAAAAACATTCGCCAAACATAAATCCTTGACATTTGTTGCTGGTTTCCCACTGATCCGTCTATAGATATGATTACAAATACTACATTTTGGACAAATGCTTGTGGGGTATTATGTAAGCTTTAATTTGGGTATCGAAGTTTTTCAAATACTCGATCTGGATTATGGTTTGGATTTAATAACCTTCCATTTCGGCCTTACTTTCCGCTCAAACTTCTCTCTTCAGGTTTTGAAATTCCAATCGTAACCTCGATCTCATATTTAAACTTTAACATAAACACACAACATGGAGCAAGCACCTTAAAGTCATTGTCAACAAGGAGAAGATCTACTTATTTTCACATACATGTCACGTCTTTCCCCTGACAGTTAAAATCAATGTGTACCTTCTGAAGGATATTCCAATCAACATTGAATTGAAGGTTTTGTGTGATTTTTTAAATTTGGTATTATCACAAATTTTAAAAGATTCTCAAGAAAATCATATGCTAAGAACACCATCTCAGTTTAGTTTATTTGATACAAATATTCGTTTTTATACTCATAATTACGGATGTACATGTATCTTTAAAAGAGGCCACAATACCCAACTGCGTACCATTTGTTTTTAAAAGGAGTAGACGTTCGTCTTGTCCTACAAATGCATTTAACAGAAAGTTGAGTAAATATGTAATATAGGTGTGTTACCATCTCGTGCAAACAAACGGAACTACTTTCGAACGTCACAGGACATTGTCCAATCACGTGACTTATAAGTGGTGACAGTGAAATTTTACAAATTTAAAAAAAAATGTAATTGATGTGAAAGAACAGCTTCTTTTGCTATTGATAATTGTCTGTAAGTATTAGGAATAGGAAAATCCACAATTGACATATCATTTATAATACGTACAATAAAGTGTTTGTAATACATCCCATCACGGTAAAAAGCTGGTTTATCTAATCCAATGTCATACATGACTGTAAATAGTGAATAAATGCAGTAAATACAGCATTGCTAAAAGGACAGTAAAGATGTATTCGGTGCAGTAATTTTGACATTACGACGTAGATAAATATATTTGTTTCCTCACCACTCTTCCATGTCCAAGGTCTCCATTAGGATTGTGTTATTCAAACGAAAGGCCTTTAATATAGTTTTTCAAAAAGGCAATTCAATTTGCTCTTTTTTTCAAAATGGAACGTATTAAAAGATATATAATCAATCATCAATCAAGTAAATATGATATGATATCTTTAAAAGAGTTAAAGTCAACGCTGGAATAACCTTGATAAAATATCTGTCTTTTTTACATGGTAATAATGTCGCACCTCCCCACCAGCCAGGAATAATCTCCAGTATCTATCAGGCCAGGTCATAAATAGTGTCCATTAGTTCCACAAGCTCGTTGTAGGCATAACCTAACTTCACGTTATGAACTTACGTAGTTTGATGTCAAGAACACATTTAGGCTACAGGAAGTGTCAGGTTATTGGATAAAGGCGTCTAAGAAATAGCCTTGTCTATTCGTACTAAACTATGACAAAAATATTCCCTTATCACTCCTCGAAGGTCACTCATAATCTGTCAAACACGAATTGGAAACCTTATAAAGTTACCATTATACAAACCGATGTATTTCGTGTTTAAGGCTATATGCAAGTGAGTAAACACCCAATTTCCAACAGGTTTTTGTTCAAACATAGAAGATTATGTAATGTCTTGGAGAGTTGCAGACTTGCAAGGGCCAAACGTTCAATCAAGGACAGAGCAAGGTCAAAGGTCAAACATCAGTTTTACTACTAGTGTCCAAATTTGTGACTGGTAGACACGTTAGTTTGTTAACAATAGAGTGCTTTCTTTGAACAATCTGGAAAGACGACAGCAAAGAAAGTTTATATTAAAAATCATACTTTGGTATTGAATATATGTTTCTCCAAATAATTTAATGAACAATATAGTAGTATTTATCATTTGTAGCAACTATGAATTTTTGTATTTTAAAGGAAACTTTGTGTAAGAAGTTTTGTCCATAACAAACAAGCATTGAAATTGGGCTGATAATTTGTAAACTTGTGGTCCTTTAAAATAATTGATAAATTAGATATTTGTGAAATGTCTTGTGATTTCTGTTTTTGTGAAAAACTGTGCACCACACATCTAAGCTAAATGCAGAAAGTGCCACCAATTGAGAGGTGTATGTATTCATTAAAATGTCAAGATGCAAACTTGTGCAAAAAGTTAACTTCGAGATTGACAATGTAAAATAGGCATGAATATTTAACATACACAATCGTACAAAGGAAAGAAATTATACCAATAACACATATTAGGTTCGTGTTTGTACTCAAACTGGTTTAGCCAATGTCAACTGAAATGTTTATGTCAGCTATTAACGGTAGTCGATCCCATAATTACCTGTCTACATGAAACTCCTTTCCTGCAGATGTCCTCGTATATCTGATACACCTGCTAGCAGAAGCTGGAATGATTTACTCACGTTGTTTCCCCATAAGAAATTTACCTTCAATGGGCTTTGTATTGTTAAATAGTCATTAAATATAATCAAGATTTCGAATAGGTTTATAGATAGATAGTTTAAAGCGTTTCTCTTATATGTGATTCCTTTAACTTCTAGTCCATTGCTAGATTTTTAATCCTTATCAATTATAAAGTTATCAAAATAATATATACAATTTTATAATAACTTTTATAATTCATTTTATGATTTGATTCAATTGGAAATAGGATCACTTTAAACAAAAGATGGTTTCAGGTTGTTGTATAAGTGCTTGCATGAGGATAGGGAATTTTATCAGTTCCTTCATATAGATTTTATCGGAGGCGTTTATTGAATCAATATAAGTGTGGTCTTCAGGATGACCAGAGATTGGCAGCTAATGTTATACTATCACTTCAAGCAGAGCCTACAAACTGATTGAGTCGCTCAGTAATCAATGCTGTATAAAAAGAAAGGCGAAATAGAGGTGTAAACAATCACGCTATTAAAAATGGGTTCACACTGACCTTAAATCAACATTGGCCCAACAAAGTATGATAAATAGCAATGTTATATTTTTCAATGAACGCTTGAAACCATTTAATGTAATCAAGGATACACACATATAATTACAGAAGATAAACATACCTTACCTCAAAGGGAACAGAATAGCATTCAATACTTTACAAGGGTACTTAACATAGTTTCGGGGACGAGGTCTACAATCTTTTAAGTACTTTTTACAGTTCACTTCAGGAAAAATAACTGCCCAACTACATGTACAATAACGTATGTCACGTTAACGTAGTAGTTCAAGGTATGATGTTATAAAGCACATGAGTACGTTCTAAGGATAGGTAAGTATGAATAACTACGAGTGACTATGTTTAAGTATGATGTATAATTACTTAATGAATACAATTATCTTCAGAGGATTCTAATGTCTGTAGAGGAATAAGCTTAACATTAAAAGGCAAAAGACATGAGCGTGCAGCTTATAATCTAGCTGATAATTTTCGGTTTTTAAATTCATGCTCAGAAATTTGTTTTTATATATCTTCTATTCATAGAACCATGTCAGGCGAAAATAGGTTTGACTTAACTTCTTAACTTAAAGTTACAAGACATGTTTTGATAAGTTTTCAAAACCATGCATTTTTATTATCATTAAGTTTTTGCAGTGACGTTAGAGAACACAAAGCAAATTGAAATAATAATTGACAAACAACGTATACAAGAAAGACATGTGATTGAAATGTCTTTTTCAAAGTTGTAAAAGTTTTAATTTCAATCACTTGTCGCCCAATGATAGTTTCATGGAATAATTTGATGTTATTATATGTATAACATTTGATGAATTATAAACTTATTATGCGGATTATCGAACGTAACTGGACATGAAGATGCTCTCCGTCTCAAGGTAATTAACTATAAACATTATGATTGGCAATGTAACTGCATGTATGGTTGCAAATCATTTGCCTTATCAACATGTTGATTGAAGATTGGACAAAGGACTGTAAATGTAAGCAATATGTTGTTTTTCCTACAGCAGTTTATCTACCATAGAAATGACATCGTTTTCTGTTCGTAGTTAAATATTTCTGCTGTTTCAATACACTCCATAGAACACTTTGTCTAGTTACAATTAATGAAATATATGTGTCTGCTAGTCGTGTTGTTCAATAAGGCCACGGCAGAAGAATATTTACATAGATGAAGTTACATTGCTATCTCTTCTAAGAATGGAACATTTCACATGAGAATGATGTTCTAGCACATGCCAATCATATGCCGTTGTAAAACAAAACATTACAATCTGTTTGTATATTTTAAAGAACATTTCAATTCCCTGAAAATCACAAGTATCAGTAATCAAAATGATATTGGCATTAATTACATCATAATCACTTAGATATACAATCCAGATGGATTGTTTTCAGTAAGTCATAAAATGTACATGTGATGTGTATGCTGAATATCAGCTTAACAACGTGAATGATAGAATGATATTAACATTCACGATGTGTTTGTCTTTCAGATGACTTGCCCCAGTAGTAATGTGAGCTATGGCATTTTAACAGATGTGGTTCAGATTGAACATTTGATATGAAGTACTTTTCTTATGATAAAGAGTAGCGAACTGAGAATAACCCCAGTAATAAGACATCCTGTACAATGGGTCTTTATAAGAACACTCCTTGACATTTCTTGTTGACGTCATTTCAGCTGCTGGCATATGGTTGTCTAAGCACTTATTGCTGCTTTTGTTTTTTGTTGTCCATAACTTTGAGTTCTATCAATGTGATTGGATGCTTGAAATCATGTTTGAAATCAATGATTTACTCTTGTAATTACAACAGCCATGAACCCTTTTTATGACACAAAGTTTGATCATCTTGTTTTCGAACTGATTATTTTCAATTACTCTTTAACAGCATGTATAAATATGATGATCCTGAAAGTTATCAAGTAATGATCCAAAAAGTGAAATTGAATAATTAAATCACCCTTGCAACGATAATACATTTGTTTTGTTTTCAGACTAATAATGTAATCTAAATATGAAGGATAATTCATCATATTACTGAATCTGTCACAATCCTGAATTAAAGGTGATTTACCTCATATTCATTAAAAAAAAGATTATTATGATTATCTGCACTGCCCAAAATAGTTTCAATAGTTAACATTTGTATTGTAGGGTAGTCAAAAAAATATTTTTTTTATCTTTAGCACTTAATCATTCAGAATTAAAAAAATACAACACTTCCGTTCTTGAACAGAGCTCATAAATCACCTTGTCTTGAATTTCTTAGCTTTGAGATCTAGCAGTAGAGAAGCCTAATGCCACGACACAAACATATATTTTTGTAGTTAATGTTGTATAGCTCTCGTCACAATGTGGTTCTTGAAGGGAAATTATAGTCATATACAGTGTTTTCATGTCAAGCATATGCATTTACTTTCAAAATAAAGCGTGCTTGTCGGAATATTTACAAAACTTTAAGGCAGGCAAATTATTAAGATTATCCTATATACCGTATATCAAAAATCAGATTTTAATCAATGAAATATACAATCCAGTATTCATATGCATTATTTTCATGACAATAAAATATATTTCTAAAATACAATGAGAAAGCCTGTATATTCATACAAGTCATTGACAACGATATTGTCTTATATGAGATCGTAATGATATGTATTCAGTCATTTATATTCATATAATGTTTGAGCTGTATGTCTGATTTATAACTTGCATTATAGAATGATTTATGATGTGTTTGTCATTCAGATGGCTTT
Source organism: Steromphala cineraria (assembly GCA_916613615.1). Lineage (NCBI taxonomy): Eukaryota > Metazoa > Mollusca > Gastropoda > Trochida > Trochidae > Steromphala > Steromphala cineraria. Next base: position 74,298,105 of record OU744721.1, read on the forward strand.
TCCCGGTAGTAATGAAATCAACGGAAGTTTTTATTGGATACGATATTGATTGACCACTTGGTATATAGTGTCTTATTCAGACGGAATGCAGTATTGTGGACAAATGAACCAGGGAAACTCCCTGCATAATGAGGCCATCTTCAAGAAACTCTCCTCAGCGTTCTTGTAGTTTTCATTCTTTGATATGACTACTAAGCACTGATTACAGATTTTCTTGTTCTGTTGTTCATATGATGAAATACTTCATTGGGCACGCCAGACATTCATAAATTTGCCAAATATTTCTAGAAATCAACGAATGCAAGTTTTATTTTTAAGTACCCAAAGATATTCAGATGCATTATGGTAATATTCTAAACAAAACATGTATGTAAATGCTGTCGCAAATGGAATCCACCCGCGGGTCAAATTGCTAGACAGGGAGTTTTTGCACTGAGTTGTAAATGATTAAAGCAAAGTGGTAACTTGAGAATAGCTGATGCTTCTTGTAATCTAGAACGCATTAGAAAGTTTTTATCACACTGCGTGGGTGGATGATTGTTATTTATAAGCTAAGGAATTGATTATGAAACTCCTAAGAAGGACAAAGGTAACCTTTGTTGTTGATGGTGATAAGGTAGCTGTCAAGATTAATTAGTCTTTTAATCAATCGACTGAGTCTTCAACCATAATAATTATGTTCTTGAAATGAGATTTTCATCTTTTTTGATGGGAAAACAATGATCAATTCATATTTTGATTTTAATGGAAGAAAGTTCGTGGGTTTAAATCATGAGCTTAAAATCAATAAACAAGATTGGCATTCATGGAAGTGCAGGGACTTGTCATACATGTATTGTTATCGTGTCTTTAATCAATATTTGTATTGTGTATTTAAATTCCTTACAGAATAATACCTTTTCGTTTCGAGGGTATATAACCATGAACGAAGTGATTGACAATCTTGTTCTTGAAATCTCCTTAGTTGTATTCGAACTATGTGTAACAGCATACAAGTTTGCCAGGAACGTTATCACAGTAATGGCATTATTTAGTAAATTCAAATAATTAAAACATGCAAGCAATGATAATACATTCCTTTTTCTTAAAAAATTGTTTCATGTGATTTAAGCCTTGGAATCTATTCATACATACATACATGGGGTGCCTTTTGACAAAATGATCTCTATCTGATTTTAGAATTGGCCAAGTATGGAAATTAACTTAAAAGCGTTCAATATCTCAATAAACGAAAACGGAAATAAGTTTGATAGCGTTTCTGTTTTACACTATTAAGGTCACAGAATATACCTTACTAGGCTCATGGATTAAAGTTTGTTAAGTCTCCAATGACCTACCTGAAATGATAAGGGTGATTATCCTAGTTCGGAACTGAAGATAAAAATTTCAGAATAACATCTTTGTGAAGTGGAGACTTAAGTTTGTAGATTTTGTCCGTCAAATATGAGCGTGACAGAGTTTTCTCATCTAATATAATGATGCCTTTTCTGTAACTTGTTTTCATTAAAAAATGTTTCGTAAGTATCACATTTTTCAATTACCATAAACCTCCACAACATGAGCAATAAACCTGCTGAAAAAGGCAATTACATACCTTGTTATCCCTATAGTGGCTGGAACCATGTATGCTTCACAACCTACAAGAAAACTACTTACTGAGCGTTGTTCATCTATTTATAACCACAATTACACTTCTTTACCTCACATTTCTAAATGTTGTGTATCTAGCTTATCATAAAGCCACGTAAGTGTATGTTGATATGTTGCCGGGATAGGTTATGTTTTGGATGATATATCACTCTTTTATCGTTTCACACAACTGATTGGGATATTCATTATAAATACAAAAATACAAATGTATTCGGATTTTGAGGACAAGGAATATTTCGTCTCAAGCATTGTGAGCTCAACAATTTTAAAAGTCAATTTTGGTTCTGAGGGTTGTCAAACTCTTATGAGTTATTTGTGTCGATATGTAAAATGTGCATGATGCGTATTATATATATTAAAAACATTTTTGTTTTCTGAAAAATGGCTGATATGAGAATCTTTATCAATACATGTATTTGAATAACAACTTATGAGTTTTAAAAGAATCATTGCTACTTACAAAAGGAAAGGTTGAAAATATCCTGATTGGACTGCTTCGCAAAACAAGGTCAATGTCGGTTTGCAATATATATATATATGAATATATAATAATATATAATAGTATTGGAATGACTATGGGAAAATATACAGTTATTTCACCACATGAGATTATCTTTGACACTGAAATACTATTAGTTTCTCTAAATTCGATCGCAGGTCAGTGTCAGCCCTTAATAAATGGTGTGAATGCTTACACATATATATCCCTTTCCTGGGTATACAGGATTTATTGGCGATAGTCCCATTCGGTCTATTGGCTCTGCTTGGAGTGATAGTATAGGATTAACCGCCAATCTCTCGTCATCTTCGAAACCACATTTGTATTGATTCAATCAACGCATTGGATAAAATCTATAATATATCAAGACTCCCCAAATTATCCTCACCATTTGCAAACCCTTGAACAACAACAGATACCATCTATTTCTCCTTGAGATCAGTGCCTGAATAGTACATCAAACCCTCAATTGCGTTGTGTTTATCTTATTTCCAATATGACCGTAATGCAGAGTACCTCTTCACTTTCAAGTTAGAATTGTCTCACCGTACAATTCTGCTTCAATACTAGCATTAAACTTTTACTGATAAATAAATACATATACATTTGAGGGAAAATTATATACAGTAGAGTAGTTATAATTTCACCACCATCCTGTTGCTTTTGTTATGAGTTTGAAATTCACTTGTTTAACATTGTTGTATTGTTTAGTGGGTCACATTACCACTTGTTTTGATTATGTTAACGAGCTATGTCATGAGTCTTCTATTTCTGAGTGCTCTATCTATGTCATGAATACTAGATGTGCACTCTTCTGATAACCCGTTTAAAGCCCAGCTTGTTCGTCTTGCTTAATACAATTGACTGTGCACTGTAGCCACATTTACAAGTCGGATTTATTAAGCTAACAAACATTGAATAACAAAACAATTATTGGCGGATATAAAGGGTTCTGCATACTAACGCCCGTATCTTAAATCACATTGCCCAGTTGATAGCTCAACAGGAGGATTGTCACACTAGCAGGTCAGCAGTGTGTGCGCTGCAAAAAAAAACCAACAGCAGAAACTCGTCTCAACACAATTCGAAAGGATGGGTGATGGCTGAATAAGTTTATGATCCATTGATTGGCAGTTCATGATCCTACATGTGCTGTAAAACTCCAGATTAGTTCTCGATAATTAGGTAACCTGAATTCAGTCATGAAGCAGATTGCATTGAAATACACTGTAAACATACACAGGATCACTACGACGTGATAAGGCCAAATACATCTTCATAGGGTCTTTCATATGCAGGCTTTTACATGTGGTGTCAGTACCCTTGTTAGAATTGAAAATTTTGTTTGAACATGTTACGGTTCATAATCAATTTCACAATCACATATGTTCACAAAGCTTTGCAAGGAATGATGATTTGTCTTAACAGTACACAATAAGTACAAAACGAGGGGTACTTGCCAGATTGTCTTATCTGCACTTTTGGTGGATTTTGAGTTCAGTACATTGATACATTTTAAATGACAAGAAGTTCCTATGTTATAATTTTTGTACCAATCGGATAATTAGTTTTAAGATAATCTAATAATTACATATTGTTGTATCATTTTATGAGAGAAGACAAGCCTGCCATACTGTTGTATCAACATTATCACCGTGAATCAGCCTGCATGAATGTTGTATGTGCCAGTTGAAATTTTTCATCTATCAATGGTTGCAGTAAAATCATCCCGGCACAATTGTTTTATCTGCACATACAACAATAGTGTATGCGACTTCATCAAATATAAACACATTCTAGTTTGCTAAAATGTTGTATGTGCAGATACAACAACGGGGAAGAACAATTTGTTAAATATTCTTCAAAATAAAGACCAGTAAAAATGTTGTATCTGGCAGACAACACATCTGACCTGATAATGGGATATACAATTACACTCTTCTCGCCAGCCTAAAGTGTTATCTGCTAGGCCAAAAGTCGGGAACTTCCATTGTTTCCTTGTTTATTAATTAAAGGTCCAACAATTTTACCCTGTTATTCTGGCGTAGGAATTCCAGCAAGGAGGACGGCGAAAATGGGTGAATATAACATTTAATTTATGAAGAACTTTATTCAGTATAAAGGCCACAGGCCCATGTACATTTTATACATTACAGATTATAATAATTTACGGTTTTGGTGCAAGAAAATGAAACATCCTTATATTTAACAGGTTAATGAAATTTAAGTATACAACTAAAGTAACGAAGAGCGTAACATAAAAGCTTCTTTGATATAGTTTGCATACAAATATAGACAATTTACATTTTTTTTTGCATTAGAGAAATTAGAGATGCATTACTTTTACATTGAATACTAGGCAAATATTTCATTCTTACTTCTTTATATAAAGGACACAAAAGCATAAAATGTAATTCGTCTTCTAAAACATTTTTACAGAAAGGACAAAATCTAAACTCTCTCGGAATATTATTTCTCCTCCCGTTATTTTTCATTATATTCAATTCACCTATTCTGAAAAGTGTTAAAAATCTTCTTAAATCTTTATTGCGAATTACCAACAAATATGATTCCATTTTAAAGGATGATTTCACAGATGAGTAGAAATCCAAATTTGAATGTTCATTTAAAAGAGAGAGAATATTTTGAGTATTACAATCTTTAACTCTTTAATTTAGTTTTCTATCATAAGCTGTAACTGATCACTTTCATGTTCTTGTAATTTTGAATTGTTGAATTATTGTCTATCATAATTTGATAAAAATATGCTACAAACATTGTTATAACTTTAAATAATTATTGCGCAATGCATAACTATAATAAACAATGACTATTCTACTGCTTGTATTTCAGATACTGATAATGAAGACTGGCCTGAACTGATGGAAGATATCGCTGCCATATCTGAGATACTTTCTTTGGGTGGTAGTAAAATACCTGAAACATGCCTGAATCCGGATAGATGTGTCACAGATACTGACAAACTAGGAGACCTAAACCCAGCAGATAGTACTACAAGAAATGCAACAGAATGTGGTCTAGTTCCTGACAAGAGTGCCACAGATGCTGCTGGAGGTCTGAACCTGTACAACAGTCCATCAGTCACAGATACTGTGTGTCGCCTAATTATCCCGGACAACTGTACACAGAGTACTGACAATGCAGGAGATCAAACCCTAGACAACAATTTACCGGCTATTAGACAATGCCAAGTATCCGAAAATGGAACCAGATCTATAGATGGCACAGGAGAAAATCTGGAGATTCTGGAAAAAGGGGTTGGAACCACTGATTCCATCAGAGTCTTAAGCTCAGTAAACAGTACTGAAGCTGTTGACAATACTTTCACAGATATTGGCATTGCATTAGGTCTGAGCTTTGAAACACCTGATACAGTCACTGACATTGTAGGAGACTTGATTCCTGAAAGTCGTATCACAGCAACTGACATCGAGGGGTACCAGATCAACACTACTAATCTATCCGCTGATGTGCCAACACATTGTGATCCATATCAAAGCGACGGCAGTGAGGATATCCCCTTATCAAAACTAAGAGACAAGCAGAGTACAGAGTTTCAAAGTGATGCAGAAAATGACTTTGAGAGTGACAATTCTGTGGATGATCCTGATTATAAAATGTCAAAGAAGGATATGCCCATATCTGATACAGAGTGTGATACAGAGGAAAGTTTATGTTCTGAAAACTCGCAACATTTTCACCAAACGAGAAAATACAAGAAAGGAGCCAGAAAAGAGAAATTGCCACAGAAAAAAGTACCAAAGCATTTCAAACTGCAACAGAATAAGCGTGGATTTTCAAGAAAACAACACTCTGACAAAAGACTGGAAGAGGTTCTTAGCAAAAGTAAAAGACTAGAAAAACTTCACAATATGGTTCAGAAGATTCATTGTGAAAAACTAGATGCTCTACTTAACAGCAACGGCCTGAAATGAAAACAAATTAATTCAGATGGAGACTGTTTCTTTGTTGCAACATTACAGCAATTGGATGATGAGACTCTTACAACAGTGAATGAACTCAGGGATAGGTTGTGTGATCACTTGATGAACAGAAGGGATTATTATGCTGTCTACCATGTCAGTGGTGAAGACAGCAACAATCAAAGCTATACAGCTGCAGTTGAATACCTACGTGGAGCGGGACACTGGTCTTCCAACCTTGCTGATGTGCTTCCACTGGCCGTTGCAAATTTATTTTCTGCTAATTTAAAGATATACTCAAGCAACCCATCAAATCCTATAATTGATATAAGACCAGATGTGATGCCAACTTTGCCAAGGAAATTTCGGTATGCGCTCAATGCACACCGTGGGCATGAACACTATGATGGTTGTAGTCCACTTCATTCAGATGGGGGCAGCAGAACCAGACACCAGAACTTTGGAGATAAGGCACCGATGGACTTAAATGGCCCATCTGTTCAAAATGAGGATAGCACCATTACCGCAAGCAATAGACAAGATTCTACAACTCCGGTAAAGAGAAATGAGAATGAAAAGTCTGTGACACCACGGAAATTTGCAAACTACATTAGCCCAAAGAGAAGATATTACAGCCGCAAAAGAAAAGCACAGCCAGAGAAATTGAAGAAGAATGTTAGGAAACGCCTTTGTGTTACTGGAAAGGAATATCAAAGTAGCACTGGAAAACCCAGACATGCTAGAGAACTGAAGGACTGCAAATGCGAATGTAAATTCAAGTGTAGTACAAAGCTCTCAGAAAAGGAAAGACAGTCAGTGTTCAATTCATATTGGGCAATTGAATCCAGAGAAAGAAAATATGATTTCATATGCCAATATGTAACTGAGGCACCTACAGTAAGGAAGACCACCCAGAGAAAAGCTATGGCACGCCAATACATGCTCCCAACTGGCAATGTAAGAGTATGCAAAAGGTTTTTCCTTGCTACACTGGACATAAGCGACCAGTCGGTAAATGGACCCCTTTTAAGGCAACGAGAGGGATGTGTTCATACTTCAAAAGACAAACGTGGGCAGCATTCCCCGGGAAATAAAACCCCCGAAGCATCGTTGAGGCTGGTAAGGGAGCACATCGAGTCCTTCCCAACTCTTAGTTCACACTACTCTAGGAAGGACACTGGAAGAAGATTTCTAGGAAAGGAGTTAACAGTCAGGAAGATGTATGAACTTTATACTGTTAAATGTTCAGAGAACGGAAATAAACCAATTTCACAGAAGATTTATCGAAAAGTCTTCAATGAAGAGTATAACCTATCATTTCATGTTCCTAAGAAAGACCAGTGTGTGCAATGCGAGCTGTACAACAAAATGAAAGAAGCATCAGAAATGGATGAGGACACTGAAACTCGGTATCAACTTCATCAAGAAAGGAAACAAAATGCCAGGCAGGAAAAAGAGAAGGATAAGAAGCATTCTATGGAAGATCAACATTTCCATGTATGCACTTTTGACATGCAGGCCGTATTGACTGTACCATGTGGTTTAGTTAGTCAGCTTTACTACAAAAGAAAGCTTAACTGTTACAACCTTTCTGTCTATTCTCTTTCTGATAAAGAAGCAAAATGTTTCTTATGGAATGAGACAGAAGGAAAGAAAGGCTCATGTGAGGTTGCTACCTGTCTGGTATTGCATTTGCGTTCCCTTCCTCACGTTGTTAACCATGTTTGCTTTTATTCTGACACATGTGGGGGTCAGAATAGAAATATCAATGTTGCGGCAGCACTTCACAACGAAGTCATAAACAATCCAAATCTGGATGTTATTGACCAAAAGTTCTTTGAAAGTGGACATTCGCAAATGGAATGTGACAGTGTCCATTCCAGTATTGAATTTGTGAAAAAAAGGACAGCTGTGTATGTACCATCGATGTGGGATACACTCATCTGCGTAGCTCGGAGAAGAAACCCTTACTTGGTGGTCCCCATGAAGTTCTCAGATTTCATTGATTTCGAAAAGATATCACATGAAAGGTTCAAGAATATTCGTGATGAAGAAGGGAAAAGGTTCAGTGGCTGAAGCTCAAATGGATCAGGTACATGAAAGCTGAACCTGAAGTAGTCTACTTCAAGTATGATATGAAATCTGAGGAGTTCAATTCTATGAAGATAGTGAGACAAAGTTCTCGCAGTCGTCCATCTCTGTTTCAAATATTTGGATGTGAGCTGCCTAAGAAATACAGTGCCAAGCTTCCAGTGAGTGAACACAAGAAAAGGGATCTGGTATCACTTTGTACAATGGGAATTATTCCAGAAGAACATCATGACTACTACAGAAGCATGGCTACAGACAGAGAAACAGAAAGACTTGCAGAAGCTGATGTGCTGGAATCGTCGGAGGATGAACTGTGAATCGTGTTCTTTCCTGGATAGACGACTGATATATAAATTCAATCTATAACCGTAGTTTGCAGACTGGAAAATTATAATTTGTGACAATTAAGTTCGTGGAAATTCATTGCACAGGGTATGTGTTTTTTTTTATCATATTGATTATATGGGTATATAAGTGGCTTGAATTAATTTGCTACCATTTAGATTACATAATTCTTTCATCATAACAGCCAAAATAGCATAGATACATTATTACAGGCCTATAATGGCTATGTTGTATCTGCACTTACAACGTTTTATCTTGAATTCAATTGAGAAATTAACATTTTTCTCGGAACAATTGTCTTATCTGCACATAAAACAACGTGGTTGGCAACATCGCCAACGATTTGGTTGCAACTATGCCCGCCATTATGTTGTATGTGCACATAAGACATTTTTGTCAGCGAATCCTTCATTGTCATTGTTAAAATGTTATCAGGCATATTGTTGTATCTGCAGATACCACAATATATCCAGCTAAATGTAATCAAAATGAACATAATTTGGCATGCAATAAAGTTTTGTTCATTAAATGCCTGTTAACTAATTATTTATACAAAATGATTAAAATGCAAATGCAGAATTTTGTAGATGAATGGTACTTTAAGGAACATCAACAAAACATTTTATTCTACAAGATCTTGGAAAACCTGTGCAAGCATCTAAACTTTCAAATGCGTTTTTCTCAAAATGACCTCAGATGTAGAAAAGACAATTTGGCAAGTACCCCTCGAAAATCTATCGTAACATTATCTTAGATCGCAGAGGACAAAGTCGTGTATCAAAGTTCTATATCTTGCTTCCATTGAAAACGTCAAAGAATAAAAAAAATAGAGAATGTACACATCACCACGTGCATATATACACACATACCAAGTTTTAATGGGCTTGACCTAATAGTCTTGGAGTTCTGTACCGGAAACACAATGATTATGGACGGACAAGGCAATGACTATATGCCATCGTACGTCTTACGAATGGGTCGAAAAGACATGTAAAGTCAAGTATTCCCCGGCACTAATAATATTATTAACACTATGTTGTCCTAAGTACAAGTACATCAGAAATTTGTTTTGTGCCAATGCCACCCGGTAGCCACCGTGCAGTGCCAATTAAGTTGTTCTGCCTTTACAATGCAGAGTGTCAAGCAAGACAGCAACTCCCATCTTTTAACGTCTTTTGGTATGACGTGACCGAGAATCGAACCCCGGTCCTCCGAGTGACGAGCGGACACTCTTTCACTGAGCTACATGTACGTTGACATAAAGATTGAGTTCCTTTTTTTTTTTTTTAATAAAATGTTGTGTGCCAAGTCTTAGCGTTTTTTGTTTTTCTATGTGGAACACATACTATAATATTCTAGCAAATATCAAACTTACAATAGTAAGTAAGGGTTGAGTATGTAGTTTTTCGGCCAAGATTTAGAACAGACTCAGCTCTTCAACTGGAGAAAAGACACATTTCTGCACAGCAAGATGGACACGTATGTTCTCACTAAAAGCACTACTTGTGAGGTAAACATTTCATTTCAATGAAGTAGTGAAACGTGTATCACCATAAATGTAAAGGTCTTCACAAAGGAATTTATAAGAGAAAACAGGCAATAGCATTTCTAGCGTTGATTTCTTTTCAGAACGATTGGAGGCAGTTGTATTTGAAATCATGTAAGAGAAGTTTTAAATAACCGATAACTAATAACGTTTACATCTCATTAAGATTTTAAATACATGAACTAGTTCTTTCGACACAGTGTATTGAAAATAGTGACACCAAATACCTTATTCTCAAACATAAACTAGAAACAATACATCCCATTTACCAACTGCAATGAACATGATTCCCTCTGGGAGAGTCAACGGGTACACCTAATACAAAATGGAAATTACTCTGTAATAGCCCATTGGAGTCAAACGTAATGGAAAGTTTGTTTTCATATCGAAATGGACAGAAGGGAAGGGCGATAGTTTGACTGAAACACTTCTCACTGCGATTGATAACATGTTAAAGTGCTAAATCTACATGTATGTATTATAAGAGATTATTTGATTTTATAAACCCGCTCTTCAATACAGATTACTTTTGTTTTCAGCAAAGTGACTTCCTTTCACATTAAACATTTGTACAACTGATCCTTGCATTATCTCGCAATTGTTTGCCCTGTGGGCTTTTAACGCCTGATGTGCATCGTTTTCGTTTTAAATAGCATATCAATAGCTTAAATTTATCAAAAATAAAGATTATAATTACAAAACAGTAATAGCTGTAAAACACAATGGTAAGTTAATCATCCTTCCTCAAATACAAGAGTATATTATGATATTGAGAGATATATTTCTTTGATGATCACAAAATAAATGTATTTATGTATTTATGTCTTATAATAGCGATAGATAAGCAATCTTATAATTTGTAGTGTGAGCATGTAAGGGTTGTGTTGTGTTGTTCGTGAAATTAGTCGAATTGAGTGGATAATAGTATAAAAAAGCAAATGCTCTTTTAATCTGTTAATGTTTTTGTTATTATATCATTAGTCTTTGTATTCTTCCATAACGAGTATACCATGCACATAATGCATTTATGAATAGGCCATAGGAACATGCTAAAAAATGAGTTGAGGCCTTAAACCACCTATTGAAGTCGATCACATGGAATTATGTCCGTTTATGAACAGATTGACTGTTACTAGTGTCACCACCTGCTATTCTGAAAATTTATGAACAGACGTAAACCACTACCTTGAAGGTACTGCATTAAAATATCTACCCTTAAGAAACTTTGAGATTTAAAGAAGAGGGACATTGCATTTGTAATTCATTACGTTCAATATTTCTCTCCATATTCCTAACATTCTTGCGCATGCTTTAGTGTAACATATAGTTGAAGAAGTTTGTTTTAATTTCGCATTTACTATTGTCTCTGGCGTTATGAACGAGCAGCTCATGGGTTGCTTAAAGAGAATAAGGGAAGTTTCAATATTGGAAAGAGTGATTTGAGAACCATACTCCTCTGATAAACCTTAAGAAAAGTTTTGCCGTCCTAATGGAAAGTGTTTATCCTCTGTTTTTTTAATGCAATATTATATAGATCTGAATGAAATTGTAATTCATAATTAAATCTATATTTGTTGTCATTATAAAACGTGCTAGTCAAGTCCATTTATCTCAAAGCATCAAAATCATATAAAAATACCTTTAAAGTCACTTCGTAAGTTTTCATTTTCTCATCCGCTTAACTTTAGAAAGTAATTGTTATTAAGAGCATGACTTGACAGAATGACTAATGACACACAATTCTATGCACCTTTATGACGATAATGTGCGTCCTCTTGAGATTATAACATCTGGTAAATACCAATTATGGCATTTGAATGTGAAAAAAAAAGAAGTAAATTGTTCATGTATGCTTTATATGATATTTAATGTTTTTTTCACTCATAAGATGACTGTTTTTTCGTTAAATAAGATTAATGAGCACTAAAAGCCCTGTTTGGATTTTTTGGATTTCATGCAAATTTCACATAAGAAAATACAAAATATGTTTTCCGCCAAAGATAACAAGCCTCTGGTGCATACAGATATGAAACTGAAGTATCAGGATTATTTACTAATTATTTCTCGAAATAAAACAATCGGTGTAAAAACCAATGCAATTATTTGAAAATCTTCTTATATCCTGAAAGACTCATCACGTTAACAATTACCTCATGGAAATAATTTTTATTTGTCCATCCACAGGAACTTTTTGCTGTTCAATTGTTTGATTACGTATTCTTATATCAATATCAAACTCATAGTAATACACTAAAGTCATTTAATGATGAGAATAACGAAAGTATATTTTGGTGAAGATGTTGTAAAGGTTTATGCCATGTGTATTACAGGATTTGCCCTGCAACCTAAATACGTTCAAAAAGAGAAATACATTTACAAATTTGCTAAATTGATTAAATACCAAAATTAATGGCATTAACTTTTGTCTTCATTGACATGTTTTCTTTCTTATTCATCATTTATTCAGTCTTCTTAGGGATTTGATAACTACAATGTATATACTTGATTTGCTCTTTCTGAGAGAGTTTTATAATTTCAGTCTTTTCCGATATGAATTTAGTACATAGGAAAATTCAATACTTGATATTAACGTTTGTCAATATTGATATTGGCACACGAGATAAGAACTGTTTTGTTTTTATGCCCCCGAATCGGAGATTCCGGGGGTATATTGTTTTTCACCTGTCCGTCTGTCCGTCTGTCCGTCCGTCCGTCTGTCCGTTTGTCCACAAAAACTTTAACCTTGGTCATAACTTTTGATTGGTCAGAGCTAGGTCTTTGATACTTGACATATGCATCCGGGGGCATTCGTGTTTCACAAACACATCTTGTTTATCATGACTTGGAATACTAGATATGGACATTTTAAATTGTTATGAACTTGTACAACGTTAATGTCACAGACATAATTTCCTTGGTTTGTTTATTTATTTGCCATCTGAGCATTCTCAAGTCTTCAAAGTCTTTATATCCATTGATTCAATGAATAAGGATATGATATCCAAAGAATTCACGCTAAGACGGATGACCCAGATAATAAAGTAAAAATGCCGATATTAATGCATAAAGATATGTGATCACTAGCATTCTAAATTTCGACAAAGTAGATCGGACATATTTGATAAATATTTACAATGACGAAGAGCCTATTTTCATACGCTCGTAAAAAGCTGACATCTTCTAAAATTGCATTGAGGAAAATAAATCGAATACACAAACACAAACTGAATAAAAATATGGTAAATTGTTTAACGAAATGCTGGGAATATATGACCCATATATTTCATAGACTCCCTTGAACTTGCCATTGGGCATATCATGTAATCCTGTTCGTGGGTGCGGAGACAAAATTTGAAATTAACATTTGTCATGCATCATAATAGCAATGGTGATTATGAATGATATATAAACCGCCTTCATCTATGTTCATGGAGGTTAATCTTAAAAACCACTAGTTTATTCTATAATATTCTGATAGTGATTATGGTAATCTACAATTTTGAAGTATCAGACAGCAAAACTGAGACTTCAATAGGATAATAAGTTAAAGTTTATTCTCTGAAGTGAAACCTGGTAAGTTGTATAGCTTACGTGGGTTTTGGCAAAAAAAGGCAAACATTTGTTTTCGTACAAAACTACGTTGTGTTTTTACAATTATGTAAAAATCATATATTCATGAGCTGTATCGATCTATCTTGAATCTCTGAAAAGAAGTTGGAATCGTTTGCTCTCAGAACAGAATCTGTCCTTCTCTGCAAGGTAGTGCTGATCAATCTGATTTCTTTTTGATTCGAGACAATTTGTGCAATTCATTTAAAAAATTCATTAAGATATGAAATTTCAAAATAGGTAGCATTATCTGAAAGACATCCACTTCGAAAGGGTAAAGTTGTTGTCACATTATCCAGAACTGGAAATTAACTGCTGTTTTATTTCTTCTCACTGATTAATATCATAGAATGTAACGCTAAAACAGTCCAAATATTTCCACAGTTCATGTTTTTAAAGGTGTCTAAAATCTATGAGCATGTGTCGCAATCTGCAGCTTAAAATCAAATCATTCAGATAGCTGTCAAAGCCATAACCAATTAAATTGCAATGTAGCAATTAAGATATATTTATAACAATATCTGAGATTTAAGTCGCCTGTTTAAATCGTCGAATTGCAAACAACTGTTAATGTCAGTATAGCAATAACGTCAGGAACAGTATTTCACTTTTTAACTATCGTTTATGTGATCGTTCACATCCTTAATAGATCATAATTAGTTCAATTTATCAATGCTAAATTTGTGGTCCTCTTCTCATAGTGGTATTTACAATACCATGAAGCAATTTATGCCGATTGATTGACAATGTCAGTATTTGATCAACTTAACCTTTGATTGTTCGTAACCATTGCGTCTAGTGATGGTTGTGTGATATGTTATATGATGGTTAATGTCATTGTAACTTGAGTTTTTAAAGTCTTATTTTCATTAAGTTCATGGTAGAGTAAAGTATTGCAATGTTAATATATATGGCCTAAATAAAAACAATGATTAATGGCCATGCGTCACTCAAAAAGGATTGCTGATTGAGAATTACAAGTAACTTGTTTCCTGCCAGTTAGAGATGTTATCGATAAATACAGCTGTCCTTGGTCAGGACTCGTTTATTATCTATTAAATCATATGTATATGCACTCAGATAGATCTAAATATTCATATTGGCAATATAATCCTAATCAGTTAGTGAACACTCTCATTGTTCTCGTCTCTGTAGCTTCTTAATGCTTATAAATATATAAAAGCATTTCTTAAATTCTTCTTCAGACAGAATCCAGATTCGATTAAAATTTATTTCTTAAAATTTCCCCTAATAAACTTAATAATGATTTCTGTCAAATGTATTAACTTCAGACGGTCAAACATTTCTCAAACCGATTATCCGTATTCCAAGGAGAAATTATTAAGTGCAGGTATACAAATAAGCTTGAGCTTCTTCATCTGAGATAGGGAAATAAGTCTGTGTAGCTTTAAAATGAAGTACAAAATTCTTTGATTTTAAGACATTGTCTTGATAATGTGAACATTGATTTTCGTTCTAGTAAAATGACTCTTTTTAAAAAACGTGAAAACATATTGCGTCTTTTCCTTATTTCGTCCCGTATTTGGCACGGCTTTGCTTGGTAATATTGTCGATATCCGTGTCCAGACACGTATTAAGTTTAAAGACGAATGATAGGGTTTATGAAGATTGGCGTAATCTCCCACAGAAAGGTAGACCTTCAATCACATAAAGCTTTTAGAATAAACACTATTCAATATTCACGTCCAATCTCGGATAGTCTACTGCGGATATGTCTCACAGCTATCTTTATTGTGTTGTTCAGTTTCTTGCACTGTTTTAGACTGTCAATTAGATAGTCTACAACCGAATAGGCATTTAAAATGTTTCTCGCAATGTAGTTGTGAGAAACATCTTAAAATGGTAGGAATCTAGTCTGTTTAGTAGCTATCATGTGGTTTTGGAGTCTAAAAATGGTGTTTACCATGAGTCGTCAATTCAATTCACTTCATATCCCTGGCGTTACCATAATGATTGGGATTTAACGAGAGCATGCATTTCAGTGGCAGATTTTAAAACGTATATCTGTATTACATGTATGTATTATCAAAAATGTTTATCTAGTATTATCCCTCTGTTCTTTATGTCCACTAAACAATCGATCTTTTTTACTATTTGACATTAATTGATATCTTATGGCATAGAATAGGAGGTGTCTCAATTACTGAATAACAGTCACCTACTAACTTGCAAAGAAGGGAAAGATGGTTTGCGTTTGTAGTTTTCTTGCCGCCAATAAATATTAAATGTAATTGCACGAATGCAAGCAGCTGATATGATAATGGAACACTCAGGTTAAATGCGTGAATCAAATACTTTGTTTAGTAAATATGGCTATGTTTAAGCTCAATAGTTTACTTAGAGGGCGTGCTCATATTTTCTTAGCTTTAATTGCGTTATTAGTTCTTTGTTATGCTTCTTTTTTTTATATAAAGCATGCGGGTGCATGGAGACCAATCAATAAAACTTAACCAAAATATGACATACATGTATTGTCTACTGTACTGCACTAATAGAAATGGTTCTTCTTGAGAAAATGTATTATCATCTTATGAACGAAATGACCTATCACGAGAAGCAGTTATGCATGTATGTAATCACAATTTCTCTTCATTACTTACATGTAACATACACAATAACTCGTATATATGTCCACCAGTAGTGTGTGTTCATACATAAAATCATTTTTGTATGTATTGACAACAAAAAGTAATGCTGGGTCATGCTGGAACAGTAGGTTTGTATCGCGATTTCAAATTGCTTAAATGCATTTAGAAATTTGCAGATGTTACAGGCCTGCTGAGTGATCTATTGCATTACTCCCATTATGTGTTTGGTCTGTTCCAGATGTGCTTCATATAGATTACCGCATTGGACGTCGATGTTTGTCTAACATAACTAATATACTTAGGGGAAGAATAAAATTGGAGTGATACAGATTGTATTCATATTTCATGAATGTAAGTCACACCAGGAAAATTTTAACGAAATGAACGATTCCATTGAATTGCCTTTTGAATGATAACGATAATGGGGGATAAGTGAACTTAGACACTGATTATGTCTGTGTACTGGCTAAATAGAGTTAAATATAATTGAACATGTACATGATGTGATCCAAAGTATTCCATAATCAAACAACTATTAAGATTTTTTACTCAGGGTATTTGTGTTGAATGATATGTGTACAGTGTTTATTTACAGGTACAAATCATGAATTTGAATAACAGACAAAAATCATGACAAATAAACAACCCTTTTTTCTTTCTTTAAAAATGGCAGATCAAATTGATTCATATTCATCGTGATTAAAACACCATGGCACAAAGTGTCATATCTTTAGCGGTGCGAGCAAACATTTAGAAGAGGACTGAGTTGAAAAAGTTAAATAATGAGATTTACCTTGAACTAACGTACATGTAAATGTACATATATGATTGTAAAACTAAGGTTTAAGCTAATAAACTAACTTTGTTTATGTTGTGTTTGTCATTTAATAATTCTATAAATTCGTATTCCATATGACCCTTCTTCTGAGTAATGCTACTCCATTAAACAATCATGCTAACCATTTGCAAGACGTTTTGATTGAAAATAACTGACTCAGTGTGTACTCCCATTAGAATGGAAACGATTTTTTTCAACGTCTTTTATTTCAAGATAATCTATAAAGTGCTAAAATTAGGGCTTAAAGTAATCATTTAAGGAGAAATGACTGACTGTATGCATTTGTTTAAGACTTAAACTCGCAAGAGGATTCATCCGTCACCTTATTTTAGAAAAGTGGGAAAAGATATTTCTTTTAAAAAGTGTGTCAACGTGTTTGTCAATTGTCTTTTCTTTAATTTCAGTTGCTTAAAAACATGAAGAGAGTTCATGTTTTGCTCACATGCGATTGGCATATATTTTTAATCCTAGAACTTAATTTGTTACATATCTAAGTGGATGATAACTATTTCCATCTGTTTCTAAAGACGTTTCATTGTACATACATTTCCCTAACGCCAGTTAAGAGGGTATATATATATACATTCACTTAGACGATCTAAGCTACTAAGATAATCAGGTAACCGGAAACCTTTAGTAGAGGATATGTTTTCGTAATAACAACTTTTAGTGAGCTCATAACGTGATGTACGCGATAATTCAGGCAATGTTGTTTCCTGTTAACATGATCTAAGGTGCCTTTTAGGGGTTTGTGTGGATCAATTAGAGTGTCCATGTGCTACTGGATACTGGAGATTACTTTGTTGTTGGCGTGGAAGTGGGAGAATACGACAATTTACAACAACAACGTGTAATCTACACATCTGAACCTTAAATAAACTGAAGCTGCAAGGTTTTGATACATCATAATATCAAGGAGAGTTACAAGTGGAACAAACATAACAGTGAAATTTGGAAAATGTTACAATTGATACAATCCGAATCCGAACTTAAGGAACCATAATAATATTTACATTTAAAATAGTAAGTGGGTGTGTCAGGTATTGTGCATACCTACAATGTGTGTCCTAGTAGTGGGACACTTTATAAGACAGCTCGGTACCAGTTTGTTTGTTTGTTCACTTATTTGCGTATTTAAGCATTTATTTATGCAAACAAAACTGATAGTGTTGTAATTTCACTGCATATATAAGGATTTATATTCGTATGTCAGTTAATGTAACGATTTTGGCAGGTCATTGAAGTGATCAGGGGCCAAGTTAAAAAATCCTTTTCTTTATTTTTCTCTTAAAAACATTCCTAAGTGATCAACAGTTATAGGTCTAGATCATATTTGTCCCTTTGTAATGGGTCAATTTTAATTCGCTGATTTCATTCTCTGAGAGTCTTTATTGTTTCTCTAATGAATTTCAAGAAAATCGAAAACTCAAAAATATGACTCCATCTGCATGTCTGTTTGAGCATGCCAAATTTCGTAAATCTGCATCGGTGACCAAACGATCCTAAAATGTGGTTTTCAAACCGTTATTGTATACATGGACAATTGGTGATCTATTGTTAGTGCTTCTAAACTTCTTCAAATGACGCCTATAATGAAACCCAACTGATGTTATTTGCACAAAGATACCCTTACAAGTGTATAAACTTTAGGTAAGCAGCGGTATATGCAAATGAGGGACCAAAACATATCCAAGCACGTCAACACATTAAAATAATAAAATGTGTAAGGTATTACATTTAAACAATATGTGTTCTGATTATAAATTGAGAACCAAAAATAAAGCTAATGACGGAACCAGACTTACAAATTCACGAATACAAATCATATTCAGAACACACGTCAAGTTTCTTTACATTCGATTCCCTTCGTGAAGCCTAACTGTCAAACGTGTGACATGTGATTACAGAACAGCGAATTTTTGTTCCTGTGGAATGTATGACATCATATACTATGGTCATGTATCCTTTGAATTATTGGAAGCGATATCAAAAGACACTGCTACAAGAATAGTCTGCTGAGAAATGCAAACATTTCAATTCTGTCCAACTTATTACACATACAAAGTATTAAATTGAGATTAAATATGGACTATTCAAACCCTTACATCTAAACTAATCTCTATCATAAACACTGCACTGTTTGTAGGTTTGTATGATCTCGGTGGGTTGTCCTCTCATTATAATAAAGATGTTAATGCTGTGGACAAAATAAAACTGTCTATCAGTTTTTAAGTATTTTTCATACAATTCAAAGTTTGTTCTGTTTTTACTGTTTATCAATCATTTAAAATGAAATGACAATGTTGATTGCATTCACTAAAAATGCTTTCCAAGATGTTAAAGATAGAAGTTGTGACTTCATTTGGTTGTTACTCTCATATTAGAGGTCACGAAATGTCATTCAAGATTTAGCAGAGTATGTTTATCCATTATACGAGCTTTCTTTGAAAACCAACATGCATTCAAATTGTTTGGAAACAATGACCAAAGCTAGTTGACACATTTCAATGCATTAGAAAAGTTTCGTTTTGATATTGACCAATCCGTCACAACTTAAAGAGTCACAACAGTAAACTTTAGACTGCTTGGACCATATGTTTCCACATACAATGGTTCTTCTTAACGTTCACAATTGTACAGATTTGGAATTAAAAACAGATTTCATTAATGAAAGATTGTATATGCTTAAATTGGCTTGTTTGAATAACCATGAATAACACATTTTACAAACGCAACTATTTATTGATATAGTAGCATGACTGTCAGTTATAAGAATTTTAAGAGCAAGCTCTTTTTTTGCGAATGAAATTCTGAGTCTAGATGATTGAGCGCCTGCTCCTTTTTTGTTAGAGTAATAGACATGTAAAAATAAATGACACTTCCCAGTGTTATAAACAATAAAGGTAGTGTACTATTAATACCAACTACATGTAGTTGACTCGTAACAATGGGTCTTACAATGTCACTTTAAATGTCTGAGGGATAAAACAGTTATATTATTCGTGATCAACAGGATATAAACCCGAGTGAACAAGGCCATTGCGACAGTAAACAGTCATTATAATGTCATAACCTTGGGAATGGCATTCGAAAGAAATTGACCAAATGAAAGAAGACAATGAACTAGGAGAAAATTAGCCAGTTACAAACATTTTATTTACATAGAACTACAGAAATTACAATATCATTTATATAATCTATGGGAAGCGCAAATTAGAAGAGGACACACACCTGTCAAATAAAAATGTGTATGGACATTTGGAGAAACAATACAATTAAATGTTGACTCAAACCGAATCTAGGGGACCTTATTTATCTTTTTGCTGTTATTTGCCTTAGCAAATTTGCGGGTGTTTATTGCATTCATTCAACAAATGGAAATCTTATTGATCAGTCAAACAGAATTGAGTATAACTAATGTTACAAAATAATTGTCTAGGCTGCAATTCAAAAATCGGCACACAAGGAGGGTCTTCAAGTCTTATTTTGATACCCTTTTTCAAAATTGCTTCATTTCATACATTCAACACGAGGGTAAATTGACAGATGGTTAATTTTTAAGATTTTTAGAATGATTTCATATTTACCAATGGACCATTATGTATTGATCAATTAACAATGAGTGGCGTTTCATTAACGGCAGTTACGTGACCTGCTACAAAACATAATGAAATTCACATTGCGTTTACAAAATGAAGTGTTAATAGCGCATCACTACATACATACAAAACGTAGGAACGACCATGGATACATCTGTTCATTCCCTCGATATCTTTGACATTGAAATACCTTTTTGTTGCCTTAAGTTGATCGGGATCAATAACATATGAAGAGTCTTTAAATTCTCCAACCCTTTAGCAAACCCCTGAACAAGAACAATCAATTACACCTTGTTATCAGTGGTTGGCAAAAAACATTGTATCTTTTGATCTGACATAATTCAGTTAATCAAGTCCTTTGTTTTGTTGTATTAATCTGATTTCCAATTTTCCAGTGACAGAAATGATTACATTTTTCAGTTTCAAGTAGATGAGGGTAACATCATTTTTTCTATATACATAACCACATAATTAAACAAAATGATTTATAAGCAGACATGGAAAATCCAAGGAAGGACATTCGTATTGTAGAAAAGGTTTCAATGTCAATCTTGCATTTAGCTTGGTGTTATAATTACGTTAAGGGGTGTTCTAATTAATACTCTTATTTCTTTATACTTGTTTTTTATTTATTTTTGAAATGGGTACATCATGCCCATACATGTGATGCAAAAATATACAACATTTGATTACTGACGATTTAGTTGTGAAGAAGACATTAAAACAATTTACATTTTGTAAGTTATGGTAGAAAAAGGCAGCTTGACATATTCAAGAAAATAGGCTGTGGCTGGATGACCAAAATTAGATAAAGGTATCATATTTTTCATTGTGAGTAGGTGTTTCATGCTTCATGCTGCATGTATCTAACAATTGTAATTCAATTGGTTTCAGATCTGTGAGAGTACATGTAGGAGACCTCTCTGGAAGTTTTCTGGATAAATATATTCCTTTGTTAAGATAAATAGGAAATGAAGAAAATCCTTTCCTTCTTTCCCTTTTTTTGCTTTTTTTTCAGTGCATTGAAGTAGATCCGCCACAGCTCTTTGACAAATCTGCCTTGGTATAATAACTGGATTTTAAATTCTATTTTAACCTTAGAAAATGTACACAGTGGTGAATTTATAACATGTTTATAAAGGTCTTTAATTGTTATCAATATTCTATGGTTAAAACGGAAAATGTAAAAAATACGAGGGGCGTTCAATAATAAAAAAAATATAAGTGTTGCAAGCGGGGCATTGGTGTTTACATAAACAGTGTCAGCTTATAGCAGGTGTTACTATAGTCAAAACATAACATTGACACATGTCAAAACAATTTCTAGACATAACAATTATTTAGATATAATAGCTGCGCTGACCTAGGGGTCTCCATAATCATGGATTCTCTCAAACATGAACAACGCGCTGTGATCAAGTTCCTTACTAAAGAGGGATGCAAAGCTACAGAAATACATAATCGTATGTGTAATGTGATGGGTAAAGATGCTCCTAACTTTTCAACAGTTTCGCTGGTCTCTTCAGTTCAAGCGGGGCAGGGAGTCCTTAGACGATGACCCACGGTCAGGCAGGCCATTTGAAGTCACCCGACCGGAAGTTATTGCCGCTATCGAAAGACGAATTTTAGCTGACCGCCGTGTTAAAGTTTCTGAACTGTCTTTGGAAATCCAGATATCAGTTGGAAGTGTTGAAAAAATAATTAATGACCATCTTGGTATGTCCAAGGTATCTGCAAGATGGGTACCCAGAAACCTCACAGCACAAGATCGCCAGAAAAGAACCGAAAGTTGCATGGAGCGCCTGGATCGGTTTAATGCGGATGAAGCCAGGTTTTTGTCTCGTCTGGTGACAGGTGACGAAACATGGATCCACCACTGGGACCCGGAAACTAAACTGGAATCCAAGCAATGGAAGCACCCGAGTTCACCGCCTCCCCTGAAGTTTCGCACTCAACCATCAGCTGGCAAGGTTATGGCGACAATCTTTTGGGATGCAAAAGGCATATTATTAATTGATTACTTGCCAACCAAAACTACAATGAATGGTCAATATTATGCCAACCTAATGCAAGAATTGCGAAAGACAATTCGACAGAAACGCCGTGGAATGTTGACACATGGTGTTCTGATTTTGCATGACAACGCTCCAGTCCACAAGTCAAGAGTTGCACAGGCCGCTATACGTGATTGTGGATTCGAACAGCTTAACCACCCACCCTACAGCCCAGACCTAGCCCTCAGTGACTACTTCCTGTTCAGAAACCTGAAATCCGCCCTACGTGGAAGGCACTTCCAGGATGACGAAGACGTCAAAGCTGCCACAGAGGCGTGGTTAGGGGGGCAAACGGAAGACTTCTACAAAAGCTGCATCAAAAGTCTTAAAGAGAAATGGAATAAGTGTATTGAGGTGAAGGGTAACTATATTGAAAAATAAAAGTAAAAAATTTACTATGCTCACTGTGACGATGACATGTTAAAACGTGATCAGCAGCTTTATGGCCCTGCTATTACAAACAGATTATTTTGCCTTCATTCTCTCCCGACAGAGGTAGATCAAGTCATAAAATGTAGTTAACACTAGCTCCTTTGTTTTATTCGAGTATTCATTTTTCATACCAACTCATATGTCTGTGAAATGCACGTGCCGAGGTGTTCATCAGACAAATCCGGTGTTCATGATGAACACCCGTTATTGCCATGAACACCTGATGTGAAACAATTATTTGTTTGTATTTCGGAAATTTATCTAAGTTCAAAGTTTGCTTTGCAAATTAAATACAATACATTTACAAATTTTGCACTTCAAACATGGGTTCGAACCTGCGTCCTGTTGATTTCAAACCCAGTGACTTAACCATTAGACCACAGCGGCCAGATGAAAATAAAGCAAGTTTTTCATGACCACATGATTAAGGTTCACATTATTCCTGACAAGAAACATAACCGTGAATTATTGTTAATATTTCATCAATTAATGAAAAAAACATTGGTACCAAATGTATGCATATCAAAGTTTTTGTAAGCTGTTCTCATATCAATATGGGTAAGCAATCTATTGTTGTAGGTTGTACGGTTCCGCACGGATTTCACGTGCAGCACGAGAGGCTCATGCCAGTGTCAGCTACTTGAAATAGACATTTTTCCTCCAATTAGAGTCAATGTTTTATCTTCTTACCATATCTAAGACAATTACGCTTTACCCAACTTATCCGCAATATCAAAACTGATGTCATGTTGAATTTGGATTGATTAGCATGATTCACGTGCGCGAGGGTTCATCTAACTTGATCACCTCGGTCTCAATCGGTAACTATTACATACCACCTCTGTTCGAGGTGATTTTCAGGAGTTTCCCCTGGCGGAATTATTTTTACCAAAATTCATTTGAATTCTTTTGGAAAATGATATCAGGACAACGTCGCTGATTGCACAACTTACTTTGATAGCATCCAATCAGAAATTGTTATTAAGAGCATGGCTTGAGAGAATGACTAATGGCACAAAAATTTTTACACCTCATTTTCATTTGCTTTCTCTTGAGACTAAAACATCCCTTTATGACGAAAAATATCTGCTGAAAACAAACATATTTTTCAGAAACAATGAAGTTTATTTTTCATCTTTGCTATGATATTTGCAGTTTTGTCACTCATTAAATTAATATTATTGGTTTGAATAAGATTAATGGACGCAAATGAGGAGTTTCTTATCTAAACTCACTTCATTAAGAGTGTTACTTTTTCATATTTGAAAATGCGAGTTTGTTTATTCTCAAAGATAACAAGCCTCTCGTGTATTGATACATGGAACATAATTCTCAAGATATTTCTCGAAATAATGAAATGGGCGTATGATCAATTTTAATTATACATTTGAGATTCTCCCTATATATCTAAAAAGAATCAAACTAATTTTGAAATTAAGTTGATATGTTTATTCACAGGACTTATCTTTACGGTATTTTTATTACTCTTTTGTAAAATATATCTCCCCTCTGAATGTGACTAAACAGTCCCTATTATGTATACGGTTCTTATAGTTTAAATGTGTTTGATACATGTGTATAAATGGGCATGTGTGGGAATATACAACTGAATATAAAATCCTTCACAATATTGCCGAGCCAATAACAATTGAATATTGATATGACGTACAAAGATATATTAATAACACTGTCTGAGATTAAAGTCGCCAAGCATTTCAGTTTGACCACCGAATTGCAAACAACTTTTGATTAATGTAATCGTCCTTAAACGTAATATATAATAATTACATTAATCTATCAATGCTGAACTGATGGCGCTCTTTCAATTCGATAAGTATTTAATGTCAGAAATAATCTTATTTACTTTCAAATTCCAATATTCTGAAGCAATTTGTACAGGTTGATTGACAATGTCAGTATTTAATCAACTTAACATTTAATTGTTTTTAACAATCATGTTAAGTGGTCGTCGAATATGTTGCCTGTTAGTAAAAAAATTAAAACTGGAGTTGAAATCTCGTGTTTTTCGTTACCTTTAATCAACAGTAAAATATTCGAAATGCTGATACATTATGACTAGACTTAACAAAAATAAGTAAGGGAAGCCATCATAAATTTATTGTTAAATATCTGCCGCTTTCCGATATAACTCACATATAACAAGTTGAGTATAGAATTACCACCATCCACTGTATGGTAAAAATTAATTAAAAGTAACTTTTTAGTTTAGATCATAACGTTTCGAATTATTAAATGTATATGTAGTCTAAACAAATGGCCTGAA
The DNA here is from genome assembly GCA_916613615.1 of Steromphala cineraria. Lineage (NCBI taxonomy): Eukaryota > Metazoa > Mollusca > Gastropoda > Trochida > Trochidae > Steromphala > Steromphala cineraria. Next base: position 74,323,605 of record OU744721.1, read on the forward strand.
TGAACCCAATAATTAGATGTGCGAATGGTTTTCCAATCCGAAACTTTTAATCGAGTGGAACAAAATTCAAATTATTCACATTTAAAAATGGTTCATCCTTAGAAAATTAGAGTCAATATCTTTAAATGTGTAATTTTACACTACACTCGAGAAGTATCGGTTTTATTTTCATAATTAATTTGACAAAATTACATTTTATTAAATACATTAATATGGTATATTGCGTCTAACTGCCACTATGCCACGACAATCTCAAGATGAGCGTTCACGTGCATTTTACATGTTAGAGGCCTTGATGTCATAGAATGTGTTTTAATAGAAATATGGCGTGGTCTCTGATGAACCGGTACCAATATTAAAGTAGGACAAGCGCATGACAGTATGTCACGCCGTGAGGACTAAGTCAGGCGCGCACATCTCGGAAATCGGTTGCAAACTGAAGCCATCTCTGTCTGCATCGTTCAAGTCTTAAGGCTGAGTGTCTGAATTTTTATGGAGCAAGACCTGCTAGCGGCAATGTTTGTGTTAACTCATTTTAAGCAACTCAGGTAGCAGTCTAAGTAGATTTCGCCTCAATATCATCAGTTTCACTCCTATTCTGAGTGAAACGGATAATATTGAGGCTAGGTTTACTTAGACTGCCCAGGTAGGAAAATAAATTCTTGTAGCTTACCCACGCATGAACATTTTTTCCTTGATTCTTTATGTCGTATTGATATTGCGAACATTTACTTTTGCATTTGTTAACTTGCTATTTTCCCCAAAAAAAGGAAACTACACTTAATGCTGCTTACTATGCTGTCTTTTGCGCGACAATGCTGTCTTTTGCTAATGCTGTCTTTTGCACGACAATGCTCATCAACATTTTCTAAATCCTTGTCCAGACACATTTTTAAGGAGACAAAAGTTCGGGGTTAAGAAGATAGGCGTAATCTCATACAATAATATAGACCTCCAATCTAATCACATGAAGCATTAAGAACAAAACTAATGACTCTAGTCCAATATAAGATCGGCTACTAGGGAAATGTATCAAAGCTATGTGTATTGTGTTGTTCACTTTTTTGCACTGTTTTAGGAAACCAATTTGATAGTCTACAACTGAATAAGCATTTAAAATGTTTCCGCCGTGTTTTTGTGAGAAGATTGTAGGAATCCAATATGTTTAGTATCTGGGGTTAAGGGGTCTAATCATGGAATTAACCGTGCGTCGTATGCCATCAATTCACTTCGTATCCCTGGCTTTACCATAGTGATTGAGAGGTAAAGGAAAGCATGCATTTTAGTGGCAGATTGTTAAATGTATGTATCTTTTAAACATTATCAAAAATATTTATCTCGTATGATCCCTCTGTTCTTTATGTTCATATTTGTTCTCTATGTATCAATTCACATTCATTTATATCTTGTAGCATTGAATCGTGGATGTGGCAAAATGTGCATTTACCATACACACAAACAAACCAACAAACAAACTAAATGAAGGTTAACTCTCAGTTACATCCACATACTCGAAACCTTTTGAAGTAAAACTATTGTCATGTGATATCAAATTATGCCACGTACATATTTCAGCTTATCATTTGCCTTTTGGGCATTGTTTGCGTGTGTAGTTATCATGCCACCAGTGAGTATTAAAGGAAATTGCCAGAATGCAAGAGGTACGCCGAATAATGGAATACTGTTGAACAATGTTGCTTCAAATGCATGATGACATACTTTTATTACACCTTGACTGTATAATTCATAGGACGTAGAAAAGACCAGCCTCACTGCCAAACCTGGGGAACACCATGGCGCTAATGTGATACGACGGATTACACCGCGTTCGCCTAAAAGATTTTTCGCCTAATGGATATTTTACCGCTTTCGCCAAAACACGTTTTAATATAGTTTACAAGGTATTTATGTTTTATCTTTAATCTACAATAGCTAGGGATGGAACTGTTACACTTCTGTTCAAGTTTCATTACAAAATATACGTTTTTTTGCGTTATATCGAAACAATAAAGTATTTGTAAAAAATCGCCTGACAGCCGAGAATCGGATATTTTGCCGTTTTCGCCTAATACCTGTAAATCGCTATAATACAATCTAAATTATTCATGAACGATTGCACTTGTGGAAAATAGATATTTTTTACAAAATATAGTTGTTTTGTACCTCAGAATCGTGAAAACTCTTCATTTGACCGTGGTGCACAAATTCCTTCACTGTAGGTAGGAATCCTGCCTCTTTGTGAAGGAGTGAGACAAGGAGGAAGAAGTTGACGTTCCTCTTGCCGGCCCGACTGTTGATTCTCTTATGTCATCCTGTAAACAGAAATAATAAATAGAGAATTGTGAATTATTATCTTGAATATAGATTTTTCATATTGATATGATCATCATTATATCCGTTAATATATTATTATATTATTTTATTAATATGTTTCAATATATTGAATGATGACTTACCTTCACAATCATTATTGTTGCGGACTGTCAGTCTGTAGACAGACCAGGTGTGAATTGGCCACAGATTGTTGGTCAACCACTGGTTCTCCGCGTAGTTAAAAATGGGTGTTGCAGTCGGTCCAGCCAAGTCTTTCAGTTTTTTCAAACTCCGGCATGATGTGGTTGGGACTGAGGTAGGGGAGGGCCATCAGTTTCTTCACTAGGGAGTAGAATTCACTGTTTCTACAGTACTCAGTCTGAAAGAAGTAAAACATATATGAATAAAAATTATATATAATAAAATATCATTTCGCATATGTAACCCATTTACTATTGTATATGTAAGTAATTTATTTCTGAATATGTATGGCAACTATTTTCGGGAACAGAGAATACAGAATTGAGCATTAGATATATATATAGTTGTGTATAAAAATTGATTGAATTACCTCCAACCCCAGCATCTGAATCCGACGATAGACCGCCTGTTGCCAATGGAAAGCACAGTCACGGAGCTCAGCCTCTGGTCTTAGGTACCGCATGGCCTCCCAAGCACCAGCTTCAAAGTCTGCCATTACTCTCTGGACTCGGATGCCATCACATCGGTTGAATACCGCCTTGAACACCTGCAGAATAAAAACAAATATTATATATCATTAATGACAACTCAATTACATTACTTACATTACATTAATCAGGTTGCAGCATTAACTTACCGCTTCATAGTCCACTTTCCTCTTCCTCGACATGAACATGTAACAGACGGGCACCTGTTTCATGTCCCCAGTCTCAGAGACCAGGAATACAGTTGAACGAAAGGCTTTCGCACAATGCCGAATGTACCATCCATGTACCATGTCTTGGCCATCTTCATGGTTTCCAACTGCTCGGTTGTGGCAAATACCAGATGTCTCGTTCCCCTACCGTCAGATAATCCACAAGGAAGTTGTCTGGAACGTAATGTGGTCTCAACTGAAATATAAATATAATATATAAAAACCAAATGAATATGTGATGATATATGTTATAGAAAAAAAGAACATTAACATTATTATTGTAGATACTTGTGAAATGCCTGAAAAATATTATATTTATTATAAGAAAATAATTTTAAAATATATTATTAAAAAGTAATTTATCAAAATACTCACATCATACTCAAAAGAATCAAACTCTGGAGGTCTCAGGTTCTGTCGAGCTGTGTTGCCATGGCAACCAAGGAAGGAAGTGTCGTGGGAACTGCCTCAAGGTTCTGATATTCCTCCTCCACTATCTGTTGTGCTGACGTGAAAAGTTGACTTGTTCATTTTGCCTTCACCTGAAGAAAAAAACCTTTTATTGTATACGAGTGAAACAAATGTACATTCAAACTAGATTAGCGTTTGCGGGATACCCGGCCCCGGAACTTGGGGTTTCGCCTTACCCTGTTCCGCCTTTTACAGGCCTCACCAATTTGGGAATTTTCTCGTGACCTTGACCTTTGACACTCAAGGTCACACAATCAATGAACACATTTCATTGAGTATAACATTATTGTAATGAAATAAAGTGTTAAAAATTAAATTAATCCATTTTCTCCATATATGATGACCTTGCTGTGACCTTGGCCTTCGACAGTTCGTACCCAAAACTTTTTGAAAATGTTGTACTTATCAAGAGATAATATATACAAAATCTTAACTTCATAGCACAAAAACTTTTTTAGGTATTGCAATAACTCATATCTCATGACCTTGACCTTTGCCCTTCAAGGTCACAGAAATAATTGAACACTTTTTATTGAGTATAACAATCATGTATTGATTAAAAGTCATCATAGTTAAAATTAAGCATTTTCGCTAAACCATGCTTAAGTCATGACCTTGCTGTGACCTTGACCTTTGACGGATTGTAGCCGAAACCTTTTCATTTTTTTTTACTTTTCCAAGGATGATATATACCAAGTTAGAGCTTCATAGCACAAAAACTGTTCAAGTTATCGCGTTTACAAGGAATTTTGGGGTGATTTTATAACTCGTGACCTTGACCTTTGAACTTGAAAGTGAACATGTCATAATGATTCCCTGGAAGTATTAATATTTAGACATGTTCATGAGTTCTGAAAAGCTAAATGGGATAAAGTTATACCCAAATTTAGTGCATTTTGTAATAACTCATATCTCATGACCTTTGACTTTCAAGGTCACACAATCATTGAACACTTTTTATTGAGTATAACAATCATGTATTGATTAAAAGTCATCATAGTTAAAATTAAGCATTTTCGCTAAACCATGCTTAAGTCATGACCTTGCTGTGACCTTGACCTTTGACGGATTGTAGCCGAAACCTTTTCATTTTTTTTTACTTTTCCAAGGATGATATATACCAAGTTAGAGCTTCATAGCACAAAAACTGTTCAAGTTATCGCGTTTACAAGGAATTTTGGGGTGATTTTATAACTCGTGACCTTGACCTTTGAACTTGAAAGTGAACATGTCATAATGATTCCCTGGAAGTATTAATATTTAGACATGTTCATGAGTTCTGAAAAGCTAAATGGGATAAAGTTATACCCAAATTTAGTGCATTTTGTAATAACTCATATCTCATGACCTTTGACTTTCAAGGTCACACAATCATTGAACACTTTTTATTGAGTATAACAATCATGTATTGATTAAAAGTGTTCATAGTTAAAATAAAGCATTTTCGCTAAAACATGCTTACGTCATGACCTTGCTGTGACCTTGACATTTGACGGATTGTAGCCAAAACCTTTTTGATTTTTTTTTACTTTTCCAAGGATGATATATACCAAGTTAGAGCTTCATAGCACAAAAACTTTTCAAGTTATCGTGTTTACAAGGAATCCTTAGAGTGAATACATATCTCGTGACCTTGACCTTTGACCTTGAAAGTGAACGTGTCAAAATCGTTCCCCCGAGGTATGAGTAATAAGGTATGAATAAGAATTCTGGAAAGCTTAGTGGAAAAAAGTTATAGCTAGTAGTACGAGGGCGCGCGGCGGCGGCGATGGAAACTTCACAAAAACTGATAGCAGCCCCGTCCTTATGCCCCTATTTCACTACGAGAGGAATTCTCACGAATCGCCACGAATAGGTGATTGTAAAAATGCGTGACTATTCTTGTATATTCGGCAACATTCGTGAACTGCAATTTCACTTGTACGAAACGTTTACGAAATTTCGTAGCTTTTCATGCTAAAACACTACGAAACCAATACGAATTGCTTACGAATTATGTACGAATTGTACGATATAACTACGAAACATCTACGAATATACTACGAATTTTCACGAATATGATACGATATCACAAATGGTATTTCGGGACATTCGTAATTGTTTCATAGATGATTCGTAAATAATTCGGGGAGAGACCATCAAAAATATCAACCACGAATTTCCAAGAACTCGTTACGAATTTTTTACGAATGACCCGAATTAATTACGAATAGTTTACGAGACAACTACGATAACAAAATTCGTAGTTGATTCGGGAAAATCTTTTGACAAACAAAAAAATATTCACGAATGCCACGGATTGTAAGAATATTGCCGAATCAATCACGAATTCATTACGAATCACAAGAATAAATCACGAGTTGTCTACGAATGTTCAGGAATGTGAAATATTTCTCTATCGTGGCGATTCGTGAGAATTCCTCTCGTAGTGAAATAGGGGCATAAGACGGGGCTGCTAATGAATTCAAAAAAATATATTTGTATTATTATCATTACTTTTGTCTAGTATTATAGAATTCTTTTTCCATAAAATAGAATTTATATATAACTTGACCCTAACTTTGCTGCCACCTTTGTTATGATGTCAGTGCCAGCTATACCCTCATGGTTGTGGGTGTTCTTCAACTGGAAGGAGTCTCCTTTCTGCACGACTGAGGCGGGGCATCTTCTTTATTTGCCTCTGACAGAACATCTCCAATAGACACCCTGTAAGAAACAAAAACATGAATAAATACATAAACATAGGCCATGTATATTTTTGGAATACTACTTGTTTATCTCAATTATTAACTTATTTTATATAAAATTATTATTAATGCACTTATTATTTTTATTTAGAAACTTAAGAAACTCGTTTACTTGGTTTTACTTACATTTGCAACATATGAATAACCGAAGTTATCCACGAACTTGGATTGGCCCCTCTTCGACCCATCTTCAACAACAGTGTATTCCCTTGACGGCATGACATGGTTAACCTCAAGCTCTGGTAGTGCCCTGGGCTGGATGGCACTTTCGTCTACGAGGTTGGGTCTCTGGAAGATCAATGGAGACCTGGGAGGTGGTGTAGGAGATCTTGGATTAAATTAAATTGCAAGGATGTGTGTGTCATTCTTTCTGGATTAATTCAACTTTGGATTATATTTGGGATTTCAGATAAGGTTTGTTCATGTGTTTCATTTTATGTTTTATTATGTTCATATAAATATCTAGAAATCTACAACATTTTAGATAGCCGAGATTTGACTCGTATCTCAATCGGACATATTCATGCCCGGATACATATATATTATACCAATTGTATGATAAATAACCAACAATAACCACTTATCTTGCAAATAGTTTATTAAATGTTCATCTGGACAGGAAGAAATATCGTTTGGCGAAAGGGGTAAAATATTCCTAGGCAAAACATCTTTTAGGCGAAAGCGGTGCAACTCGATACGACATGATATACTTAAAATTGTTTTTTTGAATAATGATAGAAAACAGTTATGAAGTCATGCAGCAACAGTAATTTTGCATCTGGATTGCAAGTTGCTTAATTGAGTTCAGACAGTTGCAGATGTTAGAGGCCTCCAAAATGAAACTATTGTAATGTTTCTATACTGCAGACGCCATTAGGGGTTTGGTCCGCCCCAGCTGTGCGTCAGAGGGAAAACTGTAAGCAAAGTCAATGCCTGTCTAACATATTAATCAACCAATATAAGAAGGGAAAGAATAATGGTTGAGTAATTGAGATTGTATTCATATTTCATGAATTGCTGTCTGCAAGTCGGAGAAGGGATGTATCGATTTCTTGAAATGAACATTTTCACTGAATTGCCTGTTCAATATTGAAGGTGTTGTATAAGTTACTGAACCTGCACAATTGATGTGATATATATATATATATATTCAAATTGATCATTGTCAATTAAGATAATTTATTGTTTAAGCTTCCGATTGCAATTGATTGAATGTTTGATCCCTTATCACACCAACTCGAAAAATGCAGATTAGAGAAATGAACAATGCAATCAAAACAAATTGATATTATCATAGTAACGATGTGAACTAAATTCGTTTAACAGTGATTTATGATATGACAAATTTGATTTTTTTCTAGAGTTGGATTGTGCTTATATGACATATCGACTTGGCTCTGTTTGACATCAAATGTCACGACATATACTTAAAAGGGGACAAAGTATATGTATTTTTATCCAGTTTTGAAGCATCATATAGAGATACATTACAGTTTCAAAGGTGACATGTCGTAAATGGGCTCAGTGTGTCCTTACAACAAAGAGTTCCTTCAAAGCATGAGCCATATACATTCACAACAAGAAGGACAGTACATTTAGAAACCACCAATGCATGCTAGAATCAAGATTCCACAAACGGATTGCATTGCCCAAAAAACAATATATTGATAAATCTAGATAGGGGAAAAGGGTTGTTTATCACCGAGAAATGCGTCATAGAGAACTGGTTGTTTCAAATTGGTGAAAAAACATTTGTGTAGAGCCACCCAGCATAGCACAGACCCACCTATGCATAAAAACATGTCAGAGCCTAAAGAAAATGATAATACCTGTGTTATTGTTAATTAGAGTCGCTTGGATGCTTAAATGTTTAAATTATGTGATTGCGTACACATCAACTATCCCTAAGAACACTTCATAGGCCCATCAGCAGCCTATGGACAAGTCCTTTTACTGTATTTGCCCCAGCAGAGTGACCAAGTTTCACATAAGACCTTTTTAATCCAAATTGTGTATAATCAAACATTTTATTCAGCTTGTGCATTCAAGGTTTGTGTTCAATTTAATGTGTTTACTGTCCTTTTTGTAATTCGACACTGCATTTAAAGGCACACATAATAAATGTCAACGGCTTATTAACGTCAAGACTTGTAACAACCATTATCTCTTCGGAAAGGTCATCTTTTTATTATAATGGCAAATAAAATCAATTTATGTAAATCCAGATTTAAAGACCTTGATACTTTTACACAAGGAATCTTATCATTTGTTGTAACAGCAAATGTTTTGAAAAGAGAATCTATTCTTTTAAAAGACGGCTGAGTTGAAAAAAGTTCAATATTGAGATTGACCTCGAACTATTTAAAATTTTAGAAAAATTTAGACCCAAGCTAACAAACTAACGCTGTTTATATCATGTTTGTCATTAATTCATACTTTTAACTCTTTGTCAAAACTTCTGAGTTACTACTTGTTCTTGTCATTTAACATTAAACATTTCCTGGAAATCATTTGCATGAAGTTTTAATGATGTGCTATATACCATGAGTACTCCCTTTCGAATGAAACGTCTTTTGTTTCAAGAAAATCTAATTAGTTATAATGTAATGGCTTTATTTGTCCAGCGAGAATGACTGAATGTATATTAAGGATTTATACATGCTAGAGGATTCGTCAAACTTCCTAGTTTCCTGGCACGCAATATGTCCTACGTTAAACATCTGTGTCGTTTTGTCAATTGTCTGCTTTTCTTTCATAACAGTTGCTCAAAAACTTTGGAATAACAACACTTTTTGACCCGGCATCTATACTAACATTAACATGAATAGTGTCCATGTGTCGCTGACATCCTCTTAGCATGTATTATTAATCCTGATAACCTGATGTGCTACATACCTAAGTGGGTGATAACCATATCAATTTGTTGCAAAAAGACGACCACAGTACATATTCTGCCTAAAACCAGTTAAAAGGGTACAAATTCACTTAGGTATGTTTTTACAAAGATTATCAGGTAACGCGATAAATGTAGTAGAGCATATGTTTTCATAATAACAACCTTTAGTGAGTTCATAACGTGTTGCAGGCTATAATTCAGATAATGATGTTTCCTGTTAGCATTATGTTAGATTCCCTTTAAGAGTTTGCGGGACTAATGGATCATCTGTATGGCCCCTGGTCTATTGGATACTAGAGATTTCTTTGTGGTTGGTGTGAAAGTGGGGCAATACGACCATTCATAAAAAAACAAACGGTTCCCGGAATATACTATAAATGCGTTGCATAATTATGATAGTAAAGTTGTCAAGATTCATTGACAACAATAAAGGCGTTGAATAGAGGGAGAAACGTAAATGAAAATGATAACAAATCCTTGTTGGTATTATAATTAAAACGTAAGATAGTATTGTCATGCCCCCTTTCATTAATTCAGCATAGGTAAATATATTTGGATAGAATCCTACCGTAAAACATAGTGCTAACACAATAACCCATATCATCGTCACAACAGATGTGCATACAATAGTAAATCTAGTTGTGATTCTGAGGAAAACAAGATGAGTTGGTACAGATATGTAGTAATAAGGGGATGTATTTATTTCAATTATTTTCAATATATGATAGATGTCTTCGATACCATATGTCATTGCTCATATGAGAGCAGCATCGCTGTAACCTAGTGACATTGCATTTTGTTCTTTTATCATTCACTCGAAATCTATTCATTTGGAGTCCAAGGGAAAATCGACTTGATTTGATCTTACTGGAATTGCTCTGTTCATGAGTATTTTGGAAATGCAGACTTTTCATTGAGATCATTATAATAAAAGCAACTTTCACGATGTGTATTTTCACGGAGCCATAGAGTTCGTATTTACTATCCAGAGCTATACATATATCCTAAATTTCCAATATGATGTACACATATGATTAATATACAACTCAAGAGTTAGGGAACACTGATATATGTGCTCTTAAATTAAAAAATTGCATAATGCAACAACGCATATTTAAACACAATTTGACGAAAAACGGCACGGTAGATTTTAGTTAGGAAACTTGAGTATAATAACATAACGAGAACAAAAGTATAAAATTGGCCCCTTTCTTCTTTATTCTGTCTAATGGATCAACTACTGTGCTTTTGTAACACGTTTTGTATATGTGCAGCATTTCATTTTTTGCGGGTATTCATTCTCCTGAATGATGTGTTACTAATGTTTGTTACTACCATAGAGTATAGGTCCTTCTTGCAGTAGCCTCGATGCTATTAATAAACACTGGAAAAACGACAGACCGAAGCTGAAATTTGGAATCAATTCTGTACCATCTGCAAATTGTAATCATACACAGATTCCATGGTCTGTTTGCGATTTAGGGTGAGATTCTCTGATCTATTATTGATATAAATCCTCTATCTTGTTGTAGTGTCGATAAAGTTTATCACTACTACAGTGACGTCAAGTGCAAGAGTCATGCAAAATGATCAGACGTAACGAGTTCCTGTACGTCACACTGTTATCGCGTCGACAGGCTCTTCCAAAAGGCTTATCATCATGAAATTGGCAATTTTTGGCGTAATGAAAAGCATTTTATTGTATTTTTCTGTATTTTTTCTTGACTAATATCATGTTTGTCACACCGAATGAGGTAGACTGTTTATAGTTTCACGAGTGGTTAATGTAATTGTTACATTTACCTTAATTGAAAATGGTTAGGTATTGCTGAAGTCAATGGCATATTGATTTTGCATTTGTCTGCAATTTACAGGGTAAACTGGAATTTCAAAAGACAAATCACTGATGCTGTTAAGGATTGTACCTAGCTGAATTATGAGATTATGTTTTAAGTGATCATTATAGATGATTTAAACCCTTTTAATATAATAAGTTGAAAACATTTGATGGATTTCATAATAATCTGCAACAATGAAACATGAAAATATCTCAAGACATCGGCAAGTTGACAGGTTTATCATGACAATTGATGCTTCCCTTGTTGTTTCCTCTCATGTGATCAACCATTTTGATATATTCTGTCAATGTTGCTGTGTTAATGAATTTGAAAGATTTGGTTTAGGCCCAGTTAATATACAATGTACAGAGCTTGGTAAGCGCTGATATGTTTAGAAAAATTATCAAACATCTATCAATCGTTATTAATCACATTCTGTTCCCAGTGCCTTTCCATCAATTATTGATTGATACTTTGTTCTAACAATGTATATCAATATATGTGTACCTTAAAACTATATATATATGATAAATATGAACATAAAAAAGCTCAGTACAAGATTATTTGTCAGCTATGTGATGTCCAACCCTTATTGTATTTTCATGAATGTCTAGTAACAACTCATTTTAAGAAGACTACTTCCTGACAGACTCCTGTAGAAAGATAGAGGGTTTATTGCACTTATATAAAATCGTACCTACATTCACAAAATCAATGATGAAGTCAAACAATTTGATTGATGGCTGTTTACGTCAGTGTTTCCTGTTATTATAAAAGTGTGTTGATAACCGTTTATAATAACCCATTGTTCTTCTTATTAAAATCTGTTTAACAATTTAAACAATCAATCTATCAGCACAAGCTGCTTCGCAATCAACTTTACATATAATTGTTGGTAACAATCACGTTTTCATTTTGTTCCTTTTTTGAAATCATGATTAAAAAATAGTTATAAATTTGGAAAGACATGTCATTTTTATTGATTGTTGAAAATTACCTTCTAGTGTTAAAGTTAATCAAACTAATAATTTGCCTATAGTACACATTATGAGGTATCCTACAAATGACCAAGGGAAAGCATTAAATGTTATTTGTTTAATATCCCCCCTTAAGACAGAATATATGAACAATAATTTAAGTATAAAGTTACCAGTGATTCATTTCCGGACAAACAAACTATGATTATCTATAGACGTATCTATATATCTAGTTTCAATCACAGAGCCTTCAATCAATATTGATGTACGTAGCCTACAGTATTCATGTGCACTTACTATAAAAGCGATATGAAAAGTTTCTACATTATTCTGTACACGTTACTGTTTTTAAGTCCATTTGAATAGACAAACTTGTCATTGAGGCACAAGTTTCACATAATATTTATTAACATCCAAGTTTATTTGTCTCAGTCTTGAATATAAAAATATCCGTTTGTTGAAAAAAACACATACCATTCATGTAAAATGTTCCAGACTGTGTTTGCTTACAACTTTCTTAAATGATGTTGATAATTTTATATCAAATAGCTTTTAGTGTTATCAACGTCACACCATTAAGTTTAATTACAAACTGTTTAACTGAGTAACCTTAGTTTGTCACACTTCAATTTGTAACAATTAACTAAACTAACTGTTAGTTACACAAAATATATGCATCAGGTAATAATAGACAACTTACTATTGTAAAAACTAATTTAATCGTTTTTTTATTTGATGCAACAAATAAGGAGTTTAGCATGAAAGGCAGTTGCGTATGTATTTATCAATGTTGAGGGTGTAAAGAGATATTTTCTCACCATTAACCACTATACGAAAAAAACTTAAAGCAAGGTAATTGACATCCAATTAAGTCGCATGTGTACCGTTGTACAATCTACAGAAATTATGTTTCATGTTGTTTATAGACAGTGAATAACACCAAAGTTAAAGTATTTACTTTGAGGACAGGTAACACAAGTCTTTAAAAAGGTTTTTAGCAATTATCAACAAACATAATTAAATATTGCGCTTTTAAAAGGATCTTAGCGATGTCAGAATATGATGTCAGAATATGAGCACTAATTATTAATGTTCAATTTCCTAATAATCCTCAAGAAAAGTTTGATTATGAGATAATTACCAACAAACAGAAGTCACGCCAAACATGAAACTTTGAGCCAAACATGAAACCTCAATTAGGTGTTGAATAGAATTTCTTATAATGGATTCTGATGAAGTTTGTCTGACGAGCATAGACGTGCCATCAATAAACAAAGATGTGAATGTCCTAGCTAAGGTCAAATCAAAACTCTCACCAATCAAAGCACTTTACCACAGATGTAAATAGGTGGAAATAAGAATTAAATAATATATCTCAAGCTTTGATTCAGCTGAAAAATAACGTAAATGTTACATGTTCAATGTTTGTCTGTATACATCACAATATGCAGTTCGTTCAAAAAAATGTTTTGTTTTGGTGTGTCGTTCACGCATTGTTCTTACTTAAATTTAGAGTATTTTTGTGTTTGGAAATGATTTAATTTCAAACAAGGAAGCAATGCTTGGAAGGTTTCCTAGGTTCAGGTGTAGCAGGTGTATCACATATTAGAGGGCATCTGCTGTTAATAAGTTTCATGTTTATAGGTGGTTATGACGTCAACTCTTGTTCATTGTTGCAATAAAACTGTTTGAGCCACTGATGATATGTTACCTGAAACTACGCAGCTGATCTTCATAACAAGTATCGGTTTCTCTTGTATTGGACTTGTTATCTTACGTATTCTACATGTTACTTAAGACTGTTATTCTTGGTTAATGATAGCCATATCATATTGCCTCAGATTGCACAGCGTCAGTTTCAATGCGTGTATACATTTACAAACGTTTTAGCCCTGCCATGCCATCACCATTCATTTGGTCCATTTCACATATGCTTTATATGGATTACATGTTTCAATCTAAATGTTCGTCTACCATATACTGATATAAAAGGACAAGAAATATGCATAGAAAATATGGAATGATTTCACATGATTACCTACAGATTGCTTGTTACTCGCACAAGAATGTAAAGGTTATGTCAGATTATACTGTCTATTTTTTACCTGTTGAATATTACGTTACACGAACATGGAGACAGGGTAATATTTTTGATTATAATTGAATGATGATTGTGCTTTTGAAAAATTATTTCATCAAAAAGCTATTATATATGGAAAATATATGTCTTGTTGTAAATAGAATAATTTTATAGCAGTGTCAGCACTGTTCAGGAAACGGAAGTGAGAACATTTGATATCAAACAGTTGAACAAATAAAGACATTAGATAACCAGACCTAAAACTGTCTGGTCTTTAAAGTAGAGGTCTTCTATCGGTGACAAGTAGCACCTACCCACACTAAAACAAACCAATTTATAAACACAAGAGAAGTTTAAAAGTTCATTCATTACCATATGATATACATGGAATAGTTTGATGAATATGTATGTTTTTAAGAGAACCACATTGTTAGTATAAATGTGTCAAACATCAGACAAGGGTACATTTTAGATAGATTCCTATTATAACATTTCAATCTACTTCAGATGCATAGCTTCAGGTTCAAGATGATATTTTTGCTTTTCTCAAACATGCAAATACATTATATATTCCCAATATGAAATAAATAAATAGGACATGAAAAGAAATGACAACTTATAAATCTTAAACTAGATGGAAATGACTCCCTAATGGCCTATTCGAATCACAATGTACTGTGTGCACATCAATCATTACAAGCTTTTGTTTTCCTTGTTATATGTAGGTAATGAACCAATTCATTTGCTATCTTCATTTGTCGATAAATATTAAATGATCATTCATATCATATTTTGAGTAGTCTAAGTACTTGTCTGACAATATCTTCTTAATTGTACCTGAATGCTTGTTAATCAATTTACACATTGTATGATACAAAGTCCTAAAACAAATGTACTTTCTACTATGGAAATCAGATTCGTGGTATTGTATGAAATTTTTTTATTTTGATTAATGACATTTTGTTCAACAATTGACACGGCAAATATATAAGATGGGCGCATGTCCCTAAACCTGTCCCTAATGTGTTTATTCTATATCTGTTATATCAGACAAGGCATTATCATCTAATCACATGTCTGATATATTTATAACATATGGAAAGGGATATATTAGCGTACCATTTATTAACCTGTGATAAACTATTTGTTAAACAAGAAGACATGGTCATCAACATCCCCCGCCAAATAGGTTTTCATTAAAGCTCCCAATATTTTCCTACATGGGCCGTAACTCTGTAATAAGTAATCGCATTTCCCTCATATTGGAATCCATCAACGTATTGATACAATGAAGACTCACAGCAAGTTTGGTTAACCTATCATAAAAGGTTTCAGAAAAAAGCTTGTCTCCCCCCCAATCGGACAGACGGACACACGGACGGACGAAGGTCAAACCAATATCCCCCTTCCACTTCGTGACGAGAGTATTATGTAGATGCTTAATAGTGATATTCTGACTCTGCTTTCAGCTACACGGTATTTGGGATTGTGGTATGTGATTGGAAGGAATTGCCCATTCCCTTGGTCCAAACACCCCGCCATTCCCGGGAATTCTTAACAAATATATTAAATCATTAAGACTGAAACACCTAGTTATTTTACATTTAATATTTTCAGGATCTCAGCGAACAGACCTTTTTTCCTGCAATTTCATTTCTAAATGGAAAGCATTTTCCTTTCGAAATTGGAATTTGAAACTTTTATCAAATAGTCCATTTGCATCTTTCATTTTCTCTTATCAAATACCAGACTTAATGACATCTTCAATTATTTTGTCATATCTTTCCCTTTGAATAACTGAGAAGGCCTGTGGCCGGAATGTCGAATTTCACCTTTTGCTCCATGCTCTTTACTTATACCGAAACTAATAATTTCACAAATAAACTAATTCAACATAAACAAACCGACAAAGCAAGTTCGTGGCTTATTGATACGATAAATAAGCTTGTGTTATTGTTATCATCCAATCCCAGGAAATGAGCAATGTTTACCATTGTCATTCCCAGGGATTAGCTGCCCAATAACTGGGATTGGGCTGATCTAAGATATAAAGATGTTATGAAATAGCAAGATGTTTGTATGGTAAATAATGTGTATCTGCAAGGGCATGTCGACGATTCCCTATGTAGATGTTAGATGCGCACAACAGCATTTCTTTCTTTTATCTATTGCTCCGCTTCTCCTGTGCATTTAACCAAAAAAACAAACTCTAAAACCGTCTGACTTTAATCGATCATTACAGAGTGATTCCATTTTAAGGTTACTTTAGGATAACCTACTGGCGTTTCCCCATGCTCCTTACAGTTTGTGTTGGAGATGTATGTTTATCCATAAGAACAAATTATCTTTACCTTTATTTCAATGAACAGAATATTTTCCATTACCAATAAGTCAACGACCAGCAAGAGGTTTCAACTTGGTCGGGATTTGTGCAACCCTCGAGCTACTCAATAGCAAGCTGGCACGAGTCACATGCAACCCATGCAAAATTACTGTGATTTCCTAAAAAGATACATCTTTCTTTGATTGACGGGCATTGACTCTGAAAGCAAGTTGTCCACATAGGTATTATCATAGTATAAGATTGCAGGGTCAAACGATCTGGAAATGTCTAAATGTATTTAAACATAAGCTCATTGTGCAATTATGTTGAATGTCAGTACTGTGCAATAGTTTTTAGTTCCATATTCTTTCATAAGAAAACTCCAAACACCAAGTTTCATAAACTATAAATATCAGAAGCAGTTATGGATAACACTCGCCAGCCTTCCATGTAAAGTTGACGTTCTGTTTATCTATAAGCATCAATCTTCGATTTCCTTTCCCTGACTCCTATATATATCCTTGTGGTAGCTGCAGACAGAAGCTGGCGAGCCTTAAAAACGTTTTAGGTCCATTTTTATGTACCTTCAAAGACGGCAAACGTTATATCAAAGCTATACATTTGCTTGAGTAATCACTTATATATTTTCCAGGTTTGGAGTATATTTAGAACTTTTTTATGAGTACATTTATCACTGGTATTGAAAGTCGTTACCATTTTTATGAAAGAATTATGTAATGGTTTAAAGGAGTTTGTGAAAATATCATAAGAACAAGTTTTCTTCATATGTTGTCATTATACAATCCTTAACATTTTAAGTAATCATAAAAAAAATATAGAAAGTGATGTGGTTATTTATGTTGGTAAAGTTTTGAAGATATTGACGTTATATTTGACAAATAAAAAAACCTAGTCCATTTTTGACATTGACAAATTAGAGAGAAGATATAAATAGCAGCCCCTTCCTCTGAACCGTTAGCAAGCTCTCTAACCACTACTCTAACCTAGGATAAACAGATTTGAGGTTCAAATTTCAGTATCGTCATGCTGTCCCAAAGTATTTTTGATATCCAATTGCACTATAATTCTAAATTGTAAATGCATACAAACACTCAGAATGGATATTTATAGTGTTACACCTTATAACTTTTACTTACTTATTACTAATAATTCTTGATGATCCAAATATAGTATCAACCACGTGACTTGTCCATTATCATTTGTAAAACCTTACGATTCTAAGAATGCTTTGTACATACATTTTGTCACTTGCTATGTCAATTATCGTCGAACAAACTGCGTCAATGAAACTCTGTTTATCGTATATAATTCAGTATAAAATCGAATTATAGAGTAATTATATCCAATAATGAATGTTAAAACAACATTCGCCAAACATAAATCCTTGACATTTGTTGCTGGTTTCCCACTGATCCATCAATAGATATGATTACAAATACTACATTATGGATAAATGCTTGTGGGGTATTATGTAATTTTTAATTTCGGTATCGAAGTGAGTTAAAATACTCAATCTTGATTTTGGTTTGGATTTCATAACCTTCCATTTCAGCCTTACTTGCCGCTCAAACTTCTCTCTCCAGGTTTTGAAATTCCAATCGTAACCTCGATCTTATATTTAAACTTTAACATAAACACACAACATGGAGCAAGCACCTTAAAGTTTATGTCAACAAGGAGAAGATCTACTTATGTTCACATGCATGTCACGTCTTTCCCTTGACAGATAAAATCCATTACAACCTCCTGAATGATATTCCAATCAACACTGAATTGAAGGTTTTGTGTGATTTTTTTTAATTTGGTAGTTATCTCAAATTTTATAAGATTCTCAAGAAAATCATATGCTAAGAACACCATCTCAGTTTCGTTTATTTGATACAAATACTCGTTTTCATACTCATAATTACGGATGTACATGTATCTTTAAAAGAGGCCACAATACCCAACTGCGTAGCATTTGTTTTTTTGTAATCCATCGAATTTAGAAACCTTGTTGCCTAATGAAAAGAGAATGTAAGTATTGGGACCTACAAATGCATTTAACAGAAAGTTGAGTAAATATGTAATATATTTGTTACCATCTCGTGCAAACAAACGGAACTACTTTCGAACGTCACATCACGTGACTTATAAGTGGTGACAGTGAAATTTTCCAAATTTTAAAATAAAATTTAATTGATTTGAAAGAACAGCTTCTTTTGCTATTCATAATTGTCTGTAAGTAGGGAAATCCTCAATTGACATATCATATATTTTTGTTTTATAATATGTACAATGTACAAGTGTTTGTAATACATCCCATCTACGGTAAAAAACTTGTTTATCCAATGTCATACATGACTGTTAATAGTGAAAACATGTAGTTAATACAGCATTGCTAAAAGGACAGTAAAGGTGTATTCATTGCAGTAATTTTGACATCACGACGTAGATATATATTTGTTTCCTCACCATTCTTCCATATCCACGGTCTCCATTAGGATTGTGTTATTCAAACGAAAGGACTTTAATATAGTTTTTTAAAAAGGCAATTCAATTGGCTCTTTTTTTTTCAAAATGGAACGTATTAAAAGATATATAATCAATCATCAATCAAGTAAAGATGATATGATATCTTTAAAAGAGTTAAAGTCAATGCTTGAATAACCTTGATAAAATATTTGGGTTTTGTTTTACATGGTGATAATGTCGCACCTCCCCACCAGCCAGGAATAATTTCCAGTATCTATCAGGCCAGGTCATAAATAGTGTCCATTAGTTCCACAAGCTCGTTGTAGGCATAACCTAACTTCACGTTATGAACTTACATAGTTTGCTGTCAACAAAACATTAAGGCTAGCGGAAGTGTCAGGTTATTGGATAAAGGCGTCTTAGATATAGCCCTGTCTCTTTGTACTAAACTATGACAAAATTATTCCCTTATCACTCCTCGAAGGTCACTAAGAATCTGTAAAACACGAATTGGAAACCTTATAAAGTTACCATTATACAAACCAATGTATTTCATGTTTTAAGGCTATATGCAAGTGAGTAAATTCCCAATTCCCAACGGGTTTTTTACAAACATAGAAGATTATGTAATGTGCTGGAGAGATGCAGACTTGTAAGGGCCAAACGTTTAACCAAGGACAGAGCAAGGTCAACGGTCCAACATCAGTTTTACTACTAGCGTCCAAATTTGTGACTAGTAGAAACGTTAGTTTGTTAACAATAGATTGCTTTGTTTGAACAATCTGGAAAGAAAACAGTAAAAGAAAGTTTATATTAAAAATCATACTTGGGTATTGAATATATGTTTCTCCAAATAATTTAATGAACAATATAAACTCACGGGCAAAAGAAACACTACCATGTTTTTAAATCTAGATTGTAGAATAAATACATAAGTCAGATTAAAAAAATGAAATGTTTACTCAACAAGAACATGTGACGATATAATATTCATAAACAATATAACAAATCAGCTTCCGGTATCAATGGCACAGTCTCTGATATTGGCCTAGGGGTTAAAAATTCCAAGTTCACTGTCATGACTGATCCGGATACAGGGAAATTGAGGTTCAATGTGTCGATAACAGTTCACTTTAATCACGTGTATGGCCTCCCCTTGCCACAATACACGCATTAACCCTCCGTCGCATTGACAAAATCAAACGTCTGTCGTCATTACGTGGAATGCGCTGCCATTCGTCTTGGAGAGGTTGAGCAAGTTGCTGGCGGTTTGCTGGAGGTGGACGTCGTTGACGAATACGACGATCCAAAGCGTCCCAAAGATGTTCAATCGGTGACATGTCGGGAGAGCATGCCGGCCACGGCAAAACGTCGATGTTGTTGTTGGCAAGGAAGTTCTGAGTAACTCGAGCTGTGTGCGGTCGGGCATTGTCTTGTTGGAATATCACACCTTGTGCCTGTTGTAGAAGAAAGAGACATACGACGGAATGGAGAATGTCATCGACGTAACGCTGAGCCGTTAGATTTCTGTTCACGATAACCAACGGCGTCTTCTCCTCACCAAGTATGCCACCCCAAGCCATGACACTTCCTCCTCCGTAGGGCACCACTTCCTGAATGCAGCATGCAGCGGATCTCTCTCCTCGACGGCGGTAAACACGTACTCTTCCATCTGATTTGAAGAGTCAAAAGCGACTTTCGTCAGAGAGCACCCTCTGCCACTGACGTCGTTGCCAACGTAAAACCGTCCTCGCCCATCTCAGTCTTCGTTGGCGATGTTCGGCTGTCAACAGCTGTCCCCGGTCTGTATGCCCTGATTACATGGGACCTTAGACGTCTGGCCACTGTGCGTCTGCTTACCCGGTGACCCAGGGCATTCGACGCCGATGACGTCACTGTCAGGAAGTGGTTTCTGAGGTGTAACGTGCGCAGATATCGGTCGTCCTGGGGGGTTGTGACTCTCGGTCGGCCTGATCTTGGTCTGTCTGAGGTCTGTTCCGAATGCCGATAATGTTGCATAAGTCGTGTGACTGTTGTACAGTGACAGCCAAGCGTTGTTGCAACATGGATGTGGGTGGCTCCCATTTCAATCATCCCGATTGCTCGCTCGCGTTGCTGTAATGTCAATCTTGTCATTCTTCAAGTGTTTTTTTTACAAAGTGGGTATCTGACAACAAATTATTTCGAAATTTCAAATCTAAAGTGGTAGCGTTTCTTTTGTTTAGTAGTATTTATCATTTGTAGCAACTATGAATTTTTGTATTTTAAAGGAAACTGTGTGCAAGAAGTTTTGTCCATAACATACAAGCATTGAAATTGGGCTGATAATTTGTAAATGTGTGGTCCTTTAAAATAATTGATAAATTAGATATTTGTGAAATGTCTTGTGATTTCTATTTTTGACAAAAATTGTGCATCACACATCTAAGCTAAATACAGAAAGTGCATAGCTTTACGTAATTTAGTACAAAATGTCAGCAAAGTAGTTTGTTTTAAAATAAATCATTATGTTTTACCATGCGAGTATAAATACAGCTGCGTACCTTAAGTTTGTTATTTTTTCCTGCATATTCTTTTGCAAATATCATGGAATTTGGGATGTCTTCGCGGAATCCAAGTATTGCAAAAGCGAAACAGATCATGTTGAAATTAGTCAACATTCAATATGCATTAAGATATTCGTATTTAATACCTTACCGTAAACAATTTTGGCAGGTCATTGAACTGACGAGGGATCGGAATTTGGAAAACACTATTTTTCTAACTTTCTCTACAAAAAAGTCCTTCAATAGTGATCAACAGCTGTAGGCATCATCATATTTCCCCCTCTGCAATAAGGCAATGAAATGGTGCTGGTTTCTGCCTCAGGGAGTCTTTGTTGAGTATTACATTTATATTATTAGGTATTTAGATAATTAAGAAAATGGAAACTAAAAAAATATGACCCAATATGTTAAGTTTTTGTGCTATATTTTGACATTGTCAAGCCGTGAACAGACAATGCCAAAATATGTTGTTTAACACATCGACAATAGGGTATTCTTTGTCAGTCTTGTTGGAGTTATTTGATTGACGTACAATCTCAAATTAAATGATATTTGCACTTAAATACACAAGCAAGTGGAATGCAGCTGTATAGTATAGAACAATATATAAATGTCCATTAATTTCTTTTGACTAGTAAATACTATTATATATCCACATGAGGCAGGCTTGATAGTATAACAGAATTGACTTTCTTTAATTAAACGATTGAAGGTGAAGTACCGGGATCTTTTGATGAAAATAAACCCTGTTAGCAGTCACCAGTGAAAATGCTATAAAAATGAGTAAGCAGTCACAAGTGACTGATTACACACATATCTTACATCATCAAACACTGGTCTGATGTAATGACAAGCCCATGGCGTCATGCTGTTGCTAAGGTTAACCATGACGCCCCCTCAACCTGAATTCTAGACAACATTGGTTAGAATACGACAATCAAATGATAATATTAAAAGCAAATTTGTCTTTTCTAGACAAAAACTTTGTCATGTTTCCTCGTGAGGCAGAAAAATATGTTATCATATTGGTCATACTTGCAGTATTTTTGAGGATATGAGATAAACATGGTATATATCAAGAAAGACAGGTTTCTAGTTATTATTAAAATAAAGACTCTATCCCTTTGTACATCCTTCTTTATAGGATCTTCCCCTTTTGAATATACATAAACCCTATGCTGGTGAATTATCCTTGATTTTGCCCCATTCTTTCCAAAAATGGCTTTACAATTTATCACCGTACCTTGAATGTTTTCCTATATTTTTTTATTTTGGCTCAATATGGTAGACGACCACTGACTCTTAAAGCACTAAACACAATATGCACAGCTTAAACGCACCAATTGAGAGGTGTATGTATTCATTTAAATATCAAGATGCAAACTTGTGCAAAAATTTTAACTTCGAGATTGACAATGTAAAATAAGCATGAATATTTTACATATACAATCGTACAAAGGAAAGAACTGATACCAATAACACAAATCAGCTGCGTGTTTGTGCTCAACTGGATTAGCCAATACCAACTGAAATGTTTATATAATGTTATTAATCAAGTTTTTCCGTATTGGTCCAGTTACAGGTCCAAGTTCTGCTGTATTGGCCCGAGGCGAAGCCAAGGGCCAATACAGAAGACCGAGGACCTGTAACTGGGCCAATACGAAAAACTTGATAAATGACGTTTTTATTAATTAACTTCTTTGTAATTTCCTTGCACAACATTAGAGAGTTAATTTTTACCGAAATAAAAATTATCAATGAGATTGATGAACTGTCTTATATGTTGAAAGTTTTGACTCTCGCCATTTGTGTGTATGCGCATGCTCAGAGTCGTATTGGCCCAGTCTGCTGGTATTGGCCCTGTTTTGCTCGTATTGCCCAGCTTTCCTGTATTGGCCCAGTTGTGGATTAGTATAGTATTTTTATGGTCGTCAGAAAATAGATCGATACAATTCTCTTTGTCTTTGTTTTCTCTTTAGAATGTGAATCATCCAGAATCCGGTGCTTTTTTGAAAAACCAAACTTCCGTTCTTGAACCAAGCTCATAAATCACCTTGTCTTGAATTTCTAAGCTTAGAGAGCTAGCAGTGGAGAATGTTAATACCACGACACAAACATATTTTTATAGTATATGTTATCTATCTCTTGTCACAATGTGGTATTTGATAAAATAATAGTCATATACAGTGTTTTCATGTCAATGATATGCCTTTCCTTTAAAAATAAAGTGGGATTGTCTGTTTATCTATAAAACTTTAAAGCAAACCAATTATCTAGATAGGTTATCTATGACGTATGCCATAAATCAGATGTTACATAATGAAATATACAGTTTTCATATGCATTATCATCATGACAATAAAAATATATTTTTTAAATACAATGTGAGAACCTGTAAACATGTATATATACAAGTCATTGATAATGTTATTGTCTTATATCAGATCGTAATGATATTTATTCAGTCATTTATATTCATATAATGTTTTAGCTGTATGTCTGATTTATAACTTTTCCCGGTAGTAATGATATCTACGGAAGCTTTTATACGATAGTGATTTACCTCTTGGTATATGTTATATGTCTTATTCAGATGGAATGAGGAGCTGAGGATAGATGAACCAGGGTAATGAGACTACTCCCAGAAAGATTTCATCTTCAAGAAACTCTCCTTAACGTTCTTACAGTTCTTTGATCCCTACTCAGCACTAATTGCAGGTTTTTCATTAGATGAAGTACTTCATTGGGCACGTCAGACATTCATAAATTTGGCAAATATTTCTAGAAATCAACAAATTCATTTGCAGTTTTATTATTTAAGTACCCAAATATAGTTATATGCATTATTGTATTATTCTAAACAAATCATTTATGTAAATGCTGTCGCAAATGGAATCAATCGGCGGGTCAAATTGCTAAACAGGGAGTTTTTGCACTGAGTTGTAAATGATTAAAGCAAAGTGGTAACTTGAGAATAACTGATGCTTCTTGTAATCTAGAACGAATTTGAAAGTTTTTATCACACTGCGTGGATGATTGTTATTAATAATCAAAGGAATTGATTTTGAAACTCCCAAGAAGGAATTTAATGGAAGAACATTCTAGTGTTTAAGTCATGAGCTTAAAATCAATAAACAAGATTAGGATTAATTGAAGTATAGAGTCTTGTCATACATATATCGTCATCATGTCTTTAATGAATATTTGTAGTGTATATACAAATTCCTAACAGAATAATACCTTGTTGGTTCGAGGACATATCTTGACAATCTTGTTCTTAAAATCTCCTTCGTTGTATTCGAACTATGTGTACTAGCATGTAAGTTTGCCAGGAACGTAATCACAGTAATGGCGTTAAGAAGTAAAATTGTATAATCAAAACATGCAAGCAATGATAATTCATTTCTTTTTCTTAAAGATTGGTTTAATCTGATTTAAGCTTTGGAATCTATTCACACATGCCTAAATTTAAATTTCAGAATGCCTTTGGACAAAATGCTCTATATCTAATATTAGAATTGGCTAAGTATGAAAATTAAGTTAAAAGCGTTCAATATCTCAATAAAAGTTTGATAGCGTTTCTATTTTACACTATTAAGGTAACAGAATATCCCTTACTAGGTTCATGGATTGAAGTTATTCAAGTCCCATGACCTATGGTAAGGGTATGTCAGATTAAGGGTGATTATCCTAGTTAGCAACTGAAGATTTCAAAATAACATCTTTGTGAAGTGGAGACTTAAGTTTGTAGATTTTGTTCGTTAAATATGAACGTGACAGGGTGTCCTCATTTATCAAAGTGATGTTTTTCTGTAATATGTTTTCATTTAAAAGTTTCGTAAGTTTCACATTTTTCAATTACCATAATCCTCCCGAACATGAGCAATAAACCTGCCGAAAAAGGCAATTACATACCTTGTTATCCCTATAGTAGGTGGAGCCATGTATGCTTCACAACTTACAATAAAACTACTTAATGAGCTTTGTTGATCTATCTATAACAACAACTACACTTCATTGCCTCACATTTCTAAATTGTGTGTGTCTAGCTTATCATAAAGCCAAGTATGTTGACATATTGCCGTGATATGTTATGTTTAGGATGATATATCACTCTTTCATCGTTTCACACAACTGATTGGGATATTCATCATAAATACAAAAATACAAATATAGTCGGAATTTGAGGACAAGAAATATTACGTCTCCAGCATTGTGAGCTCAAACATTTTTGAACGTCAAAACATCGTCAGTTTTGTTCTGAGGGTTGTCAAACTCTTATGAGTTGTTTGTGTCGATATGTAAAATGTGCTTGATGCGTATTATAAAAATTATAAAAGTTTTTGGCTGATATGAGATAAGTCCTGAACATCTATTTTTATTACAAAGGTTAGACGATCATAAACTTACAAACTCAAAGAGGAAACGCAAAGATGGACTCCATAATTATCTAACCGTATATCAGGAAAAGGGAACAGGACGTGAATAAGGAAACTTCCTAGTTTTTCCATGAACAACCAAATACTAATGAAGAGATATGATACTTTAATCGTCAACTATCGATAAAATAGTTAGTCCCAGATAGAGCAATAGACTAATATAGACACATTCCATTACCTTTCTTTCAATTAATGATCTTGCTGTTATAAAGTAATGGTGAAAAAGAAATCTGAAAAGGGGAAAATACCAATTACTGAAAACTAGATAGAATTATTTGTAATTATTTTACACAAGCCTCTTGTGCAGTAGTGGTTGAGTTATGAAACAGTTTCTAATTACAAAGTGAAATTAAGACACTCATTGCAGCAGCAGTCAATACCATAATCTCATTAGTGTATTTGATGGTTGCACTGACAGGGCGGAGAGGCAACAGTGGTGCGACATGCTGTGACACGCTGCTTGAGAATCTTAATCAGTATTTGATAAAGGACTTTCAAGATTTAAAGGAAACATTGATAATGAAAGGAAACGTTGGATATAACCTGTTTTGACTGCATCAAAGCAATGTCAATGTTGTTTTGCAATTGAAAACAGAGTTGTAAACAACCCTACAATACATAATATTGTAGGAATGACCATGGAATGATATCTAGTTAGTTCACCACTTCTTTATACCTTAGACATTGAAATACTATATTGTGTACCCAACTTCGATCGCTGTTCATTGTGTGCGCTTAATTAACGGTGTGAATGTTTACACATCTATATCTCTTTCCTAAGTATACAGGATTTATTGGCGATAGTCACATTCAGTCTGTAGGCTCTGCTTGGAGTGATGGTATAAGATTAGCTGCCAGTCTCTGGTCATCTTGGAGACCACATTTGTATTGATTCAATCAACGCCTTCTACAAAAATCTATAATAGAGCAAGACTCTTTAAATTACCCTTACCATCTAGCAAACCCCTGCCTATCAACGAATACCATCTATTTCTCCTTGATATCATTGCCTGAGTAAGTTCACCAAGCCCTCAATTTTGTCCGATGACATTTTTTGTTTGACATATTACGGCAAAATGTTCATATTTTGCAAAAGCATTGCCAATTTTGAAGCGTTTTTTGAATGTTTTGCACACAGTCATTTTCCAAGTTGATAATTTCCCAACTGATTGAAGAACTCATCCGATTATTTTGAAATTCTTTTTTATGTTTAGTGGGTGTACAATTCTGTGTAAGAGACGTCTAGTAATAAGATCATTGACATGTCAAAGTTAAGTTAAGTAAATCGTAATTTATCAGGGATGTACGTAATTTAGTTGGTCAGGGATGTACGGTCGAGGGTATCTGTGAGCCGTGCTTACATTTTTGTTTTTTGTATGTATCTTCATTTTATTCTGAGAAAAATAAAGATTAAAGAAAAAATTGTTTATCGTAAAATTGTGCTTTAATGTCAACATTACATTTTACTGATATAGACCAGTAAACCAGTTTTAAAGAGCCACTCCTTTGGTACGAATGAGGGTTGCATTATAAATGATATAAATTCAAAAACTCTCAGATATTCATGTCCAAATGACACTTTAATGACAAATTCTAGTTTTGAGTGAAAACCTTATAACACCTATACATGTATATATTCCTGGAAGCCAAATGCATGTGTCCGAAATACAGTTATATAAGCTATTTACCTATAAAACAACATTAACTTGTAAGTGTCATTTTGACTGTCAAAGGTAAGTTTTCCTAATGATGCGCGTCATCCTCCGGTTTTCGATCAATATCGCGACTTAAAACCTCACTAATGTTGCTGTACTACGTTGAAAAACTTTCAAATGATACTTTCCTACAGCACATGAAACTATATTTAGAGTTTTGGAATATGTGACACTCATCAGTTTTTTTGTCACTACAAAACTGTTACTTACTTATTTGCGTCCTGACATGCTAATTATTAGGAATAACAACATAGCAGAACAGCATATCATATATGTATATAAAAAGCATAATGGATAGGTTTATAATCCTTTGTTTTGGTTCATGTTTTTACATGTTTGTCAAAAATCCAGTTTTATTTTAAGAATTCAAGTAACTTTAATTCAGTCATGCAGCAGATTTCATGACAGAGCCACTACGACGTGATCATGCAAATGCATAATCAAAGGGTCTTTCATTTCCGGCTTGTACATGTGGTTGTCAGTTACTTGTTACTATCGATAAACTATTAAATTTGCGATTGATTATGTTATGGTTTCACTAAACCTCAACAAAACCACAACAATCCTATTATAGTTTGTCTTTTAAGAACAATTGGCATGGAATGATTTAAGTTACCAAACAGTAACAACGGGCATTAGGATATGACTTGCTGTTCCAAAAACGTAGTAACATGTATCGTTACATTATTACAGAATAACCAACTTGGTACGAGTGATTGTGAGATATCTGCCCGAGTCGAAATAATGTTCATAGTCGCGAGCCTTTTGCGACTTTATCCCATGGTATTATATACAGTAGTGTGCAAAAGTAAGTGGTCGGGCAACGCGTTTCCTCACGGGTGGCTAACGCGTGAGCAACGCGTTAGTCACTCGTGGCTAGCCGTGGCCCACCAGTGACTCACGCGTTGCTCACGGGTTGCTCACGGGTGGTTAACGCGTGTACAAGCTTAACGGATAAACGAGTCTCTTGACCTTAATTATCTCCCTTTGGCTTGACAGTTGCTGAAACGAATGCGTTTACTATAGTTTAAACATGAGAATGTTAAGTGTGCAACATAAACTCATGTGAACAAAATTAAGTGAGAAATATTTTTTCTGCAAGAAAAATGATTTAGATGCTTATATATAAATATTATATAAATATTTTAGAAATATTGACTTTGAAAGGTATTTTTTATATTGTGCCATATTGAATTTGAAAGATCAATGATTTCAGAAATAATACTTTTAAAATGTAATTTCAGTATGTGAAATATTGAATTTGAGAGATTCTTTTTAGAAATATGGACTTTGAAATATATTTTGATTTTATAAAATATTGACTTTGAAAGATAAATGATTTCAGAAATAATACTTTTAAAATGTAATTTTATTATGTGAAATATTGAATTTGAGAGATTTTTAAAAAAAATATGGACTTTGAAATCTATTTTGATTTTATAAAATATTGACTTTGAAAGGTATTTTGATTTAGTAAAATATTGAAAATGAAAGATATTTTGATTTAGTAAAATACCGATTTTGAAAGATGGTTTTTGTTTTGTGATATATTGACTTTGAAAGATTTTGAGATTTCAGAAATGTTACTTTATAACAATATTTTGATTTAGTCACATATTGACTTTAAAAGTTATTTTTATTTCAAGAATAAGACTTTGTATGGTATTTTGATTATGTGACATAACGACTTTAAAGGATATCTCATTTTTCGAAATAATGACATTGAAAGATATTTTGTTTTGGTAAAATATTGACTTTGAAAGATATTGTGATTTTTAAAATGATTTCACTGCAAAACAATATGTGAGATATTGACGTTGAAAGATGATGCATTTAAAGATATTTTAATGAGATGAAATACTGGCTTTGGGGGATTGTTATTAGGGGAAATGCCTAGTTTGTAAGATAATTAACTTTGAAGGTTATTTTGTTTTTGTGAAAAATTACTTTGAAAGATATTTTGATCTTGTGAAATATTTACGTTATTAATTTTCTAAACGTTGACTTTGAAAGGTATTTGGATTTTATGAAATATTGAGTTGATTCGAAGAGAGTGTTAGTTAATACCATAGTTACACAGTTGGACAACCTTTAAACAAATAACTGGCAGGATTTAAAGCTTTTGATCATTTTAAGAAAATACAGTGTTATTACAATATGACAAACGTTTTTCAAAGGATAATGACTTCGTAATATATCACCCAGTAGGGAAAACTGGCCAATCGAATCTACTGTGTATCACATGATCTGTGTTTCCAACACTGGTAAAAGCAGAAAGACATAAGTATCTCTGTAATCTCTCTGATTAGGCGTGAAATGTAGGCTGTAATTAGGAGGTGATTGAATCGCGCGCCTGGTGATTGTGTAATGTTAACTCATTAACTTGGACATGCTTAACGGCTCGAGGCCTTGACCACTTGTCAGCCTAACTGCCCGCCCTAGCAAGACCAATCATAACTAAGCACCGATCATCTCCAAAGGGGGAGGGACGGAGGGGTGGGGAGCTGTCTAGTCTTGATAAGAAACATAAAGTTCTGAACGTTATATTATTTCGTGAAGGCATGCAACAGGCAGGTGTGCTAAGGAAGAAATGCATAAGTTTTTAACATCATTTCAATAATAAACACATGCATTTTAATTTCTACATATATCAAATACCAAAAATTACTAGTGTAGCATAAGTTTACATAGTTTTTTTTAACAATGTATCCATGCAAACAGTTTGAAAGGAGGCAGTGCCAAGTGATGGGCGTTGTCTCCATTCTTGGCGAACAAGCTCTGTCACTACAAACCTTAGGTTGATATATTTATTGAAATTCAATTGATTTAATGTCTTCTCCCTTTATCAATTCTGGATTTGATTTAAAGTATGTGTTTTTTGATCATGATGTACATACTAACTTACATACACCCATGCACTTACACAAAAGTCAAACATGAGCGCGACACCATGAGGAATATTATCCAATGAGATCATTTACAGATGTTTGTTCTACAATTGCTACGATTCGGTGGTTGGAATATGTGCATTATGGCGGGAGTGTTATTGCAAGGACAATGTAGTTGCTTATAGAGTCAGATTGAATGTTTATTTGTATGAGGATTAATACCTGAGTTAATTGTAGCTTCTGCTTTTATTGATGAAGTGTTGAAAGAGACTGAATTCATTTGAAGGTGATGTGATAATTACAGCTAGTTATAAAAGAAAAAACATATAAAACATCACCTCAGTAATGTGCGGTGATGTTTTGGCAGTAAGCTTTGACATTTCTTTTAATACGATTCTCTTATCGTGGCGTAAATGAAAAAAACCGAACATGGACTCGTCTTACATTTGTTAAAACAATGTATTTCATTACATGGCCTGTGATTGTTGGAAGTTGGAATCAAGTCAGTTAATCCCTATGCACGTTTAGTCCTTTTTCCAATAAAACGACATGTAGCACGTTGTTAGCAAAGTTTGTATATACATCTATCTACATTATAACTATCAGCTCTTTGATCAGTTTGTTGTGTTTATCATATTTCATAAAAGTTTTTTTGTTCAATAACTGACATTCGTAATTCATCTCGTGAAAACGTTGTTAAGTATCACATTGAAAGGGAAGAAGAAGAAGAAGAAGAAAAATATTTTATTTACATGTATGTGTCACGTGGTACATGGTCTGATTCGGACGTTGTAAAAAACATGTTAAAAAGGGCGTACCACCCGGCCATATGAGACACAAGGCCTATGAGACACAAGAATGTCTAAAATAAGTCACATTTATATATATGATAATGTACATAACAATACAAACATATACAAGGATTTAGGTGATTTTATGTTAAATGGTATTATTGAAGCAAATGGCATGCTTACGTGTATTGTACATTTTTATTATTAGAGAGGCAAGAGGCTTAACAGACCTCTCATTACGTAATAAGAATACAAACTTGACTGTTGAGGACAACTGTGTGAATAAAGGATTGACGCAGGAAATATCCTGCCATAAATTGTACCTAAGATCAGAATAAAAGTCACAATCAGCAAGAATATGTATCTCATCTTCAATAACATTGTTTCTGCGAAACTTACAAATCCTATTTTCTAAAGGCGTTTTGGGGCGGGTATACCTGCCGACTTCTATCTCCAGTGGTAATGGTATTAACTCATTAACCCCTCGACATGCTCCACGGCTCAACGCGAAACTGCCCCCCTCTACCGACGCTAATTACCTCACAATACCCCTCATCTCCCGAGACTGGATGAAAGGAAGTTGTCTAGTCTACAATAACGTTTGGATGATTGTTTTATTGTTTCATGGAGTCAGTCTTGAAACAGAAAGGTGTGAATAAGGATATTAAACAGATTTGCACCATTTACTTGTTCATCTACAGTATATTGACATATGAATAACCATTCCCTAGTAAATAGATCTAATTAAATTTGTTCACACGTGATGGGCGTAATCTACATTTCTGGTGAGCAAGTCCTGTAACTTCACAGCTTAATCAGATTGACTTATTGTAGATATATCAATATCATTTTGGTATCTTTTGATTTGATTTTAACATATATTTATTTCCTGAACACGACAAAAAAAAGTTTGGCAAACAAACACAAGCCTCTCCCGAACATAATCATGGTTACAAAACATATGCATATGGTCCTTTTGAATTCCAAATATGTCAGTATGTATGTAAATGTGTCAGTTCCCAAACGGTGTGAGAATTCAACAAAACGTACAAACAAAATGTTACTCTATTTGATCAGTTGAATCTTTATGGAACACACAAACATCGTTTTAATAAGTAAATCAACCATATTTTTTAACTAAACAAAATGAATATTTCATAAATGTAGAATGTCATATTATTACATATGCAACTTTTACATTAACCTTTATGAAATTTTGTACGTACTTGAATCTCTATTTCAAAAAAATATTTTTAGATTGCATAAGTTTTAACAGCCTTCAAACTGCACCTGACATGAATAACACATGCAAAGAGGATATTTTGCACAAAATGCAAATATCATTAAAAACCGCAAGCGAGGAGCATGGGATAGCCGGGATTCTTTAGGTAACGAACAGGGTGTGGCAACATGACGGATATTGTCCAATGAAAGCATTTGCACGTGTTTGTTCAACAATTGGTACGCTTCAATGGGTAGCATATGTTCGGTGCACGTGCATCTTGAGAGTGTGTTATTTCAAGGTCAATCTGTTTAGATATTGATTAAATTTCTAGAGTCTGATTGGATGTTTATTCACGTCCGGATTAAACCCGTAGTTAAATCTAGATTCAGCTTTTATTGATGATTGGTCAAAAGAGACTAATTCATCTGATGACGATGCGATAATTACATACAACTACATCACTGAATCGAATTAACAGGATATTACTGTGACATGAGTAACTTGTAAAATATGAGCGAGATGTATGTTATACATAAGTTTATTTCTGTGTAAATTTTTAACAACAGATCGTCTGTAAATTTGTTTATTCACCTAACGGTGTATTATCCTCCAAAACCGACTATTTAATTCCTATCAAAGCACATTAATTAGTGTCTGTTATGAACACTATATGACATATGTATAGGGTATATGAATTCAATTTTTGTGGATAGTTGCAAAGTTATGTTTAAACGACCTCCCCGACCGGTTTCACACTATTCAGTGATCATCATGGGGTCTTTATGACGTTGTATATATACGTCTTTCGGTTAATGTCGCCCTAATTTGCCACATGTGTCTCTCGGAAGTAATGAGTTTTAGTGTAAGCCTGTATGTTTTTCAACAAATCAGTTACAATGAATGTGAAATTGAAACCGAAGAAAAATATTAAAAGACATGTACATACTGCAATGGTTAGCAACTAATGTAAACTACAAGGCAAAATGGATTTCGTTATATTTCATTCATAGAGTAATCGACAAATGTTCTTTTATAAGCCAAAACCTTCTATCCTGCTTGGAAACTGCGGAATGCCCATTTTACCACTAACTATGCACCTTAAATATTGAATACAAGTCTTATATTTTAAGTTTTGTATTTTTAATGCTATAACAAAATCACTCATCCAGTGAAAACGAAGAGAACACGTATCTGTGACTGTCTTTTCGGCATAAAGATACCACCGCACGGTAACCGAACTGTCTGTTAATTGCTAAGAATACATTAATGAGGTATCTAATGAACTGATCACAAGATTATGTTGATTGTTCAGATAACGGCTTAATCCGGCGAAATATCCAAACGCTACGCTTGAGATTATCAGTCGAATCATTGAGTGCAAGAGGCACTGCTTGAGGGACAAGCTTTATGTGTTCGTTCATTCATTCATTCACAAGCGTGTGCTGGAAATTTCTTCACCCTACAGTTTTTTCCTATCGATAGGCGTGAGGTGTTGCAAATATTTATTATTTCATTTTAAAGGGGAAGTAGCACATTTTAGAAAATTTTATATCTTCAATTTGTCATTGATAATTGTACCTTCATGCTTATGTATTATTTTGATAGTGTAAAAAATCGCATTAAACAAACCAATGATTCATAGTCAGTGAACAAATTATGAAGATTCACATAAAGTCCATTGGCGACACCTTTAATTCATTTTTATAAGAAAAAGGAATCGCATGGCTGAACATTAGATTAAATATTGGATTTATTACTGCTTCATTTAGGTTTTATACTTTGACTTTGTGCTTCTGCCCATTTAAATGTTCAAAAATATTTATGAAATTTGTTCTGACATTACCCAAAAGGCACATCTTCCTTCATGCTCTACGGGATTTCATACATACGTATATTAAATACAAGTCTTACCTTGCCTTGTCTGCTTTTTTGATAATTTTTTTTTGAGAAAATACTCTTTATGTATGTTTTTTCTATATAAGTTGAAGCAAAAAATATTTCATTTATTGTTAATATTTCGAAACCTAAACTGTCACTTTGCACAGTTACGTCAAGAATGTAGTGTGTAATATTTCACGTACGACGCTGAGTGTTTATTATAAAATGTGATGTGATATTGAACGACTAAAGTGTCTCATAGGCCATATGGCGGGGTACTTTTTGCAATCTGTATATATTTTTCGGTATTGTAGTTTCTTCTGTAAAGTACGTGACACTTAAATAAACATTCAATTCATTCTCTTTCTCTCTCTCTCACTATGCGTGTATCTGGATGTCATGTTCATGCATGCATGAGTTCAACCATGCAAATAACTTTCAATCTTTAGCGCAATCGTCGCCTTTTTAGAGCAAATAAGAATGCTGAAATGACCATACTACCCTAAATACGTCATCATTGTTTATCCAAATTAGTGAACAAGGGAGTATATTTGTTGTATACCTGCTCAGTGACCATTGCTCGCCGGAGCGTGGCGACGAATTGATCAAAGCAGCCGCCCTCTGTCTATCTGACTCCAAACATCACAGGTCTAACTGACAGATTATGCTCATACCGAGATGCAAGCTTAAGTGGTGTGTAGTCTAAATGTATATTCGTAACCCATTTGGATTGACTTCTTTAAAGTGCATTCAGAAGTTGTTTAGATGAATAAGAAAGAGTTCTGTTGGATTTTTGTAGGGAATGCGACGTTTTAGACATTTATCAAGCCTGATACAAGGAATGATTTGCAGGTGATTATAAATACAGCTGCGTACTTTACGTTTGTTCATTTACCTTCGTATTCTAGAGCAAATATCACGTATCTCTCATAAATCGCTGGAAGATTGGTTGTGTACATTTTAAATTATCAATATTGTTTATACTCTTTTGAATATAAATATAAGCATGTACACACGTGAGACGAAAATAAACTATTGATTGATTTGTAATTTTGAATGTCTTTGATGCATC
Organism: Steromphala cineraria; assembly: GCA_916613615.1. Taxonomy (NCBI): domain Eukaryota; kingdom Metazoa; phylum Mollusca; class Gastropoda; order Trochida; family Trochidae; genus Steromphala; species Steromphala cineraria. Next base: position 74,359,177 of record OU744721.1, read on the forward strand.
CTAGCATTGCAAAAGCGAAACGGATGATGTTGAAATTGAAGTACATAGGATATGCAGTTTGCGTTAAAATATTCCTATGCCCAGCCTAACAGATAACCGTAACAAAATTGCATTCATAAAGTGACCAGGGATCAACATTTCGAAAAATATGGTGGCAAGACGATCCAGTTGCTGATCCTCTTTGTAAGTGCCAATCGAGTTATTATACTAAGATGCACAAGCGAACAAACTTAAGATACGCAGCTGAACATAAATTGAGAGAATGTTAAAACAATGGTGATTGGATTGTTATTAGAGTATATATGGCATCGGGGGGGGGGGGGGGATAGCAAAACAGTTATACAACCAATCTACTTTATTTAAGAAGAACCACTTACCGTGGTACATGGAAGATTACACATAACATTCATATTTAATTCGGGTATGTCAAGAATCGGTCGGACTTAAAATAACAATTTATGGTACAATCTCTATCTCATTAACTATAATCAGGTGTATTTAGGCCACCGGTCTATGACACAATTGATTATACAGTAATCAAGAGGCTACTTCTGAGCTTATTAGCATGATACACATCCGTAGCCAAGTTTCTAACCAATTAACCCCTCGACATGCTTCACGGCTCAACGCCCCTTGTCAACGTAACTGCCCGCTCGAGTGACGCTAAATAGCTCACAGTACCCCTCATCTCCCGAACCTGGATGAAAGGAAGCTAGTCTAGTCTATACCATAAGTTCCAATCAGAATCTGATTGTTTTATTGTTTCATGGAGATCAGTCGGGAAAAAGGATATAAACAGAGAACAGAGACATCATCGAGTAACTTGCACCATTGATATTGTTAATTAAAGGTGACTTGTTCAGCTATAGTATATTGACGTCTGAATAAACATTCTCAAGTAAATAGATCTTAAATCTGTACACACGTGAGGGTCTGGTTAGCGAGTCCCGAAACTTCACAGCTTAATTAAGATTGACTTATTGTAATTAAATCTATATCATTTTAGCCCTGTGTTTATATATGTTTATCTCATGTACCGCCGTTGGCGGTTTTCAGAGAATAAAGAGTTTGAGTTTGAGTGTATTCTGAATATGATGTAAAATATGTATTTTGTATTAGTACTGTCAGTTCCAAAATGGTATGACGCTTTAAACAAAACGTAAAAAACAAAATGTAACTCTCTCTGGCCAGTTGAAATGTTATGGGATTGAACACACAAACATTGTTTTAACAAGTAAATCAACCCTATTTAAAACTGAACAGTGAATATGTCATTTATGTAGACGTTATTACATAGGCTACTTAAACATTAACTAGATTATAATGTTTTACGTACTTACATAATCTCTACTTTGAATAATCATTTTAGAATGCAAAAGTTTCAATAGCATTCAAACTTCACATGACACGAAGAACACATGCAAAGAGGATATTGTGCAAAAAATGCAGAAATTATTAAAAAACGAAAGCAAGGGACATGGAATAGCCAGTGTTTCAAAAGGTATTGAAGAAAGTTAGGACACATGTTGTATATTCTCTATATCAATTTGTATGATTCATGAGAATACAATTCTGTTCTGTTCTGTACATGAAGAATATTGTCCAATGAAAGCATTTGCACGCGTTTGTTCTACAACTGCTACGCTTCAATGTACATGTGCATAATATATTTATTTTGTATTCTAATGAATGTATATTATATATTTGTACTATGTTGAGGTGAGACATAAATAAACTATCTGTCTGTCTGTCTGCATCCCGAGAGAGTGTTATTTCAAGGTCAATCTATTTGATAATGATTTCAGGAGTCTGATTGAATGTTTATTTACGTGGGGATTCAAACTTCAAAATCTAGATTCGCCTTATCTTGATGATTGGTAAAAAGAGACAGAATTCATTTGATGATGTTTTGATAGTTACATCACTGATTCGAAAGTAACAGGACATAACTGTTAAGTGACATGAGCACCTTGTTAAATATGAGCTAGTTGTATGTTATACCAGACATGTGTAAACTTCTAACAACCCATTATCTTAAAGATTTGTTTAATCACCAAACGGAGTATCATGCTCAAAAATCGACCATTCATTTCTATCAAAGCACTTTAATTACTGTCTGTTATGAACACTAAATGACAAATCATACATAGAATATATACATTCATGTTGATAGTTGCCAAAGTATGTATAAAATGACTTTATTTCAATACAAACAGAAGCGACGCATATATGTGGCTATCGCTGTGAGAAGTTGCTATTTGACTCTCGTGAGGAGAATCACCCTTATCGACGGTCCTGAGTTAATACAGTCCAGTTCAAGTTCTTTATTCACTTAAACTACTCATAATAGAACATTGTACATATTTAATATTAATAATACAATATAATGTAACAACCACGCAGAATTATTATTGACATTTTTGTAGTTGCTCAAAAATGTATAACTTACTTAGCTTGTCAACAGTTGTACAATGTCTTTCTGTAAATAGGCTATAAAGCTATAAATAATTAAGTCTCTTGGTAATAGTTTATTTCTATTTTCTAATAAAGAAGTACATTCAAAACATACTTGTTCTAAATTTCAAAATAGGTTGTGAAACCTTTGTTGGGAGCAAAATATGATCTTCACGACCAAACACTGATCAATCATATATTTTTCCTTTAGATGATAACGTCTTTTCATATTGCCATTGTGTTATAAACTGATCAGTAAAGATTTGTTCAACTTTACAGAGGAGCCAATTTTTATTAACGTAATTTTGATGATACCAAATATATGACAAACCACAATCATCATCAGCTCCACAGACCTCAATATATTCTAATTATACTACGAAGGATATGTGTAATAGGATTACATGATATACGAGGGTGTTCATATGCTGAATATATTATAAGAAAAACATATGAAACTTTAATAAAATCATCCGTACAGATTCACAAAAAAATAAAATGTATTGGCTTATTAAAAAGTATATATATCAGTTTCAATTTTCAATTGATGTGAGCTGCAGCTTTCTGTGCAAGAGCAATACGGAATATCTTAAAGTGACACAGAGTATCGTTTTTGAAATTTCATTTGGTTTTGATTAGCTACAAAATATATGATATGTTGATTGAAGTTCATATTTCATCACTGGACTTGTAAATATATCCATTTATGCATAATATTTCTAAAGTGCTTGATATAATGAAAAAATCAAGAACACATCTCAAATACGTTTAATATTCGAAATTATGCATCCAATTAATCTACTTATTCGTTAAAATACCTAATAAACACTATCGAATCGAATATATCTTCCTGCCAGCTTATGACAAGGTTTCACAATTACGTTTGGCGAACTTTCGCGCGCCACTCGAGCCACATTGTCCTGTTTTCGATCAAAAACCGGACTTTGAATGGCTGTATTTTCGCTCTAATGTACTGATTGACCTTTAACTTGTTATTTTCAGTAACAGTTACTGGTTACCGATGTAATACCATCGATTTCAAAATTTGACATATGTGATCCTATCAACATACTCTGTGTCTCTTAAATATCTATACGACTCTCGGCACAAATAACCTCTTTATACAGCAAATATGAATAAATGTTTGATCTCCATGAAACTCTACAGCAATAAGAACTTTATGTTAATCCTCCAGGGTTAATAAGTTGAACAAGAAAACATTGATGCATATTATGCACTACTCATTAATCTTCTCACTTGGTCACTTGAAACATAGGAAATAACATGCTTGGCCATTACTTTCCTCTTCAACTCAAAGTGTGAATTATGTTATATACTTAATCTTTAAAACATTAGCTCTTTACAAAGCCTTGTAGTTTTCAGGAAATGTTGTTTTGTTTTGAAAAGAAAATGATTGCATAAACAATGATAGGAATTCAAAACATCTCACATACTCACATCCTTAAATGCTGAATAAATGATAATCCCGTTGTCATTAAACTCTTGTCACATACGTGAAATTGACACGAATATTAGTACTTTAGGCTAGCAACATTTTAAACTCATATCTCTCATGCTGACTGCTTTAGATAAGTCACTTAAATAACGTTTGGCTGATTGAAGCGCGCCATTGTCCGGTTTTCGATCATAGTCACGACTTTGAGCCTTCATACTGTTACTATACTTTAGCCCTTAACGGTTCTTTCATACAGCAGTCTACACTTCCCGATAGAGTAATACTATTGATAATGTTTTGGTTTATGTGACTTCAAACAACTCACAGAGTGTGCCTTTAACGTACATGTCATGCATAACAAATGTTATGCATAAAAGAGGAATGAATGAATCTGATGCAGTTATGTTATTCCCGTAAAAATATCTTAACATGTATATATATTATACATTTCTTCAATAGCTCCATAAGTGACTGTCAAATATACCAGAAAGTAAAACTCTGATGCTTAGAAACAGATATTTGATGCAATGACTATTTTGTATATATCTACTCATGCAAGTTATATTGCAGCGACTAATCAATGAGCAGCTTGGAGCTTGTTGGCCAATGAAAAAGTGTTGGGTTGAAATTAAATCCATTTAATTACGTAATATATTAACCTATATAAAAACGTAATGAAATATATATGTAACGTAAATAAACTTCAAACCTCTTTATGCTAGCATTTCCATTATAGATTATCTTGAGGATATGAATAGAATCGGGATTAAGTCGCAACCATGTGGAATATGTAATCCTGAATAAGTGTAATTTACAAAGAAAAAAATATGTTTAAAATTCATTTTCAACTTTTGTCATATGACATAAAGTAAAAAATCGGTAAACATGATTTTATGAACGCTTTTGGCACTTCTGCAACCTCGATTATCCAGCCATGTATGACACGCGTTGGCCACCCGTCAGCCACGCGTGAGCAACGGGTGGCTGACGCGGGGCGACCCGTTGCTCACGCGTTGCTCACTCGTGACCAACGCGTGAGCTACGCGTGAGAAACGCGTTTTTCGATCACTTACTTATGCACACTACTGTACCAATTGGATAGAAATGCAGGTAAATTTATGTATCCCACATCACTCACTCACTTATATTAAGGTAGAGCTCATTTTGTCGTTACTTGACTAAAATGTGCCGATTCTTAACGTTTTTATTTCAGACACATTTGATAATAAAATCAATAACCAACTTATACGGTAGATTACCTGTTCAACATTATATGGGCTATGTATTTTTTAAAATTCATATTACTTAATAGTATTGTTTGCAAGAACAGACACTAAGATCTCAATACTGAAGCCCTTCATTTGGAGGAAATTCACATTTTGCACAATAAGAAGGACCTGTTTGTTTACACTGAAGACCCTTTTTGTGAGGTAAATATGTCAATGCAGAGAGTAATATCTATTATTTGGGTATAGATCTTCACAAAGAAGTTGATATGCGAATATTGCAGACACTTATAATTTCTAGCGTTGATTTCACTTGGGTGACAATTGAAGGCAGTTGTATTTGAAAGCATGTCGTAGCATAAAATGAAAATATGAAATTACTGACAACTACTTACATCTAATTTAGAGTTTAATAAAATAGACTAAGTCTTTTCAACACAATATATTGAATATTGTGACACCAAATATCTAATTCTCAAACATAAACTAGAAACAATACATCCCATTTACCAACTGCAATGAGCATGATTCCCTCGGGACAAGTCAACTGGTACATTTAATACAAAATTGAAATTACTCTGTAAGAATCCATTGGAGTCAAACGTTATTGAAAGTATGTTATATCCAAATGGACAGGAAGAAAGGGCGATAGTTTGACTGAAAGTTTGACTTCTGCTGACTGTGAAGATGACATGTTAAAATGCTGATCAGCAGCTTTATGGCCTTGCTATTACAAAAAGATTAGTGTGCCTTCATTCTCTCCCGACAGAGGTAGATTAAATCATAACATGAAGATCCTACCTCTGTTCGAGGTGATTTTCAGGAGTTTCCCCTGGCGGAAAACAAATCACCAACATTCATTTGAATTCTTTTGGGAAATGATATCAGAGCAACGTCGCTGATTGCACAACTTAATTTGATAGCATCCAACCAGAAATTGTTATTTAGAGCATGGCTTGACAGAATGACTAATGGCACACAATTTTATGCACCCCATTTTCATTTGCATTCTATTGAGACTAAAACATCCCTTTATGACGAAAAATATCTGCTGAAAACAAACATATTTTTCAGAAACAATGAAGTTTATTTTTCATCTTTGCTATGATATTTGAAGTTTTGTCACTCATTAAATTAATAATATCGGTTTGAATAAGATTAATGGACGCAAATGAGGAGTTTCTTATCTGAACTCACTTCATTAAGAGTGTTACTTTTTCATGTTTGAAAATGCGATTTTGTTAATTCTCAAAGATAACAAGCCTCTCGTGTATTGAGACATGGAACTTAATTCTCAAGATATTTCTCGAAACAATGAAATGAGCGTATGATCCATTTTAAATTATACATTTGAGATTCTCCCTATATCTAAAAAGAATCAAAATAATTTTAAAATTAAGATGACATGTTTATTCACAGGACATTATCTTGCTGCTGTTCATATTGTATATCAGTAAAAGCATATCATTTAATTCTGTCATCGAAATGATGAAAATACCGAAAATATATTTTGGTTAAGATTTGGTAATGGTTGAGGAAACACCAATGTATATATGTATCACATGTTGTCATGATTAACTCTTCATTCATTTAGTGTTCTTAGTAATTTAACCATTCTCGACCTGCACGACGTCGACACTTGAACAGGTGTAACAACACAACTAGCAAAATCGAGTCAACTTCGTGCTTCTCGAAGCACACAAGCAATTAGCGAATAGAATAGCCCAAGCGTGTTGTCTTAAATATTAATTTGCATTTAAAGTTGGGATAAGGAGAAAAAACGAATAGTGGATTTACATATGTTCAATTCACATTTATAGTATTATCACATCGTCGATTTTCGGAATATCGTAACTTATAACTGCTTATAAAGTTGGTGGTACCAATAACGGTGTATTCCTTTCATCTTTTTATAAAACATAACAATAATACATAATACATTTCACATTTATATCAGAGTTTGATATTTGATTTATGTACTAAGAATTCATGGTACATTGAAGAATTGCGTTGTTCAGTAAAAGGTCACAGTCCCATGTATATTCACAGTCCCATGTACTTTGTATATCTTACACATTGAAATAAATTACAAGTTTGGTGCGAGATAATGAAACAATTTACAGGTTAATGAAATTTAAATATACAACTAAAAATAATGAACAGCAAAACAAAAAAGCTCCTTTGCATACATACAATTTACATTTATATATATACATACAATTTACATACAATTTACATTTATATTTTGCTTTAGGGAAATTAGAGATGCAATAGTTTTACATTGAATTTTAAGGAAATACAGTACTTAGGGGATGTACATCGCTTTCAAACGACGATCCTAAGAAATTATTAAAGTCTATTCATAAATTTTTCATAAAATATAATCCATTTGACATCTCATATGCACTTGAATATGTAATGACTGCCATGCAAATAACATGATATTCATGCAAAACCAGTATCTGTGAAGCTAAGTTGTGAATCTGACATGTGTCACAAATTACTATTAGTTTTATATTTATATATGTGTAACTGTATCGGAGCGGCCTTGATATAAGCTCTTCGGAGCTTGTTGGCCAATCCATTCATGTATATGTACATATCATGAATAAATTTTGTTTAAATCAATTTTAAGAAAATACACAGGTAACGACCCCCTCGAGAAGTTGGAACAAAAGTAAATTCTAACTGTGCATTTGCCATCTCGTAGTCAGAGTGTCGTTTACATCCTCTGTGTCACTTTTATAGTAACATTCAGAGAATAAAGACTTTGAGTTTGAGTTTATATATTCTCATTGGTGTTCACATTTTACATGTGTCTAAATTAGTGAACACATTTTACTGAGTGCAGACCAATCAGGGGAGGATTATGATTGATAATGATTAATATAAACACAATTTGATGAATACATCTATAGTCTACTACAAATAGTAATATCTAAACTTATTTTAATTTTTATTTCTTTTCAACAGGTACAATTTTACATAAACAGGCGTATACTTGTTCAACACAACAATATAGAGCATAGTATTTGGGTTGAAACAGGAGTTGTGAGGGATAAGTTAAATAGGCAATGGCACAAATACCAGTATTTCAGTATTTCAGTATTTCAGTATTAAACTGTTTCGTATTTTCTTTTCGCAATATGTGTAGTAGATTCATCTTTTTAGTTAACCGTAAACTTAATCCTGCGTTAAGAAAACATGAAACATCAAAGTCCGCCGCCTGTCGACTTTATGCTATTCTGGATTTTCTAGGTGTCGACTTCGTGCGAATACCCCCTTTGCCCTTTCTGATATTGATTGATAAATTTTGATTAAAGTTGACCTTGCAGTTGAAAAACTATTCCTTGAGATACATGTATACATTATCAAAATACTGCAGAAATCTACGAGAGGACGTCGATTTTGAAAGGAAAGATTAAGTGTTAAATTATCTAGAACTGGTATTTTTATTACTCTTTTGTAAAATATATCTCCCCTCTGAATGTGACTAAACAGTCCCTATTATGTAAACGGTTCTTATGGTTTAAATGTGTTTGATACACATGGGCATGTGTGGGAATATACAACTGATTATAAAATCCTTCACATTATTGCCAGAGCCAATAACAATTGAATACTGATATGACGTACAAAGATATATTAATAACACTGTCTGAGATTAAAGTCGCCAAGCATTTCAGTTTGACCACCGAATTGCAAACAACGTTTGATTAATGTAATCGTCCTTAAACGTAATATATAATAATTACATTAATCTATCAATGCTGAACTGATGGCGCTCTTTCATTTCGATTAGTATTTAATGTCAGAAATAATCTTATTTACTTTCAAATTCCAATATTCTGAAGCAATTTGTACAGGTTGTTTGACAATGTCAGTATTTAATCAACTTAACCTCCAATTGTTTGTAACAATCATGTTTAGTGGTCGTCGAATATGTTTCCTGTTAGTAAATAAAATTAAAACTGGAGTTGAAATCTCGTGTTTTTCACAGTAAAAAATTCTAAATGTTCATACATAATGACTAGACTTAACACAAATAAATAAGGGAAGCAATTGAGTATAGAATTATGGTTTTTAGTTTAGATCATAAAGGTTTGAATTATCAAAGGTATATGTAGTTTAAACAAATGGCCTGAATGAACCCAATAATTAGATGTGCGAATGGTTTTCCAATCGGAATCTTTTAATCAAGTGGAACAACATTCAAATCATTCACATTTAAAAATGCTTCATCCATAGGAAATAAGAGTCAATATCTTTAAATAACAAAATTTAGGTAGGACAAGTGCAATGAAGGCAACACAGTATGTCACGCCGTGAGGACGCACATTTTGGAAATCGGTTGCAAACTGAAGCAATCACTGCCTGCATCGTTCAAGTCTTAAGGCTGAGTGAATTGTTATTGGAGCAAACCTGCTAGCGGCAATTGTGGTGTTAACTCATTTTAAGCAACTCAGGTAGGGAAATAAATTCTTGTAGCTTACCCACGCATGAACATTTTTCTTTGATTTTTTATGTCGTATTGATATTGCGAACATTCCAAAAAGGAAACTACGCTTAATGCTGCTTACGTCTCGTCTTTTGCACGACAATGCTCATCAACAATTTCTAAATCCTTGTCCAGACACATTTTTAAGGAGACGAAAGTTCGGGGTTAAGAAGATAGGCGTAATCTCATACAATAATATAGACCTCCAATCTAATCACATGAAGCATTAAGAACAAAACTAATGACTCTAGTCCAATATAAGATCGGCTACTAGGGAAATGTATCAAAGCTATGTGTATTGTGTTTTAGGAAACCAAATTGATAGTCTACAACTGAATAAGCATTTAAAATGTTTCCGTTGTGTTTTTGTGAGAAGATTGTAGGAATCCAATATGTTTAGTATCTGGGGTTAAGGGGTCTAATCATGGAATTAACCGTGCGTCGGATGCCATCAATTCACTTCGTATCCCTGGCTTTACCATAGTGATTGAGAGGTAAAGGAAAGCATGCATTTTAGTGGCAGATTGTTAAATATATGTATCTATTAAACATTATCAAAAATATTTATCTCGTATGATCCCTCTGTTCTTTATGTTCATATTTGTTCTCTATGTATCAATTCACATTCATTTATATCTTGTAGCATTGAATCGTGGATGTGGCAAAATGTGCATTTACCATACACACAAACAAACCAACAAACAAACTAAATGAAGGTTAACTCTCAGTTACATCCACATACTCAAAACCTTTTGAAGTAAAACTATTTTCATGTGATATCAAATTATGCCACGTACACATTTCAGCTTGTCATTTGCCTTGGACAAGTAGAAAATTGGACATTGTTTGCGTGTGTAGTTCATGCCACCAGTGAGTATTAAAGGAAATTGCCAGAATGCAAGAGGTACGCCGAATAATGGAATAATGTTGAACTATGTTGCTTCAAATGCATGATGAAATACTTTTATTACACCTTGACTGTATGCTTCATATGACGTAGAAAAGACCAGCCTCACTGCCAAACCTGGGGGACACCATGGCGCTAATGTGATACGACGGATTACACCGCGTTCGCCTAAAAGATTTTTCGCCTGATGGATATTTTACCGCTTTCGCCAAAAAACGTTTTAATATAGTTTACATGGTATTTTTATTTTATCTTTAATCTACAATAGCTAGGGATGTAACTATTACACTTCTGTTCAAGTTTCATTATAAAATATACGTTATTTTGCGTTACATCGAAACAATAAAGTATTTGTCAAAAATCGCCTGACAGCAGAGAATCGGATATTTTGCCGTTTTCGCCTAATACCTGTAAATCGCTATAATATTATCTAATTTTTTCATGAATGATTGCACTTGTGGAAAATGGATATTTTTTACAAAATAAAGTTGTTTTGTACCTCAGAATCGTGAAAACTGGAAACTATAAGCGTTATATTGAAGCATCTGCCATGTTGAGAAAGGATCCCAAACTGGTTTTCTGTCTCCGTTGCGCAACGCATCCAATTTTTTTTAGTCACTCTTGATGAAATAATATATATATTTTTTTCTGCATGGCATCAGACATCATAAGAAGACCACAAAGCTCTTGATAGGAGTTCGTATTTTTTTATTCATTCTTCAGTGCACAGTTTCACAGTTCAGAAGATTTTATTCATTTTCAGTATGTAGACAATACAATGATACAATATGCACGTGGTTTTTTATTTCCGTAGTATGTTGTTGTTTTATTACTTTGTTGGCGAGTACAATATAGTACAATTATATTTTTTTTAAGTTGTTTTTATTCACTTCAGTCGGATACAATCAATGTTTCATAGTATACATAGAGTGAGATTATATAACATGCCAGTTGACATAATTTTACTATCACCAGTTGCAACAAGAATGAATGGACAGATCTTGACGAGAAACAGTCATTAATAATGCATGGGCACATAATATAACATGAAGTAAAATTACGTTCTTAAGTATTTTCCATTTTGTCTCAAAAGTAATTTACAATATTATTATTCAGACATGCTACTGAGCTACTGAGCTATTTCAATGTACATTTTTCATTTCTTTAACAAAGACGATATTTAGTCCAGCAGATATGTGGGAAAATTGTGCCTTTTGTGATACAAGCATGAAACTTGTTATACTGATAGAGTATTCTTTTATGAAGATTTTGAGATATAGGGACATTTTAGTTTATTCCTAGAACAAAAATGGCGGCCATTCAAAAATGGCGGCTTTTTGGTAGTAAGATAACATTATCTAGGCCATAGTACTTGTAGAAGCACACCAAGGATTTTTGTGTTTATGATCATAATTTAAGTCAAAAGACTCAAAAAACATTATTTGGTCTTTTTAATTTTTTTTAAATATCAAGATTTTTGAAATTTCTAATTATCTCTCAACAAGTTTACACAAATCAAAGAAGACAGGAGTTATCTGTCCCTGTGCTGAACGAACAACAGAGCCAACCTACTCGCAGGAGGGGAGGCAAGGGTGGGAATGAAGGATTGGTGAGTTGTCAACTGAAAATATAGAAAATGACGTTTACTAAAAACGTACTATTATTAAACTTACTATAACAATCTCCCACTCACTGTAGTCCAGATTACAACAGCAGTAAAGTGCTGCGAGACCCAAGCAGGAAGGTAACCACCTCAACAGTCAAACTTATGGTAAGGGGGTCAGGGCCCCCATTAAAAGAGTATAACAAGCCCTGAACCAGGCAGAAAGACAACCAACACAACGGAAAAAGCGATGAGAAGTTTTTTTAAACAACAACAACAACATGTGAAAGCGATCTAACGGTGAGCCTGCAATCCCTCTTAGGGGGTAGCAAGATCTGAAGTGCATTGTTAAGCGAATACCTGAGCCACCATCCTTGCAATGTCCGTCTTCCATAGAAACGTCTCGAGGGCAGTGGTTTGCAAAGACCATGTATGAGTTCCAAAAACACCCGACGGGATATCCGCCACAGCAATATTGATGTGAAACGCTATGGTGGCAGATACTGCACAGATCTCATAAAAGTTTGAACGAGCTGGTCGCGGTGACCCCAGGGCTTTATTATCATCGAGGATAGCAGACCGCAGATAGACACTCAAGGCACTGTCTATCTTCTTTGTACTCCACTGCAAATGGGGAAGGCCTCATACTCTCCTGCCAGAAGGAATGCATGCATTCCTAGTAGATATGGAGACCTGGAACAGGACAGAGAAACTCCACTCTTCGTCCGTGGGGAATGTCGAACATGCAAGGGCGTGAATGTGAAACACCCTGCCGAAATCATCACACCCCTGGATGTTACACACAAAGTCTGATGAGTGTTCGTTTGTTGCTCTTCCCTCATCCCTCACTTCAAAGCGAAGCAAATCAGCCTGTAAAGAATGCAGCTCTGAAATCCTGACAGCCGGAAGCAATTGCCACCAATAACCTGTCTTAACTTTCAAGCGTAGGATGATCATCTCTAAAAAGGGCTTCCAGACATCCCAGCGTAATTGCTCAGGGACAATCTCCAGATCCAACTGAATCTGAGACCAGACACCTACCCCAAGCTGCGCTTACCATCACCTTTAATGGGTGGAGAGTGACACCCCTGAAGACGTCCGCCTCCTCCGTGAGGTCATGGCGAAGCGGTAACACATGTCTGGACATCTTTTCCTTGACATGCACGTTTTGGAAGACATGAAATGGTCTCAACTGCAGCCGGCCCCTCATATTAAGGTCCTGCAATTAGGTGAGCAGCCCGATGATCCGTTGGACCTTGTGGAGCAAGAAGTCTATTCGCTCCATGCGTTAGCTGGGGACTGAGCAGTGTCCACATTAGGTCCGCGGAAGGTGAGCGAAGTGGTTGGCTTAAGTGCTGACTTGGAAAGATTGATCAGCAACCCAAATCTCCTGAACTGAGCGATCAGCGGTGGGTATCGAACCCGTCGTCCACGAATGGAATGAGCTGGACATTGTGAGCGAGAAGAAAGTTCACTATTGTTGAGTAACCCGGGTGAAAAGCCACGGAGCGAATGATATTGCAAATGGGAGCACACAGCCAGAAAGAAACTAAGGTATTTGCTATGGTCTCGGAAATGGGAATGTACAAGTATGCGTTCTCCAATTCTGGGGCTCCAGCAACCGCATGACTGATGACAAAAACAAGTGACAAAGATATGGCGGCAGTACAAGGAAGGAAGAATCTCAATCTGTTCAAATGTGACGTTGAGCCTGTCTGCCTGCCGCGATGCTCTGTTGAGTCGCAGATGAGAGGTGGTCAGAGACGAAACTGGTATCTGAAACTCCTGCTTCAGAAAGTGACTCATAAAAGGGTCCAGCCCCAGCTGATGCCAATACACCAAGAACCCTGATACGAAAGGCCACACCTCCTGTCTTGACCTCCCGCTCTTCTCTTCTTTGGAGTGAATGAACCCGATCTCTGCTCAGCCTGTTGGTCAAGTCCTGCTGTTGAACTGCTCGTGTACCTTGCAGAGGGCTTCTTGAATGGCTCAGATAAAAAGCGTACCTACCGAACATGAGGCGTACCTCAGGTACCTACCAATCTACACCAGGAGATCGGGCCATCCCAAAAAAACATCCCGCCACGGATCCGAGCGCATGGTAGAGAGCTGGAGCCTCTTTTATATCTCCGCCTATTCAGAAACTTATTTTGCTTGGAATAAACGGGACAGGAAATAGCCTCTTCAGTTTCTTCTTGAAATACAACACACTTCTTCCAATCAGTAGAGTAGACGCGTAGCATTCAAAAGCTTGAATTGTTTATTAGCCATTGTCGGTCACGCAATATGCAGCATCACTAATGCAGTCTTTGATGGAAAATATTTTGAAACTGATATTTAGGATAGTTTTTGAAAAATTGTTTTCTCATCAAGCAAAAACAGAAGTCCTGTGGTGTCAGATATCTAATCGGCGGGTCGAATTCTTTAATGGCAATTGGAAAATCTTTTTTTTACAAATATGTACCACTGCAGATGCTCTTTTTGATCTCAGTATGAAATAATTGCCTAGCATATCAGTCAAAGTTAACCTAGCTTCAATGATACTCGCTTCACTATTGAGTCTAGCAAGATGTAGTAGCAGGTCTCGTCAGCCAAACTTTCGTCGACCTTTGACCCTCCAACGTTATATTAGCGAATGATTTGTCAATTCAAAAGATCGGCTGACGCGACCTTCTACTACATCTTGCTAGACTCAAAAAACGGAGTGAAACGAGTATTATTGGGGCTAGGTTTACGTAGACTGATAGCATATGCACAACAAATAATTACATAATACCTAAATTGTGTTTTACACCAAAAATACGTGATAAGGATTTAAACTGGTTGGTATAATTATACCCCCGCTACGACGTAGTCGGGGGTATATAGCGCTCCGCGTGTCCGTCCGTGCGTGCGTCCGTCCGTCCGTCCGAAATCGTTTCCGGAGCATAACTGAAAATCTATACCACTTAGAAACTTCAAATTTGGTATGGAAGTAGCCTATATGGTGCTGTGGTGCCTTTTAGGGGTTTCAGCTCAATGGTCCAAATAATTTTTGAAATTTTGACCAAAAACGGTCCGATTTTTGGACTTTGTCTCGTTTCCGGAGCATAACTGAAAAACTATACCACTTAGAAACTTCAAATTTGGTATGAAAGTAGCCTATATGGTGCTGTTGTGCCTTTTAGGGGTTTCAACTCAATGGTCCAAATAATTTTTGAAATTTTGACCAAAAACGGTCAAATTCTTTTACTATTTAAATACCAAATGACTTGCACACTTCAAATTTGGTATGGAAGTATACAGTCGAACCTCGGATACCCAGACTCCGTATATCCATAAATCTCACCTTACGGACAAAGATGTTTCAAACAATGTGTCTATATTTCTTAAGAAAAATTACCCAGTTAACCGGACGATTTGCTATCCGGACGATTTTCACCTGTAACCAAAATAAGGTTCGACTGTATAGTGCTGTTGTGCCCTTTAGGGGTAATTCCAGGGTTGCCAGAATTTTATTCAAAAACTACATAGCCGGGGATGTTTTGAAGTGAAATAGTTTTTAGGGTTGCAAGATCATTGTGTTCTAAGTCATAATCATAAATTTTCAAATTAATGTTACGTGAAGGTGGTCAAACTCAAGCGGGGGTATGTGAGCCGCGCTCACTTTTGCCTTGTTTATTAACTAATTTGATTAATTAATTTGTAGCCGCCATTAAAATCTTGGAAGGAATCTGGAATGTCCCTATATCCAAATTTCACTCTAAGGGTACCCCCTAACTGTGTACCAAATTTCATGCTTGTATCATAAAAGGCACAATTATATCAAAATTCTTCACATATCTGCTGGACTAATTGCAGCGAGTGTCTGTGGGATGGTCTTTGATTCATCCTCGTATACTGACCATACATCTTCAAGCTTTCTGTTGAATGCTTTGGTTCTTGTGTTTTGCAGTCTCTTCATTTGGCCGTGGTGCACAAATTCCTTCACTGTAGGTAGGAATCCTGCCTCTTTGTGAAGGAATGAGACAAGGAGGAAGAAGTTGACGTTCCTCTTGCCGGCCCGACTGTTGATTCTCTTATGTCATCCAGTAAACAGAAAGAACAAATAGAGAATTGTGAATTGTTATCTTGAATATAGATTTTTATGCCCCCGAATCGGAGATTCCGGGGGTATATTGTTTTTCACCTGTCCGTCTGTCTGTCTGTCCGTTTGTCCACAAAAACTTTAACCTTGGTCATAACTTTTGATTGGTCTGAGCTAGCTCGTTGATACTTGACATATGGATCCCTTGTGATGAGACCTTTCAGATGACACCATGACATTTGACCTTGTGACCTTGACCTTGACACAGCGAGCAGGATGTATCCGGGGGCATTCGTGTTTCACAAACACATCTTGTTCATATTGATATGATCATCATTATATCCGTTAATATACTATTATATTATTTTATTAATATGTTTCAATATTTTGAATGATGACTTACCGTCATTATCATTATTGGTGCGGACTGTCAGTCTGTAGACAGACCAGGTGTGAATTGGCCACAGATTGTTGGTCAACCACTGGTTCTCCACGTAGTTAAAGAGGGGTGTTGCAGTCGGTCCAGCCAAGTCTTTCAGTTTTTCAAACTCTGGCATGATGTGGTTGGGACTGAGGTAGGGGAGGGCCATCAGTTTCTTCACTAGGGAGTAGAATTCACTGTTTCTACAGTACTCAGTCTGAAAGAAGTAAAACATATATGAATAAAAAATATATATAATAAAATATCATTTCGCATATGTAACCCATTTACTTTTGTATATGTAAGTCATTTATTTTCGAATATGTATGGCAACTATTTTCAGGAACAGAGAATACAGAATTGAGGATTAGATATATATATAGTTGTGTATAAAAATTGATCCAACCCCAGCATCTGAATCCGACGATAGACCGCCTGTTGCCAATGGAAAGCACAGTCAACCTCTGGTCTTAGGTACTGCATGGCCTCCCAAGCACCAGCTTCAAAGTCTGCCATTACTCTCTGGACTCGGATGCCATCACATCGGTTGAATATCGCCTTGAACACCTGCAGAATAAAAACAAATATTATATATCATTAATGACCACTCCATTACATTACATTACATTACATTACATTACATTACATTAATCAGGTTGCAGCATTAACTTACCGCTTCATAGTCCACTTTCCTCTTCCTCGACATGAACATGTAACAGACGGGCACCTGTTTCATGTCCCCAGTCTCAGAAACCAGGAATACATGGACGGAATACAGTTGAACGAAAGGCTTTCGCACAATGCCGAATGTACCATCCATGTACAATGTCTTGGCCATCTTCATGGTTTCCAACTGCTCGGTTGTGGCAAATACCAGATGTCTCGTTCCCTCTACCGTCAGATCATCCACAAGGAAGTCGTCTGTAACGTAACGTGGTCTCAACTGAAATATAAATATCATATATAAAAACCAAATGAATATGTTATAGAAAAAAAGAACATTAACATTATTATTGTAGATACTTGTGAAATACCTGAAAAAATATTATATCTATTATATTATTAAAAAGTTATTAATCAAAATACTCACATCATACTCCAAAGAATCAAACTCTGGAGGTCTCAGGTTCTGTCGAGCTGTGTTTTCCCGCTTTGCCATGGCAACCAAGGAAGGAAGTGTAGTGGGAACAGCCTCAAGGTTCTCATATTCCTCCTCCACTATCTGTAGTGCTGACGTGAAAAGTTGACTGGTGCATTTTGCCTTCACCTGAAGAAATAAACCTTTTATTGTATACGAGTGGAACAAATGTACATTCAAATGAATTATAAAAAAATATATGTGTAATATTATCATTATTGTTGTCTAGTATTAAAGAATTCTTTTTCCATAAAATAGAATTTATATATATATATATATATGTATATATATATATATATAAGAAAGAGTAAACATCAGATGGTTCGGACTGGATCAATCTTCTTTAATACGATGAATTCATTTCGACCATTATGTGGGTCTTGTCAAGTATGATTACAAATGGAAGGTAACATGAACTTATACAGGAATGGTAACATGTACTTATACAGGAATTATTCCTGTATAAGTACATGTTACCTTCCATTTGTAATCATACTTGACAAGACCCACATAATGGTCGAAATGAATTCATCGTATTAAAGAAGATTGATCCAGTCCGAACCATCTGATGTTTACTCTTTCTTATATACAACCTTTCTTCACGTGAGAAACCAACTCTCCTTATTCAAATATATATATATATATATATATAACCCTACCTTTGCTGCCACCTTTGTTATGATGTCAGTGCCAGCTATATCCTCATGGTTGTGGGTGTTCTTCAACTGGAAGAAGTCTCCTTTCTGCACGCACTGCATGAAAAGAAGTTCTTTACAAGATATTTACAAAGGATTAAATGTCTTGTAAAGTACTTATTTACAAGATATTTACAAAGATTAAAGTACTTATTTACAAAAATAATCAAGGTAATAAATATCTATTAAAGATGATATTTACAAGATATTTATTATTTTGTAAATGTTTGTAAAGTTTTGTAAAGGTTTGTAAAGTTTTGTAAATATCATCTTTAATAGATATTTATTACCTTGATTATTTTTGACTTTGAAAAGTGATAATTGGCAAAATGTTGACTTTGAAAAGAAATAATTTGAAAAATGTCGACTTTGAAAAGTAACAATTGGTGAAAAGTTGACTTTGAAAAGTAATAACTTGAAAAATGTTGACTTTGAAAAGTAATAATTGGTGAAAAGTTGACTTCGAAAAGTAATAATTTGATGAAATGTTGACTTTGAAAAGAAATAATTTGGTGAATGATGACTTTGTAAATAAATGATTTGTGAAATGTAGACTTTGAAAGAAATGATTTGATGAAAGGATGTCTTTTGAAAGAAATTATTTGATGATATGTTGATTTTGAAAAGAATTAAGGTGAAATATTGACTTTGAAAGGTATTAATTTGAAGAATGTTGGTTTTGGAAATTAATGATTTGATGAAGTGTTTACTTTCAAAAGTAATAATTTGGTGAAATGTTGACTTTGAAAACTGATATGTTTGAAGAAGTGTTGACTTTGAAAAGAAATTATTGGTGAAATGTTGACTTTCAAAAGAAATAATTTGATGAAATGTTGATTTTAAAAAGTTATAAGTTGATGAAATGTTGAGTTTGAAGAGAAAAAAATTGTGAAATGGTCTGAAATAAATATTTTTTTTGAAATGTTGACTTTCAAAAGAAATAATGGTGAAATGTTTACTTTGATATGTAATAATTTGATGAAATGTTGACTTTGAAAATTAATTATTTGATGGAATGTTGATTTTGAAAAGAAATAATGGTGAAATGTTTACTTTGATAAGTAATAGTTTGGTGAAATGTTGACTTTGAAATATATAATTTGATGAAATGTTGACTTTAAAGGGGCAGTAGCACGTTTTTAGGGGGAATATAAGGTGATGTCACGAAAATGAAAATTAATGGTTCCAATTGAAAAACAATGTATTTAAACTAAATGAAGTGGTAATAATTCAAATGTATAAGGTAAAGTTTAGCCATGCGATGACATTTTCTTACACAAAATGAATTAAAGGTGTTCACACAAAACTGGCCGCCAATGGATTTTATATGAATCTTCATACTTTGTCCTCTGACTATGGATGACTGGCTTTTGTAATGAGATTTTTGGCACTGTCAATATAATACATTTAGCAATAACTCACAATTATCAGTGAAATATCTTAAATATGAAATTATTAAAAAACGTGCTACTGCCCCTTTAAAAAGAAATAACATTAATCTCAAAGACTATATCTGAATAAACAAACATTTAAAAAGCAACTACCCGACAAATAAACTTGGCAAGTTTTCAATAAATGTTTATCTTGGAGCATAAAATAGAAATCATCAATCTATCATCTGCTACCTGCTCTGACTCCAATACCCTCCTCGATAAGTTAAACTACATCCAATTAACATAAATCTCAGATGACTAACCTGAATATACGAACACTTAACAAGAATCTACCCGACAATTAAACTTGGCGAGTTTTCAATAAAAGTTGATCTTGGAGCATAAAATAGAAACCATCAATCTATCGTCTGCTACCTGCTCTGACTCCAATACCCTCCTCGTTAAGTTAAACTACATCCAATTAACATAAATCTCAGAGACTATACCTGAATATACACACATTTAAAAAGCAACTACCCGATAATTAAACTTGGCGAGTTTTCAATAAAAGTTTATCTTGGAGCATAAAATAGAAATCATCAATCTATCATCTGCTACCTGCTCTGACTCCAATACCCTCCTCGTTAAGTTAAACTACATCCAATTATCAGAAAAATCAGATGACTAACCTGAATATACGAACACTTAACAAGCATCTACCCGACAATTAAACTTGGCGAGTTTTCAATAAATGTTTATCTTGGAGCATAGAGAAGAAATCATCAATCCATCGTCTGCTACCTGCTCTGACTCCAATACCCTCCTCGTTAAGTTTAACGACATTCAATTATCATAAAAATCAGATGACTAACCTGAATATACGAACACTTAACAAGCATCTACCCGACAATTAAACTTGGCGAGTTTTCAATAAATGTATATCTTGGATTATAGAGTAACAATTATCAATCTATCGTCTGCTACCTGCTCTGACTCCAGTACCCTCCTCGCTAAGTTAAACTACATCCAATTAACATTAATCTCAAAGACTATACCTGAATATACACACATTTAAAAAGCAACTACCCGACAATTAAACTTGGCGAGTTTTCAATAAAAGTTTATCTTGGAGCATAAAATAGAAATCATCAATCTATCATCTGCTACCTGCTCTGACTCCAATACCCTCCTCGTTAAGTTAAACTACATCCAATTATCATAAAAATCAGATGACTAACCTGAATATACGAACACTTAACAAGCATCTACCCGACAATTAAACTTGGCGAGTTTTCAATAAATATTTATCTTGGAGCATAGAGAAGAAATCATCAATCCATCGTCTGCTACCTGCTCTGACTCCAATACCCTCCTCGTTAAGTTTAACGACATTCAATTAACAATAATCTCAGATGACTATACCTGAATATACAAACAATCAACAAGCAACTACCCGACAATTAAGCTTGGCGAGTTTTCAATACCCATTGAAACACCGTCTATTCCATGCCCACAGTTTGCTTTTTTTACTTAATATTTGCGTTTTTGCACAATATCCTCTTTGCATCTGTTATTCTGTCATGTGAAGGTGGAATGTTGTTTTTGCATTCTGAATTTATTTTTCAAAGTAGAGATTTAAGTACGTAAAATGAATCATTAAGGTTCCCTTTTAAGTTGAGTATGTAATAATGTAAAAGGTTTAATAAGATGTTTGTGGGTTCAATAACATTTCAATAGGTCAATTTAGAGCAAAATTTTGTTTTTATCTTTTGTTGAATGTCTCACACCATCTCGGATCTGACATTACTAATACAAAATACATATTTTACATCATATGCAGAATTCATACAGGGACAAAAGGATATAGATATAACTACAATAAGTCAATCTGTTTAAGCTGTAAAGTTACAGGACTTGCTCACCAGAAATATAGAACACGCCCATCACGTGTAAACAGATTTAGCATTCGTATATAACAAGATATTTTTCAAAATTAGCACGTCAACCACATCAACTTTATTTCAAAGTAACCATTTCATCAAAAGTATCATCTCTCAATATAGCCAATAATTATGATGCATCTACTTTGGAAATCACTTGCGAACAATATAACAACTTCAGTGTCAACAACTTCCTAATTTCAAATATATTTGAAAGTCAGAACTCATATTTTCATTTTGTATGAGTATTGATTTTCACTCTAAACCCCAAGATATACATTTAGTGAAAACTCGCCAAGCTTAATTGTCGTGTACTTGCTTGTTAAGTGTTTGTATATTCAGGTATAGTCATGTGAGCTTTATGTTAATTGAATGTCGTTTAACTTAGCGAGGAGGGTATTGGAGTCAGAGCAGGTAGCAGACGATAGATTGATAATTGTTACTCTATAATCCAAGATATACATTTAGTGAAAACTCGCCAAGCTTAATTGTCGGGTAGTTGCTTGTTGATTGTTTGTATATTCAGGTATAGTCATCTGAGATTATTGTTAATTGAATGTCGTTTAACTTGACGAGGAGGGTATCGGAGTCAGAGCATGTAGCAGATGATAGATTGATGCAAATAGCATTGATTGCCCTTGAACAGGACGAAGGGGCCTAAAATAGTATATGGTAACATTTGAATTGGTAGATTTTACACAATAATGAATATGTCTATCAAGGTCAAAATGTTTTTGACGCTACATATTTACAAAATAAAATAATCCAAAGTAAACTTTCTTTCAGAAACATTGCAAATAAAAAGTCTCATTGAGAATATTTTTCTCAAAAATATGCAGTCATGAAATGAAAATTACTCAATACGTTTGCCCATGAAGCTGAACTCGCTGGTTACATAATAAAAATAGATAATAAAAATAGATTAAACGTTCACAAATAAAAAAAATTTCTGAACTAGCATGTCAACAACATCAAACTATACTTCAAAGTAAACACTTCATCAAAATTATAAACCCTAAAAAATACCCCTTTTTCATACGGGCTATACTTTTGAAATAACCTTTGAACAATATGACAGCTTCAGAGCCAATAATGTACACCAAATTCAATTATATTTGAAAGTCAGAATTTCAAATTTTCACTTTGTCTGAGCGTTAACTTCTCCAAGATAAACATTGATTAAAACTCTCCAAGCTTGATTGTCAAGTAGTTACATTAAATTGGTTGTATATTCATGTATTATCATCTTATATATTGATTGAATGTCGTTAAACTTAACAAGACAGGTATTGGAGTCAGAGCAGGTAGCAGACTATAGATTGATGCTAAGAGCATTGATATCCCTTTGACGGGACAAAGTGGCCTCAACATTATATTGTTGAATTTGAATTGGTAAATTTTACACATGAAGCAGTATGTATTTCATAATCAAAATATCAGTGACACCATGATGTACATGGTAACATGATATAGTGTAATATACTATCAATGTGAATATGTCACCCAGACAAAGACAAGTACTACAGTATATCTTGCTGATCACTAATTTTAAACAACACAGAATCAATACCCTTACTATGATTAACAATAACATAAACAATAAGTTAATATTCAACTGAACCTAATTGCTTTCAAAGTCAACATTTCAATAGAATCATTATTTACGAAATTAGGATTTATCTCCTCATTTTTTGTGTGTATGGCAAATATAGGATTTTGTACTATACATTCGATGAGCCTTTAATGGGTAAAGATATTTGATTCTCATTATTTAGTTTATTGCACTAACAATAACATAACAGGTGCAGTGACACACTGTGTTTATTAGGTAGTAAAGTGGTATGCATGCATGAAGACTTAAAAGTGTAAAGCTACATGTAAAAACCTTTTACATTTAGGATAACTGATTGGAACATAAAATCTTGAAATTCTATTTCTTATGATTATATCTAAACAATCAACAATTACGGTTGATTAATTAATTAACAAATATGTTGTATTAAGTAGATGATTTGATTAAATGAAATCATCAATTCATTGATTCAACCTATTTCTCAAAATCATTAGATTTAATACTTGGTTTTTCTAACAATAGGTCTACATCAGGTAGAGAATGCACCAAATGACGAAAAACCTTTCATTCTTTCATTATTGTCTACTCTTATGCCTGGGTGAGGATCCGGTGGGGTATCCGGCGCCGTATCAACTTTACCATCTTAATTCATTAGTTACTACTTAGTTAGTTAGTACTTAAAATAACAATGTACATTCTCCATATGTATCTACGCTGCAATCACCGTCCACCTGTATCACTTTTTGTATCACTTTATGTAACCGCCGATAAGTTGTGTAACTTAAGGTTAATAAAGAATTGAATTGAATTGAATTGAAATTGACAATTTCTAATACCTACTATATATTCAATGTTTAAACACATTTAGACTAAAACAAGTTTTAAAGATCTATTGCAGTATAAGGTGTTTTATGTATCCGTCAAGAAACTAATGATGGACACCTCGCCGACAGGAAATTAAAAACTGCAATAATCGCTAACCTCGATCACTTTTCGATTTACTTTCAAAGATATTTCAACTAAATAAGAACTGGGTGTGCTTTTTGTCAATTTGTCCAATAAACACCTTCAATTAGCTTTTTATTAAGACTGCGTAATTAACGGCTGTAAAAAACCTACCTGAGATAGGGGCCATAAAACTCGCGCGGGTGTTACGTAATAAACAGACTAGAGATATATAGTAGCGCATCATTAATTGAACTGAAATACCGCCTTAAATACTTGTTTATTTACAAGTGATGTTGATATCTTTATTACTTCAAACGCTTAATAGTGTTACATCGTCAAATGACTAATCCAACTGAGTGTTTAACATTTTCTGAAAATCGTTAATGAATGGGTTTATTTGGTGATCTCGTTAAGATAGATGTATAGAGCTCGTTGTAATATCATTCTGTATATATGACGTCTCAAAAATGGCGTGTGACCAGTCATGCATTCACGGGTCTGTCGCGAGACAGATCTAGCTGCCCATCAAGTCGGCATTCAAAAACGGCTTTAGTTACTAAACTGAACATAATTGAGTATCAACCTTTGACACACTATAAAATATTTAATCAGACATACTTATATTCAAAAGAAAATAGCAATATATGTTTGTGGTTATATGATGTTTAACATTTAAACACATTTACACTCAAACAAGTTTTAAAGATCTATTGCAGTGTAAGGCGTTTATGTAAACGTCAATAAACTATTGATGGACACCTCACCGACAGGAAATTAAAAACTGCAATGTGATATTTTTTTAATTATTTTATTATTGTGTCACGCAAATGTTGACATGTCGTATACATAAAAATTAGCACCATATACATAAAACAACATTTGCCCGGCATACAAGATGGTCGATCCAAATGAACAGTGCTAGGGTAGGCTTTTACGCTGAGAGTATATATATTGTAAATCTATCTGTTTGTATGTGAATGTATGTAACATAATCTATATCATCATATACCGCTGCCTGCGGCCTGATTTGTAATAAAGTTCAGTTCAGTTCAGAGTTGATCCAGGCGTTGAGCCATGAAGCATATCAAGCACGAGCTAACGGCATTGCCATTCAATACACAATCAACATCTTAATTAATGAGATATTCCAACAGGTGTATTCGTTAAGCTACCTACAAGTGAGGGGAATTTAACTTCTAGTAAGCTGTTTGGATTCCTCAAATCAGTGATTAGTTTTTCTTTTTCTTATGAAAATGAGAAAATATTTCACAAACTAAAGACAACAGTAAACATTTCCAGTATCTCATGATTAATTTTTCATCAAAAATTGTTTCAACGAAATCACCATTACAAATCTTCATTCAATGGATTTTATAAGTCTATGTTTTACAAAAGGTCAACATTTGAAATTATCAAATTTTCCTTAAAATTAACACCCATTAAATGCGTAATGAATACATCGAACTGATTACGAACAGCATTGTCACTCAATAGACAATCAACACCTTGACTAATGAGTTATTTAGCAAGTGTATTCGTTAAGCTACAACCTAATGAGTGGAAATAATTTCCAACAAGCTGTTTTCATTTTTCAACACTGTATTTATTATTCATATTAGTTAAAATAAGGAAATTATCAAATTATATCTTTTCTAAGTCATCATTTCACAAAGTTCACAAAATATTTCTTTTTTTTAAGTCAAAATGTCATCAAATTATTACTTTTCAAAGTAATTATTTCACCAAACTTATACGTTTTCAAAGTCTTCATATCATTCATTATTACTTTCCAAAGTCAACATTTAACAAAACGTATAAGTTCCCAAAGTCATCATTTCACTAATTCTTCCTCTTCAAGTCATAATTTTACCAAATTATTCCTCTTCAAAGTCATCATTTAACCAAATTACTTCTTTTCTTTTCAAGCCAACATCTTATAAAATGTTCACGTTTCAAAGTAAACATCTAATAAAATAATCACTTTTCAAAGTCACTATTTCAGCAAATCATTTCGTTTCAAAGTCATCATTTCACCAATTATTTCTTTTCAAATTCAACATTTCATCAAATTATTACTTTTCAAAGCATTTTTTCACTATTTCACCAACCTATTAGTTTCCAATGTCATCATTTCACTAATTATTTCTCTTCAAATTTATCATTTCATCAAATGATTCCTCTTCAAGTCATAATTTCACCAAATTATTCCTATTCAGAGTCATCATTTAAACAAATTATCTCTTTTCAAAGCCAACATTTCGAAGAATTATATTTCTCTTCAAACTCAACAAATTCATCTTGTATTTCTTTTCAAAGTCAACATTTCATGAAATCATCACTTTTGAAAGTCAACATCTCATAAAATTCGTACTTTTCAAAGTTACCATTTGATGAAATTGTTGATATATAAAGTAAAAATTTCATCAAATTATTTCTTTTTAAAGTCAACATTTTACCAATTATCACTTTTCAAAGTCAACACTTCACCAAACATATTAGTTTTCAAAGTCATCATTTCACTAATTGTTTCTCTTCAAAGTCATTATTTCACCAAATTATTACTTTTGAAAGTAAACATTTCATCAAATCATTAATTTCCAAAGCCAACATTTCTTCAAATTAATACCTTTCAAAGTCATTATTTCAACTTAATTTCATTTCAAAATCAACATTTCATCAAATTATTTCTTTCAAAGATATCATTTAACAAATTATTTCTTTCCAAAGTCATCCTTTCACAAATTATTTCTATCCAAAGTCAACATTTCATCAAATATTTCTTTCAAAGTCAACATTTACCAATTTTTTTACTTTAAAAGTCTACATTACAGATTAAAGATGATATTTACAAATATTTACAAAAATTTACAAATATTTACAAATATTTACAAAAATTTACAAAGGATTAAAGATGATATTTACAAAGAAATAAATATCTTGTAAAGATGATATTTACAAAAAAATAAATATCTTGTAAAGGTAATAAATATCTTCATTTCACCCAGTGACGACAGAGGCGGGGCATCTTCTTTCTTTGCCTCTGACAGAACATCTCCAATAGACAGAATCTTTGTAGCCACCCTGTAAGAAACAAAAACATTAATAAATACATAAACATGAGCCATGTATATTTTGGGAATACTACTTGTTTATCTCAATTATTAACTTATTTTATATAAAATTATTATTAATGCACTTCTTATTTTCATTAAGAAACTTAAAAAACTCGTTTACTTGGTTTTACTTACATTTGCAACAAATGAATAACCGAAGTTAACCACGAGCTTGGATTTGCCCCTCTTCGACCCATCTTCAACAACAGTGTAATCCCTTGACGGCATGACATGGTTAACCTCAAGCTCTGGTAGTGCCCTGGGCTGGATGGCACTTTCGTCTATGGGGTTGGGTCTCTGGAAGATCAATGGAGACCTGGGAGGTGGTGTAGGAGATCTTGGATTAAATTAAATTGCAAGGATGTGTGTGTCATTCTTCCTGGATTAATTCAACTTTGGATTATATTTGGGATTTCAGATAAGGTTTGTTCATGTGTTTCATGTAATGTTTTATTATGTTCATATAAATATCTAGAAATCTACAACATTTTAGATAGCCGAGATTTGACTCGTATCTCAATCGGACATATTCATGGCCGAATACATATATATTATACCAATTGTATGATAAATAACCAACAATAACCACTTATCTTGCAAATAGTTTATTAAATGTTCATCTGGACAGGACAAAATATCGTTTGGCGAAAGGGGTAAAATATTCCTAGGCAAAAAATCTTTTAGGCGAAAGCGGTGCAACTCGATACGACATGATATACTTAAAATTGTTTTTTTGAATAATGATAGAAAACAGTTATGAAGTCATGCAGCAACAGTAATTTTGCATCTGGATTGCAAGTTGCTTAATTGAGTTCAGACAGTTGCAGATGTAATAGGCCTCCAAAATGAAACAATTGTAATGTTTCTATACTGCAGACGCCATTAGGCGTTTGGTCCGCCCCAGCTGTGCGTCAGAGGGAAAACTGTAAGCAAAGTCAATGCCTGTCTAACATATTAATCAACCAATATAAGGAGGGAAATAATAAAAGTTGAGTAATTGAGATTGTATTCATATTTCATGAATTTCTGTCTGCAAGTCGGAGAAAGGATGTACCGATTTCTTGAAATGAACATTTTCACTGAATTACCTGTTCAATATTGAAGGTGTTGTATAAGTTACTGAACCTGCACAATTGATGTATATATATATATATTCAAATTGATCATTGTGGAATAAGATAATTTATTGTTTAAGCTTCCGATTGCAACCTCTCAATTGATTGGATGTTTGATCCCTTATCACAGAAACTCGAAAAATGCAGATTAGAGTAATGAACAATGGGTCAGAACAAATTGAAATTGTCATAGTAACGATGTGAAATAAATTCGTTTAACAGTGATTTATGATATGACAAATTTGATTTTTTTTTCTAGAGTTGGTATGTGCTTATATGACATATCGACTTGGCTCTGTTTGACATCAAATGTCACGACATATACTTAAAAGGGGACAAAGTATATGTATTTTTATCCAGTTTTGAAGCATCATATAGAAATACATTACAGTTTCTAAGGTGACATGTCGTGGGTTCAGTGTGGCCTTACAACAAAGAGTTCGTTCAAAGCATGAGCCATAGATTTATTCACAACAAGACGGACAGTACATTTAGAAACCACCAATGCATGCTAGAAAAAAGATTCCACAAACGGATTGCATTGCCCAAAAAAACAATATATTGATAAATCTAAATAGGGGAAAAGGGTTGTTTATCACCGAGAAATGCGTCATAGAGAACTGGTTGTTTCAAATTGGTGAAAAACATTTGTGTAGAGCAACCCAGCACAACACAGACCCACCTATGCATAAAAACATGTCAGAGCCTGATGAAAATTATAATACCTGTGTAATTGTTAATAAGAGTCACTTGGATTAACTGTTTAAATTATGTGATTGCGTGCACATCAACTATCCCTAAGAACACTTCATTGGCCCATTAGCAGCCTATGGACAAGTCCTTTCACATAAGACCTTTTTAATCCAAATTGTGTATAACCAAATATTTATTCAGCTTTTGCATTCAAGGTTTGTGTTCAATTTAATGTGTTTACTGTCCTTTTTGTAATGTAACACTGCATTTAAAGGCACAAATAATGAATGTCAACTGCTTATTAACGTCAAGACTTGTAACAACCATTATCTCTTCGGAAAGGTCATCTTTTAATTATAATGGCAAATAAAATCAATTTTGTAAATTAAGATTTAAAGACCTTGATACTTTTACACAAGGAATCTTATCATTTGTTGTATGAGCAAATGTTTTGAAAAGAGAATCTATTCTTTTAAAAGAGAACTGAGTTGAAAAAGTTCAATGTTGAGATTGACTTCGAACCATTTACATGTAATGTAATGGCTTTATTTGTCCAGCGAGAAAGACTGAATGTATATTAAGGATTTATATATGCTAGAGGATTCGTCAAATTTTCCTGGCACGCGATATGTCCTACGTTAAACATGTGTGTCGTTTTGTCAATTGTCTGCTTTTCTTTTATAACAGTTGCTCAAACACTTTGGAATAACAACACTTTTTGACACGGAATCTATACTTCCGTTAACATGAATAGTGTCCATGTGTCGCTGACATCCTCTCAGCATGTATCATTAATCCTGATAACCTGATGTGCTATATACCTAAGTGGGTGATAACCATATCAATTTGTTGCAAAAAGACGACCACAGTACATATTTTGCCTAAAGCCAGTTAGGGTACAAATTCACTTTGGTATTTTTTTACAAAGATTATCAGGTAACCCGATAAATGGAGTAGAGCATAATGTTTTCATAATGACAACCTTTAGTGAGTTCATAACGTGTTGCAGGCTATAATTCAGATAATGATGTTTCCTGTTAGCATTATGTTAGGTTCCCTTAAAGAGTTTGCGGGACTAATGGATCATCTGTATGGCCCCTGGTCTATTGGATACTAGAGATTTCTTTGTGGTTGGTGTGAAAGTTGGGCAATACGACCATTCATAAAACAACAAACGGTTCCCGGAATATACTATAACATGCGTTGCATAATTATTATGGTAAAGTTGTCAACATTCATTGACAACAATAAAGGCGTTGAATAACGAGAGAAACGTAAATGAAAAAGATAACAAATCCTTGTTGATATAATAATTAAAACATAAGCTAGTATGGTCATGCCCCCTTTCATTAATGCAGCATAGGGTAAATATATTTGGATAGAATCCTACCGTAAAAACACAGTGTTAACACAATAACCCATATCATCGTTACAACAGATGTGCTTACAATAGTAAATCTAGTTGTGATTCTGAGGAAAACAAGATGAGTTGGTACAGATATGTAGTAATAAGGGGATGTATTTATTTCAATTATTTTCAATATGATAGATGTCTTCGAGACCATATGTCATTGCTATAAGAGAGCAGCATCCCCCTTTTGGACAGAATATATGAATAACAAGTACAGTATACAGTTAGTAGTGATTCATTTCCGGACAAACAAACTATAATTATCTATAGACGTATCTATCTAGTTTCAATCACAGAGTCTTCAATCAATATTGCTGTACAAAGCGTACAGTATTCATATGAACTTACTACAACAGTGATATAACATGGGGAAAGGTTTCTACATTTTTCTGTACAAGTTTTCTGATTTAAGTCGTGTTGACTAGACAAACTTGTCATTGAGGCACAGGTTTCACATAGTATTTCTTAACATCTAAGTTTTTTTTTCAGTCTTGAATATAAAAATGCCTGTGTTGAAACAAACACATGTCATTCATGAAAAATGCTCCAGATTTTGTTTGTTCACAAGTTTCTTAAATGATGTTGATATATCAAATAGCGTTTAGCGTTATCAACGTCACACCATTAAGTTTAATTTCAAACTGTTTAACTGAACAACCTGAGTTTGTCAAATTGTCAAATTGCAACAATGCTTTTGCATTAAACTAAACTGTTAGTGTGCGGTATGTAAGCTTATTGTGTGAGCTTGATACCTCGTTTTAACGACATATATGCATTTACATAAGAATGTGAATTGTAACTCCATTTTTATACACAAAAACACATGCATTAAGTATTAATAGACAACTTACTTTCGTACAAACGAAGTTAACCTCCTCAAATGGGATTACAAGTATCTGAAGGCATGTCAAGGAGGTGGATCATATTTCCACATTGCACACATTTAATGACATGTGTATCACGTACAAGTGTTATTTGCACTGCAAATACTATGCTTTTGTTTAGCATTTAGCATAAGTTCCTATACTTTCAATTATCATTGAGAGGTAAACAGCATAAGGAAATCTTTTGAGTCCTGTAAATGTATCTAAACATTGTCCATATAAGTAATGTCTCTGTGCGTTTTTTATTTTGTACAACAACTAAGAAGGGTTTAGCATGAAAGGCAGTTGCATATGTATTTATCAATATTGAGGGTGGAGAAGAGATATTTTCTCACAATTAACCGTAATACTCCTTAACTCATACTGTTTAAGAATATTTTATAAACAATTGTTTGGAAGGTTTGTAAACTATATGAAAACAACATAAAACAAGGTAATTAACATGTGAATGGGTACCCTGTGAGGCATAGAATGGTCCCTAACCTGAGCGCCACATATGGATGCCGGTTGAATACTCCAATGGGAGTTGAATTGGAAAAATGATTGGACGGTGAAAGAATGCCATTGACCAGGGGAAAAATGTAAGCGCCTTGAGCAACCACGAGTGGTTGGATATGTGCGCTATATAAATATCCATATAATAATTAGGTGTTGAATAGAATTTCTGATAATGGATTCTGATGAAGTTTGTCTGACGAGCATGGACGTGCCATGAATAAACAACGATGTGAATGTCCTAGCTAAGGTCATACCAAAACTCTCACAAATCAAAACACTTAACCACAGCTATATATATCTCAAGCTTTGATTATTAATTTTTAGCTGAAAAATAACATAAATGTTACGTGTTCAATGTTTGTCTTTATACATCACATTATTGCAGTTCATTCAAAAAAATATTTTGTTTTGGTGTGTCGTTCACATATCGTTCTTACTTAAATTTAGAGTTTTTTGTGTTTAGAAATGATTAATTTTCAAATAAAGAAGCAATGCTTGGAAGGTTCCCTAGCTTCAGGTGTAGCAGGTGTATCACATATTAGGGGGCATCTGCTGTACAGAATTCAAAGTTTCATGTTTATAGGTGATTATGACGTCAACTCTTGTTCATTGCTGCAATAAAACATTCCCGTTTGAGCCACTGATGATAATTTACCTGAAAACTACGCCGCTGATCTTCATAACAAGTATCAGTTACTCTTGTATTGAACTTATTTCTTACGTATTCTACATGTTACTTAAGACTGTTATTCTTGGTTAATGATAGCCATATCTTTTCGCCTCAGATTGCACAGCGTCAGCTTAAATGCATGTATAAATGTACAAACGTTTAAGCCCTGCCATGCCATCACCATTCATTGGTCCATTTCACATTTGCTTTATATGGATTACAAGTTTCAATCTAAATGTTCGTCTACCATATACAAATATAAAAGGACAAGAAATATGCATACGAGATATGGAATGATTTCACATGAATACATACAGATTGTTTGTTACTCCCACCAGAATGTAACGGTTATGCCAGATTATAATATATACTTTTTTAACTGTTGAATAATACGTTACACGGAAATGGAGACAGGGTAATATTTTTGATTATGCTTGAATTGTGATTGATAATCTTCAGTGCTTTTGAAAAATTATTTCATCAAAAAGCTATTATATATGGAAGATATATGTCTTGTTGTAAATAGAATAATTTTATAGCAGTGTCAGCACTGTTCAGGAAACGGAAGTGAGAACATTTGATATCAAACAGTTGCAAGAATAAAGACATTAGATAACCAGACCTAAAACTGTCTGGTCTTTGAAGTAGAGGTCTTCTATCGGTGGCAAGTAGCACTTACCCACACTAAAACAAACCAATTTATAAACACAAGAGAAGTTTAAAAGTTCATTCATTACCATATGATATACCATAGAATAGTTTGATGAATATGTATGTTTTTAAGAGAACCACATTGTTAGTATAAAAGTGTCAAACATCCGACAAGGGTAAATTTTAGATAGATTCCTTTTATAACATTTCAATCAACTTCAGATGCATAGCTTGTGGTTCAAGATGATAATTTTGCGTTTCTCAAACATGCAAATACATTATATATTCCCAATATGAAATAAATAAATATGACATGAAAAGAAATGACAACTTATAAATCTTAAACAAGATGGAAATGACTCCCTAATGGCCTATTCGAATCACAATGTACTGTGTGCACATCAATCATTACGAGCTTTTGTTTTCCTTGTTATATGTAGGTAATGAACCAATTCATTTTCTATCGTCATTTGTCTATAAATATTAAATGATCATTCATATCATATTTTGAGTAGTCTAAGAACTTGTCTGACAATATCTTCTTAATTGTACCTGAATGCTTGTTATTCAATTTACACATTGTATGATACACAGTCCTAAAACAAATGTACTTTCTACTATGGTAAATCAGATGTGTGGTATTGTTTGAAAAAAAAACAAAACAAACTTTTGTTCAACAATTGACACGGCATATATATAAGATGGGCGCATGTCCCTAAACCTGTCCCTAATGTGTTTATTCTATATCTGTTATATCAGACAAGGCATGATTATCTAATCACATGTCTGATATATTTATAACATATGGAAATTTATATATTAGCGTACAATTTATTAACCTGTGATAAACTATTTGTAAAACAAGAAGACATGGTCATCAACATCCCCCGCCAAATAGGTTTTCATTAAAGCTCCCAATATTTTCCTACATGGGCCGTAACTCTGTAATAAGTAATCGCATTTCCCTCATATTGGAAATCCATCAAGGTATTGATACACTGAAGACTCACAGCAAGTTTGGTTAACCTATCATAAAAGGGTTCTGAAAAAAGCTTGTCCCCCCCCCCCCCCCCCCCCCCCCACTCGGACAGACGGACACACGGACGGACGAAGGTCAAACCAATATCCCCCTTCCACTTCGTGACGAGAGTATTATGTAGATGCTTACTAGTGATATTCTGACTCTGCTTTCAGCTACACGGTATTTTGGATTGTGGTATGTGATTGGAAGGAATTGCCCATTCCCTTGGTCCAAACACCCTGCCATTCCCGGCAATTCTTAACAAATATATTAATTCATTAAGACTGAAACACCTAGTTATTTTACATTTAACATTTTCAGGGTCTCAGCGAACAGACCTTTTTTCCTGCAATTTCATTTCTAAATGGAAAGCATTTTCCTTTCGAAATTTGAATTTGAAACTTTTATCAAATAGTCCATTTGCATCTTTCATTTTCTCTTATCCAATACCAGACTTAATGACATCTTCAATTATTTTGTCATATCTTTCCCTTTGAATAACTGAGAAGGCCTGTGGGACCGGAATGTCGAATTTCACCTTTTGCTCCATGCTCTTTACTTATACCGAAACTAATAATTTCACAAATAAACTAATTCAACATAAACAAACCGACAAAGCAAGTTCGTGGCTTATTGATACGATAAATAAGCTTGTGTTACTGTTATCATCCAATCCCAGGAAAAGAGCAATGTTTACCATTGTCATTCCTAGGGATTAGCTGCCCAATAACTGAGATTGGGCTGATCTAAGATACAAAGATGTTATGAAATAGCAAGATGTTATGTATATGTGCAAGGGCATGTCGACGATTCCCTATGTAGATGTTAGATGCGCACAACAGCATTTCTTTCTTTTATCTATGGCTCCGTTTCTCCTGTTCATTTAACCAAGAAAACAAACTCTAAAACCGTCTGACTTTTATCGATCATTACAGAGTGATTCCATTTTAAGGTTACTTTAGGATAACCTACTGGCGTTTCCCCATGCTCCTTACAGTTTGTGTTGGAGATGTATGTTTATCCATAAGAACAAATTATCTTTACCTTAATTTCAATGAACAGAATATTTTCCATTACCAATAAGTCAACTACCAGCAAGAGGTTTTAACTTGGTCGGGACTTGTAGGAAAATCTAACCATGTGTTCATCATCCTGCAAATGATTTGTGCAACCCTCGAGCTACTCAATAGCAAGCTGGCACGAGTCACATGCAGCCCATGCAAAATGACTGTGATGCTTATTTCCTAAAAAGATACATCTTTCGTTATGATTGACGGGCATTGACTCTGAAAGCAAGTTATCCACATAGGTATTATCATAGTATAAGATTGCAGGGTCAAAAGGTCTGGAAATGTCTAAATGTATTTAAACATAAGCTCATTGTGCAATTATGTTGAATGTCAGTACTGTGCAATAGTTTTTAGTTCCAAATTCTTTCATAAGAAAACTCCAAACACCAAGTTTCATAAACTATAAATATCAGAAGCAGTTATGGATAACACTCGCCAGCCTTCCATGTAAAGTTGACGTTCTTTTTATCTATAAGCATCAATCTTCGATTTCCTTTCCCTGCCTCCTATATATATCCTTGTGGTAGCTGCAGACAGAAGCTGGCGAGCCTTAAAAACGTTTTAGGTCCATTTGTATGTACCTTCAAAGACGGCAATCTTTATATCAAAGCTATACATTTGCTTGAGTAATCACTTATATGTTTTCCAGGTTTGGAGTGTATTTACAACTTTTTTATGAGCACATTTAAAACTTGTATTGAAAGTCGTTACCATTATTATGAAAGAATTATGTAATGGTTTTAAGGAGTTTGTGAAAATATCATAAGAACAAGTTTTCTTCATATGTTGTCATTGAATAAAATCCTTAACATTTTAAGTAATCATAACAAAATATAGAAACTGATGTGGTTATTTATGTTGGTAAAGTTTTGAAGACATTTACGTTAAATTTGGCAAATAAAAAAACCTAGTCCATTTTTGACATTGACAAATTAGAGAGAAGATATAAATAGCAGCCCCTTCCTCTGAACCATTAGCAAGCTCTCTAGCCACTTGTCTAACGGGCCAGACGGAAGTGTAAGTTAAACAGGTTTGAGGTTCAAATTTCAGTATTGTCATGCTGTCCAAAAGTATTTTGGATATCCAATTGCACTTTAATTCTAAATTGTAAATGCATACAAACACTCAGAATGGATATTTATAGTGTTACACCTTATAACTTTTACTTACTTATTACTAATAATTCTTGATGATCTAAATACAGTATCAACCACGTGACTTGTCCATTATCATTTGTAAAACCTTTCGTTTCAAAGAATGCTTCGTACGTACTTTTTGTCACTTGCTATGTCAATTATCGTCGAACAAACTGCGTCAATGAAACTCTGTTTATCGTATTGAATTCAGTATTAAAGCGAATTATAGAGTAATTCTATCAAATAATGAATGTTTAAAAAACATTTTGCAAACATAAATCCTTGACATTTGTTGCTGGTTTCCCACTGATCCATCAATAGATATGATTACAAATACTGCATTATGGACAAAAGGTTTTTGGGTATTATGTAAGCATTATTTTGGGTATCGAAGTTATAATACTCGACCATGAGTATGCTTGGGATTTCATAACCTTCTATTCGGCCTTACTTTCCGCTCAAACTTCTCCCTTCAGGTTTTGAATTCTCAAGCATAACATCGATCTCATGTTTTAACCTTAACATAAGCACACAACATGGAGCAAGCACCTTAAACGTGATGTCAACAATGAGAAGCTCAACTTATTTTCCCATGCATGTCACGTCTGTCTCTTGACAGATAGATCTAATTGAAACCTC
Source organism: Steromphala cineraria (assembly GCA_916613615.1). Taxonomy (NCBI): domain Eukaryota; kingdom Metazoa; phylum Mollusca; class Gastropoda; order Trochida; family Trochidae; genus Steromphala; species Steromphala cineraria. The sequence continues at coordinate 74,396,376 of OU744721.1, forward strand.
CTGAAGGATATTCCAATCAACACTGAATTGAAGGTTTTGTGTGAGTTTTTTTTAATTTGGTAGTTATCTCAAATTTTATAAGATTCTCAAGAAAACCATATGCTAAGAACACCATCTCAGTTTAGTTTATTTGATACAAATACTCGTTTTCATAATCATAATTACGGATGTACATGTATCTTTAAAAGAGGCCACAATACCCAACTGCGTACCATTTGTTTTGAAAAGGAGTAGACGTTCGTCTTGTTTGTTGGCAGCTGCTATTATAAACATGTGATCCATCGAATTTAGAAACCTTGTTACCTAATGTAAAAAAGATGTAAATATTAGGTCCTACAAATGCATTTAACAGAAAGCTGAGTAAATATGTAAAATATGTGTGTTACCATCTCGTGCAAACAAACAGAACTACTTTCGAACCTCACATGACATTGTCCAATCACGTGACTTATAAGTGGTGACAGTTAAATTTTACAAATTTGAAAAAAAAATTTAATTAATGTGAAAGAACAGCTTCTTTTGCCATTGATAATTGTCTGTAAGTATTAGGAGTAGGAAAATCCTCATTTGACATATCATATAATTTTGTTTTTATAATACGTACAATAAAGCGTTTGTAATACATCCTATCTACGGTAAAAAGCTTGTTTATCTAATCTAATGTCATACATGACTGTAAATAGTGAATAAATGCAGTTAATACAGCATTGCTAAAAGGACAGTAAAGATGTATTCGGTCAAGTAATTTTGACATCACGACGTAGAAACATATTTGTTTCCTCACCATTCTTCCATGTCCAAGGTCACCATTAGGATTGTGTTATTCAAAGGAAAGGACTTTAATATAGTTTTTAAAAAAGGCAATTCAATTTGCTCTTTTTTTCAAAATGGAACGTATTAAAAGATATATAATCAATCATCAATCAAGTAAAGATGATATGATATCTTTAAAAGAGTTAAAGTCAACGCTGGAATAACCTTGATAAAATATCCGGGTTTTTATTTTTACATGGTGATAATGTCGCACCTCCCCACCAGCCAGGAATAATCTCCAGTATCTAACAGGCCAGGTCATGAAGAGTGTCCATTAGTTTCACAAGCTCGTTGTAGGCATAACCTAACTTCACGTTATAAACTTACGTAGTTTGCTGTCAAGAAAACATTAAGGCTAGAGGAAGTGACAGGTTATTGGACAAAAGCGTCTTAGATATAGCCTTGTCTATTGGTACTAAACTATGACAAAAATATTCCCTTATCACTCTTCGAAGGTCACTCATAATCTGTCAAACACGAATTGGAAACCGTATAAAGTTACCATTATACAAACCAATGTATTTCGTGTTTTAAGGCTATAAACAAGTGAGTAAATTCCCAATTCCCAACGGGTTTTTTCAAACATAGAAGATTATGTAATGTGCTGGAGAGTTGCAGACTCTTAAGGGCCAAACATTCAATCAAGAACAGAGCAAGGTCAACGGTCCAACATCAGTTTTACTACTAGTGTCCAAATTTGTGACTAGTAGAAACGTTAGTTTAATAACAATAGATTGCTTTGTTTGAACAATCTGGAAAGAAAACAGTAAAAGAAAGTTTATATTAAAAATCATACTTTGGTATTGAATATATGTTTCTCCAAATAATTTAATGAACAATATAGTAGTATTTATCATTTGTAGCAACTATGAATTTTTGTATTTTAAAGGAAACTATGTGTAAGAAGTTTTGTCCATAACATACAAGCATTGAAATTGGGCTGATAATTTGTAAACTTGTGATCCTTTAAAATAATTGATAAATTAGATATTTATGAAATGTCTTGTGATTTCTATTTTTGACAAAAATTGTGCATCACACATCTCAGCTTAATACAGAAAAGGCATAGCTTTCAGTAATTTAGTACACAATGTTAGCAAAGTAGTTTGTTTTAAAATAAATTATTATTTTTTACCATGCGAGTATAAATACAGCTGCGTACCTTAAGTTTGTCCTTTTTCCTGCATATTTTTTTGCAAATATCATGCAATTTGGGATGTCTTCGCGGAATCCAAGTATTGCAAAAGCGAAACAGATCATGTTGAAATTAGTCAACATTCAATATGCATTAAGATATTCGTATTTAATACCTTACCGTAAACAATTTTGGCAGGTCATTAAACTGACGAGGGATCGGAATTTGGAAAACACTATTTTTCTATCTTTCTCTTCAAACAAATCCTTCAATAGTGATCAACAGCTGTAGGCATCATCATATTTCCCCCTCTGCAATAAGGCAATGAAATTGTGCTGGTTTCTGCCTCAGGGAGTCTGTGTTGAGTATTACATTTATATTATTAGGTATTTAGATAATTAAGAAAATGGAAACTTAAAAAATGACCCAATATGTTAAGTTTCCGTGCTATATTTTGACATTGTCAAGCCGTGAACAGACAATGCCAAAATATGCTTGAGAGTGGTTGTTTAACACATCGACAATAGGGTATTCTTTGTCAGTGTTGTTGGAGTTATTTGATTGACGTACAATCTTAAATTAAATGATATTTGCACTTAAATACACAAGCAAGTGGAATGCAGCTGTATAGTATAGAACAATATATACATGTCCATTAATTTCTTTTGACTAGTATATACTATGATATATCCACATGAGGCAGGCTTGATAGTATAAAAGAATTGACTTTCTTTAATCAAACGATTGAAGGTGAAGTACCGGGATCTTTTGATGAAAATAAACCCTGTTTTCAGTCACCAGTGAAAATGCTATAAAAATGACTAAGCAGTCACAAGTGACTGATTACACACATATCTTACATCATCAAACACTGGTCTGATGTAATGACAAGCCCATGGAGTCATGCTGTTGCTAAGGTTAACTATGACGCCCCCTCAACCTGAATTCTTGACAAAATTGGTTAGAATACGACAATCAAATTTATGAAATATCAAGATGCAAACTTGTGCAAAAATGTTAACTTCGAGATTGACAATGTAAAATAAGCATGAATATTTAACATATACAATCGTACAAAGGATAGAACTGATACCAATAACACATATCAGCTGCGTGTTTGTGCTCAAACTGGATTAGCCAATGCCAACTGAAATGTTTATGTCAGCTATTAACGGTAGTCGATCCCATAATAACCTGTCTACATGAAACTCCTTTCCTGCAGATGTCCTCGTATATCTGATACACCTGCTAACCGAAGCTGGGAAGATCTACTCACTTTGTTTCACCGAAGGAAATTTACCTTCAATGGGCTTTGTATTGTTAAATAGTTATTAAATATAATCAAGATTTCGAATAGGTTTATAGATAGATTTATAGGTTTAAAGCGTTTCTCTTATATGTGATTCATTCCTATAACTGCTAGTTCATTGCTAGATGTTTAATCCTTATCAATTATAAAATGTTATGATAACTTTTATAATGAATTTTATGATTTAATTCAATTGGAATTGTGTCTAATGCAACGAAATAGGATCACTTTAAACAAAAGATGGTCTCAGTTTGTTGTTTAAATAATTGCATGAGGATAGGGAGTTTTATCAGTTTCTTCATATAGATTTTATCAGAGGCATTTATTGAATCAATATAAGTGTGGTCTTCAGGATGACCAGAGATTGGCATCTAATCTTATACTATCACTTCAAGCAGAGCCTACAAACTGAATGAGTCGCTCAGCAATCAATGCTGTATACACAGAAAGGCGAAATAGAGGTGTAAACAATCACGCTATTAAAAATGGGTTCACACTGACCTTCAATAAAAATTGGCCCAAAAAAGTATGATAAATATCAATGTTTTATTTTTCAATGAACGCTTGAAACCATTTAATGTAACTTCTATTGAGTAGTTAAAATTAACACTTAGAGTCAACAAAACAAAGTGCAAGACTTTCATTGTGAAAGCCATCACAAACATGGCTCCATAATTTTATATTTTTAAAAATTTAAGTTACAAGACATGTTTAGATAAGTTTTCAAAACCATGCATTTTTATTATCATTAAGTTTGTGCAGTGACGTTAGAGAACACAAAGTAAATAGAGATAATAATTGAGAAACAACATATTCAAGAAAGACATAAATGCTATAAGTGATTGAAATGTCAATTTCAAAGTTGTAAAAGTTTTAATTGCAATCACTTGTCGCCCAATGATAGTTTCATGGAATCATTTGACGTTATTATATGTATAACATTTGATGAATTATAAACTTATTATTATCGAACGTAACTGGACATGAAGATGCTCTCCGTCTCAAGGTAATTAACTATCAACATTATGATTGGCAATGTAACTGCATGTATGGTTGCAAATCATTTGCCTTATCAACATGTTGATTGAAGATTGGACAAAGAACTGTCAATGTAAGCAATATGTTGTTTTTCCTACAGCAGTTTAACTACCATAGAAATGACATCGTTTTCTGTTCGTAGTTAAATACTTCTGCTGTTTCAATACACTCCATAGAGCACTTTGTCTAGTTACAATTAATGAAATATATGTGTCTGCTAGCGGTTTAGTTCAATAAGGCCACGGCAAAAGCAAATTTACATCGCCGAAGATACATTGCTTTCTCTTGTAAGAATCGAACATTTCACATGAGAATGATGTTCTAACACATGCCTCTCATATGCAGTTGTAGAACAAAACAATACAATCTGTTTGTATATTATAAAGAACATTGCATTTCCCTAAAAATCACAAGTATAAGTCATCAAAATAATATTGCCATATATTACATCATAATCACTTAGATATAAAATCTAGAGTGATTGTTTTCAGTAAGTCATAAAATGTACATGTGATATGTATGCTGAATATCAGCTTAACAACATGAATGATAGAATGATATTAACATTCACGATGTGTTTGTCTTTTAGATGACTTGCCCCAGTAGTAAAGTGAGCTATGGCCATTTTAACAGATACGGTTCAGATTGACCATTTGATCTAAAGTACTTTTCTTATGATAAGGAGTGGCGAACTGAGGATAAATAATCCCAGTAATAAGACTCCACGTACTATCAATGTGATTTGATGCTTGAAATCATCTGACACAAATGCCTGATCATCTTGTTTTCGAACTGATTATTTTCAATCACTCTTTAACAGCATGTATAAATATGATGATCATGAAAGTTATCTAGTAATGATCCAAAAAAGAGAAATTGAATGATTAAAACACGCTTGCAACGATAATACATTTGTTTTGTTTTCAGACTAATAATGTTATCTAAATCTGAAGCATAATTCATCATATAATTTTCACAATCCAGAATTACAGGTTAATTAAGCTCTTATTACATCAAAAAAGGTTATTATGTTCACCTGCACTGCCCACTATAGTTTCAATAGTATACATTTGTATTTTTGTGGTCGTCAGAAAATAGATCAATGCAATTCTCTTTGTCTTTTTTTTTCTCTTTAGAATGTGAATCATCCAGAATCCGGTGCTTTTTGAAAAACCAAACTTCCGTTCTTGAACCGAGCTCATTAATCACCTTGTCTTGAATTTCTTAGCTTAGAGAGCTAGCAATGGAGAATGTTAATACCACGACACAAACATATTTTTATAGTTTATGTTATCTATCTCTTGTCACAATGTGGTATTTGATAAAATAATAGTCATATACAGTGTTTTCATGTCAATGATATGCCTTTCCTTTAAAACTTAGTGTGATTGTCTGTTTATCTATAAAACTTTAAAGCAAACCAATTATCTAGATAGGTTATCTATAACGTATGCCATAAATCAGATGTTACTCAATGAAATATATAGTTTTCATATGCATTATCTTCATGACAATAAAAATATATTTTTTAAATATAATGTGAGAACCTGTATATATATACAAGTCATTGACAAGGTTATTGTCTTATATCAGATCGTAATGATATTTATTCAGTCATTTATATTCATATAATGTTTGAGCTGTATGTCTGATTTATAACTTTTCCGGGTAGTAATGATATCTACTGAAGCTTTTATTGAATACGATAGTGATTTACCTCTTGGTATATGTTATATGTCTTATTCAGATGGAATGAGGAACTGAGGATAGATGAACCAGGGTAATGAGACTACTCCCAGAAAGATTTAATCTTCAAGAAACTCTCCTTAACGTTTTTACAGTTCTGTGTTCCCCACTCAGCACTAATTGCAGGTTTTTCTTGTTCTGTTGTTCATAAGATGAAATACTTCATTGGGCACGTCAGACATTCAAATATGTGGCAAATATTTCTAGAAATAAAAAAATTCATTTGAAGTTTTATTATTTAAGTACCCAAAGATATTCAGATTCATTATGGTATTATTCTAAGCAAATCATGTATGTAAATGCTGTCGCAAATGGAATCCATCGGCGGGTCAAATTGCTAGACACAGAGTTTTTGCACTGAGTTGTAAATGATTAAAGAAAAGTGGTAACTTGAGAATAACTGATGCTTATTGTAAACTAGAACGAATTAGAAAGTTTTTATCACACTTCGTGGATGATTGTTATTAATAATCAAAGGACAACCTTTGTGGTTCACAGTGGTAAGGGTGCAGTTAAGATTAATTAGTCTTTTTATCAATCGACTGAGTGTTAAACCATAATTAGTTCTTGAGATGAGGTTTTTCTCTTATTTGATGGTAAAACAATGATCAATTCATACTTTGAATTTAATGGAAGAACATTCTAGTGTTTAAGTCATGAGCTTAAAATCAATAAACAAGATTAGGAATAATTGAAGTACAGAGTCTTGTCATACATATATGGTCATCATGTCTTTAATGAATATTTGTAGTGTATATACAAATTCCTAACAGAATAATACCTTGTTGGTTCGAGGACATATCTTGACAATCTTGTTCTTGAAATCTCCTTCGTTGTATTCAAACTATGTGTACTAGCATGTACGTTTGCCAGGAACATAATCACAGTAATGGCGTTAAGAAGTAAAATTGAATAATCAAAACATGCAAGCAATGATAATTCATTTCTTTTTCTTAAAGATTGGTTTAATCTGATTTAAGCTTTGGAATCTATTCATACATACTTACATAGGGTGCCTAAATTGAAATTTCAGAATGCCTTTGGACAAAATGCTCTATATCTAATATTAGAATTGGCTAAGTATGAAAATTAAGTTTAAAGCGTTCAATATCTCAATAAAAGTTTGATAGCGTTTCTATTTTACACTATTAAGGTAACAGAATATCCCTTACTAGGTTCATGGATTGAAGTTATTAAAGTCCCATGACCTATGGTAAGGGTATGTCAGATTAGGGGTGATTATCCTAGTTCACAACTGAAGATTTCAAAATAACATCTTTGTGAAGTGGAGACTTAAGTTTGTAGATTTTGTTAGTTAAATATGAGCGTGACAGGGTGTCCTCATTTATCAAAGTGATGCTTTTCTGTAATACGTTTTCATTTAAAAGTTTCGTAAGTTTCACATTTTTCAATTACCATAAACCTCCCGAACATGAGCAATAAACCTGCCGAAAAAGGCAATTCCATACCTTGTTATCCCTATAGTAGTGGAGCCTACTTAATGAGCTTTGTTGATCTATCTATAACAACAACTACACTTCATTGCCTCACATTTCTAAATTGTGTGTGTCTAGCTTATCATAAAGCCACGTATATTGACATATTGCCGTGATATGTTATGTTTAGGATGATATATCACTCTTTAATCGTTTCACACAACTGATTGGGATATTCATCATAAATACAAAAATACAAATGTAGTCGGAATTTGAGGACAAGAAATATTACGTCTCCAGCATTGTGAGCTCAAACATTTTTGAACGTCAAAACATCGTCAGTTTTGTTCTGAGGGTTGTCAAACTCTTATGAGTTGTTTGTGTCGATATGTAAAATGTGCTTGATGCGTATTATAAAAATTATTAAAGTTATTGGCTGATATGAGATAAGTCCTGAACATCTATTTTTATTACAAAGGTTAGACGATCATAAACTTACAAACTCAAAGAGGAAACGCAAAGATGGACTCCATAATTATCTAACCGTATGTCAGGAAAAGGGAACAGGACGTGAATAAGGAAACTTCCTAGTTTTTCCGTGAACAGCCACCAAATACTAATGAGGAGATATATACTTTAATCATCAACTATCGATACAATTAAAGTAGATAGTCCCAGATTTTTGCTTGTATACCCAGACCAATATAGACACATTCCATTACCTTATTTCAATTAATGATTTAGCTGTTATAAAGTAATGGTGAAAAAGAAATCTGAAAAGGGGAAAATACCAATTACTGAAAACTAGATAGAATTATTTGTAATTATTTTACACAAGCCTCTTGTGCAGTAGTGGTTGAGTTATGATTACAAAGTGAAATTAAGACACTCATTGCAGCAGCAGTCAATACCATAATCTCATTAGTGTATTTGATGGTTGCACTGACAGGGCGGAGAGGCAACAGTGGTGCGACATGCTGTGACACGCTGCTTGAGAATCTTAATCAGTATTTGATTAAGGACTTACAAGATTTAAAGGAAACATTGATAATGAAAGGAAACGTTGGATATAACCTGTTTTGACTGCATCAAAGCAATGTCAATGTTGTTTTGCAATTGAAAACAGAGTTGTAAACAACCCTACAATATATAATATTGTAGGAATGACCATGGAATGATATCTAGTTAGTTCACCACTTCTTTATACCTTAGACATTGAAATACTATATTGTGTACCCAACTTCGATCGCTGGTCATTGTGTGCGCTTAATTAATGGTGTGAATGTTTACACATCTATATCTCTTTCCTAAGTATACAGGGTTTATTGGCGATAGTCACATTCAGTCTGTTGGCTCTGCTTGGAGTGATGGTATAAGATTAGCTGCCAGTCTCTGGTCATCTTGGAGACCACACTTGCATTGATTCAATCAATGCCTTCTACAAAAATCTATAACAGAGCAAGACTCTTTAAATTACCCTTACCATCTAGCAAACCCCTGCCTATCAACGAATACCATCTATTTCTCCTTGATATCATTGCCTGAGTAAGTTCACCAAGCCCTCAATTTTCTCCGATGACATTTTTTGTTTGACATATTACGGGAAAATGTTCATATTTTGCAAAAGCATTGCCAATTTTGAAGCGTTTTTGAATGTTTTGCACACAGTCATTTTCCAAGTTGATAATTTCCCATCTGATTGAAGAACTCATCCGATTATTTTAAAATTCTTTTTTATGTTTAGTGGGTGTACAATTCTGTGTAAGAGACGTCTAGTAATAAGATCATTGACATGTCTAAGTTAAGTTAAGTAAATCGTAATTTATATGGTCAGGGATGTACGTAATTTAGTTGGTCAGGAATGTACGGTCGAGGGTATCTGTGAGCCGTGCTTACATTTTTGTTTGTTGTATTTATCTTCATTTTATTCTGAGAAAAATAAAGATTAAAGAAAAAATTGCTTATCGTAAAATTGTGCTTCAATGTCAACATTACATTTTACTGATATAGACCAGTAAACCAGATTTAAAGAGCCACTCCGTGATTTTCCTTTGGTACGAATGATGGTTGCATTATAAATGATATAAATTCAAAAACTCTCAGATATTCATGTCCAAATGACACTTTAATGATAAATTCTAGTTTTGAGTGAAAACCTAATAACACCTATACATGTATATATTCCTGGAAGCCAAATGCATGTGTCCGAAATACAGGAATATAAGCTATTTACCTATAAAACAACATTAACTTGTAAGTGTCATTTTGACTGTCAAAGGTAAGTTTTCCTAATGATGCGCGTCATCCTCCGGTTTTCGATCAATATCGCGACTTAAAACCTAACTAATGTTGCTGTACTACGTTGAAAAACTTTCAAATGATACTTTCCTACAGCACATGACACTATATTTAGAGTTTTGGAATATGTGACACTCATCAGTTTTTTGTCACTACAAAACTGTTACTTATTTGCGTCCTGACATGCTAATTATTAGGAATAACAACATAGCAGAACAGCATATCATATATGTATATAAAAAGCATAATGGATAGGTTTATAATCCTTTGTTTTGGTTCATGTTTTTACATGTTCTGTCAAAAATCCAGTTTTATTTTAAGAAATCAAGTAACTTTAATTCAGTCATGCAGCAGATTTCATGACAGGGCCACTACGACGTGATCATGCAAATGCATAATCAAAGGGTCTTTCATTTCCGGCTTGTACATGTGGTTGTCAGTTACTTGTTATCATCGATAAACTATTAAATTTGCGATTGATTATGTTATGGTTTCACTAAACCCCAACAAAACCACAACAATCCTATTATAGTTTGTCTTTTAAGAACAATTGGCATGGAATGATTCAAGTTACCAAACAGTAACAACGGGCATTAGGATATGACTTATCCCTGCTGTCCCAAAAACGTAGGAACATGTATCGTTACATTATTACAGAATAACCAACTCGGTACGAGTGATTGCGAGTCGAAATAATGTTCATAGTTGCGAGCCTTTTGCGACTTTATCCCATGGTATTATATACCAATTGGATAGAAATGCAGGTAAAATCAAGTATCCAACATCACTCACTCACTTATATTAAGATTGAGCTCATTTTGTCGTTACTTGACTAAAATGTGCCGATTCTTAATGTGTTTATTTCAGACACATTTGATAATAAAATCAATAACCAACTTATATTTAGTCACGATAGATTACCTGTTCAACATTAAATGGGTTATTTATTTTTTTAAATTCATATTACTTAATAGTATTGTTTGCAAGAACAGACACTAAGATCTCAATACTGAAGCCCTTCGTTTGGAGGAAATTCACATTTCTGCACAATAAGAAGGACGTGTTTGTTTACACTGAAGACCCTTTTTGTGAGGTAAATATGTCAATGCAGGAGTGTAATATCTATTTTATGGGTATAGATCTTCACAAAGAAGTTGATATGCGAATATTGCAGACACTGATAATTTCTAGCGTTGATTTCACTTTGGTGACAATTGAAGGCAGTTGTATTTGAAAGCATGTCTTAGCATAAAATGAAAATATGAAATTACTGACAACTACTAACATCTAATTTAGAGTTTAATAAAATAGACTAAGTCTTTTCAACACAATATATTGAATATTGTGACACCAAATATCTAATTCTCAAACATAAACTAGAAACAATACATCCCATTTACCAACTGCAATGAGCATGATTCCCTCGGGACAAGTCAACTGGTACATTTAATACAAAACGGAAATTACTCTGTCAGAATCCATTTGAGTCAAACGTAATTGAAAGTATGTTATCATATCCAAATGGACAGGAAGAAAGGGTGATAGTTTGACTGAAAGTTTGACTTCTGCTGACTGTGACGATGACATGTTAAAATGCTGATCAGCAGCTTTATGGCCTTGCTATTACAAAAAGATTATTTTGCCGTCAATCTCTCCTGACAGAGGTAGATCAAATCATAACATGAAGATCCTACCTCTGTTCGAGGTGATTTTCAGGAGTTTCCCCTGGCGGAAAAAAAATCACTAACATTCATTTGAATTCTTTTGGAATGATATCAGAACAACGTCGCTGATTGCACAACTTACTTTGATAGCATCCAACCAGAAATTGTTATTAAGAGCATGGCTTGACAGAATGACTAATGGCACACAATTTTATGCACCTCATTTTCATGTGCATTCTCTTGAGACTAAAACATCCCTTTATGACGAAAAATATCTGCTGAAAACAAACATATTTTTCAGAAACAATGAAGTTTATTTTTCATCTTTGCTATGATATTTGCAGTTTTGTCACTCATTAAATTAATAATATTGGTTTGAATAAGATTAATGGACGCAAATGAGGAGTTTCTTATCTGAACTCACTTCGTTAAGAGTGTTACTTTTTCATGTTTGAAAATGCGACTTTGTTTATTCTCAAAGATAACAAGCCTCTCGTGTATTGAGACATGGAACGTTATTCTCAAGATATTTCTCGAAATAATGAAATGGGCGTATGATCCATTTTAATTATACATTTGAGATTCTCCCTATATATCTAAAAAGAATCAAAATAATTTTGAAATTAAGTTGATATGTTTATTCACAGGACCTTATCTTTACGATATTTTTATTACTCTTTTGTAAAATATATCTCCCCTCTGAATGTGACTAAACAGTCCCTATTATGTATACGGTTCTTGTGGTTTTAATGTGTTTGATACAAATGGGCATGTGTGGGAATATACAACTGATTATAAAATCCTTCACATTATTGCCAGAGCCAATAACATTTGAATACTGATATGACGTACACAGATATATTAATAACACTGTCTGAGATTAAAGTCGCCAAGCATTTCAGTTTGACCACCGAATTGCAAACAACTTTTGATTAATGTAATCGTCCTTAAACGTAATATATAATAATTACATTAATATATCAATGCTTAACTGATGGCGCTCTTTCATTTCGATAAGTATTTAATGTCAGAAATAATCTTATTTACTTTCAAATTCCAATATTCTGAAGCAATTTGTACAGGTTGTTTGACAATGTCAGTATTTAATCAACTTAACCTTCAATTGTTTGTAACAATCATGTTAAGTGGTCGTCGAATATGTTGCCTGTTAGTAAATAAAATTAAAACTGGAGTTGAAATCTCGTGTTTTTCACAGTAAAAAATTCGAAATGTTCATACATAATGACTAGACTTAACACAAATAAATAAGGGAAGCAAGTTGAGTATAGAATTATGGTTTTTAGTTTAGATCATAAAGGTTTGAATTATTAAAGGTATATGTAGTTTAAACAAATGGCCTAAATGAACCCAATAATTAGATGTGCGAATGGTTTTCCAATCGGAATCTATTAATCAAGTGGAACAACATTCAAATCATTCACATTTAAGAATGCTTCATCCATAGGAAATAAGAGTCAATATCTTTAAATAACAAAATTTAGAAACAATCTTTTAACGTATTGATAATTTAATCAAAAGTGAATGAAACTGCCTAGGAATATGTCTAAAACATATGTCATGTAGATTGGCTAAAATATGAATAGGTCTTAGATCTTCATTTTTTCTGTTAAGTTCTGAATAAGAGCAGAGTTTGCTTGTTTGCAAACAAGATTTCTCTGGGAATTAGAATATGTTTATACCTAAATCTTTCAAAGTAAACATCCCAACAAAACAAAATAATTTTTAAAGTTGACATGCAAACACAGCTGAATTTTATTTAAGTGTATCTAACCAAAAACCTTTTTTCAAAGTCAATTTTCATAAAATTAACATATGTTTCAAAGTCAATATTTCCAAAAATTAAAACACATTTCAATGTTTATAGTTTACACAATCAACAATACCTTTAAAATGAAAATAATTGAGAAAATAAATACATCATTCAAAGTCAATACTTCACACAATTAAAATATGTCTCAAAGTCAATATTTTACGGAATCCAAAACCAAATTCAAATTAATAAGAACACTTTCAAAGTAGATAATAAGAAAATCAATGTTAAACAAACTCAAAATGTCAGTCAATGACAATATCACTTTCAAAGAAAAAAATTCTGAATATCGAAAAGACTTTTGACTCAGTATCCAATGAAATCATGAAATCTTTTAAAGGCAATACTCCACAAAGTCAAAATTTCTTTCACAGTATATTTCCTTTTTTTACAGATTTATCAAAGTCAATGTTTTGAAGAAAACCATAAATATTTTTCAAAGGTCGATATTTTATACAATCAAAATATTTGACAAACTATCGAAACATCTATAAGAAAAATAATTTCCAAAAACGAAAATCTCTTTCAAAGTAAATAATTTATAAAATCAAATCCAATCCAATCCAAGTATGTGACAAAGTCAATATATGACTAAATCAAAACGAACTTTAAAGTATCAATTCCACCAAATCAAAAAATGTCAATGTACACTTGAAAGTTAATATTTAAGAGAATCAAAAGTCAAAATTGCACAAAATAAAATAAATATTCAAAATCAATATTTCTAAAGAAAGAAAGGTCTTTTAAACTCAGTATCTCTTAAAATCATGAAATTTTTCATAGTCAAAATTTCACAAAATCAAAATATTTTTCAAATCATATAAACATACTGTTTCAAAGTCAATATTTCTTATAATCAAAATATCGTTCTAACTGAATATTTCACAAAGTTTGTTTAAAATCTACATTTTACAAAATATTAATGTCGTCAAAGTCAGTTTTAAAGTTTTTTCCTAACGTAATCCTTATAACACTATACTCATTGTCAAGCGATTTTATGTATGTTTTCTTCACTTTTGACACAGGTCCGTGGCGCACCCTAAATTATCCAGCCAGACGGCACACCAGTGACACACCCGTTGGTCACTGGTTGCTCACCAGTGAGCAACGAGTGGTCGCCCGTGGCTCACCCGTTGCCCACCGGTGGGTCACTGGTGGGCAACGCATGGCACACTCGTTCATGATATAGTTACTTATTCACACTACTGTAGGTAGGACAAGTGCAATGAAGGCAACACAGTATGTCACGCCGTGAGGACGCACATTTTGGAAATCGGTTGCAAACTGAAGCAATCACTGCCTGCATCGTTCAAGTCTTAAGGCTGAGTGAATTGTTATTGGAGCAAACCTGCTAGCGGCAATTGTGGTGTTAACTCATTTTAAGCAACTCAGGTGGGGAAATAAATTCTTGTAGCTTACCCACGCATGAAAATTTTTCTTTGATTTTTTATGTCGTATTGATATTGCAAACATTTATTTTTGCATTTGTTAAATTGCTCTTTCCCCCCAAAAAAGGAAACTACGCTTAATGCTGCTTACGTCTCGTCTTTTGCACGACAATGCTCATCAACATTTTCTAAATCCTTGTCCAGACACATTATTAAGGAGACGAAAGTTCGGGGTTAAGAAGGTAGGCGTAATCTCATACAATAATATAGACCTCCAATCTAATCACATGAAGCATTAAGAACAAAACTAATGACTCTAGTCCAATATAAGATCGGCTACTAGGGACATGTATCAAAGCTATGTGTATTGTGTTGTTCAGTTTTTTGCACTGTTTTAGGAAACCAAATTGATAGTCTACAACTGAATAAGCATTTAAAATGTTTCCGCCGTGTTTTTGTGAGAAGCTTGTAGGAATCCAATATGTTTAGTATCTGGGGTTAAGAAGTCTAATCATGGAATTAACCGTGCGTCGTATGCCATCAATTCACTTCGTATCCCTGGCTTTGCCATAGTGATTGAGAGGTAAAGGAAAGCATGCATTTTAGTGGCAGATTGTTAAATAGAGAATACTAAACGAATGGTAATGTGATAACATTTTTAAGCAACGAGTGTATAGAATTGGTATCAGACGAACGATCGTTCGTCTGATACCAAATTCTATTCACGAGTTGCTTAAAAATGTTATCACATTACCATGAGTTTAGTATTTTATTTATTACTCAACCCTCATATCAATATTTATGTAAACAAATCGTCAAAACAAGAATCAGCTGACTTGGAACAATCGGGAAACCAGCGTATGAATTTCCATGAGTCCAAATAAAATAGTTCGCTTTTTTTGGATGTTTACACATGCCATATGCCTATAAACATGATACAAAGTATATTGGTGAAAAAATATTTTATTATCAAAAGATGCATTGATAAAATAAACACTAAGAAGCAACGAAAACTGTAAACACATCATGCACTCGCAAAGTGACGTCATCAGATCGCCAAGTGACGTCATCGGAATGTGTCGTGTTTCTAGGTCACGTTATGTAGGCGAACAGTGTCAACGACAGCGATTGATTGATTAAATTGACATGAGTTACTGAATTGTTGATAGGAATCGAGAATTAGAACTTGGGTAAAGGTAGTTTCACGATAACATGTTAGGATTGTGTACTTGTTGAAGGGAAAGGTGGCATCGAAGCAAGTAAACAGTCGAAGCGCCATGTTAATCAATGTTACGGTAGGCAGAGGAGGTAACACCGCTTGTGACGGCACAGAAGGTGGACAAGTGATCAAGCGAATGATTGATTTGTGCTGGTTAGCAAAAAGATAATGCATTTAAAAAAACGCTAAGGTAATATTCTTTTACATAAATCAACATTTTGTTGAGAATGTAAAACTTGACAGTCGCCACTTATGGGTCAAGTGATTGGACAATGTCATGTGACGTTCGAAAGTAGTTCTGTTTCTTTGCACGAGCTGGTAACACACATGTGTGTTACCAACTCATTGTTATCTAATGAGTGATCTCACCACGGTTGAGTAATAAATATATGTATCTATTAAACATTATCAAAAATATTTATCTCGTATGATCCCTCTGTTCTTTATGTTCATATTTGTTCTCTATGTATCAATTCACATTCATTTATATCTTGTAGCATTGAATCGTGGATGTGGCAAAATGTGCATTTACCATACACACAAACAAACCAACAAACAAACTAAATGAAGTTTAACTCTCAGTTACATCCACATACTCGAAACCTTTTGAAGTAAAACTATTTTCATGTGATATCAAATTATGCCACATACACATTTCAGCTTGTCATTTGCCTTGGACAAGTATAAAATTGGACATTGTTTGCGTGTGTAGTTTTCATGCCACCAGTGAGTATTAAAGGAAATTGCCAGAATGCAAGAGGTACGCCGAATAATGGAATAATGTTGAACAATGTTGCTTCAAATGCATGATGAAATACTTTTATTACACCTTGACTGTATGCTTCATATGACCTAGAAAAGACCAGCCTCACTGCCAAACCTGGGGGACACCATGGCGCTAATGTGATACAACGGATTACACCGCGTTCGCCTAAAAGATTTTTCGCCTGATGGATATTTTACCGCTTTCGCCAAAAAACATTTTAATATAGTTTACAAGGTATTTTTGTTTTATCTTTAATCTACAATAGCTAGGGATGTAACTATTATACTTCTGTTCAAGTTTCATTATAAACTATACGTTATTTTGCGTTATATCGAAACAATAAAGTATTTGTCAAAAATCGCCTGACAGCAGAGAATCGGATATTTTGCCGTTTTCGCCTAATACCTGTAAATCGCTATAATATTATCTAATTTTTTCATGAATGATTGCACTTGTGGAAAATGGATATTTTTTACAAAATATAGTTGTTTTGTACCTCAGAATCGTGAAAACTGGAAACTATAAGCGTTATATTGAAGCATCTGCCATGTTGAGAAAGGATCCCAAACTGGTTTTCTGTCTCCGTTGCGCAACGCATCCAATTTTTTTTAGTCACTCTTGATGAAATAATATATATATTTTTTTCTGCATGGCATCAGACATCATAAGAAGACCACAAAGCTCTTGATAGGAGTTCGTATTTTTTTATTCATTCTTCAGTGCACAGTTTCACAGTTCAGAAGATTTTATTCATTTTCAGTATGTAGACAATACAATGATACAATATGCACGTGGTTTTTTATTTCCGTAGTATGTTGTTGTTTTATTACATTTGTTGGCGAGTACAATATAGTACAATTATATTTTTTTTAAGTTGTTTTTATTCACTTCAGTTGGATACAATCAATGTTTCATAGTATACATAGAGTGAGATTATATAACATGCCAGTTGACATAATTTTACTATCACCAGTTGCAACAAGAATGAATGGACAGATCTTGACGAGAAACAGTCATTAATAATGCATGGGCACATAATATAACATGAAGTAAAATTACGTTCTTAAGTATTTTCCATTTTGTCTCAAAAGTAATTTACAATATTATTATTCAGACATGCTACTGAGCTACTGAGCTATTTCAATGTACATTTTTAATTTCTTTAACAAAGACGATATTTAGTCCAGCAGATATGTGGGAAAATTGTGCTTTTTGTGATACAAACATGAAACTTGGTATACTGATAGAGTATTCTTTTATGAAGATTTTGAGATATAGGGACATTTTAGTTTATTCCTAGAACAAAAATGGCGGCCATTCAAAAATGGCGGCTTTTTGGTAGTAAGATAACATTATCTAGGCCATAGTACTTGTAGAAGCACACCAAGGATTTTTGTGTTTATGATCATAATTTAAGTCAAAAGACTCAAAAAACATTATTTGGTCTTTTTAATTTTTTTTAAATATCAAGATTTTTGAAATTTCTAATTATCTCTCAACAAGTTTACACAAATCAAAGAAGACAGGAGTTATCTGTCCCTGTGCTGAACGAACAACAGAGCCAACCTACTCGCAGGAGGGGAGGCAAGGGTGGGAATGAAGGATTGGTGAGTTGTCAACTGAAAATATAGAAAATGACGTTTACTAAAAACGTACTATTATTAAACTTACTATAACAATCTCCCACTCACTGTAGTCCAGATTACAACAGCAGTAAAGTGCTGCGAGACCCAAGCAGGAAGGTAACCACCTCAACAGTCAAACTTATGGTAAGGGGGTCAGGGCCCCCATTAAAAGAGTATAACAAGCCCTGAACCAGGCAGAAAGACAACCAACACAACGGAAAAAGCGATGAGTGGTTTTTTTAAACAACAACAACATGTGAATGCGATCTAACGGTGAGCTGCAATCCCTCTGGGGTAGCAAGACCTGAAGTGCATTGTTAAGCGAATACCTGAGCCACCATCCTTGCAATGTCCGTCTTCCATAGAAACGTCTCGAGGGCAGTGGTTTGCAAAGACCATGTATGAGTTCCAAAAACACCCGACGGGATATCCGCCACAGCAATATTGATGTGAAACGCTATGGTGGCAGATACTGCACAGATCTCATAAAAGTTTGAACGAGCTGGTCGCGGTGACCCCACGGCTTTGTAATCATCGAGGATAGCAGACCGCAGATAGACACTCAAGGCACTGTCTATCTTCTTTGTACTCCACTGCAAATGGGGAAGGCCTCATACTCTCCTGCCAGAAGGAATGCATGCATATCCTAGTAGATATCGAGACCTGGAACAGGACAGAGAAACTCCACTCTTCGTCCGTGGGGAATGTCGAACATGCAAGGGCGTGAATGTGAAACACCCTGCCGAAATAATCACACCCCTGGATGTTACACACAAAATCTGATGAGTGTTCGTTTGTTGCTCTTCCCTCATCCCTCACTTTAAAGCAAAGCAAATCAGCCTGTAAAGAATGCAGCTCTGAAATCCTGGCAGCCGGAAGCAATTGCCACCAATAACCTGTCTTAACTTTCAAGCGTAGGATGATCATCTCTAAAAAGGGCTTCCAGACGTCCCAGCGTAATTGCTCAGGGACAATCTCCAGAGCCAACTGAATCTGAGACCAGACACCTACCCCAAGCTGCGCTTACCATCACCTTTAATGGGTGGAGTGGGACACCCCTTAAGACGTCCGCCTCCTCCCTGAGGTCATGGCGAAGCGGTAACACATGTCTGGACATCTTTTCCTTGACATGCACGTTTAGGAAGACATGAAATGGTCTCAACTGCAGCCGGCCCCTCATATTAAGGTCCTGCAATTAGGTGAGCAGCCCGATGATCTGTTGGACCTTGTGGAGCAAGAAGTCTATTCGCTCCATGCGTTAGCTGGGGACTGAGCAGTGTCCACATTAGGTCCGCGGAAGGTGAGCAAAGTGGTTGGCTTAAGTTCTGACTTGGAAAGATTGATCAGCAACCCAAATCTCCTGAACTGAGCGATCAGCGGTGGGTATCGAACCCGTCGTCCACGAATGGAATGAGCTGGACATTGTGAGCGAGAAGAAAGTTCACTATTGTTGAGTAACCCGGGTGAAAAGCCACGGAGTGAATGATATTGCAAATGGGAGCACACAGCCAGAAAGAAACTAAGGTATTTGCTATGGTCTCGGAAATGGGAATGTACAAGTATGCGTTCTCCAATTCTGGGGCTCCAGCAACCGCATGACTGATGACAAAAACAAGTGACAAAGATATGGCGGCAGTACAAGGAAGGAAGAATCTCCATCTGTTCAAATGTGACGTTGAGCCTGTCTGCCTGCCGCGATGCTCTGTTGAGTCGCAGGTGAGAGGTGGTCAGAGACGAAACTGGTATCTGAAACTCCTGCTTCAGAAAGTGACTCATTAAAGGGTCCAGCCCCAGCTGATGCCAATACACCAAGAACCCTGATACGAAAGGCCACACCTCCTGTCTTGACCTCCCGCTCTTCTCTTCTTTGGAGTGAATGAACCCGATCTCTGCTCAGCCTGTTGGTCAAGTCCTGCTGTTGAACTGCTCGTGTACCTTGCAGAGGGCTTCTTGAATGGCTCAGATAAAAAGCGTACCTACCGAACATGAGGCGTACCTCAGGTACCTACCAATCTACACCAGGAGATCGGGCCATCCCAAAAAGACATCCCGCCACGGATCCGAGCGCATGGGAGAGAGCTGGAGCCTCTTTTATATCTCCGCCTATTCAGAAACTTATTTTGTTTGGAATAAACGGGACAGGAAATAGCCTCTTCAGTTTCTTCTTGAAATACAACACACTTCTTCCAATCAGTAGAGTAGACGCGTAGCATTCAAAAGCTTGAATTGTTTATTAGCCATTGTCGGTCACGCAATATGCAGCATCACTAATGCAGTCTTTGATGGAAAATATTTTGAAACTGATATTTAGGATAGTTTTTGAAAAATTGTTTTCTCATCAAGCAAAAACAGAAGTCCTGTGGAGTCAGATATCTAATCGGCGGGTCGAATTCTTTAATGGCAATTGGAAAATCTTTTTTTTACAAATATGTACCACTGCAGATGCTCTTTTTGATCTCAGTATGAAATAATTGCCTAGCATATCAGTCAAAGTAAACCTAGCTTCAATGATACTCGCTTCACTATTGAGTCTAGCAAGATGTAGTAGCAGGTCTCGTCAGCCAAACTTTCGTCGACCTTTGACCCTCCAACGTTATATTGGCGAATGATTTGTCAATTCAAAAGATCGGATGACGCGACCTTCTACTACATCTTGCTAGACTCAAAAAACGGAGTGAAACGAGTATTATTGGGGCTAGGTTTACGTAGACTGATAGCATATGCACAACAAATAATTACATAATACCTAAATTGTGTTTTACACCAAAAATACGTGATAAGGATTTGAACTGGTTGGTATAATTTATTAACTAATTTGATTAATTAATTTGTAGCCGCCATTAAAATCTTGGAAGGAATATGGAATGTCCCTATATCCAAATTTCACTCTAAGGGTACCCCCTAACTGTGTACCAAATTTCATGCTTGTATCATAAAAGGCACAATTATATCAAAATTCTTCACATATCTGCTGGACTAATTGCAGCGAGTGTCTGTGGGATGGTCTTTGATTCATCCTCGTATACTGACCATACATCTTCAAGCTTTCTGTTGAATGCTTTGGTTCTTGTGTTTTGCAGTCTCTTCATTTGGCCGTGGTGCACAAATTCCTTCACTGTAGGTAGGAATCCTGCCTCTTTGTGAAGGAATGAGACAAGGAGGAAGAAGTTGACGTTCCTCTTGCCCGCCCGACTGTTGATTCTCTTATGTCATCCTGTAAACAGAAAGAATATATAGAGAATTGTGAATTGTTATCTTGAATATAGATTTTTATGCCCCCGAATCGGAGATTCCGGGGGTATATTGTTTTTCATAACTTTTGATTGGTCAAAGCTAGCTCTTTGATACTTGACATATGGATCCCTTGTGATGAGACCTTTCAGATGACACCATGACATTTGACCTTGTGACCTTGACCTTGACACAGCGAGCAAGATGTATCCGGGGGCATTCGTGTTTCACAAACACATCTTGTTCATATTGATATGATCATCATTATATCCGTTAATATATTATTATATTATTTTATTAATATGTGTCAATATTTTGAATGATGACTTACCGTCATTATCATTATTGGTGCGGACTGTCAGTCTGTAGACAGACCAGGTGTGAATTGGCCACAGATTGTTGGTCAACCACTGGTTCTCCACGTAGTTAAAGAGGGGTGTTGCAGTCGGTCCAGCCAAGTCTTTCAGTTTTTCAAACTCTGGCATGATGTGGTTGGCACCGAGGTAGGGGAGGGCCATCAGTTTCTTCACTAGGGAGTAGAATTCACTGTTTCTACAGTACTCAGTCTGAAAGAAGTAAACATATATGAATAAAAAATATATATAATAAAATATCATTTCGCATATGTAACCCATTTACTTTTGTATATGTAAGTCATTTATTTTCGAATATGTATGGCAACTATTTTCGGGAACAGAGAATACAGAATTGAGGATTAGATATATATATAGTTGTGTATAAAAATTGATCCAACCCCAGCATCTGAATCCGACGATAGACCGCCTGTTGCCAATGGAAAGCACAGTCAGCCTCTGGTCTTAGGTACTGCATGGCCTCCCAAGCACCAGCTTCAAAGTCTGCCATTACTCTCTGGACTCGGATGCCATCACATCGGTTTAATATCGCCTTGAACACCTGCAGAATAAAATCAAATATTATATATCATTAATGACAACTCCATTACATTAATCAGGTTGCAGCATTAACTTACCGCTTCATAGTCCACTTTCCTCTTCCTCGACATGAACATGTAACAGACGGGCACCTGTTTCATGTCCCCAGTCTCAGAAACCAGGAATACATGGACGGAATACAGTTGAACGAAAGGTTTTCGCACAATGCCGAATGTACCATCCATGTACCATGTCTTGGCCATCTTCATGGTTTCCAACTGCTCGGTTGTGGCAAATACCAGATGTCTTGTTCCCTCTACCGTCAGATCATCCACAAGGAAGTCGTCTGTAACGTAATGTGGTCTCAACTGAAATATAAATATAATATATAAAAACCAAATGAATATGTTATAGAAAAAAAGAACATTAACATTATTATTGTAGATACTTGTGAAATACCTGAAAAATATTATATCTATTATATTATTAAAAAGTTATTAATCAAAATACTCACATCATACTCCAAAGAATCAAACTCTGGAGGTCTCAGGTTCTGTCGAGCTGTGTTTTCCCGCTTTGCCATGGCAACCAAGGAAGGAAGTGTCGTGGGAACAGCCTCAAGGTTCTCATATTCCTCCTCCATTATCTGTAGTGCTGACGTGAAAAGTTGACTGGTGCATTTTGCCTTCACCTGAAGAAATAAACCTTTTATTGTATACGAGTGGAACAAATGTACATTCAAATGAATTATAAAAAAATATATGTGTAATATTATCATTATTGTTGTCTAGTATTATAGAATTCTTTTTCCATAAAATAGAATTTATATATATATATATATATATATATATATAACCCTACCTTTGCTGCCACCTTTGTTATGATGTCAGTGCCAGCTATATCCTCATGGTTGTGGGTGTTCTTCAACTGGAAGAAGTCTCCTTTCTGCACGACAGAGGCGGGGCATCTTCTTTCTTTGCCTCTGACAGAACATCTCCAATAGACAGAATCTTTGTAGCCACCCTGTAAGAAACAAAAACATTAATAAATACATAAACATGAGCCATGTATATTTTGGGAATACTACTTGTTTATCTCAATTATTAACTTATTTTATATAAAATTATTATTAATGCACTTATTATTTTCATTAAGAAACTTAAGAAACTCGTTTACTTGGTTTTACTTACATTTGCAACAAATGAATAACCGAAGTTATCCACGAGCTTGGATTTGCCCCTCTTCGACCCATCTTCAACAACAGTGTAATCCCTTGACGGCATGACATGGTTAACCTCAAGCTCTGGTAGTGCCCTGGGCTGGATGGCACTTTCGTCTATGGGGTTGGGTCTCTGGAAGATCAATGGAGACCTGGGAGGTGGTGTAGGAGATCTTGGATTAAATTAAATTGCAAGGATGTGTGTGTCATTCTTCCTGGATTAATTCAACTTTGGATTATATTTGGGATTTCAGATAAGGTTTGTTCATGTGTTTCATTTTATGTTTTATTATGTTCATATAAATATCTAGAAATCTACAACATTTTAGATAGCCGAGATTTGACTCGTATCTCAATCGGACATATTCATGCCCGAATACGTATATATTATACAAATTGTATGATAAATAATCAACAATAACCACTTATCTTGCAAATAGTTTATTAAATATCTATAGGGACAGGACAAAATATCGTTTGGTGAATTGGGTAAAATATTCCTAGGCGAAAAATATTTTAGGCGAAAGCGGTGCAATTCGATACGACATGATATACTTAAAATTGTTTTTTTGAATAATGATCAGTTATGAAGTCATGCAGCAACAGTAATTTTGCATCTGGATTGCAAGTTGCTTAATTGAGTTCAGACAGTTGCAGATGTTATAGGCCTCCAAAATGAAACTATTGTAATGTTTCTATACTGCAGACGCCATTTGGCGTTTGGTCCGCCCCAGCTGTGCGTCAGAGGGAAAATGTAAGCAAAGTCAATGCCTGTCTAACATATTAATCAACCAATAAAAGAAGGGAAAGAATAATAGTTGAGTAATTGAGATTGTATTCATATTTCATGAATTGCTGTCTGCAAGTCGGAGAAGGGATGTATCGATTTCTTGAAATGAACATTTTCACTGAATTGCCTGTTCAATATTGAAGGTGTTGTATAAGTTACTGAACCTGCACAATTGATGTGATATATATATATATATAAATTCAAATTGATCATTGTCGAATAAGATAATTTATTGTATAAGCTTCCGATTGCAACCTCTCAATTGATTGGATGTTTGATCCCTTATCACACAAACTCGAAAAATGCAGATTAGAGAAATGAACAATGCCATCAAAACAAATTGATATTGTCATAGTAACAATGTGAAATAAATTCGTTTAACAGTGATTTATGATATGACAAATTAGATATTTTTCTAGATTTGGTCTGTGCTTATATGACATATCGACTTGGCTCTGTTTGACATCAAATGTCACGACATATACTTAAAAGAGGACAGAGTATATGTATTTTTATCCAGTTTTGAAGCATCATATAGAAATACATTACAGTTTCAAAGGTGAAATGTCGTAAATGGGTTCAGTGTGTCCTTACAACAAAGAGTTCATTCAAAGCATGAGCCATATTCATTCACAACAAGAAGGACAGTTCATTTAGAAACCACCAATTCAAGCTAGAAGCAGATTCCACAAACGGATTGCATTGCCCAAAAAACAATATATTGATAAATCTAAATAGGGGAAAAGGGTTGTTTATCACCAAGAAATGCGTCATAGAGAACTGGTTGTTTCAAATTGGTGAAAAACATTTGTGTAGAACCACCCAGCACAACACAGACCCACCTATGCATAAAAACATGTCAGAGCCTGATGGAAATTATAATACCTGTGTAATTGTTAATTAGAGTCACTTGGATTAACTGTTTAAATTATGTGATTGCGTACACATCAACTATCCCTAAGAACATTTCATAGGCGCATTAGCAGCCTATGGACAAGTCCTTTCATTGTATTTGCCCCAGCAAGTGACGAAGTTTCACATAAGACCTTTTAATCCAAACTGTGTATAACCAAATATTTATTCAGCTTTTGCATTCAAGGTTTGTGTTCAATTTAATGTGTTTACTGTCCTGACACGGAATCTATACTTCCGTTAACATGAATAGTGTCCTTGTGTCGCTGACATCCTCTCAGCATGCATTATTAATCCTGATAACCTGATGTGCTACATACCTAAGTGGGTGATAACCATATCATTTTGTTTCCAAAGACGACCACAATGCATAAATTCGCCTAAAGCCAGTTAAAAGGGTACAAATTCACTTTGATATTTTTTACAAAGATAATCAGGTAACCCGATAAATGTAGTAGAGCATATGTTTTCATAATGACAACCTTTAGTGAGTTCATAACGTGTTGTAGGCTATAATTCAGATAATGATGTTTCCTGTTAGCATTATGTTAGGTTCCCTTTAAGAGTTTGTGAGACTAATGGATCATCTGTATGGCCCCTGGTCTATTGGATGCTAGAGATTTCTTTGTGGTTGGTGTGAAAGTGGGACAATAAGACCATTCGTAACAACAAACGTTTCCGCAATATACTATAACATGCGTTGCATGATTATGATGGTAAAGTTTGACAACAATAAAGGTGTTGAATAGCGGGAGAAACGTAAATGAAAAAGATAACAAATCCTTGTTGATATTAGAACTAAGACATAAGATATTAAGGTCAATGCCCCTTTCATTAACCTATTGCAGTATTTGGATAAAATCCCACCGTAAAAACCCAGTGTTAACACAATAACCCATATCATCGTCACAACAGATGTGCATACAATAGTAAATCTAGTTGTGATTATGAGGAAAACAAGATGAGTTGGTACAGATATGTAGTAATAAGGGGATGTATTTATTTCAATTATTTTCAATATGATAGATGTCTTCGAGACCATATGTCATTGCTATAAGAGAGCAGCATCCCCCTTTTGGACAGAATATATGAATAACAAGTACAGTATACAGTTAGTAGTGATTCATTTCCGGACAAACAAACTATATATAAAGCTATAATTAACTATAGACGTATCTATCTAGTTTCAATCACAGAGTCTTCAATCAATATTGCTGTACAAAGCTTACAGTATTCATGTGAACTTACTACATCAGTGATATAACATGGGGAAAAGTTTCTACATTTTTCTGTACAAGTTTTCTGATTTAAGTCGTGTTGACTAGACAAACTTGTCATTGAGGCACAAGATTAACATAGTATTTCTTATTAGCTAAGTTTATTTTTTTCAGTCTTGATTATAAAAATGCCTGTGTTGAAACAAACACATATCATTCATGAAACATGCTCCAGATTTTGTTTGTTCACAAGTTTCTTAAATGATGTTGATATATCAAATAGCGTTTAGCGTTATCAACGTCACACCATTAAGTTTAATTACAAACTGTTTAACCGAACAACCTGAGTTTGTCAAATTGTCAAATTGTAACAATGTTTTTGCATTAAACTAAACTGCTAGTGTGCTGTATGTAAGCTTATTGTGTGAGCTTGATAACTTGTTGTAATGACATATATGCATTAACATAAGAATGTGAATAGTAACTCCATTTTTATACACAAAAACACATGCATTAAGTATGAATAGACAACTTACTTTTGTACAAACGAAGTTAACCTCCTCAAATGGGATTACAAGTATCTGAAGGCATGTTACATCTCAAGGAGGTGGATCATATCTCCACATTGCACACATTTAATGACATGTGTATCACGTACAACTATTCTTTGCATTGCAAATACTATGCTTTTGTTTAGCGTTTAGCATAAGTTCCTATACTTTCAATTCTTATTGAGAGGTAAACAGTATAAGGAAATCTTTTGAGTCCTTTAAATGTATCTAAACATTGTCCATATAAGTCATGTCTCTGTGCGTTTTTCATTTGGTACAACAACTAAGAAGGGTTTAGCATGAAAGGCAGTTGCATATGTATTTATCAATATTGAGGGTGGAGAAGAGATATTTTCTCACAATTAACCGTAATACTCCTTAACTCATACTGTTTAACAATATTTTATAAACAATTGTTTGGAAGGTTTGTAAACTATATAAAAACAACGTAAAACAAGGTAATTAACAGCCACCTAAGTCGCATGTGTACCTTTGTAGCATCTACAGACATTTTGTTTCATATTCATTATACAAAGTGAATAACAACAAAGTCAATGCTAATGTTTTGATCAACTATTAATAAAGATAATTAAATACTGCACCTTTTTTAGTTATTGATGTTCGATTTTCTACGTTACATAAGTTGCTTCAAACCAACTGTATTTTGCAAACACAAAGTATTGTTGTATGTCTTTGAAAATGTAGATTTTACTAAAAAGGTTTGATTATGAGATAATTACCAACAACCAGAAGTCACGCCAAACATGAAACTTTGAGCCAAACATGAAACCTCAATTAGGTGTTGAATAGAATTTCTGATAATGGATTCTGATGAAGTTTGTCTGACGAGCATAGACGTGCCATGAATGAACAACGATGTGAATGTCCTAGCTACGGTCATACCAAAACTCTCACAAATCATAACACTTAACCACAGCTATATATATCTCAAGCTTTGATTATTCATTTTTAGCTGAAAAATAACATAAATGTTACGTGTTCAATGTTTGTCTTTATACATCACAATATTGCAGTTCATTCAAAACAATATTTTGTTTTGGTGTGTCGTTCACATATCGTTCTTACTTAAATTTAGAGTATTTTTGTGTTTAGAAATGATTAAATTTCAAATAAAGAAGCAATGCTTGGAAGGTTCCCTAGCTTCAGGTGTAGCAGGTGTATCACATATTAGAGGGCATCTGCTGTACAGAATTCAAAGTTTCATGTTTATAGGTGATTATGACGTCAACTCTTGTTCATTGCTGCAATAAAACATTCCCGTTTGAGCCACTGATGATAGTTTACCTGAAAACTACCCCGCTGATCTTCATAACAAGTATCAGTTACTCTTTTATTGAACTTATTTCTAACGTATTCTACATGTTACTTAAGACTGTTATTTTTGGTTAATGATAGCCATATCTTTTCGCCTCAGATTGCACAGCTTCAGCTTAAATGCATGTATAAATGTACAAACGTTTAAGCCCTGCCATGCCATCACCATTCATTGGTCCATTTCACCTATGCTTTATATGGATTACAAGTTTCAATCTAAATGTTTGTCTACCATATACAAATATAAAAGGACAAGAAATCTGCATACGAGATATGGAATGATTTCACATGATTACATACAGATTGTTTGTTACTCGCACCAGAATGTAACGGTTATGCCAGATTATACTATCTACTTTTTTACCTGTTGAATATTACGTTACACGAAAATGGAGACAGGGTAACGAATTATGATTGATAATCTTCAGTGCTTTTGAAAAATTATTTCATCAAAAAGCTTTTATATATGGAAGATATATGTCTTGTTGTAAATAGAATAATTTTATAGCAGTGTCAGCACTGTTCAGAATTCGGAAGTGAGAACATTTGATATCAAACAGTTGCAAGAATAAAGACATTAGTATAACCAGACCTAAAACTGTCTGGTCTTTATAGAAGAGGTCTTCTATCGGTGGCAAGTAGCACTTACCCACACTAAAACAAACCAATTTATAAACACAAGAGAAGTTTAAAAGTTCATTCATTACCATATGATATACAATAGAATAGTTTGATGAATATGTATGTTTTTAAGAAAACCACATTGTTAGTATAAATGTGTCAAACATCAGACAAGGGTAAATTTTAGATAGATTCCTTTTATAACATTTCAATCAACTTCAGATGCATAGCTTGTGGTTCAAGATGATATTTTTGCGTTTCTCAAACATGCAAATACATTATATATTCCCAATATGAAATAAATAAATAGGACATGAAAAGAAATGACAACTTATAAATCTTAAACAAGATGGAAATGACTCCCTAATGGCCTATTCGAATCACAATGTACTGTGTGCACATCAATCATTACGAGCTTTTGTTTTCCTTGTTATATGTAGGTAATGAACCAATTCATTTGCTATCGTCATTTGTCTATAAATATTAAATGATCATTCATATCATATTTTGAGTAGTCTAAGTACTTGTCTGACAATATCTTCTTAATTGTACCTGAATGCTTGTTATTCAATTTACACATTGTATGATACACAGTCCTTAAACAAATGTACTTTCTACTTGGTAAATCAGATGCGTCGTATTGTATGAAAAAAAATTATTTTAATTAAAGACATTTTGTTCAACAATTGACACGGCATATATATAAGATGGGCGCATGTCCCTAAACCTGTCCCTAATGTGTTTATTCTATATCTGTTATATCAGACAAGGCATGATTATCTAATCACATGTCTGATATATTTATAACATATGGAAATGGATATATTAGCGTACAATTTATTAACCTGTGATAAACTATTTGTAAAACAAGAAGACATGGTCATCAACATCCCCCGCCAAATAGGTTTTCATTAAAGCTCCCAATATTTTCCTACATGGGCCGTAACTCTGTAATAAGTAATCGCATTTCCCTCATATTGGAAATCCATCAAGGTATTGATACACTGAAGACTCACAGCAAGTTTGGTTAACCTATCATAAAAGGTTTCTGAAAAAAGCTTGTCCCCCCCACTCGGACAGACGGACACACGGACGGACGAAGGTCAAACCAATATCCCCCTTCCACTTCGTGACGAGAGTGTTATGTAGATGCTTACTAGTGATATTCTGACTCTGCTTTCAGCTACACGGTATTTGGGATTGTGGTATGTGATTGGAAGGAATTGCCCATTCCCTTGGTCCAAACACCCTGCCATTCCCGGGAATTCTTAACAAATATATTAATTCATTAAGACTGAAACACCTAGTTATTTTACATTTAACATTTTCAGGATCTCAGCGAACAGACCTTTTTTCCTACAATTTCATTTCTAAATGGAAAGCATTTTCCTTTCGAAATTGGAATTTGAAACTTTTATCAAATAGTCCATTTGCATCTTTCATTTTCTCTTATCCAATACCAGACTTAATGACATCTTCAATTATTTTGTCATATCTTTCCCTTTGAATAACTGAGAAGGCCTGTGTGACCGGAATGTCGAATTTCACCTTTTGCTCCATGCTCTTTACTTATACCGAAACTAATAATTTTACAAATAAACTAATTCAACATAAACAAACCGACAAAGCAAGTTCGTGGCTTATTGATACGATAAATAAGCTTGTGTTATTGTTATCATCCAATCCCAGGATTTAAGCAATGTTTACCATTGTCATTCCCAGGGATTAGCTGCCCAATAACTGAGATTGGGCTGATCTAAGATACAAAGATGTTATGAAATAGCAAGATGTTATGTGTATCTGCAAGGGCTTGTCGACGATTCCCTATGTAGATGTTAGATGCGCACAACAGCATTTCTTTCTTTTATCTATTGCTCCGTTTCTCCTGTGCATTTAACCAAGAAAACAAACTCTAAAACCGTCTGACTTTTATCGATCATTACAGAGTGATTCCATTTTAAGGTTACTTTACGATAACCTACTGGCGTTTCCCCATGCTCCTTACAGTTGGTGTTGGAGATGTATGTTTATCCATAAGAACAAATTATCTTTACCTTAATTTCAATGAACAGAATATTTTCCATTACCAATAAGTCAACAACAACCAGCAAGAGGTTTTAACTTGGTCGGGACTTGTAGGAATCCTGCAAATGATTTGTGCAACCCTCGAGCTACTCACGAGTCACATGCAGCCCATGCAAAATTACTGTGATGCTTATTTCCTAAAAAGATACATCTTTCTATATGATTGACGGGCATTGACTCTGAAAGCAAGTTATCCACATAGGTATTATCATAGTATAAGATTGCAGGGTCAAAATGTCTGGAAATGTCTAAATGTATTTAAACATAAGCTCATTGTGCAATTTTGTTGAATGTCAGTACTGTGCAATAGTTTTTAGTTCAAAATTCTTTCATAAGAAAACTCCAAACACCAAGTTTCATAAACTATAAATATCAGAAGCAGTTATGGATAACACTCGCCAGCCTTCCATGTAAAGTTGACGTTCTTTTTATCTATAAACATCAATCTTCGATTTCCTTTCCCTGCCTCCTATATATATCCTTGTGGTAGCTGCAGACAGAAGCTGGCGAGCCTTAAAAACGTTTGAGGTCCATTTTTATGTACCTTCAAAGACGGCAATCTTTATATCAAAGCTATACATTTGTTTGAGTAATCACTGATATATTTTCCAGGTTTGGAGTATATTTACAACTTTTTTATGAGTACATTTAAAACTGGTATTGAAAGTCGTTACCATTATAATGAAAGAATTATGTAATGGTTTAAAGGAGTTTGTGAAAATATCATAAGAACAAGTTTTCTTCATATGTTGTCATTGACTACAATCCTTAACATTTTAAGTAATCATCAAAAAATATAGAAACTGATGTGGTTATTTATGTTGGTAAAATTTTGAAGACATTGACGTTAAATTTGACAAATAAAAAAACCTAGTCCATTTTTGACATTGACAAATTAGAGAGAAGATATAAATAGCAGCCCCTTCCTCTGAACCATTAGCAAGCTCTCTAGCCACTTGTCTAACGGACCAGACGGAAGTGTAAGTTAAACAGGTTTGAGGTTCAAATTTCAGTATTGTCATGCTGTCCCAAAGTATTTTGGATATCCAATTGCACTTTAATTCTAAATTGTAAATGCATACAAACACTCAGAATGGATATTTATAGTGTTACACCTTATAACTTTTACTTACTTATTACTAATAATTCTTGATGATCTAAATACAGTATCAACCACGTGACTTGTCCATTATCATTTGTAAAACCTTTCGTTTCAAAGAATGCTTCGTACGTACATTTTGTCACTTGCTATGTCAATTATCGTCGAACAAACTGCGTCAATGAAACTCTGTTTATCGTATTGAATTCAGTATTAAAGCGAATTATAGAGTAATTCTATCAAATAATGAATGTTTAAAAAACATTTTGCAAACATAAATCCTTGACATTTGTTGCTGGTTTCCCACTGATCCATCAATAGATATGATTACAAATACTGCATTATGGACAAAAGGTTTTTGGGTATTATGTAAGCATTATTTTGGGTATCGAAGTTAAAATACTCGACCATGAGTATGCTTGGGATTTCATAACCTTCTATTCGGCCTTACTTCCCGCTCAAACTTCTCCCTTCAGGTTTTGAATTCTCAAGCATAACATCGATCTCATGTTTTAACCTTAATATAAGCACACAACATGGAGCAAGCACCTTAAACGTGATGTCAACAATGAGAAGCTCAACTTATTTTCCCATGCATGTCACGTCTGTCTCTTGACAGATAGATCTAATTGAAACCTCCTGAAGGATATTCCAATCAACACTGAATTGAAGGTTTTGTGTGAGTTTTTTTTAATTTGGTAGTTATCTCAAATTTTATAAGATTCTCAAGAAAACCATATGCTAAGAACACCATCTCAGTTTAGTTTATTTGATACAAATACTCGTTTTCATAATCATAATTACGGATGTACATGTATCTTTAAAAGAGGCCACAATACCCAACTGCGTACCATTTGTTTTGAAAAGGAGTAGACGTTCGTCTTGTTTGTTGGCAGCTGCTATTATAAACATGTGATCCATCGAATTTAGAAACCTTGTTACCTAATGTAAAAAAGATGTAAATATTAGGTCCTACAAATGCATTTAACAGAAAGCTGAGTAAATATGTAAAATATGTGTGTTACCATCTCGTGCAAACAAACAGAACTACTTTCGAACCTCACATGACATTGTCCAATCACGTGACTTATAAGTGGTGACAGTTAAATTTTACAAATTTGAAAAAAAATTTTAATTAATGTGAAAGAACAGCTTCTTTTGCTATTGATAATTGTCTGTAAGTATTAGGAGTAGGAAAATCCTCAATTGACATATCATATAATTTTGTTTTTATAATACGTACAATAAAGTGTTTGTAATACATCCCATCACGGTAAAAAGCCTGTTTATCTAATCCCATGTCATACATGACTGTAAATAGTGAATAAATGCAGTTAATACAGCATTGCTAAAAGGACAGTAATGATGTATTCGGTGCAGTAATTATGACATCACGACGTAGATAAATGATTGTTTCCTCACCATTCTTCCATGTCCAAGGTCACCATTAGGATTGTGTTGTTCAAACGAAAGTACTTTAATATAGTTTTTTAAAAAGGCAATTCAATTTGCTCTTTTATTCAAAATGGAACGTATTAAAAGATATATAAGCAATCATCAATCAAGTAAAGATGATATGATATCTTTAAAAGAGTTAAAGTCAGTGCTGGAATAACCTTGATAAAATATCCGGGTTTTTATTTTTACATGGTCATAATGTCGCACCTCCCCACCAGCCAGGAATAATCTCCAGTATCTATCAGGCCAGGTCATAAAGAGTGTCCAATAGTTTCATAAGCTCGTTGTAGTCATAACCTAACTTCACGTTATGAAGAAGAAGAAGAAGAAGAAGAAAATTGTTTTATTTAAGTGTCACATGTTACAGAACCAGATACATACAGATATAAAACATGATTAAAAGTAACATCCGGCCAATAGGCCTACGAGACACTATTTTACATTTAAAACAATACATGAAAAAAAATATTATTAAAATACATAATGTATTCATAAATGGATAATAATACTCACACTAATACATTCACATCACCAATTCACGCGCGCATTTTCTTCCACACTCGACATTCATTACTTCTCTCCGCGCCTAAGTACACACATACACTCTGACATACACGCCAACAAACACAAAATAACTAAACATCATTTACTACATAGCATACACTTGCTACCGTACATTGTCTTACTATACCATACCATCATATACCATACCATACCATACCATACCATACCATATGTTATGAACTTACGTAGTTTGCTGTCAACAAAACATTTAGGCTGAGGAAGTGTCAGGTTATTGGATAAAGGCGTCTTAGATATAGCCCTGTCTCTTCGTACTAAACTATGACTGTTACTGTTTAGGCAATATGTCAAAATAGTTTCGTGTCACCGAAGTGTTGTTAATTAATAACTTTAAAATGCCAGGCCGAAGAACATGAAAACTGACCTAAAGACAAATAGTGACTATTATATTTTGCTAATATGCTAATGTAACATGTGAGTCGATTGAACTTTTTCAAATCATTATGCCTTGACTGTCAGAAGAAGTAAAAGCGGCAAAGAACGTCAGGTGTAGTTGTAAGGCCAATCCCTACAAAGGAATTTGCATCATGTAGACAGGTGGATCTATTTGACACGTGTGACTTCCACAAGGTAGTTTCAAATGGATAATGGTTCATCAGGATCATTTGACAAAATTTTGGGTGTTGAAGACTCTGACCTCAAAGTGTGCTATAGGGGGTGGCATACCAACTTAAGGATATTTTCCTGTAAACAACAGCTAACAATACACATGTGTTTGGTCAATTAAGTCAATTTTCCTTTCGAATTTCGGTAAAAATAATTGACTGTGTTCTGATTAGCTGTTCCTTGATCAGGAAAAAGTATAAAAACCACATTTCATTGATTTTGAGTTTTTTATCCGAACTACCTACATGTATCTCATGATCTACAGCTGCGTACCTTAAGTTTGTTCCCTTTTCTAAGTATACTAGTGCAAATATCATGTAATTTTGAATGTTTTCGAGACTTCCTAGCATCGCGAACACAAATCGGATATTGTTGAAATTTCATAACATAGGTAAGCATTCATTTGGCGTCAACATATTCGAAGGTCATACATAACAGACAACCGTAATAATGTGGGCAGGTCATTGAAGTGGCAAGGGGTAGAAATTTGGAAAACACTATTTTTTATTTTTCTCTACAATGTCCTTCATAAGTGATCAACAGCTTTAAATCTATGTAGCATTTGTTCCTCTTCACTCAATCAATGTAATTATGCTGATTTTTTCTCAGAGAGACTATATGAATTATTTTAATCAAAATTTAAGAAATTCGGAATATCGGAAATATGACCCCATCTGTATATTTAAGCGTGCCAAATTTCGAAATTTTGCATCAGTAACCAAACGATCCCAAAATCCGGTTTTAAAATGGTCATTTTTAAAATGGACAATTGGTGATCCAATGATGCTGGAGTGACGTACTAACGAAAATCAAATTACATGATATTTGCACTGAGATCAGTAGCAAGTGAACAAACTTAAGGTACGCACCTTTACAAAGTTATAATTAAAAGTGGATTGAAAGGACATGTACAGGGCTTTATGAAATGTAACCATGCGAGTCTTAAGTGTTGCAATAAATAGTGTTCAATAACAGCCATATCAGGGGCATATATGAATTAGATGAATGCTACAACATTGCTAAAAGGTTTGTTTGTTTTCTGCTCTACAACTAAGTCTTGATGCTCTGAAATAAAACATTAATTCATCAAAAGTTCTCATTTCTCATATTTAGGCATTTAGTAAAATGCCTGGTGTTATTTTTAAGTCATTTAGTCAAATGACTGAAAAAAGTAGTCATTTTGTAAAATGCCTGCTGGTCACAGTCATTTGATTAAATGACTAAATCGTTCAGGCATTTGGCAAAATGACTGATTGGACATATTGACTGTAACATATATACACCCTATGCTGGTGAATTAACCTTGCTTTTGTCCCATTCTTTCCAAAAATGGCTTTACAATTTATCACCGTACCTTGAATGTTTTCCTATATTTTTTAATTGTGGCTCAATATGGATTCGGCAAACATTAATCCTTGACATTTGTTGCTGGTTTCCCACTGATCCGTCAATAGATATGATTACAAATACTACATTATGGACAAAAGGTTTTGGGGTATTATGTAAGCATTATTTTGGGTATCGAAGTTAAAATACTCGACCATGAGTATGCTTGGGATTTCATAACCTTCTATTCGGCCTCACTTTTCGCTCAAACTTCTCCCTTCAGGTTTTGAATTCTCAAGCATAACATCGATCTCATGTTTTAACCTGAACATATAAACACAACATGGAGCAAGCACCTTAAAGGGGCAGTAGCACGTTTTTATGGGGAATATAAGGTGATGTCAGGAAAATGAAAATTAATGGTTCCAATTGAATGAAAATGTATTTAAACTAAATGAAGCAGCACTGATTTAAATATATAACGTAAAGTTTAGCCATGCGATTCCTTTTTCTTACGCAAAATGAATTAAAGGTGTTCACACAAAAATGGCCGCCAATGGATTTCATGTGAATCTCCATACTTTGTCCTCTGACTATGGATGATTGGCTTGTTATGTGATTTTTGACACTGTCAAATTAATACATTTAGCATTACCTTACAGTTATCAGTGAAATATTTAAAATATAAAATTATCAAAAAACGTGCTACTGCCCCTTTAAACGTGATGTCAACAATGAGAAGCTCAACTTATTTTCCCACGTCACGTCTGTCCCTTGACAGATAGATCTCATTGAAACCTCCTGAAGGATATTCCAATCAACACTGAATTGAAGGTTTTGTGTGAGTTTTTTTTCATTTGGTAGTTATCACAAATTTTAAAAGATTCTCAAGAAAATCATATGCTAAGAACACCATCTCAGTTTTGTTTATTTGATACAAATATTCGTTTTTATACTCATAATTACGGATGTACATGTATCTTTAAAAGAGGCCACAATACCAACTGCGTACCATTTGTTTTTAAAAGGAGTAGACGTTCGTCTTGTTTGTGGGCCGCTGCTATTATAAACATGTAATCCATCGAATTTAGAAACCTTGTTGCCTAATGTAAAAAAGATGTAAATATTGGGTCCTACAAATGCATTTAACAGAACGTTGAGTAAATATGTAATATAGGTGTGTTACCATCTCGTGCAAACAAACGGAACTACTTTCGAACCTCACAGGACATTGTCCAATCACGTGACTTATAAGTGGTGACAGTGAAATTTTACAAATTAAAAAAAAATGTAATTGATGTGAAAGAACAGCTTCTTTTGCTATTGATAATTGTCTGTAAGTATTAGGAATAGGAAAATCCTCAATTGACATATCATTTATAATACGTACAATAAAGTGTTTGTAATACATCCCATCACGGTAAAAAGCCTGTTTATCTAATCCCATGTCATACATGACTGTAAATAGTGAATAGATGCATTTAATACAGCATTGCTAAAAGGACAGTAATGATGTATTCGGTGCAGTAATTTTGACATCACGACGTAGATAAATGATTGTTTCCTCACCATTCTTCCATGTCCAAGGTCTCCATTAGGATTGTGTTGTTCAAACGAAAGGACTTAAATATAGTTTTTTAAAAAGGCAATTCAATTTGCTCTTTTTTTCAAAATGGAACGTATTAAAAGATATATAAGCAATCATCAATCAAGTAAAGATGATATGATATCTTTAAAAGAGTTAAAGTCAATGCTTGAATAACCTTGATAAAATATTTGGGTTTTGTTTTACATGGTGATGTCGCACCTCCCCACCAGCCAGGAATAATCTCCAGTATCTATCAGGCCAGGTCATAAAGAGTGTCCGTTAGTTCCACAAGCTCGTTGTAGGCATAACCTAACTTCATGTTATGAACTTACGTAGTTTGCTATCAACAAAACATTTAGGCACGAGGAAGTGTCAGGTTATTGGATAGAGGCGTCTTAGATATAGCCCTGTCTCTTCGTACTAAACTATGACAACATTATTCCCTTATCACTCTTCGAAGGTCACGTAGAATCTGTAAAACACGAATTGGAAACCTTATAAAGTTACCATTATACAAACCGATGTATTTCATGTTTTAAGGCTATATGCAAGTGAGTAAATTCCCAATTCCCAACGGGTTTTTTTCAAACATAGAAGATCATGTAATGTGCTGGAGAGTTGCAGACTAGTAGAATCGTTAGTTTGTTAACAATAGGTTGCTTTCTTTGAACAATCTGGAAAGAAGACAGTAAAAGAAAGTTTATATTAAAAATCATACTTTGGTATTGAATATATGTTTCTCCAAATAATTTAATGTACAATATAGTAGTATTTATCATTGTAGCAACTATGAATTTTTGTATTTTAAAGGAAATTATGTGTAAGAAGTTTTGTCCATAACATACAAGCATTGAAATTGGGCTGATAATTTGTAAAATTGTGGTTTTTAAAATAATTGATAAATTAGATATTTATGAAATGTCTTGTGATTTCTATTTTTGACAAAAAGTATGCATCACACATCTAAGCTAAATACAGAAAGTGCATAGCTTTCAGTAATTTAGTACACAATGTTAGCAAAGAAGTTTGTTTTAAAATAAATTATTATTTTTTACCATGCGAGTATAAATACAGCTGCGTACCTTAATTTGTTCTTTTTCCTGCATAATCTTTTGCAAATATCAATTTGGGATGTCTTCGCGGAATCCAAGTATTGCAAAAGGGAAACAGATCATGTTGAAATTAGTCAACATTCAATTTGCATTAAGATATTCGTATTTAATACCTTACCTTAAACAATTTTGGCAGGTCATTGAACTGACGAGGGATCGGAATTTACAAAAAAATCCGTCAAAAGTGATCAACAGCTGTAGGCATCATCATATTTCCCCCTCTACAATAAGGCAATGAAATGGTGCTGGTTTCTGCCTCAGGGAGTCTGTGTTGAGTATTACATTTATATTATTAGGTATTTAGATAATTAAGAAAATGGAAACTGAACAAATATGACTCAATATGTTACGTTTTTGTGCTATATTTTGACATTGTCAAGCCGTGAACAGACAATGCCAAAATATGTTTGTGAATGGTTGTTTAACACATCGACAATAGGGTATTCTTTGTCAGTGTTGTTGGAGTTATTTGATTGACGTACAATCTCAAATTAAATGATATTTGCACTTAAATACACAAGCAAGTGGAATGCAGCTGTATAGTATAGAACAATATATAAATGTCAATTAATTTCTTTTGATTAGTATATACTATTATATATCCACATGAGGCAGGCTTGATAGTATAACAGAATTGACTTTCTTTAATTAAACGATTGAAGGTGAAGTACCGGGATCTTTTGATGAAAATAAACCCTGTTAGCAGTCACCAGTGAAAATGCTATAAAAATGAGTAAGCAGTCACAAGTGACTGATTACACACATATCTTACATCATCAAACACTGGTCTGATGTAATGACAAGCCCATGGCGTCATGCTGTTGCTAAGGTTAACTATGACGCCCCCTCAACCTGAATTCTAGACAACATTGGTTAGAATACGACAATCAAATGATAATATTAAAAGCAAATTTGTCTTTTCTTGACAAAAACTTTGTCATGTTTCCTCGTGAGGCAGAAAAATATGTTATCATATTGGTCATACTTGCAGTATTTTTGAGGATATGAGATAAACATGGTATATATCAAGAAAGACAGGTTTCTAGTTATTATTAAAATAAAGACTCTATCCCTTTGTATATCCTTCTTTATAGGTACTTCCCCTTTTAAATATACATACACCCTATGCTGGTTAATTAGCCTTGATTTTGCCCCATTCTTTCCAAAAATGGCTTTACAATTTATCACCGTACCTTGAATGTTTTCCTATATTTTTTTATTTTGGCTCAATATGGTAGACGACCACTGACTCTTAAAGCACTAAACACAATATGCACAGCTTAAACGCACCAATTGAGAGGTGTATGTATTCATTTAAATATCAAGATGCAAACTTGTGCAAAAATGTTAACTTCGAGATTGACAATGTAAAATAAGCATGAATATTTAACATATACAATCGTACAAAGGAAAGAACTGATACCAATAACACAAATCAGCTGCGTGTTTGTGCTCAACTGGATTAGCCAATACCAACTGAAATGTTTATATAATGTTATTAATCAAGTTTTTCCGTATTGGTCCAGTTACAGGTCCAAGTTCTGCTGTATTGGCCCGAGGCGAAGCCAAGGGCCAATACAGAAGACCGAGCACCTGTAACTGGGCCAATACGAAAAACTTGATAAATGACGTTTTTATTAATTAACTTCTTTGTAATTTCCTTGCACAACATTAGAGAGTTAATCTTTACCGAAATCAAAATTATCAATGAGATTGATGAACTGTCTTATATGTTGAAAGTTTTGACTCTCGCCATTTGTGTGTATGCGCATGCTCAGAGTCGTATTGGCCCAGTCTGCTGGCATTGGCCCTGTTTTGCTCGTATTGCCCAGCTTTCCTGTATTGGCCCAGTTGTGGATTAGTATAGTATTTTTATGGTCGTCAGAAAATAGATCGATACAATTCTCTTTGTCTTTGTTTTCTCTTTAGAATGTGAATCATCCAGAATCCGGTGCTTTTTTGAAAAACCAAACTTCCGTTCTTGAACCAAGCTCATAAATCACCTTTTCTTGAATTTCTTAGCTTAGAGAGCTAGCAGTGGAGAATGTTAATACCACGACACAAACATATTTTTATAGTTTATGTTATCTATCTCTTGTCACAATGTGGTATTTGATAAAATAATAGTCATATACAGTGTTTTCATGTCAATGATATGCCTTTCCTTTAAAAATAAAGTGGGATTGTCTGTTTATCTATAAAACTTTAAAGCAAACCAATTATCTAGATAGGTTATCTATGACGTATGCCATAAATCAGATGTTACCTAATGAAATATACAGTTTTCATATGCATTATCATCATGACAATAAAAATATATTTTTTTAAATACAATGTGAGAACCTGTATACATGTATATATACAAGTCATTGATAATGTTATTGTCTTATATCAGATCGTAATGATATTTATTCAGTCATTTATATTCATATAATGTTTTAGCTGTATGTCTGATTTATAACTTTTCCCGGTAGTAATGATATCTACGGAAGCTTTTATACGATAGTGATTTACCTCTTGGTATATGTTATATGTCTTATTCAGATGGAATGAGGAGCTGAGGATAGATGAACCAGGGTAATGAGACTACTCCCAGACAGATTTCATCTTCAAGAAACTCTCCTTAACGTTCTTACAGTTCTTTGATCCCTACTCAGCACTAGTTGCAGGTTTTTCATTAGATGAAGTACTTCATTGGGCACGTCAGACATTCATAAATTTGGCAAATATTTCTAGAAATCAACAAATTCATTTGC
Source organism: Steromphala cineraria (assembly GCA_916613615.1). Lineage (NCBI taxonomy): Eukaryota > Metazoa > Mollusca > Gastropoda > Trochida > Trochidae > Steromphala > Steromphala cineraria. The sequence goes on from OU744721.1 coordinate 74,438,025, forward strand.
AGTTTTATTATTTAAGTACCCAAATATAGTTATATGCATTATTGTATTATTCTAAACAAATCATGTATGTAAATGCTGTCGCAAATGGAATCAATCGGCGGGTCAAATTGCTAAACAGGGAGTTTTTGCACTGAGTTGTAAATGATTAAAGCAAAGTGGTAACTTGAGAATAACTGATGCTTCTTGTAATCTAGAACGAATTTGAAAGTTTTTATCACACTGCGTGGATGATTGTTATTAATAATCAAAGGAATTGATTTTGAAACTCCCAAGAAGAAATTTAATGGAAGAACATTCTAGTGTTTAAGTCATGAGCTTAAAATCAATAAACAAGATTAGGATTAATTGAAGTATAGAGTCTTGTCATACATATATCGTCATCATGTCTTTAATGAATATTTGTAGTGTATATACAAATTCCTAACAGAATAATACCTTGTTGGTTCGAGGACATATCTTGACAATCTTGTTCTTGAAATCTCCTTCGTTGTATTCGAACTATGTGTACTAGCATGTAAGTTTGCCAGGAACGTAATCACAGTAATGGCGTTAAGAAGTAAAATTGTATAATCAAAACATGCAAGCAATGATAATTCATTTCTTTTTCTTAAAGATTGGTTTAATCTGATTTAAGCTTTGGAATCTATTCACACATGCCTAAATTGAAATTTCAGAATGCCTTTGGACAAAATGCTCTATATCTAATATTAGAATTGGCTAAGTATGAAAATTAAGTTAAAAGCGTTCAATATCTCAATAAAAGTTTGATAGCGTTTCTATTTTACACTATTAAGGTAACAGAATATCCCTTACTAGGTTCATGGATTGTATTAAAGTCCCATGACCTATGGTAAGGGTATGTCAGATTAAGGGTGATTATCCTAGTTAGCAACTGAAGATTTCAAAATAACATCTTTGTGAAGTGGAGACTTAAGTTTGTAGATTTTGTTAGTTAAATATGAGCGTGACAGGGTGTCCTCATTTATCAAAGTGATGCTTTTCTGTAATATGTTTTCATTTAAAAGTTTCGTAAGTTTCACATTTTTTTAATTACCATAAACCTCCCGAACATGAGCAATAAACCTGCCGAAAAAGGCAATTACATACCTTGTTATCCCTATAGTAGGTGGAGCCATGTATGCTTCACAACCTACAATAAAACTACTTAATGAGCTTTGTTGATCTATCTATAACAACAACTACACTTCATTGCCTCACATTTCTAAATTGTGTGTGTCTAGCTTATCATAAAGCCAAGTATGTTGACATATTGCCGTGATATGTTATGTTTAGGATGATATATCACTCTTTCATCGTTTCACACAACTGATTGGGATATTCATCATAAATACAAAAATACAAATATAGTCGGAATTTTAGGACAAGAAATATTACGTCTCCAGCATTGTGAGCTCAAACATTTTGAACGTCAAAACATCGTCAGTTTTGTTCTGAGGGTTGTCAAACTCTTATGAGTTGTTTGTGTCGATATGTAAAATGTGCTTGGTGCGTATTATAAAAATTATAAAAGTTTTTGGCTGATATGAGATAAGTCCTGAACATCTATTTTTATTACAAAGGTTAGACGATCATAAACTTACAAACTCAAAGAGGAAACGCAAAGATGGACTCCATAATTATCTAACCGTATGTCAGGAAAAGGGAACAGGACGTGAATAAGGAAACTTCCTAGTTTTTCCATGAACAACCAAATACTAATGAAGAGATATGATACTTTAATCGTCAACTATCGATAAAATTAAAGTAGTTAGTCCCAGATAGAGCAATAGACTAATATAGACACATTCCATTACCTTATTTCAATTAATGATCTTGCTGTTATAAAGTAATGGTGAAAAAGAAATCTGAAAAGGGGAAAATACCAATTACTGAAAACTAGATAGAATTATTTGTAATTATTTTACACAAGCCTCTTGTGCAGTAGTGGTTGAGTTATGAAACAGTTTCTAATTACAAAGTGAAATTAAGACACTCATTGCAGCAGCAGTCAATACCATAATCTCATTAGTGTATTTGATGGTTGCACTGACAGGGCGGAGAGGCAACAGTGGTGCGACATGCTGTGACACGCTGCTTGAGAATCTCAATCAGTATTTGATAAAGGACTTTCAAGATTTAAAGGAAACATTGATAATGAAACGTTGGATATAACCTGTTTTGACTGCATCAAAGCAATGTCAATGTTGTTTTGCAATTGAAAACAGAGTTGTAAACAACCCTACAATACATAATATTGTAGGAATGACCATGGAATGATATCTAGTTAGTTCACCACTTCTTTATACCTTAGACATTGAAATACTATATTGTGTACCCAACTTCGATCGCTGTTCCTTGTGTGCGCTTAATTAACGGTGTGAATGTTTACACATCTATATCTCTTTCCTAAGTATACAGGGTTTATTAGCGATAGTCACATTCAGTCTGTAGGCTCTGCTTGGAGTGATGGTATAAGATTAGCTGCCAGTCTCTGGTCATCTTGGAGACCACATTTGTATTGATTCAATCAACGCCTTCTACAAAAATCTATAATAGAGCAAGACTCTTTAAATTACCCTTACCATCTAGCAAACCCCTGCCTATCAACGAATACCATCTATTTCTCCTTGATATCATTGCCTGAGTAAGTTCACCAAGCCCTCAATTTTGTCCGATGACATTTTTTGTTTGACATATTACGGGAAAATGTTCATATTTTGCAAAAGCATTGCCAATTTTGAAGCGTTTTTTGAATGTTTTGCACACAGTCATTTTCCAAGTTGATAATTTCCCAACTGATTGAAGAACTCATCCGATTATTTTGAAATTCTTTTTTATGTTTAGTGGGTGAACAATTCTGTGTAAGAGACGTCTAGTAATAAGATCATTGACATGTCAAAGTTAAGTTAAGTAAATCGTAATTTATCAGGGATGTACGTAATTTAGTTGGTCAGGGATGTACGGTCGAGGGTATCTGTGAGCCGTGCTTACATTTTTGTTTGTTGTATGTATCTTCATTTTATTCTGAGAAAAATAAAGATTAAAGAAAAAATTGCTTATCGTAAAATTGTGCTTTAATGTCAACATTACATTTTACTGATATAGACCAGTAAACCAGTTTTAAAGAGCCACTCCGTGATTTTCCTTTGGTACGAATGAGGGTTGCATTATAAATGATATAAATTCAAAAACTCTCAGATATTCATGTCCAAATGACACTTTAATGATAAATTCTAGTTTTGAGTGAAAACCTTATAACACCTATACATGTATATATTCCTGGAAGCCAAATGCATGTGTCCGAAATACAGGTATATAAGCTATTTACCTATAAAACAACATTAACTTGTAAGTGTCATTTTGACTGTCAAAGGTAAGTTTTCCTAATGATGCGCGTCATCTTCCGGTTTTCGATCAATATCGCGACTTAAAACCTCACTTATGTTGCTGTACTACGTTGAAAAACTTTCAAATGATACTTTCCTACAGCACATGACACTATATTTAGAGTTTTGGAATATGTGACACTCATCAGTTTTTTGTCACTACAAAACTGTTACTTACTTATTTGCGTCCTGACATGCTAATTATTAGGAATAACAACATAGCAGAACAGCATATCATATATGTATATAAAAAGCATAATGGATAGGTTTATAATCCTTTGTTTTGGTTCATGTTTTTACATGTTCTGTCAAAAATCCAGTTTTATTTCAAGAAATCAAGTAACTTTAATTCAGTCATGCAGCAGATTTCATGACAGGGCCACTACGACGTGATCATGCAAATGCATAATCAAAGGGTCTTTCATTTCCGGCTTGTACATGTGGTTGTCAGTTACTTGTTACTATCGATAAACTATTAAATTTGCGATTGATTATGTTATGGTTTCACTAAACCCCAACAAAACCACAACAATCCTATTATAGTTTGTCTTTTAAGAACAATTGGCATGGAATGATTTAAGTTACCAAACAGTAACAACGGGCATTAGGATATGACTTGCTGTCCCAAAAACGTAGTAACATGTATCGTTACATTATTACAGAATAACCAACTTGGTACGAGTGATTGTGAGATATCTGCCCGAGTCGAAATAATGTTCATAGTCGCGAGCCTTTTGCGACTTTATCCCATGGTATTATATACCAATTGGATAGAAATGCAGGTAAATTTATGTATCCCACATCACTCACTCACTTATATTAAGGTAGAGCTCATTTTGTCGTTACTTGACTAAAATGTGACGATTCTTAACGTTTTTATTTCAGACACATTTGATAATAAAATCAATAACCAACTTATACGGTAGATTACCTGTTCCACATTATATGGGCTATGTATTTTTTAAAATTCATATTACTTAATAGTATTGTTTGCAAGAACAGACACTAAGATCTCAATACTGAAGCCCTTCATTTGGAGGAAATTCACATTTTGCACAATAAGAAGGACCTGTTTGTTTACACTGAAGACCCTTTTTGTGAGGAAAATATGTCAATGCAGAGTGTAATATCTATTATATGGGTATAGATCTTCACAAAGAAGTTGATATGCGAATATTGCAGACACTTATAATTTCTAGCGTTGATTTCACTTGGGTGACAATTGAAGGCAGTTGTATTTGAAAGCATGTCGTAGCATAAAATGAAAATATGAAATTACTGACAACTACTTACATCTAATTTAGAGTTTAATAAAATAGACTAAGTCTTTTCAACACAATATATTGAATATTGTGACACCAAATATCTAATTCTCAAACATAAACTAGAAACAATACATCCCATTTACCAACTGCAATGAGCATGATTCCCTCGGGACAAGTCAACTGGTACATTTAATACAAAATTGAAATTACTCTGTAAGAATCCATTTGAGTCAAACGTTATTGAAAGTATGTTATATCCAAATGGACAGGAAGAAAGGGCGATAGTTTGACTGAAAGTTTGACTTCTGCTGACTGTGAAGATGACATGTTAAAATGCTGATCAGCAGCTTTATGGCCTTGCTATTACAAAAAGATTATTGTGCCTTCATTCTCTCCCGACAGAGGTAGATCAAATCATAACATGAAGATCCTACCTCTGTTCGAGGTGATTTTCAGGAGTTTCCCCTGGCGGAAAACAAATCACCAACATTCATTTGAATTCTTTTGGGAAATTATATAAGAGCAACGTCGCTGATTGCACAACTTAATTTGATAGCATCCAACCAGAAATTGTTATTTAGAGCATGGCTTGACAGAATGACTAATGGCACACAATTTTATGCACCTCATTTTCATTTGCATTCTCTTGAGACTAAAACATCCCTTAATGACGAAAAATATCTGCTGAAAACAAACATATTTTTCAGAAACAATGAAGTTTATTTTTCATCTTTGCTATGATATTTGAAGTTTTGTCACTCATTAAATTAATAATATCGGTTTGAATAAGTTTAATGGACGCAAATGAGGAGTTTCTTATCTGAACTCACTTCATTAAGAGTGTTACTTTTTCATGTTTGAAAATGTGATTTTTTAAATTCTCAAAGATAACAAGCCTCTCGTGTATTGAGACATGGAACTTAATTCTCAAGATATTTCTCGAAACAATGAAATGAGCGTATGATCCATTTTAATTATACATTTGAGATTCTCCCTATATCTAAAAAGAATCAAAATAATTTTGAAATTATGATGACATGTTTATTCACAGGACATTATCTTGCTGCTGTTCATATTGTATATCAGTAAAAGCATATCATTTAATTCTGTCATCGAAATGATGAAAATACCGAAAATATATTTTGGTTAAGATTTGGTAATGGTTGAGGAAACACCAATGTATATATGCATCACATGTTGTCATGATTAACTCTTCATTCATTTAGTGTTCTTAGTAATTTAACCATTCTCGACCTGCACGACGTCGACACTTGAACAGGTGTAACAACACAACTAGCAAAATCGAGTCAACTTCGTGCTTCTCGAAGCACACAAGCAATTAGCGAATAGAATAGCCCAAGCGTGTTGTCTTAAATATTACTTTGCATTAAAAGTTGGGATAAGGAGAAAAAACGAATAGTGGATTTACATATGTTCAATTCACATTTATAGTATTATCACATCGTCGATTTTCGGAATATCGTAACTTATAACTGCTTATAAAGTTGGTGGTACCAATAACGGTGTATTCCTTTCATCATTTTATAAAACATAACAATAATACATAATACATTTCACATTTATATCAGAGTTTGATATTTGATTTATGTACTAAGAATTCATGGTACATTGAAGAATTGCGTTGTTCAGTAAAAGGTCACAGTCCCATGTATATTCACAGTCCCATGTACATTGTATATCTTACACATTGAAATAAATTACAGGTTTGGTGCGAGATAATGAAACAATTGACAGGTTAATGAAATTTGAATATACAACTAAAAATAATGAACAGTAAAACAAAAAAGCTCCTTTGCATACATACAATTTACATTTATATATATACATACAATTTACATACAATTTACATTTATATTTTGCTTTAGGGAAATTAGAGATGCAATAGTTTTACATTGAATTTTAAGGAAATACAGTACTTAGGGGATGTACATCGCTTTCAAACGACGATCCTAAGAAATTATTAAAGTCTATTCATAAATTTATCATAAAATATAATCGATTTGACATCTCATATGCACTTGAATATGTAATGACTGCCATGCAAATAACATGATATTCATGCAAAACCAGTATCTGTGAAGCTAAGTTGTGAATCTGACATGTGTCACAAATTACTATTAGTTTTATATTTATATATGTGTAACTGTATCGGAGCGGCCTTGATATAAGCTCTTCGGAGCTTGTTGGCCAATCTATTCATGTATATGTACATATCATAAATAAAATATGTTTAAATCAATTTTAAGAAAATACACAGGTAACGACCCCCTCGAGAAGTTGGAACAAAAGTAAATTCTAACTGTGCATTTGCCATCTCGTAGTCAGAGTGTCGTTTACATCCCCTGTGTCACTTTTATAGTAACATTCAGAGAATAAAGACTTTGAGTTTGAGTTTATATATTCTCATTGGTGTTCACATTTTACATGTGTCTAAATTAGTGAACACATTTTACTGAGTGCAGACCAATCAGGGGAGGATTATGATTGATAATGATTAATATAAACACAATTTGGTGAATACATCTATAGTCTACTACAATTAGTAATATCTAAACTTATTTTAATTTTTATTTCTTTTCAACAGGTACAATTTTACAGGCGTATACTTGTTCAACACAACAATATAGAGCATAGTATTTGGGTTGAAACAGGAGTTGTAAGGGATAAGTTAAATAGGCAATGGCACAAATACCAGTATTTCAGTATTTCAGTATTTCAGTATTAAACTGTTTCGTATTTTCTTTTCGGAAAATGTGTAGTAGATTCATCTTTTTAGTTAACCGTAAACTTAATCCTGCGTTAAGAAAACATGAAACATCAAAGTCCGCCGCCTGTCGACTTTATGCTATTCTGGATTTTCTAGGTGTTGACTTCGTGCGAATACCCCCTTTGCCCTTTCTGATATTGATTGATAAATTTTGATTAAAGTTGACCTTGCAGTTGAAAAACTATTCATTGAGATACATGTATACATTATCAAAATACTGCAGAAATCTACGAGAGGACGTCGATTTCGAAAGGAAAGATTAAGTGTTAAATTATCTAGAACTGGTATTTGTATTACTCTTTTGTAAAATATATCTCCCCTCTGAATGTGACTAAACAGTCCCTATTATGTAAACGGTTCTTATGGTTTAAATGTGTTTGATACACATGGGCATGTGTGGGAATATACAACTGATTATAAAATCCTTCATATTATTGCCAGAGCCAATAACAATTGAATACTGATATGACGTACAAAGATATATTAATAACACTGTCTGAGATTAAAGTCGCCAAGCATTTCAGTTTGACCACCGATTTGCAAACACATTTTGATTTATGTAATTGTCCTTAAACGTAATTATATAATAATTACATTAATCTATCAATGCTGAACTGATGGCGCTCTTTCATTTCGATAAGTATTTAATGTCAGAAATAATCTTATTTACTTTCAAATTCCAATATTCTGAAGCAATTTGTACAGGTTGATTGACAATGTCAGTTTTTATGGTCGTCGAATATGTTGCCTGTTAGTAAATAAAATTAAAATTGGAGTTAAAATCTCGTGTTTTTCGTTACCGTTAATAAACAGTAAAATATTCGAAATGCTGATACATTATGACTAGTCTTAATAAAAATAAGTAAGGGAAGCCATCATAAGTTTATTGTTAAATATCTGCCGCTTTCCGATATAACTCACATATAACAAGTTGAGTATAGAATTATGGTTTTTAGTTTAGATCATAAAGGTTTGAATTATTAAGGGTATATGTAGTTTAAACAAATGGCTTGAATAAACCCAATAATTAGATGTGCGAATGGTTTTCCAATCGGAATCTTTTAATCAAGTGGAACAAGATTCAAATTGTTCACATTTAAGAATGTTTCATCCATAGGAATTTAGAGACAATATCTTTAAATACCAAAATTTAGGTAGGACAAGTGCATGAAGGCAACACAGTATGTCACGCCGTGAGGACACACATCTCGGAAATCGGTTGCAAACTGACGCAATCACTGCCTCCATCGTTCAAGTCTTAAGGCCGAGTATCTGAATTGTTATTGGAGCAAAACCTGCTAGCGGCACTTTTTGTGTGTTAACTCATTTTAAGCAACTCAGATAACTCAACCCCACCCTGCATTTACCATACACACAAAGAAACCAACAAACAAACTAAATGAAGGTTAACTCTCAGTTACATCCACATACTCGAAACCTTTTGAAGTAAAACTATTGTCATGTGATAACAAATTATGCCACGTACACATTTCAGCTTATCATTTGCCTTGGACAAGTAGAAAATTGGATATTGTTGCGTGTGTAGTTTTTATGCCACCAGTGAGTATTAAAGAAAATTGCCAGAATGCAAGAGGTACGCCGAATAATGGAATAATGTTGAACAATGTTGCTTCAAATGCATGATGAAATACTTTTATTACACCTTGACTGTATACTTCATATGACGTAGAAAAGACAAGCCTCACTGCCAAACCTTGGGGACACCATGGCCCTAATGTGATAAGACGGATTACACCGCGTTCGCCTAAAAGATTTTTCGCCTAATGGATATTTTACCGCTTTCGCCAAAAAACGTTTTTTATATAGTTAACAAGGTATTTATGTTTTATCTTTAATCTACAATAGCTAGGGATGTAACTGTTACACTTCTGTTCAAGTTTCATTACAAAATATACGTAATTTTGCGTTATATCGAAACAATAAAGTATTTGTCAAAAATCGACATGGATATATTTTACAAAATATAGTTGTTTTGTACCTCAGAATCGTGAAAACTGGAAACTATTAGCGTTATATTGAAGCATCCGCCATGTTGAGAAAGGATCCCAAACTGGTTTTCTGTCTCCGTTGCGCAACGCATCGAATTCTGCATGGCATCAGACATCATAAGAAGACCACAAAGCTCTTGATAGGAGTTCGAATTTTTTATTCATTCTTCAGTGCACAGTTTCACAGTTCAGAAGATTTTATTCATTTTCAGTATGTAGACAATACAATGATACAATATGCACGTGGTTTTTTATTTCCGTAGTATGTTGTTGTTTTATTACATTTGTTGGTGAGTATCATAATAGAGTACAATCATATGTTTTTAAAGTTGTTTTTATTCACTTCAGTTGGATACAATCAATGTTTCATAGTATACATAGAGTGAGATAATACAACATTGCAGTTGACATATAATTTTACTATCACCAGTTGCAACAAGAATGAATGGACAGATCTTGGCGAGAAACGGTCATTAATAATGCATGGGCACATAATATAACATGAAGTAAAATTACATTCTTAAGTATTTTCCATTTTGTCTCAAAAGTAATTTACAATATTATCATTCAGACATGCTACTGAGCTACTGAGCTATTTCAATCTCCATTTTTCATTTCTTTAACAAAGACGATATTGCAGCGAGTGTCTGTGGGATGGTCTTTGATTCATCCTCGTATACTGACCATACATCTTCAAGCTTTCTGTTGAATGCTTTGGTTCTTGTGTTTTGCAATCTCTTCATTTGGCCGTGGTGCACAAATTCCTTCACTGTAGTTAGGAATCCTGCCTCTTTGTGAAGGAGTGAGACAATGAGGAAGAAGTTGACGTTCCTCTTGCCGGCCCGACTGTTGATTCTCTTATGTCATCCTGTAAACAGAAAGAATAAATAGAGAATTGTGAATTATTATCTTGAATATAGATTTTTCATATTGATATGATCATCATTATATCCGTTAATATATTATTATATTATTTTATTAATATGTTTCAATATATTGAATGATGACTTACCTTCACAATCATTATTGGTGCGGACTGTCAGTCTGTAGACAGACCAGGTGTGAATTGGCCACAGATTGTTGGTCAACCACTAGTTCTCCGCGTAGTTAAAGAGGGGTGTTGCAGTCGGTCAGTCAAGTCTTTCAGTTTTTCAAACTCTGGCATGATGTGGTTGGGACTGAGGTAGGGGAGGGCCATCAGTTTCTTCACTAGGGAGTAGAATTCACTGTTTCTACAGTACTCAGTCTGAAAGAAGTAAAACATATATGACTAAAAAATAGATATAATAAAATATCATTTCGCATATGTAACCAATTTACTTTTGTATATGTAAGTCATTTGTTTTCGAATAGGTATGGCAATTATTTTCGGGAACAGAGAATACAGAATTGAGGATTAGATATATATATATAGTTGTGTATTAAAATTGATTGAATTACCTCCAACCCCAGCATCTGAATCCGACGATAGACCTCCCGTTGCCAATGGAAGCCACAGTCACGGAGCTCAGCCTCTGGTCTTAGGTACCGCATGGCCTCCCAAGCACCAGCTTCAAAGTCTGCCATTACTCTCTGGACATCGGTTGAATACCGCCTTGAACACCTGCAGAATAAAAACAAATATTATATATCATTAATGACAACTCCATTACATTACATTAATCAGGTTGCAGCATTAACTTACCGCTTCATAGTCCACTTTCCTCTTCCTCGACATGAACATGTAACAGACGGGCACCTGTTTCATGTCCCCAGTCTCGGAGACCAGGAATACATGGACGGAATACAGTTGAATGAAAGGCTTTCGCACAATGCCGAATGTACCATCCATGTACCATGTCTTGGCCATCTTCATGGTTTCCAACTCCTCGGTGGTGGCAAATACCAGATGCCTCGTTCCCTCTACCGTCAGATCATCCACAAGGAAGTCTCTTGGAACGTATTGTGGTCTCAACTGAAATATAAATATAATATATAAAAACCAAATGAATATGTGATAATATATGTTATAGAAAAAAAGAACATTAACATTATTATTGTAGATACTTGTGAAATACCTGAAAAATATTATATTTATTATAAGAAAATAATTTTAAAATATAGTATTAAAAAGTTATTTATCAAAATACTCACATCATACTCCAAATAATCAAACTTTGGAGGTCTCAGGTTCTGTCGAGCTGTGTTTTCCCGCTTTGCCATGGCAACCAAGGAAGGAAGTGTCGTGGGAACAGCCTCAAGGTTCTGATATTCCTCCTCCACTATCTATTGTGCTGACGTGAAAAGTTGACTGGTGCATTTTGCCTTCATCTGAAGAAAAAAACCTTTTATTGTTTACGAGTGGAACAAATGTACATTCAAATGAATTATAAAAAATATATGTGTATTATTATTGTCTAGTATTATAGAATAGATATACCCCTCTTCGACCCATCTTCAACAACAGTGAAATTTTAATACTATATATCAGCTTTTAACAACTTTGTGATATTATGCTGATGTTTTTCAGCCTTCGCGCTGTTCCATTTTCTGCTTTTGCAATCATTTTCATATTTAGGCAATTTCATTAACTTTCTCGCCGCTAATGGCTGCAATATTGCCCAAGCGGCGCTAAACAATAACTCACTCACTCACTCACTCAACAACAGTGTATTCCCTTGACGGCATGATATGGTTAACCTCAAGCTCTGGTAGTGCCCTGGGCTGGATGGCACTTTCGTCTACGGGGTTGGGTCTCTGGATGATCAATGGAGACGTGGGAGGTGGTGTAGGAGATATTGGATTAAATTAAATTGCAAGGATGTGTGTGTCATTCTTTCTGGATTAATTCAACTTTGGATTACATTTGGGATTTCAGATAAAGTTTGTTCATGTGTTTCATGTTATGTTTTATTATGTTCATATAAATATCTAGAAATCTACAACATTTTAGATAGCCGCAAGTTTTGACTCGTATCTCAATACATATATATTATACAAATTGTATGATAAATAACCAACAATAACCACTTATCTTGCAGATAGTTTATTAAATGTCCATAAGGACAGGACAAAATATCGTTTGGCGAAAGGGATAAAATATTCCTAGGCGAAGAATCTTTTAGGCGAAAGCGGTGCAATTCGATACGACATGATATACTTAAAATTGTTTTTTTGAATAATGATAGATAACAGTTATGAAGTCATGCAGCAACAGTAATTTTGCATCTGGATTGCAAGTTGCTTAATTGAGTTCAGACAGTTGCAGATGTTATAGGTCTCCAAAATGAAACTATTGTAATGTTTCTATACTGCAGACGCCATTAGGCGTTTGGTCCGCCCCAGCTGTGCGTCAGAGGGAAAACTGTAAGCAAAGTCAATGCCTGTCTAACATATTAATCAACCAATACAAGAAGGGAAAGAATAATAGTTGAGTAATTGAGATTGTATTCATATTTCATGAATTGCTGTCTGTAAGTCGGAGAAGGGATGTATCGATTTCTTGAAATGAACATTTTCACTGAATTGCCTGTTCAATATTGAAGGTGTTGTATAAGTTACTGAACCTGCACAATTGATGTGATATATATATATATATATATATTCAAATTGATCATTGTCGAATTAGATAATTTATTGTTTAAGCTTCCGATTGCACCCTTTCAATTAATTGGATGTTTGATCCCTTATCACAGAAACTCGAAAAATGCAGATTAGAGAAATGAACAATGCGATCAAAACAAATTGATATCGTCATAGTAACGATGTGAAATAAATTCGTTTAACAGTGATTTATGATATGACAAATTTGATTTTTTTTCTAGAGTTGGTCTGTGCTAATATGACATATCGACTTAGCTCTGTTTGACATCAAATGTCACGACATATACTTAAAAGGGGACAAAGTATATGTATTTTTATCCAGTTTTGAAGCATTATATACACATACATTACAGTTTCAAAGGTGATATGTCGTAAATGGGTTCAGTGTGTCCTTACAACAAAGAGTTCGTTCAAAGCATGAGCCATATTCATTCACAACAAGGACAGTACATTTAGAAACCACCAATGCATGCTAGAAACAAGATTCCACAAACGGATTGCATTGCCCAAAAAACAATATATTGATAAATCTAAATAGGGGAAAAGGGTTGTTTATCACCGAGAAATGTGTCATAGAGAACTGGTTGTTTCAAATTGGTGAAAAACATTTGTGTAGAGCCACCCAGCACAACACAGACCCACCTATACATAAAAACATGTCAGAGCCTGATGAAAATTATAATACGTGTGATATTTGTTAATTAGAGTCACTTGGATTAACTGTTTAAATTATGTGATTGCGTACACATCAACTATCCCTAAGAACACTTCATAGGCCCATTAGCAGCCTATGGACAAGTCCTTTCATTGTAGTTGCCCCAGCAAGTGACCATGTTTCACATAAGACCTTTTTAATCCAAATTGTGTGTCGTTTTGTCAATTGTCTGCTTTTCCTTTATAACAGTTGCTCAAACCCTTTAGATTAACAACACTTTTTTACACGGAATCTACACTTCCATTAATAAGAATAGTGCCCATGTGTCGCTGACATCATCTCAGCATGTATTATTAATCCTGATAACCTGATGTGCTACATACCTAAGTGGGTGATATCCATATCAATTTGTTGCAAAAAGACGACCACAGTACATATTTTGCCTAAAGCCAGTTAGGGTACAAATTCACTTTGGTATTTTTTTTACAAAGATAATCAGGTAACCCGATAAATGTAGTAGAGCATATGTTTTCATAAGAACAACCTTTAGTGAGTTCATAACGTGTTGTAGGCTATAAATCAGATAATGATGTTTCCTGTTAGCATTATGTTAGGTTCCCTTTAAGAGTTTGTGGGACTAATGGATCATCTGTATGGCCCCTGGTCTATTGGATACTAGAGATTTCTTTGTGGTTGTTGTGAAAGTGGGGCAACACGACCATTCATAACAAGAAACGTTCCCGCAATATACTATAACATGCATTGCATAATTATTATGGTAAATGTTGTCAACATTCATTGACAACAATAAAGGCATTGAATAACGAGAGAAACGTAAATGAAAAAGATAACAAATCCTTGTTGATATTATAATTAAAACATAAGATAGTATGGTCATGCCCCCTTTCATTAATGCAGCATAGGGTAAATATATTTGGATAAAATCCCACCGTAAAAACACAGTGTTAACACAATAACCCATATCATCGTCACAACAGATGTGCATACAATAGTAAATCTAGTTGTGATTCTGAGGAAAACAAGATGAGTTGGTACAGATATGTAGTAATAAGGGGATGTATTCATTTCAATTATTTTCAATATGATAGTTGTCTTCGAGACCATATGTCATTGCTATTGGAGAGCAGCATCCCCCTTTTGGACAGAATATATGAATAACAAGTACAGTATACAGTTAGTAGTGATTCATTTCCGGACAAACAAACTATAATTATCTATAGACGTATCTATCTAGTTTCAATCACAGAGTCTTCGATCAATAGTGCTGTACAAAGCTTACAGTATTCATCTGAACTTACTACAACAGTGATATAACATGGGGAAAGGTTTCTACATTTTTCTGTACAAGTTTTCTGTTTTAAGTCGTGTTGACTAGACAAACTTGTCATTGAGGCACAAGTTTCACATAGTATTTCTTAACATCTAAGTTTATTTTTTTCAGTCTTGATTATAAAAATGCCTGGGTTGAAACAAACACATATCATTCATGAAAAATGCTCCAGATTTTGTTTGTTCACAAGTTTCTTAAATGATGTCGATATATCAAACAGCGTTTAGCGTTATCGACGTCACACCATTAAGTTTAATTACAAACTGTTTAACTGAACAACCTGAGTTTGTCAAATTGTCAATTTGTAACAATATTTTGCATTAAACTAAACTGCTAGTGTGCGGTATGTAAGCTTATTGTGTGAGCTTGATAACTCGTTTTAACGACATATATGCATTTACATAAGAATGTGAATTGTAACTCCATTTTATACACAAAAACACATGCATTAAGTATTAATAGACAACTTACTTTTGTACTTAACTCATAACGACATATATGCATTTACATAAAAATGTGAATTGTAACTCCATTTTTATACACAAAAACACATGCATTAAGTATTAATAGACAACTTACTTTTGTACAAACGAAGTTAACCTCCTCAAATTGGATTACAAGTATCTGAAGGCATGATACATCTCAAGGAGGTGGATCATATCTCCACATTGCACACATTTAATGACATGTGTATCACGTACAAGTATTCTTTGCATTGCAAATGCTATGCTTTTGTTTAGCGTTTAGCATAAGTTCCTATACTTTCAATTCTCATTGAGAGGTAAACAGCATAAGGAAACCTTTTGAGTCCTGTAAATATATCTAAACATTCTCCATATAAGTCATGTCTCTGTGCGTTTTTCATCTGGTACAACAACTAAGAAGGGTTTAGCATGAAAGGCAGTTGCATATGTATTTATCAATATTGAGGGTGGAGAAGAGATATTTTCTCACAATTAACCGTAATACTCCTTAACTCATACTGTTTAACAATATTTTATAAACAATTGTTTGAAAGGTTTGTAAACTATATGAAAACAACGTAAAACAAGGTAATTAACAGCCAACTAAGTCGCATGTGTACCTTTGTAGCATCTACAGACATTTTGTTTCATATTCATTATACAACGTGAATAACAACAAAGTCAATGCTAATGTTTTGATCAACTATTAACAAAGATAATTAAATACTGCACCTTTTGTAGTTATTAATGTTCGATTTTCTACGTTACATAAGTTGCTTCAAACCAACTGTATTTTGCAAACACAAAGTATTGTTGTATGTCTTTGAAAATGTAGATTTTACTAAAAAGGTTTGATTATGAGATAATTACCAACAACCAGAAGTCACGCCAAACATGAAACTTTGAGCCAAACATGAAACCTCAATTAGGTGTTGAATAGAATTTCTGATAATGGATTCTGATGAAGTTTGTCTGACGAGCATAGACGTGCCATGAATTAACAACGATGTGAATGTCCTAGCTAAGGTCATACTAAAACTCTCACAAATCAAAACACTTAACCACGGCTATATATATCTCAAGCTTCGATTATTTATTTTTAGCTGAAAAATAACATAAATGTTACGTGTTCAATGTTTGTCTTATACATCACAATATTGCAGTTCATTCAAAAAAATATTTTGTTTTGGTGTGTCATTCACATATCGTTCTTACTTAAATTTAGAGTATTGTTGTGTTTAGAAATGATTAAATTTCAAATAAAGAAACAATGGATGGAAGGTTCCCTAGCTTCAGGTGTATCAGGTGTATCACATATTAGAGGGCATCTGCTGTACAGAATTCAAAGTTTCTTGTTTATAGGTGATAATGACGTTAACTCTTGTTCATTGCTGCAATAAAACATTCCCGTTTGAGCCACTGATGATAGTTTACCTGAAAACTATGCCGCTGATCTTCATAACAAGTATCAGTTACTCTTTTATTGAACTTATTTCTAACGTATTCTACATGTTACTTAAGACTGTTGTTCTTGGTTAATGATAGCCTTTCTTTTCGCCTCAGATTGCACAGCGTCAGCTTAAATGCGTGTATAAACGTACAAACGTTTAAGCCCTGCCATGCCATCACCATTCATTGGTCCATTTCACATATGCTTTATATGGATTACAAGTTTCAATCTAAATGTTTGTCTACCATATACAAATATAAAAGGACAAGAAATATGCATACGAGATATGGAATGATTTCACATGATTACATACAGATTGTTTGTTACTCGCACCAGAATGTAACGGTTATGCCAGATTATACTATCTACTTTTTTACCTGTTGAATATTACGTTACACGAAAATGGAGACAGGGTAATATTTTTGATTATAATTGAATAATGATTGATAATCTTCAGTGCTTTTGAAAAATTATTTCATCAAAAATCTATTATATATGGAAGATATATGTCTTGTTCAGGAAACGGAAGTGAGAACATTTGATATCAAACAGTTGCAAGAATAAAGACATTAGATAACCAGACCTAAAACTGTCTGGTCTTTAAAGGGTCAGTAGCACGTTTTTAGGGGGAATATAAGGTGATGTCAGGAAAATGAAAATCAATGCTACCAATTGAAAGACAATGCATTTAAACTAAATGGGGCAGTAATAATTCAAATAGATAATGTAAAGTTTAGCCAGGCGATTCCCTTTTCTTGCACAAAATGAATTAAAGGTGTTCACACAAAATGGCCGCCCATTGATTTTAGGTGAATCTTCATACTTTGTCCTTTGACTATGGATAATGGGTTTGTGTTATGAGATTTTTGACAAAATCCAAATAATACATTTAGCACTAACGTACAATTATCAGTGAAAAATCTAAAATATAAAATTATCAAAAAACGTGCTACTGCCCCTTTAAAGTAGAGGTCTTCTATCGGTGGCAAGTAGCACTTACCCACACTAAAACAAACCAATTTATAAACACAAGAGAAGTTTAAAAGTTCATTCATTACCATATGATATACAATAGAATAGTTTGATGAATATGTATGTTTTTAAGAGAACCACATTGTTAGTATAAATGTGTCAAACATCCGACAAGGGTAAATTTTAGATAGATTCCTTTTATAACATTTCAATCAACTTCAGATGCATAGCTTCAGGTTCAAGATGATATTTTTGCGTTTCTCAAACATGCAAATACATTATATATTCCCAAAATGAAATAAATAAATAGGACATGAAAAGAAATGACAACTTATAAATCTTAAACAAGATGGAAATGACTCCCTAATAGCCTATTCGAATCACAATGTACTGTGTGCACATCAATCATTACGAGCTTTTGTTTTCCTTGTTATATGTAGGTAATGAACCAATTCATTTGCTATCGTCATTTGTCTATAAATATTAAATGATCATTCATATCATATTTTGAGTAGTCTAAGTACTTGTCTGACAATATCTTCTTAATTGTACCTGAATGCTTGTTATTCAATTTACACATTGTATGATACACAGTCCTAAAACAAATGTACTTTCTACTATGGTAAATCAGATGCGTGGTATTGTATGAAAATTTTATATTTTAATTAATGACATTTTGTTCAACAATTGACACGGCATATATATAAGATGGGCGCATGTCCTAAACCTGTACCCAATGTGTTTATTCTATATCTGTTATATCAGACAAGGCATTATTATCTAATCACATGTCTGATATATTTATAACATATGGAAATGGATATATTAGCGTACAATTTTTTAACCTGTGATAAACTATTTGTATAACAAGAAGACATGGTCATCCACATCCCCCGCCAAATAGGTTTTCATTAAAGCTCCCAATATTTTCCTACATGGGCCGTAACTCTGTAATAAGTAATCGCATTTCCCTCATATTGGAAATCCATCAAGGTATTAATACACTGAAGACTCACAGCAAGTTTGGTTAACCTATCATAAAGGGTTTCTGAAAAAAGCTTTTCCCCCCCCCCCCACTAGGACAGACGGACAGACGGACAGACGGACACACGGACGGACGAAGGTCAAACCAATATCCCCCTTCCACTTCGTGACGAGAGTAATATGTAGATGCTTACTAGTGATCTTCTGACTCTGCTTTCAGCTACACGGTATTTGGGATTGTGGTATGTGATTGGAAGGAATTGCCCATTCCCTTGGTCCAAACACCCTGCCATTCCCGGGAATTCTTAACAAATACATTAATTCATTAAGACTGAAACACCTAGTTATTTTACATTTAACATTTTCAGGATCTCAGCGAACAGACCTTTTTTCCTGCAATTTCATTTCTAAATGGAAAGCATTTTCCTTTCGAAATTGGATTTTGAAACTTTTATCAAATAGTCCATTTGCATCTTTCATTTTCTCTTATCCAATACCAGACTTAATGACATCTTCAATTATTTTGTCATATCTTTCCCATTGAATAACTGAGAAGGCCTGTGTGACCGGAATGTCGAATTTCACCTTTTGCTCCATGCTCTTTACTTATACCATAACTAATAAGTTCACAAATAAACTAATTCAACATGAACAAACCAACAAAGCAAGTTCGTGGCTTATTGATACGATAAATAAGCTTGTGTTATTGTTATCATCCAATCCCAGGAAATGAGCAATGTTTACCATTGTCATTCCCAGGGATTAGCTGCCCAATAACTGAGATTGGGTTGATCTAAGATACAAAGATGTTATGAAATAGCAAGATGTTATGTATATCTGCAAGGGCATGTCGACGATTCCCTATGTAGATCTTAGATGCGCACAGCAGCATTTCTTTCTTTTATCTATTGCTCCGTTTCTCCTGTGCATTTAACCAAGAAAACAAACTCTAAAACCGTCTGACTTTTATCGATCATTACAGAGAGATTCCATTTTAAGGTTACTTTAGGATAACCTACTGGCGTTTCCCCATGCTCCTTACAGTTTGTGTTGGAGATGTATGTTTATCCATAAGAACAAATTATCTTTACCTTTATTTCAATGAACAGAATATTTTCCATTACCAATAAGTCAACGACCAGCAAGAGGTTTTAACTTGGTCAGGACTTGTAGGAAAATCTAACCATGTGTTCATCATCCTGCAAATGATTTGTGCAACCCTCGAGCTACTCAATGGCAAGCTGGCACGAGTCACATGCAGCCCATGCAAAATTACTGTGATGCTTTTTTCCTAAAAAGATACATCTTTCTATATGATTGACGGGCATTGACTCTCAAAGCAATTTATCCACATAGGTATTATCATAGTATACGATTGCAGGGTCAAAAGGTCTGGAAATGTCTAAATGTATTTAAACATAAGCTCATTGTGCAATTATGTTGAATGTCAGTACTGTACAATAGTTTTTAGTTCCAAATTCTTTCATAAGAAAACTCCAAACACCAGGTTTCATAAACTATAAATATCAGAAGCAGTTCTGGATAACACTCGCCAGCCTTCCATGTAAAGTTGACGTTCTTTTTATCTATAAGCATCAATCTTCAATTTCCTTTCCCTGCCTCCTATGTATATCCTGGTGGTTGCTGCAGACAGAAGCTGGCGAGCCATAAAAACTTTTAGGTCTATTTTTTATGTATCTTCAAAGACGGCAATCTTCATATCAAAGCTATACGTTTGCTGGAGTAATCACTCATATATTTTCCAGGTTTGGAGTATATTTACAACATTTTATGAGTACATTTAAAACTTGTTTTGAAAGTCATGACCATTATTATGAGAGAATAATGTAATAGTTTACAGGAGTTTGTGAAAATATCATAAGAACAAGTGTTCTTCATATATTGTCCTACATTACAATTACATTTTAAGTAATCATTAAAAAAATATAGAAACTGATGTGGTTATTTATGTTGGTGAAGTTTTGAAGACAACGACGTTTAAATTGACAAATAAAAAAACCTAGTCCATTTGTGACATTGACAAATTAGAGAGAAGATATAAATAGCAACCCCTTCCTCTGAACCGTTAGCAATCTCTCTAACCACTAGTCTAACTGGCCAGACGGAAGTGTAAGGTAAACAGGTTTGAGGTTCAAATTTCAGTATTGTCATGCTGTCCCAAAGTATTTTTGATATCCAATTGCACTTTAATTCTAAAATGTAAATGCATACAAACACTCAGAATGGATATTTATAGTGTTACACCTTATAACTTTACTTACTTATTACAAATAATTCTTGATGATCCAAATACAGTATCAACCACGTGACTTGTCCATTATCATTTGTAAAACCTTACATTACTTAGAATGCTTTGTACGTACATTTGGACACTTGCTTTGTGAATTATCGTCGAACAAACTGCGTCAATGAAACTCTGTTTATCGTTTTTATTTCAGTATTAAAGCGAATTATAGAGTAATTCTATCAAATAATGAATGTTAAAAAAACATTCGGCAAACATAAATCCTTGACATTTGTTGCTGGTTTCCCATTGACCCATCAATAGATATGATTACAAATACTACATTATGGACAAATGGTTTTGGGGTATTATTTAAGCATTATTTTGGGTATCGAAGTTAAAATACTCGACCATGAGTATGCTTGGGATTTCATAACCTTCCATTTTGGCCTTACTTTCCGCTCCTATTTCTTTCTTCAGGTTTTGAAATTCCAATCGTAACCTCGATCTCATATTTGACCTTTAACATAAACACACAAAATGAAGCAAACACCTTAAAGTTAATGTCAACAAGGAGAAGATCTACTTATTTTCACATGCATGTCACGTCTTTCCCTTGACAGATATAATCCATTAAAGCCTATTAATATTCCAAGGATATTCCAATCAACACTGAATTGAAGGTTTTGTGTGAGTTTTTTTAATTTGGTAGTTATCTCAAATTTTAAAAGATTCTCAAGAAAATCATATGCTAAGAACACCATCTCAGTTTAGTTTATTTGATACAAATATTCGTTTTTATACTCATAATTACGGATGTACATGTATCTTTAAAAGAGGCCAGAATACCCAACTGCGTACCATTTGTTTTTAAAAGGAGTAGACGTTCGTTTTGTGTGTGGGCAATTTAATAACCTTGTTGCCTAATGTAAAAAAGATGTAGATATTGGGTCCTACAAATGCATTTAACAGAAAGTTGAGTAAATATGTATAATATGTGTGTTACCATCTCGTGCAAACAAACAGATCTACTTGCGAACGTCACATGACATTGTCCAATCACGTGACTTGTGTGTTTTACAAATTAAAAAAAAAAATTGATGCGAAAGAACAGCTTCTTTTGCTCTTGATAATTGTCTGTAAGTATTAGGAGTAGGAAAATCCTCAAATGACATACCATATATAATACGTACAATAAAGTGTTTGTAATACATTCCATCTACGGTGAAAAGCTTCTTTATCTAATCCAATGTCATACATGACTGTAAATAGTTTTGACATCACGACGAAGATAAATATTTGTTTCCTCACCATTCTTCCATGTCCATAGTCTCCATTAGGATTGTGTTATTCCAACGAAAGAACTTTAATATAGTTTTTAAAAAAAGCAATTCAATTTGCTCTTTTTTTTCAAAATGGAACGTATTAAAGATATATAATCAATCATCAATCAAGTAAAGATGATATGATATCTTTAAAAAAGTCAACGCTGGAATAACCTTGATATCTGGTTTTATCTTACAGGCCAGGTCATAAAGAGTGTCCATTAGTTCCACAAGCTCGTTGTAGGCATAACCTAACTTCACGTTATGAACTTACGTAGTTTGCTGTCAAGAAAACATTTAGGCTAGAGGAAGTGTCAGGTTATTGGATAAAGGCGTCTAAGATATAGCCTTGTCTATTCGTACTAAACTATGACAAAAATATTCCCTTATCACTCTTCGAAGGTCACTTAGAATCTGTAAAACACGAATTGGAAACCTTATAAAGTTACCATTATACAAACCGATGTATTTCGTGTTTTAAGGCAATATGCAAGTGAGTAAACACCCAATTTCCAACAGGTTTTTGTTCAAACATAGAAGATTATGTAATGTGCTGGAGAGTTGCAGACTTGCAAGGGCCAAACGTTCAATCAAGGACAGAGCAAGGTCAAAGGTCAAAGGTCAAACATCAGTTTTACTACTAGTGTCCAAATTTGTGACTAGTAGAAACGTTAGTTTGTTAACAATAGAGTGCTTTCTTTGAACAATCTGGAAAGACGACAGTAAAGAAAGTTTATATTAAAAATCATACTTTGGTATTGAATATATGTTTCTCCAAATAATTTAATGAACAATATAGTAGTATTTATCATTTGTAGCAACTATGAATTTTTGTATTTTAAAGGAAACTATGTGTAAGAAGTTTTGTCCCTAACAAACAAGCATTAAAATTGGGCTGATAATTTGTAAACTTGTGGTCCTTTAAAATAATTGATAAATTAGATATTTGTGAAATGTCTTGTGATTTCTATTTTTGTCAAAAACTGTGCACCACACATCTAAGCTAAATGCAGAAAGTGCCACCAATTGAGAGGTGTATGTATTCATTAAAATGTCAAGATGCAAACTTGTGCAAAAAGTTAACTTCGAGATTGACAATGTAAAATAGGCATGAATATTTAACATATACAATCGTACAAAGGAAAGAACTGATACCAATAACACATATCAGCTGCGTGTTTGTGCTCAAACTGGATTAGCCAATGCCAACTGAAATGTTTATGTCAGCTATTAATGGTAGTCGATCCCATAATTACCTGTCTACATGAAACTCCTTTCCTGCAGATGTCCTCGTATATCTGATACACCTGCTAACAGAAGCTGGGAAGATTTACTCACGTTGTTTCCCCATAGGAAATTTACCTTCAATTGGCTTTGTATTGTTAAATAGTCATTAAATATAATCAAGATTTCGAATAGGTTTATAGATAGATAGGTTAAAGCTTTTCTCTTATATGTGATTCATATAACTTCTAGTTAATTGCTAGATTTTTAATCATTATCAATTATAAAGTTATCAAAATAATATATAAAATTTTATAATAACTTTTATTATTCATTTTATGATTTAATTCATTTATGCAACGAAATAGGATTACTTTAAACAAAAGATGGTCTCAGGTTGTCGTTTAAGTGCTTGCATGAGGATAAGGAGTTTTATCAGTTTCTTCATATAGATTTTATCGGAGGCGTTTATTGAATCAATATAAGTGTGGTCTTCAGGATGACCAGAGATTGGCAGCTAATGTTATACTATCGCTTCAAGCAGAGCCAACAAACTGAATGAGTCGCTCAGTATCAATGCTGTATAACAAGAAAGGCGAAATAGAGGTGTAAACAATTACGCTATTCAAAATGGGTTCACAATGACCTCCAATCAAAATTGGCCCAACAAAGTATGATAAATATCAATGTTGTATTATTCAATGAACGCTTGAAACCATTTAATGTAATCACAGATACACACATATAATTACAGAAGATAAACATACCTATACAAGTAAAAACATCATAATTTGTTTTACCTCAAAGGTTAGAATAGCATTCAATACTTTACAACGGTACTTAACATAGTTTCGGGGACGAGGTCTACAATCTTTTAAGTACTGTTTACAGTTCACTTCGGGAAAAATAACTACATGTACAATAACGTACGTCACGTTAAACGTACTACAAAAAAGCTAGTAGTTCAACGTATGATTTTATAAAGCCCACGAGTATGTTCTAAGGACAGGTAAGTATGAATAACTACTAGTGACTGTGTTGAAGGAACGATGTTTAATTACGTTATGAATACAATTATCTTCAGAGGATTCTAATGTTTGTAGAGGAATAAGCTTAACATTAAAAGGCAAAAGACGTGAGCATACAGCTTAAAATCTAGCTAATAATTTTCGGTTTTTAAATTCATGCTCAGAAATTTGATTTCATATATCTTCTATTCATAGAACAATGTCAGGCGAAAATAGGTTTGACTTAACTTCTATTGAGTAGTTAAAATTAAAACTTAGAGTCAACAAAACAAAGTGCAGGACTTTTATTGTGAAAGCCATCACAAACATGGCTCCATAATTTTATCTTTTTAAAAATTTAAGTTACAAGACATGTTTAGATACATTTTCAAAACCATGCACTTTTATTATCATCAAGTTTTTGCAGTGACGTTAGAGAACACAAAGCAAATAGAAAAATAATTGACAAACAACATATAGTAGAAAGACATAAATGCTATAAGTGATTGAAATGTCAATTTCAAAGTTGTAAAAGTTTTAATTTCAATCACTTGTCGCCCAATGATAGTTTCATGGAATAATTTGACGTTATTATATGTATAACATTTGATGAATTATAAACTTATCATGCCGATTATCGAACATAACTGGACATGAAGATGCTCTCCGTATCGAGGTAATTAACTTTAAACATTATGATTGGCAATGTAACTGCATGTATGGTTGCAAATCATTTGCCTTATTAACATGATGATTGAAGATTGGACAAAGAACAAAGAAAACATTTCTTGTGTGTAAATGTAAGCAATATGTTGTTTTTTTCTACAGCAGTTTATCTACCATAGAAATGACATCGTATCTGTTCGTAGTTAAATACTTATGCTGTTTCAATACGCACCATAGATCACTTTGTCTAGTTACGATTAATAAAATATATGTGTCTGCTAGCGGTTTAGTTCAATAAGGCCACGGCAAAAGCAAATTTACATCGCCGAAGATACATTGCTATCTCTTGTAAGAATCGAACATTTCACATAAGAATGATGTTCTAACACATGCCAATCATATGCCGTTGTAAAACAAAACAATAAAATATGTTTGTATATTTTAAAGAACATTTCAATTCCCTGAAAATCACAAGTATAAGTCCTCAAAATGATATTGGCATTAATTACATCATAATCACTTAGATATACAATCCAGATGGATTGTTTTCAGTAAATCATAAAATGTACATGTGATGTGTATGCTGAATATCAGCTTAACAACGTGAATGATAGAATGATATTAACATTCACGATGTGTTTGTCTTTCAGATGACTTGCCCCAGTAGTAATGTGAGCTATGGCATTTTAACAGATGTGGTTCAGATTGAACATTTGATATGAAGTACTTTTCTTATGATAAGGAGTAGCGAACTGAGAATAACCCTAGTAATAAGACATCCTGTACAATGGGTCTTTATAAGAACACTCCTTGACATTTCTTGTTGACGTCATTCCAGCTGGTTGTCTAAGCACTTATTGCTGCTTTTGTTTTTCGTTGTCCATAACTTTGAGTTCTATCAATGTGATTGGATGCTTGAAATCATGTTTGAAATCAATGATTTACTCTCGTAATTACAACAGTCATGAACCCTTTTTGTGACACAAATGCTTGATCATCTTGTTTTCGAAATGATTATTTTCAATTACTCGTAACAGCATGTATAAATATGATGATCATGAAAGTTATCTAGTAATGATTCAAAAAAGTGAAATTGAATAATTAAATCCCCCAAGCAACGATAATACATTTGTTTTGTTTTCAGACTAATAATGTGATCTAAATCTGAAGCATAATTCATCATATAATTTGAATTTGTCACAATCCAGCATTACAGGTTAATTAAGCTCTTATTACATCAAAAAAGGTTTTTATGTTCACCTGCACTGCCCACTATAGTTTCAATAGTAAAATTTGTATTTTTATGGTCGTCAGAAAATAGATTGATGCAATTCTCTTTGTCTTTTTCTCTCTCTTTAGAATGTGAATCATCCAGAATCCGGTGCTTTTAGAAAAACCAAACTTCCGTTCTTGAACCGAGCTCATAAATCACCTTGTCTTGAATTTCTTAGCTTAGAGAGCTAGCAGTGGAGAATGTTAATACCACGACACAAACATATTTTTATAGTTTATGTTATCTATCTCTTGTCACAATGTGGTACTTGATAAAATAATAGTCATATACAGTGTTTTCATGTCAATGATATGCCTTTCCTTTAAAAATAAAGTGTGATTGTCTGTTCATCTATAAAACTTTAAAGCAAACCAATTATCTAGATAGGTTATCTATAACGTATGCCATAAATCAGATGTTACTCAATGAAATATACAGTTTTCATATGTATTATCTTCATGACAATAAAAATATATTTTTAAAATACAATGTGAGAACCTGTATATATATACAAGTCATTGACAAGGTTATTGTCTTATATCAGATCGTAATGATATTTATTCATTCATTTATATTCATATAATGTTTGAGCTGTATGTCTGATTTATAACTTTTCTGGGTAGTAATGATATCTACGGAAGCTTTTATTGGATACGATAGTGATTTACCTCTTGGTATATGTTATATGTCTTATTCAGATGGAATGAGGAACTGAGGATAGATGAACCAGGGTAATGAGAGCACTCCCAGAAAGATTTCATCTTCAAGAAACTCTCCTTAACGTTCTTACAGTTCTTTGATCCCTACTCAGGACAAATTGCAGGTTTTTCTTGTTCTGTTGTTCATAAGATGAAGTACTTCATTGGGCACGTCAGACATTCATAAATTTGGCAAATATTTCTAGAAATCAACGAATTAATTTGAAGTTTTATTATTTAAGTACCCAAATATAGTTATATGCATTATTGTATTATTCTAAACAAATCATGTATGTAAATGCTGTCGCAAATGGAATCCATGGGCGGGTCAAATTGCTAGACACAGAGTTTTTGCACTGAGTTGTAAATGATTAAAGCAAAGTGGTAACTTGAGAATAACTGATGCGTCTTGTAATCTAGAACGAATTAGAAAGTTTTTATCACACTGCGTGGATGATTGTTATTAATAATCAAAGGAATTGATTTTGAAACTCCCAAGAAGGACAACCTTTGTGGTTCACAGTGATAAGGGTGCCGTTAAGATTAATTAGTCTGTTTATCAATCGACTTAGTGTTAAACCATAATTAGTTCTTAAGATGAGGTTTTTCTCTTATTTGATACAAATTCTTTACAGAATAATACCTCGTTGTTTCGAGGACATATCTTGACAATCTTGTTCTTGAAATCTCCTTCGTTGTATTCGAACTATGTGTACTAGCATGTAAGTTTGCCAGGAACGTAATCACAGTAATGGCGTTAAGAAGTAAAATTGAATAATCAAAACATGCAAGCAATGATAATTCATTTCTTTTTCTTAAAGATTGGTTTAATCTGATTTAAGCTTTGGAATCTATTCATACATACTTACATAGGGTGCCTAAATTGAAATTTCAGAATGCCTTTGGACAAAATGCTCTATATCTAATATTAGAATTGGCTAAGTATGAAAATTAAGTGAAAAGCGTTCAATATCTCAATAAAAGTTTGATAGCGTTTCTGTTTTACACTATTAAGGTAACAGAATATCCCTTACTAGGTTCATTGATTGAAGTTATTAAAGTCCCATGACCTATGGTAAGGGTATGTCAGATTAAGGATGATTATCCTAGTTCGCAACTGAAGATTTCAAAATAACATCTTTGTGAAGTGGAGACTTAAGTTTGTAGATTTTGTTAGTTAAATATGAGCGTGACAGGGTGTCCTCATTTATCAAAGTGATGCTTTTCTGTAATACGTTTTCATTTAAAAGTTTCGTAAGTTTCACATTTTGAAATTACCATAAACCTCCCGAACATGAGCAATAAACCTGCCGAAAAAGGCAATTACATACCTTGTTATCCCTATAGTAGGTGGAGCCATGTATGCTTCTAACCTACAATAAAACTACTTAATGAGCTTTGTTGATCTATCTATAACAACAACTACACTTCATTGCCTCACATTTCTAAATTGTGTGTGTCTAGCTTCTCATAAAGCCACGTATATTGACATATTGCCGTGATATGTTATGTTTAGGATGATATATCACTCTTTTATCGTTTCACACAACTGATTGGGATATTCATCATTAATAAAAAAATACAAATGAAGTCGGAATTTGAGGACAAGAAATATTACGTCTCCAGCATTGTGAGCTCAAACATTTTTGAATGTCAAAACATCGTCAGTTTTGTTCTGAGGGTTGTCAAACTCTTATGAGTAGTTTGTGTCGATATGTAAAATGTGCTTGATGCGTATTATAAAAATTATAAAAGTTTTTGGCTGATATGAGATAACAAACTCAAAGAGGAAACGCAAAGATGGACTCCATAATTATCTAACCGTATGTCAGGAAAAGGGAACAGGACGTGAATAAGGAAACTTGCTAGGTTTTCCGTGAACAGCCACCAAATACTATTGAGGAGATAAATACTTTAATCATCAACTATCGATACAATTCAAGTAGTTAGTCCCAGATTTTTGCTTGTATACCCAGACCAATATAGACACATTCCATTACCTTATTTCAATTAATGATCTTGCTGTTATAAAGTAATGGTGAAAAAAAAATCTGAAAAGGGGAAAATACCAAGGACTGAAAACTAGATAGAATTATTTGTAATTATTTTACACAAGCCTCTTGTGCAGTAGTGGTTGAGTTATGAAACAGTTTCTAATTACAAAGTGAAATTAAGACACTCATTGCAGCAGCAGTCAATACCATAATCTCATTAGTGTATTTGATGGTTGCACTGACAGGGCGGAGAGGCAACAGTGGTGCGACATACTGTGACACGCTGCTTGAGAATCTTAATCAGTATTTGATTAAAGGGGCAGTAGCACGTTTTTAGGGGGAATATAAGGTGATATTAGGAAAATGAAAATAAATGGTTACAATTGAAAGACAATGTATTCAAACTAAATGAAGCAGTAATAATTCAAATATTTAACGTAAAGTTCAGCCATGCGATTCATTTCTCTTACAAAAATGAATTAAAGGCCGCCAATGGATTTTATGTGAAGCCTCATTCTTTGTCCTCTGACTATGAATTATTGGCTTGTGTAATGTGATTGTTGACACTGTCAATATGATACATTTAGCATTTACTTACAATTATAAGTGAAATATTTAAAATGTAAATTTATCAAAAAACGTGCTACTGCCCCTTTAAAGGGGCAGTAGCACGTTTTTAGGGGGAGTATAAGGTGATGTCGGGAAAATGAAAATTAATGGTTCCAATTGAAAGACAATGTATTTAAACTAAATGGAGCAGTAATAATTAAAATATATAAAGTAAAGTTTAGCCATGCGATTCCTTTTTCCTACACAAAATGAATTAAAGGTGTTCACACAAAAATGGCCGCCAATGGATTCTATGTAAATCTTCATACTTTGTCCTCTGACTATGGATGATTGACTTGTGTAATGAGATTTTTGACACTGTCAAAGTAATACAATTAACATTAACTTACAATAATCAGTGAAAATTTTCAAATATAAAATTATCAAAAAACGTGCTACTGCCCCTTTAAGTACTTACAAGATTTAAAGGAAACATTTAGATTGAAAGGAAACGTTGGATATAACCTGTTTTGACTGCATCAAATCAATGTCAATGTTGTTTTGCAATTGAAAACAGAGTTGTAAACAACCCTACAATATATAATATTGTAGGAATGACCATGGAATGATATCTAGTTAGTTCACCACTTCTTTATACCTTAGACATTGAAATACTATATTGTGTACCCAACTTCGATCGCTGTTCATTGTGTGCGCTTAATTAACGGTGTGAATGTTTACACATCTATATCTCTTTCCTAAGTATACAGGGTTTATTAGCGATAGTCACATTCAGTCTGTAGGCTCTGCTTGGAATGATGGTATAAGATTAGCTGCCAGTCTCTGGTCATCTTGGAGACCACATTTGTATTGATTCAATCAACGCCTTCTACAAAAATCTATAATAGAGCAAGACTCTTTAAATTACCCTTACCATCTAGCAAACCCCTGCCTATCAACGAATACCATCTATTTCTCCTTGATATCATTGCCTGAGTAAGTTCACCAAGCCCTCAATTCTGTCCAATGACATTTTTTGTGTGACATATTACGGGAAAATGTTCATATTTTGCAAAAGCATTGCCAATTTCGAAGCGTTTTTTGAATGTTTTGCACACAGTCATTTTCCAAGTTGATAAGTTCCCAACTGATTGAAGAACTCATCCGATTATTTTAAAATTCTTTTTTTATGTTTAGTGGGTGTACAATTCTGTGTAAGAGACGTCTAGTAATAAGATCATGGACATGTCTAAGTTAAGTTAAGTAAATCGTAATTTATATGGTCAGGGATGTACGTAATTTAGTTGGTCAGGGATGTACGGTCGAGGGTATCTGTGAGCGCTAGCCGTGCTTACATTTTTGTTTGTTGTATTTATCTTCATTTTATTCTGAGAAAAATAAAGATTAAAGAAAAAATTGCTTGTCGTAAAATTGTGCTTCAATGTCAACATTACATTTTACTGATATAGACCAGTAAACCAGTTTTAAAGAGCCACTCCGTGATTTTCCTTTGGTACGAATGAGGGTTGCATTATAAATGATATAAATTCAAAAACTCTCAGATATTCATGTCCAAATGACACTTTAATGATACATTGTAGTTTTGAGTGAAAACCTAATAACACCTATACATGTATATATTCCTGGAAGCCAAATGCATGTGTCCGAAATACAGGTATATAAGCTATTTACCTATAAAACAATATTAACTTGTAAGTGTCATTTTGACTGTCAAAGGTAAGTTTTCCTAATGATGCGCGTCATCCTCCGGTTTTCGATCAATATTGCGACTTTAAACCTCACTAATGTTGCTGTACTACGTTGAAACACTTTCAAATGATACTTTCCTACAGCACATGACACTATATTTAGAGTTTTGGAATATGTGACACTCATCAGTTTTTTGTCACTACAAAACTGTTACTTACTTATTTGCGTCCTGACATGCTAATTATTAGGAATTACAACATAGCAGAACAGCATATCATATATGTATATAAAAAGCATAATGGATAGGTTTAAAATCCTTTGTTTTGGTTCATGTTTTTACATGTTCTGTCAAAAATCCAGTTTTATTTTAAGAAATCAAGTAACTTTAATTCAGTCATGCAGCAGATTTCATGACAGGGCCACTACGACGTGATCATGCAAATGCATACATGTAATCAAAGGGTCTTTCATTTCCGGCTTGTACATGTGGTTGTCAGTTACTTGTTATCATCGATAAACTATTAAATTTGCGATTGATTATGTTATGGTTTCACTTAACCCCAACAAAACCACAACAATCCTATTATAGTTTGTCTTTTAAGAACAATTGGCATGGAATGATTTAAGTTACCAAACAGTAACAACGGGCATTAGGATATGACTTATCCCTGCTGTCCAAAAAACGTAGGAACATGTATCGTTACATTATTAGAGATTAACCAACTCGGTACGAGTGATTGTGTGATATATCTGCCCGAGTCGAAATAATGTTCATAGTCGCGATCCTTTTGCGACTTTATCCCATGGTATTATATACCAATTGGATAGAAATGCAAATAAATTTAAGTATCCCACATCACTCACTCACTTATATTAAGATTGAGCTCATTTTGTCGTTACTTGACTAAAATGTGCCGATTCTTAACGATTTTATTTCAGACACATTTGATAATAAAATCAATAACCAACTTATACGGTAGATTACCTGTTCCACATTATATGGGCTATATATTTTTTTTAATTCATATTACTTCATAGTAATGTTTGCAAGAACAGACACTAAGATCTCAATACTGAAGCCCTTCGTTTGGAGGAAATTCACATTTCTGCGCAATAAGAAGGACCTGTTTGTTTACACTGAAGACCCTTTTTGTGAGGTAAATATGTCAATGCAGGAGTGTAATATCTATTATATGGGTATAGATCTTCATAAAGAAGGTGATATGCGAATATTGCAGACACTGATAATTTCTAGCGTTGATTTCACTTGGGTGACAATTGAAGGCAGTTGTATTTGAAAGCATGTCTTAGCAAAAATGAAAATATCAAATTACTGACAACTACTTACATCTAATTTAGAGTTTAATAAAATAGACTAAGTCTTTTCAACACAATATATTGAATATTGTGACACCAAATATCTAATTCTCAAACATAAACTAGAAACAATACATCCCATTTACCAACTGCAATGAGCATGATTCCCTCGGGACAAGTCAACTGGTACATTTAATAAAAAACGGAAATTACTCTGTCAGAATCCATTTGAGTCAAACGTAATTGAAAGTATGTTATCATATCCAAATGGATAGAAAGAAAGGGCGATAGTTTGACTGAAAGTTTGACTTCTGCTGACTGTGACGATGACATGTTAAAATGCTGATCAGCAGCTTTATGGCCTTGCTATTACAAAAAGATTATTTTGCCTTCAATCTCTCCCGACAGAGGTAGATCAAATCATAACATGAAGATCCTACCTCTGTTCGAGGTGATTTTCAGGAGTTTCCCCTGGCGGAAAAAAAATCACCAACATTCATTTGAATTCTTTTGGGAAATGATATCAGAACAACGTCACTGATTGCACAACTTACTTTGATAGCATCCAACCAGAAATTGTTATTAAGAGCATGGCTTGACAGAATGACTAATGGCACAAAATTTTATGCACCTCATTTTCATTTGCATTCTCTTGAGACTAAAACATCCCTTTATGACGAAAAATATCTGCTGAAAACAAACATATTTTTCAGAAACAATGAAGTTTATTTTTCATCTTTGCTATGATATTTGCAGTTTTGTCACTCATTAAATTAATAATATTGGTTTGAATAAGACTAATGGACGCAAATGAGGAGTTTCTTATCTGAACTCACTTCGTTAAGAGTGTTACTTTTTCATGTTTGAAAATGCGATTGTTTTATTCTCAAAGATAACAAGCCTCTCGTGTATTGAGACATGGAACGTAATTCTCAAGATATTTCTCGAAATAATGAAATGGGCGTATGATCCATTTTAATTATACATTTGAGATTCTCCCTATATATCTTAAAAGAATCAAAATAATTTTTAAATTAAGTTGATATGTTTATTCACAGGACCTTATCTTTACGGTATTTTTATTACTCTTTTGTAAAATATATCTCCCCTCTGAATGTGACTAAACAGTCCCTATTATGTATACGGTTCTTGTGGTTTAAATGTGTTTGATACAAATGGGCATGTGTGGGAATATACAACTGATTATAAAATCCTTCACATTATTGCCAGAGCCAATAACAATTGAATAGTGATATGACGTACAAAGATATATTGATAACACTGTCTGAGATTAAAGTCGCCAAGACCTTTCAGATGACACTTTGACATTTGACCTTGTGACCTTGACCTTGACACAGCGAGCAGGATGTATCCGGGGGCATTCATGTTTCACAAACACATCTTGTTCATATTGATATGATCATCATTATATCCGTTAATATATTATTATATTATTTTATTAATATGTTTCAATATTTTGAATGATGACTTACCGTCATTATCATTATTGGTGCGGACTGTCAGTCTGTAGACAGACCAGGTGTGAATTGGCCACAGATTGTTGGTCAACCACTGGTTCTCCACGTAGTTAAAGAGGGGTGTTGCGGTCGGTCCAGCCAAGTCTTTCAGTTTTTCATACTCTGGCATGATGGGGTTGGGACTGAGGTAGGGGAGGGCCATCAGTTTCTTCACTAGGGAGTAGAATTCACTGTTTCTACAGTACTCAGTCTGAAAGAAGTAAAACATATATGAATAAAAAATATATATAATAAAATATCATTTCGCATATGTAACCCATTTACTTTTGTATATGTAAGTCATTTATTTTCGAATATGTATGGCAACTATTTTCGGGAACAGAGAATACAGAATTGAGGATTAGATATATATATATAGTTGTGTATAAAAATTTATCCAACCCCAGCATCTGAATCCGACGATAGACCGCCTGTTGCCAATGGAAAGCACAGTCAGCCTCTGGTCTTAGGTACTGCATGGCCTCCCAAGCACCAGCTTCAAAGTCTGCCATTACTCTCTGGACTCGGATGCCATCACATCGGTTGAATATCGCCTTGAACACCTGCAGAATAAAAACAAATATTATATATCATTAATGACCACTCCATTACATTACATTACATTACATTACATTAATCAGGTTGCAGCATTAACTTACCGCTTCATAGTCCACTTTCCTCTTCCTCGACATGAACATGTAACAGACGGGCACCTGTTTCATGTCCCCAGTCTCAGAAACCAGGAATACATGGACGGAATACAGTTGAACGAAAGGCTTTCGCACAATGCCGAATGTACCATCCATGTACCATGTCTTGGCCATCTTCATGGTTTCCAACTGCTCGGTTGTGGCAAATACCAGATGTCTCGTTCCCTCTACCGTCAGATCATCCACAAGGAAGTCGTCTGGAACGTAACGTGGTCTCAACTGAAATATAAATATAATATATAAAAACCAAATGAATATGTTATAGAAAAAAAGAACATTAACATTATTATTGTAGATACTTGTGAAATACCTGAAAAATATTATATCTATTATATTATTAAAAAGTTATTAATCAAAATACTCACATCATACTCCAAAGAATCAAACTCTGGAGGTCTCAGGTTCTGTCGAGCTGTGTTTTCCCGCTTTGCCATGGCAACCAAGGAAGGAAGTGTCGTGGGAACAGCCTCAAGGTTCTCATATTCCTCCTCCACTATCTGTAGTGCTGACGTGAAAAGTTGACTGGTGCATTTTGCCTTCACCTGAAGAAATAAACCTTTCATTGTATACGTATGGAACAAATGTACATTCAAATGAATTATAAAAAAATATATGTGTAATATTATCATTATTGTTGTCTAGTATTATAGAATTCTTTTTCCATAAAATAGAATTTATATATATATATATATATATATATATATATATATATATATATAACCCTACCTTTGCTGCCACCTTTGTTATGATGTCAGTGCCAGCTATATCCTCATGGTTGTGGGTGTTCTTCAACTGGAAGAAGTCTCCTTTCTGCACGACAAAGGCGGGGCATCTTCTTTCTTTGCCTCTGACAGAACATCTCCAATAGACAGAATCTTTGTAGCCACCCTGTAAGAAACAAAAACATTAATAAATACATAAACATGAGCCATGTATATTTTGGGAATACTACTTGTTTATCTCAATTATTAACTTATTTTATATAAAATTATTATTAATGCACTTATTATTTTCATTAAGAAACTTAAGAAACTCGTTTACTTGGTTTTACTTACATTTGCAACAAATGAATAACCAAAGTTATCCACGAGCTTGGATTTGACCCTCTTCGACCCATCTTCAACAACAGTGTAATCCCTTGACGGCATGACATGGTTAACCTCAAGCTCTGGTAGTGCCCTGGGCTGGATGGCACTTTCGTCTATGGGGTTGGGTCTCTGGAAGATCAATGGAGACCTGGGAGGTGGTGTAGGAGATCTTGGATTAAATTAAATTGCAAGGATGTGTGTGTCATTCTTCCTGGATTAATTCAACTTTGGATTATATTTGGGATTTCAGATAAGGTTTGTTCATGTGTTTCATTTTATGTTTTATTATGTTCATATAAATATCTAGAAATCTACAACATTTTAGATAGCCGAGATTTGACTCGTATCTCAATCGGACATATTCATGCCCGGATACATATATATTATACCAATTGTATGATAAATAACCAACAATAACCACTTATCTTGCAAATAGTTTATTAAATGTTCATCTGGACAGGACAAAATATCGTTTGGCGAAAGGGGTAAAATATTCCTAGGCAAAAAATCTTTTAGGCGAAAGCGGTGCAACTCGATACGACATGATATACTTAAAATTGTTTTTTTGAATAATGATAGAAAACAGTTATGAAGTCATGCAGCAACAGTAATTTTGCATCTGGATTGCAAGTTGCTTAATTGAGTTCAGACAGTTGCAGATGTAATAGGCCTCCAAAATGAAACAATTGTAATGTTTCTATACTGCAGACGCCATTAGGCGTTTGGTCCGCCCCAGCTGTGCGTCAGAGGGAAAACTGTAAGCAAAGTCAATGCCTGTCTAACATATTAATCAACCAATATAAGGAGGGAAATAATAAAAGTTGAGTAATTGAGATTGTATTCATATTTCATGAATTTCTGTCTGCAAGTCGGAGAAGGGATGTACCGATTTCTTGAAATGAACATTTTCACTGAATTACCTGTTCAATATTGAAGGTGTTGTATAAGTTACTGAACCTGCACAATTGATGTATATATATATATATTCAAATTGATCATTGTGGAATAAGATAATTTATTGTTTAAGCTTCTGATTGCAACCTCTCAATTGATTGGATGTTTGATCCCTTATCACAGAAACTCGAAAAATGCAGATTAGAGTAATGAACAATGGGTCAAAACAAATTGATATTGTCATAGTAACGATGTGAAATAAATTCGTTTAACAGTGATTTATGATATGACAAATTTGATTTTTTTTCTAGAGTTGGTATGTGCTTATATGACATATCGACTTGGCTCTGTTTGACATCAAATGTCCCGACATATACTTAAAAGGGGACAAAGTATATGTATTTTTATCCAGTTTTGAAGCATCATATAGAAATACATTACAGTTTCTAAGGTGACATGTCGTGGGTTCAGTGTGGCCTTACAACAAAGAGTTCGCTCAAAGCATGAGCCATATATTTATTCACAACAAGAAGGACAGTACATTTAGAAACCACCAATGCATGCTAGAAAAAAGATTCCACAAACGGATTGCATTGCCCAAAAAAACAATATATTGATAAATCTAAATAGGGGAAAAGGGTTGTTTATCACCGAGAAATGCGTCATAGAGAACTGGTTGTTTCAAATTGGTGAAAAACATTTGTGTAGAGCCACCCAGCACAACACAGACCCACCTATGCATAAAAACATGTCAGAGCCTGATGAAAATTATAATACCTGTGTAATTGTTAATAAGAGTCACTTGGATTAACTGTTTAAATTATGTGATTGCGTGCACATCAACTATCCCTAAGAACACTTCATAGGCCCATTAGCAGCCTATGGACAAGTCCTTTCACATAAGACCTTTTTAATCCAAATTGTGTATAACCAAATATTTATTCAGCTTTTGCATTCAAGGTTTGTGTTCAATTTAATGTGTTTACTGTCCTTTTTGTAATGTAACACTGCATTTAAAGGCACAAATAATGAATGTCAACTGCTTATTAACGTCAAGACTTGTAACAACCATTATCTCTTCGGAAAGGTCATCTTTTAATTATAATGGCAAATAAAATCAATTTTGTAAATTAAGATTTAAAGACCTTGATACTTTTACACAAGGAATCTTATCATTTGTTGTATGAGCAAATGTTTTGAAAAGAGAATCTATTCTTTTAAAAGAGAACTGAGTTGAAAAAGTTCAATATTGAGATTGACTTCGAACCATTTACATGTACCTGTGTAAAAATTTCGATCAAAGCTAACAAACTAACGCTGTTTATATCATTTTTGTCATTAATTCATACTTTTAACTCTTTGTCAAAACTTCTGAGTTATGCTACTTGTTCTTGTCATTAAACGTTTCAAATTTCCTGGAAATCATTTGCATGACGTTTTAATGATGTTCAATATACCATGAGTACTCCCTTTAGAATGAAATAGCTTTTTATTTAACGTCTTTTGTTTCAAGAAAATCAAATTAGTTATAATGTAATGGCTTTATTTGTCCAGCGAGAAAGACTGAATGTATATTAAGGATTTATATATGCTAGAGGATTCGTCAAATTTTCCTGGCACGCGATATGTCCTACGTTAAACATGTGTGTCGTTTTGTCAATTGTCTGCTTTTCTTTTATAACAGTTGCTCAAACACTTTGGAATAACAACACTTTTTGACACGGAATCTATACTTCCGTTAACATGAATAGTGTCCATGTGTCGCTGACATCCTCTCAGCATGTATCATTAATCCTGATAACCTGATGTGCTATATACCTAAGTGGGTGATAACCATATCAGTTTGTTTCCAAAGACGACCACAGTACATATTTTGCCTAAAGCCAGTTAGGGTAAAAATTCACTTTGGTATTTTTTTACAAAGATTATCAGGTAACCCGATAAATGTAGTAGAGCATAATGTTTTCATAATGACAACCTTTAGTGAGTTCATAACGTGTTGCAGGCTATAATTCAGATAATGATGTTTCCTGTTAGCATTATGTTAGGTTCCCTTAAAGAGTTTGCGGGACTAATGGATCATCTGTATGGCCCCTGGTCTATTGGATACTAGAGATTTCTTTGTGGTTCGTGTGAAAGTTGGGCAATACGACCATTCATAAAACAACAAACGGTTCCCGGAATATACTATAACATGCGTTGCATAATTATTATGGTAAAGTTGTCAACATTCATTGACAACAATAAAGGCGTTGAATAACGAGAGAAACGTAAATGAAAAAGATAACAAATCCTTGTTGATATAATAATTAAAACATAAGCTAGTATGGTCATGCCCCCTTTCATTAATGCAGCATAGGGTAAATATATTTGGATAGAATCCTACCGTAAAAACACAGTGTTAACACAATAACCCATATCATCGTTACAACAGATTTCCTTACAATAGTAAATCTAGTTGTGATTCTGAGGAAAACAAGATGAGTTGGTACAGATATGTAGTAATAAGGGGATGTATTTATTTCAATTATTTTCAATATGATAGATGTCTTCGAGACCATATGTCATTGCTATAAGAGAGCAGCATCCCCCTTTTGGACAGAATATATGAATAACAAGTACAGTATACAGTTAGTAGTGATTCATTTCCGGACAAACAAACTATAATTATCTATAGACGTATCTATCTAGTTTCAATCACAGAGTCTTCAATCAATATTGCTGTACAAAGCTTACAGTATTCATGGGAACTTACTACAACAGTGATATAACATGGGGAAAGGTTTCTACATTTTTCTGTACAAGTTTTCTGATTTAAGTCTTGTTGACTAGACAAACTTGTCATTGAGGCACAAGTTTCACATGGTATTTCTTAACATCTAAGTTTATTTTTTTCAGTCTTGATTATAAAAATGCCTGGGTTGAAACAAACACATATCATTCATGAAAAATGCTCCAGATTTTGTTTGTTCACAAGTTTCTTAAATGATGTTGATATATCAAATAGCGTTTAGCGTTATCAACGTCACACCATTAAGTTTAATTTCAAACTGTTTAACTGAAAAACCTGAGTTTGTCAAATTGTCAAATTGCAACAATGCTTTTGCATTAAACTAAACTGCTAGTGTGCGGTATGTCAGCTTATTGTGTGAGCTTGATAACTCGTTTTAACGACATATATGCATTTACATAAGAATGTGAATTGTAACTCCATTTTTATACACAAAAACACATGCATTAAGTATTAATAGACAACTTACGTTTGTACAAACGAAGTTAACCTCCTCAAATGGGATTACAAGTATCTGAAGGCATGATACATCTCAAGGAGGTGGATCATATCTCCACATTGCACACATTTAATGACATGTGTATCACATACAAGTATTCTTTGCACTGCAAATACTATGCTTTTGTTTAGCGTTTAGCATAAGTTCCTATACTTTCAATTCTCATTGAGAGGTAAACAGCATAAGGAAATCTTTTGAGTCCTGTAAATGTATCTAAACATTGTCCATATAAGTCATGTCTCTGTGCGATTTTCATTTGGTACAACAACTAAGAAGGGTTTAGCATGAAAGGCAGTTGCATATGTATTTATCAATGTTGAGGGTGTAAAGAAATATTTTCTCACCATTAACCGTAATACTATTTAACTAATATTGTTTAACGATATCATATAAACAATTATTTGAAGGTTTGTAAACTATATGAAAACAACTTAAAGCAAGGTAATTGACATCCAATTAAGTCGCATGTGTACCGTTGTACCATCTACAGAAATTACGTTTCATGTTGTTTATAGAGAGTGAATAACACCAAAGTTAAAGTGTTTACTTTGAGGACAGGTTACACAAGTCTTTAAAAAGGTTTTTTATTTAGCAATTATCAACAAAGATAATTAGACACTGCGCTTTTAATAGCGATCTTAGCGATGTCAGAATATGAGCACTACTTATTAATGTTCAATTTCCTAAATTGCATATATTGCTTGAAACCAACTGTATTTTGCAAATGTAGATTTTACTGAAAAGTTTGATTATGAGATAATTACCAACAACCAGAAGTCACGCCAAACATGAAACCTTGAGCCAAACATGAAACCTCAATTAGGTGGTGAATAGAATTTCTGATAACGGATTCTGATGAAGTTTGTCTGACGAGCATAGACGTGCCATGAATAAAAAACGATGTGAATGTCTTAGCTAAGGTCATACCAAAACTCTCACAAATCAAAACACTTAACCGCTAAATATATCTCAAGCTTTGATTATTAATTTTTAGCTGAAAAATAACATAAATGTTACGTGTTCAATGTTTGTCTTTATACATCACAATATTGCAGTTCATTCAAAAAAATATTTTGTTTTGGTGTGTCGTTAACATATCGTTCTTATTTAAATTTAGAGTATTTTTGTGTTTAGAAATGATTAAATTTCAAATAAAGAAGCAATGCTTGGAAGGTTCCCTAGCTTCAGGTGTAGCAGGTGTATCACATATTAGAGGGCATCTGCTGTACAGAATTCAAAGTTTCATGTTTATAGGTGATTATGACGTCAACTCTTGTTCATTGCTGCAATAAAACATTCCCGTTTGAGCCACTGATGATAGTTTACCTGAAAACTACGCCGCTGATCTTCATAACAAGTATCAGTTACCCTTTTATTGAACTTATTTCTAACGTATTTTACATGTTACTTAAGACTGTTATTCTTGGTTAATGATAGCCATATCTTTTCGCCTCAGATTGCACAGCGTCAGCTTAAATGCATATATAAATGTACAAACGTTTAAGCCCTGCCATGCCATCACCATTCATTGGTCCATTTCACAAATGCTTTATATGGATTACAAGTTTCAACCTAAATGTTTGTCTACCATATACAAATATAAAAGGACAAGAAATAGGCATACGAGATATGGAATGATTTCACATGATTACATACAAATTGTTTGTTACTCGCACCAGAATGTAACGGTTATGCCAGATTATACTTTCTACATTTTTACCTGTTGAATATTACGTTACACGAAAATGGAGACAGGGTAATAGTTTTAACTATAATTGAATTATTATTGATAATCTTTAGTGCTCTTGAAAAATGATTCTACCAAAAAGCTATTAGATATGGAAGACGTTTGTCT
The DNA here is from genome assembly GCA_916613615.1 of Steromphala cineraria. Classification (NCBI taxonomy): domain Eukaryota; kingdom Metazoa; phylum Mollusca; class Gastropoda; order Trochida; family Trochidae; genus Steromphala; species Steromphala cineraria. Next base: position 74,480,293 of record OU744721.1, read on the forward strand.
TGGTGAAAATAGAGTAATTGTATAGCAGTTTCAGTACTGTTCAGAAAACGGAAGTGAGAACATAAATTTTGATATCAAACAGTTGCACAAATAAAGACATTAGATAACCAGACCTAAAACTGTCTGGTCTTTAAAGTAGATGTCTTCTATCGGTGGCAAGTAGCACTTACCCACACTTAAACAAACCAATTTATAAACACAAGAGAAGTTTAAAAGTTCATTCTTTACCATATGATATCGATAGAATAGTTTGATGAATATGTATGTTTTTAAGAGAACCACATTGTTAGTATAAATGTGTGAAACATCCGACAAGGGTAAATTTTAAATAGTTTCCTTTTATAACATTTCAATCAACTTCAGATGCATAGCTTGTGGTTCAAGATGATATTTTTGCGTTTCTCAAACATGCAAATACATTATATATTCCCAATATGAAATAAATAAATAGGACATGAAAAAGAAATGACAACTTATAAATCTTAAACAAGATGGAAATGACTCCCTAATGGCCTATTCGAATCACAATGTACTGTGTGCACATCAATCAATACGAGCTTTTGTTTTCCTTGTTATATGTAGGTAATGAACCAATTCATTTGCTATCGTCATTTGTCTATAAATATTAAATGATCATTCATATCATATTTTGAGTAGTCTACCGGTTTGCCGGACTCCCTGATCTTATACCCGCGAGGATACGGTAAGTACTTGTCTGACAATATCTTCTTAATTGTACCTGAATGCTTGTTATTCAATTTACACATTGTATGATACACAGTCCTAAAACAAATGTACTTTCTACTATGGTAAATCAGATGCGTGGTATTGTATGAAAAAAATGACATTTTGTTCAACAATTGACACAGCATATATATAAGATGGGCGCATGTCCCTAAACCTGTCCCTAATGTGTTTATTCTATATCTGTTATATCAGACAAGGCATGATTATCTAATCACATGTCTGATATATTTATAACATATGGAAATGTATATATTAGCGTGCAATTTATTAACCTGTGATAAACTATTTGTAAAGCAAGAAGACATGGTCATCAACATCCCCCGCAAAATAGGTTTTCATTAAAGCTACCAATATTTTCCTACATGGGCCGTAACTCTGTAATAAGTAATCGCATTTCCCTCATATTGGAAATCCATCAAGGTATTGATACACTGAAGACTCACAGCAAGTTTGGTTAACCTATCATAAAAGGTTTCTGAAAAAAGCTTGTCCCCCCCCCCACTCGGACAGACGGACACACGGACGGACGAAGGTCAAACCAATATCCCCCTTCCACTTCGTGACGAGAGTTATTATGTAGATGCTTACTAGTGATATTCTGACTCTGCTTTCAGCTACACGGTATTTGGGATTGTGGTATGTGATTGGAAGGAATTGCCCATTCCCTTGGTCCAAACGCCTTGCCATTCCCGGGAATTCTTAACAAATATTTTAATTCATTAAGACTGAAACACCTAGTTATTTTACATTTAACATTTTCAGGATCTCAGCGAACAGACCTTTTTTCCTGCAATTTCATTTCTAAATGGACAGCATTTTCCTTTCGAAATTGGAATTTGAAGCTTTTATCAAATAGTCCATTTGCATCTTTCATTTTCTCTTATCCAATACCAGACTTAATGACATCTTCAATTATTTTGTCATATCTTTCCCTTTGAATAACTGAGAATGCCTGTGGCCGGAATGTCGAATTTCACCTTTTGCTCCATGCTCTTTACTTATACCTAAACTAATAATTTCACAAATAAACTAATTCAACATAAACAAACCGACAAAGCAAGTTCGTGGCTTATTGATACGATAAATAAGCTTGTGTTATTGTTATCATCCAATCCCAGGAAATGAGCAATGTTTACCATTGTCATTGCCAGGGATTAGCTGCCCAATAACTGAGATTGGGCTGATCTAAGATACAAAGATGTTATGAAATAGCAAGATGTTATGTGTATCTGCAAGGGCATGTCGCCGATTCCCTATGTAGATGTTAGATGCGCACAACAGCATTTCTTTCTTTTATCTATTCCTCCGTTTCTCCTGTGCATTTAACCAAGAAAACAAACTCTAAAACCGTCTGACTTTTATCGATCATTACAGAGTGATTCCATTTTAAGGTTACTTTAGGATAACCTACTGGTGTTTCCCCATGCTCCTTACAGTTTGTGTTGGAGATGTATGTTTATCAATAAGAACAAATTATCTTTACCTTTATTTAAATGAACAGAATATTTTCCATTACCAATAAGTCAACGACCAGCAAGAGGTTTCAACTTGGTCGGGATTTGTGCAACCCTCGAGCTACTCAATAGCAAGCTGGCACGAGTTACATGCAACCCATGCAAAATTACTGTGATGCTTATTTCCTAAAAAGATACATCTTTCTTTGATTGACGGGCATTGACTCTGAAAGCAAGTTATCCACATAGGTATTATCATAGTATAAGATTGCAGGGTCAAAAGATCTGGAAATGTCTAAATGTATTTAAACATAAGCTCATTGTGCAATTATGTTGAATGTCAGTACTGTGCAATAGTTTTTAGTTCCATATTCTTTCATAAGAAAACTCCAAACACCAAGTTTCATAAACTATAAATATCAGAAGCAGTTATGGATAACACTCGCCAGCCATCCATGTAAAGTTGACGTTCTTTTTATCTATAAGCATCAATCTTTGATTTCCTTTCCCTGACTCCTATATATATCCTTGTGGTAGCTGCAGACAGAAGCTGGCGAGCCTTAAAAACGTTTTAGGTCCATTTTTATGTACCTTCAAAGACGGCAAACGTTATATCAAAGCTATACATTTGCTTGAGTAATCACTTATATATTTTCCAGGTTTGGAGTATATTTACAACTTTTTTATGAGTACATTTATCACTGGTATTGAAAGTCGTTACCATTATTATGAAATAATTATGTAATGGTTTAAAGGAGTTTGTGAAAATATCATAAGAACAAGTTTTCTTCATATGTTGTCATTGACTACAATCCTTAACATTTTAAGTAATCATAAAAAAATATAGAAAGTGATGTGGTTATTTATGTTGGTAAAGTTTTGAAGATATTGACGTTATATTTGACAAATAAAAAAACCTAGTCCATTTTTGACATTGACAAATTAGAGAGAAGATATAAATAGCAGCCCCTTCCTCTGAACCGTTAGCAAGCTCTCTAACCACTACTCTAACCTAGGATAAACAGGTTTGAGGTTCAAATTTCAGTATCGTCATGCTGTCCCAAAGTATTTTTGATATCCAATTGCACTATAATTCTAAATTGTAAATGCATACAAACACTCAGAATGGATATTTATAGTGTTACACCTTATAACTTTTACTTACTTATTACTAATAATTCTTGATGATCCAAATATAGTATCAACCACGTGACTTGTCCATTATCATTTGTAAAACCTTACGTTTCTAAGAATGCTTTGTACATACATTTTGTCACTTGCTATGTCAATTATCGTCGAACAAACTGCGTCAATGAAACTCTGTTTATCGTATATAATTCAGTATAAAATCGAATTATAGAGTAATTATATCCAATAATGAATGTTAAAACAACATTCGCCAAACATAAATCCTTGACATTTGTTGCTGGTTTCCCACTGATCCATCAATAGATATGATTACAAATACTACATTATGGATAAATGCTTGTGGGGTATTATGTAAGTTTTAATTTGGGTATCGAAGTTAGTTAAAATACTCAATCTTGATTTTGGTTGGGATTTCATAACCTTCCATTTCAGCCTTACTTGCCGCTCAAACTTCTCTCTCCAGGTTTTGAAATTCCAATCGTAACCTCGATCTTATATTTAAACTTTAACATAAACACACAACATGGAGCAAGCACCTTAAAGTTTATGTCAACAAGGAGAAGATCTACTTATGTTCACATGCATGTCACGTCTTTCCCTTGACAGATAAAATCCATTACAACCTCCTGAATGATATTCCAATCAACACTGAATTGAAGGTTTTGTGTGAGTTTTTTTTAATTTGGTAGTTATCTCAAATTTTATAAGATTCTCAAGAAAATCATATGCTAAGAACACCATCTCAGTTTCGTTTATTTGATACAAATACTCGTTTTCATACTCATAATTACGGATGTACATGTATCTTTAAAAGAGGCCACAATACCCAACTGCGTACCATTTGTTTTTAAAAGGAGTAGACGTTCGTCTTGTTTGTGGGCAGCTGCTGTGTAATCCATCGAATTAAGAAACCTTGTTGCCTAATGAAAAGAGGATGTAAATATTGGGACCTACAAATGCATTTAACAGAAAGTTGAGTAAATATGTAAAATATTTGTTACCATCTCGTGCAAACAAACGGAACTACTTTCGAACGTCACATCACGTGACTTATAAGTGGTGACAGTGAAATTTTCCAAATTTTAAAATAAAATTTAATTGATTTGAAAGAACAGCTTCTTTTGCTATTCATAATTGTCTGTAAGTAGGGAAATCCTCAATTGACATATCATATATTTTTGTTTTATAATATGTACAATAAGTGTTTGTAATACATCCCATCTACGGTAAAAAACTTGTTTATCAAATGTCATACATGACTGTTAATAGTGAAAACATGTAGTTAATACAGCATTGCTAAAATGACAGTAAAGGTGTATTCATTGCAGTAATTTTGACATCACGACGTAGATAAATATTTGTTTCCTCACCATTCTTCCATGTCCACGGTCTCCATTAGGATTGTGTTATTCAAACGAAAGGACTTTAATATAGTTTTTTAAAAAGGCAATTCAATTCGCTCTTTTTTTTCAAAATGGAACGTATTAAAAGATATATAATCAATCATCAATCAAGTAAAGATGATATGATATCTTTAAAAGAGTTAAAGTCAATGCTTGAATAACCTTGATAAAATATTTGGGTTTTGTTTTACATGGTGATAATGTCGCACCTCCCCACCAGCCAGGAATAATCTCCAGTATCTATCAGGCCAGGTCATAAAGAGTGTCCATTAGTTTCACAAGCTCGTTGTAGGCATAACCTAACTTCACGTTATGAACTTACGTAGTTTGATGTCAAGAAAACATTTAGGCTAGAGGAAGTGTCAGGTGATTGGATAAAGGCGTCTAAGATATAGCCTTGTCTATTCGTACTAAACTATGACAAAAATATTCCCTTATCACTCTTCGAAGGTCACTTAGAATCTGTAAAACACGAATTGAAAACCTTATAAAGCTACCATTTTACAAACCGATGTATTTCGTGTTTTAAGGCAATATGCAAGTGAGTAAACACCCAACTTCCAACAGGTTTTTGTTCAAACATAGAATATTATGTAATGTGCTGGAGAGTTGCAGACTTGCAAGGGCCAAACGTTCAATCAAGGACAGAGCAAGGTCAAAGGTCGAACATCAGTTTTACTACTAGTGTCCAAATTTGTGACTAGTAGAAACGTTAGTTTGTTAACAATAGAGTGCTTTCTTTGAACAATCTGGAAAGACGACAGTAAAGAAAGTTTATATTAAAAATCATACTTTGGTATTGAATATATGTTTCTCCAAATAATTTAATGAACAATATAGTAGTATTTATCATTTGTAGCAACTATGAATTTTTGTATTTTAAAGGAAACTATGTGTAAAAAATTTTGTCCCTAACAAACAAGCATTAAAATTGGGCTGATAATTTGTAAACTTGTGGTCCTTTAAAATAATTGATAAATTAGATATTTGTGAAATGTCTTGTGATTTCTATTTTTGTCAAAAACTGTGCACCACACATCTAAGCTAAATGCAGAAAGTGCCACCAATTGAGAGGTGTATGTATTCATTAAAATGTCAAGATGCAAACTTGTGCAAAAAGTTAACTTCGAGATTGACAATGTAAAATAGGCATGAATATTTAACATATACAATCGTACAAAGGAAAGAACTGATACCCATAACACATATCAGCTGCGTGTTTGTGCTCAAACTGGATTAGCCAATGCCAACTGAAATGTTTATGTCAGCTCTTAATGGTAGTCGATCCCATAATTACCTGTCTACATGAAACTCCTTTCCTGCAGATGTCCTCGTATATCTGATACACCTGCTAACAGAAGCTGGGAAGATTTACTCACGTTGTTTCCCCATAGGAAATTTACCTTCAATTGGGTTTGTATTGTTAAATAGTCATTAAATATAATCAAGATTTCGAATAGGTTTATAGATAGATAGGTTAAAGCGTTTCTCTTATATGTGATTCATATAACTTCTAGTTAATTGCTAGATTTTTAATCATTATCAATTATAAAGTTATCAAAATAATATATAAAATTTTATAATAACTTTTATTATTCATTTTATGATTTAATTCATTTATGCAACGAAATAGGATTACTTTAAACAAAAGATGGTCTCAGGTTGTTGTTTAAGTGCTTGCATGAGGATAGGGAGTTTTATCAGTTTCTTCATATAGATTTTATCGGAGGCGTTTATTGAATCAATATAAGTGTGGTCTTCAGGATGACCAGAGATTGGCAGCTAATGTTATACTATCACTTCAAGCAGAGCAAACAAACTGAATGAGTCGCTCAGTAATCAATGCTGTATAAAAAGAAAGGCGAAATAGAGGTGTAAACAATTACGCTATTCAAAATGGGTTCACAATGACCTTCAATCAAAATTGGCCCAACAAAGTATGATAAATATCAATGTTGTATTATTCAATGAACGCTTGAAACCATTTAATGTAATCACAGATACACACATATAATTACAGAAGATAAACATACCTATACAAGTAAAAACATCATAATTTGTTTTACCTCAAAGGTTAGAATAGCATTCAATACTTTACAACGGTACTTAACATAGTTTCGGGGACGAGGTCTACAATCTTTTAAGTACTGTTTACAGTTCACTTCGGGAAAAATAACTACATGTACAATAACGTACGTCACGTTAAACGTACTACAAAAAAGCTAGTAGTTCAAGGTATGATTTTATAAAGCCCACGAGTATGTTCTAAGGACAGGTAAGTATGAATAACTACTAGTGACTGTGTTTAAGTACGATGTTTAATTACGTTATGAATACAATTATCTTCAGAGGATTCTAATGTTTGTAGAGGAATAAGCTTAACATTAAAAGGCAAAAGACGTGAGCATACAGCTTAAAATCTAGCTAATAATTTTCGGTTTTTAAATTCATGCTCAGAAATTTGATTTCATATATCTTCTATTCATAGAACAATGTCAGGCGAAAATAGGTTTGACTTAACTTCTATTGAGTAGTTAAAATTAAAACTTAGAGTCAACAAAACAAAGTGCAGGACTTTCATTGTGAAAGCCATCACAAACATGGCTCCATAATTTTATATTTTTAAAAATTTAAGTTACAAGACATGTTTAGATACATTTTCAAAACCATGCATTTTTATTATCATTAAGTTTTTGCAGTGACGTTAGAGAACACAAAGCAAATAGAAATAATAATTGACAAACAACATTTACAAGAAAGACATGTGATTGAAATGTCAATTTCAAAGTTGTAAAAGTTTCAATTTCAATCACTTCTCGCCCAATGATAGTTTCATGGAATAATTTGACGTTATTATATGTATAACATTTGATGAATTATAAACTTATCATGCCGATTATCGAACGTAACTGGACATGAAGATGCTCTCCGTCTCAAGGTAATTAACTATAAACATTATGATTGGCAATGTCACTGCATGTATGGTTGCAAATCATTTGCCTTATCAACATGTTGATTGAAGATTGGACAAAGAACAAAGAAAACATTCCTTGTTTGTAAATGTACGCAATATGTTGTTTTTTCTACAGCAGTTTATCTACCATAGAAATGACATCGTATCTGTTCGTAGTTAAATACTTCTGCTGTTTCAATACGCTCCATTGATCACTTTGTCTAGTTACAATTAATGAAATATATGTGTCTGCTAGCGGTTTAGTTCAATAAGGCCACGGCAAAAGCAAATTTATATCGCTGAAGATACATTGCTATCTCTTGTAAGAATCGAACATTTCACATGAGAATGATGTTCTAACATATGCCACTCATATACAGTTGTAGAACAAAACAATGCAATATGTTTGTATATTTTAAAGAACATTGCAATTCCCTAAAATCACAAGTATAAGTCCTCAAAATGATATTGGCATTAAGTACATCATAATCACTTAGATATACAATCCAGATGGATTGTTTTCAGTAAGTCATTAAATGTACATGTGATGTGTATGTTGAATATCAGCTTAACAACGTGAATGATAGAATGATATTAACATTCACGATGTGTTTGTCTTTCAGATGACTTGCCCCAGTAGTAATGTGAGCTATGGCATTTTAACAGATGTGGTTCAGATTGAACATTTGATATGAAGTACTTTTCTTATGATAAGGAGTAGCGAACTGAGAATAACCCTAGTAATAAGACATCCTGTACAATGGGTCTTTATAAGAACACTCCTTGACATTTCTTGTTGACGTCATTTCAGCTGCTGGCATATGTTTGTCTAAGCACTTATTGCTGCTTTTGTTTTTTGTTGTCCATAACTTTGAGTTCTATCAATGTGATTGGATGCTTGAAATCATGTTTGAAATCAATGATTTAATCTTGTAATTACAACAGCCATGAACCCTTTTTATGACACAAAGTTTGATCATCTTGTTTTCGAACTGATTATTTTCAATTTCTCTTTAACAGCATGTATAAATATGATGATCATGAAAGTTATCTAGTAATGATTCAAAAAAGTGAAATTGAATAATTAAATCCCCCTAGCAACGATAATACATTTGTTTTGTTTTCAGACTAATAATGTAATCTAAATCTGAAGGATAATTCATCATATAACTGAATCTGTTACAATCCTGAAATAAAGGTGATTTACCTCTTATTTATTAAAAAAGGTTATTATGATTACCTGCACTGCCCAAAATAGTTTCAATAGTTAACATTTGTATTGTAGGGTAGTCAAAAAATAGTTTTTTTTATCTTTAGCACTTAATCATTCAGAATTAAAAAAATACAACACTTCCTTTGCTTGAACAGAGCTCATAAATCACCTTGTCTTGAATTTCTTAGCTTAGAGATCTAGCAGTAGAGAAGGCTAATGCCAGGACACAAACATATATTTTTATAGTTAATGTTGTATAGCTCTCGTCACAATGTGGTGCTTGAAATGAAAAATGCTAGTCATATACAGTGTTTTCATGTCAATCATATGCATTTCCTTTCAAAATAAAGCGTGATTGCTGAATATTTACAAAACTTTAAGGCAGGCAAATTATTAAGATTATCCTATATACCGTATATCAAAAATAAGATTTTAATCAATGAAATATACAATCCAGTATTCATATGCATTATTTTCATGACAATAAAATATATTTCTAAAATACAATGGTAAGCCTGTATATTCATACAAGTCATTGACAACGATATTGTCTTACTTCAGATCGTAATGATATGTATTCAGTCATTTATATTCATATAATGTTTGAGCTGTATGTCTGATTTATAACTTGCATTAAAGAATGATCTATGATGTGTTTGTCATTCAGATGGCTTTTCCCGGTAGTAATGAAATCAACGGAAGTTTTTATTGGATAAGATATTTATTGACCACTTGGTATATATTGTCTTCTTCAGACGGAATGCAGAACTGTGGACAAATGAACCAGGGAGACTCCTCGCAGAATGAGGCCATCTTCAAGAAACTCTCCTCAACGTTCTTGTAGTTGTCATTCTTTGATATGACTACTCAGCACTAATTACCGATTTTCTTGTTCTGTTCTTCATAAGATGAAATACCTCATTGGGCACGTCAGACATTCATAAATTTGCCAAATATTTCTAGAAATCAACGAATGCAAGTTTTATTTTTAAGTACCCAAAGATATTCAGATGCATTATGGTAATATTCTAAACAAAACATGTATGTAAATGCTGTCGCAAATGGAATCCACCCGCTGGTCAAATTGCTAGACAGGGAGTTTTTGGACTGAGTTGTAAATGATTAAAGCAAAGTGGTAACTTGAGAATAGCTGATGCTTCTTGTAATCTAGAACGCATTAGAAAGTTTTTATCACACTGCGTGGGTGGATGATTGTTATTTATAAGCAAAGGAATTGATTATGAAACTCCTAAGAAGGACAAAGGTAACCTTTGTTGTTGATGGTGATAAGGTAGCTGTCAAGATTAATTAGTCTTTTAATCAATCGACTGAGTCTTCAACCATAATATGTTCTTGAAATGAGATTTTCATCTTTTTTGATGGGAAAACAATGATCAATTCATATTTTGATTTTAATGGAAGAACGTTCGTGGGTTTAAATCATGAGCTTAAAATCAATAAACAAGATTGGCATTCATGGGAGTGCAGGGACTTGTCATACATGTATGGTTATTGTGTCTTTAATGAATATTTGTATTGTGTATTTAAATTCCTTCCAGAATAATACCTCTTCGTTTCGAGGGTATATAACCATGAACGAAGTGATTGACAATCTTGTTCTTGAAATCTCCTTAGTTGTATTCGAACAATGTGTAACAGCATACAAGTTTGCCAGGAACGTTATCACAGTAATGGCATTATTTAGTAAATTCAAATAATTAAAACATGCAAGCAATGATAATACATTCCTTTTTCTTAAAAATTTGTTTCATGTGATTTAAGCCCTGGAATCTATTCATACATACATACATGGGGTGCCTTTTGACAAAATCATCTCTATCTGATTTAAGAATTGGCCAAGTATGGATATTAACTTAAAAGCGTTCAATATCTCAATAAACGAAAACGGAAATAAGTTTGATAGCGTTTCTGTTTTACACTATTAAGGTCACAGAATATCCCTTACTAGGCTCATGGATTAAAGTTTGTTAAGTCTCAAATGACCTACCTGAAATGATAAGGGTGATTATCCTAGTTCGGAACTGAAGATAAAAATTTCAGAATAACATCTTTGTGAAGTGGAGACTTAAGTTTGTAGATTTTGTCCGTCAAATAAGAGCGTGACAGAGTTTTCTCATCTAATATAATGATGCCTTTTCTGTAACTTGTTTTCATTAAAAAATGTTTCGTAAGTTTCACATTTTTCAATTACAATAAACCTCCACAACATGAGCAATAAACCTGCTGAAAAAGGCAATTACATACCTTGTTATCCCTATAGTGGGTGGAACCATGTATGCTTCACAACCTACAAGAAAACTACTTACTGAGCGTTGTTCATCTATTTATAACCACAATTACACTTCTTTACCTCACATTTCTAAATGTTGTGTATCTAGCTTATCATAAAGCCACGTAAGTGTATGTTGATATGTTGCCGGGATAGGTTATGTTTTGGATGGTATATCACTCTTTTATCGTTTCACACAACTGATTGGGATATTCATTATATATACAAAAATACAAATGTATTCGGATTTTGAGGACAAGGAATATTTCGTCTCAAGCATTGTGAGCTCAACAATTTTAAAAGTCAAATTTTGTTCTGAGGGTTGTCAAACTCTTATGAGTTATTTGTGTCGATATGTTAAAATGTGCATGATGCTCATTATATATATTAAAACGTTTTTGTTTTCTGAAAATGGCTGATATGAGAATCTTTATCAATACATGTATTTGAATAACAACTTATGAGCTTTAAAAGAATCATTGCTACTTACAAAAGGAAAGGTTGAAAAGATCCTGAATCGACTGCTTCGCAAAACAAGGACAATGTCGGTTTGCAATATATATATATATGAATATAAACTCATGTCCAAAAGAAACGATACCAAGTTTTCAAAGTCGTCCGAAACAAAATTCTATAACCTGACAGAGTCGAATTTAAGTGTGTCTAACAGGCATATATCTTGTAAAAAAGTATGCACATTTTCATTCTTCAGGAAAAGATACTTTTGATTTTGTGTCATTTCAAATGTACATGGAGTGCATAAATCGAAATTTCAAATTATTTTATGAACAGAATTTTTGTCATTTCACTTTAAAATTGATAAAGTATTGAATGTATGTCAGAAAAAAATGTTGTTGATATAATACACTTTATTTGGCATAAATTCGTTGACGCGTCAATGCACTAGAACGTTTTAAAACAAGCGAAAGTGTCCAATTTCTCTCTGCTATCTCGCCTAGTTAAGGAGATTCCAGATCGATGATTTTTTCAAATGCATGTTTCTCTCAAACATGAAAAGATAATGTTTCCAAATTTTGCATCGACGTAAGTTGACTACTGAAGAAATGATATTACTATGTTTTAGTCTTATTGATCTGCAGTGGATTGAGTTATTTTGGGATTTGTATGGTATCGTTTCTTTTGGACATGAGTTTATAATAATATATAATAGTATTGGAATGACTAAGGGAAAATATACAGTTATTTCACCACATGAGATTATCTTTGACATTGAAATACTATTAGTTTTCTCTAAATTCGATCGCAGGTCAGTGTCAGCCCTTAATAAATGGCGTGAATGTTTACACATCTATATCCCTTTCCTGGGTATACAGGATTTATTGGCGATAGTCCCATTCAGTCTATTGGCTCTGCTTGGAGTGATAGTATAGGATTAACCGCCAATCTCTCGTCATCTTCGAAACCACATTTGTATTGATTCAATCAACGCATTGGATAAAAGCTATAACATATCAAGACTCCCAAAATAATCCTTACCATTTGCAAACCCTTGAACAACAACAGATACCATCTATTTCTCCTTGAGATCAGTGCCTGAATAAAGTACATCAAACCCTCAATTGCGTTGTGTTTATCTTATTTCCAATATGACCGAAATAAAGATTACCTTTCACTTTCAATTTAGAATTGTCTTACCGTACAATTCTGCTTCAATACTAGCATTAAACTTTTACTGATAAATCAATACATGTACATTTGAGGGAAAATTATGTACAATAGAGTAGTTATAATTTCACCACCATCCTGTTGATTTTGTTATGAGTTTGAAATTCACTTGTTCAACATTGTTGTATTGTTTAGTGGGTCACATTTACACTTGTTTTGATTATGTTAACTAGCTATGTCATGAGTCTTCTATTTCTGAGTGCTCTATCTATTTCATGAATACTAGATGTGCATCCTTCTGATAACCCGTTTAAAGCCCAGCTTGTTCGTCTTGCTTAATACAATTGACTGTGCACTGTAGCTACATTTACAAGTCGGATTTATTAAGCTAACAAACATTGAATAACAAAACAATTATTGGTGGATATAAAGGGCTCTGCATACTAACGCCCGTATCTTAAATCACATTTCCCAGTTGATAGCTCAACAGGAGGAATGTCACACTAGCAGGTCAGCGGTGTGTGCCCTGCAAAAAAAAAAAACAGCAGAAACTCGTCTCAACACAATTCGAAAGGGTGGGTGATGGCTGAATAAGTTTATGATCCATTGATTGGCAGTTCATGATCCTACATGTGCTGTAAAAAGTCCAGATTAGTTCTCGATAATTAGGTAACTTGAATTCAGTCATGAAGCAGATTTCATTGAAATACACTGCAAACATACACAGGATCACTACGACGTGATAAGGCCAAATACATCTTCATAGGATCTTTCATATGCAGGCTTTTACATGTGGTGTCAGTACCCTTGTTAGAATTGAAAATTTTGTTTGAACATGTTACGGTTCATAATCAATTTCACAATCACATATGTTCACAAAGCTTTGCAAGGAATGATGATTTGTTTTAACAGTACACACTAAGTACAAAATCTATCGTAACATTATCTTAGATCGCAGAGGACAAAGTCGTGTATCAAAGTTCTATATGTTGCTTCCATTGAAAACGCCAAAGAATAAAAAAAATAGAGAATGTACACATCACCACGTGCATATATACACACATACCAAGTTTTAATGGGCTTGACCTAATAGTCTTGGAGTTCTGTACCGTAAACACAATGATTATGGACGGACAAGGCAATGACTATATGCCATCGTACGTCTTACCAATGGGTCGAAAAGACATGTAAAGTCAAGTATTCCCCGGCAATAATATTATTATTTACTCTATGTTGTCCTAAGTACAAGTACATCAGAAATTTGTTTTGTGCCAATGCCACCCGGTAGCCACCGTGCAGTGCCAATTATGTTGTTCTGCCTTTACAATGCAGAGTGTCAAGCAAGACAGCAACTCCCATCTTTTAACGTCTTTTGGTATGACGTGACCGAGAATCGAACCCCGGTCCTCCGAGTGACGAGCGGACACTTTTTCACTGAGCTACATGTACGTTGACATAAAGATTGAGTTCCTTTTTTTTTTTTTTTTAATAAAATGTTGTGTGCCAAGTTTTAGCGTTTTTTGTTTTTCTATGTGTAACACATAATATAATATTCTAGCAAATATCCAACTTACACTTGCCCTTTCTCAAAACGTGAGTTACGTCCCTTGACTGACGTTTGACTTCCGGGACGTACTCGACCTTGACCAATATGCCGGGCGTTACTGAGTTTCTGAGCGATGAGGAGTTAGAGTCCAAAAGAGTGCCTGAATTGAAGACATATCTACGGCAACACGGACAGTTTGTCACCGGGAAGAAGTCTGAACTACTTGAGAGAGCGAAAGGTGTAGGAAAACTGAATTATTCAGACAGGAGAAAGCTTGTTGGTACACCGAATCATCGACGTCTTGAGGAAAAACTTGTGACCCCCTCAGGTGATATTATTCCTGATCCTCGAAGTTTGAATGGTTGGACCAAAGACAGTCATAATATTCCCGATTTCTCTGATACAGAGATGTATAATCATTTTGTTCTGACAAAAAATTTGCACCCTCAACGGAAAGCTAAAGTTTATTTTGAAGACAGACATGTTCACTCTGTAGAGTTTCATGAAATTACATCTGAATGTAGCCATGCTCTGGTGAGATGCAAGGTGATACCATCTCTTCCTACCAGGAACAAAAAGGATTGTCCTGACCATTCTGTATGGCTGTGTTTGTCAAAGGTGACTGGGAAGATACACTCTGCAGACTGCTCATGTGCAGCTGGGTACGTAGGATCATTAAAAACCTACTAGTAAAGTTTAAAACGAAACAAAATGTACACGTGCTAGATGCAACAAAAGTAATAATGTTGGGACTTTTATCATTGACTAGCTTTAAACTCTCTTTTAAATTTCTGTGTAAATTTGTAAATTATTTTGATTACAGTTCAAAAGTCAATAAAAGTTGTTGAAATTTACGTTTGTTTACAATAATATTTTTGGTTGCAGAGTTGGGGAGGTGTGTAACCACGTTGCTGCCCTGTGTCACTCACTTGTGGATTTGACATCAAGGAGAAGAGACGGAACTACAGCATGTACTTCACAGCGGTGTCTATGGAACAATCATAGAGGGCGCTGCACTGCGGCGACCAGTCTTGAATTGAGCTCTGAAGAAAATCTGCAATTTAGTTGTGTATACATGTCAAATCCTTTAAGAAATTATTGGTAAATGTGTCTTAAGGTATGTGGAACACAATGACGTTATTGGTGTATGGTCTCCTGACGCAACTGCTGCTGCTGAGATGCATAACTGGAATCGACCAAACGGTTGGCCGTTGGAACGTCAAAGATGGCGGACATTTGCGCTACGCAAAGGAAGACCTGACGTATTTCAAGGAATACAGGGATATAAGCATGCTTTCCTTAGATATTCCACCGGAATGTGATGCGGATAATTTAGGACCTGAATCAAAACCAAGGAAAAATCGTAAAAGAGGTAAGAGGGGAGGAATACGGAGACGAGTTCGAGCCCGCGGGAATAAACCGTCTCTCCCGACTATGATTCTCTCGAATGTCAGATCCATTAAGAATAAGATGAGTGAACTGGAAGCATGCACTCGGTTTATGTATGAATATCGGGAATCATGTCTTCTGTGTTTTACTGAGACTTGGCTTAACGATTCAGTAGATGAACAATCAATCTCGCTACCGGGCTTTGGATCTCCAATTCGTTTAGACCGGCAATCTGATTCTACAGGAAAGTCAATAGGAGGAGTTGTATGTATTTACATCAATAAACGGTGGTGTAACAACGTTGTGGTCAGGAATCAAGAATGTAATAGTGATATAGAACTCCTATCTATTTCCGTCAGGCCAACATACCTACCTAGAGAATTTGGACAGATTTTCATAGTTTTAGTATACATTCCGCCAAGCGCAAATACTAACAACGCATCGGAACTCATCCATGAAAATATACAGAAAATTGAATCTATGTCTCCTTCCTCACCTAAATTTATTCTAGGAGATTTTAACGGATGTACACTGAAACGGACAATCCCGCTTTATAGCCAATATGTTAAATGTCCGACCCGCAACTCAAGAACTATTGATCTGTGCTACGGAAATATCAAGAACGCATACAAATGTTACTGTAAACCTCCAATCGGGAATTCGGATCATAATGCAGTATATCTTTTGCCGGAATATAAACAGGTATTGAAGGCTAACGCTGTCGTGTCAAAAACTGTCAAGGTTTGGAATAAGGCATCCCTTGATGCTTTACAGGGTAGTTTTGCTTGTACAGATTGGAGCGAACTGTGTGGTGAATGCGAAGATCCCAATGAACTGTGTGATATTATAACAAGTTACATATCGTTTAATGTGGACAACTTAATACCGCAAAAGGAAATTAGAATTTATCCTAACAATAAGCCATGGGTTACTAAGGAATTGAAGTGTTTGTTAAATGAAAAGAAGCGAGTGTTTGCCAGCAATGATAAGGTGAAGCTTCGCGGAGTTCAGAAGGAGATCGACAACAAAGTCAGGGAATGTAAACAGCAGTTCAGGGAGAAAGTTGAGTCGGATTTCAGACAGAGCAAGACGCGTCAGGGATGGGAAGGTTTGAGAACAATGATGAACTGTACAAAAACGCGGGATGGTGTGTCTGTTTCCAACGAGATTGGTTTTGTGAACGATTTGAACGATTTCTATGCACGGTTTGACTGTCATGATTTTTCGGAATCAATCAACAGCTTATTGTCAAACATGGAAGACTCGCAAGAAGAAACTGTGATAGGGGAAGATGAAGTATTGCTAAATTTTCTCCATGTCAAGACAAGGAAAGCTACAGGACCAGACGGCATACATGGCATCATCCTGAAACACTGCGCGCGAGAGCTCTGTCAAGTATTCACCAGGTTATTTAATATATCTTTGCGTTCCCATGTTGTACCACTATTGTGGAAAGTGTCAGAAATTATTCCTGTACCTAAACGGAAAAATCCAACAGAAATGAACGATTATAGACCCGTGGCACTGACGTCAGTGATCATGAAGTGTTTTGAAAAAATTATTCTCCAGCGTCTTTTGAATCAAGTTCAAGGTCAACTCGATCCTCTGCAATTCGCCTACAGAGCAAGACGGGGAGTTGAAGACGCCACTTCATGTCTTCTACACAGAATTCTGGAACATCTCGAGACCCCTACTGCACATGCACGAATTCTATTTTTGGACTTCTCATCAGCATTTAATACCATGCAACCTCATATTCTAATTAGAAAGCTTGCGGCATTAAACGTTGATTCAAACCTCATCAAATGGATATCATCATTTCTCTTGGAAAGATCACAATATGTTAAAATAAAGAACATGGTTTCAAGAAAACTCACTATAAATACCGGCGCTCCACAGGGATGTGTATTATCGCCCGTACTGTTTATACTGTATACGAATGACTGCACTAGTGTCAACGAGAACTGTTCTTTATTTAAATATGCGGATGATTCAGCACTGACCTCCTGTCTATTCAAAGATGAAACAGCTTACATGAGCGAGATATCAAGACTCGTGAAGTGGTGTGAAGATAATTATCTCCAGTTAAATACAAAGAAAACAAAAGAACTTGTAATTGACTTCCGAAGAAATAAATCGACCACTACACCTGTTGTTATCAACGGGGAAACGGTAGAGGTTGTCTCCAACTACAAATATTTGGGAACACTAATTGATGATAAATTAACCTTCTCATCACATGTGGATTATGTATATAAGAAGTGCCAAATGCGACTCCACTTTCTACGGAAGCTTAGGTCATTTAACATTGACTCTCGCTTGTTGTCTTTATTTTATTCAAGTAGTATTGAATCCGTTCTCGCTTTTAACATACAGTCGTGGTGTGGAAATTTGTCTTTGCAGGAAAAAGGAAGACTGAGAAAATTGATCAACATTGCAGGAAAAATTTCAGGGAGACAATTTGATGCGTTAGAATCAATCTATTCACACAGTCTCATGCGTGCGGGAAAAAAGATAATTTCAGATTACGATCACTACCTGCATAGTTGCTACGAACTTCTTCCATCCGGACGACGCTACCGAGTTCCGAATGTAAAATTAAGGCGCACCAAGATGTCATTCATTCCAGCAAGCATTACTCATTTAAATATCTAAATTATACTGTTCCAGTCTGCCATTCCCATGTACCATGTGATTATTGTTAATTGTCATTATTGTATATTTTAGCCTTTTTATATCCTGTTATATATATATTCTGTATTACTACTGTGCTCAATTCATGACAATCCAAATTCCCTTCCAAGGGCAATAAAGATTTATCTTATCTTATCTTATCTTATCTTATCCCCGTAAGAGGAAACTCAGTCCTAAGAAGGCACAGGATGTGAATTTCAGAAAACCTGGATCTTCTAAAGCTGTACGTGACGTTGAACATGATGACACTGAAGTTAATTTGAATAATCACAACTTTCATGTCCATACTCCTAAAAAAAGACCAATATTTGATGTAATGCGTTTCAAAGAAAAGCTTGAATCTAGTCACTCTAAAGTTTCATTCTTAAAATACTTTGAAGATACACCTACTTCATCAAGTGATAATGATATTCTCACTGTTCCATCTCTTCATGACATTTCTTTTTCATATTGTGATCATGTAGATCTTGATTCTGGCGAGTGTAAACATCAAATACAGGAAATATTTGATTGTATGAGAGTGTCAGAGATGGAAGTTGTTTGCATTGAGGAGAGAACGTGAGGTCAGCAAGGAAATGACTTGTGGCTCAAAGCGAGGAGTGAAAGACTCACTGCTTCTAAATTTGGGGATGTTGTATTGATGCGCAGTGACACAAAACCAGATAACTTTCTCAAAGATATTTGTTGTTACCGAGATATTTCTAATATCAGTTACTGTAGATGGGGTACAAGTCATGAACCGGCAGCTCGTAAGATGTATAAGTCGGCTAATTCTGATACTTTAGTTGTGGATGAGTGTGGACTTATTGTGAATACAAAGTATCCACATCTAGGTGCAAGTCCTGATGGTTTAGTGTGGAACACATGTGTAGACAGTGGAGGTGTGTTGGAGATTAAGTGTCCTGCACGATCAGATTGGAAGTGGATGCATCCAAGGGAGTGTGCTAAGGATTCTAGATTCTTTTGTTTTCTCGATGAACATGAATGTGTAAAACTAAAAAGATCTCACAGGTATTACTTTCAAGTCCAAGGTCAGATGGCACTAACGGATCGACAGTGGTGTGATTTTGTGGTTTGGACATTGAATGGCTGGACAGTTGAGAGAATACAGTTTGATGAGCATATGTGGAATGAGATGTTGCCAAAACTGAACAAGTTTTATTTGTCTAATGTTTTGCCAGAGTTATTTTCAAGCAGAGTGAAGAGGGGATTTCCACTGTATAAATGATTTACATATTATTAGAAACCATAAGAGCCTTAATTCTAAAAGATATTGTGAATTCAATTCCAAGGATCAAATGATGTACATAATGTGACCATTATGTGATCTGATTATACTGTATATTCTTTGTAAAACATGACCTTTTCATGCTTTATTGTAGAAAGAAATAATGATGAATTGTCCTATGAATGTCATGTATAAGTATTCTAAATATTAACTTTGTTATATTGGACAAAAGGACAGATATTTGTTCTGAGATAAATATTTGAAGAAAAAGTAAAAATCCTTGAATTTCACTTTTGTCGTGTTATCTATATGGGAGGATAAGAATGTTTTACCTTTTGCACAACTTTGCAGTTTTGAGTCTTTGTAATAAATAGATTACCCGGAAAGACACGAGACGGAGAGTTATAATCTTTTTATCACTTACAGTTTTGATCTCAACTGTCAAGTTCACGCTGGCTATTAACAATAGACTACCAATCCCATACAGTCTACTAGTAAGGCCCTTCTAAAAGATTTATATGAGTAGAAGGGGATAAGTAGTCGCTATTTTTTACATCAATACAAGCTCATGTGATGAGGTCATTGTGTTGTGACGACACCATCTTACTGACAATATTGTTACGTCATCAACTTGTGACGTCATATCACTGTTCCTTGTGAATGTTAACACAGTGTAACTGTGTGATCTTCTGTATAGAAAATGATTCATACAAAATATGTAATGTTTTAAATATAGGTCACAACAAATGAATTCATTCTTCAAAATAAGTTTATGCAGAACTGTCCAAATGTTTTCCTAAAAAAGGAAAGTCATTTCTGATACATTATTAGTTCGGAATTCAATACCAAAAAACATAATTGACAATTACATCAAGTATCATGTTATAATAATAATGTGATTCACTTGTCAATGCATTATATGACATGTCTGAAGAAAAAGCTATCTTATTTAAGTACAAGAGGGGGTTGAAGATTTGTCAAATAGACACAAATGCGCCATATTTTTGTGACCTGAGAAGCCATTGTGATTGGAATAACGCCCTGTAAAATCCGAAAGTTTTTCACACGTTCCATTTGTCGCTCAACATGTATCCTCAAGTGGGCAATCGTTTTTGTTACGTTTACTTCGTGTTGGTTAAACTGTTTTTTCTTACTTCTGAAACCCTTGGGCGTTGTCAAATCAGATATTACAAAACCTTTATCTGCCATTATAGTCCAGTAATTCTAGCAAAATATTCAGTCAACCCACCACAAATTGCAACAGAAATTATTTCAACTGATTTACACTCTATGACTATCCCTTCATAACATATAGAAAATCTAGGAAAATCTAAGTGGTGGATCAAGGTCAAATGTGGCTTTCAAGGTCACAGGGGTCACGAGAACAGATTTCGTATAAGATTTGTTTATATTTTCCTCTTATATGTATCATGTTGCATATCAAATGAAAGCTAGTTGTTTTTTCTTTTCAAATATGACACTTATAATAGTCTGATATACAGCATATTGTTATAAAATTCAAATATTTGATTTTAAACCTCTATTATCTTTACATTCAGATTAAGGTAAGAGACTTACATGTATAGCAGTATATGCCTACGCATTGTTCTCAAAGATTTATAAAACAGTCACAATATAATGTCTGTTTTTCCCTTTCCTTTCAGGGTTCAATCAATCTTTCAACCCAAATTTAAAGCTTTTAGAAGCCATTTTCAAGCCTTTATGGCAAATATTAGCGCATTAATTCAAGCCAGTGAGATTAAGCACGACTGACATTGGGAGTAAGTCCCAAATCAGAAGTAGCGAAACCACACAAAGGTTTATGGATGTTTTAACATAATGCAAAATAACTCCAAATTTGTGTTGAACCAGACACAAGCAATAAACTTTGAGATGATTGTTATTGACTTGTTTTGCTTTTTCAAGGTTTTCTAGTCATTTTCTGGGCTTTTGAAGGCTAAAACAGGCTTTTTAGGCTTTTTAAGGTCATGCGCCCATGTTCAGGGCTTTTATATCCAGGCTTGTACGAACCTTGCTTTCCAAAAGGAATGTCATATTTAAGAAATTAAAATACAGATATATCCATGGCATGAGCTACTTACTTTTTTTAAATGTTTATAGAAGCAAACAGTAAAACTGCATCTAGATGTTATGATCTTGAGAAAGTACCAGATTTCATATCTTAAATGTGTATTCTAATTTTAAAGATCATTAGAATATGCCATTCCTAATATTGCAGAGAGGATCTGATAATTTTTAAGGGCAATCAACAAATTGATTGTCATTTAGTATATGTTTTGTTATTTAGCCTTTTACGATGTCATGAATACAAATTCAAAATAATTTCCTTGTGATTTCATTGCACATATATTGAAAATGTAGATTTAAATGTTTAATGTTGAGAAGATGATTATCAATTCATTACAAACTGAATATTTGTGTAGATGTACTTCCAAAGAGCAAATCTTAGGAAGGTCTAAAAATATTAAATATATCATATTTGTGTACACAGTTGCATTAAAGCAAACAATACGAAGATGGATATTGCTGCATCTAACTGTCTGTACAACTAAAACACACATGTTTAACAACAATGGGTTTAACTACTTTTGAACTCAGTGGAAATATCAGGTAACAGCTATTTGTTTTATCTTCTCATAAAATATGTTAATTCTGTTTGATGCGTTTTAAGATAAAGGGAGAATGAACTGTTCATTGATACAAGAAGGAAGCATGTGCTTCCAACTGTAAATAACCCAGAGTCAATTATTGACCCTGTAGCTAAACATGCATGCCATACCTTTAAGAATGAAGACTACATTTCAGTTAATAAAACTTTGCAAATAGGGTCGCTATTATTGCATGGGTTAATGAAGAAATTTACAAAACATTGTATTTAATTGTCAAGTATATAGATCTACATACAATTTTAGTATTCCTTACTTTTACAAACAACATTAATAGCAAATTTATGGATTATAACGCCTTCCTTTTACTTCCCCACACATGCCAAGTCGAAGATTTCGTCAACGTTTAGCTTGCTTTGCTCAAATCACAACCAGAGTTAGAAAATATTGTACTATATTTATTTTATTATATTTGATGTTTCAGAAAAGTAATAAGACTCATATTCAGTTTTTGAAAACTATGTATATCTAAAAAATCGGATTAATTTATCAAATATGAAAATGTAAGGAGCATCGACAAATGGTTATTTGAGACTGTACTTAACTGTCGATCTAAACTTGCTTTTCAAGTGGATTTATTAGGTTACAATACCATTATCTACTGTGGTATAGTTTCATGGAATGGACCTATTTTAAAGCATAGAAAGCAGCTTTTGCACTTAATCAAAACACTGCGCTGCTTTGACATCTCCACAACCTTATTCAAAATATGATTTACTGAGCATTACTATTTAGTCTTAATCAAACAAACAAATCTTACATTGTCACTTTATTAATATGAAATGTACAGTCAGTCTTAAGTCTTCCATAACAATTCTGATATTCTCAAAATATGAATTTCCTATGCTAACTGGTATTGGAAGTCGTCTTAATGTTTTAGGGATAACATAGCTTATTTTGAGGGGACAGGTATAAAATCCATTATCCCAGAGGTGCAAAGGTTCCTCCCACCTACAAACAGCAAATGTGTAGTAGAAATGTAGCCTATAATGACACTGGTGATAACAAGTATATGTGGTAGGAAATCAATTTTAGCTTTTCTTATTTCAACTCAATACCTGTGGATTGGAAGAAGTTCATCTGAATAGATTTAATATATTAATACATCATTTTGGATAAATATGAATATGAAAACATTATGAAAAACTTTGGTAAGCTTCCCAATGATTTACTTATTGGCGCATGTAAATGTCTCTGGATGTCTTTTAGTGTACAAACAAGAGCCTGTATTATATATAATTCTAAACCAATACCAATTTAAAGATACTTTGGGACACCTCATACTCTAAGAATACTTATGACAGCTTGACGGCAAAATAAATATTTGTGAGTTCACAAAGACAAAGTGCTTTTTTTTAACATTCAAAATTTACTTATGCTGCTGTCACATTAAACTCTTTCAAACATGATAATCTGGCTATTAATACTCAGAATTTGCAAAGAGAAGGGGATATGATGCCTCCAGGTAAGGACCTATAACCTCAGCTGATCATTCCCTGAATATTTCACATTGAAAAACATGTGACATCAACCTGTAGAAATTGTTGGTGTTATATTCTAATGAAGTGACATTTAGATGGTATTGAACAATATTGAGTCAAAGATGTTTGTTCTGACAACGTTGCAGTGGTTAATGTGCGAAGGTCATACGGATCTGTGGTCAGCAGATTTCGCCCTGAATATAATGTCAAAACAGGTTTCTAAATTAAATATTTGGAAAATATTTGGAATTTATAACAATATGTTGTATAGTAGACTATTATAAGTGTCATATTTGAAAAGACAAACAACTAGCTTTCATTTAATATGCAACATGATACAAATAAGAGGACAATATGAATAAATCTGACACGAAATCTGTTCCCGTGACCCCTGTGACCTTGAAAGCCACATTTGACCTTGATCCACCACTTAGATTTTCCTAGATTTTCTATATGTTATAAAGGGATAGTCATAGAGGGTAAATCAGTTGAAATCATTTCTGTTGCAATTTGTGGTGGGTACTCTGATAACATTACTGGACTATTATGGCGTCACCTTCTTCACACAAATCAACACGACGACACAATCTGGTTATTTGTTTGTCACTAATGTTACCACAGTACAAATCTGAACAGAAAGTCACAATACTTGCTGGGCTTATTCCAATTAATGATTTGTATGTCATGTGCGACTTGTAGTCACTATATAAAAGTGACTGAAGTTGAAGTGAACTTGGAGTCTCAGTCCAAATCTCAGTGCAATCTATAACTACTCTAGTAGTTGGATAATTTTTCCTGAAAGAATCTGGCATAGTTGCATTGACATTATCTCTACTGGGCCACTGTATCAAACATGAGAGTTGAACATACAAATAATCAACCCATTTATTACAAAGTCTGCTGCATGTGGCACGTGAAACTCTAAACCTATATGCTAAGTCATCAAGCAACATGCCAAATCTTAGTCTCATAAGAATCATGAAGAATTCATCAATCTGTCTCAAGGAATGAGGCCTTCCACCATCTGTTCTATCTGTGTAAATTTGTTCATCATTGTACATCTCATCAAACATAGCCTCGAATGCAACTGAATTTGGTATACCAGTATAAAACATGATACTTTCATCTGATTTTCTGATATCTTCATATACAAGCATTGGTTTGTCAACTTGAATACCGATACTTTCTGTTGGCAGAGCCTCTGTCTGTGTGCTAGCGTTAAAACTCATAGTGGCACATGAAGCAGTATCTGTCTGTGTACCATCTGAAATACTTTTATGTACAGGTGTATCTGATAATGTCTGAGTGCACTGATTAACAAAATGACTTGAAACTTTCTGGGAACCACAGTAATCATGTAAACTGAGAGACAGTTCAAGCCTTGATGACTTTCCAGGTAGACAAGCATCATCTGTTGAAGCACAAACACTTGTATCTTCAGTTTCAGGATCAACACTCATGTCTTCATCTGCGTTTTCATCTTGAAGAATTGGAACATCACTGGTTGCAGCTTGAACATTCTGAAAACAATTGGGTGGAAATCTTACACACAAAATATCTATATTATCTTTTATTCATAATTGATTTATAAATACAAATTGCCAATTATTGCCATCGGTAAGGATTGCATACTATTTAATTGACTGTCAAATTAAAAAGAGCAAAAAACAACTTTACTGATCTAGGCCTAATTGTGAAATGTAGAGAATCTCACCAAAATACACCAATTTGATATAGTTGTTATTTTTTACGTTTAACCAAGACTTGCCGATGGCTTATCATTTTAATATAATTGTTTATTCAAAATCAACATCACAATTACAATTGGGCTAATACAGTACAGCTGAGTGTATATAAACGTTAAATCCCTAAGATTAATTCTTTAAGAAATTTGTTACATTCTAAAAACTTTGTTAAGGAATTTTAAGGGGAAAAAAACGTTGATAATTAATCGACACTATTTTAGTAGTTATTCATAAATATTAAAACTTACCGATGTTGTGAATATCTTGTTTGGAAATACACTTGGTAATGGATGGAGTTTTGTTGGTCCTTGCTGACCCACAAAGTGCTCAGAACATAACCTTGTGCTGTCATTTCTACTATAATGGAAATCTACACGAATAAGTTTGCATCGCTGTAGCCACACTCGTCTCAATTTTGTATCAACAGGGAATCGATGTAAAGCTATCTTTCTTCCATTGATAACTGTTCGGCTGTTGTTGCTACAAATGCAGCAATATCGTGGCTTAGGTGCCATTTTGACGTTACGCTGTACGTCCCGGAAGGCGAGGAGCCCATATTGAGACATGCGCAGTTGTTTGTTATTAGCGGCCGTCAAGGAAGATAACTCACGTTTTGAGAAAGGGCAATAGTAAGTAAGGGTTGAGTATGTAGTTTTTCGGCCAAGAATTAGAATTACAAATTCTTACAACTCCATCGTATCGTTTGCAAGAACAGACTCAGCTCTTCAACTGGAGAAAAGTCACATTTCTGCACAGCAAGATTGACCCGTATGTTCTCACT
Organism: Steromphala cineraria; assembly: GCA_916613615.1. Taxonomy (NCBI): domain Eukaryota; kingdom Metazoa; phylum Mollusca; class Gastropoda; order Trochida; family Trochidae; genus Steromphala; species Steromphala cineraria. The sequence goes on from OU744721.1 coordinate 74,506,679, forward strand.
AAAAACACTACTTATGAGGTAAACATTTCATTTCAATGTAGTAGTGAAACGTGTATCACCATAAAGGTAAATAACCGATAACTAAAAACGTTTACATCTCATTAAGATTTTAATTACATGAACTAGTTCTTTCGACACAGTGTATTGAAAATAGTGACACCAAAAACCTCTATCTCAAACATAAACTAGAAACAATACATCCCATTTACCAACTGCAATGAGCATGATTCCCTCGGGGAGAGTCAACTGGTACACCTAATACAAAATGGAAATTACTCTGTAATAGCCCATTTGAGTCAAACGTAATGGAAAGTTTGTTTTCATATCGAAATGGACAGAAGGGAAGGGCAATAGTTTGACTGAAACACTTCTCACTGCGATTGATAACATGTTGAAGTGCTAACTCTACATGTGTTTATAGGCATATGAGCAGTTACATACAGATTATTTTACTTTATAAACCCGCTCTGCAATACAGATTAGTTTTGTTTTCAGCAAAGTGACTTCCTTTCACATTAAACATTTTGTACAACTGATCCTTGCATTATCTCGCAATTGTTTGCCCTGTGGGCTTTTAACGCCTGATGTGCATCGTTTTCGTATTAAATAACATATCAATAGCTTAAATTTATCAAAAATAAAGATTATAATTACAAAACAGTAATAGCTGTAAACCACAATGGTAAGTTAATCATCCTTCCTCAAATACAAAAGTATATTATGATATTGAGAGATATAGTTCTTTGATGATCACAAAATAAATGTATATATGTATCTGTCTCCAGAATTATGTCTTATAATAGTGATAGCAATCTTATAGTTTTTAGTGTGAGCACTCTTAAGAAGAAAGTGCATGTAAGGGCTGTGTTTTTTTTGTTCGTGAAATTAGTCGAATTGAGTGGGTACTAGTATAAAAAAGCAAATGCTCTTTTAATCTTTTAATGTTGTTTTTATATATCGTAAGTCTTTTTAATCTTCCATAACGGGTCCCTGTATACCATGCACATAATGCATTTATGAAAAGGCCATAGGAACATGCTAAAAAATGAGTTGAGGCCTTAAGCCACCTATTGAAGTCGATCACATGGAATTATGTCCGTTTATGAACAGATTGACTGTTAATAGTGTCACCACCTGCTATTCTGAAAATTTATAAACAGACGTAAACTACTACATTGAAGGTAGTGCATTAAAATATCAACCCTTAAGAAACTTTGAGGTTAAAGGAGAGGACATTGCATATGTAATTCCTCACATTCTTGCTTTAGTGTAACAGATAGTTGAAGAAGTTTGTTTTAATTTCGCATTTACAATTGTCTCTGGCGTTATGAACGAGCAGCTCTTGGGTTGCTTAAAGAGAACAAGGGAAGTTTCAATATTGGAAAGAGTGATTTGAGAACCATACTCCTCTGATAAACCTTAAGAAAATTGTTGCCTTCCTAATGGCAAAGTGTGTATCCTCTGTTTTTTTCTAATGCAATATTATATAGATCTGAATAAAATTGTAATTCATAACTAAATATATTTTTGTTGTCATTATAAAACGTGCTAGTCTATTTATCTCAAAGCATCAAAATCATATAAAAATACCTCTAAAGTCACTTCGTAAGTTTTCATTGTCTCATCCGCTTAACTTTGGAAAGTAATTGTTTTCAAGAGCATGGCTTGACAGAATGACTAATGACACACAATTCTATGCACCTTTATGACGATAAAGTGCGTCCTCTTGAGATCATAACATCCTACTTGGCGAAGAACATCTGGTAAATACCAATCATGGCATTTGAATGTGAAAAAAAAAGAAGTAAATTGTTTATGTATGCTTAATATGATATTTAATGTTTCTTCACTCATTAGAAGGCTGTTTTTTCGTTAAATAAGATTAATGAGCACTAAAAGCGCTGTTTGGATTTTTTTGATTTCATGCAAATCTTACATAAGAAAATACAAAATATGTTTTACCCCAAAGATAACAAGCCTCTGGTGCATACAGATATGAAACTGAAGTATCAGGATTATTTACTTATTATTTCTCGAAATAAAACAATCGGTGTAAAAACCAATGCAATTATTTGAAAATCTTCTTATATCCTGAAAGATCCATCACGTTAACAATTACCTCATGGAAATAATTTTTATTTATCCATCCACAGGAACTTTTTGCTGTTCAATTGTTTGATTACGTATTCTTATATCAATATCAAACTCATAGTAATACACTAAAGTCATCTAATGATGCGAATAACGAAAGTATATTTTGGTGAAGATGTTGTAAAGGTTTATGCCGTGTCTATTACAGGAATTGCCCTGCAACCTAAATACGTTCAAAAAGAGAAATACATTTACAAATTTGCTAAATTTATTAAAAACCAAAATTAATGGCATTAAGTTTTGTCTTCATTGACATGTTTTCTTTCTTATTCATCATTTATTCAGTCTTCTTAGGGATTTGACAACTACAATATATATACTTGATTTGCTCTTTCTGAGAGAGTTTAATAATTTCTGAACATATTTGACTCTCAGTCTTTTCCGATATGAATTTAGTACATAGGAAAATTCAATACTTGATATTAACGTTTGTCAATATTGATATTGGCACACGAGATAAGGACTGTTTTGTTTTTTATCATGACTTGGAATACTAGATATGGACATTTTAAATTGTTATGAACTTGTACAACGTTAATATCACAGACATAATTTCCTTGGTTTGTTTATTAATTTGCCATCTGAGCATTCTCAAGTGTTCAAAGTCTTTATATCCATTGATTCAATGAATAAGGATATGATCCCATATCCAAAGAATTCACGCTAAGACGGATGACCCAGATAATAAAGTAAAAATGCCGATATTAATGCATAAAGATATGTGATCACTAGCATTCTAAATTTCGACAAAGTAGATCGGACATATTTGATAAATATTTACAATGTCGAATAGCCTATTTTCATACGCTCGTAAAAAGCTGACATCTTCTAAAATTGCATTGAGGAAAATAAATCGAATACACAAACACAAACTGAAAAAAAATATGGTAAATTGTTTAACGAAATGCTGGGATTATATGACCCATATATTTCATGAACTCCCTTGAATTTGCCATTGGGCATATCATGTAATCCTGTTCGTGGGTGCGGAGACAAAATTTGAAATTAACATTTGTCATGCATCATAATAGCAATGGTGATTATGAATGATATATAAACCGCCTTCATCTATGTTCATGGAGGTTAATCTTAAAAACCACTAGTTTATTCTATAATATTCTGATAGTGATTGTGGTAATCTACAGCAAAACTGAGACTTCAATAGGATACTAAGTTAAAGTTTATTCTCTGAAGTGAAACCTGGTAAGTTGTATAGCTTACGTGGGTTTTGGCAAAAAAAGGCAAACATTTGTTTTCGTACAAAACTACGTTGTGTTTTTACAATTATGTAAAAATCATATATTCATGAGCTGTATCGATCTATCTTGAATCTCTGAAAAGAAGTTGGAATCGTTTGCTCTCAGAACAGAATCTGTCCTTCTCTGCAAGGTAGTGCTGATCTATCTGATTTCTTTTTGATTCGAGACAAGTTGTGCAATTCATTTAAAAAATTCATTAAGATATGAAATTTCAAAATAGGTAGCATTATCTGAAAGACATCCACTTCGAAAGGGTAAAGTTATTGTCACATTATCCAGAACTGGAAATTAACTGCTGTTTTATTTCTTCTCACTGATTAATATCATAGAATGTAACACTAAAACAGTCCAAATATTTCCACAGTTCATGTTTTTAAAGGTGTCTAAAATCTATGAGCATGTGTCGCAATCTGCAGCTTAAAATCAAATCATTCAGATAACTGTCAAAGCCATAACCAATTAAATAGCAATGTAGCAATTAAGATATATTTATAACAATATCTGAGATTTAAGTCGCCTGTTTAAATCGTCGAATTGCAAACAACTGTTAATGTCAGTATAGCAATAACGTCAGGAACAGTATTTCACTTTTTAACTATCGTTTATGTGATCGTTCACATCCTTAATCGATCATAATTAGTTCAATTTATCAATCCTAAATTAATGTCCGCCTTTTCATAGTGGTATTTACAATACCATGAATCAATTTATGCAGGTTGATTGACAATGTCAGTATTTTATCAACTTAACCTTTGATTGTTCGTAACAATTACGTCTAGTGGTGGTTGTATGATATGTTAAATGATAGTTAATGTCATTTTAACTGGAGTTTAAATCTCTTATTTTCATTACCTTCATGGTCTAGTAAAGTATTGCACTGTTGATATACGATGACCTTAATATAAACAATGATTAATGGCCATGCGTCACTCAAAGAGGATTGCTGATTGAGAATTACGAATAACTTGTTTCCTGCCAGTTAGAGATGTGATTGATAAATACAGCTGCCCTTGGTCATCACTCGTTTATTATCTATTAAATCATATGTACATGCACTCAAATATATAAATATTCATATTGGCAATATGATCCCAATCAATTAGTGAACACTCTAATTGTTCTCGCCTCTGAAGCTTTTTAATGCTCATTAATATAAAAAAGCATTTCTTAAATTCTTCTTCAGGCAGGATACAGATCTAAATAAACTTAGTAATGATTTTTGTCAAATGTATTAACTTCAGACGGTCAAACATTTCTCAAACCGATTATCCCTATTCCAAGGAGAAAATATTAAGTGCATGTATACACATAAGCATGTACTTCTTCATCAGCGATAGGGAAATAAGTCTGTGTAGCCTTAAATGAATTACAAAATGCTTTGATTTTAAAACAATGTCCTGATAATGTGAACATTGATTTTCGTTCTAGTAAAATGACTCTTTTTAAAAAACGTGAAAACATATCGCGGCTTTTCCTTATTTCGTCACGTATTTGGCACGGCTTTGCTTGGTAATATTGTCGATATCCGTGTCCAGACACGTATTACGTTGATTTAAAGACGAATGATAGGGTTTATGAAGATTGGCGTAATCTCCCACAGAAAGGTAGACCTTCAATCACATAAAGCTTTTAGAATAAACACTGTTCAATATTCACGTCCAATCTCGGATAGTCTACTGCGGAAATGTCTCACAGCTATCTTTATTGTGTTGTTCAGTTTCTTGCACTGTTTTAGACTGCCAATTAGATAGTCTACAACCGCATAGGCATTTAAAATGTTTCTCGCAATGTAGTTGTGAGAAACATCTTAAATGGTAGGAATCTAGTCTGTTTAGTAGCTATCTTGTGGGTTTGGAGTCTAAAAATGGTGTTAACCATGACTCGTCAATTCAATTCACTTCATATCCCTGGCGTTACCATAATGATTGGGATTTAACGAGAGCATGCATTTCAGTGGCAGATTTTAAAACGTATATCTGTATTACATGTATGTATTATTAAACATGTTTATCTAGTATTATCCCTCTGTTCTTTATGTCCACTAAACAATCGATCTTTTATACTATTTGACATTAATTGATATCTTATGGCATAGAATAGGAGGTGTCTCAATTACTGAATAACAGTCACCTACTAACTTGCAAAGAAGGGAAAGATGCATATGGTTTGCGTTTGTAGTTTTCTTGCCGCCAATGAGTATTAAATGTAATTGCACGAATGCAAGCAGCTCACATGATAATGGAACACTCAGGTTAAATGCGTGAATCAAATATTTTGTTTAGTAAATATGGCTAACTTTAAGCTCAATAGTTTACTTAGAGGGCGTTCTCATATTTTCTTAGCTTAAATTGCGTTATTATTTCTTTTTTTACATAAAGCATGCGGGTGCATGGAGACCAATCAATCAAACTTTAACAAAATATGACATACATGTATTGTCTATTATACTGCACCAATAGAATTGCTTCATCTTGCGAAAATGGATTGTCATCTTATGAAGGCTATAGCCTATCACGGGAAGCAGTTATGCATGTATGTACATGTAATCACAATTTCTCAGTATTACTTACATGTTACATCCATGTACGTAATCACAACTCGTATATATGTCCACCTATAGGGTATGTTCATAATTTGTGTATGTATTGACAACAAAAAGTAATGCTGGGTCATGCTGGAACAGTAGGTTTGCATCACGATTGCAAATTGCTTAAATGCATTTAGAAATTTGCAGATGTTTCAGGCCTGCTGAGTGATCTATTGCATTACTCCCATTATGTGTTTGGTCCGTTCCAGCTGTGCTTCATATAGATTACCGTATTGGACGTCGATGTCTGTCTAACATAACCAATATACGTAGGGGAAGAATAAAATTGGAGTGATAAAGATTGTATTCATATTTCATGAATATAAGTCACACCAGGAAGATTCATCCGTCACCTTATTTTAGAAAAGTGGGAATAGATCTTTCTTTTAAAAAGTATGTCAACGTGTTTGTCAATTGTCTTTTCTTTAATTTCAGTTGCTTAAAAACTAAGAGAGTTCATGTTTTTCTCACATGCGATTGGCATATTGTTTTAATCCTAGAACTTAATTTGTTACATATCTAAGTGGATGATAACTATTTTGATCTGTTTCTAAAGACGTTTCACTGCACATACATTTCCCTAACGCCAGCTAAGCGGGTATATGCACATTCACTTAGACGATCTAAGCTACTAAGATAATCAGGTAACCGGAAACCTTTAGTAAAGGATATGTTTTCGTAATAACAACTTTTAGTGAGCTCATAACGTGATGCACGCGATAATTCAGACAATGTTGATTAACATGATCTAAGGTGCCTTTTAGGAGTTTGTGTGGATCAATTAGAGTGTCCATGTGCTACTGGATACTGGAGATTACTTTGTGGTTGACGTGGAAAGGGAGAATACGACAATGTACAACAACAAACGTGTAAACTACACATCTGAACATCAAATAAACTGGTGCTGTAAGGTTTCGATATATCATAATATCAAGGAGTGTTACAAGTGGAACAAACATAACAGTGAAATTTGGAAAATGTTGCAATTGATACAATCCGAATCTGAACTTAAGGAACCATAATAATATTTACGTATGGGATATGGTCCGAAAAGTCTCCAATATTTTTGAACGTGGGACTCGTTGGAGGCCGTTAGGCCGACAACGAGTCCCACGTGCAAAAATATTGGAGACTTTGAGGACCATATCTGACTTAAAACAAAGTCTGTCTCCAATAATCCAACGTTCGCTGAAACGCAACTTTTGGAGGCCTCGTGTTTGCTGGCCGACATGAGATACACGATTTAATGTTTTGCACGTGCACAGATATTGGAGATCGTTCCTTGGTCCGCGCAGAAATATTGGAGGGCGGATGATAACAAGCACACGAGTAAAAGCATGTATTTGTAAATGTGTATTGTAACTCAGCTTCCGAACAGTGCAGACCGTACCTGATGACACAGCTGAAATGGATTCGGATAACGAGATGTTCATTACTCAAAGCAGCTTCAAAAGTTCGTATCAAGTTGCAATAAATTCTGATTTTGAAGATTTGTTAAATTCTAGCGGTGGTGAGATTGTCATACCTAATTTTGATCTGAACACAAACGGTTTCTCTAGTAGTGATTCGGAATTGGTTTTGTTATCACAGAAGAAAGAGGAAGCTGCTGTTAATGAGCCGCAAACCATCTGTAATATTCCCAAAAGTTCTACTGGAAATGAAAGCACAAACGATTTCTCTGGTAGTGATTCAGAATTGGTTGTGTTATCACAGAAAATAGAGGAAGCTGCTGTTTATGAGCCGCAAAACGTCTGTAATGATATTCCCAAAATACCTACTGTAAATGAAAGTCGTTTTGCAAAACCGATGACAGATTCTGATGTTGAAAGTCTCTGTAATTCGGCCTTATCCACAAACACCGAAAATAAAAGCAAATGGGCTTATAATGTTTATAGATCATGGGTTACGGAAAGGGAAAAGCTTGGAAAATGCAACGACATTACGTTAAATGCTGATATCATCGAATTGTCAAAAAATGAAATGGAATTGAACAAAGTGCTGATGAAATTTGTGATGGAGGTGAGAAATCGTAAAGGTGAAGAATATCACGGCAATACATTGTATGAGCTCGTTGTATCTTTGCAGTATTACCTCCGAAGAAACGATGTTGAGATTGACCTTCTTGAAAGAAGAAACCCTTCTTTCAAGGGGTTGACAAATGTGTTGGATGCTAGAATGAAACAATTAGCACGCGCAGGTATTGGGATTGACAGAAAACAGGCCAATGTCATTTCAGTTGCTCAAGAAGATATTCTTTGGAATAATGGAATTTTGGGGGAGGACACATCTCAAAAACTACTCAACACGATGGTCTATTTGATTGGATTAAACTGCGCACTAAGAGCTGGCGACGAGCATCGGAACCTGCGAATCGGACTGAACTCCCAGTTGAAAATCAGCGAAGGAAGTGACGGTGCTAAATATCTTGTATATACAGAAGACACATCAAAAACCAACAGAGGAGGTCTAAACAGTCGTAAATGTGACCGGAAGATAATCAGAGTGTCGGAAAACTTGGAACAGCCTCAAAGATGCTTGGTTCGACTCTACCAGAAATATATGTCCCTCAGGTGAGATATGAATGCTATTTTATTTTGGAATAAAATAGTTCATGTTCGTGTAAAATAGAACAATGGCTTGAATAAGGCGAAAGCGTTATTAAATACTAGTAATATATCGGCAAAATATGAATAATGTATAAATTTATATATCGCAACAACCACACAATGAAGATTGTTCTGTATGCTTTTCCGTCCGATCAACAGTCTTTGCATTATGTTACTTGCTCACTTCCCTGGGGAGTATACAACCCAAGATGCCTGTTAGGCGCCAGAAGGTTTATTCATTCACTTACAATTGCGACCTTCCGATGTACTTAATATTTATAGATTATATTGCATATATAATTATTATCATCGATGTTTGATATCACGGTTCGAGGCAACATTTTAAGTGTTTTCCGTCCATTTTTCAGACCCAAGGACGGGAAATGTAATGCATTTTATTTGCGTCCCTTGCACTACGCTAAAGATGAAGTCTGGTACGCCGATGTTGCTGTAGGCAAACATCCACTGAGATCAACGGTTACCAATCTCTGCAAGCAAGCTGGTTTCACCGGATTCTTCACCAACCATTCATTGCGTGCCACGGCAGCGACAAGATTATACAACAGCGGGATGGACGAACAACTTATCGCGGAACGAACCGGACACAGGTCGCTGGCTATTCGAAGCTATAAGGTTATTATGCATATATTTTATTGTTCATTTTTACATTGCTTGAAATCTTATAAAGTTTGACATATACGTGTACGAAGTACATTGGTTTCCTCTCGGTTTTGAAAGAAGTTATTTCTTTCAGACAAGTAATTGTTTTTGATTGGTCATTAAAACTTTATTTATCACCGATGTTGGATTTCCTCCTGCACAATTTGACTGCGCTATATTTATGTGAGGGTAATAATATTGAGTGCGACGTAAAATATCAACTGCACCTCCTATACAGCATGCTATATTTATACATGCTGACCACTGATTATACAAAGCTATACGTATCATTGCAGAGGACATCAGCAGAGATGGAAAGTCGAGTGGATTCAATTATCCAGAGAAAACCCACCAAGGCTACATCTGTGGTCACGCGGTCATCCACTGAAACAGTCGTTACAGGAGACAGAGAGTCGGCAGACGCTACGTCTGGAGCAGCGACAACTGCTGCCGAGAACACACCAACGACGGGGACGTCAAAACAACTGAAACTCGTTCTTGCTGACGGCGCTTCCCTGTCATTTTCTTTCTGATTATCTGATTAAATACTTAAGCTGTTCTCTGCGTTTTATTTACCTATATACACGTGAAGCGAGGTGCTTATTTGAATCCTCTACGACTGAGTATTGAGGGAATTTCGTGTAAAGAGATGTATTCGTATACGCTTATTCATTTATTTTGTGAATTGTTGAAGGGACAGTTCTATCGGGATCCGGTCCGCCATTTTGAATATCGGAGGCATCACGTATAAACGGGAATGTCCCCCCGAATTTCGTCTCCACAAAAATATCCCGATAGGACTGTCTCTTTAAGAGATCCACGTTAGCGAGTTCTGAGTGAATTTCACCTCCAATAGTTTTGCACGTTTTCCACAGTATGTGTTTGGGTGACTGATTTTCCACGAAAACCCCGCACATATAAAAATACTGGAGGGCGTTCCAGATATTGGAGGATGAACAATATTTGAAAATATTGGCGGCATGGACTGCCTTATTTAAGATATTGGAGGAATACACTATCAACGCAAATGACGTGTTTCAACTATTGTAAATGTGACTTCGTTTTAAATTTAAAATAGTAAGTGGGTGTGTCAGGTATTGATGCATACCTACAATGTGTGTCCTAGTAGTGGGACACTTTATAAGACAGCTCGGTACCAGTTTGTTTGTGTGTTCACTTATCTTCGTATTTAGGAATTTATTTATGAAAACAAAACTGATTGTGTTGTAATTTCACTGCATATATGAAGATTTATATTCGTATGTCAGTTAATGTAACAATTTTAGCAGGTCATTGAACTGATCAGGGGCCAAGTTTAAAAAATCTTTTTCTTTTTTTTTCTCTTAAAAAACATTCCTAAGTGATCAACAGTTAAAGATCTAGATCATATGTGTCCCTTTGTAATGGGTCAATTATAATTCGCTGATTTCATTCTCTGAGAGTCTTTATTGTTTCTCTAATGAATTTCAAGAAAATCGAAAACTAAAAAATATGACTCTATCTGCATGTCTGTTTGAGCATGCCAAATTTCGTAAATCTGCAACGGTGACCAAACGATCCTAAAATGTGGTTTTCAAATCGTTATTGTATACATGGACACTTGATGATCTATTGTCAGTGCTTCTAAACTTCTTCAAATGACGCCTGATGAAACCCAACTGACATGTTATTTGCACAAAGATACTTTAACAAGTGTAACTTTAGGTAAGCAACTGTATATGCACATTAGGAACCAAAACATATCCAAGCACGTAAACACATCAAAATGATAAGTGTTTTATTCAAACAATATGTGTTCTGATTATAAATTAAGAACCAAAAATAATGCAAATGACGGAACCGGACTTACAAATTCATGAATACAAATCATATTCAGAACACATGTCAAGTTTCTTTACATTAGATTCCTTTCGAGAAGTCTAACTGTCAAAAGGTTGACATGTGATTACAAAACAGCGTAGGTTGTCCATGTGGAATTTATAACATCATATGCAATGGCCATGTCTCCTTTAAATAATTGGAAGCGACATCAAAAGATATCTGAATAGAATCATCAAATAAACATGAATCAGTATGTTAATAATAACCACTTGCATTATATTTAATGAATATGGATACATAAATATGTATGTAAACAAATATAGTTGTGATTCTAAGGAAATCAAGATTATTTGGTATAGATCAGTAGGAATGAAAGGACTTGTTCAATTCAATTATTTAATAATGTAGGTGGCTTCAGGCTCTACGCAACTGCCCATGAGAGAATACGATGATTGTAACCTAGTGGCATCCCCTCTTGATTACTTCGACATCTACGCACTTTGGCGTCAAAGGGATTTGACCACAATCGACTTGATTTGACCACGTGACATTTCTTGGTCTATTCTGAATATATTTGACATGCTCTTCACCTTGGGATTAAATAATATCAACACATATACACAACGTTTATTTGTGTTTTTAATAAGCTATTGAGCAACTTTTTTATCAAGTCCTCTATTGTGAGTTCCAAAAAGATATATATTACCTTCTCTAGCTTATCTCCTATGAATATACATTTCTCATCAATTTGTATGTTGTGTGGAGTAAATCAGTAGTTATTATGTAGGCAATGAAGACAGGGGTATCGTACATATTGCATGGTGAAGGATTCCAGAAAAAATAAGTGATGAGACATTGTAGTAATGAGAGTGTTTCCGAGTTACTGGTAAATACTCATTATTTTCAACAGTTATATATTCATGAATAATGACATCTATGTGACCCTAGACGACAGTTGTGTTACTGTTGAATATTCCTACGTATTACCAAAGGTATCTGATGTCTTATTAACAATTTCTCTCATTTCTTGACTTCATTAATGGTGTATATGAAATTAAGGTGGATGCCTGATTACTAGTCATTGTTGATGTTCTGACATTGACTAAAAATTTTTTTGCAGGTCCTGAATGTTAAGTGTTCAAAATCAAAGGATTGCGTTTCTATGTAGCATTACACGAAATATCTCTGCCTACTACATGTGTATATTTCTGATAAGTAATAGTAGACAGCGTTTCTGTCTAGATTTGGAAAAAATGAGCAAACAGAGTCCTCTACATTTAATAATAATAATAATAATAATGATGATAAGTTTAACGTCAAGTATCCATCTTTGGCGAGTTGCTCACCGACGATTCACTAATGTGCATTATTACCCTGACGGATTGTACTTTTTCAAAGCTGCTAGCCTGTGCTGAGAGTCCATTTCGGACATTTGCAGTGCAAACCCCTGTGTGAGGGTTGCATTAAGATTAAGGCTGATTTGACTTGCGCTATAATCTACATGAAAGTGAGCATTTGTGGTCATCCTGAAAGTAAACAAAAATATGTAAATTGACAAGATGCTATAGAAGAAATAAAAACTCGTCCGATTTAAGCTGGCTAGTATTGACCACATCACGTTGGATCTTGTTAATGTTGTGTGTCAGTCAAATCTATCGATCTTGAAAGCCACTTCCAATCTGGAGTGTATTCACGCAAGAGGTATTGAACTGCCGAGAAGGGGACTTGATAGTCGCATCTTATCCAAAACCAATAACATGCTGGTTCTATTTCCAGTTATAGCACGAGGTTAATTGATTTGCGGAAATTGTTTTCATATGTTTCTTAACTGGCATCTACCTACAGAACCGATAAATCAACATTGATTTTAGGACGAACATGTACTGAGATTATTAGATTTAATCAATTATCATTAGATTTTCTTCTTGTTAGTTAATTACCTATATTAAGAGATTGTTAACATAATTTTGGGATTTCAACAGAAAATGAAAGAGTATGTAGTACTCATATCTATCAATGATTTATTTATAGCAGTTTCATCATTGATAATTGTGTTGAAATTATAGATTAAGACTTTCTATCAATGTGTGCTTTATATACAGTATACACCTTGATAAATTGATAATATTGATGAATAATGTAAAAGGAATGTTTAGCTTCCATCAGTTTCATATCGAAAAAAACCCTCATATGCTTAAAATGTATTTCTCCGTATAAAACAGAAGTAATTCCTTAGCGCAAATATTCATTAAATTGTTTTGTTTTAGGATATTTCGGAGAAAAATTTAATCTTTATATTTTGTTCATCTTTTCTTTGTCATTTGCTCAGTGGTTATTGCGCCATTGTCATTCTCATCTTGCGATTTAAGTGGCAGCTCAGAAAGTTGATGTAAATGACAGTTAATCAACAAAAATGATAGGTTAACTTTATTTATGAATATTCACTTAAGAACAAACTGACCGGGGAACAAACAGTTTTCGGATACAAACAGTGCTAGACAGCATTGGGTATTCAAATGTTTTCAAATTCATGGTTCCTTAAAACTGTTTACTGCACTAAACATAACAATTTCGAACGTAAACAATTCAATACAGAAATGGAAATGGTGGTTGAAAGTATTGAAGTGAATATTTGCAAATGTCAACATTAACACAAATTTAATTTGAGAAAAAAAGGATGTAGGTATAAAGGTATACACTTTTCTTTTTAACTCAACAGGTACAAGACAGCTTGCATCATTGAAAGAAACATAAATTGACTATTTTGTAACATTTACAGAGAATTTGACCGGTACTAACTCTAATCTTACCTGCGGAAACGAGTTGCTTAATGCTTATCCTTAGAAAACAATCGTAACCCAGCACCGCAAAGGGTGAATGAGTGAGTTGGTGTTTTACGTGTTTTGAACAATATTTCAGTTATTAAACACGTGGATGTTGCCACCCAAAAGAGAGTAGATAGATCAGGGAGAAAGGGATCGAAAGGATGAGGGAAAAGACGGAAAGAAAGGCATAGTAAGAGATAGAAAGCAGGTTATAGAAGGACTCAAATTTGGTCTGGCTTCTACCCGTCGACCTGTCCAGCTTGGGTGACCCTACCAGGAGCATGTTAGCTCCAGCTGGCATAGCTCTCGGGGTCGCAGAAGCACACAAACCACCACACCACGATAAGGTAATGAGTCCAGTGGTGTTGTGTTTATATTGATTCCTTAATTGAGGGTAAACTATACTTCTTAAAGAGCCAGGCAACAAAAGGACACTGATAAGATGAAGTACTTTATAAATATATTATATTTTTGAAAATTAGGTTTTGGAAGGCCAACAATGCCTTAAGTTCAACATTGAATGGCATTCAGATTTTGTTAAATAAAGGTCTACTTTTGAAGGGTATTTATTACACTTAAATCTAACTATCAATTAATTTAAATCAGCAGTAGGAATTAATGGACACAATCTTTCACATCATCATAGATCGCTTAGGGAGCAGAATTTGTTTAATTCTATTTTCAGTTTAAAGTAATCTGTCTGGGACTAGCTTTCTTCAGATACTGGACATTCATGAAAATGCAAAAAAGGTTGCACATCACATAGCTGAAGAATATTCTTGTACTTAACTTGTTCGTGTTCATATACATAAGCTTTATGGATTTCAAGGTACACATGTATTGATGTACATTGTAAGAAGAATGCACCAATCAATATATGATGGAAAGGCACTCGGAATAGAACATGATTCATGTAGATCCGCAACTTGATAACGATTCATTGATGTCAATTAGTCTTTCTATGCATATCAACGCCCATCTATGTATATTCCTTTGGCCTTAAAGGGGCAGCACCACATGGTTTTTGCTCAATTTTTCATTTTTCATATGTTATCTTTTAGGTGTGTCTATAACCCATGCGTATAGTTTAGTATCATACAGTTTATTATCAAATCCATCTGGTGGTGTCAACTTATAATATAAGATAATTCAAATCATCGAATATGTGCACTAAAGACATAATCTATTGATTGAGCTAACTGAAATTTGTAACAGAATCAGGTATTTGATTTTTTAAATTTCAAATAACCCTGATGAAATCGATTTAAGATTGATGTTATAAATACCTGACCATCCTAAATACATGATGAACTCAAACATTTTGACTTATGGCTGTTTATGTAAAAATCTGTTGAAATGAAAATTGAAACTATTCCAAACCGAAAACATCGCAAAAAGTCGTTTCTCTTCAATCCTAACCCAGCACCGCAAAGGGTGAGTGAGTGAGTTGGTGTTTTACGTGTTTTGAACAATATTTCAGTTATTAAACACGTGGATGTTGCCATCCAAAAGAGAGTAGACAGATCAGAGAGAAAGGGATCGAAAGGATGAATGAAAAGACGGAAAGAAAGGCATAGTAAGAGATAGAAAGCAGGTTTTTGAAGGACTCGCATTTGGTCTGGCTTCTACCCGTCGACCTGTCCAGCTTGGGTGACCCTACCAGGAGCATGTTAGCTCCAGCTGGCATAGCTCTCGGGGTCGCAGAAGCACACAAACCACCACACCACAATAAGGTAATGAGTCCAGCGGTGGCAAAGGGAGATAATCGTGTTTCAGAGGGAGGTAATAGGTTCGGTTCAACATTTTCCCACTATGGATTATATTTTCACAGCAGTGCAAATATGAATTTCTACTGCTTTTCTTAAAATATGGATTATATTTTCTCTGTATAACCCTATATTTCATTGCCATTTATAAAATAATGTTCGATACTAGAGGCTATAAACGTAAAATATAATTGTACTTGTAGTTCAAAACAACAGTTAATTATTTTAATCTAATAATTAGAATATAGTAGACAATATGAATGGTATATTCACAAACTGCCAGGGGAAGCCATTAAATGTAATTGGTTTGATATCAGCTTTCTGGGACTGAATGACAATTATAGTTTATGGTTACTTAAGACTCGTTTCCGGACAAAGAAACTATAATTATCTATAGACATATTTATCTAGTTTCAATCGAAGAGCCTTCAATCAAAATTGGTATATATGTACGTAGCCTAACGTAATCATGTGTACTGATTGAACACAATTATATAACATGCGACATAGTTTCTATTCAAGACTGTTTGAATATCACATTCTACATGTATTTCTTTGCATCGAAGTTTGTGTTTGTGTTTTAAGTAAATGCTCGTGTTATTTACATTAAATCCACGGAATACATGTATGCTCTAGTTTTTGTTTTTCAAAAATTTTCATAAACATTGTTGATTTATTCACATGGTTATCATTTCGATTGTCGATATTGTTATCATTACAGAATTTCATAAAAATCGTGTGTAAATTACAAATAACAATGACAGGCATAAATACAACCAGATAGCATGCACTTAATATTGTGGAACACTGAATTCATATTCTTTGTAATCTGGACTGCATAATAATGATAGTACCATTGTACAGAGTGATAGTTGCAATACATGCTGACAGAACAAAATCAAGACAAGGATCATTTGATAATGTAAGTAATGACTTTATGCATCATCACTGGATGTCAGTTATCTTTTACATCTCATTTACTCCTAAAACAAACATGCATCGAAAAGCAGGTATTAAACATAAGACTATCTTGACTATGTGAAAGTTTGCATTTTGTCAAACTGTTTTGGTTTGGCAACTTAAACTTCAGTGATTGTGAAGTCAAAAGAATGATCATGATAAGCCAATTAAATTGTCTAACGATACGAGTTACATATTTCACTATGAACAGAATTTGATTTAACACGACTCATCTTGTAAACAAGTGACGCACCGACAAATTTGGATTTTTCTTCTTTATCCAGTTTCTTTATAGTTAGACACACGATCCGTTGGACTGAGTATTATGCCTGCTTTGATTAAAGGGGCAGTAGCACATTTTTTGATAATTTTATATTTTAAAATTTTCACTGATAATCGTAAGTTTATGCTAAATGTATTATCCTGACAGTGTCAAAAATCTTCTTACACAAGGCAATCATCCATAGCCATGGAACAAAGTATGAAGATTCTCATAAAATCCATTGGCGGCCATTTTATGTGAACACCTTTAATTCATTTTGTGTAAAAAAAGGAATCTCAAGGCTAAATTTTACGCTATATATTTGAATTATTACTGCTCCATTTAATTTAAATATATGGTCTTTCAATTGGAACTATTAATTTTCATTTTCCTGACATCACCTTATATTCCCCCTAAAAACGTGCTACTGCCCCTTTAACATGATTAAAATTCATGAGGTGTTCGACAAGGAAGACATGGGCGATTCAGGGTCGCTCGATCACATCCTCCACAATGCTCCCTTCAGTGAAAAATCATTATACATCATACCTCACAAAACATGGACATTTTATCTCTTGTGCCATTATTTATAAATTAAAGCACTTACAAATGTAATGGTACGTATACTGCTTACATTTTTTTTATCGTATTTCAAATGCTCTGATTTTGTTTAGTTTATTCAATAAGTTTTTATATCAGCAATTGCCATTGAAGGGTAACAGTATTTGGAAAAATGTCAAAGGTCAGAACAAAGATATGTCAAACTAGAGTACCTGTCAATGTCTTTAAATGGTATTCATGTTTGGTGGAAGTCTAGATGTCGGTTTAAATGTCACATTGACTATTATACCCCAATGATTTTCGTCAATTAGTGTAAGAAATACGGAGAAGCTAAGTATATCATCAAAGGCCTTTCCATACTTACTTATCAATGTTGTAGCTGGATAAGATACATTTCCCTTTTGACCATAAAACTGTTTAACTTTGTTGCATTATAAAATGTTTGTGAGGATTGTAAAGAATATTGGATAAAACGGCATGGAATTGGCGGCCAATTAAGTATAATGTCTACCAGTGCACACCCACACAAATGTATTTTCGTATCTTATTTTGTATACCACATATATTTTCGATACCGCATATACTCTGGGGCAAAAAAAATTGCAAAAATTCAAGATATTTTAAGCAATGGATACTTCATGTCTTTAGCAGCCATCTGAACTTAAATGCTATAACTAGTTAAGATTTTACAAAATACACCTTTTTAAAATTGTCATTTCAAAAAATCCTAACTAGACTGGATAGTTTAGATAGTGAAAATTGGCCTTTTTGCTTGTTTTCTAGCGCCATACAGTTAATATGTGTAAAAGATTTGATTTCCAAGAAGGTTATTTATATTGATACTATCTTATATTTATATGTATTCTAATTAATTTGTGAAGGACCAATTCCCAAAATTCTGACCAAAAGGCACATTGAAAAACGTATTCTAGGACCCCAAGTGAGGTAAAACAATAAAAGTATCATCCTCAGATGAATCAAATCGTAAGTACTTCTCCAAAACTCATTCGCTAATCGCATGGGTCACAGGATATTGTTATTTGACCTCCTGAAAAGTTGGTATCTTTTGCCCCTAAGTGTACATTAATGCTTTGATACCAGGATACACCAGATAGAGGTTTTCTTTTATCATAAACATCTTTTGAGCAATTATAGACATAAGTTATTAACATCAGAAAACCATAGAGTTCCTACTGGCCTTAGGTTTATTGGTATTTGCAAAGTCATGACATCTGTACTGTGAAGTCGCAATTCTGAACTGTAAAAACATCTTCAGCTATCTAATGATTGATATGTTATGATTTAAATTACATATATTACTTGATCCAAAATGTATGCAGTAAACTGTATTAATAATGCGTTGTGGACATTAATATTCTGTTAGACATTTTTAACCATGAGATAAGTAAATACTGACTATAGACCTGTCGCTTTAACTTCGATTGCTATGAAGTGTTTTGAACGGATTGTGCTGAGTATGCTCCTGAACTATGTTAACCCACATTTAGATCCTCTGCAATTTGCTTACAGGGCGAGGCGCGGGGTTGAAGATGCTACTGTCTCTTTGTTGAATTCTGTATATCAACATCTTGAAAAACCTTCTGCCTATGTTAGAATTTTGTATGTTGACTTCTCCTCAGCCTTTAACACAATTCAGCCTCACCTTTTGATACGAAAACTTATTGATTTAGATATATGCCCTTCTTTGGTCAAATGGATAGCCTCTTTTTTGTGTAACAGATACCAATATGTTAAACTGAAAGGAACTCGTTCCAGTACTGTGTCAATTAACACCGGGGCTCCTCAAGGATGTGTATTGTCTCCAATACTTTTCACTTTGTATACTAATGATTGTGTAAGTTCTCAACCAAACTGTTCAAGGTTCAAGTTCGCTGATGACACAGCTATTAGTTGTTTACTTTTTGACAGTGAAATTTCCTACACAGAAGAAATTAATGATTTCCTGAAGTGGTGTCGTGTAAACTTCTTAGAACTTAATGTATCAAAAACAAAGGAACTCATCATAGATTTTCGAAGAAATAAAACAGCAATTAATCCAGTCAGTATCAATGGAGATGTTGTCGAGGTAGTGAGT
The DNA here is from genome assembly GCA_916613615.1 of Steromphala cineraria. Lineage (NCBI taxonomy): Eukaryota > Metazoa > Mollusca > Gastropoda > Trochida > Trochidae > Steromphala > Steromphala cineraria. The sequence goes on from OU744721.1 coordinate 74,526,232, forward strand.
AGTTATAAATATCTTGGAACTGTAATTGACAATAAGTTAAATTTCTCTGAAAATACGGACCGCATTTATAGTAAGTGCCAATCTCGCCTTCATTTTCTCAGGAAACTACGATCCTTTCACATTGACTCAACTATTTTGGACCTTTTCTATAAAACTTGTGTGCAATCTGTCCTCATGTTCTCTACACAGTGTTGGTTTGGCTCTCTGTCTTTGACAAATAGAAATAAATTAAATAAGATAATCAAACAAGGAGAAAAAATTGCTAATCGTACAATGTACCTTTCAGAGATTAGATGAACTTCATGAAAAACAGACTAGACATTTAGCTTCAAAAATTATTAGTGACCCTTCACATGAATTACATGATTGTTTTGAAATTTTGCCGTCTGGTCGTCGGTATAATGTGCCGACGTGCAAAAGCAAACGCTTTAAAATGTCATTTGTGCCCTTGTCCATTTCAATTCTTAATCATCGTTAAATTGTTCACTATCACAGTATTTGTGCATTTGTAAATGTTTGTATGTTTCATTTGTATATATTTGTATATATGTTTGTGTATTTATTTTGAATATTGTTATAAAATTTTGAATTTCATGCTCACTTAAATGTAACACAAATTCCTTAACGGGCAATAAAGAATTATCTTATCTTATCCTATCTTAATTACGAACCAACACGCTGAACATGAATCTTCTATTACGTCCTGAATAGAATTTGTTCTAAGAGATTCTGATGAAGTCTGTCTGACGAGTATAAACGTGACATGAATAAGCGAACTTCACCATTAAGAGTCACCAGTTAAAATAGTTTAACAGTGCTGGAAAAAGGTTGAAATTAGTAAACAAATATCATTTCTCAAGCTTTGATTATTGATTTTGACCTGATAAATTACATAACTACAGTAAAACTATAGGAATGATTTTAGCATATCTTTTTATTCTTTTGAAGTATAAGGATTGAACTATTCAGCATGTTAATATAGAGTTGCTACCAATCTCTGACCGTCTTGGAGACGCTTCTTGTATTGATCCTTTTAGCTTCTTTGATAAAAAAAACTTCACTGTATAAGGAATCTTGTATAACCCTAACCATCCTCCTCTTTATTGACTGCTCGATTGTGTGAAATCATATCTCTGTTCGGCCACGAACATAAAAAAATATATCTTGAACTCTGATATCTTTTTATTTTATTTTTTTAATAAATATTACAAGGATCACATTTCCAATGGAGAAGCAATGCTTTAAAGGTTTGCAAGCTTCTGTGAGCAGGTGCATCACATAAAGAAGATGGCATCTGCAATGAAGAAGTCTCATCTTTATACGTGATTATGACGTCAACTCCTGTTCAGTGCAGCAATAAAACATTCCCGTTGGAGCCAGTGAAGATACTTTGCCGCAGCTGATCTTCATAATTGGAATCATTTTCTGTTTTATGGGACTTGTTATCAAAAGTATTCTACATGTTAGCCCTATCTTGCTTTTAGATTGCACATCGCCAATTTAAATGCAGATACATTTGCAAACTTTGTAGCGCTGCATTATCATTCACTATTAGCAATAGAACACTCATGTGGTCCTTTTCAGATACATGTATGTTTCATATACATTGCTACATACGTCCAGTGTTAATACTCTACCAAATTGAACAACAAATATTAAAAGAGATATGGATATGGACATTCCAGTAAATGGGAATAATTTTACAATTTCAATATGGTTCTGCTCTAGGTATACATGAAATCAGATTGCACACTATATTTGCTTTGCTGTTGAACAGTGCAAAAAAATACCTTCACCGATAATTGGATAAAGGTTACATTAAAAAAACTTTTGATGATTTATAGTTATTTATAGTTCATTATGTTCGTTTAATGATATTTCGTGCAATCTGATAAAAAACATTATGTATATTGAAGATTTATGTTTCAATCTAAATTAATTTTCAGAAACGGAAGTGAATCTCATCTGCAAGAACGAAGGCGACAGATTCCATGATCTCATAAGTCAGGTCCTTGTGTTGAAGTTTTTCAACTTGTGAAAAGTAACATTTCTCAAAAAGGACACAAAACTGACACAAAATTTGAAGCTTTACATTCATCATCATAGCTTAAACAATTTGATATATTCAATATCACAAATTCTGCGTTTCACAAACATGCAAATACATGACACGCACATTCCGACTACATGTATGTAAAAAATTGTAAAAACCTAAAGGAAATAAAATATATCATAAAAAGGAATTAACTCATTTCTGGCTAATTTGAAACAACAATGTACAGTGTATTGTGTGCATGTCAATCATTTCGAATTGTTAAAATATGATATTATTAGTTACACAGCGTTTTGACAGGGTGTACGGGACTGTAAGACCCTTGTACATTCTGTATTTCCTGTGGCGGATTCTGTATTTCCTGAGGCGGAGCCGAAGGAAATACAGAATGTACAAGGGTCTTACAGTCCCGTACACCCTGTCAAAACGCCGTGTAACGAATTTATTACCCTTAAGATCTTTATTTCAACACAGTTTACTCATTTTCGACCAAAAAAAGTCATAACTAGACTGCGGTCCAAGCTCAGCACAGTGTGAACATCAAGATTCGCGGTACGGAGCTAACGGCAGTTATATAACGGGAGATAACTCTGTGACTAAAAATATCCGAATTAAAAGTGTTGTTAAATGAAATAATTAAAAAGAAACATGTGTTCATATTGAATGAATGTAATAACACAATGGAAATTAACAATGACATAACATTAGAATCTCTCAATTGATGTTGGTCATTGTAAATTTTTGATTCTGAAATTGTCAGTCGAGCGGGCGTTTTACTTCCGCATTCCATCTGAGGTCAAGGTCATCCGTATGACCCGTTTGGTATGTCACGTGACAAATTTTACGGGGTGTACACTTCGTACACCCTGCCAAATCCGACTACACGGGTATGTATGTTTTGGTTATTGTGCAATCAGAATTCGAGAAATTTATCTTAAGGGTAATAATGACAGGTAATAAACCTTGTCATTTGCTATTATAATAGTCCATAACTATTAAATGATCATCAATGTTTAAATAGGTTATCTTATTGCTACTTTTGCGTTATCTGTTTAATGGTACTGCTTGTTTTTTCAATGAACACATTGTATGATACACAATCAAAACCACACAGGTTATCTCTCTTATAAATCAAAGGTTTGTGATATTGTCAGGGAAACAGTTATCACATTTAATGCAAAATTTTAGTAACGATCGACACATCATTTATATCAGGGAATCTTGTACCAATGCTTGTCACCAACGTGCTTGTAATATATCTGTTATAGTTGTTATATACTTAATCATCTATCACAGGTCTGAAATGATTATTATATATGGAAATTGACAGCTTCGTCTACCATTTTTTATGTGTAATACCTGATTTATAAAATGATATTTGACGTGTACGTTTATGCATTATTTTCATAAAAGGTATTGGACGAAGAGTATTATGTACATACTCTCATGTATGTCAGCTACACAGTCTTTGGTAAGAAACATATAGCTTATGCAAAAGATAGATACATACATTCTATTTTTTTCGAATGCTTCCCTCCAAATTTACAGCTTTAAGTATGGTTAACGAGCATTGACTCTGAAAGCTGTAATTCATATATGTACTTCAATAGCATAAGATTGCAGGGTCGAAAAGTCTGCAATGTCTAAAAACATTTGACAGGAACTCATTGTTCAAATATGTTCAACGTCAGTACAATCTTTATTAATCTCAAGGTAAGGGGTTTATTTCCAATTTCCTATCGAAAGCTTTATAAATGATTAAGTAATCATAAATATATTCTAAAGGTTAGGGGTCTTTTTCCAATTTCATATAGAAAATTATATATATGATTGAGTATATTCTCAATGTAAGGAATCTATTAGAGATTTTTCGAAGAGTACATTTAAGAGTGTACTGTTGGTCTTGACCATTATTATAGCAGAACAATGGTAACGACCAAATTACAAAATCATAAAAAACTGATGTATTTATTTATATGGGTACAATTTAAAAGACATCTACTTTTAATCTGACAAATGAAAAGCCTTATCATATTATGTCATTGGCAAAATTGGAAAGAAAATTTATATGGAAACCAAAGGATATGATCAACTGAATTGTGTCATATGAAAATATACCAGATCGTAATATTTTGATTATGCTATTTCAGTCGATAGTAAGAAGGAGCAAAATACGATTCTGGTTTTGTGGGGTTTGCAAGTGCAAAGATATTTATCATTGTCTACATGTACTATAGATTTTATCCGAGGCGTTGATTGAATCAATACAAGTTTGCCCGCAAAGAGGACGGGATGGGAAGCTTTTTTTATACATAAACTTTGGGTAAAGCCAACTGACTGAATTGGGAGGTTAGTAAACAATCACTACATTTATCAAGGGTCAAAAATGTATCTGCGATCGAATCAAGGAAACCAAATAGTATTCTGATGACAAAGAGACTGTGGGTTTATGGAAAAAATGTGTTTATATATAAAGGCTTTGATAATGGTCAGTTTGCAAAGGGAACGTGATATCATGTTAATTTACTGTTTAAGCGGTCTCCAAAATATCCATTATTTTGAATTTCTTTACAGAAATTTGTTTACAAGAATTATTTCTAATTAAAGGAAATGCCATTTTTAATAACGAATAAAGTTGAAAGATATACCTATTGTTGTAATTGATGTTCATGAAACACATGGCACATGCATCAAGCTAGAAGTTGCATTCCAATTAAACAGTGTACTTGATTCACATTTCATACAAAAGCAAATTTGGGTGCTGTATTTCCTTAATCATATACCATTACAGAAACAATATATTTATGTTCACTGTGGATGAGCGTATGAATTGTAGATATAACAATACAACGATTTGTTACTTCAAAAGGCAATGTAAAGATGCTTAATTCTACGTCTGGTAATTCTAAGTCATCATTGCTTAATAACTTGTGAGAGTAATCATTTCTGTGTAAGCAGACATGAATCAGGAAGTTCAAAGCAATGTCAATGGCTTTAAAAAACGCCATAAAAACAAATTGAGTACCAATGGTTTTTAAGAGGAGTAGACGTTCATTTCCGTCTTGTTTGTGGGCAGCTGCTGTTATAAACATGTGATCCATCAAATTTAGATGCCTTGTTGCCCAGAGGGTGTATTTTTATCCCCCGCCACTTAGTGGAAGGGGGATATAGGTTTGAGCTCCGTGCGTCCGTGCGTGCGTCCGTGCGTCCGTCCGAGTTAATGGAGCCATTTTTCTCAGAAACCGTTAAAGGTAGGATTATCAAATTTTGTGTGTGCCTTCAGGGTATCAATACCTTGATGGAGTTCGAAAATCAGAACCGCGCAAATATTTTTTCCGGAGTTATTGCCCTTGTTACGTTTTTTGGGACTCTGTTCGAGGTGTCTTCAAAGGAGCCAATTTTTCTCAGAAACTGTTACAGATAGGATCATCAAATTTGATGTGTGCCTTCAGGGTATCAATACCTTGATGGAGTTCGAAAATCAGAACCGCGCAATTTTTTTTCCGGAGTTTCGTGTCGTGATATTTTTGAGTACACTCGAGTATTTAGGAGGTTTTGACTTAATTTAAAATAAGAACAAATCTGGCGGGGGATGTTGATGACTATGTCTTCTTGTTTATATTGGGAACATCAGGAAATTTAAGGTTGGACACTTATAGGCTGTCTATTCTAACATGATTCATGTTTCATCGTTACAGATCAATTGGAATCTCAACGCAAAATAAAATATTCACATTTCATTAAACATTAGCATGACAAACAATGAGTCCAACAGCAAAACGTTTTGCTTTGAATAGATCGAAAATAAATATATGAGAAAAATAATGCGAAATCTAACAATAACACAACTTGTCCCGTACCAAGCAAAGAAATTCTTATCATAAAGCAAAAATAACGTTCATTTGTACTCAATAAGAATTGACATTTTGCTGTACCACATGGAGAAAAGTAGTTCTCTCTCCAGGATCTTTCTCTGATGAAAATCGGTCTGCTCAATCCCTTGATGCAAAAGTCATCAATTTAGATCTTAGCATTTTCGATGAAGGTTAAGGTCTCTTGACAAGAGATTTGATTGTTGACATAGGATAACAAAATCTGGGAATTAAGTATTTATGTACATCCAGATAAGTCTATGGTTCTGTTACCTATAGTATTGCAGTATCAATCATCTGACATCTTGTGATTTTGTTTTTTTAACCGAAACTGTGCTCAACACATCAAAGCTAAATACAGAAAATGTAAAGCTCACGGTACCTGTTTCCAAAATGTCTGTAAGGTCAAGGTAGTGTTTGTTTAATAAATATATAGGTATTAACCTTGCAAGCACACATATAGTATCTCATGGGCAATCTATACATATTTCTTATATTCGTTTGACTAGTATATACAATATCTAGGCAAGTATAACAGACTGAAAGGTTATTGTTTATTATATGATTGTAGGTTATATACTGGTATGTACCATGTGATCAGTCACAAGTGAACATATTAAAAGAATGTGTTAGCAGTCACTAATCATGAAAATGATCCGAAGCCAACAAACAGGTTTCTGATGTAATGGCATTCCCATGACGTCATGTTGATGCTTAGGCAGTGGGCTAACTATGAAGTCTACTCAACCTAAATTCACTTCAACAAGTATCCACTAAATTAAGAATAAGGACTCTAACCCAGTGTCCATCATCCTCTACATGTATATGGACTGCTTGTAATAAATTTATATATAGAAATAATCATTTTGCAAATATGTAAGACTACAATACTGACAATGTTGGGTGTAAAATAACAAAACCAATTAGTATGAATATTTAAAATATCAAATCTCACAAACGAGAAACCTGATAGCATTTACAACTATCAGCTGCATGTGTGTATGCAAACTACATTAGCTATCTACAACTGAATTATTTTAAAGCAGCTATGAACAGCAGTTGATCCCATAATTACCTGAACATGAAACTCCTTTCCTGCAGATCTACTCGTATATCTGATACACCTGCCAAAAGAAGCTGGGAGGATTCACTCTCGTTTTTCAAACTTCACCTTCAATGGACTCAAAGAGATTTCTACTGTTGAAACGATCATTGGATATAACCAATATATTGAAACTTTTTAAAGGTTCTGTAAATGAATTTAAGAGCGTTTCTGGTATATGTTATTCCTGAGATTACTAATTTCTGAATACATGTTTTAAAATGATCTAGTTATCAATTCAAACTCTTGAAAATATGGATTTGGAAGGGAAAACATCTAATCCCTTTTCGGCAAATTAAAGGGAATATTTATTCATCAAACAATGAGTTTGATGAACTGCATTTTGTCAGATGAAACAAAACAAGAGTCAAAATCAGCTGCCTTCAACAAGGGGCATTAGATGGTCTCAGTTTGCTGTTCAAGTGTTTGCATGAGGGTGAGGAGGTTTATCAGTGTCTTCATATATAATAGATTATATACGAGATGTTGATTGAATCAATATAAGTATGGTCTCTAGGAATGGCCAGAAATTGGCATTTAATCTTATACTATCACTTCAAGCAAACCCAACAGGCTGAAGGGACGCTCAGTAATCAATGCTTTATACTTAGGAAGGAGATATAGATTGGTAAACATTCACACCATTTATTACAGGACCACACTGACCTGCAATCGAAATAAGGCAAACAAAAACGCATTTCAATGTCACAGGAATGTTAAGTTGATCGAACAGCAGGCTAAGAACTCACAGTCATGCCCATATTTTGTAAAAAATATTCTTAAAATATCAGTTAGCCTAAGCAAAGTGAAACCTACACAACAGGGTGCAGAGCACAATTTTGGTATCTCATCATTTTCCCTGGTTTATGTTAATGTTTCACTTTGAAATCATATGCAAATACTTTTATTTTAATCACTTTCAACAGAAATTAAATATCATTACATATTACACATTATATATGATTCTTCAATCCAGATTTTTAACACAGTTGTTATTACAAAAAAAATTCGTAGGTGTAATCTTGGTACAAAAAAGCTATATATTATTGTATCTCATTGCACTTTGGTGTGGTTTTCTATATACATCAAACAAACTAATGACAGATTTATAAGTCGTAAGGGTATTCTTTTAATATTAAGCTATGTAATAAGATCCCCTTTCACAAAGCAACCTTAACAAAGGTTGACCTTAACTCCCATTCTTTAACATTGCACTAAGACTACCTTAAGGACTTACGATCACCGTAGGGCTTTGTGAAAGGGGGCCCTTATCTCTATTCAATATTTTAATATGAAGCAACATGGGTATGATATACATAATCCAGTAATATATCGACTGGCAAAAATACAAATTCCAAATGAACCTATAGCATGCAAAATAATAACATGTAACGTATTTGAAAGAAGAAATGAAAGCCAGTCACACTTAAATATGGTTAATGAAGCATGCCTTATACCTTATAATACAACCACTTCCCTCAATGCCACGACGGGAGAATGTTAATGCTTATTTCCCCATATTCTAAATTGTACACTATATGCAATTAGTTTCGTGTATCAATTTTGAAACTTAAAGATAAGGTAAAATTATTTGGATAGATGTTGTTTTTAAGATTTTCTTTTGTAGATATTTAGGGTATAACATTGAATTCGATGTGGAACGGAGAAAGTATTTAATTTCAACAGCAAAAGATTTTGGTTTGCACATGATCTAAAAGTACTTTAGTGTTGCAAAACCAAATCAAATCCAGTATACTCTAATCCTGTCAATAACAAAGAGAATATAAGGCAGGGAAAGCATAAATTTGTAATCTATAACCAACGACAAACTGTACTACATACATGCCACGGATACAAGTACTTTTCTGTCCAGCAACTGATGAAAATCTGTCCAGTCAATCCCTTGATGCAATAGTCATCAATAATTATTTGGCACTTACTATCTTTGAAGGGGGTTAAATCTCACAATGCCTCTCGAGAAGAATTTGATTATTGACGCAGGGAATCAACATCTGGGAATTTAGTACTCAGTCGGTAATGATCCTTCAGATACGTGTACGTTCAATGTCACCTTTAATATTACGTTTTCATCCTGGTCAAAAACATTAAACACTTGTCCGTTTTATCACACAAATTTATGCTTTAAAAATGCAAATTGAAGATGATAATACAGCATGTATAAGTGAACCATTTACAGTTTAGGATTTAGAATTCGAAAATAGCTTTATTATGTAAGTTTCAAATATCGTAACATTACGGTTCCAATTTACAAACAATCTATTGATAAATGGATGTATAGTGACATTATCCTTGCTTTCATTACTTTGATTAATTTATGTCAAAAACATCAATTTAAGTAAAGAAAAAATCGTTTTGTGATCAAAGCTGGACATAAAACATAAACTATTTAAAACTTTATAAATGCCACTGACGTGAAAGCAGGAAGAGTTGTTAAGTCAATTGAATAGATATAACCCACAGTTAAGACCATTAGGAAGCTCCTGTTTGCAGCTTCTTAATAGACCCATTCTCGTTTGCTACCATCTTAGAATGTTTCTCACAACATACTGGCGACATCATTCTAAAAGCCTATTTAGTTGTAGACGATGCAATCGGCTGACTATAACAGTATGTGATTTAATTTCAGACATTGAACAACAAGCCAATTATTGCTGTGAGGCATTTCCGCTGAAGACAACCGAAGACAGTACATGAATAGGGATTCGTTCTCTCACATAGCCAGACAAATCTTTTGAACCCTGATAAAACGTCTTGATGGTAAATAAACACTTTCATAGACAAGGATTGAAAACATATTGGTTACAATTAGGCTAGAGTTGTAACAATATAATGAGAAGTTGGAGGATAATACTCACTTTGAAGATCCATAATAGAGTGTACATGTAGAAAGACCAAATCTTCGTTTGCATTCATCAATCTTAACTGACCAAATACCAATTACCACATTAAGGGCATAGACTCTAGATTTTCCTTTCTGTAAGAATTACTTTAGAATATATTGAATTCTAAAACATGTTTCATAATCATGTACGAAGAATGTCCACGTTGCATACCAAAAATCCCCCTATGCAGTATTTTGCACGCATTGTCACAGATTGTAAGCAATATTATGTAAATATTCTTCCAGTCATGTATTTTGTATTTATAGAGATGTATGTGAAGGGCTAACAAAGTTTGTGCAATCCCCAGCATAAAATCAGAAACCTTAAATACTATCATCATTCATGTCCAATCATTGGTAGTCTTGCAAATGCCTCATAACAACTCTAAGTTTAAACACAGTTTCTTTAGATTTAGTATGTATTGTTTTAGGCAGTCGATTTGATGATCTACAAGGATGTTGTCAAAAAGAATAATTGTCATCATGTGGTCACGATATAAGATTCTTAGAAATCAGAATACAGTCTTCTCAACAGCTGCAAACCAGATATTGATATTCCGCTTAATTATGGTCTCCTTCCAATTTACTTCATATTCCTTCTGACATTAAGATAAGGTTCAGATCTAAATTAGAGCATGTCATTGACACATAAATTTGGTAAGTCAACTTTGTTCAATGCATTACAACTTCTATTGCTTTAGGATCACGACAAGTTTATGATATTGATATGTTTGTTTTCTTTTCGTTCGAATGAAAAATTTATTGCAACGTTTATCTGTTTCTAATATTCTAATATAATATATATATATACTGTTCAAGTTTCAATAATACATTTTCATTTTTATAATTCCTGCAAATATGCATTTTTAACATTTGAATACAATAATAACACATTGTAATGTATCATTCCAGTCAAAACTGGAAAAAATATATGTATGGGAACTAGCTACCAATATCATTTTCTGATTTGAAAATAAAAATCCTGATATTTATTTTCCCAATTGAGCAATGTATAAGCAGTTGATGACCAATTTTTTGGAATATATATTTTCATGTGTATTGAAAATGCATGCTGTCCATGTAAACAAGGCATAAAACAGTTACTTGGTTTAACCTTCTTTTGACAGCTGCTTCATTTACTTTTAAGATGTAGCTCTCTTTAAAAAACATTAGTAGAAACTTACTGAGTACCAAAAATACACTCATCGCTTTCTTTTGTTGCTGAACACAGGAAACTTTGATTCTTCCAAAAATCCATTTACTTATTAAAACTTTTGAAATTACTGACCATTACAATAACAATAATAAAAGGTTAGAAGTTATTGCACAGCCATTCAAGACGTTGGTATTTAATGAAATGCCTCAGCGTATTTGCTTAGAACAACACAGTGACAGCTGTAGTAGCAAATGTAGCCACACACTGCTGGCTGATCTTAACCATTATTATATGAATGGATTATATCCGTCTTTCGGATTGGCCAAATTGGTTACATGACAACATTGACGTCAAGCAATGTCAACCTGTGTGAGTCGCCTACCGAAACACCTAAAATAGCTAAATGGCTAAAAAAAGACTTGAAACTCACGTCTGGAACTCTGCACATCACATGTTATGTTGTAAATCAACAAAAGACATCGCTTTGTGGCTGGGTTAAATTAAAGTAATGTTCCTTTTAATTTCAGGGATGAAAGCTATGTCCCTTATTTTCAAAGAAGAAATGTAGATTGAGAACATTTTTTTCATTTAATAAAACCATATGCCTCAGTGAATATCAGATGTCCAAGGTTGACAAATCATTGGATTAACCTCACTTGATGTCAGTTGTCCGCAGAAAAGAGTCTAAAGAACAAAAGCATACTGAATTTGACACAAATGAGGATTTTCAAATTTACGATCTTAAAAAAAATGGTATGAGTCCCATTTTAAATGGTAGCAATACCCTTGTTATTGATAACAAACTGAAAAACCCGAAGTTTCACATGAGATAATACTTTGACCTAATTTGACCTTAGATCCTTGCATAATGGAGTAATTGTTATCGCTGATCTATCTACTTACAAAAATAATCTTAAAGGTCAGAACAAAGATATGTCAAACAAGAGTGCTTGTCAATTTTTAAAAATATTATTTATAGATAGTTTTTTTCTATCAAAGAGACCACAGGCCTATAAGGACATAACATACATAACATGTGCAAAATACATATGTTTTTTTTCAAAATAAACATATGAACATTCGTCCCGAAGATTAATTACATACTTTATGCATATCAACATTTCATGTTCTGTACAATTAAAATAAGTGATAACCATTTTACTTTTAATGCAATTCATTTATGAAGCGTAGCATAAAGCTTAAATGCAAAATATATATATTTACAAAGATTGACAATTTGAATTCATTATGTTTCGAAAAGTTTCCCTTGTCGGAATTACATCTTCAGTATAATGACTTTTGATACATTTTTTTACATAAATCGTTAAAAGCGGTACATACCAAAAATAAATGAAAAGTAAATTTTCAATTAAATAAATAGTATATATAATGGAAGTCTAGATATCGGTTTAAATGTCATTTCACATTGACCATTATACCCCAATGATTTTCTTCATTTCGTACAAGAAATACGGAGAAGTATATCATCAATGGCCTTGCCATACTCATTTATCAATGTTGTGGGTGGGTAAGATACATTTTCCCTTTGACTATAAAACTATTAAACTTTATTGCATTATAACTTTTTTAGTGATGTTTGTAAAGATTATCGGTAAAACTGCGAAGTAATTGGAGGCCAATTATGTGTAATGTCTACCTTTGCACATTCACACACATTTATTTTCGTATCTTAGTTTTTATACAACATATATTTTCGATACCACATACAATCTCGGACAAAAGAAACGATACCATATAAAATGCAAGATAGTTTGAGAAATGGATATTTTATGTCTTCAGCAGCCATCTGAACTAAGTTATGATTTTAAATGCTATAACTAGTTAAGTTTTTGAAAAACACACCTTTCAAAATGTGTCGTTTTGTAAACTCCTTAACTAGATTGGATAGATTGGATAGTGAAAACTGGCCTTTTGTTTTCTAACGCCATACAGTTAATTTATGTGTAAACAATTTGATTTCCATGAAGTTTGTTTATATTGATACTATCTTATATTTATATATTTCCTTTTCATTAACTTTTTAAGGACAAATTCCAAAAATTCTGACCAAAAAGCACATTGAGAAACGTGTTCTAGGACCCCAAGTGAGGTAAAACAATAAAAGTATCATCCTCTGATGAAGTACTTCTCCATAACTCATTAGCTAATCGCATGGGTTCATTTTCGCATTTCACCAGTCACAGGATTTGACCTCCTGAAAAGTTGGTATCTATTGCCCCTGAGGAAAAATTAATGCCTTGATACAAAGATTGAATTATCGACATAAGTTATTAAAATTTGAAAGCAGAGAGATGCTACTGGCCTTTCTTTTTATGATATTTGCAAAGTCAGAATACCAAGACATCTGTACTGTGATGTCAGCAATTCTGAAATGTAAGAACATCGTCAGCCATATAATCATTGATATGTGATATTCTAAATGACACATATTGCATGATTCGAAATGCACGTTGTATATAAACTGTATTGATGATGCGTTGTGAGCATTAAGATTACGTTAAACCTTTTTAACCATGAGGTAATTACCAAGAATCACCCGGAACATGAAGCTTCAATCACGTTCTGAATAGAATTTTGTAAGTGATTCTGATGAAGTCTGTATGACGAGGATAAACGTGACATGAATAAGCGAACTTCACCATTAAGAGTCACCAGTCAAAATAGTTTAACAGTGCTGGAAAAAGGTTAAATTAGAAAACAAATATCTTTTCTCAAGCTTTGATTAATGATTTTGACCTGATAAATTACATAACTACTTGTTACATGTTTTATCTTCATACAGCAATACTATTGGAATGATTTTGTCACATCTTTTTATTCTTTTCAAGTATAAAGGATTGAACTATTCAGAATGTTAATATAGAGTAGCTAAGAATCTCTGACCGTCTTGGAGACGCTTCTTGTATTGATCCTACTAGCTGCTTTGATAAAAAAAATTCACTATATAACGAATCCTGAATATCCTCCTCTTTATTGACTGCTCAAGTGTGTGAAATCATATCTTTGTTCGGCAACGAACATAACAAATCTAAAAATATCTTGAACTCTGATCACATTTCCAATAGAGAAGCAATGCTTTAAAGGTTTGCAAGCTTCTGTGAGCAGGTGCATCACATAAAGAAGATGGCATCTGCAATGAAGAAGTATCATCTTTATACGTGATTATGACGTCAACTCCTGTTCAGTGCAGCTATAAAACATTCCCGTTGGAGCCAGTGAAGATACTTTGCCGCAGCTGATCTTCATAATTGGAATCATTTTCTGTTTTATGGGACTTGTTATTAAGAAGTATTCTACATGTTAGGTCTCCTGTTAGATTGAAAATCGCAAGTTTAAATGCATGTATACATTTGCAAACTTTGTAGTGCTGCATTATCATTCACTATTAGCACTCACCACTCATGTGGTCCATTTCAGATATGTTTCATATGGATGGCTACGTACCTTTAGCGTTAATACTCAACCAAATTGAACAACAAATATAACAAGGTAGGATATGGACATTTCAGTAACTTGGAATAGTTCTAAAATTCCCATATGAATTGCTTGTGAGTCCCACTATCTAGTTATACACGATATCAGTTTGCTCTGCTGTTGAACAGTGCAAAATAGTACCTTCACGAATACTCGGATAGGGGTTAAATTTAAAAACTGTGATGATTTACAGTTAATGATAGTCAATTGTTTAATCATATTTAGTGCCATCTGGTGAAAAAAACATTATGTATATTGAAGATTTATGTTTCGATCTAGATAAAATAATTATATCTGTTTTGATTACTTTTCAGAAACCGAAGTGAATCTCATTTGCAAAAACGAAGAAGACATATGCCATGATCTCATAAGACAGGTCTCTGTGTTAAAACTTTTCAACTGGTGTAAAGTAACTTTTCTAAAGAAGAACCCTTAATTGCTACTGACACAAACTTGAAGGTTAACATTCATCATCATATAAAATGTCATGAAACAGTTTGCTGAAGGTAAATTCTTTTTAGGAAAATACGTGTTTGAATGTACAGGAGTGAAACATCAAAATCGGGACAATTTCAGGCAGATATCATTTAACATGTTTATCAAACAGGTTAACTTAAATTTTAATTCATTCAAGTTCAGATTGCTTTAACAAGTGGATATTTTCAATGAAATTATTCTGCGTGTTTATAATCTGTTATACCTGTTTCAAACTAAATCATCTATCGCATTTCTGATCTGATTATAATATAAATAAAAAGCTTAGTGTACCATTTTTTATGTGTAATAACTCATTTATTAAATGATATTTGAATTGTATTTTTATGCATTATTTTGATAAAGGTTTCGGACGAAGAGTATTATGTACATACTAAACAGTATTATACTCTCATTTATGTCAGCTACAAAGTTTTTGGGAAGCAAAATGTAGTTCATGCAAAAGATAGATACATTCTTAATTTTTCGACTGCTTCCCTCCAAACTTACAACGTTAGTTATAGTTGACGGGCATTGACTCTGAAAGCTGTAATTCATATATGTATTTCAATTTCAGAGTCATAAAGTCTGCAAATGTCTTAAAGCATTTGACAGGAACTCATTGTACAAATATGGTCAAGGTTGGTACTGTGCCATTATCTTTATTTTATAATTGTTCCTAATCACACTAAGTTTCCTAAAATATAGATATTAAAATCAGGTATATAGAAAAACTGCACGAATTTACTTAAAGCTTCAAGGGGAATGGAATTGAAACTGTAAATAGTAGTTTAAGTTATATTTACCTATAAGCATGAAAGTCGTCTTCCTGCCTCTCATATTATACACAGCTGTCGGCAGAAGCTAGCTTACCTTGTTTGTCCATTTAATATTTACCTTAAAAGACCGCAATTTCCTATTGAAAGTCACATATATGTTTAAGTGATCATTATTTTATTCTCGAGTTAAGAAGTCTATTTCCAATTTCCTATCGAAAGCTATATATATATGCTTGAGTAATCATTAATATATTCTCAAGGTTAGGAGTCGATTTACAAACTGTCGATGAGTACATTTTAGAATGTTTTGTTAGCCTCGACCATTATAATAATCGAACAATTAAATGTTTCTAAATAACAATATATTAATATGGCTACAATTTCAAAGACATCAAATTTTAATTTGACAAATAAATAGCCTATCATGTCATTGGCAAAATAGGAAGAAGATTTATATACAAACTGTAGAAGCCAAAGTTAATGATGAACTGAATTGTATCATATGAAAAGATACTGTTTCATACTTTTTCAGCCAATAGGAAGGCCCATAATACGGTTCTGGTTTGTGGGGTTCGCAGGTGCAAAGATATTTATCATTGTCTACATGTAGTATAGATTTTATCCGAGGGGTTGATTGAATCAATACAAGTTTGCCCGCAAAGATGATGACAGATTGTAAGCTATTCTTATACATAAACTTCGGAAAAGCCAACTGACTGAACAAACTAAACAATCACTACATTTATCAAGGGCGAAAGATTTATCTGCGATCGAATTTAGGCGAACAAAAGAGTATTCTGATGACAA
The DNA here is from genome assembly GCA_916613615.1 of Steromphala cineraria. NCBI lineage: Eukaryota > Metazoa > Mollusca > Gastropoda > Trochida > Trochidae > Steromphala > Steromphala cineraria. The sequence continues at coordinate 74,542,872 of OU744721.1, forward strand.
AAAAACTCTGTGTCTATGGAAAAAAAAAGTTTTTATATATAATTGCATTGTTAATAAACAGTTATCAAAGGGAACGTGATATCATGTTAATTCACTGTTATAAAGCGGTCTCCAAGACATCCATTATTTTGAAATTCTTTAAAGAAATTTGTTTTCCGGAATTATTTCTAATTAACGGAAATGTCATTTTTTATTGTAGATATAACAATACAATGATTTATTACAGAAAAAGCAATATAAAGATGTAGAGTAATGGACTACCACCTACGTCATCATCGCTAAAGAACTCATGAGAGTAATCAATTCTATGGAAGCGGACATGAATCATAAAGTTCAAAGCCTTGTCAATGGCTTTAAAAAACGCCATTAAACCAAATGGTGTACGAATTTTGTTATTAAGGGGTGGACGTTCATTTCCGTCTTGTTTGTGGGCAGCTGCTGTTATAAAAATGTGATCAATCAAATTTAGATGCCCCGTTTCCTAGAAGGTGTATATTTTATATTTGGAACTTCAGGACATTTAACAGAAAATTGGGTAAATTTGTACAATAATAAGCTCTCTTTTCTAACAAATTGCATGTTTCTACACAATCGTTAGATCAATTGGAATCTGGAATAAATATTCATATTTCATTAAAACATTAGCGTGACAAACAATGAGTCCAACAGCAAAACGTTTTGCTTTGAATATAGCGAAAATACAACAATGAGAATAACAATGCTAAATCTAACAGATATCAGAACAAACAAGTAAGTTTGTCCAATAGGTTTTTGTAGTATATTCCATCTGCGGTAAGAGACTTCCTTTTCCAAACAGTCGTATATGGTTAAAATATTGAAAGTGCAGCTTGGTGTACAATTTATTCACATGTGATAAAACATATATAAACGGACAGCTGTTGCAAAGAAAGTTCCAGCTCATGGAGAAAGGTGTTGAGTCAAACTGAAATATGACAAAAATATTCCCTAATCACTCTTCAAAGGTCAATTAGAATCTATGGAACACCATTGGACACCTCATACATTTAGTAATCACAAACCAATGTATTTCATATTTAAGGTCATTTATAAGTGAGATAATTCTCAATGGTATTTTTTTCAAACACTGATATTCCTTATTCGTTTGACTAGTATATAAAATATCTAGGCAAGTATAACAGAATGAAAGGTTATTGTTTATGATATAATTCTAGGTGATATAATGGTATGTACCATGTGATCAGTCACCAGTGAAAATATGAAAGAAATGTGTTAGCAGTCACTTGTGGCTAATCACAAAATGATCCGAAGCCAAAAAACAATTATCTGATGTCATGTTAATGATTAGGTGGTGCACTCACTATGAAGTCTACTCAACCTTAATTCACTAGAACCAGCATCCACTAAATTCAGAATAACTCTAACCCAGTGTCCATCATCCTCTATATGGACTGCTTGTAATCAATTTGTATATACAAACAATCCTTTTGCAAATATGTAAGACTACGATACTGACAATGTTGGGTGTAAAATAACAAAACCGATTAGTATGAATATTTAAAATATCAAATCTTACAGACGAGAAACATGATGTACGCAAACTAGATTAGCTATCTCAAACTGAATTGTTTTAAAGCAGCTATGAACAGTAGTTGATCCCATAATTACATATCAACATGAAACTCCTTTCTGCAGATGTCCTCGTATATCTGATCCACCTGCCAACAGAAGCTGGGAGGAATGACTCACGTTTTTCAAACTTCACCTTCAATGGACTCAAAGGGATTTGTACTGTTAAACGAGCATTAAATATAACTAATATAAGTAAACCCTTTAACGGTTCTGTAAATGAATTTAAGAGCGTTTCTGGTATATGTTATTCCTGAGATTTCTCATTTCTCAATACATATTTAAAATGATGCAATTTAAAGTCTTGAAAATATGAATTTGGAAGGGAAAACATCTAATCTCTTTTCGGCAAATTAAAAGGAAGATTTATTCATCATTTGAGTTTGATGAACTGCATTTTGTCAGATGAAACGAAACAGAGTCAAAATCAGCTGCCTTTAAAGAGACAGAAGCACAATTTAGGGGGCATATAAGGTAATGCCAGGAAAATGAAAATATATGGTTCTAATTGAATGACAATGTCTCTAAACTAAATGAAGCAGTACTGAATCAAATATTTAACGTAAACTTGAGCCATGCAATGCATTTTTCTGAATCGAAATGAATTAAAGGTGTTCACACAAAAATGCCCGCCAATAGACTTTATGTGAATCTTTATAAATTGTTCAATGACTATAGATGACTGGTTTATGAAATGAAATTTTTTACACTTATGAAATGATACAGTTAGCATCAACCTACAATTATAAGTGAGAAATGGAACATATAGAATTAAAAAAACGTGCTGCGCCCCTAAAACAAGGAGCACTAGGTGTCTGCATGAGGGTGAGGAGATTTATCACTGTCTTCATATATTATAGACAATATACGAGACGTTGATTGAATCAATGTAAGTGTGGTCTCTAGGAATGACCAGAGATTGGCAACTAATCTTATTCTATCACTTCGAGCAGAGCCAACAGGCTGACGAGACGCTCAGTAATCAATGCTGTATACTTAGGAAGGAGATATAGGTTGGTAAACATTCACACCATTTATTTTGGGACCACACTGACCTGCAATCGTCATTAGGCAAACAAAAACGCATTTTAATGTCAAAGGAATGTTAGGTTGATAGAATAGCAGGCTACGTACTCACAGTCATGCCTAATTGTTGTTGCTTTGTTAGAACATTCAATCAGCTGATGCAATGTGAAACTTACACTGGTCCAGGTTTTTATTTAGTTACCCTTAGAAATCATACATGTATGTCATGCATTATGCAAAACAAAATTTGTATACAGATTCTGATGGAGTTGATGATGTCAGCTGTTAAAATGGCTTCTTCTAGTCCAATGCAGCTATCACATTTACACAAACTACCCTCAGGTATTGCCCTTAACTCAATTAGCGCTCAATAGTTACATTACCCAATTCAAAGTGCATGACATGCTTTGATATTGCATTTTCTTGCAATACAATAACACTTAAGCTATATGAAGTAAGAGGCATAGTCCCTTTTATCAAAAATAGAGCCATTGGCTCTGTAGCTCATCAGACTGTATATTTAATTTTGCTTTAGGGTGTGGCCAATGTGGTTCCCCCCTTAGTAGGGGCTACAGGGTCACAAAATCTACAATTATAATCTTCACTAGTCAAGGAGTCTGTACACTATGTTTAAGCTTTCTAGGCCTAATGCTTCTGGAGAAGAAGATGAAAATAGGTTTTCAGGGCGTGGCCCCTTTGGCCCTTAGTAGGGGTCACAGGGCTACCAAAGCTACAGTTTTTAATCCTCACTAGTCACGGAGTCTGTACACCAAGTTTAAGCTTTCTAGGCCTTATGGTTCTTGAGAAGAAGTCGACGTTTACGGACGGACGGATGGACGAAACTTATGCTTATTCTTGTTGCATGTTGTCCTAGCCAGATAGTCCGATTCCCATGTGAGACATTCTATTCAACACGTAATTAAAGTTAAATGCTTGGCGCGACTGTTTGTTTATTCTTACTCATTTTCAACAAAAATTAAATCTCATTACACATTATGTAGAATTCATAGAAGTCGATGTGGAACGGAACAAGTATTTTCAGTGAAAGTTCTTAAAAAGGTTCACACAAGTATGATTATTTTTTTAAGTTCATGAGCAATGAACACTTAGCTCACAATACAATGCTCTCAACATGATTAACATTCGGATATATGTGTAAAATTCAGAGTTTGTGATGATATATGTGATATATGTGAAACAGAGAAAGTCTTTCCAGTGAACTTTCTTAAAAAGGTACACACAAGTATGATCGACTTTTTGAGTTAATCTGAAATGAACATCTGAAACTTACTTCACATTACAATGCTCTCAACATGATGAGTGTGGGATTATTTGTGTTAACTAATGACCTCACAGAGCTCAATGGAGTAGTTTTGAATCAGTTATCACTTTTTCTTATTTTATGATAGATATGTACGTAAGTTATGTTTTTAATATCCTCGTACATTTTCATTCCAACAACTATGAGGGTTCAAAATATGTAATGCTAATATAAAATCATCATGAAAACCTTCCTCAATATGGATTGAATCAATTAAATTTTTGTTAACTTAAACAAAAATACTACAGTTAATCTGAATGCTTTCTAGCAATAGGAGATATCATCAGGTTTTGATAGGGAGTCGTTAAAGATGCAGTCCTTTGTAATGTAAGGATTTTTCTTCCAAATACACCACACAATTGCATTGTGTTCCATGAGTTTCAAGTGAAATAGACAGTCATTTTAGGTTTTTCGTGAGCAGCTGCAAAGAAGAACATGTGATCTATCAATTTAGACACTTATGTGGATAGCAAGATGTATCATCATTATGGTAACCACAATTTCAACAGAATAACCTTTGAAGCATTATAATTATAATTCAACAGCAAAAGATTTTGGTTTGCTCGTGATCTAAAACGTACTTAACTGTTGCAAAATCAATTCAAATCCAGTATATTCTAATCCCGTCATATATTTGTAATCAATAACCAACGACAGACTGCTCTGCATACATGCCACGGATACAAGTACTTTTCTGTCCAGCAACTGATGAAAATCTGTCCAGTCAATCCCTTGATGCAATAGTCATCAATTTGGCACTTACTATCTTTGAAGGGGGTTAAGTCTCACACTGCCTCTCGAGGAGAATTTGATTATTGACGTAGGGAATCAACATCTGGGAAGTTGGTACTTGGTCGGTAATGATCCTTCAGTATTACGTTTTTATCCTGGTCAAAAACATTAAACACTTGTCCGTTTTATCACACAAATTTATGTTTTAAGAATGGCATTTGAAGATGATAATTGGAAGTGTTATAATAATTGACTCATGATTACAATTTATGAAAAGAATGCAAATTATTTGCAATTTGTCTTAAAAGGGGATTTTTGTTACGAATTTGAAATCAACATATTGATTCTTTGACAATGAATTTCTAATGCAAACTTCAATAAACGAAAATCAGCATTTTGTATTTGAACTCAAAAAGTTGATGTACAATGAACAGCTTGATTAGAATGATTTCAATTTTTTATAACACTTGAGGTTCTTTACGCTATATCAACGTCTTCTGTCAAACTCTGTATAAATCATGCCTGTATCCTTTGTTTTATTACAAAATATGACATTTTAAGGATTTCATTGACCAATAGAGCGTTTAGATAAGAGCTAACATTTCGAATTCTCTATTTACAATATAGAGTATAATAGTACATCAAATACAGAATGTAGAAGTGAATCATTTACATTTGATAATTTAGAAAAGAGCTTTATTATGTAGATTTCAAAAGTCTTAACATTACGGTTGCAATTTACAAACCTTGTATAGCGACATTATCGTTATTTTCATTACTTTGATTAATTCAAGTCCATAAAAATCAATTAAAGTAAAGGATAAATCGTTTTGGATCAACAGCTGGACATAAAACATAAACTAGTTTAGAATTTATAAATATCACTGACGTGAAAGCAGGGAGAGTTGTTAAGTCAATTGAATAGATACAAGCCACAGATAAGACCACTAGAAAGCTCCTGTTTGAAGCTTCATAATAGACTGATTCTCGTTTGCTACGATCTTAGAATGTTTCCCACAACAACATGGCGACACAAATTCTAAAAGCCTACTTAGTTGTAGACATGCAATCAGCTGACTAAAACAGTATGTGCTTTAACTTGAGACATTGAACAACAAGCCAATTATTGCTGTGAGGCATTTCCGCTGAAGACTACCGAAGACTGTACATGAATAGGGATTACTTTTCTCACATAGCCAGACCAATCTTCCTGATAAAGCATGATAAAGCATCTTGATGCTAAATTTTTAAATAAACACTTTTATAGACAAGGATTGAGAAAATATTGGTTACAATTAGGCTAGAATTGTAACAATATAATTAGAAGTTACAGAATAATGCTCACCTTGAAGATCCTTAATAGAGTGTAGCAAGTTTCCAGAGGTTATGCTATTAGAACAAATCTTCGTTTGGCGGGGTTTCAATATTTCAATAGCTCATTTACATTCATCAATCTTATCTGACCAAATACCAATTACCAAAATAAGGTCATAACCGAATGTCAAAACATTAACCAAGAATGGAGATTTATCTTGCCCTAAGAGTTACTATAGACTTTCTTTGATTAAGACATATTTCCCAATCATGTACGAAGCATATTTACATTGCACATTAAGATTTTTCCACTGAAGGATTTTGCACGAGTTGTCCCAAATGGTAAGCAATATTTTGTAAATCCTCGTCCAGACAAGTTTTTATTTTTGATAGGGAGGCATGTTAAGGGCTAAGAAGATTTGCACAATTCCCAGCATAAAAACAGACACCTTAAAGGGGCAGTAGCACGTTTTTAGGGGGAATAAAAGGTGATGTCAGGAAAATGAAAATTAATGGTTCCAACTGAAAGACAATGCAACTAAATGGAGCAGTAATAATTATAATGTAAAATTTAGCCATGCGATTCATTTTTCTCATACAAAATGAATAAAAGGTGTTCACAAAAAATGGCCGCCAATGGATTTTAGGTGAATCTTCATACTTTGTCCTCTGATCTAATGAGATTTTTGACACTATAAAAATAATACATTTAGCGTTAATGTACAATGATCAGTGACAAATTGAAAATATAAAATTATCAAAAAACGTGCTACTGCCCCTTTAAAGCTTAACACTATTCATGTCCAATCATTGGTAGTCTTCTGCAAATGCCTCAGAACAAGTTCAAGTTTAAAACTCAGTTTCTTCAGCTGTAATATGTGCTGTTTTAGGCGATTTGATGATCTACAAAGAAATTGTCTAAAAGAATATTTGTCATCAAGTGGTCATGATAAACATTAAAAGATTCTTAGAAATCAGAATACAGTCCGCTTGACAGCTGCAAACCAAATATTGAAATTCCGCTTAACTAAGGTGTCCCTACAATTTATTTAATATTCCTTCTGACATAAAGATAAGGTTCAGATCTAAATGAGAGCATGTCACTGACACATAAATTGGTAAGTCAACTTCAGTTCAATGTATTACAAATTCTATTGCTTTAGGACAAAGACGAGTTTTGTCTGTACTTTTGTAATTGTAGTTTCTCTTATGGTTTGAATCAAAACTTTCTTTCAACGTTTATCTTTTTCATATGTTGATACCATAAAAAGATAAAGTCCAAGTTGTTAGTTCTGACCATTATTGGAATACATATTGTTGGATAGAGAAATAGAGAGAAAAGATTTTTAGACTTGATTTAGTGATTTATTTTTATTTTTATATTTCTGCAATGATACAATTTTAACTATTAAATACCATTATGATACACTGTGATATATCATTAGATTATTGAACAATGGTTAAGAACATCAAGATAAGGGTCATAATGTGTTGTTTTCGGAATTCACAATAAATAAGTATGCTTTAAAATTGCTCAGTAACTATCAGCACAATACAGGTAAGGGTATCTACAGGAATAGAGTTTTTATGTTAATAAATATTTACATATATATGAGGTCAAATATTGTTCAATAACACATTCCAGTATTTTCGTTTTCACATGCAGCTGATCCTCACAAATTATCTTCTATCAGAGTTTAATTGAAGTTTATGATCATAAAATTCTCAAATATTACGTCATAGCAAACAAAACATTGGTCGTGTCCAAACAGTTGTAACTTTATTAACCTTGAAATATTTTTGGATATTGCCTGTTGAAATGCATCTAGACTTTTTCAGATGTGAGGGCCCTATAAGTAACACTAATATGCAATACTTTCATTATTCTTGTGGCCTATGCTTAATAAGGTTTACTATTTCCTAAGGTCATTACTCGCCTATATAACACAACATAAAAATATATGGTACAATTTATTGAATGAGACATTTTCAGATTGAGCTGGCAAGATGTTTGGCTTTGCTGCTCATGAAGTGAAATAAATGGTCAAATGACTTCAAAACATTTCAATTATCGATCTCAAAATGACACATATTTGTAAGATACTTGTGTTCGCTGTAATTGTAATCAACGAGTAGATGCAGATGAGTATATTAGATGGAAAGACACTTATCTTAAATAATTAAAAAATTAATGATTACTTAAATAATTAAAAAAGTAATGATAATCAAATGTCATACTTACTGTACTCACCAGACTTCTAGCTAGAGGAGGAGAAAATAAGCATCACTATTTAATCAAAGATGGGTCTTTATTGTTATATCATTCTTCCTTAGTAAACATGATAACTATTTACAAAATGTTAAGCATATCGGTTAGCTCCTTTCCTTAAGGTGTTTCATAAGTGACCTTATATTATAACTTATAATGTATTCAACAAAGGTAATGACTTGTTACGTACATCTTTTGAAATAAGAACACATGATGAGGTAACCTCACTTAGTTTCTTATTACCACATACCTTGTTCAACTTGGGGTTAGTATTAATTATCCTGAGAAATATATCTATGATGGCATATGATATTTAGACAGTGATGTTTAATTCTCTTTGATTTCATATATCCTTTTTGAAGCTTTGCAACTTAAGAGATTAATACTATTCTAAAAATAGTAAACTAAAAGATAATATATAAATTATTAAACTACATATTAAATATATGAATGTTTATCACATCAATTAACATATTTGTATTTCTGCATACGGTAGGTAAGAAGTGGATTGAATTAAACCGTCATCTTCTACTTGAAATTGAAAAACAAACGTTCAAATAATCATCAATAAGGGTTGATATTTTTCAACAATGAAAATCCCATGCACATGAATGGACTATCCTTTTTTTGCAATAATTGTTATATTTAGCAACTGATTATCAATTCAAAACGAACATTAATACACAGACCTTATATCAGACTTATTCATATATTTTGGTTTAGTTAACACTCTGTTAGATGTTAAATTTAAAGAAAGATGGAATGAAGAAAGTTGAATGGATACATTTGCTTTCAAATGAGTGAATGAGATATTTTTTCTAGATTTGTCTGACAGCATTGAAACAACAAGAGAGAACGTGAATAGAGTGTATAGTTTCCAAGCCATACTGCATTAATCATTTTAAAAGTAGTATGACTGCAACCCTATGACTGGCGTCTTGATTAATTTGTCATTCACTCAACCTTTACTCACTTGGGAGTCCTAGGAAATTGACCTTAATCAACTTGATTTGCCCTTCCTGGGATGAGTTGATCCTTTCTGAATACATTTGACTTGCAGTCTGTTTCATGAGATCATTGTTTTGATAACACTGATATGATTAAGTTTGTTTTTAGAATAATTTATTGTACTTTTCATTTCTACATGTTAGTGGACATGCACAATGCATAAACGTTATAAATATTCCTTTTAAGCTTATAACATTTGAATATAATTGCTCAATCGTTAATTTGTACAATTGTTTTTCAGTTTAACAAACAATACAGCAGGGATTCTTCATTTGTTTCCACTTAACTATACCGAAAGGGAAATACAGTGTTTCCGAGTTACCTGCAAGTAATCAATTAATCAACTTTATCTCAAATGACATTAATATGACCAAATTGTTAGAGTGACATCAGTGTTATTATTGAATATTTAATGACATTACAACGACTTTCAAAACAAAACCATCTGAATGTGAAAGAAAATTTATTCTCTTATTTTGGTAGTACAATAAACATTGATTATGATAAAAAAGACTCAGTTCTGATGATGATTTGTTCTGATTGTTAGTTAATCAAAATCAATCAGATTCTATTTCTATCAAATAACAATAATATGTCTTGTCTATTCAGCACAAGAGTGGTAATTCCTTGGCGTTACCGGTCGTTCGTTGGATTCCTCATCTATATGTTAACATCATATTGCTTTTATTGAATTATCTTCATTTACACTCTTCCGTTATGACTTTTATTGTAGCACTGCGCACAAAAATTCTATTTCTCATATTGTAATATTATGATTCTTTGCTTTGACAACTATTGAAATTTGATCATTTTAGTTTACATATGTAGACATTTGAGCAATAAATTCAATTTAAATCATGTCTTTTTGATAATTCGTTGCATTTGATTTAAAAAAGGTTATGATCTAGGATCTATAATAAGGAACACCTTGACGGTATTCTAAATCTTGAGTCCTCAAGTTTAAGAAATAAATTAGGTTAACGTTGATCTGGTTATATTGTGTATCTGTTATGTGTCAGTCAAACCTATCGATCTTGGTAGCCACTTCCAATCTTGAGTGTGTTCACTGAAGGGGTATTGAACTGCCAAGAAGGGGACTTGATAGTAACATCTCATCCAAAATTAATATCATGCTGATTCACTACCCAGTTATAACATGAGATTAATTGATTTGTGAAAATTGTTTGCATATGTTCTTTAACTGACATCTACTTTCAGAAGCAATTAATCAGCATTGATCAAGATTAAATACATGAATTTAGTCAATCACCATTCTTCCTGGTAATTGTTTCTTACCATTGAAGTACCTTCGCTACCAGAAGGGACCACTTGGAGATTCCCGTGTTCTACGTGATCGGTACTTGACAGGTGCCTTCTACCATATAAGATATGTTTGGAACATTACAGTTTAAAAATCACTAGTAAACAGGTTCTTCTTGAATTCAAATATATTTCTGTCAGGAAAACAAGGAAATGGTAACATGAACCATATTCATCTCAAGTAATTTATACTTTTGATTAGTTGATATTGCAAATTTAGTACAACCAAGTTGTCCCGGTGTTAATGTTTTATATTTGTGTTGTAATTGATAACTTCTTATACAAAAAACTCTTAAAATTAATTAAATTTATTAATCGGGATTAGATTATGTTTTTTTCAAACATAACAACGCACTCAATAAGAGTTGCACGTCGAATTCTCATTTCATAATTTGTTTGTAGAAAGATGTGACAAACATACAGTAAGGTATCATAAACAAAAGTTTCTTCCAAAATAATCAAATTCATTGTACTTTATATCAGGTTTGCAGTCCTGACCAGCATTTACATGTATTACAGAGAACGAAATATCTTCATTTTAACTTTTATGTTAGCGGTTTGAAATGGGTCATTAATCTGATTTTAAGACAAAAAGGGACCACATCAACCATAAAGCATGCACGTCGTGCATCTTGACAACACCAAACAAAACTTGATCAAAAGTTGTTTTATATCGACATCCCTTTACCCCTTTTGACACCAATTAACACGCCGGGATCATAACTTTGTATTTCAATTGTTTCAGGGTCATGTATTAAATAGTATTCTGTGCTCTCTCCTTTCATATTCCAAGTCAAATCTTACTCTGATTCTCCCAAAATGACCATCATTTTGCAAAGTTTTAAGATTATTTCGTGATTATCTATTTTATTATTTTGTTTAGGTTACAGGTTTGACATTGTTCCTATGAATCTGTATGTATCCAAATATTTTCCAAAAACTTTCCCAAAGTAGTGAACACAGGAAAGAAAATAAAAAAATAGATATTGATCAAATCAATTGGTTACTTCTTTTAATGTCATCTATCTTTATATTATATTGTAGAACAAGCAAAGTCATGCCGAATCAATGTATATCATTCACAATGAAAAATATATGATACACATTTAAAACAATATGTATTACTTGGCATCGGTGTTGACATGTCAATCCTTACTGATAACTGTATGCTGCTTTGGAAAGATGGAAAGTTTTCTCTATGCTTTACAAAAATGATTTTGATTTTGGAATTTAAAAAAAATATTTCACCAACTGTCATCCTATGCAAACAGCTTTGCAAAGTGTGTTACGAAATAATAAAGATCAATAACTTTCTGTCACGCAATTTGTTCCTTTGAATTTTGTATTGCATTATTCAATATGCTGCTATTCCCTTCAATGTGTCAGCATTAGCGAATCATTATTCAAAATAGTGTATTTTAGGATGGTTCCATTTATAAATTTACAATGATTTTCAGTTTTAAGTATTCTAAAGCTGTTTTTGAAATTAATCAAGCGCTGTTACATTATGGTTATTAGGCGAAACAGTAGCAACATATTTTTTAGTTTCATCATTCATTTATTCATAAACATATATACTGAGATTTTATTCATAGGAAAATCAGCAATTCATTTCTCCATGAATAACAATTCGAATAACCAAATTACAAACAATTAATGTAAGAACATTCAGATCGTTATTAGACAACAAGTCAAGTATATTTGACTGATCAGTGTTTTATTAATTCTGACCTTTTATTCTGACATGTATTTAATTCATTTACTGCCAGTTATAATTCTATTATCATTTGATAATTTAATTTTCTTGAGCACTTTATGCAGGTTAAACGACAGTATCAGAAGTTTAATATAGTTAACCTTTAACTTGTGTCTTACAATAGTGACAGAATTTGGATTTAATAAATTAAATGAAGTAAAATATCTAAAGGCACGGTAGCACAGATTATGAACATAACTTTTATATTCGTTCTAAGTAACTACATTAAGTGTAAGTGTGAGCCAAAACAATGTCCTTACTGCAAGTAATACGTATTTAAACATTCATTGGCGAAAAAAATATGTCAGTGTTTGAATCATATTGATATTGATATTGACATTAAGAATCGCTTTCAAATAACCCAATCCCTAAATATTTTAATCTTAACATAAAAGACATTTTCACGCATTTCGATAGAAATAAAAAAAATCAGTATCATCAATACTGTAGGTAAAAACGCGTACAAACCATCAAACGTCTGAACACATAACCGTGATTAACATCTGAAATGGAGAATAATGCCCACAGATACAAACTGCAGATGAATCCATGGTTCCTGAATTTTAATTGCCAATATATTTTACACTACCAACAGGATGTAACGATATTGAACAATCCCAAAACTGAAAAAGCATTGGAAGTTTTACTACATGAAGACTGATAATGGAATGAATAAGATCATTGTCATGGACGTCAAATACTTTAGGTATGTATTGCAAGTGTCGTATGTTTCATAAGTACAAGATCAGGGACAAGTTCAACCAGAGCTATTTGATTTATCAATAGCCATACGTTGACCAATCAAGTCCGAAACATTGCAAGTGCAAAAAGGCATGAATAACCTTTGTACATGTACGTGCTACTGATAGGAAGACAAAACATATCCTCCCATTTTATAACAGGCCTCGATTAAGGTTAAACAGATATACTGACAGAGTCCAACAAAAAATCTAATTGTGGCTTAGTTTATGCTTCACACTCGTCGTGAGTTTAAAATTGTAGACTGCAAAATGATGAGAATATGTTCTTAAAATTCCTACTCACTTTGACGTTTTGAAGCACTCAATCTTTAATGTCAAATCAATGTTTCAGTTCTTCAGTATTTTTGGAGCTTTTTTATAAACATGACTTTATTTCATACTTTTAGCAGTGCTATTTTTTTTAGTCATTCCAATTTGTGAATACTCTCGTTTGCTGTTGAGAGCAGAAAAAAGTGTCATGTGTCAAGGAAACGCTCTTAGACCTAATTCGTCATATAGCCTTTAACAAACTAATGTTCATTGTTGCTTAAGTTTAAGAAATATGATTTTAAAATAAATTATGCTTCTACACATTTATTATTCACAATGTGTTATGGCTTAAACAAAACAATCAACCACGCTTGACAAACGTTTATAAACTGTTATTTTATTTGCAATAAGAAATGTAAAAAATGAAATATTTATTGGATAATCAAAGACTAGTCTGTATTTTTCCAAAATGAACTATCATTACACCACACTGATTTGTTGTAACGATGGTCAATGTATGCAGGATAAGATATTATGTTTGGCCTAGGCAGGGAATTCGTAAGTGACACGATACTAGTTTTGTCTGTGATGAAAACCATCTGAAACTCTAAGGACTTTAACCCCAAAGTTGTTTCTTATATTGTATCCAGACGAAAATGACAGAGTACCTAAGGATGATCTATAGTAATTGTATGTGTTAAATCCATCATTGCCTACAGATTGAAAGTTGACTACATTAATCTTGGCTTTGAATCAACTATCTCAGACATCCATTCTCCTGTGGGTTGAGAATATGTATGATGTTTGTAGTCTCCGGGTTGTAGTGTCTAGTTTACCTGGTGTCCAATAAATGACTGGAAATATAAATAGAATGTTTGTATTACTGTCTTGTTACACTAGTAAAGTAAATAAGACTCTAAATGTTTCAAACACGCATGATAGCATCTGCAAGCTCCAACAGCTGGTCATAACAAAACACCATATTGGTTTTAAACTCCAAGTGGCAAAATCTTTAACTGATTCATTGGTTTTCTTCACCTGTGGAAGTATAGATGTACCAAAAAGAGTGGGTGTATTCGAAAAGTAAAGGAATATCGCTCAATACACCTGCAGTTAGTACAAAGTAACCTAACAACGAGACATGTTATAATTTGGAATATCCTAGCTGACAACTATTCATCAATAATTAAATAGTATACTACCATATATATAATACTAAGGTCGATAATGGGGACACTTCCTTTGTATTTGAAAAAAACGTACTGAAAAAGGAAAATGTATTGGTCAATTTTGAAATTGAGATAATGTGTTTATAATAATTCCGCCTAAGATCAGAGACGGCTCTTTCTGTATATCCGTACAATAGATCACAATCTGTTGTTGAGCCTACCATTCAGTCTGATTGCTCTGTTAGAATTGATAGTGTAAGTGTAGCTGCTAATCCCTGCTTATTCTTCACACCACATTAGTATTCATTCAACCACCACCTCAGATAAAATCGATAGTAAAGAGAGTTTAAGATAAATACACTCCAACGTTTGCGAACCTATGAACATCAACCTTATACCATCTATTCCTCCTTGTTATCAGTGACTGATTGATATTCTGTATCTTTCCATATGACGCAATTTACTTCGTCACGTAATTTCGGTATAAATGGTCTTCTCAATTTACCAATGAAACTTTATTACTACGATAATGGTTTAATAATTAAGTTATTGAGTATTGATAAGAGCATTATACACTGTAAAATGATTTCAATGTCAGCGACAGTTTAATAACCAAAATTCATATGATAATGACATTTTTGATGTGTAATCTGAAAATCTCTTTTTCCGATCACATGACGATTACATGTGGACTACATGTATGTGTAACTTACTATCTGCATCAACCGGATCTACTTATTAATCAACGACATGGAGAGGCATGCAATTAGGGTTCATATGAATACATAAATGATCCATCAATTGAATAAAGAATGTTTTAAAGAACAACCCTAAATGTTCTTGAAAATATGCCGTTAAATCAAAATTAAGAAAGTATTTTAGTCTTTCAAAGCATCTATGTTTTTAAATTGTTCTGACGTCAAATATTATTCATTGCTGCCATGAAACATTCCAGTTTGTGCCAAGTAATTATTATCGTTGACTGAATAAAATGCAGCTGATCCTGATAATTTATCTTTGTACAATGGATGTACTGTATTACATGTTGGGCAAACAATAGAAACTTTGAAGGTTTTGTGTCAAGATGAATTATTGCCTGTTAAAATGCACCTGGACATTTTAAGATAACATACTCCGGCAAGTATACTATTGTGCTCAATATAGATTTCTTCTTTCGTTGTTGATACGCGTTTTACTTTTGAAATCACAATTCTAAAAAAGGTGGAAATAAAAAATTGCATTATTTAGATTATTTTCATATTTCAGGAATCAATGTTTAGTATTTGCATGTTTATCAGTATATCATGATTTGTCACTTATATGATATTCTATACAGTTTAGTAAATGAAGAAAACTAGACAATTTCTAAGATTATGTTTCAAAGATTATTTATTTTTTTGTCATCAATTTAAAAATATTATTAATATATTTCTACAGAAGTATCGTAAATCATCATGAAATGAGCTTTGATAGTATGCAAATAAGACATGCGTATCGTTCAAATAAAAAAGGATTTTCCTTCCTTTGGTATTTATAAGGTTTTGATTGATAAAAGAAATCTTCATACATTTACACAAAAACCTCATTTAAATCTCATATACAAGACTAGGAATTATAAAAAAAGGTATTTGGTTCCATATAATTGAAAGTTAGAGCGTCTCATATCTATATCTACAATGAGCTTGACAGTATAGTAAATCATAGGAGATAACTAAACTAGAGTGTATAGTTCCAAGCCATAAGGCATTGATAATTGGAAAGTAGGATGACTGTAACCTCGTGACATGGTGTCGTGATTAATGCGTCATTCTCTGAACCTCTACTCACTTTGGAGTCCTAGGGATTTGACCACAATCGAGTTGATTTGACCTTCCTGAGATTGGTTGGTCCATTGTGAATACATTTGACTTTCAGTATGTTCCGTGCGATTGTTGAATAACGTTTGTGTGTGGTTTCTATGAGAAACAGCCGCAAGGTTGCTGTCGGCAGGGTTGCTTGTTGCATTCCTCATCAACCTAAAATATCATAGTGCCTTGTCTTTTCCTATTGCCATCAAAACTTGAGTTTTAGATAGAAACGTTGATAATCATAACCCATAGAGGAGGTGTATAGATTTAGCTCATGAATCCAGGCGATCATGGTAGAGCATAATGTCTATTCTATAATTGTTTATTTCTTTTTCTAACTTATATGTGTTTCTGTTGATGAATATCATTGTGCAAGTCTGTAATTTCAGATGCTTATTTGCTGTTTCAAGAAAATGAAAATTTGAGCAATTACTTTCGAGTTAAATGTTTAAACTCTATTACAATGACCTGCAGTTCAAAGTTATTTAAAAGTGTATACTTATCATATTTGGATGCGTTTATGCAGATATAACTGTTTTCTTTCAACATAATGATTCTTGTTCATAACACGAAAACCTTCAAATGAACACGGGAGAAGCCGGAATATTCAACACAAGACACAAGCAAGACACACCGGAAGGAATTTAAGATGTTGAGTGCTCAGGATACAGAAATAAAGCTGGTTAATGTTGACCACATTCACATCTTCTGTTTCCGTTGTGTGTCAGTCAAATCTATCGATCATGTGAGCCACTTTCAATGTGGAGTGTGTTCGCTGAAGGGGTATTGAACTGCCGAGTATGGGCTTATAGTCGCTTCTTATCCAAAACCAATAACATGCTGAGTTGCTTTCCAGTTATAGCACGAGATTAATTGATTTGTTGAATTTACTCTCTTGCGCTGCTTAACTGGCATCTACTTACAGAACAGATAAATCAGCATTGATTTTGTAAGATTAACTTTGCGATCGTAGTCAGTTATCAGATCAAATCTATAGATATTATGAGGCATAAGGTAGAAGAAAAAAATCATCAAATGAATTGGCAACTTATTTCTTTATTTCCAATTATGGTTTGAGTTCCCGTCATCAGCAAACTCTTCTATCAGCCTCATATGATTATAATCAAATGTACTGTGCTTGGGGAGGTCAAGTTTAATGAAGTTATACTTTCATCGCTTTAGATAGATGGATTGACGGATAGATGTCACGCTACTAGGATGATAGTGGGTAAAAGCTGATTATCGTGTAGCCACTAGCTAAGGTATAAGTTTCCTACCGACACTTCGGATAAATACCTACACTATCAGTCCTTATTTAAAAATTGAAACTATTGGATAGATTTTCCCCAAGTCCAAAAATCCATGAAACATATTCATCGATCTTACCTGATCAATTATACCATGTCAATGTATATATGTATGTTTTGATTTCATGTGTGAATACAATAGATTTGATAGGTCTACAAAACATAGTGGATTTATTATAGGATAATCTTAAAAATTATGTCATTAAGCTTGTTTAGAAAAAATCACTTCTCTTGTTTTTCATATATTTATGATAAATGATTGTATCAATATCAAATACTTTCTTCTTATTCATTATACATTATTGTATACTTAATAAAATTAACATTTTAAAATATATTTAGAATTAACTTTGTAAATCATATCATTATACATTTTTTAGGCAGTTTAGTCAAGAGTTATGACCAATGTGCCATTGACAGTAGCTCAGTGCTCAAGGTCTCAGTGCTGCACCAATATCTCAAACAGAAAAAAGTGATTTTTTATGAGTGAGTACTAACATTTGCAATGTTATCAATTCAAGTCATTCTATGAATTCAAAAGACTTTGGATATTTCAAGGATATACAATGAAAATCAATGTTCATTGGTAATTGTGTTATATAAACCTTAATGGTGAGCTGTAAACTGCTTTGAAGCAGGAGGATTTCTGTGAAAAGCAGGATAAAAAGGTTTTCTCCATGCTTTACAAAGATGCAAAGCTGAATAAGAAACAATTAAAGTCATGCTATTGTATATGTCATTACTTTAGAAGTCAATCCTCTCTCCAATTATCTCCAAATGGCTCCGGAGTTACTGTTGCGCAAACAATTGCGCCCTGTAGAGTCTCACAGGAACGCTAGTTCTACTCATTTGCTATTATCATGTTTGAATTGAAACGACAGACATAGGATATATTGATCCTTCGTCCCAAGGTACTATGAAATGTTTGGTCTACGTTTTAAGTGCAACAAATCCACTTAGGAAAACACTAGAGCGATCGTTAGTAATTTACTTTTATATGTAAAATCTTAGCTATGCCTAATTACAGGTATGTTCAGAAATGTTACAATATGCAGCTGCAAGCTCTTAATAATGGTAAAGTCAATTGGGGCTCTAATGTAAGAGATATTTTATGTTCAAGTGGTTTTGGTTATGTTTGGGAACACCAGTGTATTAATAGTATATCAATGTTTGTTAATGAATTCACCAATAGATTAAAAGTATGTTATGAGCAAGAGTGGCATTCTGCTGTTCATGATAGTCCTAAGGCTTATCTATATTGTATGTATAAACAAAAAATTTCAACAGAATTATATATTACAATTTTAACATGTGATAAATTTAGATATGCATTAGCTCGCCTACGATGTTGTTCTAGTCAACTTAGAATTGAAACTGGTAGATATATTAAGGAACCTAGGAATGAAAGAACATGTAATGTATCTAAGTGTAATTATATAGAAGATGAATATCACTTTATTTTAATATGCACTTATTATGATAATTTAAGGAATGAATTAATTCCAAAAGATATTGGCAATTCCCAAGCAGACAAAAGTTTTATGCTCTCCTGTCTTCATGTTACCCACATACAATTCAGCTGTTAGCCACTTTTATTGTTAGAGCAATGCAATTAAGAAAAAATTCTCTGTAACACATACATGCATTATATTCATCTGTATCATGGGTCTATGGCCTACATACTTTATGCAAATAAACAATATGCTTTTATATGTTGTGATAACTGTTTTAATGTATACTGCAAGTATTGCAAATCAATGTACAAGTTTGATTTGTTTTTCCATTAAGTTTAATGATCCTCTTCTAGTGTTAGTGAAAATATACCAGTAGGTTTCTCAAAAATAAAGATGTTAGCTCATAACGACCAAATTCAAAATTGAATTTTCAGCAATAGATGACATTGTGACCTAAATGTAAAACCATAACACCACTAACAGATAATAGGCAGACTGGAAAATCAGTTGTTTTTCAGAACAAATCAGAATATCCCAAATAGCAAAAGACACCTCTCCATAATTTAACCCCCTTAGCGCCAGCCTGAACATAAATGTACATACACGAAACGCCATCCAGGTGCCGGGGTGTACATAAATGTACATTCCCCGACATTCCCAACTTAGAACTAAATATACATTTAATAAATTGACAATTAGATATAAATAAATATCTTCTGACTTAAAAAATCTCTCAGCATTAATTTGGTACCAAAATAATAGGTATTCATACATTTTCATTGGAGTTACACCTATTTTCCCAAAATCAACTACAAAGCAATTTGAACTTGGCGCCATGTTTGACTTTTTGTTGACGTCACAAAGTGTACATTGAACGAAAAAAAGACGATACGTTATTTTCGTTGCAGGTATTGAAACATAATTGACTGAACATTGGTACTAGATATCTAAACTACATCTCCATAAGCTTTGATGATAGTTTTACTCTTCGGATAGATCGCGCGTAACTAAAAGTCATCATGTAAACAACTTTCATATCTGATGAAAAGTGACCGGGCACAGTTTTCGTGATACTACGTAAATATCGCGTTCAAAAACTCCGATTGACATAATGTCACGCGAAAATAATTGCAACACCAGTAAATAGTTACCTGTCGATTGTTATTTTTGGCAAAATCATACTTCTTCATGACGCCTTAGACTTTGGCCGTCCAAAAACAGTCGACATTGAATCGAGCATCTTTCTCTCGCATGTAAAAAACGGCGGATGCAGTGTCACTGACGTACTACTAGATTCGTATTCCCTAAAGACTGTCAAAGAGTTCATGTTCGGTACCCAGCGTCTACTGGTCGACTTGACATAATCATTGTTCATTTTGAAAGCTTGCAGTGTATAATTATTGTATTTTTGTGTGGATAAAATACATTTATTAATCACATTTGGATTGGTATCTGTAATTCACATAACGGGGATAGATTAATTTTACCAGTACTTATATTCACTGTAGTACAATAGGTATAAAAGAAAAGAAAACTGTAAGACTATCGGGGACGTGGTCAAATTCATTATTGGGCAATACTCTATAATTTCGGTTTAAAAAATTGTAGGATTGTCTCGCTGTTTGATTAAGGAAAATATGTACATTCGCTGTCTAACTGTGGAATGTGTGAAATATAATGGATTTATTTAAACATGTATCGAGTCAAATTTTGTCAATAATTCGGAATAATTGTACTTAAAAGAATCGTATTAATTTCAATATTTACGAATACTTTTATTTCGCATGGCAGGTGAAGGGAAAATGGGGATATTTGATATAAAACCGCGCATATGTGGATTGATCCGATAGACGGTTTCACTTGCGCCAATTTGTCGAAATTAAGCTCGCGACAAGAAGAACTTCCAAACCAGTTCGTTCCGCCCAGGTGCGCTCAGATCCAATGCCAACTCTCGCGTGGGGAGGGGGCAGTGCTTGTTCACATGTGTGAGTAGGTATTTTATGTATTTCTTGGTTATGCTGAATTCTTCTTTTTACGTTTTGTGACGACTAATATACTTGTTATAAATCTGTTGATTTTTAATAGATATCTGACCATAGATATTGACAGATTCTATCGATAATTTCGGCGTGCTATGAATATTCATGAGATGGGCCCTTGCCATTGAAATGTAGTCTAGATCTAGACATATCAAAATATTTCTTATTCATGGTCAAATAATTTTCAAAAGTACTACAATCCATCCCCGATTGAAATTGTCTTCTGACTAAATATTCGTTTTAAATTTTTCATATGCAGTTATTTATATATTGACGTGAAAAAATGATTCATTCAAATTAATAATTTAATTATATACTGAATCCTTTTGTAATAAAATAAACATACTGTCAGTCAGGTACAGTTCAGTGTAAATAGAAATGATTAGTTTAGTTTAAACATATTTTATTCACAAGAAAAGGATTGGGGACAAGTTATCCAACTTAAAATGCCCTCTCCTAGTATGTACAAAATTGATTTACATAATACATAGTGAATACAGACAGCAGACAGTGAACAAGAGTAGAGTAGAGTAGAGTATCAGAAAGAAACAAACATTATTGACAAGTAATTGACATCAAAGAAATCTGTTTGTTTCATTAATGTAAGTTTGTACCAACATAAATAAAGTTTTGTTTTGACTTATTGACAGGTCTGCACTTCCCTCAAGCAAAAGTTTAAGATCTATTGTAAGTCCAGTAATGCGCCGTAAAGAAATCATAAGCTTTTCTCTCTGTTTGCTATACAATGTACATTGCAATAAATAATGATATACATTCTCAATATAAATAAATTATATATATTAAATATAAATTCCTGTACTTTGAAACTGGTTGGGAAACATTACAGGAACGTCGAAGGAAAAGAAAGTTAACATTGATGTATAAGATTCAAAATGGATTCGCGCCACAATACCTTGCAGATCTAATTCCTAACAGTGTCGGCTCTAAATGTGACTATAATTTACGTAACTCTCAAAATATATCTTATCCATACACAAGACTCAATCATTCAAGGAATTCCTACTTTCCATCAACAATTAGTTCCTGGAATGTTCTACCAACCAATCATCGACAATCACTAACGGCCTCAACATTTAAAAATGGTTTTGGTAACAGACATGCCTTTGCCCCACAATACCATGCATTTGGGAAACGGAAATTAAATATTATCCATTCAAAATTAAGATATGCTGTGAGTTCATTGAATTATGATCTGTACAAAGTTGGAATTTCAACAATTGCTAGTTGTTCTAGAAATGATTATATGCTGTATTTCAAAATTATTCAAAAAAGTATATAATACTCAACTCAAGTTTTGCTTTTGGTTTTAGGTTCTATCTATCTATCTATCTATGCTTTGTAGATTTCTGAATATTTCATTAGTCAGTTAAGTTGTTTGTATTTCCAAAACTGTAATATCTGTTGTATCAATAATCATTATCATTTTCAATTTGTAATTTAATGATTTATGTATAGTAGTTGTCCTTATAATTATAAGAATTTGTTCATCATGTCAAATAAAAGTTTAGACTTTGGGTTAATTCAGCATGTTATCACAAAAACAATGTTCAAGAGAAAAAATCTATCAGTATTTAAAAAAGGAATGTGTGTTCTTTGGCAATAAATATGAGGCTAAATGAATTATTTACAGAATTTCTCAAATGAATTTGACTTATTTGGGTAGGGCTTAAAATAACTAACTGCTGATTTGATTTGATACTGCATGTCATTTGACCTGTAAATATACTTCAAGATTTGCAGTTCAACATTTCACATATTAGACTAACAATAAGGTCAAAATATTTTTAATATAATCGTTTGGTTAGATTGTTTAATATAACATAATAGTAGTACTGTATGTCCATATTTCTGTCTAAGCAGTAAGCACATTGGTAACAAGTGACCCTTAAGGCACATAATATCCTTGTTCTTTTAATATTGCATTGAGCAAACAATTAAGGTACATGTATGAGGGAGGGGGGGTTAAAAAAAATTGTAGGACAGTGATATAGCTTGCCTAATAATGATTACAGTAATCTGTTTATATAAAGAGCTATAAATTTTCCCCTTATTTGAATCTCATTTTTTTATGAAGTTGTTGAAAGAGAAAACTGATATTTTAATTAGACTATATTTATCTATTTGTAGGGTGACAGTAAGCCCTGCTTCAATGTAGATGACATCAAACAGATATCAGCTTCTGTTCTGAGTACAGGTTCATGTGATGACTTGGACTTGAGAACTATTCATCCGCTTAAAAAGAACTAACAATAGTTTACATATTTACATTTGATGTATATTAATTGAATAAAATCTATATAATTCAATTTTGCCTAAATTCTTCTTCCAAATATTTATTTCCCTAGCTATGTCACAATTTAACTTTGATTCCATTACCTATTAACAATCTATGAATATTATGGAAAATAAAAAAAAACTATCTATGAATATATCAAAGAACATTCTCATGTACAGGAATGACACCTTTGAGTCTCTGATTTGCTTCCAACCTATCAAATGTTTGAAAAGTGACATTTTTTTTTTTTTTTTTCTTCTTCTTTTGTTTCAATTGGTTACAAGGTCAGTGCATATGTAAATAATAGACATAGTAAATGTTTTATAACATTAATGACTGAAGACTGGAATGAGTGAGAACCATTTTTTCTTGAACTTTTCAATTTCAGTGTTTCTCTGCAATAGTACATTTTCCACTACAAATATCTGTTTTAATATATTTTTGTAATTAATGAATTTTGGAATGATATTCTAAATATTGCATAAATTAATATATTTTTTGGCTGAGATAATGATTTGGTTCATCAAAACATTATGTTGTGATGTAACAAACCAAATCAGGTATTTAGAGAATGTGATATATTGTGGTAAATAGTTGTTTATCCAAACTTCAAGTTCAATCCAGAATTTAATGGTCTCACCACAATCCCAATAAACATGACATATGCTCTCAGAGAAATCTTTACAAAAGCTACATAGATCATTATCAACTAGATTCATTCTTAACAATTCCTTTTTAGTATAGACAGCTCTATGCAAGAATCTGAATTGAAAATCAAGAAGTTTTACATCCTTCATAGATAATCTATAATTATTGAAAATGTTGTAAGTGAAAAGTGAAAATTACCCAAGTTATGAGAAACAAGTTTTTTTTCCATGTGACTTGATTCTTCAGAAAGAAAGAGAATTCATTTAAAATATTTTTTCCTGGAAAGCTTTTTAAAAATGTATTTTTGATAACTATTTAAAACTAAACATCTCAAAGTTCTGATCAACATTATATTAAATTGGGATTTTGTTTCCCTTTTTCATGTTAATTTTCATTGAGTTTGTTAGGTAATATTCTCTTCAATATATCTTACCTCTCAAGTTATTTTCAAGCCCTACTGGTATGTTTTGAATATGTGATTTTTCAATATTTACCAAGTCATATAAGTTCATAAGAAGTGAATAACATTGCAGTCAATGAAGACATACATGTCTGAAACAAACACTTGTGACAGTTATCAAACATGGTCTAGGGGAGACAACTTGCTGCCCTGTTCCTTGGCCCGTTGGGGGCGTGGCTAACAATCAAGTGATGTTGATGTGGGTCTGTTTATTCATATTTCAAACTTCTTTGTAATTTAGAAATGAGTGTTACTGATTCAAATAAACTTGAATAGGCTTGAGATTCTTAAGAAGCCTAAACATACAACTACGCAATGTTCCCGCCATATTTTTTGCGCGAAATAAATCGTGTCGTCTCGTAAAGGGGGCGGAGCTTACACGATGAAGGGCCGTCAGTCAAGTTTGACGGCCGGTTCGGATACATGTATTACTGAGGACACTGGAAGCTTATTTTTCCGTTTAAGGTAAGACTATTAAATCCAAATAAAATAAGATATGATTTTAAAATTTATTTTTAAAACAAGTACGATATAGGTGTTATGTAAATTTGTTTTATTTTAGTAAAACGAGGTGATGACTGGTGTTTTTTTAGATTTCAGTTTTTTTCACATTTGTGTGAAAAATACTTTGGATTTTATACATTTTCACTTGACACATACTTCAATTAATTAATATTTTCTGCTTTAGATGTCTATAATACTAAAAAATGTGTTTATAATTGTTTTGTACGCTATTTCAGCGCAGCTATGATAATCAAAGTTCACAACCAATGCGACCAAACAGTAATGGCGAAATTTGCCGTAACACCGTTCTGATTGAATTACCTGATTTTGTATGAAGTGGGCGTCATATATTTCACTTAAAACATCAAAAGAAAACTATATCAAATGAATGCCTGTGAATTAATTTTTGCCAATCTTTGATTATGGATATATTTTGTCCATTATGTAATGATCAGTTGATACTTTGGTACGTAGTTGCAAAAAGTCGCTTGTTTTCAGTTTCCATCTCGCCGAAAACCGTTGTCGTTTGAAGTCTGATTAATGCAATGTAATTTCCGTGCTTATGTATCTGAAATTTACATCATATTTAAGACGAGAGAAATGTCTATCGGTGGCTGGAATTTCAGCCAGTATCCATTTGTCATGAAAACAAACGATCGACTGCTATGCATAGTTCATTTTCCGCGCATTGTTTGTCAATGACGTCACAAGACACACTGTTCAACAAATTGGTTACAAAAAGATAACTTGTAGTAGTTCCGGATCTAGTAGGTGCATGCAGGAAGTAAACACACCACTGTGACCACTGACATTTTCTCTCTCGAAAAGTGTAAAACAATTTACATTTTATACAAATGGAAACTTTTTCCAAGCAATGGAGGGTCGGGATACCAACATGTAGTTTACTGTATTTACCGTAAAAACACGGTCTTTCTGTTTGACAGCATCGACAGTCGTCATTCACCTAAATAGTTACAGTTTTTTTATATCTGTCATTAGCAAATTAAACTGTGAACAAGTGTGTGTAATTTGGCGATTTAATGGCGGACAACAAAGATACAGCCGAATTACGAAAATGTATCAATTTTCGTTGACGTCACAGAAATTTATCTGGCACGGGGTAAGCGTCAACGTTATTTTTATGAAGCACTAAGGGGGTAAAACATATGGCCTTGAAACGTGTCAAATCCCAATTAAACACAAATATCAAGCTGTTTCATGGAAACCAGAAAAAACCCACGATACCACATAATGACGAAACCAAGGGCGGAGCTGATAACATTTTGTCGTCCGCAAAGCTTTGCGTGGGGACATAATTACAATATACACAAAAATAGCCTTAATATCGTAGAGTTTGTAGTTCTGTACTTTTTATTTTTATATTTATATTTATGTATACGTTGCATGTATTTGAAGTCGTCTAAAAATGAAAATGGTAACATATTAAATTTGAAAGGTTTAATTATAAAACCAAAGTAATCTACCTCTAGTGAACTAAATCATGTTACTCTACATTTCATTTACAAGGTACAGCTTTATCAATTCATTTGCCTACTCATTTATCATCCAAAACTGTGTTCCACAGGAGATATCGCTTGTGAAAGATCAAGCGATATCTCCTAGGAGATATCGCTTTGACAGTAGATTTTGAACAATGCCCTGTAATCAGAAAATACATGACATCACAAATTTTTTACATCATCAGTAATGACGTTACGATGCTTTGACGTCATAAACATAACGACGTCACAATACTATGACGTCATTAACACGATGACGTCACAGTACTATGACATCACTGGTTTAGGAGTTTTAGAGGTATGCAGTGTTCAAAGATGTACATTTTCATGCTTATGTGATGAAAAATGATTTGAATGATAAATAGAATCTCACCCTCGTGTCTTCTGATATCAAATATATCAACACTCGTTGGTAAAAGTAAACTGTTACTTTTATCAACTTGTGTTGATATATTTGATATCAGAAGACACTTGGGTGAGATTCTCTATATATACTACTCACGGCAGAAATATCTCTTCATTTCTACCTGATCATATCAAAACTATCATTTTGAACTTACCCTATAATGGTTAACTTGTTTTTATATGTTTGTTGCTTTAAGTATTATTAAGCTGAATCAAGTGCGGTCACGTTATTTAAAAATTACACAACCATAAACAGCAATGAATCCATTATGACACAACCAAAAGCAACAATGACTCCGTTTAATTACAGATTCGAAAGAATTATGCCATCAGATTA
This sequence comes from Steromphala cineraria, assembly GCA_916613615.1. NCBI lineage: Eukaryota > Metazoa > Mollusca > Gastropoda > Trochida > Trochidae > Steromphala > Steromphala cineraria. Next base: position 74,570,222 of record OU744721.1, read on the forward strand.
TATTAACAACAAGAACAGAGAGAATGTCTCCATGAACAAAATGTTTTCGCCAAATTGCAGATAACTGCAAAGTGAAACCCTCGTGTCCAAAAAATAAATATTACGTACGATCAACCTTTTTACAATCCAATATATTGCCATTAACGTATGAAAGTTGAAATCGATTTAGATACAGTGTTTATAAATTGTAACGAATACGCCAAAATTCATGCTACTATGTAACGATATATACTGTGAAATCCGCCAAGTGTCTATTTGTTAAGAAAACAATTTGCGCGAAGTTTAATGAACCATTTCTTTCAGTCTGCATAATGCTTCAATTCTAATTTTACCAATTTTTACTTTATATTTCGTTTAACAGTTTTAGTTGTGTCTTGATCTGTTAAAACTAAAATAACCCTAAAATATGTTTGTGTATGCACAGAAGACATTTTCGGTTTGGTGAGTGTGTAAATTTTGAATTTATTCTTTTGAAATCTTTACTTAACATTGCAACCTGTAATTGTACACAAAAAGTCAATTTTACCGGCACTATTTTGGACAATTAGAAATTAGACCCCGGCTGGTACAGAACAATGCCTGCAACTCTAAATCTCTACTATAAGTGGGTATTAGACACCCCTAGGCATCCACTTTATTTCGAACAATTTCTAATCTCGTAACAATTCTGCATGATAAAATATTTGAAGTCTTCGTGTTTCTTTGTTTTTCTTCATCGCGGCGGAGAAAGTCATGTGCTACGGCGTTGTTACAAATGTACATGGGCCTACTCAATTTGAGAGCAGAACACAGAAAAAGAATTGTGAGCATGTCATAGCTGCAAACGTTTTAAATCTTTTAGTTACAACCTAAAGACAACCTTCTAGAATTGTCGTTTGATTATGCTCGTAGCTTTATCTTGTTATGACATTGGCCTGGGAACCTCATTTTCAATTAGCAAATATAATTAAATCTGCTGAAACAATTTATGCATCTTAATTGACACCATCATAAGTTTAACAACGTTAACCTTAAATGAATTTCTTAGTCGAACAATCTTGGAAATGGAAACAGGAATTGAACGCATACACGTAAAAATGTACAAGATTTTTCAGATTCTATCTGTCATATTTCTTCCACCATGTATAGCAGGGTAAATCTAGGTTAAATTTTAGAGTAAATGATCTCATTACTGTGGCTGATCTAAAGTCATAGACTATATATAAGTGTGATAACACATTCTTAACGTAGCATGGACGAAGGTAATTGATAGATAAAATTGTGTTACAGTGTCTTGTCGTACCTCCTATATAATCTAGATCGCCTTTGTAATAGATAAAATTTACGTTATATACGGGATCATAAAAAGACCTTGAGTTTATATAAATGTGTAGTTATAATCTTATCAAAATCAGTCTTGATCAGTAACCGATGCGATTAAGCCTTTCAGGGGCAGTGGCGTACTTTGAAATAAAAATTAATCTAACGAAAAGAAATATTTACAACAAAAATGTTTTAACTGAAAGGTTACAGGACAATTTTGTAAAGGCCAAATATTTTCACTAAACCTAAACAATATTTCCCTAACTGAATAGATTAAGTTGATCTTTGGTTTAAACTTGATACTGTTTTTCACTTCAATGCATGAACAGATTGCATGATGTAATGTTTGACTCTCTGAAACTTGTACATTTGGCGTAAACTGACAGTTTTGTAAATTTGAAGACATATTATTTCAAAATGACCCATAAATACTTCATGACTGTTTGACTTGATAAATGGCAGCTTCGTGTATTGTTTGCTTTTTACTTAATCAGTGTATTTAGACTGGTTTTCGATTAGAAAAATTCAAACATTTGACGATCTTACAAAAAAGATAAGTATTGACAATTTTAAACTGACATTATATTTGCCTTGAAACTAAGGTTAGATAGGTGAAATGAATTTCCGAAATGTTTGAATTTAAATATTTGTAAGAGAATGGCAATTTAAGTTATATCGAAAGAAATTGGTTATATGTTATATTTTGTATTGCTGTGGTTACATGTAGTGTGTACATATAAATGTACTGTGTCTTTGTCTACTTGCCAGTACCAATGTGTAAATATTCGATATTAGGGCACATTATATCACGATGAAGGCTTGTCAAAGGCAAGAAATTCAAGAATCATGAAATAAGTTTTTTATTCTTTCTAATGGATAGCCTTCACAATTCTTTAGGACATAATTCCCAATGTGGTTTCTGATATTGACTCCAGACGAACATGACAGAGAACCTGAGGATGATTTATACTTGTTGCATGAGTTCATAGCAACTTACAGATTGAAAGTCGGCTACATTAATCTTTGCTTTTTATGAACTAGTTTAGCCATGTGTTCTGTCCTATGACATCGAGTGGTCAATTTAATTACTAGAAAAATATGATCACTATGATAAAAGACTAGAAACCAAAATCCATTATGGTTTTAAACTCAAAACAATGCCTCCCCACATCAAGGGTTAGTTTTGAAATGTTTACGCGACAAATTGAAAATACAAAAGGTACAGGAAGGGAACGAAAATCATGATAAAAATAACAACATAACTTATACAGAATTATCGTGAAAGGCAATATATTGATCATGTTGGCAAATGTACATTTAGAACCAGGTTACATTATTGAGACACACAGACAAGCTACTCCAAATATTATCGTTAAGAACTATCTATTTTAACATAACCCATGTTTGCCATTGTTTTGCTAAAGGAGGGGTTATCAACAAGACGCTTCAATGTAAGATCCTTAAGGACATGCTCTCTGTGTCTGTCTCTCTCTCTCTCTCTGTCTCTGTCTCTCTCTGTGTCTCTCTCTCTCTGTCTCTCCTGTGTCTCTCTGTCTCTCTCTCTCTCTCTCTCTGTGTCTCTCTCTCTCTATCTCTCGTTTTGATAATTGAAAACATATTTTCTTTAATGAAATGTTAAACTCATGAACTAAACTCTCGGAACAAACACTGCAAAATCAATAAGCTCTTGCGGTGAGAGACAGAGAGCATTGTTTGTCATTCTAGTTTTAAAGGCACATTGTTCATGAAGAAATGCACTCCATATTAAGTAAGTATTGTCATGCAAAATATGTGAAGTTAATCTTAACGATGACTTTGTCCGCATTTATATGTAAAATAAAACCAAATGACCATGAGTTACGAAACAAATGTTATCCGTTTATTTGGATCCAATGTTAGTCATTTTCATAATCATTCTTGGAAATCAATGACAATTGCATTATTCATGGTAGGGCTATTATTACAAATTGACAGTTACTCACTCCCTGTCAGACTATTGGCTATTCATCACAATAACATCATATAACTAATATGGTAATGAAGTTGCGTTTGCATCAAGTTTTGTTTCTAGCAAATTCAAATGAAAATTGATTATACATGTCCTTTTGGGGTAGGTAATAAACTAATAAATAAAACAAATTATCTTGTTAAAAATGCTGATTTGCATTTCAAAATAAATATAATAATGAAAAGAATTGTACTAAAAAAGAAAATGTTTATTCAATCATTCTCTTCAAAATATCAATGTATAAATACTAGCAAGAGAAATCAAATCAGTTGATGTCAATTGTCAAACTAGATAGGTGTACACGGAATTCGTCAGTTAATCAGAGAATTCAATTGTTGAGTACAATAGGGTGACCAATGGTCAATGATCAATTAGGAACTGTATGGTGTATATCACACACCCAAGCTTAGATGCTACGCGTAGTTTCTATATTTCTGTACATATGAATGCTTGTGTATGTATTTCGTATTTTCTGTTTCAAGTAAGATACCATAACAAAAATATGTTTTAACCATTATTTACAAAATATTTACAATGCTTATTTTATACAATTTGCAATTTTCAATGATTCTAATTATCTTAATGATCGTCACATTCTCTGCATTTTCAGTTCATTGATAGCCATCTTGTGAAGTCTTGTAACACATATATCATTACTGATAATTACAAACGACCTTCTGTTTTACCTGATCGGTATTAAAAAAAGGTTTCCTTTACACTTCTTTTGACAGGATTAAATGTAAATGTATATGGTACATGAAGATATTATTAGTAAAATGCCAATTATTTAAGGGCATGAATATTTTATGTCACACTGTTGATTGGCTGTTTACCTGCTATGCAGGATTTACATGCGACTGATACCAATAGTGCTAAAGCTAATAACTTTAATGATTGATTTACAATTTGCCTTGTGATAACTGTCATGAACAAGATGTGTTTGTGAAACACGAATGCCCCCGGATGCATCCTGCTCGCTGTGTCAAGGTCAAGGTCACAAAGTCAAATGTCATGGTGTCATCTGAAAGGTCTCATCACAAGGGATCCATATGTCAAGTATCAAAGAGCTAGCTCTGACCAATCAAAAGTTATGACCAAGGTTAAAGTTTTTGTGGACAAACGGACAGACGGACGGACGGACGGAAAAGGTCAAATATCATGGTGTCATCTGAAAGGTCTCATCACAAGGGATACACATGTCAAGTATCAAAGACCTAGCACTGACAGTATAGAAACTATAGCCAAGGTTAAAGTTTTCGGAAAAGGCTCGCTGTGTCAAGGTCAAGGTCACAAGGTCAAATGTCATGGTGTCATCTGAAAGGTCTCATCACAAGGGATCCATATGTCAAGTATCAAAGAGCTAGCTCTGACCAATCAAAAGTTATGACCAAGGTTAAAGTTTAAAATGCTCGCTGTGTCAAGGTCAAGGTCACAAGGTCAAATATCATGGTGTCATCTGAAAGGTCTCATCACAAGGGATCCATATGTCAAGTATCAAAGAGCTAGCTCTGACCAATCAAAAGTTATGACCAAGGTTAAAGTTTAAAATGCTCGCTGTGTCAAGGTCAAGGTCACAAGGTCAAATGTCATGGTGTCATCTGAAAGGTCTCATCACAAGGGATCCATATGTCAAGTATCAAAGACCTAGCTCTGACCAATCAAAAGTTATGACCAAGGTTAAAGTTTTTGTGGACAAACGGACAGACAGACAGACAGACGGACAGGTGAAAAACAATATACCCCCGGAATCTCCGATTCGGGGGCATAAAAATTGTTTACTGTACAAGGTTCATTTATCTTGACATTTTAAAACTATATCTGGAGTTTCGTCCCCTACAACCACACAGCTCCAAAGAGGTTTGTTTGATAATAGTCTCAATTGACCTTTGATTGACACCTGCCAGTAAATAATGGGCCTGTGTTTTATGTTAACCAAGGACAATCATTAGTCAGCTGCAAGTTACTGACACTACCAATTTCCTTTAAACAGGAAACATTTGCATTGTTTATGAAGAACAATTATTCCCTTCTAGCGCTAAGCTTAGTCATTAAAATAACACTGTTTTTAGATTCATAATAACTCCTTAGATTAGCATGCTGCAAATTGGTGTGATGATGTGAATAACTATGGAAGATTAATTGAACGATAATAAACTTTTATTAACTATAAAAATAAATATTCTTCCTTATTGAACATCACAATAATCACTGTTTGAGATATTCATATGTCATTTATAGTTACTATCGTTACTTATGAAATTATGTCAGTTATGATAACTCTTATAAAAACATATTGTTTTTGATACACAAGTTGCATAGTTACATTGAGTGAATTTCTGTTCTGTAAAACACAGAAATAGAGCATAAATTGCTAGTTTACAAATCTTTTTTTCTACCAATATCTAAAGTATTCCTAATCCTCTCATAAGGCTGATGGTCTTTAATCAAAGTAAGCTTTACACCTTTTTATCTCGATAATAAACTAATTAGATCAACTTTATTGAATGAGAAAGCCGTGACAAATTCCCGAATATTCTTCCTAAGCTCTGGGCTATAACTGATTAAATGTATTATTGAAGAAGCTGAATGGCGTCGCAGGAGTTTTTGCTTCAAACATGTACAATAGGTATTTTGTGGCTACATAGCTACAAAACAAAACCTGAAACTGACTGTGAAGAAGTCCGAGAATACTAAATTTAGGAATATTTCGCTTCATCAATAATTATATTTATGGATAACCATTTAATTTTATTCTGAATAGAATGCTTTTAAACTTTGTTAAGTTGAATTTGATTGCAGACGAAAAAAAGTATCCGAACATCGTTGTTTTTATTAATTTCTTTTTTTGTCAGCAACTGTACTATTTTAAAGAGGAACTCGTGTGAACGAGTAGAAAAGCCATCTGACAGTTGATATTAATTACTGCTCAAGATTGCCATAAACAATTTCTGTTTCAGAAGACCATTTACTTTTCATGGAATAAGGACATAAAGTACTATGTTAAAATTGCACAATATAAGACATACCCATCAAGGTATTAAGTATTGCGTCTTCTCTCACAGTTCCATGCCATATTCCCCAGCGATCTTCATGTAAGTGAGAATGACGATTGTAAGTTTTTGCATACTCTCCAATAGTATTCTACGTTTGTTATGGTTAAGTTAATACGACATAACCATATCCATTCTTCTGGCAGAGTGGTTATAATATCTGCGTATGTAATTCAATGCTCGTCTACTACAAATATGATAAAAGAATAGATTGTGAGTAATCAAGAAGTATTCACCACCTTTTGCTTAGTTTATTTCATTTGATTTTCCAAATTTATCTTAGACTCTTTATAATCATAGAAATTTGACATTCAAAAATATAACAAAACTTCGATCAGCATTGTTCTCTACCATTTCTATGATAGTGTCCGATATAGATTTATCGGTTGACCAAATGAAGATATAGTGTTGGTTAATACATTTCTTTTTATATTCAAATGAAACAGCATAATCCAATTCAGGTCTTGACATTTTGAATTGAAAGGTGTTTCTCAAACGTATGTAGAATAATAATAATTTTAGAATAATAAATTTTAATAGCCTTCTACACGATTCTAAAGAGATTGAAATGATACCAATTCTCTATTACAAATTAACCAATGGAGAAATATTTTTCATAAACCATAATGAGTCTCCACACGTGACATCTAAATATGTTGAATAGTTAATTTATTATCTATGAGGTAAACAAATTCACATTAATCAGGTGCGCCGTGTAAAAGTTAAACTATGTGGAAGCATTTTGGTGATGATTTGTTGTATCTTTTTGACAGAGGTGAGAGATCATCGTTAGAGTATAGTTAAAGCAGTAGTATTTATTACATTTAAGCATCATAAAGAAAATTGTAATTACATGTTGTTAATGTTCTTAGCTTGATCTTATCAGTTTGAGGCGTGTTTCTTTAATGATGGTAGATCATATAAATAATTAATATTTATGTATGAAAATAAGTAATCAACACTTTCTATGTTTAAAAAAGCAATCTAAATTAATGATTGTTACATACTCCAACAAATTAACATTACTGTCTTTGCACCTGTTGTTCATAAGCTTGAAATATAACTTTTTTGGATTGACTCTCACCATTGTCTGCATTTATACCACCATACACTGTAGTCCCTGAGCGTAAACTATTACTTTTTAAACGTTGTGCAGTTAGCAACGGTCAGTGATTCTCATTTGATTGATGTTGATGAGGTCTGTTCCATATATATTTCTACTGCATATATGTCCTTTCATCAGTAATAGAACAAATACAAGCAATTAAACATCAACTTCTAACCTCAAAGTGGAAATAGGCTACAGAAAGGATTCTTAGATCCCACCGTCTATCATTATGGCTAACGGGTAAAAGGGGCTTTAGAGGGACTGAAAAGCTTCTTAAAAATAACGTTACTCACAAAAACTTTTCACATGTATTTTATTTCATAATCTAAGTAATGTGTTTCAAATTTACATTAATACCACATTAGTATGGATGTATATCGATTGATCTCTAGTTACATATATTTCATGGATTATAAGACATTGAATTTAACGAAAGAGAAACACCAAATTATATGGATGAACAATATTTGCATTGTCTTTCTTATAAAATGCAACTCAAACAGTCGATTGATTATCAAGGTAATAGGATAGACAAACAACTGTGATAAAAACAACATTACCAATAGTAAAGGAATTATCAGTCAAAAGGAATTACAAAACAAATTAATTGAACATAGCATTTTAGAGATACTTCTGCCCATGCCAAAAATGGCAGCAGTAATATTGAAAGACATGCCATCTTGCATCTAGCTGATGAAAGTCTATCAAAAGAAAACTTTCCTTTTATGTCTAATTACGTTAAAGGTGTAATATTAGTAAATATAATTTGATTTTGCAAATATATTTCCTGCGTAGTGGCTAGAGACTTTCTTGTTGGCATAATACCAACAAAATCAACAAGCCATAACCATTATGAATATTTAAAATGATATGCACATTAAAGCTAGAAAAACTAAAAGTTTTGCAAAATTATACTGGGAAGATTATACTTTAAAAAAGAAAATGAAAGTCTGAAAGCATTGAGGGAAATTAATTACATGAAATTTATAAAATCATTTATATTCAGATTTAAGGAGACTCGAAGCAGAAAGATTAGAAAAAGGTTATTTTAGTCAAGTAAACATAATTGAATCCATAATTAAGGAAAACATTATATACATGTAACCAAGTGTCAAGGCTGCAGTTATCAATGCCTTTGTACTCATTTGGTCAAAGTACTGTTTATCTAAATTTCCTACTCATTTTTAAATGCGCCATTGTATGTTGAAATAAAAATTAACCTTTTCAAAGTTTTTTAATGATTTGCTCGAAATGAAGTACTACTCATTGAAACGTTTTGAATCAAAGAAAGTTTGAAAGCATCGATTAACACGTAGCGAAAGGCCTTTTGCACCAATGGTAATTGCAAACTTGTACCAAAGTTATAGATGAAGATTTGATATATGGTTTAATAGACAACATAGGGGTGTTGCAGTAGCCATTGCCTGTCTATATCTAAAGAAGATTTAAAGGGACAGTCCTATATTTGTGTGGTAAAGAAGTTCACGAGGACGCAGTGATGCAGTTTATTCTTGGTCAAATTGTTAAATCAAAGAAATACAATATTACCCTCACAAACATATTTGACAATAAGTGTGAAATAATTATGATATTATTATATATACGTATTAACAAGGAAGTCCGTTTGAATTTGGTTCTACAAAAAAATACCCCGATATGACTGTCCCTTTAACAACACTGCTGTAATAAAAAAAAGTCAATATGGTGTTACAGAATCGTCGAACATTTAAGAACATTGAATAACATTTGTGTCAGTTGTAATTATGTTCAAATTATATGTTTTACAAAATTTAATGTTGAAATAATGAATTAGGACAACCCTCTCAAAATCAAATCAGACACTGAAGAAAAATCTAAAGAGAGTTTGTGCAAACATATAAGAATTCCTCATGTCTAACACGTTTTTACTGGTCCTTTGATATTAGGCAACTGAGTTAAATTTGTTTTTGATTTATGTTGTTGAATCTGAACTCACCAGACTATCTTGGGAGTTAGTTGCCATGTTGTTCTCTTTCTTAAAATATGTCTTAAATCTTGAACTTAAACGCATAACAAATATTTTTCCATTTGAACCCCATCATGTCTATATTAAACGTTTTATCTAACCATTACCGAGCTTGAATCATGTGACTTTAAAAGTAAACTAAGGAACTGAGGTCTAGCAGAACTATACATGTAGCTACAAAATGATTGACGATGGCGAGTATAAAACGGGGATATCTTATAGGTTACAGGGCACCTTAAGTAGGCATTGTCATTTGTTTCAGTAACATTGACCTTCATATGATACCCACTCTCATAAGGGATTCGATAGCATGTCTCATATATAGAGATTATTAACCGAGTGTGTAGGCCTATGTTATGCACGAAAATTGAAGCACCTATTTTTTCGATAGCCGATATTGTTAGCTGCATATCGTTTTATCTTTAAACGCACAATGAAAACAACTTGAAATGCTTCGATAACCAAGCTATTTCTAAAATACGAATGCGTGATATGTTTTGACAGATTTTGTTTACGATATTTTATTCGATAAAAAACCCACAAAACCTGAAAACTCCCGACGACGTTATCAATGTTTAGAGACCGGTTTAGGACTCGCATGACATGCACGGAGTTTTGAGAAAGTAGTTCGGGTTTTGACCTCATTTGCATTATTATCAGGGATCTGATAACATGATTACAAGATGGGTTTATTGCACAGATAACACTGCCCATTATATGATAAATGACATTACAATATATTGTAACATATTTTATATTTCTTTGTATGGGGCATGTATGGCAAGCACAAATTGTCCCTTATTACAGTGCTTAGTGACCTCGGTCTTTCGACACCTTTGCTCTTTAAAGAATCTACTTTCAACACACAAAAGTATTCCTCTAGGCATTCTCTCCCCACAGAGGCAGATCAAGTCATGTTGATTTAGCCTCTGTTATATTACGCCGACTTTGTGGGATAGAATGGGAGATGCCTGATTGGAGGCAATCAAAGTTAGTTGTGCAATCACCGACGCTTTTCTTAAATCATCGTTTGGGCTACTGCAAAAGCATTGTGATATTAACCACCCTTTCCATGCGAGAAGCATTGTCAATTGAAACGAAATTCAAATGGATCATAACACAGTGAAAGTATAGTCATCCAAATTGCAGTGCTAAAATGCTCAATGCAGATGCGACTGTGTTAAACTGACACCATGGAGACTAGATATAGCCAGTTCAATTTCTATCAGACTTCAGCACATCCATGTCGCTAATTACTTCAGAGATTCACTAATGAGGCAAACATCAATAACTATATATATATATAAATCTGCCTTTTTATTGGAATTAATTATTCAATATCCTCTCGAGACTTTTCATATAACAAGAATAATTTTTTCACAAGAAGTTTTTGAAATGACTGCTATCTTAATTAACAGAGGTCAGCATCAGGGCATCAGAATGATTCTTGTTAGCCTAAGGAACTTTTCATATGATGAAGACATTAATTTGAGGAGTACGGCATGTAGACTAATAAAAGGGATTTAAAACAATTGTTTTTGCTGTGCTGCTTAAAATCAAATGAAAAGAGCTTCCATTTTATTGATAGACATTTTCCTTTTATCCACAAGGCGTTGCTTCTTGATAGCAAACAATTCTGATAGACTAACGCATAGATAGTAGAAAACAATTTCATAGTGTCTTTTAATTACATATATTATGAAATAGAGACATCAAGTCCCGAATAACATATTCTTTTGGGAAACAGCTTGTAAATAGGTATACAACAGCAGAACAACGATAGCTTTCATCCTCACAAACTTGATCTCAAAGGGGCAAGATAAGGTCATTCCAAGCAAGATCACTGTTTATTTCCTAAGAGATCCTAAGATCCAGGCCGGAATACAATTATCTTCCTTAGATGTCATGGCATGTGGAACAAAAGAAGGTAGCAAACAAATAATGTTCGATCCTGATATTCACTGTAGGTTCATTGACATTATTTTCTTTTTATATCAGATCAAATATGATTTTAACGGGGGGTTAAGTGAGCCGAGGTTTTTTATTGTGTTTTATTTTATAAAAAGTTCTGATGTAATAATTTAATGTGAACATCCAAATAGTCATCTACAATAACATCAATATCGATTAATCATTGAAACTTTATAAAGGCTGAATACAGATACACTTCACAGTATGCGAATACTCAGATACTCCCTTAGACCATTTTAGGATACATTTATTGTTTCAAACAGTGCTAGAAAAAATGTCATCTTTCTTCCCTGATATGATAAACTGTCACTGAAATGTATGTTTAAGAGTTAAGTTTAAGAATATTTAAAGAGATTTTTCAAATTGTTTCATTATCCATGATTTTTGAAAAAAATCCTCCCTAACGGTAGTTTAGTACATGTTGTATTACGGATATTGGCAATAAACGATGTACATATCAGCATGATAAAGCATATCAGTAAAAAAATAACAAAACCCTTGTACGACGAAAGAAATCTTCAAATAAGTACCATTAGATCTTAGAGACCCGAAATGAACCTTTGTCAATATCATCTTTAAAGTGTTCTTTTAAGCACATGAATTCTTTAAAATGATTCAACCAAAAAAATCTACTTAAGAATTATTATTATAATTTTGGAGGGTATGTGTCTCTGAAGCCATACATATTTTTTTCAATATGTTTTTTCAAATGGATTAATTTCACGTGAGACAAACCAACTGTCATTAGAGAAAAAAAAAGTGTCTTGAAATTAATTCTGCTATTATCTTGGGAATTGATATGGGATCCAACAAAATTTAAATCAATCTTCTGGTTTTTTTCTGTGGACCAATAATGACAATAAGAAAAAAAGCTCTCTTTGTGGCAAAAAAAAGTAACGTTGTTGATTAAACTGACTTGAAGAACACGCACTCCTGGCGTAAATATAGACTGATTTCAGAAGCTATATGTACGGACAATTCTTGAAGCCAACATGCCTGTCTACAGTATTAGAACAGTATAACTGTTACTTTCAGAAAGAGCTGAGGAAAGATTATCTATTTGATCAATGAAAGATATTTTGTCAACATCGTGACCCTTACAGACTGCATTCATTCACTCCAATTACGGGGTCTGTGCGTCACCAAGCGTGATGTAACGTAATAATGATTCACCTTCTTGACCCTTGATTGATAGGCATCTATGATGGCAGTTTAGTAAGTGATGAATAACTGATGATAAGATATAATTCCCGAGCATATATTTTAGACTAAGGTACACTGTGTTATGTCAGTTTGTATAATGTGAACATGTTGTGACTTATTATTTTATATAAGAAACTGTGTACCTGTTTATCAAACCGAGGAATTGGACAATGCTAGACAGTTTTGTTGTTTGCTGGCCAGATCAAAAAATTTAAGATTTCACCACTTTGTTGCTTGTTTTTTAAATGTAATCGGCAGGACAACGTTTCTCCTGTTGCCAGAAAGCTTTGTTACACCAATCCTTTTATGATTCCGTAAAACATGATTCTCGTAGTATAAATGACTATGATTAACTTTGTTATCTTTATCATATCTTTAAGCTAAATTAGATTCGTAACACATCACGCTGTTCATTTTAGTTTGTACACACACACTTGCATTACAACGTTGTTATGATTTTGCAATATAAATCCTTATGTACATGTAGGATTTTGTATGAAATTTGTTACTTGCTAATTAACTGTATATATGATAGAGTCATTATTTCTATTTTAACTTGACATTCTACATGAAAACATGCAGTAAATGACAATATATTGTAAACGCCATTACTGTTAACTTAATACTTTACGAATAGTCGCACATGACATTAACATGATTTGATGAAAAGAAACCAAATGTACATGTAGTGGAAACACAAACATTAATCCGCTTTTTGAAGAAAATAACAAATCCAAAGGATTTTTTAAGAAGAAATTTTAAAAAACCCTCTAAAACGTTGCTACCTATTGAAAAAAAGATGAATAACAAACTAATATACCGATACTATAGAGGGACAATGTAATACAAAATTAATTCCTTGTATATGTATATTCAATGCTATTCCTAATTACTAGATTTCCGGAATATTTTGACAGACACAAAAGGTTTCTCCTTTTCGAAAAGAAACCATACTGATCTCCAAACAAGAAAACCTTTACATATCTTAAACTAGAAATTCTAAAATTTTATTGATACTTAACTTAGGATAGACCATCTCAGGAACTAACCTCATGTACTAGAACTGATTTACTTAAAACGTTATGCTGTTCTCATTTTTATATAGTTTGAAACGATATTTCCATTAACATATTATCGGCCAAATGCTGTCGTTTTAGAGTTGTGTCCCTTTAAAATAATATTTCTGAAATGTTTGTTTACAAAACACTCAATTACTGTTCGATTACGCGTTAAAACAAATAAACATTTCCAAATGATGATATCCACCAGAAACTGTTTTTATATTATATTCATTCGAATTGTAAGCTAATAGTTATTTGAAATCACAAACAATGATAAAAATGTATTAAAATGTTATGTATCATATATGTGACTTTGCAATCGGGAGCATATCTGTCGAACTGTAGAGCAGTTTCATATCCATCAAATACTGTTTTAATATCATGTTCATAAACACTATCTCCACTATCAAGGAGACAAAGTTCAAGGAGATGGTCCATTAGCAAACAAACGCATTGTAGGCATAATATAACGTTGACTGAAAACATCACTTACAATGTAGGTTGTTGTCAAGAAAACATCTGCTAAGTGTCAGGTTATTGGATAAATGTGTCTACGATATAGTCGATATAGTCGTGTCTAGTCAAACTAAAAGTTGCCAAGAATATTCCCTTATCATTTTTCGAAGGTCACTTATTATCTGTGAACAGATTGGAAACCTCATAAATTTCGTAATCACAAACCAAGGAGTTTATGTTTTAAGGTCATAAAGAAGTGAGCAAATTCCCAATGTTTTTTTTCCAAACACTGAGTGATTATTTGCTACTTCCACGAAAACAATATATTAAGTGCTTGAGAGTTGAAGACTTGTACGAGCTAAACGATCCATTATGGACACGAACGGTCAGGGGTAAAAAAAATTCCAAATGTCCATCTACTGTACGCGTATGTGTCCGACTGAAAGGTAAATTTCAGCTAACTTCTGCAGTGTAAGTATGAGGACTATATCCCAGTGTTCACCCTCGTTCAAAGAACTATTTTTAATACTTTTTTATTACATCATATTTTAGTGAATTGTGAGATAATAAAAACCTAGCTTATGCGAGTCCATGAATTCTAAACACATCATTAGATACAATATCACTACTTAAATGTTTTCTTATTATTTTCTTAAACCACAGCGTAAACGAACCACGTGAGTGGTGTGTGCATTATTTGTTGAAAGTACAAACTTACTAGTCAAATATAATACAGTTATCAATTCAAACTTTAAAAAGTACGAATTCAGATTAGAAAATGATAGAATTATTATTAGCAAAAGTAGATTATTTTTAGCCTTTAACAAAGAGCAATAGATGGTTTCATGTTGTTGTTCAAGTGTTTGCATGAGGGTGAGGAGATTAATCACTGTCTTCATACATTAAAGACAATATACGAGACGTTTATTGAATCAATGTAAGTGTGGTCTCTATGAATGACTAGAGATTGGCAAATAATCTTATACTATCACTTCAAGCAGAGCCAACAGGCTGACGAGACGCTCAGTAATCAATGAGGTATACTTAGGAAGGAGATATAGATGGGTAAACATTCACACCATTTATAACAGGCTCACACGGACCTGCAATCGAAATAATGCAAAAACGCATTTGTGGTCAGTTGATATATTAGCAGGATAAGTACTCATGGTCATGCCTTTATTTTTGTTGCCTAATCATCAATGCAATCAGCTATTGCAATGTGTTATTAACACTACTTGCAGCAGAAACCGAATTGTTACACAATCATTACATAACTTAATTTATACTTTATGACAAGCTTTGACATATAAACTGAACGCCAAAAGAAATCTTACACCTCTTTGAATTTGAATATCATAAAAAGTGACGTGTTCAGAGGAATTTGCGTTGTTGTGTTGTAACACTCCATCAGTTTAGTGTTTTGTGCTGAAATAGCAGACCATTGACTAGTAACGCATTTAGATAAGCGCCAAAACTTTGAATATTCTGTTTACAATGCAAATAATAAGTCAGACACGGAATGTAGAAGTTAATTCAGGGTTTAAATACAAAATAGATTTATTCGTAAGGCTTCAAATGTCTAAATGTAAAGGTTTGAATATACTAAACATTCTCCTGACAACTGGATGTTTAGTGACTTTATTTTTACTTTAATAACTGACAATAATTGTCAATTTATTGAAAGATAAAACAGCTGGATAATGGATTTGTTTAAAAGCATTAACATTGATGATATTGATTAGAACTAGTTTACATTTATAAATGTGACTGAGATGGCATATTTACATTTACGCCTTGAGCATTTTGAAAGCAGAAAGGGTCGTTCAGTTAATTATCATGTTGGCAGCTTTGTAATAGACTGATTCTCGTTTGCTGAATGTTTCTCACAACATATTGGCGACACAAGTTCTAAAAGCCTGTTCGGTTGCAGACGATTTAATTTGCTGCCTAAAACAGTATGTGATTTATGTTCAGACATTGAACAACAAGCCACTTATTGCTCTTAGACATTTCCGCAGAAAACTACCAAAGACTTACATGAATAGGGATGAGTTGTTTCAAAAAGCCAGACCAATTTTTGGAACCCTGATAAAGGGTCGTTAAACTACACTTTTCTAGACAAAGATTTGAAAGATATTGGAAACAATGAGGCTAGATTTGTAACAATAAAATGCCAAGTTAGAAGACGGTACTAACGATTTTTTAAAATTTAAACAGTGTATTTGATTGTAATGTTAAGTGTTTGGCTTAAGTAGTAGGAAATTCAGACATACACTGGTGCGAATTTTAGTCTATATTTGCAAAACAATATGTATGTTTACCCCAGAAAAAGAGTCTAAAGAACAGGATCATAATGGATTTGACACAAATAAGTATGGGTAAGTCGAATATATTATCTATTGTCAGGTAATGATTATCCTTGTATGTGGTAGCAATACCCTTGTCATTGACACACAAACTAAACATAGGAAAAGGAGTATGTATTGTTCAAATGTAACATGAGATAGTAGTTTTCCTTAACTTGATCTGAGAACAGTGTATGGCATTGCTTGTTTACACGGCTGTATATCCCTACAAAGTAAACAATTTTCATGAGTGAGTCTATCAGTCAGTCTTTTGGCTCTGTTTGAAATGATTAGTTGCCAAACTCTGGTCATTCTTTATTCATAATTTTTATTGATTCAGCAAACAGGTTAATTCTATAATGAAAAGATTATATGATTATATGCGAGGTAAAATTTTGTTCAAAAACACATTCCAGTATCAGAGAAGAAACATTTTTTTTCCTCACAAATTATGTTCCATCAGAGTTAAATTGAAGTTTTTATTCATAAAGTGTCCTGTCTTAAATAATGGTAAACAAATCCTTGGTCGTACGCAAACAATTGTTAATGTGTACGCTTTGAAACATTATTGCATATTAATATTAAGAGTATTTGTTTTGCGCTATTATCCATCCAATCGGTTGCTCAAAGCGCAGATCCAGTTCCTAATAGTAATACTTGGAGAAGAGATGTGTCTTCAATTTAGATTTGAAGACGGCTAAAGATGGAGAGTTCTTGATTTCCAACGGTAGAGAGTTCCAAAGAGAAGGAGCACAGAATGAGAAAGACCTCTGGCCGAAGGATTTAAGATTGACCTTAGGGACAGTTAGTAGCAGTTGATCCTGGGATCTCAGATTTCTGATTGGAGTGTGTTTCTGGAGAATTTCTTGTAGGTACTCTGGTGCAAGATTATGATAAGAGCTGTAAGTCAAACACTGAACTTTAAAATCAATTCGGGCCTGTACTGGAAGCCAGTGAAGTCTCATTAGTAGGGGTGTTACATGTGATGATTTCTTGCATCTGTATATCAGTCTGGCTGAGGCATTCTGGACTGTCTGAAGATCTTGTTTAATGTTGATGAGCAGACTGTTGCCATAGTCGAGTCTGGAGAGAATCAGAGACCTGACCAGCTGACTAGTGGCATCCTCGGTCAGCAGATGTCTAATCTGGCCGATACTCCTCAGGTGATAATAGCATGTCCTACAGGTGTGTTCAACATGCTTGTCCATTGTCATGCCGGCATTCAGATAGACACCTAGGTCTTTGACTGCATCCGAGAATGGTATTGACGAATTCCCTATATCAAGAGTGGATTCAGGAATAGCTTTCCGTTTTGAGTTAGTACCGACAAGAAGAACCTCAGTCTTGCTATCATTCAGCTTCAATTTGTTGCTGATCATCCATGATCTGATGTCAGATATGCAAAGTTCAAGGTCACTTATTGCTGTATTAGAGCTTGATTCAACAAATGATTTCTGTAGCTGTGTATCGTCAGCGTACGCGTGGTGGGGAACGTCATGGTCATCAATGACTTCGCTCAGGGACGCTGTATACAGGGTGAACAAGATTGGTCCAAGGACCGAACCTTGTGGTACTCCCCAAGTAAGGAGGACTGGATCTGACACGGCACTATCGATGACTACTGACTGAGATCTACTACTGACTGAGATATTGCTTGTTTTTTTTAGGGCCCTATAATTCGTATTGCAATGCATACATTTCACTGTAACTTGTACCATAGAGGATATATTTGTAACTGTTAAATTTAAACATCAATAGTGCAATGTTTACCATTATTCAATGTGAAATTATTTTTTTATATTTCTGTCAAGATACAAGGAAAAGCTTACATGAACCATCATCATCTTGAGTCATTTTACTATTAATTAATCAATATTTAGTGAACCAAGTGGCCCTGTTATATTTAAACATATTTTGTGGCCATACGGCATGCAAGTGTATTATGACAACACTGAAGAAATGTTTGTTATAGACCGACAAAATTTGAGTGCTTGTGAGACATTTTCTGGCAGACACACTATAATCCATTGTTAGATGGTTGATTTATAAAAGTATTACATTGTAACATTCTTAAACAGGCCATTACTTTACCTTATGATATTCAAATGACAATGAATATTGACAATGAGTTAACAAATATTTACAATGAAATTAACTTAAACATTGTGAATTGAATTCATATCATATTAAATGCAGCAGGGCAGTTTATTCAAGTGTCACGGCAACTGTGTGGTTGACAATCTGATCAGTGCTGAAGATCACATATAAAGTATTCTCTGATGTTGTAAAACAGGCAGAAGGAGAAATAGGGGATTGTGGTTTTGAAAAAGTGTGACCTCTAGATTTGTCTGACGAAAGAAGTTTTTTAATGCACATTTATTTGCAATGGACTCAAATCAAGTCAAAATATCATCAGGTGTTGATATTTATGTCTTTCATAGGATACACACTGCACATAATAAACAATGTTCACTACTTGTCAGCGTTGAATTGCAGATCCTTACTGATAGCTGTAAGCTGCATTGGAAATAGGAGATTAGTAGTATTAAGTGGAATAAGGAAGTATTTAACTCCATGCTTTGGCATATTTCATGATTTAAAAGTCCGACCACTCTCCAATCATAGGGACTTATAAGCATACTTGAATACGATAATCCCCTACTACTCAGTATTATAAGTAATCGTATCGTATTTACGTGTTTCCAATTATTTCGAAAGACTAACTCCGGAGTTTCTGCAGAGCAAACAATGCGAACTGTCGAGGCTCACAAGAACGCAGTTTCTACTCTTTTGATATAATCATGTTTGAAGTGCATTGAAGGACTCCTAGGCAATATTGATCCCTTGCAATAATAATATTGGTTCGATGTAATGTTGGGGCTAAGTTTAAGTGCAACAAATCAAATTATGAAAACACTACAGTAATCATTTGTCATTTATTTTAAAATGTTGTGTTTATTTGGTATCAATAAATGTGAAAGTAACGTAAATTAACATGGTGTCTTAAGTTAAAGATGCTCTGTTTGTGTCTTTTGGAAAATAATTCCAGTATACTTCTAAAAAATTCAAGTAAGGTAAAAAAAGGAAATTTGATTGCCTTGTCTCAATAAATCTGTTGTGATGATCAATTTAGAATTTGCAAATGTATCACCAAATAACATCCTCGACTTAAACCTTTGCAAAGATTACTAACAAGTAACAATATGTTCATTTAAATATTGAATCCTTTCTTCGTGTCCGCACTGGCGATTCATTGCCCCAGTCAGTGTTTTGGGCTTGTAGAACTAAAACACCACGTTCCCATATAAAAGTTTAAAATGATTTCCTGTTTCTATTATTCTCATACTGCTTTTTAATATTATCATTTTATAAGTAACTTTTCGAGAGCAATCTTTGCAGGTTGAACAACAGTCTCAGTCGTTCTACAAAATAAACATTTCACTTGTTTCTTACTATAGTAAAATTATCTTTTGTTTTCATAAATCAAATGACATAAAATATCAAAAGGCATGGTAGCCCGAACATGAACATGACTGTTTAATTTATCTAGAAAAAGTATAAGTGTCAACAAAAACATTTCACTGGAAGGTAAATTATCTCATAACTTCAACTTGTACGTATTAAAACACTCATTGGCAAAATAAATATGTAACTTTTTGAACTGAAGTAATGAAAAATAATATCATAAATCAGGGTCACCCCTAATGTAGAGAAACACCAACAAACCATAAAGCGTCTTAATACAAAACCGCTATTAACTCTAAAATTTAAAAAAATAATTCCACAGACAGCAATTTCAGAAGAGTCGCTATAGTTCCAGAATTTCCCCGTGCCAATGTGTTTTCACAATACAGACAGGATGTGAAGATATTGAATAATCCTAACAGTAAAAGCAATTGTAGTTCTACAAAATGACGACTGATATTTGCATGCATTAAACCATTGTTATCGTTATCAAAAAGTTACGTGATGCACGTTAAGTGCTATATGTATGTATTACTTAATCGCAAGCACAAGTAGATCAGGGACAATCATCGATTAAGGTTACAAAGGAATCCTGATAAGAGTGCCTCATAATCTGTTTAATTATTGCTCGATAATAATTTTCATATTTTAGTTTTGACACTCGAATTGGGGATAATTGTGTCACATTCATAATAATCTACAACATTTACGTTTTTGGAATGTAAAAATTATGAAGTGAGAGTTGTAATTTTAGTTTTGACCCCAACCCACTTTGAATGTTGAAGCACACAAACTATCATGTCAAATCAAAGCTCTAGTTTCTAAATATTTTGGAGATTTGTTGATATCAAAAATATTTATTTCAGTTTATTCCGGTATTTTATAGGAGTCTTTGTAATTTGTACACAGTTTTTTTGGCTGATGAGTTTAGAATATAATGTCAAGTGTCAATCAAACAATCATTTAACCTAAACCTCACATATCCTATTCAAATTTTTAATATACATATAAATGCATTTTAATGATTGCAAAACGTTTCTTCAAATTCATACCGCTATTTAATCTTTTGTGGGATCGCAAGTACCATATACAAATATGTTACAGTGTCTATTAGACAGGTTGTGTAATTTACGATACAAAGTGATGAAAAGTGAGGAAATTCTAAGGACATTACCCCCAAGGTTGTTCCTTATATCGATTCCAGACGAACATGACAGGGGACCTAAGGATGATCTTTATATCTATGATATATCTATCTTGTATTTGTAAAAAATCATCACTACCTACAGATTGAAAGTTTACTATATCAATCTTGGCTTGGTATCAACTATCTCAGACATGTATTCTCCTGTTAGTTGAGAATATTGATGATGTCTGTAGTGTCCGAGTTGTAGTGCTCAGTTTGCCAGGTGTCAGATACATGATTTCAAATATACATAGAAAGTATTCATCACTGTGGTATAGCAATAGTAAATAAGATCATAAATGTTTGAAACATATATAAAAGCATCTGAAAGTTCAAACAGCTGATTAATACAGACTGCTTTATACATGCAACATCAGCCATGCTCTCGACAACTTTGTCTGGAGTAGACAACTGTCATGTATGCAGTAAAGTTTGAGTGCAATCCTACACTTAAGTCTAGGGCAGTACATGTACAACCCATGGTTTACCACTTTCAGCCGATGCTCGCAGGTTTTACCGCAATGCAAAAATAATGAATAAATAGGTACGAAAACAACATTGCATATATTTGTAACATCATCAATCCCATGCTATAAGAGCAAATAAGCAGGACATCTTGGAACCAGACTTTTAATGGTCTGACTATGAAACGGCACATTATTAGTAACAAAATGTCAAGTAAATGAAGTTTATAGTAAAGGAACATTGCACGATTGTGTTTTTTATTAAGATTGAACGGAATCTGTTAGTACAACGATCCATTACATCATCTACATAATTTTTAGAAATATTGATCAGAATATTGATAATAAAAGGTAAGAATAACGTCTAAATAACGTGTTGTGAGCATTCAGCACGCACTTAATCTTGACTTCAATAATAATAATAATAAAATGTATAAATTATATAGCTCTTATCTTACAGTATGATAAACTAGTCAAATGCGCTCCTAAGCAATGGTCAACTGTCCTTGGGATAGTCTAAAAATAGCAGTCTTTAAACAACGTGTATTTAAAAGGGATTTGAAAGTTTCAACCTCCTGGCAACTTCTTATTGCAAATGGGAGAGAGTTCCATAACTTTGGTGCTGAGATCTCAAAACTCATTTTGCCGAATGATGTCCGAGCTAAAGGAAGCTTCAAAAGACACTGATTGCAGGAACGAATAGTCTTTATCTTTGGACGAAAGGGTCTAGTAGTTGTTTTCTGATACATGCTGTATTGACGTCGGTTCAACACGAGTCAGGTAGACCAAATGCTAAATCATTAAAGTTATGAATTGATGATCACCATCTTAACTTTGTTCATGCAAAACGAGGAAGTGTTCCCAAGATGAATCACAAGAATACATCCATTCACTGTTGTCAACGAAGTGAGATTCTCAAGAACATACTAACCTGTCTTTCCATCACATCTTATTCTGAAATTTCATATTGAAGTATTGTTTCTCATTGTAAGTAATTGAATACAATAGCAAATGATAATACCTCATCTCCAACACAATTCTGACATAATGAACTCTTATGGTGGTTTTAGGCACATCAAATTAAATCAAACCAAACGAGGGAATGCTTTCAAAAGATGTGTGGGAAGTGGGTCACAAGACTTGACAGGCGCTTTCAGGATTATCTTCTGAACTTCATCATGTGAAGCATGGGAAAAATCTGTCAAATGTTCACTTTTGAACTCCACATCAGCTCCCATCATAGAACTACTGGTAGCTCCATCATATATGGAAGGAATACTGTCCCTAATTGTCAAAACTTTTGTGACGAAAAAGTCGCTAAATCTGTCAGCCAATGAATTTTCAGAAACACAACTGGGTAAGATCACCTCCCCACTCTGTTCCAATAGCGTTTTGGTCAATCTGAACAGCTGTTTGCAGTCTGTTCCACTGTCATTGATTTTAGCACTGAAATAATCTTTTTTAGTTTTGATAAGGAGTTTGCCTACAAGTTTACACTGTAGTTCTATTCGATGTGAAAGCATTGTCTGCAAATATAATCAGTGTGACTTGATAAAGGTTCTTGTGTCTCTTACTTTGAAATATTTTAAACCAGAAAAATGTCACTACCACGTCAACGACGCAATAGTTGATAATCAAGCAGATATTGACAAGATACCCATTGTCATATGGGATAGTTTCTTTCTCAATTAATGGAATTTAAAAATAAGTGATAACTTCAAATATCTGTTCACGGAGGCCTCTCCCACGAGGCAGATATCTCTAGGTTTGAATCAAGATAACATTATCGTGCACTGTATTTCCCCAAGTCACTCATTATACAAGTATATGCTTCAACGGGTAAGTGGTAAACCTAATGGTTGAAAATACAAGAAGCATGTATTAAATACAAGATTATTGTTTCAAAATAATTAAAAAACTAGTAGTTCATGTCACGTGAATAATTCAGCTTTTAACCCTGACATAAAAATAAGAAACAAAACAACATTTTTGTGAGACAACTGAAAGTAACTGAGGGATCATTTGTATGAATAAGATTTTTAACATGTTCCATTTTCATTTAAATATTCTATTTCAACAATGAAGTTGGAATGATAAAAAAGAATTCACTTATAAAAACAATCTCGGTGTTAGCGGACTTTGTCACAGAAAGGGACTGCAAAACAGCTATTAAATCGCTACATACATATGTACTCTTGAGGAACAGCTTTGGCTAATGGCAATTACATATAAGTACAAGAACATGTTACTGTCCTCTTAATCGTGCTTTGCGTTGAAATAGTAGATTTAGTTCCAGCAAGATCAGACACTCCTTATTTCCTTAGGGGTTTGTTCTATCCAGTACGCTTTAACTTTATCATCTATACATGAAATGATGTATTAAACACAGGGAGGTAAATAATGAAAATGAGGTCATGAAAATTTAGAAATAACTTCTGCTAAGGTGCTAATATCCAGTCAGTGGAGAGTCAACTTCGATTGAACGAATTTATCAGTGTTTCATATTGGCAGATTTATTTAGATATTGCCCTCCAAGACATGGCTTTATGTTCATAATAACCGCATTGAAGTGATGAAAAAATAACCGTCACCTTTTAATTTCATTTTTTCAAATTGTTGATTTCTTGACACGAACTGAATTATCACACCTTGAGTCAGTTTTTAAGCCTCTCTCAAATAGCGAAAATGAGACACTTTTCGTCAAATGAGACTATTGTGTCCTAAGATAATAAGGGAAATGTTTCACGTTAGGTTTTTCAGTTGAAATTTCATTTATTCTAAAATATTTTTAAAAGCATTATTTTGTCAATGATGTAGTTTAGGGAATTATGTTTTAATATCAGAAATGAATCTTTAATACTAATTATTTTCAGAATATTTTAAGACATTAAAACATTTGAAATGTATAGAGTCGTTTTCTGACAGTTTGAGTAATCACCCATAATTTAATTTCAAAATGGCAAGATTGGAAAATCAGTTATCTGGTTGTAGGGTCACCCATGGCGATGTTGCCTCTCTCTTTAGGACGGGGATCAAAGCATACAAAACAAATAAACACACATAAACCCATTAGTGTACTTTGCAGGGAATATCAAACGATTAGTCCAGGGTCATTCACTGAACACATTCTGTGATTTTTATATTTAAAATTACGAAATTCCAGAATGGCAATAGTACAATGTTGTATCCAATATAATTTAGTATATATTGGCGAAGTAAGAGTATGATAACGCGACCACAATAGCATAAGGGTGCTGACAAATTATAAGTTTACTTGGTAAAAATTAAAAGAAATCGAGACTAGAACCATATAGTTTTCTAATAAATTAAATTTGATATATTTTAGAGGTGCCTAACTTTTAAATATACTATTGTTTCGAAAAAAACCCATGAAATTAAACAATTATTCCTCATTGATGATAAGTTGAAAATTAATTTAGTTGAAATTAATCTTCTTGCAGGCTATTGCTGGTTTCTGATTTTGTTGATATGGAACATGTGTGTTATGATTGTTCATTGAGCAATATTTTGACATTAAAGAAATTTGGCAAATATGTTCAGTAACTTGGAGTGTGATCAGACCGGGTAAAAACACCAATACTGATGAACATAGGCTTTGTTTGATTTATGCTGAATCTTCGTGATTAAATATATACATCAGACAAACAATCAAGAATCAGGCTCAAACTAGTGTTGAATTACATTATCTTATTTAGAGTGCAGTTCTTCGAGGTCATTTATATAAGATATAAATTCGTCAAAAGATAACCGGTTATCAATCAAATTTCTATTAAAAATGATATCATTGTCTGTTTTATTCATCTTTGGTCTAAACAATAACAACTTTAAAAACGGCATTTCATTCAATATGGTAAATTTCTTTGGTGTTCATTTTCATGTTAATACTTTTGAAATGTTCAGTAGCGTTTTAAGTAAGGCAGGCACTTTGAACATGTCCATTTCTTTTTCACTTAACTGATGGTTAATAATAGTGATAATCCAAGTGTCATGCAAAATTAACAGTTTTGTAAATACGACTGAATCATTCTTAAATATTTCTTTGTAAAAGTTTCTGTTTATCATGCTGAATTCCTACCTAAACCCATAAAGCACTTTTTCAAAAATCATACAATTGTTGAAATAACAGAAAAAGTAGCAATCTGCAAAAGTTATGCCCTTTAAAATGTAGTAGGCAAGATGCTGATAATGCACAATAAACTGGTCTTTTTTGTTTCAAAATTAAGAAACCATCTAGGAACTTACTCTTTGTCTCACTCGAGGGACACACTTTAAATGTAAACTGTTTTCATCAGCAATACTGCTGTTAGACATGTTCTCAAACAGAGCCATTGACTCTGTAGCTCATTCGGCAAGTGTAAGGGACAAAGGTCACCATAACTATAACCTCATTAGTCATGAAGTCTGTGCAAAAAATGTAAGCTTTCTAGAAACAATGGTTTTGAGAAAAATTCGAATATGTACGAATGACGGATGGACAGACAATTTGCCATGCCATGAGCACATATGGCCTTAAAGGCCTGATCAGATAAAATGAGGATCAAAAGACTAACCACATTCGAATACGTTAATAGATAAAGAAAATTGTATTCCATTTTATGTTATGAATGGACCTTTTCCGCAGATTTCATGCTTCATAAGAACAAAAATAACCTTTACACTAGTTTGTGCCTATGGGGTTTTGTTGTCTCCATGAGGTTACTTATTGCAATGTTTGCTGTCTTATGACCAATGTAGCAAATGTGAGTTTATGGGATATTTTAGAGGTAAAAGTATAGTTAGTTAAAGAATATCTTCTTGTTGAAGTAGTGTGTTGACTGTTTAGTGTGTAGTGTGTAGAGAAAATGGAAATACAACCAACAATTTGTAAGTCCCATCATAAATAACACATAATTGAAATTTGCATGTTCATTGTTTTTTCGTGATGAAGGACAATTTATATGCGTAAACATGTCTGAAGTATTCTCTGAAGTGATATGATTCGTGGCAAATAAAAAAAAACTATTTATGGAAAGTTCATTTCATTATCCTGAACTATTTCTGTGATAGAATTACATTTTCCTGTACGCATGTTGCTTGAAACGTTACTTCACACAAGGAGAGGACACTTTGCTCCCTGCCTAAAGCCATATTCCTTAATGGGCGGTCTCGGTCTCTCTAGTGATCATGTTTCCTTTTACTCTCCTATTGATTCAAGAAGAAATACCTTATTGGCACATGATCCAGAAAGCACTAAACAGGAAATTGATGATGATGATGATATAATTTGGGTCATAAACAATTCAGAGAGGCAGTTTATATTAGTCTTTCGTTCCTTTTCTTTGAAGTGTTATTGGGAATAATTAAGGATTCAGCCATCAGACTGAATCCTTATTGTTATTGGCGTGTTTTTTTTTATTATTATTCCACGATTCTTGTTAACAAGATTCAGACCAAGCGGCTAATGCTATGAAAGCCAAATTTCGCATACTGGTAGACCTTGATAAGGAGACGCGACAATAAGCTTTTGGGATAATTCGGCCCATACATTAAAGGTCCAGTTCGATTCCAAAATCGAAAATTTAACATTGATTTTTTTTTCAAAATGCACTTAGAGAGCTAAATTTTTTTTTTAAATATGCGCAATCAAAAATGCTGCAAAAAAACAAATCATGGAAAATTCGTAGGTCACGTGGTTTGGCCGCCATCTTGGATTTAGTGCATTTTTGACCATTGCCGACCCCACCCACCTTTGAGAATCTTCTCCTCTGAAGATACTTGCACTAGAGATCTGAAACTTACACTCAAGGTAGCTGAAGCATTGTAGTTCTTAGTTTGTTCTTTAGAAAGTCCTAACTTTAATACTTTTCTTGCTGTGATTTTTCAAAGTTGACCAAAATCTAAAAATCGCAAACTTCAAGGGCAGATAACTCAAAAACCAGACCATAGAATTTAATGATTTTTGCATGAGAGTTAGACATTGGCAAGGTCCTAAAAATAAAAGAATAAAATCGCTCGCGAACAGTCATTTCCGATCAGGGTCAGAGGTCAAACTTTCCATTTTGGACATGTGGTGTTTTGGTGGGTATGTTTGAAATATCGTAGCGAATCAAAGGCGTACGATAACTCTTTGTTCTCTACATCATATGAAAGCCAAAAGTCTATAGATTTTTTTGAAATTTAACAGTAAATTCCTTTATTTGTTTTACATTGAGTTACGGCCCTTTGAATATTGTCAATTCTGCTTTCGTTTTGATTTCTTAGGATACAGGTATGTGAAAAAAGTTGTTAGTCATCAGTGATAGACGATAAATCATTGTTCCATATATCATTAGAAAGCAAGAAGAATACAGAATCTTTTAACAATTAACAATAAATTTAGTTACTTCATTTACATTGAGTTACGGACCTCTGAATATTGTCAACCCTGCATACGTTTTAAATGCATTTGATAACTGTATGTTTGCAAAATGCGTTAACCATCAACAAAAGACTATAACCCAAAAGCTTTTGACTGAAATCATTACCTTTGTGAATTACATTAACACCATACAGTGCTGAATCCGTTTGTCGTCGCTTGCGACTATATTTACATTTATGATTTCTTCATAAACTCACAACTTGAGATGGGTGACTATAAAATGGCAAAAGAAAGTGGAAAACATCACTGATTGAAAGCGTTCTGCTAATGCAATTCACATCAATACTAGGATATCTTGAGACATACAATTTAAGCACATGCCTCTGGTATGTATCAAGGAATCATCAGATGACATGCCAGCCCTCCACTAGTGTGTAAATGCATCTCTCTCTCGCTTAAGATTTCAAACCACAGATTGATCTTCACTAATTGACAATTTTGATAGAATTCTATAATTACACAAAATTCTGGAAGAGAATTTAGAATGATTCATTCAAGAAGATTTATTTTGTTTCAGCATCAAACCAAAGTGTTTGGTTGACAGCTGATCAAGGATATCTCATCTAGCCAAACACATTATAAACCATGCTCAAATATTGCATTTATCGATTACAATAAACATTAACAAACAATAAACATCAACAAAATATTATTTTCCTGGTAAAGAAATATGACTCATCCACTTCAAATTAAGATTTTGTCATTTCATTTCACGGAAGATGTTGCCTATTATGGTAATATGGAATATTACGAAATGCCATTGTTGCACTCTTAAATGGTTTGTGGTATGATAACATCACCAATATTAATGTCCCTTCAAAGCTTATTAATGAATAATTGTATCTCTATTATTCTACTTCTGTCTTGCTATTAGTTATCTGTGTAAAATCCAAAATATAAATTACTGCGGACTGATGTCTATAGTCAGTCAATAAAAGGGACAACAACTCAGAAATGGCTGTGGGCTTCGGTGGAGATAAAGTGTGATGGTCTGGTGTGAATTCCCATGGGTCGACTTTAACTGTTTATTAACATTAGAACACTCTCAAGACTTAAGATTGTCAGAACAGAATGTGACTGCTTTAAATAAAATCAAATTGTTGTTGTCTCAGTTTGTTAAATACATTTTTTGTGCAATAAGAATTTTGACAGCATTGGTATAGTACAAAATGGTATATTCTGTGTTGTTCGTATTACTGTGAAACATATCTTAAAAATCTATGTCCTTCATGATGTCAATGTAAAAATGTTTGTTAATTCTAATTCCATGTTATATCTAAAATAGGGTCATGTTAAATAAATTGTGGTCTTACCAGTATTTTCCAGTTTTTAAAACCAGTATATCTGGGTTTCTTGAAAAAAGATTGTAATCAATATACATTTAAAAACATTACATTTAATTTGCATTTAAGAATTCCTAAGCGTTGATTTTATGGATCTCCTCAATAGAACTAGGTTTGTTGTAAACGACGACAAATCCATTAATAGGAGAAAATGTCCATTTTTCTAGAAGAATCTCTTACTCGTTAGAGAGGCCTAGAGCCTCGAGCTATATTGCTAAACGGCGTGTCCAATGTCAATAATCTAATTCTCCTTGGAAAGCAAGTTTCGTTAAACACTCCTCTAAGATGCTATTAGCGCAAGTAATGATTACTTCAGCCACAGATTTATCAGGTTGTACTAAGAGAGAGCACAAAAGGGAACGCATATTGCAATACGCTGTTATTTGCCTCCCTAATTATTCAATGCTTCAATTAAAGTAAATACCATTATTTTGAAAACATGTAAAATTTATTGTATATCTGCGAATAAAACGGGTTTTATACATTTTATACATGCCAATATTGTATACATAATTTGTCCTTAGTTCATCTTTTCAAATTATATCAACGTTATGCCAATATTAAGTATTATTCAACTGCAGACATTTGTAGATACAAGAAGTTCTTGAACCAATAAAAGACATTTTATCATGAATGTTCCTTGTTGTCATTCCGACATGAATATATCTACATGGGCAGCTTTACATTTTAACTGGTTTACGGTAACCAACCAATCAAATATCTAATTTCATCAAAAAGCCCTGGTTCGTCACGTGTATATTGCAGATGTTATTGTTCTACAGCTGAGTACTTAGTTTGTTCAAGCCTTGTGTGCCCTAGTGACAGTATCATATACTTATGGTTTGTTTCACACCGTCATTTGAAAAAAGCAGTAGAACTAACAACGGATTCCCCATTTTCTATGTGTAAAATAACAATTAATTAACAGAACACATACTTGTGTATTGTCTGGTCCCTTATACAAACTTATAATTTTGGAACGATGACATAGACGTTACCGGGGACGTAGCTCAGTGGTAGAGTGTCCGCTCGTCACCCGGGAGATCGGGGTTCGATTCCCGGTCGCGTCATACCAAAAGACGCTAAAAGGTTGGTGTTGTTGCTCTCTTGCTTGACACTCAGCATTGTAAAGACAGAACAACGCATTAACTGCCGCTGCACTGTGGCTGCCGGGTGCCACATGCACAAACAAAGTTCCCATTTCTTAGGATAATAATGTGATATTATTATTATTAGACGGTAGGGGTCAAATATTTGAAATTCTTATTTTCTTAACACTACACTGTATAACATTATTCCATGTCGACTCTCAGAGAAAATCAACAGCACTCTGACATAAACTTAACGCCGAGTAATACATATCAGATTTATGTTCAAAACTGTTGATTACTTATGAAGAATTTTACAGAGAAATGAAAATTGAAACTTTCGAAATGTTGACCCCAGGTCACTTTAAAGATAGTTGAAGTTAAATTTATACAATTGTGATGCGGTACATTGGATCTTAACTTCTGTCGTTGGAGTTTCAACACGATCCTTTTCGGTTACACGATGCAACCATGTATCTGAGACATCCTAAATTACATGGTTTTTGCACTAGATTAGACAGAAAACTGATCAAACTTGAGCCACATAAATGATTAATTAATCAACAATTTCATCACCATTACCATCACAAATGTTGTCGAAGTCTGCATCAAGTGTAAGTATAAACACAATGCAAATGATCATACAGACAAAAATAACACAATTTACGTTTATATGAATATTGAATGTTCATTTCAAATGACAATGATTCAATAAAGAATTGAATGTAAGTTTGTGTGTTTGCACTTGAAAATGAACGATATCAACGCTGCTTTCTACTCGTGTGAACCAAGCGAGCTTAAGAGTGTGTGCACATGAGTTTTGAATGTTGCTTTGACACCGTTCATTTTCCACTGCAAACACACAAAATGACATTCAATTCTTATAATTTCGCACCCTATATTGAATGGAACAGCGATGTGACATGAATCCTGTTTTATCCTTTAAACGAGTAATTCTGACATCAGAAATAATCCCAATTTGGAAACAAACTGAATGTTTATCAAAATTGGTCTATATGCTGTATACTTAGCGCACATGTTGCACTAATATATGCTAAATGAAGAGCCCACTATGGTACCAGGACTTGAAACGTTCACACATTAATGAACAGTTTTATTCTGAGTTCTTGAGATATGAATCATGAAACTTAGATCACATGACCATGCCCTATACTTATCAACGTTAGGGAATATGTGTTAACTTCAGAGTGTGAAATTATTTCTTTGTACAATTTACTATAACATGCAAATATTTGTATTAAAATGTTAATATGAACGTATTGACTTTACACATAGAGTTACTTAATAGCAAATGGAAAATGGTTTTTAAAATTAACAACCATTTTTTGCAGAAATTTCACACATGTAGCCGGTGGCTCATGTTGTACAGTGTCATCAGATATATATGAAGCGAAAACATAAAGTGACATTTAAGAACAAAGAAACGTTAATGGTATAAGTGACTCTTTTCTTTGCCTGGACTTTGATGAAAAGTGGTCTATTGAGGCAATTAACTTCATTCCGACCCATTTGACCAAGGCTTCACCATGACTTGACTCAATGAGAAAAAAACGATTTTGTAAGACTTTTTCATTACTTGCCTTAGTTAGAAATTTTGTTCTCGTTCAATGCCACCAAACAACTCATGCTAGATATTGCTTTTTCAAAGACGAACTAAGGAGGCTTAAATGAAGAGGTAATGTGAACAGATTTGTTTGTCTGTCTGTAAAATTTAAGTTCCTTTTTCCAAATTTAGTTTATCATGAATTGGATATGAACGTAAAAGTATTTGATGAAGAAAGACCAATTTGATTTGCATCATAATACAGAACATGTTGTACCCGCCAAAATCTCCTTAGATTCAACCCTATCTTTATAAAGACTATATACGTTTTGTGCTCCGTTAAGTATACATTCTAATGGTAGAATGCTTTCTCATTCGTTATCCTCTAGTGATTGCACAAAGGGGAGAAATTTACAATGTCATAAAAAACATTGTAAATCTTTAATCTACTGTTATGGAAGAGAGGAACATAATGAACTTATGCACAACCAGTTTTACCATCAGTCAAAAGTAAGCAGTATCTAACTCAGTCACCAAAACAGGTATGGTAATTAAAACAAGTGAAGGGTTTGTGTTATGCAGAAGTGAACTCAATATTGGTTACTGAAGTGACGGATTGACTATAGCTACAAATGAAGCAACATGTCTCAAACATACTTTTTACTAAAATACCCATGGTTAATGATCTATTGCAATGAGCTGTGCATTGTGGGCAGAAAGTATTAATGTTGCAGTTAACTTTTATCTTGTTCTATTAAGATTATTACTCCTGTGGGCGTAATTACAAATACAAACTACATTTTACTCTGAGTCTATTTAACCATTTTGGAATTAAACCTTCAATACACTTTAAGTTTAACATAAATCAATACCAAAGGACTTTCGCTGTTAAACAGTGTGTATACACGATTAGATTTTACAGAGGTCATAAGTCAAGAGTCACTGAAATATAAAGGTTAAAATGTCATTGTTATGTAGGGTTATTGCAATGTGCATTTGTGAAAAGATGCTCGCTGGAGCAAGTATACTGTAAATGCTCCAGGCCATCTGTCTTCTCCAATTCAATTTAGTATTCTTCTCGTGTTACTCGTGCAGCCTTTATGTCAGATATTCAAATAGGGAGGCAGAAAACGGCATTGTTTTCTTCAACCAACGTGAAAAGCTCTATGCATTAGAAGCTCAATTGCCTCTTGTACGAGACTAGAATTATCTCTTGTTATTGTATGTTATTTAATTTTCTGGTATGTTAGTATAAATGCAAACAGATTGTGAAGAAGATATGCGATTAGAATGCATAATTTTCTCCAAACCGATATTTTCTCAGTCGTGCAAACACAAACTCTATTGCCACGATTCAATATAGTCAGAGCATTTGTCGTAGTTCTTTTCTCTTCGATTAAAGGTTGTTCAGGAATCATAATAAAGTATGTAGCAAAGTGTTCCGGTGATGTCATGCATTGCAAAATTTCATGAAGATAGAAACATCCTTCTCAATTGCAAATGACTATCATACAGTTGTGAAAATATGGACTTTTAATAGAAAATGAAATGCACGATGCCATTATGAAACTGTACTACGAACCACACACAACTAACTGTTTTATAAATTTAAGAAGTGTCATTAAGAAGTGAGTATGTTGGTCACACTAAATGCAATACGCATACGGTGAAGTTGATATTACTGCAAACGTGTGTCTCACAATTATTCACCGTCTAATGGCCTCTTTAGAATATATAGTGTATAGTGTATTATAAAAGCCGTATTATTTATATTAATCCATCAATTCATAAATTCAATCAGTTAATATCATCTTCTTCTGCAGAATTACTTAATGGTCTTTGTTAATATTTTGTATGAGTTTTGAATTAATACAAAACACTATCAATAGATGGATATATATTTAAAAGATATGTAGATCAATATATTAATTTTCATTATGCAAGATTTGTTTCATAGGTTCATTTGTGTTGAAAATGTATATAACCATGTTTATTATTAGTTATACCATTTTCGTGAAATTACAACTACAAGATGAAGAACAATTTATACGTGCACACATGTCTGAAGTATTCTCTGAAGTGATATGATCCGTGGCAAATCAATAAAAACTATTTATGGAAAGTTAATTTCATTTTCCTGAACTATTTCTGTGATAAAATAAAACTTTCTGGTACGCATGTTGCTTAAAATGTTATTTCACACAAGCATTGGACACATCCCTCATTGCCTGAAGCCATATTCCTTAATGGTCTCTCCAGTGATCATGTTTCCTCTTACCCTCCTATTAATTCAAGAAGAAATTCTTTATTGGCACATTATCCAGAAAGCACTAAACAGGTAATTAATGATGATGATGATATATTTTGGATAATAAACAATACAGAGAGGCAGTTTATATCAGTCTTTCGTTCCTTTTCTTTGAAGTGTTAGGGGGAATAATTACATTTATGTTTTCTTCATAAACTCACCACTTGAAAAGGGTAACTATAGCTACCATCTCTAAAAATGGCAAAAGAATGTGGCAAACTGATTGAAAGCGTTCTGCTAATGCAATTCACATCAATACTAGGATATTATGAGACATACCATTTAAGCACATGCCTCTGGTATGTATCTGGAATCATCAGATGACATGCCAGGCTTTGACGAGTTTGTAAATGCATCTCTCTCTCTCGCTTAAGACTTCAAAACACAGATTGATCTTCACTAATTGACAATTTTGAGAGAATTCTATAATTACACAAAATTATGGATGAGAATTTAGAACTATTCATTCAAGAAGATTTATTTTGTTTCAGCATCAAACCAAAGAGTTTGGTTGGCAGCTGATCAAGGATATCTCATCTAGGCAAACACATTATAAACCATGCTTAAATATTGCATTTAGCTTACTATAAACATTAACAAACAATAAACATCAACAAAATATTATTTTCCTGGTAAAGAAATATGACAATTAATGATAAAAAAGAGAAGTTTCTAAATCCATTTCAAATAAAGATTTTGTCATTTCATTTCACGGAATATGTTGACTATTATGTTAATATGGAATATTTACGAAATGCCATTGTTGCACTCTCAAAGGGATTGTGGTATGACAACATCACCAATATTAATGTCCCTTCAAAGCTTATTAATGAATAATTGTATCTCTATTATTCTACTTCTGTCTTGCTATTAGTTATCTGTGTAAAATCCAAAATATAAATTACTGCGGACTGATGTCTATAGTCAGTCAATAAAAGGGTCAACAACTCAGAAACGGCTTGGGCTTCGGTGGAGATAAAGTGTGAGGGTCTGGTTCAAATTCCCATGGGTCCACTTTAACTGATTATATTCACATTAGAACACTCTCAAGACTTATGATTGTCAGAACAGTATGTGACTGTTTTGAATTATTGTTGTCTCAGTTTGTTAAAAAAGTTTTTGTGCAACAAAATTTTTAACAGCATCGGTATATTGTACAAAATGGTATATTCTGTGTTGTTTGTTCGCTATAGATATATCGAATAATATTGTTGCTTTGCCCAAAAAGTTGATTCTATTAGTTGTAGTAACCGAGTTACCTGTGAATAAATGTCAACTTCAATAGAAAACAAATGTTTCTAACTTGTATCAATTTGTTTAGACAACAAGTGAACATACACATATTTATGACCTTTTTCATAAGAAAAAATTAAATAAATAATTGGTTCCAATATGTGTGTTCTTTAATAAGGTGAATGCTATGCATAGATACATTTGGATAGTGAAATATGCAAAAAGCGATGTGCCAATATGCTTTCTGTTTAACGTATGGAGTATATATTATATAAGCGTTTGTGAACCTTGAACATACACTTACTTTATCGTATTAAATGGAAAACTGAAACTGTATAACTGTGAAACATATTTTTAAAATCTATGTCCTTCATGATGTCAATGTAAAAATGTTTGTTAATTATAATTCTGTGTTATATCTAAATTAGGGTCATGTTAAAGAAATTGTGGTCTTTCCAGTATTTTCCAGTTTTGTTTAAACCAGTATGTCTGGGTTTCTTGAAAAGAGATTCTTAAAAATATATATTTAAAAACAATTACATTTAATTTGCATTTAAGAATTCCTAAACGTTGATTTTATGGATCTCCTCTAGCGAACTAGGTTTGATGTAAACGACGACAAATCCATTAAAAGGAGAAAATTTCAATTTTTCTAGAAGAATCTCTTTCTCGTTAGAGAGGCCTAGGGCCTCGAGCTATATTGCTAAACGGCGTGTCCAATGTCAATAATCTAATTCTCCTTGGAAAGCAAGTTTCGTTAAACACTCCTCTACGATGCTATTAGTGCAAGTAATGAATACTTCAGCCACAGATTTATCAGGTTGTGCTAAGAGGGAGCACAAAAGGGAACGCATATTGCAATAAGCAGTTATTTACCTCCCTAATTATTCAATGCTTCAATTAAAGTAAATACCATTAGTTTGAAAAAATGTAACATTTATTATATATCTGCAAATTAAACGGGTTTTAAACATTTTATACATGCCAATATTGTATTTAGTCATAATTTGTCCTTAATTCATCTTTTCGAATTATATCAACGTTATGTCAATATTAAGTACTTTTCAGCTGCAGACATTTGTACATGTAGATACAAGAAGTTCTTGAACCAATAAAAGACATTTTATCGCGAATGTTATTATTATTATTATTATTAGAAACATTTATAAAGCGCTAGAATCCAGCAAAAGCTGCTTAAAAGCGCATCAGTTCTTCCAACATTCCAACATAAAGATATCTACATGTGCAGCTTTAAATTTGAAATTGTTTACGGTAAACCAACCACTCAAATATCTAATCTCATAAAAAAGCGATGGTACATCAAGTGTATATTGCAGATGTTATTGTTCTACAGCTGAGTACTTAGTTTGTTCAAGCCTTGTGTGCCCTAGTGACAGTATCATATACTTATGGTTTGGTTCACACCGTCATTTGAAAAAAGCAGTAGAACTAACAACGGATTTCACATTTTCTATGTGTAAAATAACAACTAATTAACATAAAACATACTTTTGTATTGTTTGGTCCCCGGGAGATCCGGGTTCGCGTCATACCAAAAGACGTTAAAAGGTGGGAGTTGTTGCTGTCTTGCTTGACACTCAGCATTGTAAAGACAGAACAATGCATTAACTGGCGCTGCACTGTGGCTGCCGGGTGCCACTGGCACAAAAAGAATTCCCCATTTTTTAGGACAATAAAGTGATTTTATTATTATTAGACGGTAGGGGTCAAATATTTTAAAATTCTTATTTTCTTAACACTACACTGTATAACAACATTCCATGTGGACTCGCAGAGAAAATCATCAGCACTCTGACATTGACTTAGTGCCTAGGAAAACATATAAGATTTATGTTCTAAACTGTTGATCACTTATGAAGAATTTTACAGAGAAACGAAAATTAAACTATCGAAATGTTGACCCCAGGTCACTTTAAAGCTAGTTGAAGTTAAATATATAGAATGGTGATGCGGTACATTGGATCTTAACTTCTGTCTTTGGAGTTTCAACACAATCCTTGCGGTTACACGATGCCACCATGTATCTGCGACATCCTAAATTACATGGTTTTTGCACTACTTTAGACAGGTAACTGAACAAACTTGAGGCACGTACATAATTAATTAATCAACAAATCCATCACCATCACCATCACCAATGTTGTCGAAGTTACTTTGTCTGCATCAATTGTAAGTATAAACACAATGCAAATTATCATACAGACAAATATAACACCATTTACGTTAATATGAATATTCAAATGACAATGATTCATTAAAGAATTGAATATAAGTTTGTGTGTTTGCACTGGAAAATGAACGATATCAAAGCTACTTTCTACGCTTGTGAACCAAGCCAGCTTAAGAGTGTGTTCACATGAATTTTGAATGTTGTTTTGACACCGTTCATTTTCCACTGCAAACACACAAAATGACATTCAATTCTTATAAATTCGCACCCTATATTGAATGGAACAGCGATATGACATGAATCCTGTTTTATCCTTTAAACGAGTAATTCTGCCATCCGAAATAATCCCAATTTGGAAACAAACTCAATGTTTATCAAAATGGTCTATGTGCTGTATACTTAGCGCACATGTTGCACTAAGATATGCAAAACGAAGAGCCTACTATAATACCACGACTTAAAACGTTCACACATTAATGAACGATTTTATTCTGAGTTCTTGAGATATGAATCATGAAACTTAGATCACATAACCATGCCCTATACTTATCAACGTTAGGGAATATGAATTGTGTTAAAACTTCAGAGTGTGAAATTATTTCTTTGTACAATTTACTATAACATGCAAATATTTGTATTAAAATGTTGATTAGAACGTATTGACTTTACACATAGAGTTACTTAATAGCAAATGGAAAATGGTTTTTAAAATTAACAACCATTTTTTGCAGAAATTTCACACATGTAGCCGGTGGCTCATGTTGTACAGTGTCATCAGATATATATGAAGCGAAAACATAAAAGTGACATTTAAGAACAAAGCAACGTTAATGGTATAAGTGACTCTTTTCTTTGCCTTGACTTTGATGAAAGTGGTCTATTGAGGCAATTAACTTCATTCCATCCCATTTGACCAAGGCTTCACCAAGACTTGACTCAATGAGAAAAAAACGATCTTGTAAGACTTTTTCATTACTTGCTTTAGTTAGAAATTTGGTTCTCGTTCAATGCCACCACACAACTCATGCTAGATATTGCTTTTTCAAAGACGAACTAAGGAGGCTTAAATGAAGAGGTAATGTGAACAGATTTGTTTGTCTGTCTGTAAAATTTAAGTTACTTTTTCCAAATTTAGTTTATCATGAATTCTACCATAAATGTGCAAAATACTCGTTTCTGATTGGTTGCTTTGAAAAATCAGAGGGCGTATAATTTGGTTATACGGAGCTCTGTTTACTTCGTCTAATGCGCAAGAATTCATTTGTTTCCTAGCAACAAGTAGTTCTTCAATATTGCTGTTGTGTCGAAAATCTTCACAAAATATGCAATTATAGCGTTGTATGTACATTATTTATGGAATTTATTCAATTCTTTACAAGCTTAACGCTTGCAGTCTGTCAAAACTGGTAAAATACACAACATTGACAACAGTTCAGATTTCCCGGTCCGACAATCCATCATTCTGTAGCGTTAGACCAAAACGGGCTCGACAAAGTTTAGCCGGCCAGAATTTCATACGAATATAAAATCAAAATGCGGCATATACTTACCTTAAATTTATTTACAACACCAATGCAATTATACCGACGTCAAGTTTGTGAATATATGCAGAACTTTACATAACGCTTACAACCGTCACGAAATAATAAAACGTCAACTGAATAGAGTGAACTCCCTTTGCAGCAATCGCAATTTGACGGTAATCTCCCAGGCCATCTTTTTGTAACCTCATTCAAGATAACCAAATCCGTCAACACTGTGTGAATGTGTTTCCGTGGATATCGTGCACGGGCATCATGACACAGCACACCTGAGTTAATGCGATTGAATATAGTTTTTAATCGCTATTATGGTAGAATGGAGATAAAAATACTGTGTTTGGAAATCAGCGGCATATAACGGAATTATTATAGCTCTAAATTATCCATTTAAAGCCTCACGCTACGCGTTCGACTTTAAATTAAATTTAGAGCTATAATAATTCCGTTATATACCGCTGATTTCCAAACACAGTATGTTTATCTCCTAATTGGATATGAACGTAAAAGTATTTGATGAAGAAAGACCAATTTGATGTGCATCATAATACAGAACATGTTGTACCCGCCAAAATCTCCTTAGAGTCAACCATATCTTTATAAAGACTACATACGTTTCGTGCTCCGTTAAGTATATATTCTAATGGAAGAACACTTTCTCATTCATTATCCTCTAGTGATTGCACAAAGGGAGAAATTTACAATGTCATAAAAAAACATTGTAAATCTTTAATCTACTGTTATGGAAGAGAGGGACATAATTAGCTTATGCACAACCAGTTTTACCATCAGTCAAAAGTAAGCAGTATCTTACTAAGTCACCTAAAACAGGTATTGTAATTAAAACAAGTGAAGGGTTTGTGTTATGCAGAAGTGAACTCAACATTGTTTACTGAAGTGACGGATTGACTATAGCTACAATTGAAGCAACATGTCTCAAACACAAGTTTTACTTAAATACCCATGGTTAATGATCTATTACAATGAACTGTGCATTGTGGACAGAAAGTATTAATGTTGCAGTTAACTTTATCTTGTTCTATTAAGAATATTACTCTTGTGGGCGTTAGTACAAATACAAGCGTATTTTTACTCTGAGTGTATTTAATCATTTTGTAATTAAACCTTCAATACACTTTAAGTTTAACATAAAT
Organism: Steromphala cineraria; assembly: GCA_916613615.1. Classification (NCBI taxonomy): domain Eukaryota; kingdom Metazoa; phylum Mollusca; class Gastropoda; order Trochida; family Trochidae; genus Steromphala; species Steromphala cineraria. The sequence continues at coordinate 74,610,686 of OU744721.1, forward strand.
CAATACCAAAGGACTTTCCAGTGTGTATACACGATTAGATTTTACAGAGGTCATAAGTCAAGAGTCACTGAAATATAAAGGTTAAAATGTCATTGTTATGTAGGGTTATTGCAATTTGCATTTGGAGCAAGTATACTGTAAATGCTCCAGGTCATCTGTCTTCTCCATTTCAATTTAGTATTCTTCTCGTGTTACTCGACATTACAATGCAGCCTTTATGTCAGATATTCAAATAAGGAGGCAGAACACGACAACGTGAAATGATTTATGCATTAGAAGCTCAAATGCCTCTTATACGAGACCAAAATAATATAATTTCCTGGTATGTTAGTATAAATGCAAACAGACTGTAAGAAGATATGTGATAAGAATACCTAATCTGCTCCAAACCGATATTTTCTCAGTGGTGCATACACAAGCTCTATTGCCACGATTCAATATAGTTAGAGCATTTGTCGTAGATCCTTTCTCGTGGATTAACGGTTCAGGAATCATAATAAAGTATGTAGCAAATTGTTCCGGTAATGTCATGCATTGCAACATTTCATGAATATAGACTTTTTGGATTTATTTGTTAATACTACACTTGGACAACAATTTCAAATCAGAAACATCCTTCTCAATTGCAAATGACAATTAGTTGTGAAACAAATTGACTTTAATAGAAATTTGAATGCATAATGCCATTATTAAATTGTACTGAAAACCACACATGATATTAACTAAGTGTTTTATAAATTTAAGAAGTGTGTCATTAAGAAGGAAGTATGTTGGTCACACTAAATCCAAAACGCATATGGTGAAGTTGAATTTAACTCAATATATTACTGCAAACGTGTGTCTTTGTCATTTTATGCAATTCAATAACTAATGACATTATAACTGTGGCAAAAACTTTTATTTATTGACACTGTGGTATTACCAATCATTTCCAATGAAGTACTGCTGGCAACGTTGAGTTCAACTGTGAACCTGTTTTCTCTTAATGATGATTTTATTTTATCTCCTGATCAATGTTATCAGGCGAGACAGGGCATTGCCATCTTTTTCAAAAATCATCAAACTTGTCTAAATAAAGGTAAGTGTTTGTCATTAAGTCTGATTCATCTGAACTAGTGTGACCTTCATTTGTTTTGTCGTATATGTATTAATATATGGTAATATGGTTTATAAAGCTTCAATAAAAACGGAACGTAGATTGAATTGTGCAGTATAAATGGACACTGAATGTTAACTCAAACATAACTCAAGTTTAGTTTTTTGTATTTCAGTCAGCCGTTCAATGATTTCACGCGAAGATTGAATTCTAAATACATATACGTACAACGTAAGGTAAAACATTCAGGAATAAAAAATACATCTTGTGTAGGTATTTAAAGTTTTCAGGAAATTTGAACAGAAATACTTTGTAATAGCATGAACTTTTAAATTGATTAATAATTCTTAATCAGTTTTTTGTTTTGATATCATTTGCCATTAACTGCTCTTATTTAAGATTTCTGGCGATTTTGATAAAACTATCATTATATCATTTACGTTAACATTGATAAGATTAACTGTCAATATTTTCAGATGAAACTGACATTCTAACAGTGTCTATAAGTTCTAAGGCTACTATTTTATCTTTCACCTAGATTTACAAATTAACTAAGCTAAGACGTGTCTGCAAAATGTGAGGTTTACTTTGTCAAGAACATACAGAATGTTAAAACAAAAACAGTTAACTGTTTATAATATATAAAACATTGCAGAATGAAAACATTGACGTGTGTCTTTATTTATTCAACAATCACTAGTGTTCTTCCCGAGCTTACCATAAAGGTCAACGAAGGTGACCTCATTTATGCATCAGAGCTGGTGACACGTGAGGGAGGATGTGATTATTGATTTGAATCCGATTCAAAAGGGAAGGGTCAGATCACTTGTCTTTGTTGTCGTTACAATACATTATTTAAATAAGAAATAGTTGTGATAGAATTAAGTCTAAATTGTTAAATTATGTCTTTACCGGTCAGGCGATAGGTCGTTATTATTACGTATTTAATTCTTGTGTTCCTCGACTTTAAAGTTGAGAGACAGGAATGATTGACTTTGTTGAAATACGCCAACTGTTCCAGTTACAAATAGACGACTGTTCCATTCAAAATTTTACAATGTCATATAAACATACTTAAAAAATGGATCAATGTCAAATTGCGAAAATTCAGGTCCATATTGTTGTCAACAGAACAGTCAATAAATCCCTAAATGTAACTCCACTGCTTTATGTTATGTCAAGGTCTGGGATATCACTCCATATTGGCACATGAAAACATTTCATCTCAGACATAAACACTGCACAGTGCATCTTTTTTTAATGCAAGAGGGAAAGAGCCTATGGGTATTGATTTTTCAAGATCGATTGAATCTTTTTGGGAAATCTCATACTAAAACCAAGACATATAACATTCATTTACAAGTTTCACATGTCACCACAACAACAGGTGTTAGCTCTGAAATTGATAACAAAAAATCCAGTGTAAAAAGTATTAGAATTTGAGACTACATTTTGTTACGACTTGATGATATGATTTCTGAATTAAATGTTTTAAAGACATTAAACAGTTGTTCATTGAACTTGCGATATGAAAATAGATAAAATATACTTCAGTTGAGACATGTTCCCCTATATTCTTCGTTTTTAAAAGAAGGAGAGGCATTTATATAAGCTTGCGCTTGTTTGCCAATCCCATTTCATGTGTTAATGAAATAAAATATGTTTAAATCAAATATGATGGTGATGGTAAGTTTTTCAAAAGTAAAGACGACAATTTAGCATTTTTTCGTCTTCTGTGTGAATAGCGATAATAAATGTTATTGCGCGCACAAAAACTGATGGTTAACTTTATATATATATATTGTTTTACTACTGTGATTCGAAGTTAAGGTTTGATTAAAAGTCATTATTTTTAATGCTTGCTTATCTTAATAGTCATGAACTTTCATTCATGTCCTTTTGAAAAAATAATTTACACGGAACCAGTTCATAAAATGTAAAAAATAGATACTACAATTATAAACATTACATTGAATTTTTGTTGAAATGTATCTTCCAAATGTCTGCATACCACAATTAAAAAGGAAGGTTGTGACTATTTATTCTTGGTTAACACGCACACTATAGGTGAAGCTTACTATATCTGAATCTAACCCGAGTATAATACTTGAAAGTTCATAACGGGACATTAATTATTTAGTTGCAATTAACTGTATTTCAATTACGTTATAATTGAATCGGATTTGACATTATGACATCCGTTCATGTATTCAGAACTGTAATCTTATTTCCTAAAAGGTTATTAAGCGTTTTATTTACAGTGTAACGTCACATGTATATGCATAAATAAATATACAATGTATGTGGTTAAATGTTAACCATTGTCTCGTTGCAGTTTCTTTCTTTACATCTTCGTAGAAATAATATTTTGAACTACAATAAAACCATAGATGGCTACGTCATAAGTTTAGTACACCATTGATTAATTCGATTGAGAAATGAGAAACATATGGTTTGGAGATATCCGAGGAACCTTGTAATTCTGTATTGATATAGAAAACCTCTTTCATGGACACAACAATGGTTTCTACAAAGGGTTAGTATAATTTTTCGAGTTAAGCCTTTGTGTTTAAGAACAATAAGCTGTTATTCAAAATAGGAAAACCATGATGACGTTAATAAGTGATATAAACTCTCCTATACCAATAGCGTTTGGTCATTCTCAATAAAGCCAATCGACTTCAATTCAAAGAAAAAATTTATATTGTGGAAAATACCCAAGCGTCAATTAAGTCAAATTCACTTTTGGATAAAGTTTTGAGTATATCATTAGAAATGCGACATTATGATCACGAAATATTTAAACAATCCACATAAATCAGTTTATGCTTTCTTTGTAACGCTTTTAGGTAAAGCAATTTGGAAAACATCTTGCTTTTTGCAAGACAACACAAAAGATGAGTAAATGTCAGTGAATAACAGACTTGTAAAAAAACATCCCTATTTGCTTTGGTATAATTTCTTTCAGGGCTTCTTTCTCATTTACCGAAAATAGAAAATTCTACTACAATCAGGAGGTGTGATTACTTTCAACACCTACATGCATGAAGAGGAGTCCCCTCCCCCGAGGCAGAAGTCTGAAAAAATGATTGTCAACGATTGTAATTGCTTTGTGCTTTACCTATACACGGGTTCCTCTATTTACACATTAGATTTGGATGGACGTGTCCCTCTCAAAGTTTGATGTTTTAAAAATGCCTTGACTTCAGTTACGGAAATCGCGCGTTAATCAGCAAATGTGTAATAGCAGTGCTTGAGTAATGGAGTGAGTGAGTTGGTGTTTTACGTGTTTTGAACAATATTGCAGTTACTCAACACGTGGATGTTCCTATGCAAAAGAGAAGATAGATCAGGAAGAAAGGGATCTAAAGAATGAGAAATAAGACGGAAAGAAAGGCGAAGTAAGAGATAGAAAGCAGGTTTCAAAACGACTCAAGTTTGGTCTGGCTTCTACTTGTCGACCTGTCCAGCTTTGGGACCCTACCAGGAGCATCTAAGGTCGTGTTCACATGCCACCAAATACTTATATAAGTATATCTATTAAAATTTATATAAGGAAATTTGCTCCTAATGAGTAAATTTGGCATTTACATATAAAGGCAAATTTTCTTCCGTAGTAAATTACTTTACCCCCAGGATGAGCAAAAGCAAATTTGCTTAAGTAATTTTTTGTGGCATGTGAAGGCAAAATGTCTTTGCTCAAATGAGCAAAATGGTATCATCATTTCTAAAAGTCAGACACGTACGCCATGTTTTCAAAGGAAGCTTTGGTGCGGCGATTGTAGTGACAGAACGTCATTTAGTAAAAGACATACATGTATGGAGAGAAAAGAAGCTGTTTGGCCCAACAGAAATATAGGAAACTCCTGAACTGATACGAGGAATCTGAGAAATTATGTCTAAAAAAAGGTTGTCTTCTGCGATATTTTGCCAAAGTCACATGTTGTATCACAACATTCACATGTTGTATCACAACATGCTATCATCACTATGCTGTGAAAATAGAACCAGGAGTGTCTGAGCACTTCCAGAAACAACGCCATCTACCTTCAGTTGCCAAATATACGGTAACATGGCGCGACTTAAGCCATATTTGGAAATGATCTTGGAGAGGTTAACGTTAGCTCTGTTAGTGACCCCATTTAAGCAAGCAAGTATATTGTAACTGCTACTATCTTTATGGCTCTTAAACAGTATTTCGCTGAGGTGAGAATTCATCCTGCAGTCTAGCACAAATAAATGTGAAGGTTTTTTTGTCTCATTCTGAAATATATTATTGCCAATACAGATAATCATATTCCTCTTAAATATTATCTTTAAACTTTTTAGTGTGTCGTTTCTTCCTCCTCAGTTCTCTGGTGTTCTATGTGCCAAATATAACAACCAAAATAAAGCAGTACGGGAATGTCCTGAGTCGGCGAAGTCCTCCCAGTCTTAACTCCTCCATGGCTATTGATGAAATGACAGATGATGTGTTTTTGCTCAGGATATACTTAGGGTCCTAAAAACGAACCATAAACGCATTGCAAATTTGCATTTTCTCCTTTGAGCAACTTTAAATATGAGCAAATGTTTGCCATATAAATGGGGTATTAGTCACGGGTTGGTATCCTGGATATGATACACTAGATAAGTTTAAGTTAGGGTATCTTCTTTCTATGTTCTTTGGAAACGAGGTTAAAACAAAACATGTGGCGTTTGCCAAAGAATATTACCAAAGCCTCGCACATCATGACTGAATAACATCCAGCCATCATTAATGTCTGTAAAGATGGTCATAAATTTAGAATCACCCAGTGGAATTCTTTTCGATTTTGATAGTCGGGTTTGGCAGAAGACAGAAGCGATTATTTGAATATGCGTACCATCAAGGACACCAGCATAGATAGGAAAATCCAATATATGAGGGTTGTTTTGCTTACAGATTTCCCCTGACTAACTTGCTGTGGACTTGGCAGTTAGATCTATGTTACACTACATAACAACATAGGAGTAACACATTTCATTCAACAAGGAACTTTGCTCGGTAGGTTGATCATCAAACCATGATTCGACTTCCAAAATCAGTGTTTCAGCCTCTAGAGAACATGATTCTCTTCCAAATGACGTGATTTGAACGAGTTTGAAGTCAGATGTACAAGGTCAAAAATCCCTCAGGAGGATGAGAAAGATTGTTTGACCATTAGCCCGTGCTCCTGGTTTGTGACAATATTGGAGTTGCACGGAAGTAAGGGATAGCGTTGTGTTATATGATGGGGACAATATTGATCATATTACCAAGCCGCCTAAGCTTGATAGCTTTTTAAGTTTCTGAACAGTTGAGCACTGCAAGTCCCTGTAGTCGAGGTAAACGTTTTAGGAAATCTGTAAGCAAAACTCAATGGTAGGGACGTTAATTCTGGATCAAAGGGATGACTGCAGTTTCATCCTTTGTTATAAGAAGTCGAAAATAGTTTGCCAGTTTTTCTAAGTACAGCCTTTGGCTCTTTTTTCTGCTCTTGAAAAGGTGTGATTAGCCTGTTTGTATCAATGCTTAATTAAATTTAAGTATTTAACTCGTTTGTTTTTGTTTCAAGAATGACATAAGATATACTTGTGGGGGAAATGCCAAAATCATAAAATGTTAAAACTAAGAGGTCTTACGTTGAAGACTGTTTGAGAAAAGCTTAAAACACGTGAATCATCATTACAGGAACTACATTATACAATCCAAGAGGGTTTAAAGGGGCATTAGCACGTTTTTTGATAATTTTATATTTTAAAAATGGCACTTATAATTGTAAGTAAATGCCTAATGTATTATATTGACAGTGTCAACAATCACATTACACAAGCCAATCACCCATAGTCAGAGGACAAAGTATGAGGATTCACATAAAATCCATTGGCGGCCATTTTTATGTGAACACCTTTAATTAATTTTTGTAAGAAAAAGCAATCGCATGGCTGAACCTTACGTTATATATTTGAATTATTACTGCTCCATTTAGTTTAAATACATTGTCTTTCATTTGGAACCATTTATTTTCATTTTCCTGACATCACCTTATATTCCCCCTAAAAACGTGCTACTGCCCCTTTAAGCTCTATGGATGTCAGAGTATAAGTTGGAGCATAATATACGCTGATGTAGCAGGATTTACAATAGTCCGTCGTAATACGTGTGAAGGAATTGTCACATTTGTAGCTCATCAGTCCAACAAGGCCAAGAGTGCAAGTTTCATTTATGTAACATTAAGGTTAAACAGATTGATTACTTTAAGAGAATGATGGACATGTTATGCAAGAACTTGCGTGAGGAATTCGCAGAGTCTGAGAACTTTTGTCGTTGTCATGCAAACGACTCTAGATTATGACAGTTTATTACCGGACCAACATTGTAGACTGGCGCCCTGTCTGCTAATGTAATGTATCATGACGCAAATTTGATGTTATTCTTTGGACAGATTCTTTGACACTAGTGGTATTCAATCCGAATATAGACACCGCAAAACCATTCGTGTTGGTCTCCATGAGGCCATTTAATTTCAAACATACTTACAGATAAGCTTCATATCTGTTGATGTCAATGAATAATTGACATTTCTATATATTTATCATCAGAATGAAACAAAACAAATGAGTTCATCATGTATATCAATGTTTATCTATTGAAATCAACATTGACTTAATAATAATATTTTGTTAATTGCTGCATTCTCTTCTGTGTCTCCATATCAACATAAGGTAAATAGTCACAATCTGTTCATAATAAGGGCTTTAAAATAGAAACCAATGGATTACGCAATACTTTCAAATGATATGTCACATTTCGGCATAAGTGTTATCATTTGGGCAATGACGTATGGAAATCCACTCTGATGTTCTCTGAATATCTTACTGTTCAGAAGAGTTGTTCCTTTTCTTGTCTGTGGATTTGTCTTTCGTGATTCTGAAAGTTAGATGATTTCCCTACTTTCATTGCCCGTTTTGCGAAACTAGACATTTCAGACAATTACTTGTCCATGTTAGGTGTTCCGTTATATGCTTATTTAATGAAGTATGAAGTCAGGAAGAAAGGCATAATTTCTAAAATGTAAAAATTATTTGCCATCAAATGTTACAGTCGCCTTTCATTTACATATCGTACCACCGTTTTCTAAAATGAACTTTATTTACAATCGGGCCGCAGGCGCGCGCAAATTCGTCAAACGTAAGTTTAAAACCTTGTCATAAGCTGACAGGAAGATGTATTCGATGCGATACTGTTTATTAAGTATTGTAACTAATAGGTAGATTAATTAGATGCATTATTTCGAATTTTAAATGTACTTGTGATGTTTTCTCGATTTTTCTATAAAATCAAACACTTAAGAGATATTATGCATAAATGAATATATTTGTCCAGTGATGAGATATGAACTTCAATCAGCATATTAGATATTTTGTAGCTTATCAAAACCAAATAAAATTTGAAGAAAGATACTCTGTGTCACTTTCAAGGAAAATTTAATCTATTTAAAATATTGATTGACCAATTTACTTAATAATGTTAAATCATATTCCTGGAATAACTTTCGGATACCGTTTCTCTAATTCAAAGTATTACAAGGAAAAAATATAGAATTGTGAATTGATTATTTCATTAACTAGAAATAACCTCTTTCAAATAGTTTAACCTATTAGTTCGAATGGTTTTAAATCATACAACATAGACAGGGAACATTGACAAATAACTGCTACACATTGCGGTGCTGAACAACAACTACTTCATCGAAAACGTGCTCTAGCTATAAAATTCAACTTAGATTGCATATTTGAAAAACAGCTCCGTATTGACTAAACAAGTTAGTCATCATCATGTTTTCAATTGCACATCTGTTAATATCAGTAAACATATTTACGACGTTGAAGTGGAATAAATTCACATGTATTTTCCGTTTTTAATATATCGCTTTGTATTGTATTGTATAAAGTAACGAATCTGATAAATATCTCAGAAATAATGTGCTCGAATCTCTAAAATAATGTGATATGTTTGGGAGAAATTTGTCTTGACCTTCATTTATAGCTCGACACGTAGACATTAATGCCGTTATAGGATCTCAGCCAAGGTGAAACGGATGACTTATTTCAACTCATGAGAGGATTGGCGGCCTTATTTAGTGCATGCTACCTTCCTTCACCGCCAATGTAATTAAAATATGCTGAGAAATAAATAGGCTAGGTTGCTAAGCTTTCATACTTAAGTTTCCAAATCTAGACTTATCAGTTTGGTGGCTATATAATTCTAACCTAGTGCGGATGTCGTATATGTTTGTCTTCTTCTGGGAATACGTTGATAAATATTCATTTCAAAACATTGGTACAGACATCCACTTACCTTTGAATGCTTGGAATTGCCTGAATAAAAAAAGGACTGCGAATACAGTCCAAGTTGTTCCATACGAGAAGTAAAGAATTATTAAATAATTGATAAAGCTAGGGCAACCCTTGATTTGTTTGTTTATAAGGAAGTTAAGGGAATTTATTTTTTATGGAGAATTATATTATTGACAGGTGACACGCCAATTAGAAACATGGCTTGCGAGCTTAGGCACGAGGAAAGCTCGGGGATATTTTCACACGGGACAATTTCACAATAACTCCCACCACTTGACTCAATACCTTACCGCGGTGTGGTGATCAAGCGATGATCATGACTTCGATATATCACAGTAATAACCTACGAATATCTACTTTGATTGGTATGATTTAAATATCTGATATGTATAATCACAATGTGAACTAGAACATAAAATTATTAATCCTGACCTATATAAGTGCAAGGAGGAATCGTATACTGTTTTCCGTACTGTCGAACAAACTAGTCTCGAGGGAGAGAGGGAGTTTATTCAGTGAGAGGGCAACAGAACTATTTAACATCAGATTGTACACATACATTATCCCCAATGGTACATATCGTATACATCACTGTACGTTTGTAGTGGTTACACAGTTGATAGAAATCTATTTCTTTGTTGGAGGGCAAATGATATGTATTTTTCGATGGAATTTATAACAAAAGTATTCTTTGATGCAAATAATTCGGCTAATTTAAAACCCGATGAATATAAAATGAACGACCAAATTCAGCAAGCGCCGCAGTATTCGGCGTATTGCTACAAATACCCCAAATCCGCTTACAAACAATTTACATTCAAAACAGATGACGATGAGTGAAAACCCAAATCTCTCTTCCATTCAGTAACAATGACAGAACTTTGAGATCTAATATATGAACCAAAACATTTATTGGTAAACCATAAAAACTTTTACTGAAAACTTGAGAATATTTAATACCTTCACCGCCTGTTCAGTCAGCGTGTTTTGTGTTATATATATATATGTACCATACATGTATGTGTTTAAATAAACGTCCAAATTTAGCTCGGGCAACAATATTATTAGAAATATTTTCCTGAAACACCTGTAAAGATGAACATATTGTACCATTCACAATTTTTGTTATATTTCTAACTACACAAAACCTTTTAACCTACTGAGACAACTAAACTTATTCAATTCAATCTCGTACAGTTCTGACAGCCCTTTGTCCCGACAGTGTTCTACAGTATGTAGGCAGATAGAGTGGTCTCTGGGGATTTACACCAGACCACTTACACTGTCTCACCAGCAAAGCCTAAAGACCTTTATGAAATGTGTTCTTAGATTTAAAACTGTTGATATTTTGTAAACAGGTAGCTCAGGCACAAACAAATTAAAAAGACAGATTTATTGAAACATATTTTTTCATTCAAGAAATGGTTAGCGCGTTCAGTTTCGGATAAACTGTAGAGAAATGTCTTACACACACTTCAATTTGATTGTAATGCTCAATTGAATTTCAGCGCAACGATGCTCAAGGGTTTCACCGCAAAGAATAGCCACACAAGCGTTGTAGGCTTTCTGCCTGCAATAGTACTGCCAGTCGTGATATAAGTGAAATACTCTTGAAAGCTGGTATAAGCCCACATCACCTCTATATTGTTGTAGGTATGACTTCAATTCAGTCTTTCCTTAATTATCTTACAGGTATGTAAACCAGAATGAAACCACTTAGTTCAGTTTACTGGTAAACACTTTCGTTTATATGTCGTGTTTTTCATGTGTTTGTTTCTCCAACGCAAGAGGTTGCAAAATAAACATATAATCAACGAAGTTTAAACAAACAAACGAAACATTTCCCTAGGTTTTGCACTGATTGAATAAACATACAATTGGTCTTTTTTAAATGGCAAACATTGGAGAGAAAATTATGACTGTACTGCCTCAAAAAGGGTCAAACATTCATGTAAGCGAAACAAGTTCATGATGTTTATGATTTTAATGTACTCCGCTTTTATTTTATCATTTCGTTATTTATAACTTACGAACTTGTTCTTAGTTATTTTTCAGTTGGCAGTCAGTGGCCTTTAAAGATCACTCCTGAACCTAAGCATGTAAACAATAACAACGATAAGTTTACATTATCAGTTTCAGGGCTCACATGCTCATACATGTATACGACTGCTCAATCATAGAAGTTTGCACAAACAAAAAGTTACCAATTAACATCTTTCAAATGTGTCATCAAGATATTTTCTCCTAAAGTCTTTAGATTCGTTTCATTAAATGATGGTTTTAACACTTTCCATAATTAAATTTAAATTGCAAATAGTTTCCCTACAGCAGTTTCGGAATGAAAGCATGATTGAACTGTCTGGGAAATAAAAATCGACAATCACAACAAATATGAATCAAATAACCATACAATATACTGAATGTAAAAGGCAACAGAAACTTAAAAGTACATTATTTTATATTCGTGCTCTCATGAGTCTGGGAACTTTCCGATTGTCAAGAGTTTTCACATTAGGTGACATCACACTGCGCGTATTTATTAATTACTTGTCTTGTGTGTAAAATAATCACGTAAACTCGCTTTTAATCAAACACATCAGATTGTATCGGTGTGTGTATTCTGCCTCATCTGAAAATCGTTATCACTATCTCATCATATAAGAACACGTAGTTGTCACTAACGTGATCATGCCCCCCGCCGAAAGAGAGGAAAAGGCTAAATAGAGGATATCTTTTGTTTTGTGTGTGATATCACTTATCTCTCATCGAGTGACGGGGTAGAGCCAGTATTTTCACGAGTTGCGCAGCCACGAGTGAAAATATAGGCTTCACCCCGTCACAAGATGAGAAATAAGTGATATCACACTCAAAACAAAAGATATTCTGTATATTATATGCCTTTATGGTCGAAAATGTGGCAATTTATGTCCAATAGGTCTTGACTCGAGAGTTTTCTGGTGACGTCATACCATTGTTGATCGTAACTTAGCGACGGCGATGACGTCGCGTTGATTGTAGAAGTGACGTCAAACCATTGTACACATGACGTCATCCCTTCTGTGATATTTTCACTGACTCGAAAAAGTGATATCACACTCAGTTGCGAGATCACTTTTCTGAGAAAACTCAGTCTCTCACCGCGTAGCATATAATAAAAGGAATTGCCACACATCAGGGTTGGTGTCTCATAGTTGCCCATAAAACGTTGCCAAGTTACCAGTTGCTGGTTTCTTCGTGTCCACCGAATGAAGACTGATAAAGTTTGAGGTCTCTCGGTGCAGGGGTCTGTGAGATATCGAACAGGAAGCAGGACGAACGGACGCACTGAGCTTAATTCTAAACAAGATGCAGCTTCAAATATTGTTATTCAATCTCATTTTACATTTTGCTACGTAACTAAGTCCACGTCGATACATGTTTAATACTTGATGCCTGAATAATAGATGCGAGTTCCAGCCTATATAAGGCAAGACATTGCGCAATCATGTCACGTTTACCGGTACGTTACCCGAAAATAACCTTGACATTTAGAGCGAATAGAGCTTATAGAATTGTTGATAATGAATATAAATAAATAATTAAACAAAGGATACTGACAGTTATAAAGCATATCAAAATGATTGACATTTTCTATTAAAAGTTTTCTAAGTTTGAATTGATTACAATGTGACGGTATAGTAGTTTGATCATATGAAAGTACATTTAATGTACATATTCTGCATATTCAACCAATTTGTTTAACTTTTAGGTTTTTCAATGACGGTTATAGAACTACTTTAACTCAAAATATAGGTGTATGTGTAGTTATTATAGGTTAGTAGTGACATGTGGACATGCCTAGAGTACATTAATTTTCCGAACTTCCCTGGAGATCGATAATCATGTCTCGTTCGGTGACTTTCACAAGGTCACGAAATATTATTCTATGACTCTGGTCAAACAGTTCTGGAAATGAAGCAAAATATAAATGAATGGAGACTCTTATCTAACATAATTGTATTTGAGTGACGTCTGAGGTTGCATTTAATATTGCCCGAGCTGTTTGATTTAGTATGTTAACACAAGAGTGGCTATCATAATAATGTGGAATACAAATATTAATCTCTGATAGACGGCAAATTTAGAATGTAACAAGCCTGATTTCGTCTTGTCATCATGCTACATGAACTGATATTATCTTGATGTCAATGTTATTGCTGAAAACTGTACTGGTGAATCTATGATTGAGCATGTATTCTCAAATTGGGCACATGGCCGGCCATTGCAATCTCCAGCATTTTCCTCTACATGGAGCTGTAATGGATCTTGTTCATCTTTCTTACATTACTCAATCGTAAAAAATAAGTTTTATAGTCATTCTAGAATGGGAATAACAAACTATTTTAGAATATCCCTTAAACCAGAGTTCTGTCCTTTGATGTAAAACATCAGTACCAACAACAGAATAAATGTATCTGGGGGAAAATAATGGTATATCATTTAATGATGACACGATACTGATACTACTCTCAGGTAATTCAAAGCCAATCCAATAACTGTTCAACATGCTATGCATTACTATGCAAGAGTACATTCATTTTCGGGCGCAGTTTCTAAGTTTATTTTATGCTGATAGGGTTTCATGGAGCAAGGTCTTGAATTAAAGTGCAATGCCTCAATTTTACGATACAATAACAGCTGTTTGGTTTCGCTCAGTTATTTCTTGTCATGATGTGAAAAACTTAAAATACGGTTCAGTTACAAACTGATATTTGCCCTGCTCTTACATTGACTCATAAAACCATGACATTAGAGGTAATGAAAAAGTAACTTGCCAATATTAAACAGCAATATATCAATTTCAAGGCAATATACTGCCCATTAAGCAGATATTAGCGCCTTCTACGATTTATGTACGACGTTCGACATAAATACATATCATTTTCTCAATGAATAGAAACCATCAATATCTTAAAGAGACACAGAGTTTGTTGATAGGATCACATATGTTAAATTTTGAAATCGATGTAATTACATCGGGAACAACTAACTGTTACTGAAAATAACAAGTTAAAGGTCAATCAGTACATTAGACCGAAAATATGGCCATTCAAAGTCGGGATTTTGATCGAAAACCGGACAATGTGGCTCGAGTGGCGCGCGCAAATTCGCCAAACGTAATTTTGAAACATTGTCATAAGCTGACAGGAAGATATATTCGATTCGATAGTGTTTATTAGGTATTGTAGCTAATAGGTAGATTAATTGGATGCATTATTTCGAATTTTAAACGTATTTGTGATGTTTTCTGGATTGTCCCATAAAATCAAACATTTTAGAGATATTATGCATAAATGGATATATTTGCAAGTCCAGTGATGAGATATGAACTTCAATCAGCATTTTAGATATCTTGTAGCTTATCAAAACCAAATAAAAATTTCAGAAAGATACTCTGTGTCACTTTAAGTGGGAAAACTATTACTAAACAATACGTTAAGTTTTACCCAAATAGTTTAACGGGATATAAAACAGAATCATTTAAAACCTTTTAACTAATATTGTTTGGCATGTCAATGGTACACAGAACTGCAACATGTACCTTCACATATAATGTACATGTACGTGTGTTTCAACACAGTTGCAACAAATCCTAAAAACATCAAATTTAAATGAACTTGTGTTGTCATCTAACATTTAAAGAGAGAAATCGTGTATAGCACCGATCATTTCCAATAGTGGGGCAGTCATTTAGGAAATGGTTAATGTTCGTTGATTTTCCAAGTTACCATTCACTCCTGTAAAGTTTCCTATTTCCTGTAAGAGAGAAAGTTTTAATGGCAGGAATTAGAATTTCATTGTTTATGTTGATAATCTCTGTTCTAATCTCAATGTTGATACAGAAAATAAACTTCATGATTTATCTTGAAAAATGATTTAAAAAACAATTGTATTCGACTAAACAGTATTATTGATTAATTTTAAAACTTAAATTAAAAGTAAATGGCTAAATGGATCGAGACGACTGGTGGGTTGCTGATAAAATAAATGATAAGGAAGTTAGTGTTTGATTCAATTCATCATTGAGAGCACGGATGCATACTATAGACAACCAATGCTTGTAAATAAATGATGGTGCGCCTTTTCATATTAGTGTTAATTACTATCGTTAGCGCCTCAAAGAACGTCTTAACCTCCCTTTTTATGTTATCTTCCACTTTATCGAAGTCTAACATGGAAACATGATCTGTTTTGTTCATTAGTTCATTCCAATGTATATATAATATGTAATTAGTAAACACGTCAGAAAATATTTAACTTTTTGGGGATCTGTATTAAAAGGATAAACTAATAGTTTGAAATAATAGATATACATACTTTTATATAATTTTTATTAATATTGAAAGATAATTGAAAATCGCTCAGACGTAATCGATTCCAATGAAGTCTTAAAAAGTGACCCCTTTCACAAACCATTTCAGACATTAGTCTTCGGGGTAACACTATCATATTTATAGATGCAAGATGATGATGATGATGAAAAAAGATGAACATTTCAAGAGAGAATTAAAATATTAGCATTCAGAAGAAAACAAAGATACCGGAACAAGTGTATGTTCAACAAATTACGAGAAAAATGGGCTCTGTACTTTGGCTTTAAACTTGTTAAAGTCTAGTCAAGACATTAGAAAATGGATGGTCATGTGTCTATGTGTGAATAGTTTTTAAAACAAATTATTTATTTTTCAACATCATACTCTGTTATCTGTATATAAAATTACAATCTATTCTCATTATTGTACAAATGTGATATATTTTAGGAATAATAAACGATAACAATTTTCTCTAACAGAGACGATTTGACCTTTCATACACATCCTGAGAAGAAAATGTGTCTATATCGTTGATAAGGAACATGGTCATATAATCGGAATGTTCTCTGCTTGGAGCTGATCGATGAACGCTTCCAGTCTTCAGGGGTATGTAAGGTGATTGAGGTTTACAACCTTGACTCTTGATAGCAATCCATATTTAAGGTCTTGTAATTGAAGTACGTGAAGTGTAATCGCTTTCGTGTTTAAGGGGAGAAGCCAACTTATGTTCTTTACTTTATAATAACAAGAGGAAACTGATCATATCGTAGACTGTAACATTGCAATCATCAAATCATAGATAAAAAGGAATAATACTTATTTTAGAGCAATAGATTCAATAAAATGACAAATTTTGTTATCTTTTGTATATTCTAGATCCAGTTTGGTTGTTATAAGGTGTGGACTACAAATAATCTAAATGGAATTCGACAGTACTTTGTGAACCTTTGTAAAAAAACTTCAAAGGAAAGATTATAAAATGTTGTGAATTTAGGTAATAGCATTTGCCTATTTTGAATAATATACTGTCCAAAATTGATCTTAATTCGAAAGATACCAGTAGCGTTTATACAATCGTTTTTATTCAGACAATTTATGTTTTTATTACCCTTGAAAAAATTGAATTAGTAATAGTTTTTACATAAACAACAAGTGCACATTGAGTTTAAAGAAGTTATTTGCAAATGTGATAAGGTTGCAATGAAGTAACACAACATTTTGTTTGATTACGGCTATGTCATCTATATCTGCAAAGTAAAGCAATATCAACTGTCTATCATCTTTCACAAAAATCTTGTCTGACGTAAACAGATTTGCAGAATTAATGAGTTTATTTTGTGTATGACATTGAGAATTATGCATAAACATTCACAGGCACAAGGACACTCAGCAAGTTTGGCCTGGCAATAAGCCAATCCTCCCGGAATCATGTGCGCGACAATCAACGAGTGATATCCCTCTGGACATCTCACGCAGTTCTTGCCTAACACGCTCTTTTTTTCAGGTCGTAATTCGGAGTGACAAACCGCAAATGCTTCCAATAAATACAAATGAAACAGACATGCACGTTAACTTTGCAACAGTTATCCCAATGAGAGCAAGCAATTCTTTTAATCAAACTTTTGCAATGAGACAAATACCTAATTATCCCCCGCCGCGCGTTTAGCGCGAAGCGGGGGATATACTATTGAGCAGCGTCCGTCCGTACGCACGTACGTCCCGACGGATGAAATTGAATAACTCAAAAACAATTGACCTGATTCTTTTCATTTTTTGTATATCGCTTCATCACCATGAGAGCATGGTCCCTCTAGAGGTTCATGACCTTGACCTTCATTGTAAGGTCATTACGAGACTTTGACATTTTACCCTTGTCAGCGGGATATCTCAAGAACCATTCACTGGATTCTCTTCATAACTTACACAATGCATCTTATTGGGAAGGCGCCGGGCCCATTCGATTTTGGTGACCTTCAAATTATTTTCAAGGTCACAGCGTGACTTTGAAAATTTCAGCTTTGAAACCTGCATTTTAGGCTTGTCAGCGGGATATCTCAAGAACCATTCACTGAATTCTCTTCATAACTTACACAATGCATCTTATTGGGAAGGCACCGGGCCCAGTCGATTTTGGTGACCTTCACATTATTTTCAAGGTCACAGTGAGGCTTATAAATGGAAGACCCAGGGAACAGTTGATTTGTTGTGGTCTAAATGACATCTTGTAGCATGACA
Organism: Steromphala cineraria; assembly: GCA_916613615.1. NCBI lineage: Eukaryota > Metazoa > Mollusca > Gastropoda > Trochida > Trochidae > Steromphala > Steromphala cineraria. The sequence continues at coordinate 74,628,731 of OU744721.1, forward strand.
AGTGTAGACAAGTGTTTCTATGTATACAGTATGCATTTTGTTCTCATTAATTTGGGGGATCTTGTCACCTTTGTAACAAATACTTGTCATTTGAAATGAAACGGTTGTTGTCTGTCTGACACCCGAATCTTTAGGATTTTCTTGTTGTTATATATTTGTATTGTCAACATAAATGATTGAAAAAGAAATACTTTACAAAACACACTTAAAAACGAATGAAACGAAAGGTTAAATCAGTCAGCAAATCAGAGTCGAACATAATGCATTTGCTACCTTCATTTGAAGCAAAAAAAGCATGATTAATGATACATGTTTATCCCCTCCGGAACGACAGTTACGTTTCTCCCGAGTCACATATCTGAGCAGTAGCATCTTGCTGGTTTTATACCAAATACCTGTAATATATTGTCACATTTAATAAATCATATTTCGTTTTAAATTCTAAGTTTTATATTAACCCTCACTTCCTGTTCAGTTTGATTTTCCTGTCCTGCTTTTAGTATAAACCGGATGGAAGTCTGCTTGTACTGTAAATGAATAAAAAAGCATGGATCCACACAATCCACAGACTCCTTTTAAATAGATGTGCCATCCTTGGCCTAGAAATATATAACAATACCGAGTAATGCAAACAGTTCCCTAAAGCCAGTGGAATATCAAGGATATGATGTGTAATGGTTGTGATGTAAACCGAATTTGATTTTGTCAATTTATGTTATGGGTAAAACATGAAATTATGTAAACGTTGATGTTAGCTTGCAGACAAATCATTATAGGTAATACTGCTGACAGAATTTTTTTTTCATTTCATGTATCTCCATCGTGTTTTAATGACGTCACTAATACGTGAACCTACGCTATAACAATCGTAACTGGGCGCATGTGCTCGTTTCGAAAATATGTCACTACTTATTCTAACACTATTGGTCATAAAATTGGAATATGTTGTTTGGTATTTCACCTCGGTCGACATAGTGCAGTGGCATGGCCGTCGGATTTAGCTTCTAGGAGTCTACTTTTTCAAAAATAAGAAAAATACTCTGACCGATGAAAATGTTATTTGAAAAAAGATCATCATCATTGGACTCCTCATTAGTGGCTTCATCCTCTGACAACAATAGTTTCAACGAATTATCACTCAATGAACATGTATTTCCCTAATGAGTGAAACATTTTCGAACCATAATGACTATGAATGTAATTGAGTGTTACATAATGACATTGAACATGAATGAATTCTATTAATGGCCTTTACAGACATAAGGAAGGAACTCTAAAGTATACCCTTGATGATCAACAAGGAAGATTATTTTATGGATAATCAACTTCTTTATTCTTTGTAAGCGACGTTTCGACATATATCCTAATGTCGTTGTCAAGCAAGTGATACAGTTATGGTGTGACAGAGCAAATATATACAAGCAATGTTTATGCAATAATTTATAGTTTAAATCCTTTCAATTGCCTCTCAGACATCAGTGAGCAGCCCTGAAGTATGCCCTTGTGGTCAGATAATTCCATATTGTCAATAGAGAATGAATTAGAAGAAATTGGTATCGTCAGTTCATTGCAGCTTAATAGTTGATGCCTTGTGAAAAGGCAAATGTGTGTCGCATGATTCAATGCCAATCGTTTAACAGGTTAGATAGATATAATCAGGCATATAATGAATGTGCTAAACTGTAAGATATTGTAAGCTAGGACCTTTAAGGATATTCCAAACAAGACAAGTATAATAATGTTCTGTGAAATGTCCTACTGTCCATTTAATTTGCTACCGTTAGAGATTGTCTCATTATAGAGAAAACTGCTGGTATTAGGCTATTGAATACTTAACTATCTTCCTATAAATAAACTTTCAATGATACATTATTAGGAGAGAGGTTCCGCTTCTTTATAGGATGGATTTTTTAACCCTGATCTTATTTTGACCAAAATGGGACCTAATGTGTCTAATTTTAACACAACCCAGTTTTGTTAAGATAGTTTGAATGATGATTGAAACTTATTTTGTGTTATTACTAGAACTAATATCTTAGGAGTTAATCACGATGAGATAATAAATCTTTTTTTTGTGAGATTTATTTATATAAACGTCTTCATACTATACTATTAAGCACATTATGGCTCAAATTGCAATATCTTTTGCAAGATCATGTATAATAAATTAGTGAAAATCAAACTATCATTGTTGAGTCAATAGAATCTTTGTTTATTGTCAAACATATGTTTAATACATCCTGACAATATTTCAAAATAGGAGCATTTTAGAAAAATAGACATGTAGTGTAGAATGAAAAAAAAAACGTATTGGAAATAAAGGAAAGTTCTTCTCAGAATTATCTGGTTTTATTTCCGGAGAATTATTTTGATGATGGCTTTGGCCCACATGGAAGCACAATAAAACAAGATTACTGACGTCCTAAATCTTTATCGTATTCTGCGTAATCTTTACTGTTTATTCACTGAGACCGACTTAGGAGGTTTCCACTTGGAAAAAAGACACATTAATGGAATGTATCATAAACAATTTACGCTTTGTAATAAACCTGACGTGTGCTTTAGATTCTGGTTTCCCTTTTCTGCTGCCTAGCGTCGCAGTTTGACTTATTCGTTAGTGTGGATGAAATCATAAGAAAAAGTAATGTAATCTGAATAAGTAATTATACACTTATATACCAACTGGTTCGGATTCCATTGTGTACTGACTAAAATCTGTTTCTTGAAATTTTAATGTATGTTGATAGCGCATTCGCGATACCTACTTTGAAATACGGAGATAGAAACATATCAGTTTCACATTTGTTCTGTATTCAAACAATTACTTAGTCTGTAAAAGACAATACAAATAGATAAGTACTTTGGTGTTTGGGCAATCTAAATAAATTAAGATCAACAGGTTTTATATAAGGCCATCCTGTTGATCTAAGATTGGCCCTCTAAAATCAGCCACTCGGCTTATCAGAAAAGATGCCCTAGCTCGCTGGAAGTTAAAAAACACAGCAGCACATCTTTTGAAATTGATGAGCGGAGCGGAGCAGAGCGAACATTTCGATGACTAATCTGATTGCTTGGATGTATTAATAGATTATTTTTTTTCGTTCAAAATGATTAAGCGTATTTGCTAATTCTCAATGACAAATGATGATTGCACATCGCACAGATACCAACGTGGCGAATAATAATCACAAAGTTAAAGCATGATAAATGTCAATATTTACGAAAATCCGCATGCAAGGGGAGGTAACTAATTTATATCAAACTCGTTTGTACTAATTTCTTTCATTTCCATCCAAATAATTTTTGAAATAGTGATTTTTTGTACTAATTCATACAACCAAAATAAAATCAACCTAATGATATTTTTCTTATCAGTACCAAAAACAAGATTTATTTTTCTCAATGCACACTGTTATTGAGAACAGGCCATATGCTATCATATGTTTCTTCCGTTCGCTTCTTGAATGAGCAATTTGGAACTGTTTGTGACGTCGAACTTGATTGATCAAATCGCGAATTTATTTGCATACGAAAGGTCACCGGGACGACCTCTCACACTGGTCAATCTTAGATCAACAGTATGACAAAATAAAAAATATGTTGATCTAAATTTATTTAGATTGGTGTCTGGGAATGAGAAAACAATTCTTTACAAAACATTCTTGAAGTGAATGTCTTAGAAAACGGTGTTTTCTCATTCAGCGAAGCAGTCTTAAAACCTTAAGCAGGTGGAATGAGGTCAATTACTTCTTAAACCACTTTCATTGAAACCATCCAAACAAGAAGACTTCCATAGTCAACGGATTCTCATTACAATCAGTAATGGCTAATCATTTTATTCATTTTTATAAATGCTATAACAATATGTAAGACATTGAATAACAACACATTGTAAACAATATTTTATAGTTCATGTGATTAAGTGTAACTATTATATTAAACACGAACATTTTTAAATCATTATTCATAGCTATTTGATGTGTCTGATATCTGTTATCCGTTTTGTATTGCGATCCTCCATTACCACATTTAGTAGATAATAACAGTTCAAGTCTAGTCGCAAATTGCTGACATACATGTAGATTTCCCATTGACAGGAAATCGGACGTCCATTAATGGTTATACCAAATGGTGTATTCAAGAACATATCGATTGCTTGTGAATGAATGTTACATCGAAAACTGTTGCAATATACTAGATTTTTGCAACTGAAGCCAATTGCTAATCTCCTTTTATTCTGCATCACAAGTATGATTTCAAGCATCTAAACCATTAAGTGGACAAAAATGGAAGCTTTTTGATAAACTAAAAAGCACTTCGAGTTTTACAGCATGATTAGAGAGAGACAAATTTGTTCTACATGTTGTCTTCTGTACTCTATTCATGAATATTGAAGAGCCAGATATATCCATTGACAGCTTTTTGAATGTCAAAAATCAAAATAATATGCGAACAATATGAATATAATACTTTAATGGAAACTAATTTATATCAAACTCGTTTGTACTAATTTCTTTCATTTCCATCCAAATAATTTTTGAAATAGTGATTTTTTGTACTATTTCATACAACCAAAATAAAATCAACCTAATGATATTTTTCTTATCAGTACCAAAAACAAGATTTATTTTTCTCAATGCACACTGTTATTGAGAACAGGCCATATGCTATCATATGTTTCTTCCGTTCGCTTCTTGAATGAGCAATTTGGAACTGTTTGTGACGTCGAACTTGATTGATCAAATCGCGAATTTATTTGCATACGAAAGGTCACCGGGACGACCTCTCACACTGGTCAATCTTAGATCAACAGTATGACAAAATAAAAAATATGTTGATCTAAATTTATTTAGATTGGTGTCTGGGAATGAGAAAACAATTCTTTACAAAACATTCTTGAAGTGAATGTCTTAGAAAACGGTGTTTTCTCATTCAGCGAAGCAGTCTTAAAACCTTAAGCAGGTGGAATGAGGTCAATTACTTCTTAAACCACTTTCATTGAAACCATCCAAACAAGAAGACTTCCATAGTCAACGGATTCTCATTACAATCAGTAATGGCTAATCATTTTATTCATTTTTATAAATGCTATAACAATATGTAAGACATTGAATAACAACACATTGTAAACAATATTTTATAGTTCATGTGATTAAGTGTAACTATTATATTAAACACGAACATTTTTAAATCATTATTCATAGCTATTTGATGTGTCTGATATCTGTTATCCGTTTTGTATTGCGATCCTCCATTACCACATTTAGTAGATAATAACAGTTCAAGTCTAGTCGCAAATTGCTGACATACATGTAGATTTCCCATTGACAGGAAATCGGACGTCCATTAATGGTTATACCAAATGGTGTATTCAAGAACATATCGATTGCTTGTGAATGAATGTTACATCGAAAACTGTTGCAATATACTAGATTTTTGCAACTGAAGCCAATTGCTAATCTCCTTTTATTCTGCATCACAAGTATGATTTCAAGCATCTAAACCATTAAGTGGACAAAAATGGAAGCTTTTTGATAAACTAAAAAGCACTTCGAGTTTTACAGCATGATTAGAGAGAGACAAATTTGTTCTACATGTTGTCTTCTGTACTCTATTCATGAATATTGAAGAGCCAGATATATCCATTGACAGCTTTTTGAATGTCAAAAATCAAAATAATATGCGAACAATATGAATATAATACTTTAATGGAAACGATCACAGATCTAAACGAATATGATTGGCTATATTTTGAAGTATGAAAGCAAAATTGAAAGGAATACTTTTTTATCGTGTTCAAGTCAAGAACTAGCAATCAATGACGTGGTTATTTTGTATGACAAAGACGCAAAGCGTTTGTATCATTTACGATAAGAATAATTATACATAGTTATATTCAAATGAGTATTAATATTTTAGTTATACAAACCTTCATATTTCATCAGGGTTATGTTATCATCCTTTCATTTAGTCCCCTAATGCACTCGACAACAATAAGGAATTTCCATCATGAATATGACTTCCATTCTATCCCGAAAGAGGCAGATCAAGTCATGACATGTTACTCGACGTAAGGTGGATAATCATTATATATAACACTATCCATGATTCAAACATGTACATATATCCCGGATAATGTTTGTTATATTTGTAAGGAGTAATGGGGATACGCAACTGGAGAGTAGGAAATATTGATGAACATACATAGCTTGAATTTCCCCTGGTTTTAAACACATTCAGATAAATAAAAACCTTCTTGCACTTTGTACAGCTACAATCTCATAATTCGATTTGATAGAGTTGTTTCGAAATAATCATGTCTGGGTCACCATTAATACCGTAAGCCATTGACGTAACAAATGTTGAAGGGACACATATGACTGTGAATTATTACCCTTAAAGAAAAAGTTTGCAGAAAAACACTATAACTACAACTTGGAATAAAACATAAACTATAAGGCTTTTGAAAGTTATTGTATGTAAATGACTTGTCTATACAAGTTAATACAAAATAATCTCGGCCTTCATAGTCCAATTTTAACAAAATTCGTTACGTTTTCGTAATCCAAGGATGCATGAAAGACATTCAAAATTCCATGATATTGAACAAAAAAAGGCAGGTAAATGAACATGAATAAGCAGGTAAATGAACAAACTTAAGGTATGCAGCTGTAATGATAGTGATGAATACTGCAAACAAAGGTGATATGTTTGCTACAGATCAATCTTCACAAAAGTTAAGAGGACAAATTAAGTTAATGAAGAAGTTGAAAACGAAAACCCATGATTTTTACTGCTACCAAATTGACTACACTAAACATCATATTAAATGATCTTATTTTCTAAAGATCATTGTTCTTGAAATTGTAAATGAGGCAAAAGTTATTTGGAAATGATCCGTTGTCAGTGTCCAAGGTATAATGTCAATAAAACTCAGAAAAAGAGAAGTCCTTTTTGAAATCGATCTTTTTCTCCAAACGCCTTGGTTGATGTTACAACATTGGTTATATGAAATGATTGTTAATCAAAGAAGGGAGTAATATTTGTGAATGCATCAAGTATGAGATTGAAATGGGCCTCATGCACTAAAAAATTTAAATTAAAAGTCTAACGATTCATTTACTCATCAGGACCTCACTTATGACCTTGCATGTACCGTAAAGCTCTTCTGTTACCTTATATGGTAACAAAAAGCAAGGTCTGATATCCGTCATCTAAATGAATCAACTAGTAACAGTCCTTTATGAAACAACTTCAATAAAAAAAAGATTTTGAAATGAAAATGAAACAGACAAATTATTTGTTTTGATTCACGTTGTACGCGGTTTGTTACAACATGTTAACATGTTGAAGCAGCCTGCTTTTGCCATACGGCTTTGACGAAAATAGACACATTGTTTGTCAATAATCCTTAGGTACATATACATAGAAGATGTTTTGATATTGGTCAATCAATCATGTTTTAAAGATTTCACTACCAATGAAAAATTATAGCTGATGAACCGCATTCAATGTCAAATGCAAATGCATCACTTGATAGTATACAAGATTTAAATATGACTGTTTTAAAGTGAAGTTTTTGTATAAACATTTATGTTTTGGCCAAGAATCAATTGAATACAACAAAAGCTGTACTTAACCCACTGAGACAAAAATACTTGGTTTTCATTCTACACAGCAGGATAAGATTCTGACAGTTATATGTCTCGACAGTGTTTTTGTGAATATAAACTCATGTCCAAAAGAAACGATACCATACAAATCCCAAAATAACTCAATCCACTGCAGATTAATAAGACTAAAACATAGTAATATCATTTCTTCAGTAGTCAATTTACGGCTACGCAAAATTTGGAAACATTATCTTTTCATGTTTGCGAGAAACATGCATTTGAAAAAATCATCGATCTGGAATCTCCTTAACTAGGCGATATAGCAGAGAGAAATTGGACACTTTCGTTTGTTTTAAAACGTTCTAGTGCAGTGACGCGTCAACGAATTTATGTCAAATAAAGTAAATTATATCAACAACATTTTTTTCTGACATAAATTCAATACTTTATCAATTTTAAAGTGAAATGACAAAAGTTGTGTTCATAAAACAATTTGAAATTTCGATTTATGCACTCCATGTACATTGAAAAGACACAAAATCAAAAGTATCTTTTCCTGAAGAATGAAAATGTGCATACTTCTTTACAAGACATATGCCTGTTAGTCACACTTAAATTCGACTCTGTCAGGTTAAAGAATTTTGTTTCGGACGACTTTGAAAACTTGGTATCGTTTCTTTTGGACATGAGTTTAGTCACATAGAACGGACTCAGGAAGTTCACACCCGCCCATTGACACTGTCTATCCTCAATGCCAAAAGACGTTTAAGAGTTATTCTAGTCTATTGAAATCAGTACTGCAATTATCAGAGAAAATGAGCACTTGTAACTTCGCGCAAGTTCTAGATGGCAATTTAACTCTGGTTTCCTATTGTTTTGCATAGTTTTACAACAAATCAGTTCCATTTCGGCATGCGCGCATGTACACATTTACTTACCTGGCCGAACAAAAAGGTTTTACAAATTCCTCCTTTTCGCAGCAAACAGAATATTATTATGTTAGGCATCTTCTTCCTGAAACCATTAAATCGTAAATCTTTGCTCTTGCTACTGTACATGTTACACTTATTTCTTTATTCATCCTGAAATGATCTCAACCAACAATGTGACATCATATTACAAGTACAAGTGTTTATTTCTGATCCCAATTGTGGGTTTTAAGTAAAATAAGAATAAATAAGAATAAAATCATAAATCATATATGTGAAGTAATTGTTAAAGATAATAGTTTCTCAGACAAATGACTTTTTCTAAACGCCAGTCCCGGGATCATCCTTTGGAGCAAGTAAACATGGAGATGAAGTACATGTTGTTGTCGCTTGTTCTGATAGCATGTTACAGTAGGGTTTAAGGGAACTTGCTTACCGAGGGAAATTAGATTATTAGCATGGGACACACCATTAGGGAATTTAGCTCGAGGCGGGGAGCGCTGTCTTGTCTCTGTTTGGATCGCAACTCAAGCAACATGTCAACTAGAAAATTAGGTTGTAGCACAGAAATAGTACAGGATAATGAGATGAACTTTCCATAGACTACTTTAAATGGATTTGTTTAGAATCATTTCTCCATCTAAATACATTCTCACCAAAGTGATAATATATCCCCACACGTGTGAATTAGACAAGGATAATATCATGTTGAGTTTAAACAAGTACGGGTATGTTACTGATACGTTTACAACTCGTACACTTTTTGTGATTAGAACATTATAATGTTGATTCAATATCTTATATTTACATATTTTGGATAAAAAAAATTAAAAGCGTAGTATTAAACATCTCGATTGATTTCCCTATATGAAGAATGTTGTCAGTCATTCAATTAACTTTAACAAGATCGTTGAATAGACAAAGTGATTCTGAAGGAAAACAGACATCAAATTAAATCATCTTAAAAAGTGTTTGATCAACAATACAATTCATCACAAATAGGAATAACATGAATATGACATTTTTTTGCGTTATATCAGTTGGAGCTTTCCCATGGATCGGTTAGAGTGTTATTAATTATAATCCTCTAGTGACGTCCCTATGTTACATTATTGGTTCTTTTTTACCGAATAATGCTTTTTTAGTTTCCGATTACAGGTATTGTTCTTTATGCGACTTGAAGGAAAGCAACATAGAAAGGAACAAATGTTATTTAAACTTCAGATTACTTGATTATCATGGTATACACACTTGTTTCGACATATTCTTTGTAAGTTTCTCTAAAAGTTTTTTCCAGGTTTATAACTAATAGTTTTAGAATTTTATTACATCAAACTGTAGTGGTAGTACGGCGTGACGACAGCCCGATTCAAATATTTGATATATTTTTCTAAGATGTTTTTGGAGCCTTGTTTCTTAAGATATTTATGTCTGTTCGTTTGTTTAATATTGAAATATGTTTTACATTATTACGGGGCAATATTGTTGTCAGTTTCGACTTTTGTATTGTTCTGTAACTGAACTAGATTGTAAAGCTTTGTTTACTCATTCACTCTGGAATTGTTCAGTTTGACGCACGTATGGATACTGGTCAGCTGATTAATGTCACATCATTCCGACTCAAACAGATATCGCTTAATGACTCTTACCCTGTTGGCTGTTCTCTAAAAAGGCGCATCTTTACATCAGTTATTCAACAATTACCTAACTGAAATCTGAGATTCCTATCATGAGGGGTCAAGAGGACGTATCCCAATAGGTTACATCACGCTAGGTGACGCATACGGTCCGGATTATTATTCAATAGAGTTCAAGGAGCTGTCAAAGATGTCAAAATATCCTGAAAATATATTGATGAAATGAATGATACTTACTCAGTCTCTCCAAAGTTCCAACTATTCTTTATTGTTTCTGTTGCTGCAGACATTTTTCTTGTGAAAATAGGGAAGATGTGTTCCTTCCTATGAAAAGTTAAGGAGAAATTATATTTCTTTTATATTTCCTTGGTGCATAGTCGATTACCATGAAAGCTTAAGTTTTTAGCAGAATGAAAGATATATTTTTGTGTGTGGGAATATTAAGACACATTCTTTTCTCTGATGAAAGATATTTTATACACATGATATAGGTCCGTTTGAGTTATTTATTTAAATAATTTGTATTTCTACCATATTTGACTTTAAAAGTAAACTTACTATGGACATAAATAACATTTCAAATATTAATCATTTTAAGACATAGGAACAAATTATCGAACATAATTCATTAGCTACCTACTGTTGTTATTATCTATTAATAACAATATACCTCCCTAGGCCCTAAAAAGTGCCCCGGCTTGCTCGAAATTACTTTACATTGTTGTTGTTTTGAGATCAAGTTTTGAGGGCATAAGCTTTTATCTGTACTTATATTGCATATCTATTTACAAACCGTTTCCCAAACAGTTTGAAAGTTAATGTGGACTTGCTGGCTAACTGTTGACTATTACACAGTCCATTCAAATGTTATCATTTAAAGATGAGGACATTCTTTTTGAGTCAGGTATAATGAACGTCAGCAGTGTCAGCGCCAGTACAACTCTCCTTTAGATTTGTAATAAGTCACTGTTTGAAAAAATGGATTTTTTTGTTTGATGACGGAGAGTCTGCTGTTACCATCTTTGCTTTTTAGCTGCAGAATTGCTTAGAAATGTCACATAATTCAACTCAATAACAGTTGATGACATTCAAGTGTTAACAAACGTTATCAGGAAGCAAAAGCTTGTCCTTTAAAACATCTTTATCCCTTCTCATTGAGGACATTAAGATTTAATGTTCTTTTCCGGAAGAAAAGCAAGATGTCAAACTCGTCATCTGAAGAGATTTCCCTCTAATGAAAAATATCTTCTTCATATGAAAAGGGTCCTCAAGGGTTAAAGTAACCGCACAAATTATTCAGATGTACTAATTCTAAACAGTGTTATGTTGCATTGTGGCACTGAAAGCTGAATCGGGTTTTTTTAACTTCAGGAAGTGATGAAGAAATCAATTGAAAATGGTCTTGTTCGAAATTCGGTGATCCTTTATTTTAGTTTGTGGTGATGCAAATAAATTTTCTATGACAAAAACTTTTCATTTCACGATATTTCTGCAAAAATATCTTGTTAAACCTTGTTTCTTTTGTTGTTTTTTAGATGAAGGTTTTGTTTATTTGAAAGTTTGAAGACTGACATCTCTGATTATCTGACCCAAAGTTGTGAGGTATTAAATTTATTATGAGTTATTCTCTTCATCCAAAAGCATTGCCGAGGCCAAAAGTGGTGTTTGGGAGTACTTTGACTTGCTAGCTTCAAGAACCACATAAATGATGTGGATGCACTTAACTACAATCAACCATTGGTTACTAACAATCGGCTTTGATATATCGTTATAGTTAAACACTTTTGAAATAAAAAATAAATACTTAAACTCTACCATCAGAGAGAGTTGCCTCTTGTAAATCATCCAATTATGCAAACCAATTCATATAATTTCGCTATAAATTTTATAAGCGACAAACCTTGAATACAGAACAAATGATTGAGAGAAGTTTTTACCTGTTTTAGAAAGTATGTCAATTAGTCAATTCTTCAATGTCAGTAGATCAGAGAGAACGTGATTAAAACGAGTGATAGAGTGGCTTAGTTCCCAGGATCGCTGAGGTATCCAAACAACCAAACACATAACGAACATTTCAAAACTAAGCAAAGCCAAAAAAACTTGCTGGATAATGAACTTCTTGATACAGTGACTAATGATAAGAAAACGTTCGCGGGTAATGAAACAATGAAAACAATAGAATTATTAAGCTTTTATGTCATTTACTGGATTAAATGATTAATACCTTTAACGTTCTCTCTTATATCTTAACTTTTACCAAAAATGGATTTCCCTCGTCGTGTTTAAGGTCCTTTTCAAAGTAATCAGGTCAACGCAGAAATTGCAACATTGACATCAGTGGGGACCTTGGGCCCTTAAGTATACATGTCATTGAGGGGGTTGCCTTGCATCGAATTCCAGCAACACAGCTCCATCACACAATATCATTAAGAAATACATCAGAGACTGCAAACCAGTTTTAATGTTGAAATGCATCCTAACACAATAAGTTGACAAGCCTTGCTGGGTAAGGTTTTGAAACAGAGACTGGCCATTCCATTGTTGACGACTGGAAGATTTCCAACATTATGCTTGCGACATTGGATCTAGAAGACAGACGGACAAATATGGACGAGAAATAGCAGGGGCACTTGCTATTCTCATCAAGGAATTACAGGACATGAGTTACTTGGTATCATTAAAGATGCTGTTTCATACTTGCATGCGGTTCAGGCTGAAATTTAGCTATTGAGAAAAGAAATACATCATTTTGTAGAAAAATCTTTAGTCGAAATTTTGATATAATTTTTAGATTGTTTAATCAACAATAACATACTTATTTCGACGCCCAAAGCACAGTACCCGTTGTAGAAAGGGCATAGCATTTAACGAACCCGCTTTCGGTGACCTAATCATTACGCGTGTAGGATTTACACCGTGTCACAACTAGCTTATTTGCGTTCGATGGGTATCAACTTTGGCAGCAACAAATACGTTATTCTGAGAAACAGAAAAGAAAATCTAGTCGTGCGCGAAAAGGCGGTTTTCAAGCGTATATTTAGAGACCGGAAGTTGTGAGATGGCCACACTTGATTCGCCTTTATGTTGGCTGCCGTTTCCGTAATTTTGGTAAATTATCTCATATTTAATGAATTTTGATCCGATTTTCCCTAGGTTGGTCGCTAAATTTTTCTATAAATACAACGAATTCATTAAACATACTTTTAAAAATATTGCAAGCATGATACAGCATCTTTAAAGATCATGTATTCAACATTGATCTTGCCTGCAGGACTGCAGGATAAAAATGATTCAAGTTTGTTCTTCAAAAGTTGCAACTTGCAGTCAATTCTGATTTTCCACTTGCAAAATTCAATTTTTGTATCATACTTTCAAGAAAGTCCGTAGCACGTTTGAATATTTTAATATCGACACAAATCAACTCAAAGAGCATCCGAGAAAGCTTGCTTTCTGCAGTAGCCTTTAAATATAATATTAAACGTTGGACGTTTTTAATAGAATAGTTTATTAAGAATTATTAAGAAAAATAGATTCATATGGATTCAATTATGTTTGCTTGACTAACAATGGCTTCGTTTAAAACTTTCTGCTCAGAAACCCCTGAAAAAATGACTTCCATTGAATTTCAAGACAAGTGATTGCTATAACTATATTCCTAATGCTTCAATTCTATTTTAAACTTCACTCTTTGACAGGTTCTCAAAGGTTTTTTTCTGTAAGATTAATGTCAATTGCCTTTTGGATAGTTTGATCATTGCACAAGCAAGAGAGGTAACATATCACTTAACTACAGTATTTACTCAAATATTGTGTAAACTCATTTCACGATGTGTATTATTATTTACACTCGATAAAATATGAAAGGAAAGTTATCTTTTTATATTTGCTCATTCATGACAAGATTTCTTGTCTGTCGTTATTTTTTGTGATATCTTTGAATGAGCAGGGAACATTTTATGTGATATCTCTTTTTTGTTAATTCTTGTCAGATGCAATTTTTGTCTACATTTCCTTTGTACCTAAACTGGTTATAATATGTACTTAAGCGTTAAAACATCCTACCTAATGTGGTAAATATATAGATTTTAAGATACAGTGATGCAAGCTACTGCTGCTCCTACTTTAAAAATATATGATAGCAATCTATGATTGGGGTCTCGTAATCGATGTATGTGCAGAGTAAATGGCACACTTGACAAATTATCTTACAGTTAATCATATGGCTATGTGATATGGCTTTGACCTAATATTTAGATATACATCGTTACATATGACTGATACCAGCATTGACAGATACTGATTCAATTCCAGTGCAGTCCTTTCTGGTGGATAATTTATATTAAATCAAAATAGTTCTTCATTAAGTGTATGCATGACACAGACTTTGATCAATTGTAGTGTTTTTGAACTGAACTTGATTTTCAGGCTTCATACTGCAGCATAAGAGGTTCATGAATATATACACAATGATACATATTACATTTCAATACAATAAAAAGCTGACATTTTTCAAAACCTAACCGTCATTGACCATATATTTCTGTTATCATCGGAATTAACAGTGTGTGACCTGACAGCCGACTTCCATTGAATGATAGAACTGAACTCATCAGTTCACATTCTCATTATGTAATTCCTTTAACCTAGATCTCAAAATCCTGATCAATTAAAGAATTGAATCTTGAAGTTTTCTTTGCAATTTCGTCGTTGGAACATATCAGTTTGACATTAGTTCCGTAATTGGTACGTCAAAACCCTCGTACATGCTTTAGTCTTCAAATACTATTCCTTACAAATCAATCGTGAAATTAAAAAGTCATACAAGCTCGTATTTTGGCAATCAGTCAAGCCATATTGAAGCCTTGTGCAAATGAGATGGAATGAGAGTAAAAACCTCTAAAGACCGATGCCATTGAAACCATCCAAGCAAGGTAATGACTATATAACAATTACTGTTAGCTATTTATAAATTGCAGTATTGTCTCAGCATCTTGATTAGCAATTGATACATATGAAGTCTGTAATCAGACCAAAATAAACAAAAACTGGAAAGTAATCGGTGCAATCGTAGGTTATAAAATTATAAGTATCATTTTCCTAATATATTATGACTTTCCTAATGCACATAAAGTTGTTTTCTCGCTCTTCTTAAGTTATAAATATTAGTTAACAAACAGTTAAAAAATGTGGAATCTGAGATCCTTCTAAATGATTCCTCACCACAAACAATATATTTTTCTAATAAACAGATTAATCTTTTATTATTGGTATATGATCTCCTTTGTCAGATCACATGCATGCATTTTGTGAGTCTTTTTGTGTTTTAGTTATTCATCTCAAAGAGTCCATACACAGTACTAGTCTATACGCATTTGATGAAATCGATTTCCCATCGACAGAAAGTGGGATGTCCATCGAAGAATAAACAAGTTTTAGAATATTTCTTGTGAAAGACCTTTTCCCCCAGAAACTGTTGCAATAAGGCAAGTCAATATTAATCTCCTTTTATTCTGAGGGTACCAGCTCAACCATAAGTGGAAGGAAATCAAATATAATTGGTGTACTGAAAATCACATAGAGTTTTTCAGCATGATTAAAGACAAAGCCACTTTTATCACAATATCTTTTGTTTTAAAGACTCTATCCATAATTCGCAGGAGAGCTGAATCTGTACATATTTTAAGTTTGAAATATATCATTTAATCCCCAATATGCTTTGTATCAGAGATGTTTGGAATGTGTCACGTTAGATGAAGGCATATATATTTAATTTACATGGCTTGAAATAAACTCTCCCTTTAGTACAAATCTAAGTGCTGTAAGTTTTATCTATGTAGTGTATTGCATACTTGCAGATTTTAAAATGATATTAGCCAAGAGAGTTCAAATTTCCCCTTTGTGGCAATATGTTTTCTACATTCAAAGTATTTCTGCAACAAGTCGTCGTTTATGCGATGAAGAACAATATTCTTCTGACGTTTGTTTCCTATCAAGGAAATTTTGATTTTAAAGAACATCAAAGATATATACATGTTGTTAAATATTAGTTAAAAAAGCCATACTGTAAAATCTGAAATGGTCATCTTTAAAAAGAAAATACGAAATGTAACTACAAACCTTATTTAAATACGCAAGTTGGCTTACATTCACAAAATACCTAAATCCTATTCTAGACTGACTTAAGTCCTGGCATCAAAAGGGAAGGATTTAATGGATTGGATCAGACAAATCCATCAAAAGACATTAATTAGAATATATCGAAACGTAAGAAAATCGAAACAGACCATTAGCGATAACTTCAATAAAAAAAACTTATTCACAATTATTTTTTATGATTGCATTTTATCCCCTTTTTACTATTAAGAAACGTCGGAAAGGTACATGCTTTGAATAAGTTGTATGACACCATCATCCATGGTCGAGTAGGATCTTATCACCTTCAACTTCAACTTCAACTAAATCTAAAAGTATATTGAATTACAATTTTTATAAACATTTAAGACTGGATTCGAAGTCTGAACCATTAGACTGTAAAGCAATGCCTTAACCATACATACGGTCGAACCGATAATTTTGATAAATTGTTACAGACCCTTTCAAATAAATACCAATTTGTGTTCACTTATTGTAGCTATAATCTCAGAACCCGACTTGACCGAACTTATTCGATAAATTGTGTCTGGGTTACTATTAGTAACATAAGTAACTTACATTCCCCCACAATAGCTTGCAAGGAGAAACTTTACTCCTTGAAGGGAATGGTAATAATTATGATTCTTTTGCAATCTTTTATATGTAATAAACTGTCCTGTTCATACAGTCACGGAAATGTTATAATTAATGTTCAATATGCATCTGTCTTTACTCCTTCAGTATTCAAACATCCTGTGATATGAAAGTGAAGCTCAAAAGAGTAATACAGTTATGGTGAATTTCGTTATGATAAGAGTCAAACAAACGCATGGTACTATTTATACTGTTAATTCATGTCTAAATGTCACTTCCACATTCGCTATGGCAAGGGAATTGACGGTAATGTGTAAACAACGCTTCATTTTAGTCTTAACACCAAATGCTGACATTGACTTGTACAACAGAAGAAAGATCAGGATTGTGTTGCTTGAGCTACACCTCTTTGAAGAGAATGTTGTATCTTTAGAACAGGTCAATTTGACAATAATTTATTAGAACAAGTTACAGCTACTTTAAAAAAAAAAGAAATCCAGCAAGTGTGATTCTGTTAAATATATACTTCTTGACAAGTGAGCTTATAAATTTGTGGTTCTGCTGTGACAATGAATCATGCTTGCTTCGGTTGTATTTTGATACCTTAAAATCATCCAATTGTCATTTATTGATTTATTGATATTGATCAACATGTTCCTAACCGCTTAATGCTTAGAAGAAGTTCATGGCTCTGGGTGTAAATGTTCGGAATTCACATTTCTTTATCATGTAATTTCATTTTGAAATAAAAGGGTTTGGACGAAAGAATGATTACTTCAAAAAATAGGCTTTCCTTAAATTTAATTTATTTCACAATACATGGAGGTGAAGGTCATATTGTCGGCAATCTACAGATTCCACGATTTCAGTTTTGCACGAGCAAACATTAGGTTTATTTATAACACAATGTGTATGAACCACTTGCAAACGTCGCTACACCAGGGGAAGAAACTCTAACTGCAACCCTGATAAGCTGCAATGCCATGGTTGTTTCGCCAGTTTGGTCATGGTATCGTTAAACTAAAAGATTATTTTGAACGTGGGCTTGTTACGTTTGTTACTACGATAATTGACAATGTGTATCATCACTAGAGTATGATTTGTTTTTGCTAACAAGTTGGTTTCTGACACACTATGTGTCAAAGCGGTCTATCATGTCATTCACGAAAATTAAAACATATTCGGTGGCAATTATTGTTGATGGCCAATATTTTTAGCTGCATACTGTTATTGTTTGGGGTTTAAACGCTAGATAAAAAAAAATTGGACAATGTTTTGAAAGCCAAGTTGTTAACCGGTTCAGGAACGGCATGACATGCATGGAGGTTTAATTTTTTTTTCTCCGTCTTTTGACCTTATTTGCATCTTTTTTCAGATTTAGATGCCAAGTTTATCCAGAATAGCAAGCGCAATGATAACACCCTCCATTATATGATAAATTCTAATATATTAATATAATATATTCCAAAAATTCATTTCAACATCTTAGCTATTTTGATGAATTTTCAAGCTACCGTTTTATGCTGATTTTCAGAAGTAGAAATATTTATTCTAAGTCTGTCGATACATTTACATGTAGTCCTAACATTAAAATTTTATTAAATCAAATTCATTCAAATGTTAACATTTAGCTTAACTCAATTTTCATGCAACATGAAAAACCATATGAACCTTTTTGGAAAACAAATTCTATGCTACAAAATAATGTGCCTATTATTAGCATTTTTTTATGAATGATAAAGATTCAAAAATGTTTTTTAGATTGATATGATTTAAAAACGAATCAAATAGGCTATAGTACCTTTGTAATTTCATTGACTTAAATAGTCATGTTGTAAGTAAATTATCATTGAGTACATGGACAAATAGTATCTTTAGTTGTTTTTGACAACTGTTCATCTTTATTTTAATACATGACCTGTAAATAACTGGTAACCAGAACTATATTCTGATGCACTTGCTTCAAGACCAATTATATATACAATTAACAATAGTTTCAAAAACACAAGTCCAATACAACTTGTTTTCAATTGGTATTGTACCACTATTTCAAAGGCAATCTTTCACTGTGCCTCTTTTCACATGAACCGCCTGTAACAATATTTACGTTTTGAAAAATTGAACTTACTGTACTCTTTTGTAATTTTCGTTTTTTGTTATTTCTTTACACAAAGACTGTTCTTAACCCACTGAGAGCTAAATAATTGAATTTCATTCTACGCAGGTGGATAGAGTTTTGACATATTATGTTTCGAGAGTGTTCTAATATATATAATCAGATAGCGAGGACTTAGGAACATTCACACAGCATCATTCACATGGTCGATTCACTAACTTAAATTAGGTGTTTTAGTGTCTAGTATGTCTATCCCTGGAAAATCAGTATTTGTAATTATTTTTAGAAATGAGGACTTCGGTCATTTTGACAATATAGGATGTATTCGGAATTTTTTTATCGAGCTACTGTACATGATATTCATAAACCTCAATTGATCTTTGATAACAGCATGTATGCAAGTGGCTATATCCGATCATGCATATACACAAGTTGCTATACCCAATCATGCATGCATACAAGTGGCTATATTCGATCATGCATATACACAAGTTGCTATACCCGATCATGCATGCATACAAGTGGCTATATTCGATCATGCATATACACAAGTTGCTATACCCGATCATGCATATACGCAAGTTGCTATACCCGATCATGCATGAATGCAACTGGCTATATCCGATCATGTATATACACAAGTTGCTTTACCCGATCATGCATGTATACAAGTGGCTATGTATCATCCCAACTGCGGATCCGCCCCATCTTGGAATCCTAAGTTGGGACGTCCCATCTTAGAATGGGACGGGGAATGTTGAAACATGCATGTAATTATCTTATCTAAACATGTATTGTGGCAAAAATTATATTTATTAATACTTACGGTATATATGTTTGACACATACAAGAAAAATGTAATTTGATGTTGATTTACTCGACTTACGGGCTCGGATTCAACTGCCACCTTCTACAAGCGAGTGAACACAACACATACCTAAAAACACGAGGTCAACATTCAATTAATGATCGTTTTTATTTGAAATTACGCTATATAACACATTAATGATTTATTATTCATTATTTTCTGTTATTTGTTGGTCAGAAACCATCAACATAGGAATTGAAACAAAGTAAACAAAATAACCAACAGCACAAACCAAGCGCGACCTTTATTTAAAAATGAACATAAATGTCAATGTCAATAAACTTATATGTGTATCTTATATAGTATGAAATACATGTATTAAGAAAATCAACATAGACCCTATTTATTTATTTACTATAGATTATATCGCCTTAAAATGTGAAACCAACTTACCTTATACAGAGAAATGAATAATCCAAATAGAAATCCAATGTAAAGGCCTATCTCAATGTGTGTTTCAACGGTATCCATTCCTAAACTAAGCACTGTGGGTAAGTTAAAGGGGCAGTAGCACGTTTTTTCATAATTTTATATTTCAAAATTTTCACTGATAATTGTATGTTATTGCTAAATATATTATTTTGATTGTGTAATAAATTTCATTACACAAGCCCATTAGCCATAGTCAGAGGACAAAGTATGAAGATTCACATAAAATCCATTGGCGGCCATTTTTGTGTGAACACCTTTAATTCATTTTCTGCAAGAAAAAGGTATTGCATGGCTAAACTTTGCATTATATATTTGAATTATAACTGCTCCTTTTAGTTTAGATACATTGTCTTTCAATTGGAACCATTAATTTTCATTTTCCTGACATCACCTTATATTCCCCCTAAAAACGTGCTACTGTCCCTTTAATGTGACCGCTTGGCATGTTAGAGAATTAGAGACTGACATTGAGCCATTCATGACAGCAAGCAATCAGTCATGAATGGGCACCAATTTGACAACTGTTACTAATGTATGGTTAAAACAACACTGAGTTGGGGGAAGAAAAGTCTTGTTTGTTTTTAAACAGGCTGTAAAATGATTTGTTTACTTATCATGTAACAAGCTTGATTAAATCAAAACTTATATAATTACATTTGAATAACTTTATTTATGCATTTGGTTGATGAAATGTTTATGTGTATGAAAGGTTTACCAAAATGTGTAGCTTTCAGTAATATTCAACAACTTGGAACTCTAAAAACAGAGAGAGATCAAAAATTATATTTGAACATAAAATACCTAGCACAAAATTTACATATTGATGAATAAAAATTATTGAAAGGATCTTAGATTTTTATTCCAGGAAGAAAACATGTCCTTTCCTGAAATGAAGACATTGATAAAGAGGAAGATGGAAATAAGATTCATGTCTGAGAGTTTAAAGTCATTGATGGTGAAAGTTTATTTTTCTGTGAATGATAAAAAGTATTTATTTGCAAATAGCAATCAAGTTGAATTGTCGTAATATAATTTTTTAGTGTAGAAATTTTATTTTATATTTTCATTAAGTTACCACTCAAAACAATAGAAATTCCAAGTTGGGACAGCCATGCCTGAGAGTTTGGAGTCCTTAATGGTCAATGTTTATTTTTCTGTAAGTTAAAATAGTATTTATTCACATAAAGCATTAATGTTGTTGTGCTGTAATACCATAACTGAGTGTCAAAATTTTATTTTATATTTCTAATGAGTTAGCAGTTAAAAACTGATAGAAATTCCAAGTTGGGACGGCAATGTCTGAGAGTTTGGAGTCATTTAGGGTTAAAGTTTATTTTTCTCTAAGTATGAAATAGTATTTGAGTACTTAAAACATTCAAGTTGTATTGTCGTAATATAATATTTTACCGTCAAAATTTTATTTTGTATTTTTATGAATTATCAGTCAAAACCGATAGAAATTCCAAGTTCGAACAGCCATGTCTGAATGTTTGGAGTCATTTATGGTCAAAGTTTACTTTACTGTAAGTATGAAATAGTATTTATTTACATAAAACATTCAAGTTGTATTGTCGTAATATAATATTTTACTGTCAAAATTTTATTTTTTACTTTTAATGAGTTATCACTCAAAACCTATAGAAATTCCAAGTTGGGACGGCCATGTCTGAGAGTTTGGAGTCATTTAGGTTAAAGTTTATTTTTCTCTAAGTATGAAATAGTATTTAATTACATAAAACATTCAAGTTGTATTGTCGTAATATAATATTTTACTGTCAAAATTTTATTTTTAATTAGTTATGAGTCAAAACCGATGTCTGAGAGTTTGGAGTCATTTACGGTTAAAGTTTATTTTTCTGTCAGTATGAAAAAGTATTTATTCACATAAAGCATTAATGTTGTTGTGCTGTAATATCATAACTTAGTGTGAAACAGTTTTTTATTTTTTTTTATTTTTAATGAGTTATGATTCAAAACCGATAGAAAGTTAAAGTTTATTTTTCTGTCAGTATGAAAAAGTATTTATTCACATAAAGCATTAATGTTGTTTTGCTGTAATATCATAACTTAGTGTGAAAATTTTGATATATATTTTTAATGAGTTATGAGTCAAAACCGATAGAAAATCCAAGTTGGGACGGCCATGTCTGAGAGTTTGGAGTCATTTACGGTCAAAGTTTATTTTACTGCAAGTATGAAATAGTATTTAATTACATAAAACATTAAAGTTGTATTGTCGTTATATAATATTTATTTTGTGAAAATTTTATTTTATATTTTAAATGAGTTATGAGTCAAAACCGATAGAAATTCCAAGTTGGGACAGCCATGTCTGAAAGTTTGGAGTCATTTACGGTTAAAGTTTATTTTACTCTAAGTATGATGTAGTATTTATTTACATAAAACATTCAAGTTGTATTGTCGTAATATAATATTTTACTGTCAAAATTGTATTTCATATTTTTAATTAGTTATGAGTAAAAAACGATAGAAATTCCAAGTTGGGACAGCCATGTCTGAGAGTTTGGAGTCATTTACGGTTAAAGTTTACCTTACTGTAAGTATGAAATAGTATTTAATTACATAAAACATTCAAGTTGTATTGTCGTAATATAATATTTTACTTTCAAAATTTTATTTTATATTTTTAATGAGTTATGAGTAAAAACCGATAGAAATTCCAAATTGGGACGGCCATGTCGGAGAGTTTGGAGTCATTTACGGTTAAAGTTGATTTTTCTCTAAGTATGATGTAGTATTTAATTACATAAAACATTCAAGTTGTATTGTCGTAATATAATATTTTACTGTGAAAATATTGATAATATAAAATTATGAAAAAACGTGCTACTGCCCCTTTAACTTACCCACAGTGCTTAGTTTAGGAATGGATACCGTTGAAACACACATTGAGATAGGCCTTTACATTGGATTTCTATTTGGATTATTCATTTCTCTGTATAAGGTAAGTTGGTTTCACATTTTAAGGCGATATAATCTATAGTAAATAAATAAATAGGGTCTATGTTGATTTTCTTAATACATGTATTTCATACTATATAAAATACACATGTAAGTTTATTGACATTGACATTTATGTTCATTTTTAAATAAAGGTCGCGCTTGGTTTGTGCTGTTGGTTATTTTGTTTACTTTGTTTCAATTCCTATATATGTTGATGGTTTATGACCAACAAATAACAGAAAATAATGAGTAATAAATCATTAATGTTGGACGGGATTCCAAGTTGGGATGATACAGCTATATCCGATCGTGATAGTGACAAAGCAGGAATAAAATAAAACTAGTTTCATACAATTAATTTCTTTCCAGGAAAGCAATTTTGAGAAAAGCTGAATGTCAAAGGCTTTATTAGCTAGTTTTAATGGTTGTGAAGTATAGATTTAAAATACAAAACGGGCGACAGGCTCTATAAAGCATGACCCCTTCATGGAACTGTGGCACAAAAGGAAGAATTTCATCTCATAATAATTAGAATACATGTATCTATCAATTCTTGACAAATAACATGTTTATATCATCTCATGAGGTAGACATAGTAACTATGTTCTACCTCATTCGAGGAGATAGACATGGTATTAGTAGCATGTGATCATCATTAAACTGATATGTTAGTTCTCATATTGTTGATCCGTTCTATGAGAAACCAGTACAAACTCATTCGACCTGCAATTCATTAGATGGTTAATCGAATATTCATTTTCAGTTTACCAAAACAAGAAGTAATCAAAGATCCTTGGCTTTCTATTGGAGTTTCTAAGACAATTCAGTGCTACTAAATGCCAGTCCCCAGATCGTTCTTTCGAGCTAGTAAACCTGGAAATGAAGTAGTTGTTGCTTGCTCTGATAGCGTCTTACAGGAGGGTTTAAGGGAACGTGTTTACCAAGGAGAATTAGATTGTTAGCATGGAACACACCATTAGGGAATTAGATTGAACCTGGGAGCAATGTGTCTTGTATCAGTTTTTAAGGACAACTCAAACAGCATTTAAACCAGAAAATTAGATTGTATTACGGAAATAGAACAGGATAATTCAATCCCATAGTTTCCATAGAAAACTGTATAGGGATTTGCAAAGATTCATTTCATAATCTAAAGACTTTCACAACAAAATTATTCCAAAGTAATATATCCTCGCACTTGTGAATAAGAAAAGAGCATATCAATGTTTCAATGTGTTGTAATGATTATTTGGAATCACATCTTTTATTTTTGTCGTTAGATGACAGTTTTTTTATTTCAATAGTTAAAATAGAATCACAAACCTCATATGATAAATAGGATAACAGAGGTGTACATATTTATTGAAGATCTGCATATCAGTTAGATATTAACGAAGTTAAATTCAAGAGAATGTATGTCATACATTTGATTAAAACAACAATTACAAACCACAGTCAAATGAATGAAAATACTATGAGTGCTCTCTCAAATTAAACCATAGAGTATTTGATTCACATTAATGTGCTTAATGGCTATATAAAATCATTATTTGAAATAAATGAGCACTCTCAAGTGCTCCTTTGAATTCCATGATCAGGATTATTAAGGAACCTCTCGTACTCTGACTAACCCTTTCTGCTTTTTTCTATATCTAACATCTTTTATGTAATTGTAAACTTTTCATTCGATCGAATCTTTGATAAAATCAGTTGTTTATTCCATGAAGTATCTGGTTTTCATTGGACACATACAATGTATTTTCGTGGCATTTACAAATTACCTCATATCTCACCAACTGCATCCTTGTATCTCTCAGTTGAGAACTCATTTTGATGACTAGTTCTGCTGCATGAATCTCAGCAGAAAATTATCACCATTACATCTTTTCAACTACTCACTTGCGTGATTAAAACCAAACTATATTTCATGCGAAAATACTTTTTGGGATAACATTTCTGTGTGGTGTTAGAAAACTCATCCCTTTCGAGCACTATATTGTATCAAAGTCATCTTACCCATATCCCATTTGATTTATTTTTACATAGATCAATATCAATATAAGATATTATAGACTAATAAATCTTGTTATTGAAAGGCCTGCACATTGTACATGCAACTCTTTTGACTAATTATCACATCACGTTTGGTGTTCTTCACAAGGTCAAAAGGACATTTATCAAGATGATTGTGGTCAAGCACAGTTGGAGGTCATGCAATTGACTAATTTTATGATGACTGAATCAATCACGGTATCTCTCAATCAGTGCTGTATGACTATGCAGCTCGAATTGCCCCTACAGCGTGAACTGTTTTGTAAACACGAACATAGCTCATCACCTTGGTTTGAATACAACCATGAAATTAGAATCTGAATAATCTATTCTGGTAATCTTATTGTCATGAACTGATATTTTGCTAAGGTAAATAAGTTAAATATTCTATTCAATGAATTGCATTTGGAAAGCCACATACATTTCCTATTATCATCCCATCTAGGACCCATTTAGAAAGGTTTGGGAACAGCTTATTTATATTCATGAGCGTGTGTGGAATATTTATTTAATATAATTGCCACCTTTTGATATCATTATATGGCTTAACACAGAGTTTATCATGTATTCAGTTCATTTGCTGATGACAAAAAAGATAGAAGAGAACATAATAAATCGAAACAATTTCATATTTTTGCAGATTGAAAGGTCACAAAGTATTAAATATCTCAATAACCATATATGAAATAATTGAGCATTTAGATACCAAAAAGTTCAGTCTAAAACAAGAAACAACATTTTTGACAAAATTACACAAAAGATTGAATACAAATTACTTTTGCTGACTTGTGACCAGACGTCTTGTGATTTGAAAAAAATATAATTTGAACATATGTTAGCTCAAAATGGTTAAACATGAAAAAATATGAAAATATGAAAGTTCTATTGATGCCCTACATTCAAGAAGGATTTGCATTTGCTTAAATCTATTTTAAGTCTTGAAACAACGTTCACCTAATTGTAAAGGTGGTAACTAAAGAAGCCTCATCAACATTCTGTTGCCGTGTGACCTGTCGGACCTTGTTTCTCCTAGAAATAGGAAGCCTGACTAACAATCAGTAGGGGTGATTCTCAATCAAGAGTAACCTCCCTCGAGACAGATGTTGTTAATTCGAAATAAGAACGTCCTTGGCAGTTCAAGTTAACCTGCCTCATAATTAACTGATATATGTCCTTTCGCAAAATCCCTTATTACTTTAATAATCTTAAATAATTTATTGTCTTTTGTTATAACTTGTGCTTAACATTTTGAATGAATATCATATAAAACAGTGTTATGTGGATATCTTCATCTAAAATATTTATATTTACAAGGCACTTCTTTGTTTATAACAACATATATATTCTAAAGGAGTTTTTATTAACTGAAACCAAGTATTTCTTTAACAGAATTCGGAGTTTTAACAATTCACAGGGACACAATTATAAAAAGACAGCACATGACAGCTGCAATGTTGATGGAAAATCATTTTTGTACCTACATAAAACTAAGAAGGGAACGATGTTTTGAATTCATCAAATCTATAACATGATTTGAGTTCATGAGATGGCCTTTCTTACTGCGATAGGCATCAGGATTTGGCATTTCTAGGTGGATGGCTGACAACTGACAACTACAATTAAAGCTGCATTTTGATACTGGTATCCCTAAAATATACACCTCGAAAAACTTTATAATAAGAAGATAAACTTACTGTGTTTTTCAATCAGCAGCATATAACGGAATTATTTCAGTTATAAAATAATACAGCCATACATACATGAATTGATATAGGAAGTCTAAAATGTATCTTGGTCTCGTTTATGGTCGGGAATTAAATCAGATCATCAGCTATGCATCAATTACTAAACTGCAATCATGGATTCCTATCAATCAAGGGACAAGGAGGTTAATTATTATTACGTTATATCACGCTTGACGAGGCACAGACCCCTAACTGGTAATGATTCTTAGCATGTTGACAAAATATATTTTGTTGATGAAATGAATAATCCTAACTCAGTCATTTTCTGAAAGTTACATTTATACTGTTCTATTACGTGTTGTCTTTATGTTATGTGGTTACCTAGGGGAATGTATTTCCTTTAGATCAGTTTACAATACAACAATACAACAGTTAACAATAACATTTTTTATTTTGCCCCTCCAAAAAGCTTTTATTTTTATGTATATCATACATGTAGGTCCACAGAAAAACTAATAACATTCAAATCCCAAGGTTGCTGAAGAAAATTGTAGGATAATGGAATATAATCTGAATTTCAAGACACCCTTTTTTTCACTGATGGTAGTTGAGTTCATCACGTTAAAAAGGTCCATAATGGATTACATAATCAAGTTCTATTCTATTTCTGATGTTTTCATGGTGCTCAAGACCTACCTCAATAGTCAAAACATATAGCACATGCACGGCAGTGTCATTAATGGAGGATTGATTTTAATCAGAATTTTCTGGAAAATGTATATTTATGAAAATCGATCAACTACTTTGAATGATCACAAAATGAACTCATTTCCATTATAAGTGATGGGAACAATGACATTATCATTTTCCTTCATTTATCCAAAAGAGGCATGAATATTTAACACACGTAAGTGATACAATAATGACGGTTTATTGAATAAAAATCAATGCTGAAGCTAAATCATCGGCATGGAATATAGAAAGCAACAGTTTCAATAATACTGTTTCTAAACAATAACAATGTCGAAGCTTATTATATCTCATTAACATTGTTTTCAAGTTTTGCACCGTGTTAAGAAAAAAATCACTTCTTCTGATTTTAGAAAGATTATACACTACACTACATGTAATTAACACAGCCACCTTAGGTGAAGTATATATATCTTTGTGATGAAACTGTTTTATACCAAAAGACGATTTTGACACTGTATCAGACCTTTCAGTTGTGAATATTGCATCAAAACTATTTGGCCAGTAAAACCTCAAATATTGAACTTCAGTTATGAGTTATTATTATTGATGTTAATGCAGTTGACTAGGTTTGGTGTATATATTATTACGTTCTATATTTTTTTATTACACTTATGTTTTCAATAACACGTTCAAATTTAAGTCACTCATCCGACCACTCTACATACATATTCTCATTTTTTTGTAATTTAAGAAATAACAATCAACTTACAGTGAATAAAAAAAGTCTGAAAAGTCTGGAGAACAAACAATTCTTGTGAAAAGTAATTATATAATTGTTATCAGAAAAATCTTGAAAGATATTGAATAATTCCCTTTATTTCCTTCAAAAGGGCAGATTGTTATGTTTGAGAGTTATTGATGTTTGCCTCATAAATGAAAACTTGAATCCCTGGAGTAATTATTGACCTTGAGGTGCTGAAGTCGGAAAGAAATTGAACTGGCTATATCTAGACTCTAAGGTGTCAGTTTAACTTTGTTAATTGTCGTATCTGCATTGTGCTTTTTAACACTGCAATTTGAATGATTATATTAGCGCTGTGTATCAATCTATCAATGATAGGGCGTTTAAAATACCGTTTGGCAGTTTGGCATACACTTTTAAACACACTGTTAGGAGTTGAAAATAAGCTATAGTTAGCATTGTCTTGCCCTTATCTGCATGGTTCCTTCCTTTACACTTTTACAGTTACCGTTGAAAATAGTGTAGAGCTGTTTAACTTATTGTACAGTGTCCACCAAACGGCCTACTGCCAATGATCAAGTATTTTAAGACGCCACATATATAATACCGTCTTCCTACACAAAGCCTAAAACGCCAGTTTTGGAACTGTAAATTTATGCTTGCTGCTGACCCGTCACTTTTCTGTGCCTGCATTCTAGCCTTTTTGGGCACTAAAGCAGCACATAAACGGTCTGCAGCAAGGCATAAAAATGACAGTTCAGAAACTTAATGGCTTTGTGCTATCTTTTTTAGGGTCAAGTTGTGTTATCCATACGAGTCCTATGGATAAGAAAAATTCATTCTGTTACAGTATCTTGTTATGTCAGATATAACATAACAATGGGTGTGGTGTTTCAAAGCCCTCACACCCGGGATAAATCATGTGCTTTTTAATGAACCAATTATCAAACCTTCTCAACGTTATCCTTGCATTTGTTTTATAGTCGACACCATCGATCATTTTTATAGCTACACTTACTGTTCTGCTAGACTTCAGTTCATTGAGGCATCAATTGACTTTACCCATCACGAATGTCAGATGAGGCTACTCGTAACGCTGAAACTGAACCTTTGTCTTTCATCACAAATGCCAGTCTGATTTTGTATGTAAATTAAATGATTGCCTTGAACCAATGTCACCAGATTCAAGATTGGTAATGATAAGAAAAAATGTTTATCACAGCATAATCCTTTGATGCACACAGGGTTCATTTACAAAATAAGCATTACATGAAAAACATTTGTTTTGCATTTCTTGCTTTGTTTCATACACTAAAAAATGATTAGTTTTAGTTTTGACATTCAAGATTAAAGACATATGGTAAGAAATAGAACTACAAGGCAACTAAATACTCCAAAGAGAGTCTGGTCATGTTCGACTAAAAAACCATAAATCAAAGACAGATGTAATTCACTTGCCTAATCTCAAAGGACCAGGACAATCCTCTGTCACATGATGAATTAATATATGTTTTCATATGCTCTCCTTGGAATATTCTTAAGTGTCTGATTTGATTTTAAGAGAAAAGACTTGTTATTTTGCTTTTGTCAACATTATTTTGTCAAACATACGATTTAAAACAAACTACAAATGACAAATTGTTATTCAATGTATTATAATTACAAAATGGATTTGTTACACTAATTTCCGGGATTTTGATTGGACGAGAGCGTTCAAAAACCTGCTGCCATTTCTCGATAAATGCAGAAAAATTTGCAACCATACCATGTGCATTCATTCCTTGTGACGTCACAATCACTTGACGCAATAGTTCGGTTTTGACAGTTGCGAGTTACGTTCTGTTGCAAAGACAGATATAACATATCTTATCACTTCCCACCTGCGTTTGTAACAAGTAAATACATTCTTCTCCCTAACACAATCCATGCATTCACCGGAAAGACTGCATTTAAATAACTACGAGTCCTCAAGCTTGTTCGCTCGGCAAACGGCGGACATTTTGAACGTCGTGTGATATGCTAATTAGGGTTATTCCGAAAATGCGGATTCCGGTTAAAACGAATGCATGGGTGTCAATGGTTGCGAAAACGAAATTAAATCTTCGGCCGTTTTAGTTTATGGAGTTCTCAATTTTGATTCAACTTTGTATTGTTTCGTGTAACAAACCACAATTTCACGACATTGATGACAGATTTTTTGAAAATAATTAGGAAAAACTTTGTTAAAATGTTGATTTTGTAATTATAAGGATTGTTTTACATGTTTTGTGCCTCTTTCGATGTATAACAGCAACAAATTTTGTATAAAATCGCTACGCTACGCTACGCGATTTTATACAATTTGTTGCTGTTATACATCGATAGAGGCACAAAACATGTAAAACAATCCTTAAGACTTTGCTTACAACTCTGTTGTTTTATCTTCAAATGAAACGACCATCGACATGCCTCGTGTATGATGTAAACATATAGACAGTTATTGTTTACTGTAATATCTTATGTTCTCTATGAAACCATAAAGTGGACGTATCAAAAACTCATATCCAACATATAGCTTACGAGTTTCAAGTATGTATCTGTGTGGACAAACCCATTACGCAAATAATTTATTTTAATTCCAATAATTGAAAGTAAAGGAATTTATTTAATTCAAAATGAAATTTGAAATTGAAATTAAATGCAAAATCAAATGACAGCAGCAGAATTTTTTTGACGTTATGTAAAAGCTCCCAAGCTCTGTCCATCAATTTGCTCCCACCTGCGCATTGAAGTTTTGAAACTTTCATTTCTTAAGAACTTTTCAATAAGCAGGAAACTCAATGACAGAAAAATGACAAAACCTTTTTTGAAGATCAATTATTTCTTTGAAAATACATTGACACATTTGAATAACAGTAGGGGGTCACAGTAAAAGAATTAGTATAACAAAATGATTACAAAGGTCTTGACAACGACATCCTTGGTCCTCTTTTGTTTATGAATTCAATTATGTTTACTTGGCAAAAATGGTCTTGTTCTGACTGCTTCTAATTTCGAATCTTCCAATGACTTTCTATACATTTCAGATAATGTGATTACTTTTGCTTGATGTATGAAGGCTTTTGTTTTCTTCTTTAAAGTATACTCTTCTTTTACGATTTTATCAAACGTTTTGCGTCTTAATTTTTGTTTATGTGCATATCATTTAAGATGTTCATATTGCTTATGTCATGTTGAATCGTTTGGTACTGTACCAACAAGAAAAGTTTCAAACCACTACGTAGGAAATCACATTATATTGTTTCAAATATTTAGTCTCTCTTTATCGGGGGACTATTACTTCTTTGACTTAATAAGACATAAAAGGAAACATTTCTTTTGAAAGTTTCTCAGTCAGCTAAATATATGATAGCATGTCTTTCGATATCACAGCTCCTATTTTTGCATGAGCATAATTATTTATATAATGCTATCTTCAATTGATTTGTTTGTAATTCTTTTAAGTGCTTATCCTTTTATCATTGGTAACGCCTTTTTTCTCTTAGGTGTTTTGTCAATTTCGATGATAATCAATGGACAGTTTGAGTTTATCAGAAAAACAAGGTTGATCATTCATTGAATGTAGTGTGTCTTCTCTTCTTAAAACAAAAGTCCTATAATCAATGAAATATTTGTAACAAAAGGTGAAGGGAGCATATCCATACTACTGTGGTATTAGTGTAAAGAGGAGTGTAATGAGAAAAGAGGATTTTTGTAAGTAATGGCTTTTTTAAGAAGCTTTCCAGTCCCCCTTTAAAGTTCCTTACAACCATTAGCCATTACGATGGACAGGGAAATCGAAAAGTCCTTCCCTTAGCATTATTCCATGTCTATGTTAGTAGCTGATATTGTTTTGCTTTTCTATGTTGTATTGCTGTTGAAAAGAGATATATGAAGTAAATGTATGTAGTTCATGGAACAGACCTCATTTAAATCAATTAGTTGAGAATAACTGACTGTTGCTAGCAGCACAACGATTTTGCAAATGATAGTTAATGCTAAGGGACTACATTTGATGAAGGTATAACATTGCTAAAACAAAACAACAGTGCGAGTGGATCAGAAAAAGTAATAATTACTCAGCTGAAAATAGAGTATGGAAAATGGTAATGGCGTTTCAAAGGTAATTTTAAAAGCATTACATAAAATTAGAATTGAAATGTTACTATGTTTTATACACATATAATGATATGTAAGTACTTAGAATTTACATGATTTACATTCATTGATGAAGGACACATCAAACAGAAAAGGTCACACTAAGAACTTTACTAACTACATCATCCAATAGATGCTTAAATCTCATAAAAATATTACTGCTTTAACTTTAGTCTCAAAAACTTAACCCCTGACAAATAGAAACAACGAATTATCACCAAAATGCTACTATCATCAGAGTAACCTTTAAAGAGTACACCTGATTACAATAATCATAGATTTGCCTACATGTCTGGATTTTATAGTCCTCCTTTTTATTATCCTTGTTGTTAATCTTCCTCCAGTTGATCATGTTCAGTAAACAGTTCACTTCAGGAGATCTTGGAACTTTTGATCTTTGTTTATATGACATTGTTGGTTAAGACTTTTTGGAACTCAATTCTGGTAAAGGTGCCATGAAAACAGAAGGGAGTCACTGAGCTAGTATAGGGACGAAGATAGTAAGTATGAGCCGCTGCTTTATGCTTGAGCAGATCTTGATTCGATAAAGTGAATGATGTTAGGAGTGTACCTTGTATTACAGAATGAATAAGAAATGAGTTAACTCTTAAGGGATATCAATGTCGTATCAAAGACTCTTCATGGTAAATGTATATGACAATTTTCACATTTGTAGTAGTAAATGGGTGTATGGTTTTGAACTGTTTAAAAACTTGTAGAAATATAATGAAACATAGATTTTACACACGTTTGAGCAACACCTTGTTATGCAAAATTTTAAGATCTGAATTGGATATATGCTGTCTCATTTGATTATAAAAGGAAAAGTATTAACCAACAGTAAATCTTCTTTTGTTGAATCTGTAAATCTATATGCGACACTATTCTATCAATAGTAAAGAACAATGATGTATTTTGCAGTATTTATAGTTATCAAATTATTAAGTTTCTAAGATCAATTTTGAAAATCAAATGAAATGACTTGTGCAGTTAGAGGGAATGAAAACTTTCTAGTGCAACTCAAAAGCATTCAGCAAAAGAAAACATAACTTATACGTATGATAGAAACTATTATTGAAATAGTAATTTATCGAACCATCGTTATTGTGAAACTCAGTAAAGAAGAATATTTAATATTTACTAAAGAAATTGATTTCCGGTAAATTTATCCTCTCTAGTAACCATCACAGCAACTTCTAGCATGCCATTAAAAGAAGTTAGTGTGAAGCCGAAGAACAGTGTTATCTTAATGACTACACTTTTACGCTAGGAGGAAAACACATGGGGATAATGATTCTACATGAACAATGGAAATACTTGTTGCTTAAAAGTCAGTAAATTGCAGCTAAAATATGATTGTCTTTGGTTAAGATGAAACCCTGTCGCAATATTAACTCGCAGGTGTCCATCATAGGTCAATTTAGAGAATCATCAACCAAAACTGTATGGTCGTAGGAGACGACACTTAAGATATATTGTTTTAAATGTCAAGATGAATGCACGTTATTGCATGACAGTTACCATTAGGAAAATTTTAAAATCATTTAAAGTTATTTGCATTAGCTCTTTAGGTCTCAGTTGCATGTAAATCCTAATATCAAGTAAACAACCAATCAACAGTTTGATGTAAACGTTTCATGCCCTGGAATGTTACGTATTATATTTTCCTGTATATGTAGCTGCTCGTCATATGCATTGACTTTTATTCCCATCCCATTCCCAAGTACATATGTAACTTTTTAATATCGATCAAGTACTACTCGTTCTGTGAACTCGTTGTTTCTTTTCTCTTTGTGACACAAATACAAACAAAAAGATGCACTAGAATGACGTTCTATATATTTATTTGACCCCGTATATTAACCCCATTTATTTATTTTATTTATGTCAAGTTGTAGGCATCCACAATAGTGCCAGTAAAATGTAAACTTTGGGATTACCATTGCTTTTGTAAAAATTACAGTTGGCAATGATTCAAGTGGAGATTCCTTGCTTTCAAATGATGGGTAGTTAATTGAAAATATTTGAAAAAAGTTGGTTTTGCGGCAGGATAAATTCAACATTTAAAAAGTGATCAACATGAAAAATGACATCCACATAAAGATTATGAGACACAACTAAAACCGTTAGGCGAATGATGGAGTATCAACTGGTACCAGTTGCACATTGGAAACAAATTGTTCATTAAACTTAAACTTAAAATTAGAATTGTTTTCAGAACAAATAGAAAATTGAAATTTTTTTTAAAGCTATCTGCGATTCGGAAAACAAATTGTCATTCATGGAAAAAATAATATCCGTTCATGTTATCATTAATCCAAATCATTGGTGTTTTGAATGTGTTTTTGAAGAGATACCGTTTAATTAAAAACAAAATAAAGTCGTTTGGGTCGTCTCATCGGGCAAATTGTACCAAAACCTCAAAACCAATCTTATATATTTCATAAGTAGTATATTGTGCTAAAGAGTCAAACATCAACATCTTTTGACATGACATAGCTTAGGAGTGGGCCACATCATTAGCCACTGCTTACTGGTTCTGGCACTTTCCTACACCAAAATCTGGAAAGAAACAGATAAATTGCGAACGCCAGTGGACCCAATCCTGGAAACACATGGACCTCCAAGTAACATAGCCCACACAACACTCTAGTTGATCAATTTAGTACAACATTTGCAAACTTATTGCAAGCTGAATTACAACTGAATTTTCGGTCTGTTTAATACTGTTAATGTTCTTATGGTGTTACGTCACAATGTCATTTAGTGCTAAAATTTAATTCTGAATTTGGTCGTACTGAACAAACATCTTATCTTGCTAGAAGTAGTTTGGGATTTTTTTTCATTCACACTAGCAGAGGATCATTAACTTATCAGAAGAACAGATCAAGCATATAATTCGATTTTCCTTACTTTCCGTATACATTGATACAGTTAACACAACCTCTCAAAAGTTAAGTACTAGTACTAATATAACGATTGCTGCACAGTTTTCCTATTTAATTTGTTGCACTTAAAACGTAGAAATTACATCGTACCTTGTCGCGAAAGATCAATATTTTCAAAGGTTCTTTCGTTTCAATTCGTACATGATTATAGCAACGGAGTAGAAATAGCGTTCCTGTGAGACTCTAAAAACGAATTTTTTGCGTCGCAGTACAAGTAACTCCGGGAGCAAGTTTCGGATAATTGGAGAGAGGTTTGACTTTTCGATGCATGACATATACAATAGCATTGAGTCAATTGTTGCTTATTCAAGTTTGAATTTTTGTAAAACAATGAGGGAAATCTTCAAAGCAAAATTTACTGAAGAATAATTATTGCTTTTTATTGTTCAATCAAGAAATGAATATGTATTCACAGTTTCTTTGATCTGATAAAAGTGGCTTGAACTGATTATATCGCAAATGTTATCACTCATTTTTGGTAAAGCAAACTCACCTTTTTCTGTCTAAGAACTTTCTACAAACTAATTCAGCACTAGACATGTGACCTTGAGCACTGTGCTACTGTCACTAACACAGTTTCCATAACTACTGACGTTCATTTTACATATATTTGAAATTTTAAGTTTACTCAGTACATACAATAACGTATTTTGAATAAGAAGAAGGTATTTTATAATTGTTACCCTGAAAATATGAGTGAAAAGGGAAGTGATCTTATTCTAATTCTAATCAAACTAGATGACATCAGTTTTGAGATTTTCCAACAATGAAACCATTTCACTTTTCTGCATATGTATCACAAAAAAAATTTCAACAAGGCTCTGTAAAGTTATACATGGTATAAATAGATACGGTATAACTGATTAGTAAGATCAGAGAATGTGTTTTATGAGACAGCAAATACACAAAAGATGTTATTGAAAATTACAAAATGACATAAACATGTACATAAGAAATAGAAACCACAGTGTACATGGCAGTATTTACAGCAGCGTTGTTCAGAAATATTTGTTAAGAGAGTCTATAAAGTCGTACTATTTTTTTGAGAATTTATATATTATAGTCTATCTTTCTTCATAAGTAAGACCTGGAACATCAAGAGCTGCACCACGAAATAGTACTGATATCATCATAATCCAACGTAGGCAACTAGATCAAGTATGTCAAGAAGTTATTTCTCTAACACATAAAAGATTCACAATATAGGATGACGTGGGTATAATGTACAAATATACATGGTATTATCAAAGAAAGATCAAAGAATATGTTTCATAGATGTTTTGGCTATGGAAAATTTATTCATTTGTTTTATTTTCTAATTATAATGTACGAATTTCCTCAAAGTTTCGGTACTGGCCTCAACTAGCTTCAACCACTATCAACCTGGCTGCGTGACATCTATCTGAAAGTGATGAAAGTATGACTTCATTAAACGTCACCTCCCCAATCAGAGTACATTGATGATAAAGATATGAGGAGACTGATATAGGTAGATTGTGGAAGCAGAAACAATTATAATCAAAATAAGTATGTCATATTTAAAGAAATAAGTTATCAATGCGTTTGATAAATAGGCTTTTTTATAGGTTCTTTCCAACACTCACTTTTTCATATGATAAGTGACCTAATTTGCTCAGTTAATCTTAAGAAATCAATGCCGATTTTAACTGTTCTGTAAGTATATTCTGCAATCAAGGAACGTAAGACAACTATTTGAATAAATCAGTAACCTTGTGCTTTGGATAATGCATAACTGGATAATATTCTGCATGTTATTGGTTTTGTATAAGAACTGACTATAAAAGCCCCTTACTCTGGAGTTCAATACTCCTTCATAGAACACACTCCACATTGGTAGTGGCTTACAAGATCGATAGTTTTGTGAATGCGGTCAACATTAACAAGCTTTATTTCTTAAGCCTGATCACTCAACATCTCAAATTCCTTCTGGATGTTCCTTGTTGATTTGAAATGCCTTTTGTTGATTTTCGGTGCTCTCTTGTTCATTTGTTCAACTTTCATGGCGGCAATAACGATTATTTCACATCATAAGTATTTAAAAACATTCAAGTCATTACCTGCAGCTTCCCGCAGTCTACACCTTGTGACAGGTGCTGAGAAACATAAGAATTAGCCCTTTCTTATATAAAATTTGATGGTAGATGGTATAAAGTTGATGTCCATGGGTTCGCAAGGGTGAGAGGATATTTATCATAAACTCTATTTACTATAGTTTAAGTGTGAGGTGTTGGCTGCATTAATACAAGTGTGATCTGAAGAATAACCGGGGATAGGCATAGCGTACACTATCAATTCATACAGAACTAACAGACTCAATGATACAAATGTAGGCACACAATAGATGATATTTATTTTGTATTGAGATACTGCAACGGCCTTTTCTTTATAGGTGTATTTTTTTCAAATTCAAACAAATTGTATATATCTTATACAAAAATAATATTATTTAAATATTTATTAATTATTGTCAGCTCTAAAATAAAAATAACAATTTC
The DNA here is from genome assembly GCA_916613615.1 of Steromphala cineraria. Classification (NCBI taxonomy): domain Eukaryota; kingdom Metazoa; phylum Mollusca; class Gastropoda; order Trochida; family Trochidae; genus Steromphala; species Steromphala cineraria. Next base: position 74,666,828 of record OU744721.1, read on the forward strand.
TGTCTGTCTAGGAGATACACTAAATGTTTTTGAAATTATTATAGCTGCAAAAAGAATGAAATAACATTTTCTTTTAAAAGTTTTTAATAAAATTTATTCTTAGTTTGAATTGTTTAAAATAACAGTTTGAGGATTTCTAATCAGTTTAAACAGCAAAAGTACATATCCTGCATATTCAACCAATTTGTCAGATTTTGAGGTATTTCAATGACGGTTATAGTTCTCCTACATGCCCCATTCACGTCTACATAGACAACAAAACAACATACTTGAACAATAGGAACCGACGTGTGTTCCGCGGCCAGTTTATTCACCACATGAATGAATTACATATGTACAATCATCAATGCACAAAAAGTACCTATGCAAAAAAACGAAAGCATGCTGGAGCCCGACACGTAAACCAGAGATAATAACTCCCGTAGAGAAAAAACTCTGGAACCGTGTTCCCTCAACGAATGCAGCAGCAGCACTATCACCTGGAGGGTTTACAGCATCGTTAATGCATTACATCTAATATATGTACAGAAGCATAACAGCGCTAATGAATAATCTTTATCTGGTTGCCAGATGACATATTACACAAACATCCATTCGTGCAGTATCGCACTCATTACTGCATACATCAGAAACAATGAATATGTACATTTTACTAACTATAAATATACATAAATCAAGGCATTCCTTTAAATATATGGACTGTTTTCCAATATTGATATATCAAACAGCTCGACAACCGACACACAATTAACATTTCTTCGCTACAGTATTATAACGGCTCGACAGCCGACATGGGGAAAACATATCAAAATACCGTATTATAACGGCTCGACAGCCGACATGAGAAAAGCATTCCAAATTACCGTATTATAACGGCTCGACAGCCACGTACTACTGCGAAGTGACACATATCAGCACCAATGATTATATACACCTGAAACATACAGAAAAACATAATCAGTATAAACATCTTTAGTTTTCATGGTGAAAAGGCCGGGAGTACACTAATCGAGAATGTCAAATTCAAACATCTACACCCTTATATACCCCTTTTACACGCCACCTGGCGGGCAGATAACTCATTAGTACGCTTCATACCGCTAGGAGAAAATAATTTCTTTCTAATTCATTCTTCAACCGATAAAAATAATATTTCTCCTACATGCCCCATTCACGTCTACATAGACAACAAAACAACATACTTGAACAATAGGAACCGACGTGTGTTCCGCGGTTGAGAAAAGCAAAGAAAGTCAAGGGCCTAATGATAAAGAAACTTTCATTCTATGACTAATTAATGCTGTCTTTGATATAGCCATCTTTAGCATTTTCGCTCTTCCAGCGACCATTGCGTTTAAACATCCTGTCCGGTATACCGTTGTTTGCTGCTGCAGAAGCACCACCACTACGTAAACTGTGCAAACCAAACTTTTGATATTGCAAACAATTGGACTTAAAGCTTCTAAGAATATCTCCCTCAGTCTACTATAAGAGAGAGGACTGTTAGCTTTCCTGAGTTTATAGCCATTACCAGTTTTAGTCAAACTTCTGAATATGTAGTCTTGGGATTCTGGAAGAATATCCGCTGCTTTCAAGTACCTGTCGAGACATTCCACTGGACACAACTTAGTTTTGGTCCGACTAATGACAAGCCATGCCCCGTCTCTATATACATCAGTCTTCGACTTCTCAATAAAAACAGTCATATGAGAATGAAAAAACACGATGTCAGATCTTCTTATGTTTAAAAGTTCTGAGGATCTCAAGAAACCAGAATAAGCTAATAAGCATACAGCTAATATCCTCAAATCAGCCAATGTAGCATTTTCACTCCTTGAATCATATAATTTTTGCAGGATAGCGACATTAACAGGCTCTTTCTTTGTGACAGACTTAGCTAGTTTACGTTTAGCTGCCTCCAGAACATTCTTTACCAAACCATTGTCAGTAGGGCTATCTATACCCATGCTATAATGAGCGTACCTCAAACTATAAAAAGCAGCTGTAACAGGCGATATTGAATCACTCTGCTGGACAACAGACAGAAGATATAAAGCACAGTGTAAATAAGACACTGGTAGCCGACAAGGCATATCATTCAATAGAGCCCACCTTTTCCACGCAGCGAAACCATTCTGGTACTTCCTGTTAGTGGAATCAGCTCTAGCATGCAACATCAGATCTGGCAAATCTCCAGCCAACCCTCGAACGCTATCTGGCAAGGCAGCCAAATCATCCTTATACAAGGACTGGAACACATCTGTAAAACATACACAACAAATCAGGAAAAATCAACTAATAAGGCCAGCATATTAAAATGTAAATCATGTTCACCAAACATCCCACCTGGTATTCTGCTTGGAACATAACATTGTTTAGATGTTGGTAAATACATTACATCCTTAATTTGGGAAACAAACACAGAATTGCAACATATGAGAGGCCAAAAACACGCTGAATGCCATTCGGGCACTATTAGTGTTCCTTTAGCTTTGCATAAAAACATGTGTTTAACTGCTCTAGGAATAAGCTGGATAGGAGGGACAACCCAGTTCATAGTCCCACTCCAATCAACGGTAAAGCTGTCTACCGCTGCAGATCCGGGATTACTGAACAGCGAATTGAAAATCTCAGTCTTTGTATTGTAATACGAAGCAAACCTATCCACTTCAAGAGGCCCCCACTTCTTGTCAACACAGTTAAAAGTACTCTTAGAAATGCCCCAGTCATCGTAGTCCATGACACGACTCAGAAAATCAGCTTCTTGATTCGCACTCCTTGGAATCCATTGAACATGAAGATCAATACAGTGTTGTGTGCACAATTCAAAAATCTCAAGAGCTAATGACTGCAAGTGGACTTTCATACTTCCTTTCTCAATAATAGCTGTTACATTCTGATTGTCAGTGAACCACTTTACACTCTGTTTAGTTAGTTGACACACAAAACTTGAGAGCACCATATGTACAGCTTTAAGTTCCCTCCACGTAGAGCTTTGACTAGCCTCAAATCTGGACCACTGACCATGAGAAGATAAACCCTCTATATCAACACAATAACCACCAAACCCCGTGCTACTAGCATCAGTATAGACTAGTTTCTTGATGACTGTAGCAGGCTGCAACTCTCTTCTTTGATATCTCTCTATATTATCAGCCCAAAACCTCAGCTGTTTCACACTTCCTGCAGAAATATCAATATAACTGTTCCAAGTAGCAGCTGCAACAACGTCTATACAAAGTGATCTAGTCATAAGCTGCGACACCGGTCCGATGATGAGCTTCATAGATACTATTTGACCAACTATAGAAGCAAGAGTCTTTACTGGAGTTCTTTGTCTAAGACTTAACACCAACTGTATTACTGACAAAAGTTTCTCGATCTTCCTATCAGGAACAGATAACATCATTGAACTTGTGTCAATGTGGAATCCGAGCCACTCTAACGACTGTGTCGGACACCAGAGAGATTTCTCAACCTTAGGGACAAACCCTGAACGTATCAAATCAGACTTTACTGCTGACCCAAAACGAGTTTGCTTCGGTTTCAGAAGACCCAGCAAGAATGCCATCATCTAAAAATGTCACTATTCTTTTACCCTCATACCGCCACTTCTTCACCAATTGTCCTGTGACCTTGGTAAAAACATAGGGAGCAGAAGTAAGGCCAAAAGGCAACACCAAAAATTTGTAATAATGCATATCTCCAAACTTGTCTTTCCATGAAAAACCCAAGAACCGAGTATGTGATGGGAAAATATCAATGTGATGGTAAGCAGAGTGAATGTCAAATTTAATCAGCCAATCATCTATGTTGATATAATTCAAAGCACATTTCCAATCTTCATATTTCACACTTAGTTTATTCACGTAAGAGTTAATTCTGTGAAGATCCAAAATCAATCTTTTCTTCCCAGAAGATTGTACTGACACCGTTAGGGGGCTGACCACATATGGCGGGGCTTCACATTCACAGATAAGATGCTTCTCCAAAAGATCGCCAATTGCCTGCGTAACAAAATCGCTATGTTTTAAGGCAGACTGATTGTTAGCAATTATCATTGGAGGAGGAAGATTGACAAAAGGAATCTTATAACCATGGTGGATAATGCCAATAACAAATTGAGAAGATTTGATATCAATCCAAAATTGAATATTGCGTTTGAGACGGCCCCTTACGACAATCTCAGACGAGCCCTGTTCATATTCATAGTAATCATGAGTGAGCGTTTTGGAACATACATCATCAAGGATACCATCATGAGAAATATACTCAACTGACAAGTCTTGTCCCCCACTACTGACTTCCCTGGGATGTTGACGCTCCGGCTGACAAACTTGAACTGTAGGGGCACTCTCGCCTGAAGTGGCCCAAGACTCCGCACGTGAAGCATGGTCCAGGCTTTCCACTTTTCCCACGAAAAAGATGATTGCTGCTAGGCTGATGATACCCAGGGGTAGCTTGTGGAAGGACGCTCTGCACGGGCTGCGACATCGGAGTCTGTCTCCGGCTGGTCCTACTCGAGTAATGTGCGACTCTTCCACGCTTCTCTCGTAATTTGCGCACCGCTTTGTTTTCGGCCCTCGTGATTTTCCGGTCATCATCGGAATTGTCAGCTAGATCGTTTGAAACGTAGTTTCTGACGGTCTCTCAACCACCTTCTGATTTATCGGCAATCTTTATCAACTTGTTTCTTTGATTTAACCGCTCAAGCTCTGAGTTTAATAACGTTTCACTATCATCAAATCGCTTACTTTGAATAGCAGACAAGACTTCTTTCAAAGCACCGGCAGTCTCTTCATTAAAATTAAATTGAATTTTGTTTCCTTCTCTTCGCCAAGTGTAATCTCTCTCGGCTTTCAACCTCTTTATGTCTTTTGATGTTTGGACAAACTCTTCTCTTAAAGAACCAATTCTTTCGTCCAGGACGGTTTCAAAATTAGCCTTGTTCGTCTGGAGTTGTGACAACATGGCGTCTAATTTTTCGTCAGTATTCATGGTGAAAAGGCCGGGAGTACACTAATCGAGAATGTCAAATTCAAACATCTACACCCTTATATACCCCTTTTACACGCCACCTGGCGGGCAGATAACTCATTAGTACGCTTCATACCGCTAGGAGAAAATAATTTCTTTCTAATTCATTCTTCAACCGATAGAAATAATATAACTACTTTTACTCAAAATATAGTTGTATGTGTAGTTATTGTATGTAAATAGTGACATGAAGACATGCCAATAGTACATTAATGTTTCTAACTTCCCTAGATCGATATATATTTGGACTTTCACACTTCTTCCTCTTGGAAGGACTTATCTATCTCATCTATGCCGAATCCTGATAGTTTTTAACCAAGTCATTATGATTTTTATCAGTATGGTATCTAATTAATAGCTGATGTACGCACTGTTCTTTTCTGCTATCCTGTTTTCATATGTTGAAATGAATTTTAATCCATTTTTACAACATGGTAAAATAAATGATATACTGTAATGTGACATCCACAAATGTATTTGCCTGGAAAGGATATCAAAGTGACTTAGAAAATGTGGGAGGATTTTTAAAACTAAACTCTAAACAAATGTTTTGATGCTTGGCACCATGTCATAATGGTTTATGTTTGTTTAAAAAGTGAAAATGAAAAACGTGTTTAAACAGGAACGCTTGCACGAGACTCTTTCGTTCAAAACATATTTGCTCATTGAATTGTACCCGTAAGACATAGAGCTAGGATATATAACAGTATTATTAATTTCGTACGTGTAAAACATTACCATTCGTTGTACCTAATCATACTAAGCTAAAGTGTTTTGAAAGTTGGTATTTCAAGGCTTCACTTTCTGTGTTTGTATTGATCCACTCCTGTTATTGGATACCATTTTAAACTTCAGGCAGGTTTGTATGGTATGGTTTCCATCGTCAGTAAGTAAACAATTACTAAAGCATATTCTCAGATTCTTATCAAAGTCAAGGACGGTGAAAAGAATTAATCACGCTTCTGAGTGATAAAGAGGTGATGCAAGCAAACTGCCAAGGTCAGCACTTAATCCAAGACATACATGTAACTGTTCAATGTGCAATGTAATACTGTGCCAGAGTACATTCCCGTTCGGGCGCAGTTTCTAAGTTTTTTTATTGTGGACACGGTTTAATTGTCTGGTTTAATATTAACAGACTCATGTAGCAAGGTCTTCAATTAAAGTGAATATCTTAGCAACTTTCTTGTTTTGCTCAGTCATTTCTTGTCATGATGTTCAGTTACAAACTGATTTTTGCCCTGCTATTATATTGACTCATAAAACCATGACATTAGAGGTAATAAAAATAACTCGCCAATATTAAACAGCAATATATCAACTTCAAGGCAATATACTTCCCATTAAGCAGATATTTGCGCCTTCTATTATATATTTCGACATAAATTTATAACATTTGCTCCATGAACAGAAACCATCAATGTCTTTCAAGGGTGGGATTGATATTGTTAAAAATATGTAGAGTTTTACTCGAATAGATTAACTTGATAAAATACACATAATTTAAAAACGTTTAACTACCATTGTTTGTCGTGTCAATGGTACAAAGAACTGCAACATGTACCATCACACACGCGTGTTCCATCGTTGTAACAAATCCTCAAAACATCAACGTTTACATAAACTTGTGTTGTCATCTAACATTTAAAGAGAGAATTCGTGTTTAGATATAACGCTGATCATTTCCAATAGTGGTGCAGTCATTTAGGAAGTGGTTCATGTTCGTTGATACACGAAGTTATCATTCACTCGTGAAACGTTTCCCATTTCCCTTTAGAGAGAAAGTGTTGATGGCAGGAATTAGATTAAATTTAATTGTTTATGTTGATAATCCCTGTTTAGCTTATCACAGACATTAGGAAAGTTTGCTTTTGCTTCTTTGTTATTGGCCTTTTGACATCCAGCGAACAGAACATTTCCCTCCCATTTCCACTCCATGTTGATACAGAAAGTACACACGATGTTATATCTTGAAAATTAAATTGTTTCTTGACTATAATAATAATATATTGAAAGTAATAAAGAAAGATGGGAAGAAAATGTTTTGATCAATTTTGATTGGTTTGATAACTTCATTAAACTATAGATTAGACTGCTTCATATAATCTTGGCTGTAAACACTCATCTAATTAAGATGAATATTGTTTAAAGCAATCTTTGCACTGTCTGTGGAGCAGTACCTGAATTCATAATTAACCGTTTTGCCAAACAAAACAATTTTTACTTTCAGAGACGATTTGACCTTTCATACATATCCTGATAAGATAATTAGTCTATATCGTTGATAAGGAACATTATCCTACCTCATGTAAAAATCTCGATCTCTGATTGGTTCACGTGACCCTGGATAACTACTGATATCACACTCTTGAGCGGGATGATAAATTATTTATACCCCGCCAGGAACCAATCACGTAAAAAGCGTGCAAATTGAACTTATTTATACCCCGCCATGAAAAAAGCGTGCAGATTGAACTGCTTGAAAAGTATGTTTCGCTGAATACATTGATGTTACCTTTGCTCAAATAATATGTAGCTTTATGCAAACTAAAGTCAAAGTAATTGCAAGCTATATAAATGCAAAAAAACATACATGTATATTGTCATAATTACCTTATTAATTTAAGATTTGGGGTTTAAAATGTTTCTTGTCGAAAAACATGACAATCTTGTGTCGCTGCTTTTTTGATCATTGCATATGAGAATCGGTTCACATTTATTCGAAATATCAGTATTCACTCACTGTTTCGTTGTGTGTCTTGCAAGGAAAGTCGTTAAACATCGAAATTATGCTTCAGGAACTGTGTTCATAAAAAGAAATGTCCGTGACTAAGCGAGGCACTGACACGATTGATGATGTAGTTTTCAAAATAACACTTCCGGTTTGTGACCCTGACCTTTGTCATGTACTTAGCAGTTTTAAATGTTTTCAAATATGCATTGTGTTTAACATTCGGTAAGATAAATTCGTTAAAACGTTGCTTAGCGGGTTACATAGGTATTTATTTTACCCTTGAAAGGTTTTATGCAACTCGCGTTTCCCTCGTTGCATAAAACCTTTCGCAGGAATAATAAATACCTATGTAACCCGCTAAGCAATGTTATAACTTATATTGTCATATAATCAGAATGTTCTCTGCTTGGAGCTGATTGATAAACACTTCCAGCCCCCAAGGTATGTAAGGTGATTGAGGTTTACAACCTTGACTCTTGATAGCAATCCATATTTGAGGTCTTGTTATTTGGTACGTGAAGTGTAACCGCTTTCCGCTTTCGTTAATGTTTAAGGGGAGAAGCCAACTTATGTTCTTAACTTTATAATAACAAGAGCAAACTGATTATATCGTAGAGTGTAACATTGCAATCATCAAATCATCAATAAAAAGGAATTAATACTCATCTGAGAGGCAAAATGGCAAATTATCACATCTTTTTTTATATTCTAGATCCAGTTTGGTTGGTATAAGGTATGGACTACAAATAATCTGAATTGAAATCGACAGTACTTTGTGAACCTTTGTAAAAAGATTCAAAGGAAGATTATTTAATGTTGGAATATAGCATTTCCTAATTTGAATAACATACTGTCCAAAATTGATCTTAATTCGAAAGATACCAGTAGCGTTTATACAATCGTATTTATTGAGACAATTTATGAAATAGTTACAGCTTTTACAAAAACAACACATGCACATTGAGTTTAAAGAAGTTATTGCTAATGTGATAAAAAAGCAATGAAGTAACACAACATTTTGTTTTGATTAAGTCATGTTACCTATATCTGCAAAGTAAAGGGAGATCAACTGTCTATCATCTTTCACAGAAATATTGTTTGACGTTAACATATTTGCAGAATTCTCATCTTAACTAAATACACATGGAACAGACATGCACGTTAAGTGTTAACTTTGCACGAATTAGCCCACTGAGAGCAAGTAATTCTTTCAATCAAACTTTTGCAATGAGACAAATACCTAATTGTCATTTGAAATGAAACGGTTGTCTGAAACTGCTGACGCCCGAATTTTTAGGATTTTCTTGTTGTTATGTATTTGTTTTGTCAACATAAATAGTTGAAAAAGAAATACTTTACAAAGCAAACTTACAAACGAATGAAACCTTACTTTGCAGACAAATCCTTTATTGTTCATACTGCTGACGGATTGTGTTATTATTTTCAAGTACCTCCAATGTCACGAATACGGGAACCCGCACTATAACAATCCTAATAATAACAATTTTGGCAGATGGAAGAAAATACAGGATCTCAAAAATTTGTCACTGACAACAAGAAGGATGTCCATGGGTCCGCAAGGGTGAACTATAGTTTTAATTCGAGGTTGCATTAATACAAGTGTGATCTGAAGAATAACCTGGGGATAGGCATAGCATATACATTCAATTCAAACAAACTAACAGACTGAGTGATAGGCACAACATAGATGTCACTTCTTATTCTAACACTATTGGTAATAAAATTGGAATATGTTGTTAGGTATTTCAGATTGGTCGATATAGTGCAGTGGTATGGACGTCGGATTTACATGTAGCATCTAGGAGTCTCCTTTTTTAAAAATAGATAAATACTCTAACCAATGAAAATGTTATTCGAAAAAAGATCATCATCATTGGACGTCATCCTCTGTCAACAATAATTTCAATGAATTATCAGTCAATGGACATGTATTTCCCTTACAAATAATGCATTTCCTGTGAGTTATCTTCTATGTGCAAAAATTGACATGGAATACCTTACATTACATGCTTTTGTTTGATACTATTAATTGGTTTTTAATGACAAACACGCAAATAATAAAGAAAAAACTCATGATATATAAACAACATGAACTAATGTCTTTTCCTTTTGATCGTACAATATTACATAATGAAATCTATCACTCTATATAAATTATATGTTAAAACATCAGTTTCACATAAACATATAGTTTATCCACATCTAATGAGTAAAACCATAATGGCTATTCTGATTATTGCTGCCACGAGGGAGGAGACTACAAGTCATAGATGTGGCAATTAATAAGCTTCCCTTGTGTGAGTTCCTACTTCTGGTAAATGACAATTTCCATGTACTGTGACAGTTATCATACTAAACTACCGTAGGGATTTCGTAATTGTCTGGTAGGTTAATATCTTCGACACTTTCATTTTACATATTTCTTGCTATTATAATTTTATTTGCACACGTTTTATTTTCATAAGGTTTTCACCTCACTATTATACCATGAAATTTAAGAATACACTTCACGATAAGCTCATATATTGAGATAATTAACCAACATTTGGGTTATAATGTGGTAATGCATAACTGTGAATGTAAATTAGGTTTACGTAATAGCTTTGAACATGAGTGACTTCTCTTAATGGCCTTCAGACATCAGACAGCAACTCTAAAGTATACCCTTGATGACAAATAATTCCACAATGTCTATTGAGATCGAGATATACATGTAGGAAATTGAATGCGTTTGTTAATTGAAACTGAATAAATGACACCTTAAGACACAATTGTCTAATTAAAATATATAAAGAACAACTATTGAGATCACACTGTTGCATAACAACACATATTTCTTAATACCATAGGTTTTCTTGTTAAATGTATTTAATGGTTTCATGTCAGGCGATCTTGTTGACTGATGCAAAGAATCACAATCGATGTCGTTGTCTATTTTTTACCACATTACGTTTCTGCCTTTCAGGGTAATTCAGGGAGTTTGATTTTGTCATTTTTCATACTTTTGAACTATTATTGTCGTTTATTTTTACAAAGAGTAATTTTGAAAAACTCGCATTCCTAATTTTATAGACATGATCGAAATGAACAACAGTAAATCCTTTCAATTGCCTCTCAGACATCAGTGAGCAGCCCTGAGGTATGCCCTTTGTGGTCAGATAATTCCATATTGTCAATAGAGAAAGTAATTGGTAGCGTCAGTTAATTGCAGCATAATAGTTGATGCCTTGTGAAAAGGCAAATGTGTCTCACATGATTAACTGTCAATCGTTTAACATGTTAGATAAATATAATGAGGGCATATAATGAATGTGCAAAACTGTAAGATTTCGTAAGCTGGGACCTTTAAAGGTAATCAAAACAATACAAGTATAGCAATGTTCTGCACAGTGTCCTATTGTCAATTTAATTGGCTACCGTTTGGGATTGCCTGACTGTAGAAAAAACTGCTCCTATTTGGCTATTGAACGCTTAACTATATTCTTGTCAAAACACGTTCAATGATACGTTATTAGGAGATTTTGTGCTTCTTTTTAGGATGACTTTTCTTAACCCTGGTCTTATTGTGTCGAAAATGTGACCTATTGTGTCTATTTTATTATGTAAGCCAGTTTTGATAGGATAGTTTGAATGGTCATGAAAACTTATTTTGTGTTGTGCCATGCCTAGCAACGAGTGGCCAACGCTTTGCCCGACCACTTTCTTTTGCACACTACTGTACCTATTAATCACGATGAGACAATAAAGTGTATATTTCTGTTGTGAGATTTATTCATATAAACGTCGTCATACTGTTAAACAAGTTATTCATATGCCTATACCACAAGATGAGACTTCCATCGAAACGTAACAATGACATTAGATTCGTTAAATAGCGTTAATTCAAGTTAATACTGCTTTGAACGTAATTTAGAAAATGAAATGATGTATAAACAAAAATTGAGCCCCACAACCTGCTATATACATCAAATGTAAAGGGGAAAGATTTACTTGATTTGTTTTTATTCAGTGAACATTTTCCAATATCTTTTGCAAGATCATGTATAATAAACTTAGTGAATATAATTTTTGTTTATTGTCAAACATATGTTCAATACATCCTGACAATATTTCAAATTAGGAGCATTATAGAACAGTAGACATATGGTGTAGAATGAACAAATAACGTATTGGAAATAAAGGGAAGTTCTTCTCAGAATTATCTGGTTTATTTGAGGAGAATTATTTTGATGATTGCTTTGGCCCACATGGAAGCACAATAAAACAAGGTTACTGGCGTCCTACATCTTTATCGTATTCTGCGAAATCCTTGCTGTTTATTCACAGAGAGTGACTTATGAGGTTTCCACTTGGGAAAAAGACACCTGACGTGTGCTTTCGATTCTGATTCCCTTTTCATACCTTCCCTTTAGCGTTGTAGTTTGACTTAAGTGAGGATGAAATCATAAGAAATATACAAACTGGTTCAGATTCCATTGTGTACTGACTAAAACCTTTTTCTAGAAATTTTAATATATGTTGATAACGCATTCGCGATACTTACTTTAAAATACAGAGACTGAAACATATCAGTTTCACATTTGTTCTGTATTCAAACAATTACTTAGTCTATAAAAGACAATAGCAATGAAAAAGTACTTTAGTGTCTGGGAATGAGAAAACGATTCCTTACAAAACATTAGTGAAACGAAAGTCTTAGAAAACCGCTTTCTCATTCAGCTAAGCAGTCTTAAAACCTTGAGAAAATTGAATAAGGTCAATTACTTCTTAAACCACTTTCATTGAAACCATCCAAACAAGAAAGCAGTTAATATAAAAAAAATTCCAATGTTGCTGGAATCTCATTACAATCAATAATGGCTAAGCATTTTATTAATATATATGAAAGCTTTCTAAAGATTTGTAAGACATTGAATAACAACACATTGTAAACAATATTTTATAGTTCATGTGATAAACTGAAACTATTATATTAAACACGATGAATTTTAAACCATTATTCATAGCTAACCCTTTTGTGTCTGATATATGTTATCCGTTTTGTATTGCGATCCTCCATTACCACATTTAGTAGATAATAACAGTTCAAATCTAGTCGCAAATTGCTGACATACATGTAGATTTCCCATTGATAGGAAATCGAACGTCCATTATCGGATATACCAAATGGTGTTTTCAAGAACATATTGATTGCTTGTGAATGAACGTTACATCGAAAACGGTTGCAATATACTAGATTCTTTGCAACTGAAGCCAATTGCTAATCTTCTTTTATTCGGAAAGCATCACAAGTATTATTTCAAACATCTAAACCATTAAGTGGACAGAAATGGAAGCTCTTTGATAAACTGAAAAGCACTTTGAGTTTTACAGCATAATTAGAGAGAGACGAATTTGTTCTACATTTTGTCTTCTGTACTCTATTCATGAATTTTTGAGAGCCGAATATATCCATTAACGGAAAGCTTTTTGAATGTAAAAAATCAAAATAATATGAGAACAATATAAAATTAATACTTAAAGAATATGATTGGCTATATTTTGAAGTATGAAAGCAAAATTGAAAAGGAATACTTTCTTATCCTGTACAAGTCAAGAACTGGCAATCAATGACGTGGTTATCTTGTATGACAAAGGCACAAAGCGTTTATATCATTTCCGAAATAAGGATTATTATACATAGTTATATTCAAATAAATATTAAAATTTTAAAATACAAACCTTCATATTTCATCAAGGTTAAGTTCTCATCCTTTCATTTAGTCCCCTGATGCACTCGACAACAATAAAGAATTTCCATAATAATTATGACTTCCATTCTATCCCGAAAGCGGCAGAGCAAAGTCATGACATGTTACTCGAGTCTCTGTTCATCTTAGACCAAATCCGTGGCATCTGCCTCTGTTGGGAGATAATGATGACGTAAGGTGGATAATCAATTTATATAACACTATCTATGATTTAAAAATGTACATATATCCTGGATAAACTTTGTTCAGTATATATGTAAGAAGTATTGAGGATATGCCACTAGAAAGTAGGAAATATTGATCAACATACATAGCTTGAATTTCCCCTTCTGTGTTCAACAAAAGAAGCGATAAAAGTTGAAACTTTAACGATTTTGTTACTTGTTCGCCATGCTTGCATTCTTGTGAAATGCCATTAGGTATATGTAGAAAAGGATTAAATCTCCATTAATGTCTGTTCTGCATTTTTAGTTTTGTGTTTACAAACCTGTCATGTAAGTGACAATAATAACTATATCTGGAGTGCAGCTCACTCCTGTAATTTTAAAGGACAACAGAAATGGATACATTTCATCAAATACCATTTAATTTCCCTCAGTTTAATATTTACAATATATACAATAATGGTCAAATTCCCACAATAATTTGGGTTGGTAATTACATTATTTCACCAAGTGTGAACTGGAGGCTTATTCAATATAAACCCAAGCTTAAATATTCATTTAAAGCAATTGAAAATCACACATGTTGCCCCGACGGCCAACAGCGTGAGTGTGACTCAAAAATCTCCAAGTCCCAGTCAGTTGGCACGTGCAACAAGATGCACGAGCTGAAATAGACATTCTGGCCAACAACAACAACTTGCTGCGTTTTGGAGATTGTTTACTGTTCGGGAACAGCTCTTCAGCTCATTCCCCCCTCCTTGACAGAATAAAGTCTGTCAATAAACATAATTTACATTTTAACGAATGAAACAAATTCAAATGTCAAATTCTGAAACAAAAATCATATCAAACGCTCAAACTCAATTCACAACTCCAAAATTATAAAATCACCATCACATCCCAAAGGAATCACATTTTCATTACTTTACTTCACATTTCATTATTTCACTTCACATTTCATTATTTCACTTCACATTTCATTATTTCACTTCACATTTCATTATTTCACAAATTTCATCACAAAACAACATTTACATATTAACACATCACTCAGCATCATCGAATTTCCATGAATATCCATCCACGAATACTTATCCATGAATCCTCACCATCCATGAATTATCACCATCCACGAATCATCTCCCAAGAATCCCAACCACAGAAAACTCCATCCTAGGGAATCTTCAACCGCGGGTCTTGATCCATGGGTCCAGGGTCTTGGTCCTTTCTCCAGGGGTCGCCAGGGTCTTGGTCCTTTCTCCAGGGGTCGCCAGGGTCTTGGTCCTTTCTCCTAGACTCCTCTTCTTCCAGGTTCGTAGTCCTGGCATCCGGGGACTCATCATCCAAGGGGTTCCACTCCAGAGGACAGATCCGACTGACTGCCCTAGTAAGTATCGACTTTCCAACTTGTACGTCGACCACTCGTACAGCACCATCAACTCCAGGATACGTCCTCACAACTGTACCTAGTTGCCATTGTCCTCTAGGGGTGTTTGGTGAAATTACCAAAACAACATCGTTTACCCTAGGATCTGGGCGTATCTTAGTCCATTTTTTGCGAGAATTCAAACTTGGCAACCATTCTCGCATCCATCTGCGCCAAAAGTGACGAACCAACTCTTGTATTCTACGCCAGTGTTTCTGGGGATGGAAATCTGTGCTGTCAACAGATTCTGGTGCAAAAATACCTCCAATTTGGCCGTGAAGGAAATGGTTTGGTGTGAGGGGAGAAACATCATTTGGATGTGCCGATTTATAGGTAAGAGGTCTTGAATTAATGAGACTTTCAGCACCTGTCATAGCCGTCATGAGATCTTCGTCTGTGACGTCACACTTACTCAATATGGCAAAAATAGCTCGTTTAGCTGCTTTGATCATCGTTTCAAATACTCCTCCAAAATGAGGAGCATGTGGAGGGTTAAAAAGCCATTTAACACCTCTGTTAGCTAAAGACCTACCGATGATGTCTTTGTCCATTTGCTGAGTAAGTTCCTTGAGTTCGTTCACGGCCCCAACAAAATTGGTGCCGTTATCAGATAGCATCAGTTGGGGAAGTCCCCTCCTATTGACCATTCTAAAGAAGGCATTCAAGAAGGAATCTGTATCCAGTCCAAAAGCTAACTCCAGATGAACAGCGCGAGTTTTGAGACATGTAAAGAGGCAGAGATAACGTTTTTGTCTCTTTTTGCCTCTTCCCTGAATTGTGAAGAAAGGTCCAGCAAAATCGACCCCAGTTTCAGTAAAGGCTCTGAAAGAAGGCTGAACTCGGAACTTTGGTAATGGTGCCATTACTGGATTAACTGGTTTAGCTTTTGCTTTTCTACACCTGGCACATTCGTGTTCCCATGCTCTAATAGCTTCCCTGCCAGATATGATCCAGAATCTCGCCGAGATCAAAGACAAAGTTTGATTTGTGCCCATAACATGATGACCCATCTCATGATAATGCTTAACAATTAGCTTTGTCACCCAATGGTAACGAGGCAAAATTATTGGAAACCTGGATTCCAAGGACAGACAATCTGCATGTTCTAATCTGCCATGTAGTCTCATGATACCATCATCATCAAGAACAGGCTGCAAACTGATGAGCTTTGAATTTGATGATATCAACTTTCCTTTGGATAAAGCTTGATACTCCTCAGGAAATTCATCTTTTTGAACTTTGGTAAGTATTTTCATTTCAGCATCTTTGATTTCATCCAATGTCAATTCACCCATCTTCTTTATTTCAGGGACTGACGAGCAGTTGTGCAAGAACCTATAGACCCATGCTGTAACTCTGACAAGTCTTTGCCAGCTAGAAAACCGTGTAGGTTTCAGTTTGAAATCTGCATCTGAAGGCATAACGACCAAAGAGGAATCCTGAACTTCAGAATTGTAATGACCACTTTGAGGAGGCCATTCTGATTCATCTTGTTCAAGGAAAGGAGGACCACGCCACCAGAATGTACTGCTAATCAACTGTGAAGCTGAAACACCTCGTGTTATCATATCAGCAGGATTCAACCCAGTAGGAACATAAAACCATTGAGAGGGATTCGTAAGGGATTGTATTTCACCAATTCTGTTGGCTACAAAGGGCTTGAATGATCTGCTGTTGCTCTTGATCCAGCAAAGAACATTGAGGCTGTCTGACCAAAATGTGACTGTTTGTATTTCAAATTTCAAGGCTTTTGATACTGTTGCAGCTAATCGCAAACCAACCATGGCAGCCATTAATTCAAGTCTTGGTATACTAACTGCTTTCAATGGTGCAACACGACTTTTAGCCACTATCAATCTACTTGACTTTGTGCCATTTGCATACACATGAACTGCATAGACAACAGCTCCAAATGCATCCTTTGATGCGTCCACAAAGACATGGTAGGCAACCAGGTAAGTATGTTCAATGCTTAAGCATCTAGGTATTTCTAGATCTTTCAACTCTGCAACTTCTTGTAACCATGTTTTCATCTTTTCTTTCAGGTCTCCAGTGATGTCATCATCCAACTGACACCAGTCATCCATGCCTGCTGCAAGAGGATTTTTGCCATAACAGCGAATGGAGCAACAAACCCTAAAGGGTCGAATAGTTTTGCAACATCACTCAAGAAACTTCTCTTTGTCACATTTTCAGATTTAGAAGGCACGTCTGATTTGAATGTGAAAATATCTGTTTCAGCTTTCCACAATAACCCAAGAGTCTTTGTTGTAGGTAAATGACCTTTTCCAAGATCAATCTCTGATGCCCTGTCTTCAGATGGAATATGCTCAAGAACATGAACTGAATTCGACAGCCACTTCCGAGCATGCATTCCAGCCTTAGACCACAATTCTGACAACTGTTTGTACAACTCAACACCTTTGTCCTCATTCTCGACAGAGTCCATTCCATCATCCATGTAAGTTGATTTAATGACAGTTTCAGCTGCCAGGGGGAATTGCCTTGCATGAATCTTAGCATGTTCTTGTGTCACATACTGTGCTAAGAAAGGGGATGATGTCACTCCAAAAACAACTCTACTGAATTCATAGATATCTGGAGGAATATTTCTGTCCAAAGATCGCCAAAGAAACCTGTGATAAGGCCTATCTGAAGGTGGGATTTTAATTTGCAAATACATAGCTTCAATGTCACACACCAAAGCAACTGGATGCTTCCTGAAGCGTAGAAGCACGTCCAACAGTTCACGTTGAAGTTTGGGACCTGGGTAGATTGCATCATTCAATGACACACCATCATACTTTGCTGAAGCATCATAAACCAACCTTACTTTCGTTGTTGATCTATCTGGTTTGATAATTGGAAAGTGAGGAAGAAACCATTGACCTCCTGTATCTACTTCCTGTGCAGGTACTTTGCGAATGTAATCTTTATGAAGGTATTGTTGGATAACATCCTCATAAGCATTTGCAACACACTCATTTTTTGATAGTTTCTTCTCTATGTTTGTCAGACGGCTGAAAGCCATGTCATAGTTATCTGGTAGTGTTGTTGGATCTATTTTCCACGGAATTCCAACTTCATATGACCCCTTTTCATACAAAAGTGTCTCTAGTACCTTTGGCATAGCTATTTTGTCATTAGGAGACAATACAATTGAGCTCTCAGGTTTGAAATCATCAATATCCCAAAACCTATGCATCAAGGCATTCAGCTCAACATCAGTTTCGTTTGTGAAGAATACATCAGAAAATCCAGTGTGAGAACTTTTAGAACCAACGTTCCCAATGCAAGTCCATCCCAACGGAGTTCTTCTTGCAAAGGGTTCCCCTGGATTCCCACGAACTTCTTCATATGAGCAATGCAGATCCAAGTAGTCTATGCCAATCAAAATGTCAACTTTCTGACATGAGGCAACATTTGGGAAGTCAATATCCTTTAAATGATTCCATTTGTTTTTGTGTTTTTGCCATGCCTAGCAACGAGTGGCCAACGCTTTGCCCGACCACTTTCTTTTGCACACTACTGTACCTATTAATCACGATGAGACAATAAAGTGTATATTTCTGTTGTGAGATTTATTCATATAAACGTCGTCATACTGTTAAACAAGTTATTCATATGCCTATACCACAAGATGAGACTTCCATCGAAACGTAACAATGATATTAGATTCGTTAAATAGCGTTAATTCAAGTTAATACTGCTTTGAACGTAATTTAGAAAATGAAATGATGTATAAACAAAAATTGAGCCCCACAACCTGCTATATACATCAAATGTAAAGGGGAAAGATTTACTTGATTTGTTTTTATTCAGTGAACATTTTCCAATATCTTTTGCAAGATCATGTATAATAAACTTAGTGAATATAATTTTTGTTTATTGTCAAACATATGTTCAATACATCCTGACAATATTTCAAATTAGGAGCATTATAGAACAGTAGACATATGGTGTAGAATGAACAAATAACGTATTGGAAATAAAGGGAAGTTCTTCTCAGAATTATCTGGTTTATTTGAGGAGAATTATTTTGATGATTGCTTTGGCCCACATGGAAGCACAATAAAACAAGGTTACTGGCGTCCTACATCTTTATCGTATTCTGCGAAATCCTTGCTGTTTATTCACAGAGAGTGACTTATGAGGTTTCCACTTGGGAAAAAGACACCTGACGTGTGCTTTCGATTCTGATTCCCTTTTCATACCTTCCCTTTAGCGTTGTAGTTTGACTTAAGTGAGGATGAAATCATAAGAAATATACAAACTGGTTCAGATTCCATTGTGTACTGACTAAAACCTTTTTCTAGAAATTTTAATATATGTTGATAACGCATTCGCGATACTTACTTTAAAATACAGAGACTGAAACATATCAGTTTCACATTTGTTCTGTATTCAAACAATTACTTAGTCTATAAAAGACAATAGCAATGAAAAAGTACTTTAGTGTCTGGGAATGAGAAAACGATTCCTTACAAAACATTAGTGAAACGAAAGTCTTAGAAAACCGCTTTCTCATTCAGCTAAGCAGTCTTAAAACCTTGAGAAAATTGAATAAGGTCAATTACTTCTTAAACCACTTTCATTGAAACCATCCAAACAAGAAAGCAGTTAATATAAAAAAAATTCCAATGTTGCTGGAATCTCATTACAATCAATAATGGCTAAGCATTTTATTAATATATATGAAAGCTTTCTAAAGATTTGTAAGACATTGAATAACAACACATTGTAAACAATATTTTATAGTTCATGTGATAAACTGAAACTATTATATTAAACACGATGAATTTTAAACCATTATTCATAGCTAACCCTTTTGTGTCTGATATATGTTATCCGTTTTGTATTGCGATCCTCCATTACCACATTTAGTAGATAATAACAGTTCAAATCTAGTCGCAAATTGCTGACATACATGTAGATTTCCCATTGATAGGAAATCGAACGTCCATTATCGGATATACCAAATGGTGTTTTCAAGAACATATTGATTGCTTGTGAATGAACGTTACATCGAAAACGGTTGCAATATACTAGATTCTTTGCAACTGAAGCCAATTGCTAATCTTCTTTTATTCGGAAAGCATCACAAGTATTATTTCAAACATCTAAACCATTAAGTGGACAGAAATGGAAGCTCTTTGATAAACTGAAAAGCACTTTGAGTTTTACAGCATAATTAGAGAGAGACGAATTTGTTCTACATTTTGTCTTCTGTACTCTATTCATGAATTTTTGAGAGCCGAATATATCCATTAACGGAAAGCTTTTTGAATGTAAAAAATCAAAATAATATGAGAACAATATAAAATTAATACTTAAAGAATATGATTGGCTATATTTTGAAGTATGAAAGCAAAATTGAAAAGGAATACTTTCTTATCCTGTACAAGTCAAGAACTGGCAATCAATGACGTGGTTATCTTGTATGACAAAGGCACAAAGCGTTTATATCATTTCCGAAATAAGGATTATTATACATAGTTATATTCAAATAAATATTAAAATTTTAAAATACAAACCTTCATATTTCATCAAGGTTAAGTTCTCATCCTTTCATTTAGTCCCCTGATGCACTCGACAACAATAAAGAATTTCCATAATAATTATGACTTCCATTCTATCCCGAAAGCGGCAGAGCAAAGTCATGACATGTTACTCGAGTCTCTGTTCATCTTAGACCAAATCCGTGGCATCTGCCTCTGTTGGGAGATAATGATGACGTAAGGTGGATAATCAATTTATATAACACTATCTATGATTTAAAAATGTACATATATCCTGGATAAACTTTGTTCAGTATATATGTAAGAAGTATTGAGGATATGCCACTAGAAAGTAGGAAATATTGATCAACATACATAGCTTGAATTTCCCCTTCTGTGTTCAACAAAAGAAGCGATAAAAGTTGAAACTTTAACGATTTTGTTACTTGTTCGCCATGCTTGCATTCTTGTGAAATGCCATTAGGTATATGTAGAAAAGGATTAAATCTCCATTAATGTCTGTTCTGCATTTTTAGTTTTGTGTTTACAAACCTGTCATGTAAGTGACAATAATAACTATATCTGGAGTGCAGCTCACTCCTGTAATTTTAAAGGACAACAGAAATGGATACATTTCATCAAATACCATTTAATTTCCCTCAGTTTAATATTTACAATATATACAATAATGGTCAAATTCCCACAATAATTTGGGTTGGTAATTACATTATTTCACCAAGTGTGAACTGGAGGCTTATTCAATATAAACCCAAGCTTAAATATTCATTTAAAGCAATTGAAAATCACACATGTTGCCCCGACGGCCAACAGCGTGAGTGTGACTCAAAAATCTCCAAGTCCCAGTCAGTTGGCACGTGCAACAAGATGCACGAGCTGAAATAGACATTCTGGCCAACAACAACAACTTGCTGCGTTTTGGAGATTGTTTACTGTTCGGGAACAGCTCTTCAGCTCATTCCCCCCTCCTTGACAGAATAAAGTCTGTCAATAAACATAATTTACATTTTAACGAATGAAACAAATTCAAATGTCAAATTCTGAAACAAAAATCATATCAAACGCTCAAACTCAATTCACAACTCCAAAATTATAAAATCACCATCACATCCCAAAGGAATCACATTTTCATTACTTTACTTCACATTTCATTATTTCACTTCACATTTCATTATTTCACTTCACATTTCATTATTTCACTTCACATTTCATTATTTCACAAATTTCATCACAAAACAACATTTACATATTAACACATCACTCAGCATCATCGAATTTCCATGAATATCCATCCACGAATACTTATCCATGAATCCTCACCATCCATGAATTATCACCATCCACGAATCATCTCCCAAGAATCCCAACCACAGAAAACTCCATCCTAGGGAATCTTCAACCGCGGGTCTTGATCCATGGGTCCAGGGTCTTGGTCCTTTCTCCAGGGGTCGCCAGGGTCTTGGTCCTTTCTCCAGGGGTCGCCAGGGTCTTGGTCCTTTCTCCTAGACTCCTCTTCTTCCAGGTTCGTAGTCCTGGCATCCGGGGACTCATCATCCAAGGGGTTCCACTCCAGAGGACAGATCCGACTGACTGCCCTAGTAAGTATCGACTTTCCAACTTGTACGTCGACCACTCGTACAGCACCATCAACTCCAGGATACGTCCTCACAACTGTACCTAGTTGCCATTGTCCTCTAGGGGTGTTTGGTGAAATTACCAAAACAACATCGTTTACCCTAGGATCTGGGCGTATCTTAGTCCATTTTTTGCGAGAATTCAAACTTGGCAACCATTCTCGCATCCATCTGCGCCAAAAGTGACGAACCAACTCTTGTATTCTACGCCAGTGTTTCTGGGGATGGAAATCTGTGCTGTCAACAGATTCTGGTGCAAAAATACCTCCAATTTGGCCGTGAAGGAAATGGTTTGGTGTGAGGGGAGAAACATCATTTGGATGTGCCGATTTATAGGTAAGAGGTCTTGAATTAATGAGACTTTCAGCACCTGTCATAGCCGTCATGAGATCTTCGTCTGTGACGTCACACTTACTCAATATGGCAAAAATAGCTCGTTTAGCTGCTTTGATCATCGTTTCAAATACTCCTCCAAAATGAGGAGCATGTGGAGGGTTAAAAAGCCATTTAACACCTCTGTTAGCTAAAGACCTACAGATGATGTTTTTGTCCATTTGCTGAGTAAGTTCCTTGAGTTCGTTCACGGCCCCAACAAAATTGGTGCCGTTATCAGATAGCATCAGTTGGGGAAGTCCCCTCCTATTGACCATTCTAAAGAAGGCATTCAAGAAGGAATCTGTATCCAGTCCAAAAGCTAACTCCAGATGAACAGCGCGAGTTTTGAGACATGTAAAGAGGCAGAGATAACGTTTTTGTCTCTTTTTGCCTCTTCCCTGAATTGTGAAGAAAGGTCCAGCAAAATCGACCCCAGTTTCAGTAAAGGCTCTGAAAGAAGGCTGAACTCGGAACTTTGGTAATGGTGCCATTACTGGATTAACTGGTTTAGCTTTTGCTTTTCTACACCTGGCACATTCGTGTTCCCATGCTCTAATAGCTTCCCTGCCAGATATGATCCAGAATCTCGCCGAGATCAAAGACAAAGTTTGATTTGTGCCCATAACATGATGACCCATCTCATGATAATGCTTAACAATTAGCTTTGTCACCCAATGGTAACGAGGCAAAATTATTGGAAACCTGGATTCCAAGGACAGACAATCTGCATGTTCTAATCTGCCATGTAGTCTCATGATACCATCATCATCAAGAACAGGCTGCAAACTGATGAGCTTTGAATTTGATGATATCAACTTTCCTTTGGATAAAGCTTGATACTCCTCAGGAAATTCATCTTTTTGAACTTTGGTAAGTATTTTCATTTCAGCATCTTTGATTTCATCCAATGTCAATTCACCCATCTTCTTTATTTCAGGGACTGACGAGCAGTTGTGCAAGAACCTATAGACCCATGCTGTAACTCTGACAAGTCTTTGCCAGCTAGAAAACCGTGTAGGTTTCAGTTTGAAATCTGCATCTGAAGGCATAACGACCAAAGAGGAATCCTGAACTTCAGAATTGTAATGACCACTTTGAGGAGGCCATTCTGATTCATCTTGTTCAAGGAAAGGAGGACCACGCCACCAGAATGTACTGCTAATCAACTGTGAAGCTGAAACACCTCGTGTTATCATATCAGCAGGATTCAACCCAGTAGGAACATAAAACCATTGAGAGGGATTCGTAAGGGATTGTATTTCACCAATTCTGTTGGCTACAAAGGGCTTGAATGATCTGCTGTTGCTCTTGATCCAGCAAAGAACATTGAGGCTGTCTGACCAAAATGTGACTGTTTGTATTTCAAATTTCAAGGCTTTTGATACTGTTGCAGCTAATCGCAAACCAACCATGGCAGCCATTAATTCAAGTCTTGGTATACTAACTGCTTTCAATGGTGCAACACGACTTTTAGCCACTATCAATCTACTTGACTTTGTGCCATTTGCATACACATGAACTGCATAGACAACAGCTCCAAATGCATCCTTTGATGCGTCCACAAAGACATGGTAGGCAACCAGGTAAGTATGTTCAATGCTTAAGCATCTAGGTATTTCTAGATCTTTCAACTCTGCAACTTCTTGTAACCATGTTTTCATCTTTTCTTTCAGGTCTCCAGTGATGTCATCATCCCAACTGACACCAGTCATCCATGCCTGCTGCAAGAGGATTTTTGCCATAACAGCGAATGGAGCAACAAACCCTAAAGGGTCGAATAGTTTTGCAACATCACTCAAGAAACTTCTCTTTGTCACATTTTCAGATTTAGAAGGCACGTCTGATTTGAATGTGAAAATATCTGTTTCAGCTTTCCACAATAACCCAAGAGTCTTTGTTGTAGGTAAATGACCTTTTCCAAGATCAATCTCTGATGCCCTGTCTTCAGATGGAATATGCTCAAGAACATGAACTGAATTCGACAGCCACTTCCGAGCATGCATTCCAGCCTTAGACCACAATTCTGACAACTGTTTGTACAACTCAACACCTTTGTCCTCATTCTCGACAGAGTCCATTCCATCATCCATGTAAGTTGATTTAATGACAGTTTCAGCTGCCAGGGGGAATTGCCTTGCATGAATCTTAGCATGTTCTTGTGTCACATACTGTGCTAAGAAAGGGGATGATGTCACTCCAAAAACAACTCTACTGAATTCATAGATATCTGGAGGAATATTTCTGTCCAAAGATCGCCAAAGAAACCTGTGATAAGGCCTATCTGAAGGTGGGATTTTAATTTGCAAATACATAGCTTCAATGTCACACACCAAAGCAACTGGATGCTTCCTGAAGCGTAGAAGCACGTCCAACAGTTCACGTTGAAGTTTGGGACCTGGGTAGATTGCATCATTCAATGACACACCATCATACTTTGCTGAAGCATCATAAACCAACCTTACTTTCGTTGTTGATCTATCTGGTTTGATAATTGGAAAGTGAGGAAGAAACCATTGACCTCCTGTATCTACTTCCTGTGCAGGTACTTTGCGAATGTAATCTTTATGAAGGTATTGTTGGATAACATCCTCATAAGCATTTGCAACACACTCATTTTTTGATAGTTTCTTCTCTATGTTTGTCAGACGGCTGAAAGCCATGTCATAGTTATCTGGTAGTGTTGTTGGATCTATTTTCCACGGAATTCCAACTTCATATGACCCCTTTTCATACAAAAGTGTCTCTTGTACCTTTGTCATAGCTATTTTGTCATTAGGAGACAATACAATTGAGCTCTCAGGTTTGAAATCATCAATATCCCAAAACCTATGCATCAAGGCATTCAGCTCAACATCAGTTTCGTTTGTGAAGAATACATCAGAAAATCCAGTGTGAGAACTTTTAGAACCAACGTTCCCAATGCAAGTCCATCCCAACGGAGTTCTTCTTGCAAAGGGTTCCCCTGGATTCCCACGAACTTCTTCATATGAGCAATGCAGATCCAAGTAGTCTATGCCAATCAAAATGTCAACTTTCTGACATGAGGCAACATTTGGGAAGTCAATATCCTTTAAATGATTCCATTTGTTTTTGTGTTTTTGCCAATCAATAACGCCCATGTTACCAGTTACCTTGGTAGTTGTCAAAGCACTCATTTTTGTTTTTATAGAACCATCAATACTTTGAAGCATGAACTCAACTGGTTGTGTTTCAAAGGTTTCTGTTTTCCCATTCAGAACATTCACAGAAATTTTCTGTATTTTCCCTTGCAAACCTAACTCAGAAGCTACATCTTCATTTATGTACGAACGAGTACTAGCATCATCAAGCAATGCATTTACTGTGATACTTTTCCTGCCATTCCTAAGAACTACCGGTACAGTTCTAAGAGCTGTCACTGCTCGTGGCAACAAGCAAGGCATTGTTGTATGTGACCTTTCATCTTCAACCACTTTAACATCAGAATGTTGTTCATCAAAAACATGATTTGTGTTTTGTGCATTATGGCATGGAGGTTCACTGGAAACTTTACCACTGCTAGTTTCAGAATGAAGCATTCTGTTATGCTTCTTTGTGCAACCATTTATGCCACACTCAACTAGACGTATACATGTCTTTGAACTATGCCCTTTGCCGAGACAAAGATAGCAAAGCTTGTTCTTTGTAATTGTTTTCCACCTATCAGGAACTTGCATACCACGAAAGGTCCTACAACGCCAAATCTCATGCTGTGCACTGCAAATGCTACACTGGTTAATCTTGTTCAACTGTGATGTGTTTGTTTCAACCTTTGAACTAATAAAGCATGACATCTTTTTCTTTGAATCAGAAGCAACCCTGTGATCATGTTTAAAACTCTTTTTGCTAACTCCATAAACAGCTTCAGAAGCAACTGTCAAGAATTCTGCTTCTTGCATGATCCACTCTCGCAAAACCTCTACAGACTCTTGTCTGCAATTATCAAAAAGCCATCTCTGGAAACTAACCACCATTGACTGTGTCATCTTTTTTAGAAGTGTTGCATAGAACAAACCATTCCCTAGCTCTTCAACCATATCAGTATCTATCAAGTGGACAACCGTAACATCTAAAAGATCAGCAAACCTCTCTACATCCTGAGCATGACCTTCTCTGATTGGTTTGAAATTGTGTAATTCTTCCATTTGAATGGCAATCAATCGACGTCTGCCACCGTATTTCCTCTCTAAACGCTCTAGAGCAATATCATAAGCTATAGCACTGTGGCCAAGACTGTCTACAACATTCAATGCTTCATCTGCAAGGTACTGCCTCAACTGTAACAGCTTGTACACCGAAGTAGCTGATGATTGGTCAATGCATGTCATGAAAGCAGATTTCCATGTTTGATAAGACCTAACATCACCTGAAAACACTGGAATCGACACTGGTTTCAAATGTTTCCACATGTCATGTTCAACAGATTTATGATAATTGCTTTGAATTTCAAAACTATTCATGGGAGGATTCTGTTGTTTACTTTCATTAAATTTTACAGTCTGAACTAAGGGAGGTGTCTTGATTGTTTGTGTTTGAGGATTTGTTTGTATCTTGTTATGTTTATTTGCCTGTGACTTAATCTTTGGTGCCATCTTGTGATCACCAACTGCCTGATCTTCTACATTGGAATGTGTCTCAACCTTAAATATCCTGGAAAGCCCATGACTGGACAGACTGCTTGAACATTTAGCCAAATATTCTTGTGCCAATCCGATAACCTCATCAGTTTCACTATCCAATGTGACTATTTCTACATCAACCTTTTTCATGTTAATTTCATCATTAGCTTGCTTGTACGTTTGAATCAATTCAACCATGATATCCGTTGCTTTGACTTGCAACGACATCACTTGATCTATTCCATCTCTAATCACCCTTTTGGAGACATCGCCAACTTCCTCAACTAATGAGGTCAACCTATTCTTAGCTTTTGTGAAAGCACATTTTGCTTTAGTTTTTTGCTGTTTTATTTTTCGAATTTGACCTTCAAACTCACCTGTTTGATTTGATTTCTTATCAACAGGCACATCACCTTGTTGAGGGTCAAGGTCAGCCATAGTATGAGTTGTCAAGATTGTGCTAGTTACAAATTCATTGAATTCAATATAGCCCCACTTTTACTGAGCAAACAACCCAAAATAATCAATTAACCACGCGCTCTGCTACCATAAAATGAAGTGCAGCTCACTCCTGTAATTTTAAAGGACAACAGAAATGGATACATTTCATCAAATACCATTTAATTTCCCTCAGTTTAATATTTACAATATATACAATAATGGTCAAATTCCCACAATAATTTGGGTTGGTAATTACATTATTTCACCAAGTGTGAACTGGAGGCTTATTCAATATAAACCCAAGCTTAAATATTCATTTAAAGCAATTGAAAATCACACATGTTGCCCCGACGGCCAACAGCGTGAGTGTGACTCAAAAATCTCCAAGTCCCAGTCAGTTGGCACGTGCAACAAGATGCACGAGCTGAAATAGACATTCTGGCCAACAACAACAACTTGCTGCGTTTTGGAGATTGTTTACTGTTCGGGAACAGCTCTTCAGCTCAATATCCTTCTTATGTTGGGTGCCTTTTTAGGGAATTTGGACTTCATCGAATTTCACAGATCTGGAGACAAAGAGAGGTGTCAAAGGACTGTTTCAATCGATGGGATGGCTGGAATGTTGAAAAGTTATTACAAACGTCCCAAAACTTCTATTACGTAATAAAATCAAACAACATTGACTATAAGGGGTTGGTAAATAATAGCCTTTATTTAAGATGAATTTATATGGCACCATATCCACTGCGAAGGTCAAATGACATTGACATGTTCAACATGCAAACAAACTGACTTACAAATTTGTATCAGTATATTTAATTACAAATAAAATGTTATAAACATTGAAAGTTGGACGTTAATGTTGTCAAGCAGCGCCTTCAGATGAGATGGCGAACGAATATGTGACACAAGGTTGCAAACACTTTTAGAAAAAAAATAACCTTCTTGCACCTTGTACAGCTACCATCTCCGAATTTGATTTGATTGAGTTGTATCGAAATAATCATGTCTGAGTCACCATTAATACCGTAAGTCTTTTACATAACGAACGTTGAAGGGACACAGTATGACTGTATTATTACCCGAAATGAAAAAGTTTGCAGGAAAACACTAGTTGTTTGATTTCTACAATTTGAAATAGAAAGTAAAAAACTATGATGCTTTTGAAAGTTACTTAATGTTAATGAATTGCAAGTTAATACAAAATAATCTCGACCTTATAGTAAAATTTCAAAATAATCCGTTTCGTGTTCGTAGTGCTAGGATGCATCAAAGACATTCCAAATTTCATGATCTTAAGGTACGCAGCTGTAATGATAGTGATGAAAAATGCAAACAAAGGTGATTGTTTGCTTCAGATCAATCTTCAAGTTAAGAGGAAAAGTTAAGTTAATGAAGAAGTTGAATACGAAAACCCATGATTTTCTACTGCTACATTTTATATTGAATTCAAGAAATTTGAACCATATTTTATCACGTAAATCAGTTTACAAGGAGAATAAGGTCATTGACATGAGTCAGGCCTTTCAATTTACACTAACCAATCATATCAAATGATCTTATTTTCTAAAGATCATTGTTCTTGAAATTGTAAATAGGGTAAAAGTTTATTTGGTAATGATGCATTGCCAGCGTCCAAAGTATAATGACAATAAAACACAGAAAAATAGAAGTCATTTTTGAAATAGATCTTTTTCTCCAAACGCCTTTGTTGATGTGACAACATTGGTAATATGAAATAGTTTTAATCAAAGAATGGAATAATATTTGTGTATACAATAGAAATGGTATTCATGTACTAAGTTAAAACATGAGCTTTCTTTTAAAATTAAAATCTTAAATCTAACGATTCATTTACTTATCAGGATGTTGATATTTAATGTTGACTTTTAGCTCTAACCGTCCACTTATGACCTTGCATGTACCATAAAGCTCTACTGATACTTAATTTGGTAACAAAAAGTAGGGTCTGATAACTGGTATCTAAATGTATCAACTAGTTACTGTCTTTTATGAAACAACTTCAATAATTTTTGATAGTTTAAAAAAAAATGATAATGAAACAAATAAATCAAGCGGTTTGTTACAACATGTTAACATGTTGAAGCAGCCTGCTTATGCCATACTGCTTTGACGAAAATAGACACATTATTTGTCAACAATCCTTAGGTACATAGACATAGAGGATGTTTTGATTTTGGTCAATAAATCATCTTTTAAAGATTTCACTACCGACAAAAAATCATATCTGATGAACCTCATTTAATGTCAATTGCAAATGCATCACTTGATCCTATACAATCTTTCAATATGACTGTTTTAAAGTGAAGTATTTGTATAAACATTAATGTTATGGCCAAGAATCAATTGAATACAGCAGTGTTCGTACTGTAACACAAAAACTGTCCTTAACCCACTGAGACAAAAATAATTGGATTTCATTCTACACATTAGTATAAGGCTCTGACAGTTATATGTCTCGACAGTGTTCTTATGAATATAATCACAAAGAGTGGACTCAGGAAGTTCACACCAGCCCATTCACACTGTCTGTCCGTAATGCCAAAAGACGTTTAAGAGTTTGTCCTAGTCTATGGAAATCAGTACTGCAATTATCAGAGAAAATGAGCACTTGTAACTTCACGCAAGTTCTAGATGGCAATTTAACTATGGTTTCCTATTGTTTTGCATAGTTTTACAACAAATCAGTTTGACTTCGGCATAAGTGCATGTACACATGTACATACCTAGACAAAAAAACAGGTTTTACAAATTCACCCTTTTCGCAGCAAATAGGATATAATTATTGTTTTACTTTTCTTCTTCCTGAAACCCTTAAATCGTAAATCTTTGCTCTTGCTACCGTACATGTTACACTTATTACTTTATTCATCCTGAATTGATCTCAACCAACAATGTGACATCATATTACCTAAGTACAAGTGTTTATTTCTGATCCCAATTGTGGGTTGTAAGGTAAAATAATCAAATAAAGCTTCATGGCCAAATCCTTTTTTCTAAAGGCCAACCCAAGTTCAGTATCATCATCCTTTGGAGCTAGTAAACACGTAGATGAAGTACATGTTGTTGTCGCTTGTTCTGATAGCATGTTACAGGAGGGTTTAAGGGAACTTGGTTACCGAGGAGAATTAGATTATTAGCATGGGACACACCATTAGGGAATTTAGCTCGAGGCGGGGAGCGCTGTCTTGTCTCTGTTTGGGATCGCAACCCAAGCAACATGTCAACTAGAAAATTAGATTGTAACACAGAAATAGTACAGGATCTTGAGATGAACTTTCCATAGACTACTGTAAATGGATTTGTTGAGGATCATTTCTAAATCTAAATATATTCTCACCAAAGTGATAATATGTCCTCACACGTGTGAATTAGACAAGGATAACCTCACGTTATGGTTAAACAAGTAAGGGTATGTTACTGATACGCTCACAACTCGTACACTGTTTGTGTAATTAGAACATAATAATGTCGAATCAACACCTTATATTTACATATTCTGGATCAACACATTTTAAGCCTAGTATTATACATATCGATTGATTTCCCTACATGAAAAATGTTGTCAGTCAGTCAATTAACTTATACAACATCTTTGAATAGACAATGTGATTCCGAAGGAAAGCAAACATCAAATTAAATCATCTTAAAAAGTGTTTGATCAATAACAAATTCATCACACATAGGAATACAATAAATATTTTTTTATATATCAGTTGGAGCTTTTCCATGAAGCGGTGAGAGTGTTATTAATTATACGTCTCCAGTGACGTCCCTCTGTTACATTATTGGTTCTTTTTATCGAATAACGCTACGTGTTTAGTTTCCCCGATTTCTTGCAGGTATTCCCGACAGTTTTGGAAATTATTCATGTCTTAGGTGTAAAAAGACCAGCAACAAAGCGGGAGATCAGTGCTACTGAAACTTATAATGCCCATAGTATTTAACATGTAATTTACGTCTGATATCTGGACGTAAAATTAAATTTGATAAACAAGAAGACAGGTTCTTCCTAAAGCCTATTTCTTCTGATATAAATTGATAGAGTTGATAATGTACAAATTTCCCTATCCATATATTAATATTACCCTTACGGGCACATGTGTATTTTAGTGATTCTTAATGTTGAGTGATCGGTTCCTAAGAGAATGAAAGACGATTAGTCGACAGGACTATTTTCACTTTTCATTGAAATGCCAAACTCACGCATGTATATCCTAAACAAACATTGTAGATCAATGAAAATTACTGTAAATCATATGCATTAGCCTATTTGACAATAATGTATCCAATAATCCATAATGTTATGTGTTTAGTCTCAGTGCAATCTCAATGATTCTTTTTTTAGAACGGCACATTCTTTCTGTGTATTAACAAAAATGACTTCCATCGAAAATATTCATGAACATATCAAAATAAAGTTACTGATCCATTAATAATTGATAAGACCTAACCGCTATAGGGGCTAAAATGCAAAACATTTATATATTAAAGACACGTTTCCATACCAACATAGTCGATAAGCCCTTTGGAACAATCCGATTAGAGTAGTCGTTCTTGATACTATAAACGTAAATGAAAGCAGCATAGAAAGAAACAAATGTGTTTAAACTTCAGATTACTTGATTATCATGGTATACACAATTGTTTCAACGTATTCTTTGAAACTTTGAAATTTGTTTTACGTTATTACTTATGGTTTAAACTTGTTTTACATCGTACTGTAGTGGCAGGACGACTGGACGATTGAAATACTTATCATATTTATGTTTTGTGAGCCGTTTTTTTAAAGAGATTTACATCTGTTGAATTGTTTAATATTGAAACATGTATTACATTATTCTGGGGCAATATTTTTATCAGTTTCGATATTGTTTTGTAACTGAACTAAATTATAAAGCGTTGTTTACTCATTCACTCTGGAAGTGTTCGGTTTCACGCGCGTGTGAATACTGATCAGTTGATCAATGTCACATTATTTCGACTCGAGCAGATATCCCGTAATCCCTTGTTCCCTGTTGGTTGTTCTCTAAAACGGCGCATCTTATCATCAGTTATTCAACAATTACCTAACTGCAATCTGAGATTCCTACATGTATCATGCGAGGTCAAGACGATGTATTGCAATTGATTACATCATACCATTATTCAATACGGTTCAAGGGGTTGTCAGAAATGTCAACATATCTTGTAGACAATTGATGAAATGATTTATACACTTTATACACTTTATTAAGTGTCAGCAATTAATATTTAAATAATTTTTTCTCCTGATGAACATCAGAGTTGCTTAATAATAACTAGTTTACAAAAATCATTAAAGAAAATCTAGTATGTCCCTGAAAAAAGATAACCTAATGAAATAATCAGAATGAACGATCACAAAGTTAGCACAATTCCGTTCTTAGTTATACTGATAATGACAAAACCATTGTTCTTGTTTATCCAATAATGGTGTTATTACTACTGTTAACTGAATACAACATTCACTGCAAAGGCTCTATCATTGTCATGGAGTGATGATTATTTGCGATTGCTTTTTTAAATAATTCAATTATACATTTCAGTATTAGTAAAGTTATCAGAAATGAGTTGCTTGTTGTTTTTGCACACAAACCTGATTGAAAAAAAGTGGATATGTTATATCATGTAATACTGTAAATGCATATTTGTGAGTACAGATTACAGTAGAACACGGATATAGAGAACACGGATATAACGAAAACTCGGATATAGCAAACAAATTTTCAAGTCCCATCCGCATATAATATCATTAAAATTATATGCGTACAGGGAACACTGGATATAGCGAACTAAATTCTTTGGTCCCTTGGTGTTCGTTATATCCGAGTTTTACTATATTAAAACCAGCTTCATATCGCATTTAATCTAAAACATAAATTTACAATGAACATAAAGTTCATATAAATTAATAGTCTTTTTAAGTCATAAGAACAGACAATCGAACATAATACATATAGCTACCTACTTTTTTACCTACCTTTTTATATCTATTGATAATAATATGCCTCCTTAGATAGAACACTTTAGGAACTAAACAATGTCTGGTTTGCTTGAAATGACTTTACATTGTTGTTGCTTTGAGATCAGGTTTATGAGGGCATAAGCTTTTTTCTGTACTTCTATTACATACCTATTTACAAACCGTTTCCCAAAAAGTATGTTAGTTCATGTGGACTTAATGTCTAATTCAGTATCAGGCCTAAGGCCAAAAATACATACAATTCAGGATAAACAAATCCCTGTACATTATTATTTACAAATAAACATAACATAACATAATGAATGTCAGCAGTGTCATTTAGTATCTGTGCTGTCATATTTATGGTGATCAACAGAAAAGCTTTTAGACAGGACCGGCATTATATCTTGGCTGCAATTTGCTCAAATACCGTTTAAAATGCATATTAAACATGGTAATTAAAAACTATATATAAACTTGTTAATCCAAAGCTAATGAGTGAACAATTTGTGTATAGATAACACACAAATCAAATTGAAAACTTGCTCGGTTGATCACGCCTGAAGGCATCTGCCTTCAGGAACTTCTAATCGTAGTCGTAGGAAGTCATCAGTCTTCTGATTCTAGAAAGGATTCCCATTTCAGGAAAACGAGAGAGTTACTGTGGCAGAAATAATGTGACATAAGAGATGTTGATTTGTTCAGTAGCTCTGTTGTCAACAAAGAATTAAAACGACTGGAGTAAGTTGGTATCATTAAAGATGATGCATCCAAATTGATCTTGCCTGGATTAAAACGATTTGGATCTTTTCAAAATCGTTGCAACTTTCAGACAATTCTGATCTAGACTTGCAAAATTAAATACTTGTTTCATACTTTAAAAAAAATCGTAGCAGGTATGACAATTCCTATATCGACAACAATCAATTCAAAGAGCATCTGAGAAAGCTTGCTTACTGCAGTACCCTTTCAAAATACTATTTGAGCGTTTTCATTCGAACAATTCAACGAGAATTAATAAGACAAATGAGCATAAAGACATTGCCAACGAAATGCTAGGTAATTTAATTGGTTTTTATATATGGTTTCACTTATGTTTGCTTGACTAACAATGGCTTCATTTAAAACTTTCTGCTTAGAAACCCTGAAATCTAAAAAAATGACTTCCATTGAATTTCAAGACAAGTGATTACTTTTACTATATTTCTAAGGCTTCAATTCTATTATAGTAATTCACTCTTTGACAAGTTCGCTAAGTTTTTTTCTGTAAGATAAATGTCAATTGGCCTTTTAATAGTTTGGTCATTGCACAAGCAAGAGAAGTAACATATCACTACACTACAGTATCTAATCAAATATTGTGTTACCTGATTTCAAGATGTGTATTATCTACACTCGATAAGAAATGAAAGGAAAATTATCTGTTTATATTTGTTCAGTCATGAAACAAATAACTTATTCATCAATTATATGCATGACACACACTTTGATCAGTTGTAGTATTTCATAAACTTACCGTCATGGATCATATATTTCTTTTATCATCGGAACTACCTGGGTGTGACCTTATAGCCGGCTTCCATTGAATGATAGAACTGAACTCATCAGATCACATTCTCAATGTGTAATTCCTTTAAACTAAATCTCAAAATCCTGATCAATTAAAGAATTGAATCTTGAAGTTTTCTTTGCAATTTCGTCGTTGGAACATATCAGTTTGACATTAGTTCCGTAATTGGTACAGTAAGTTCCTCGTAAATGCTTTAGTCTTCAAATACAATCAATCGTGAAATGAAAAAGTCATACAAGCTCGTATTTTGTCAATCAGTCAAGCCATATTGAAGCCTTGTGCAAATGAGATGGAATGGGAGTAACAACCTCTAAAGACCGGTGCCATTGAAACCGTCCAAGCAACGAAATGACTATATAACAATTACTGTTAGTTATTTATAAATTGCATTTATGAAATTGATAAATATGAAGTCTGCTATCAGGCATGATACATGGAAAGTAATCTGTGCAATGTGAGGTCTAAATATTGTAAGTTGTATCCTTTTCCTAATATAAAGATGATGGTCCTTATTCACAGAAAGTTTTTTTTTCGCTCTTCTTAAGTTATGAATAACAAACACTTTAGAAATTGGGAATTTAAGATGCTCCGAAATGATTCCGCAGGAGAACTGAATATGTACATTAGTAAAATCCGGGTTTTTGAAAGTTGTTAATAGAACAATTCATACATTCATTAATGAAATTAATAACTGTATGAATATTTTCACAGTTCTATTCCTAGAAAACAAAGTTTATATAGTTTCCAAGCAGAGCTGATAAATATTCAATATACAAGAAATACAAGATGATATCGTACAATATAGCATCAACATAATACATATGACTGCCAAAATAAAGATAATTATATAAACAGTTATAATTGAATAGTTATTACATGGGTGTTATTTACACTTTTGAAATATAACATTTAGTCCCTTATATACTTTGTATCAGGGATGTCTGAAATGTGTTACGTGAGACTAAGGCATATAAATTTAATTTACATAGCTTGCAATAAATTCTCCCTTTACTACCAATGTAAACGCTTTAAGGTTTCTCTATGTAGTGGTATTAGTTAAAAGAGTTCAAATTTCCCCCAACATCTTTTAACTCTTTTTACTATTCAGACGCATCAGAAAGGTACATGCTTTGAAAAAGTTGTAAGACAACTAGTACCATCATCGATGGTCGAGTAGGATCTTATCAACTTACAACTTAAACTTGTATATATTGTATCTTGAATTACAAATGCTCGTTTTATAAACATTTAACGCTGGAATCGAAGTCTGAACCATTAGGCTGTCAAGCAGCGCCTTAACCATACACTCTCCATATGGTTGAACCGATAATTTTGATAAATTGTGGTAAACCCTTTCAAATAATTACTAATCAGCATACATCTCTTGCAGCTACAATCTCAGAACCTGATTTCACCGAACTTATCCCATAAATTGTGTCTGGGTCACCATAGGTGACATTAGTTTCATACATTAACCCAAAATAGCTTAAGAGCGAAAATTTATGATTCT
This sequence comes from Steromphala cineraria, assembly GCA_916613615.1. NCBI lineage: Eukaryota > Metazoa > Mollusca > Gastropoda > Trochida > Trochidae > Steromphala > Steromphala cineraria. Next base: position 74,703,647 of record OU744721.1, read on the forward strand.
TTATCAATCATTTTTATGTAATGAACTGTCATGTTCATACAGTCACGGAAATATTATAATTAATGTTCAATATGCATATGTCTTATCTCCCCCGGTATTCAAACATTCTGTGATATGAAAGTTAAGCTCAAAAGAGTAATACAATTATGTTGATTTTCGTTATGATAAGAGTCAAAAACGACTGTTACTAGTTATACTGTTCATTCATGTCTAAATGTCACTTCCACATTTGCTATGGCAACGGACGTGTGAAAGGACGGTCATGTGTAAACAACGGTACATTTTAGTCTTAACACCAAATGCTGACAGCTACTTGTATAACAGAAGAAAGATCAGGATTGTATTGCTTGAGCTACATCTCTTTTAAGAGAATGTTTTATCTTTTAGAACAGGTCAATTTGACTATAATTTCTCAGAACAACATGTAGTTACGCCTACTTTTTTTGAATAAGAAAGCCAGCAAGTGTGATTATGTTAAATATATGATTCCTGACAAGTGAGCAACATGTGTGGTGCTGCTTGACATGGTGAAAATGAATCATGCTTGCTTCGGTTGTATTTTGATACCTACAAATCATGCATTTGACATTTATTGATTTATTGATATCGATCAACATGTTTCTAACTGTTTAATGCTTAGCATGGCTATAGGTGTAAATGTTCGGATTTTCACATCATTTGTGTTACTTGTATCGGGGGACATTATCTTCTTTTTGGGGTCGAACAATATGATTAATGCTTAAATGACATCATGTTAACTGTAGTTATGCTATAACTTGTCGATTAGAATCACTCATTGTTACATTGCGCTAGTAAATATGACATCGCATAAAGCACTTAATCTCAATTTTTGTCGAGTGGTATATTTGATGTAACTTTTTTTCTAAACAGAATTATATTATTGACATGGGACTGGCCATTTAGATATTGTCACATATAGATCGAGGCCTTTGGAGTTTGGCTCATGTTTAGAGAATAACCAACGAGGTACGAGTGATTACGGGATATCTGCCCGAATCGAAATAATAATGAACATTATTTTGACGAGGGCAGATATCCCGTAATCACTCGTACCGAGTTGGTTATTCTATATATTACCCATTTGTAATGAAATATAATTAGAAAACGACTGAAAAAATGCGATTGAGAAATCGTAGTAATGCTGTAGTAAGTGATACCAATCAGCTGATCAGTATTCATACACGTGTCCAACCGTACATCTCCAGAGTGAATTAGTCAACAACGCATCGGAATCTAGTTCAGTTTCAAAACAATACGAAAATGACGAAAATATTGTCCCTGAATGATATAATACACTTTTCAACCTTGAACAAATTAACACACATAAAACTCTTAACAAACAACATTATTTGATAAAGATAATAAGTATTTGAATCAGCCGATCGTCACGCCGTACTACCACTGTGATGTGTTGTTGACGGCACAAAGTTGTAACGAAAACCTGTCAATTTTTTAAAACTATAATTGATAAAAATGGCAATATCTTTAAGAGAAACTTACAAAGAATGCATCAAAACAAGTCTGTATGTCAGGATAATCAAATAATCTGAAGTTTGAACAACATTTGTTTCTTTCGACGTTACTTTCATTCACGTAGCAAGTGTCAAGACCTATAATACTAATCGGCCTGTGATCACGGTGGGATTGTTCCCAGGGCTGATCAACTATGAGCATGTTGATTTGTAAAAGTTACTGCTTTCATGAATATATGTATTGAATTTGAGTCCCTATGGTTTTTATGTGTTAATAATTACTAATGGATCAGCGAAATTCTTGTGCTAGGATAGATTTCATGAATTTTCGATGGCAGCCATGTTTGTTTACAAACAGACAACGCTTATTGTACCTTTTGAAAAAGCACAATCTTGAGATCACAATGAAATTTAACAGTAGATGAATAGTTTCAAATAATACTGCGTTTAAATATCAACCTGTAAGTTATATGATGTACAGTAATATTCATCGTTCTACGATTTTATTTTTAACCTAATCGACATACGTTCGACACGTTCAATTTATTAATGAAACTTGAAAATAGTTCCGTCGACCAATCGTCTTTCATTGTCTTAGGAACCGACCAATCAACGTTGAGAATCACTAAAAAGCACATGTGCGGATATCAAAAAAATATCCACTCGTGTATCCTCGCCCGTATGGGTAATATAAGATGATAACACTTACACATTATACATATCGAATGGTATTTTCTTCTTGTCATTATTCTTGCAACTAAGACTAAGGTATGAGTTTATAACAATGTAGCATTGATTAACCAAGTGCGAGCATATTACATATATTTTTATTCTTTTTATTATATGATATTTATGATACGGAGGCACACAAGGTTAATGATTTCTTTATCATGTAATTTCATTTTGAAATAAAAGGGTTTGAACGAAAAGATTGTTCTTTCAAAAAATATGCTTTCCCTAAATTTCTTTCACAATACATGAAGGTGAAGATCTTATTGTCGGCAATCTACAGTTGTGAACAGTCTAGAAATAATTTTTAGTGAAACATTTTTTCATAGTGATAGAAACGTCTCCAACAATCTATCCTCATTTTATGTCGGATTTCCACGATTTCAGTTTTGCAGGAGCAAACATTTGGTTTTCTTATAACACACAATGTGTATGAACCACTTGCAAACGTCGTTACACCAGAGAAAGAAACTCTAACTGCAACCCTGAAAAACTGCAATGTCATGGTTGTTTTTGCTAACAAGTTGGTTTCTGACACACTATGTGTCAAAGCGGTCTATCATGTCATTCGGTAGCAATTATTGTTGATGGCCAATATGTTTAGCTGCATACTGTTATTTTTTTGCGGTTTAAACGCTAGATAAAAACAATTTGACAATGTTTTGAAAGCCAAGCTATTTCTAAAAGACGAATGCGTGATAAATTTACCCTCTTTATTTGATCAAAAACGACCCTGAAAACTCCGATGACGTTATCAGTGGTTGGTAACTGGTTCAGGAATGGCATGACATGCAAAAACGATCCAAAAAGGCTATAGCACCTTTGTAATTTCATTGACTTAAATAGTCATGGTGTGAGTAAAGTATCATTGAGTACATGGACAAAAAGTATCGTTGGTTCTTTTTGACAACTGTTCATCCTTAATCGATTCCATGACCTGTAAATTACTGGTGAACTAGAATTTTATTCTGATGCACCTGCTTCAAGACCCATTATATATACAATTAACAATAGCTAAGTCCAATGCAACTTGTTTTCCATTGATATTGTACCACTATTTCAAAGGCAATCTTTCACTGTGCCTCTTTTCACATGAACCTCATGTAACAATATTTACGTTTTGAAAAATTGAACTTACTGTACTCTTTGGTAATGTTCGTTTTTTGGTCCTTTCTTTACACAAAGACTGTTCTTAACCCACTGAGAGCAGCAAAATAATTGGATTTCATTCTTTGCAGCTGGATAGAGTTCTGACATATATATGTCTCGAGGGTGTTCTAATATATATAATCAGATAGCAAGGACTTAGGAACATTCACACAACATCATTCACACGGTCGATTCACTAACTTAAATGAGGTGTTTTAGTTTCTAGTATGTCTATCCCTGGAAATAAGAAAAGCAGCATTTGTATTGGTTTTAGAAATAAGGACTTTTATTATTTTGACAAGATAGGGTATACTCTGTGAGGTTAATATCGAGCTACAGTAGATGATATTCATACAACTCAATTGATAATAGATAGAAGCATGTAAGCAAACGGCTATATACAATCATGCATGAATGCAAGTGCTAATAGTGGCTATATCCGATCATGCATGTAAGCAAGTTGCTATACCCGATCATGCATGTAATCAAGTGGCTATATCCGTTCATGCATGTAAGCAAGTGGCTATATCTGATCATACATGTAAGCAAGTGGCTATATCCGTTCATGCATGTAAGTAAGTGGCTATATCCGATCATGCATGTAAGCAAGTTGCTATACCCGATCATGCATGTAAGCAAGTGGCTATATCCGATCATGCATGAAAGCAAGTGGCTATATCTGATCATGCATCTAAGCAAGTTGCTATACCCGATCATGCATGTAAGCAAGTGGCTATATCCGATCGTGCATGTAAGCAAGTGGCTATATCTGATTATGCATGTATGAAAGTGGCTATATCCGATCGTGCATGTAAGCAAGTGGCTATATCTGATTATGCATGTATGAAAGTGGCTATATCCGATCAAGCATGTAAGCAAGTGGCTATATCAGATCATGCATGTAAGCAAGTGGCTATATCCGATCATGCATGTAAGCAAGTGGCTATATCTGATCATGCATGTAAGCAAGTGGCTATATTCGATCATGCATAAAAGCAAGTGGTCATATCCGATCACGCATGAAAGCAAGTGGTCATATTCGATCATGTATATACGCAAGTTGCTATACCCGATCATGCATGTATGCAAGTGGCTATATCCGATATACTTGTACAATAAATTGCTTTCCAGAAAAGCAGTTTTGAGAAAGGTGCAGGTTAAAAGCTTTATTAACTACACTGGCTTCCAAAAGAAACTTCGCACCATTTTGTAATGATTCTGATTGAAGAATGAAAAACGATAGAAAATTAAAATAAAGTACATCGTATTAAGAAATCATTTGCTTAAACAACCAGCGAATCCAAATTAAAGGTGGGAAACCCAGTTCCACTTATTTGATCTGAAGTCGGCAGGGGTCAAACTTTTTTTGTTTAGACGTTCGGAAATTATGTTTTCTCAATAATTTCGTTAAAGTACTATAATGTGCTAATTTAGTACCAGGTTTGAGCAGCCTGAGTGTTATAACTTCCAAATCTGCTATGAGTAACAAAAAAGGTGAAACTTTAAATTACGTCTTCTGTCAGTAGGTTCAACTTCACATTTCGTCTGCATCGAAGATTTTCCATTAATTGGAATGAGTGGACACAAGTCTTACTTGTCATATTGACACATCTTTGAGTCGTTCAAATGGTAACCAGCCTTAAGTGCTCAACAATCGCAGTTAAATCTTTTTATCGCATGCCAATTCTGGCGTTATAACTTCGAATGAAATTGCCATGAGTCAATGTTTAGTGACCAATAGCTATCAACTTAACAGTCGATGAGCTCTGATTAGATCTGTTCATAAAGTGCACGAGAACATAACAACATGCCGACCTTTGATGTTTGCTATCTCTGACGTCACTAAGAGACAACGTTGGCGGTGGTCTAACGTCAAAGATACATATATCGGCTCTCATGCAGTGAAGAACAAATGTTTTTGTGTGTTTCAGGGTTGTCAGCAATCCTCACAACCTCTCTGTATAGCCGAATCAAGTTACCATTAGAAATGAAGGAACACTACCGATTCTTGTAAAAAGGGCTGTTTTTTATCAATTTTGTCAATTTTCAGAGGGGATTCGCGATATCTTTGCTATACCGTTTACTGGTTTTAAGGTGTTTTTTTCACTATTTGAGTGACAAACATTCATTATGGACAGTTATTAAACTTTTTCGTCACGTGACTAAGTACCAGCGGAAAGGTCACGTGATTATGACATTTTTGCTAATTCTGCAAAATGCATGAATATTGCTTGTGGGTGTTTGACAATTGTCTGATGTAACGAATTCTCATATGACGTCACAGTGTTACAACCGTGACGGGCTCCTTAAAGCACCCCCCTCCCCCACACATGAAACCGTGGCATAATAGAAAGGATTTCAACACATGATATTTAGAATATCTGTCAATTCTTGACAAATATCATGTTTATATTATCCCATGAGGTAGATATATTAAATATTTTCTATCTCACTCGATGAGAAAGACATGGTATTAGTTAGCATGTGTTTATCATCAAACTGATATGTTATTTTTCATATTGTTGATCCATTCTATGAGAAACCAGTTCAAACGCATTCGATCTGTAATTTTTTTAGATGAGTAATCGAATATTCATTTGCATTTTACCAAAAACAGAAGTAATCAAACATCATCATCTACCTTGGTTTTTAATTAGAGTTTCCAAGACAATTCAGTGTCACTAAATGCCAGTCCCGAGATCGTTCTTTCGAGCTAGTAAACCCGGAAATGAAGTAGTTGTTGCTTGCTCAGATAGGGTCTAACTGGAGGGTTTAAGGGAACGTGTTTACCAAGGAGAATTAGATTGTTAGCATGGAACACACCATTAGGGAATTAGATTGAGCCTGGGAGGGATGTGTCTTGTCTCAGTTTTAACTGATAACTCGAGCAGCATTTGTACCAGAAAATTAGATTTTATTACTGAAATAGAACGTGATAATTCAATACAGTTTCCATAGACGACTTAATAGGGATTTGCCAAGGATCATTTCATAATCTAAAGATTCTCAACAAAATTATGCCAAAGTGATATATCCTTGCACTTGTAAATAAGAAAAGAGCATATCAATGTTTAACCCTTATAGTGCCCCAGGACCATATATGTGCCCCTCCCCCCAAACTCCCCATAATGCCGCAGGACCATATATGGTCCCTAGCCATAACCCAATATACAGCCTGGGCTGTTGAAAAAATCCTGCACCGATTCAAGTTGACAGTCATTTTTTTAGAATCTATATAAACATAGCTTCAATTTGGTACCACGTTTGCAATATAGAACACAATATTAACAGAGATATCATGCTTTTCACTAAATAATTCTATCGAGACACATATGGTCCCTGGGCATGGCCATTGGGGGTAGTTTTCTACAATGCAAATGAAAAATTATATCAATCAATTGAAGTTCACACCTATTTTTAAATAATCTCCATACAAAGTCATCAATGTGATACCACTTTTACACTATTTGACCAGATATTGACAGAGATATTAAGTTTTTAACAAAATATAATGATAAGGACACATATGGTCCATGACAATGGCCGATAGGGGTTAATCCTCTTCAATGCATGGGTAAAAATATCTCAACCAATTCTAACTGAAACCCACATTTTCAGAATCACTGTCAAATTAGATTTAATTTGATACCACTTTTGTACTACAAAACCTGATATTAACAGAGAAATTTGGTTTTATAAAAATATCTATTTGGGACACATATGGTCCTTGGGCATGGCCGATGGGGTTAATTTTCTCAGATACTAGTGTAAATAATTCACCAGCATAACAGACAAAATTTAATGAAACAGGAAAAATCCCAAGTATTACCAAAATCTACAGTATCTCTAGTTTTGAAATCACATATTGACAATGGAAAATGCATTCTAATAATTAATGAACCGACTTAATTGATTATTACTTTTGATTTGGTAAAAATGGCCATCATTCCTTGACTAAGGAAAATTACTATGATCCATTACTTGCACCTAGATTTCTTTTTCAAATGTAAATTCTTGACAAAACATACTATATGGGTACTGAAATCGATATCATACACGAATATGGTATTCAGTTAGCAATAATATGCAGCAGACCTTTCCAGAAGTATTTGGCAAACCAGCATACGTCACTGCCAGCTCTTGAATGGAAATAAACAAAATTGCCAGTCAAACTGGCAGCGGACAGAGTACATCTGATTCTAATTTGGATATTTTGTTACACCCACGATGTTTCGAGAAATGTAATGACTGATACATATTCTACAGTTGATAAACGATGTACAGGTCATGCGTATCATTTGAATTATCGTAAATCCAAAAATTGCGGGGCCGCATAGTAAAACAGTCCAACACTTCGGGTCACAGACAAATCTGATCGGTACAAAAAAGTTTCAAAACGATTCGCGACCTGACAGCCCATTTACATCGAACAAATAAGTAACGTTACCTGAAAATACCATCGAAAGATAGCATTTTAATTTTTGTTTATGTATGAGTCCATGTTTTCTTGATTTGATGAGTGCAAGATTGCAAAACGTATAATTTTAAAATGTAGTACACGTTGCATTGCGCGGCTGTTTTGTTGACAGAATGGCGGTGACATTGTAGATACCACTTTCGTGAGATCTTATTTCTATTAGCTAATTTTGTACGGACGTCTGCTGGTTTTAGTGAAACGAAAGAGTACATCACATTACCATTTTGATATTTGTGTTTGCCTCGAAATGTGCTGAATATAGAATAAAATTTAACGGATTGCAAAAGTCATTTCCATAGCGTTAATTACTCTGGATAAATATATTTTAACCATGATTTTTTTTCTATGAAAATAACAATCATTATGTCAAAATAGTGTCATTCATATGTCATTGTCATATATTTTTTATTTCAAACTTTGAGGATGATTTTAATCGATTTATTTGAGGAATAAACAAGCCAAGGATCACGAGAGTTTGTTTCAACTTCAAATCGAACCTTCATTCTGGCGCGGAACAATCACCTGTCGTCTGGTGAACAGCACGAGACACGCGAGTCGTGACGTCTTCGCATGTTCTGCCGTCATATCCGGTCTACTTTGCTCGTGACCATTAGCGCTATTTATAGTACGGGAAATCCCTTGTTGCCGAAAAAAAAAATAATTTTAAAATCCTTTTTATTACAATGACAGTGACCATGGCAATAAAAATCTAGATGATGACGGCTGACTCCTGTCATGTCGAGCTTTGGTTTTGCTGTCTTTCTCATTGAATTTGACATTTTCTTATATTTATCAAAGCCATATATATAACTTAATAAATATGATACGCTTACAAAAATACTGAACAGGAATAAAATGAAGTGGCATTCTGGAAATATGTCTGAAAGTTATCAGAAGGAAAGTGATTATACAGTATTCCTTAAATCTTTCAAATGAAAAAAAACCGAGTGATCAGGGCGCATGTTTTCAATTTATAAGGGCCATCGCACATTTCCTATTTTAGGCCTATAATAAATATTAACATGCATGTTTATTGAAAAAAAATACATTAATATAAAAAAAGTCTGTATACATCCTCGATTTTTATTATATTTTATTCTATTTTTTCTATTAATTCAATCCCATTTTAACAATCTATTTTTTTCATTTGAATTATTTCGTCCAGCTGATAAAGAGTTTTTATGATATTTTGATTTTAAAATTATGCAAAATTAAGGGGTATCTAGTCTCAATATGATTTTTAAATTGATTAATTTCTTGAAATATATTAAGAACATATTTTTTTTATTTGTCATTGATTGTGAATTTATTAATGAATGAATCCCTGGATGCAATACAACATCTGATATAATAGAGAATGTGAAACAAATTGTGTGCTTATAAAAGTTTGATCAAAAAACAAAAAATTACTGGTCTATTCACCAATATGATCTCAAAATTGAAACCCATTGTTCGCTGAGCTAGGGGCGTGGCCAGTAACAGACGACGCTGAAGAGCGTCAATGTTGGCTTTCGAAAACCTTGATAGAGATGAAGAACATTATAGATAAAAGTGTTGCTTGATAAATTTAAGGCACCCGAGAAATTTAAAGAGTAAACACTGAAGTACGACAACCTTCCCACCATATTTAATGCGCGAATTTCATCGTGCATAAAGCCGCGAGTGGACGACCCGTCAATCAAGTCGGCCGTTTTCGGGAAGCAGGCCTGTTTTATCTTTAAATATTTTAGTCATTTTCTTCCATGTCAAGTAAAGACATTATATCCAGTCGATCGTATATATAGTTTGCAACCTTCCTTTGTGTTATTCAAGGTAAATTATAGTTAGATTTGTTATTAAATCTAATTTTGATTTTGATGATTTTTTTTAACCAAGCTGGTGTTTCCATTTTTTGTTTTAACTCGAGAGTATAGTTTGAACTTTGATATACGTCTGGCAGTGACCAAATTTGCTTGATAGATTATGGATTTATTGAAGGTTATATTATATATATGTTTACCACAATTTAAACTGTGATTGAGATTGAAAATACATGCTAATGTTAAATCTATGTGGAAAAGGAATTCTGCCAATTACGCAATACCAAAACTGCCGTGATGTGTTCTCGCTATTTTTTCGCGCTTTTGTCTGATCGATCGTTTTGAATTTTCTGTTAGAACATACATGGAAAACTGTTCCAATAGTTTGCTTATGAATTCTAATTTGATAATCTGTACTTTTTCATCGTTTTAGTTTATTGTACAACAATATATATTGAGTTGTTTATGCGCTTGCAAAAATGCGACTCAAATCTTGATTCTGTCTGCTTGAAACTGCTTTTGTTTTCGACCTTGTGATAGCAACATAATTTCAGCTCTAATGTTTCCTAAAGTTATATCATTTACAAGATCGAATCCATAACTTTCTGTGAATGGAAATTCAGTCATGTGCACCGGCTGTGGAAAAATTGCAAGGACTTTGCGTGCACCGTACATTTACTGCACTTAGTTTGTCTATGACGTCACGGCGAACAATGTTCAACAAATGAAAACAAAAAGATAACTTGTATTATTTCGTGAACAATCGGTCGCATGTAGGAAGTAAACACATCAACGTGATCACTGAAATCCGCTTTCTTGATAAATGACAATTTAATTACTTTGTAGATAACGGCAATTAATTACAATCGATGAAACAAGGGTATGCTAACGTTCCTCGGCTGAAGATTTGCATGAAAAACGTCTCTGAAGTTTATAATTAGATTAAATTCATTTTTATTGTTGTCACTTATGATTTAAAATTACATTGATTGAATGGAAAACAACTCAGCTTTCTTCACTTAAAATTTCATGAATTTCCGAACATAGATAACGCCTCAGGGACATTTTTTGTCAACGTTGACCAAAATCTCGAGTTTACTCCAAAAGTTAGCGGCACTGCGTGAGCGCATAGCGTCAAAGGCCGGGCACTATAAGGGTTAATCTATTAATCTATTAATCAATTTATCATTGTAACGGTTATTTGGAATCATATATTTAATTTTTTGTCGTTAAATAACAGTTTTTATTATTTCAATAGTTTCAAAAAATCACAAACCTCACGTGATAAATAGGATAAGAGAGGTTTACAGATTTTATTGAAAATCTGTACATCAGTTTGATAATAACGAAATTAAATTCCAGAGAATATATGTCATATATTTGATTAAACAAAAATTAAAAACCATAGTCAAATGATAATTAAAAAACTATGAGTGCTCTCTTAGTTTGCGATTAAACCATTGAGTATTTAACGTTTACATTGATGTGCTAAGTGACTATATAAAATCATTATATGAAATAAATGAGCACTTTTAATGACCCTTTGAATATTAAGGAACCTATCGTACTCTGAATAACAATAATTAACATTTCTTATGTGAAAATTTTAAACTTTTCATTCGATGGAATCCCTGATAAAGGCAGTTGTTTGTACCATGAAGTATCTTGTTTTCATTGGTCACCTACAATGTATTTTCGTGGCATTTACAAATTAGCTCATATCTCACTAACTCCATGATCAGTTTAGGACTTATATTGATTATTAGTTCTGCTGCATGAATCTCAGCAGAAAAATGTCACCATTCATCTTTTCAACTCCTCACTTGGATGATTATAACCAAACTATATTTCATGCGAAAATAATTTTTGGGACAACATTTCTGTGTGATGTTAGAAAACTCATTCCCTTCAAACAATTTCGAGCACTGTATTGTAGCAAGGTTATGTAACCAATATACCATTTGGTTTTTTTTACAAAGATCAATATCAAACATTACAAAGATTATATCAGCATGTTTCATAAATATATTGTGCGCACAATCAATCCTTTTCTTTTCATTTGATATTAAGTGACAGATTTGGATGTTGATTGAATCAATAAACAGTTGTAACAAAAGTATTATAGACTAATAAATCTTGTAATCAAATGGCCTGCACATTGTACATGCAACTCTTTTGACTAATTATCACATCACGTTTGGTGTTCTTCACAAGGTGACAAGGACATTTATCAAGATGATTGTGGTCAAGCACAGTTGGATGTCAAGCAAATGACGAATTCATGGTGACTGAATGAATCACGGTATCTCTCAATCAGTGCTGTATGACTATGCAGCTCGAATTGCCCCTACAGCGTGAACTGTTTTGTGAACACGAACATAGCTCATCACCTTGGTTTGAATATAGCCATTGAATATATGACATTAGAATCTGAATAATCTATAATTCTAGTAATCTTCTTGTTATGAACTGACATTTTAATAATGTAACTAAGTTAAATATTCTATTCAATGAATTGCATTTGGAAAGCCAAACACGTTTTCCTTCCCATCTTTGACCAATTGAGAAAGGTTTGGGAACAGCTTGTTTAGATACGAGAGTGAGGAGAATATTTATTTAATTGCTATGATATGATATTGCTACATGGGTTAGTATAGAGTTTATCATGTATTTCGGTTTCTTTGTTGAAAACAAAAATATAAAAGATCATAATTATTTGAACGCATTTCACATCTTTATACTGAAAAGTCACAAAGTGTTATATGTGAGCATAAGAGATAATATTTAATTTCATCTAAACACAGGAAATATATTTGGGACAAATTATGTACACATATTTTATTAGAAACATTTTTTGCTGACTTTTTCACAAACGTTTTATAGTTTCAAAAATATATGTTTTCATATTTGCTTAAATGAATTTTAGGACTAGAATAAACGTTCACCTAATTGTAAAGAAGGAAACCAAAGAAGCCTCATCAACATTCCGTCACCGTGTGACCTGTCAGACCTTGTTTGTCCTAGAAATAGGAAGCCTGACTAACAATCAGTAGGGGTGATTCTCAATCAAGAGTAACCTCCCTCGAGACAGATGTCGTAAAGTCGGGAATAAGAACGTACTTGGTAGCACACTTAAACTGCTCTATATTTTGACCGATATATCTCCTTTCGCAACATCAATATCTACATTACAATTTTAAAAAATGTATATCATTTGTTATAATTTCTTATAACTTATAGTTAACATTCTGAATGAATCCCATATAAAACAGTGTTAAGTGGATATCCTCATCTAAAATGTTGATATTTTGAAAGCACATTTTGTTAATAACCACACTTATATTCAACTACAGGAGCTTCTAGTAACTGAATCAAGTATTTTCTAACAGATTTTGGAGTAATAACAATTTAAAGGGCAAACTCATAAAAGACAACATATTGCAGCTGCAATGTTATTGGAAACTCATTTTTGTACCTAAATAAAACTAAGAAGGGAACGATGTTTTAAATTCATCATGTCTATAACATGTTTTGAGTTCGTGTGATGGCCTTTTTTTACAGAGTTAGGCATCAATAAAGATATGGTTTTTAAATTAAAGCTGTATATTTGATACTGGTATCCCTCAAATATACACCTCAAATAACTATATTTCATTCTAAGCTAACATTTTGGCGAAATATTTGTTGTTGGTTAGAGATCATAGCTAATTTATTTGGTTTTCATATATGAGAAACTTTTTTGTAAATCAATATAAACTTTTCATTAAAGAAAGACACTGTAAATACATTGGTACAAGAAATGTAAAGTTCCATTACATATTCCCTCTATAGTATAGGCATAATAGTTTGTGATTCACCTTCTTGGACACCTGAAACAAATCTTTTAAGGGATTTAGAAAAATCATTTTAAATAATATTCAGCATATTTCTGTATATTTCTTCAAACACCACACTTAGTGTTATGTGCCCACCCACGATGATACGGTAATACACCTAAAAACATTTAGGATCTGAGTTCCTAAGAAATATCTGTATACTGCCCTTTTGTTTATAAAAATGTAGAATTTTGTGTGAAAAAATATTTGGATATCCTTTGAAAATGAAATTGTAGACTATGATGTTTAACTAGATACAAATGTAATTCATTATATTTTAATAATTTACCATGATATTATTAACGTTTGATGACATGTGTTGTATCAAGTCAGTCCCATCTTTTTAAAACAAGCGTTCAACTGCTTTTCCTCAAATCATCTTAATGTCATGCACCTCTTTTGGTAAAGTATTGGGGTACAAGCAATGACATTTGCCACATGTTAACATAAATTATAGCAGTGCAAGTGTTTGTCTACGGACTACAATGAACATTGTGATGTGTTAGTAATCGTCTTTGGCTTGTATAATTAGTGTTAGAAATGGTAGCCGGGTTACATTGACTTTGAAACTAATAGTGACTGTATTATTTCAGTAATAAACTGATACAGCCACAGATATTTAACATTTCACAAATTGATATAACACAGTATACCTTAGTCTAAAAGGTGTCTTGGTTCTATGCATGCTCGAGAAATAAATCAGATAATCAGTTTTTCATCAATTACTGAACTGCCATCATAGATTCCTATCAATCAAGAGTCAAGGAAGTGAATCATTATTATATTACATCACGCTTGGTGACGCACAGACCCCTTACTGGGAGTGATTTTTAGCATGAATGCAATCAAGCGGTGACGGTCAAATGGCTATGTCGATAAAATATTGTTTATTGATGAAATAAATAATCGTTACTCAGTCATTTTCTGAAAGCTACATTTTCACTGTACTATTAGTGTAAACATGCATGTTGGCTTCATGTTTAATTCGCAATGCCGTAGCTATAGAAATTATATGTTTTTAACTAGAGGAGTTTCCTTAAGTTCAGTTTAAACAATAACATTACTTATATTGGCCACAAAGAGGGCGTTTTTTCCATATATTCATCATAGGTCCACATAAAAAAGGTCACAAGATTAATCTGAATACGTTTTGGATTACAATCAATCCCCAAGGTAGCTGAAAAAAAAGTCGCAGTATAAAGAAATATAGTCAGTATTTCAAGACACTTTTTTGTCACTGATGATAGATGGTTTGTATCAAGTGAAAAAGGTCAGTAAGGGATTTTATATTGAGTTCTCTTTTATTTCTACTGATGCACATCAGAGTTGCTTTCATGGTGCCCAAGACCTACATTAATAGTCACAACATATATCACATACACCGCAGTACCATTAATGGAGGATTGATTGCAGGGAGAATTTTGTAAAATATATACTCATGTCAATGAAAATGGATAACCTAATTTGCAAATTAGAATGAACGATCACAAATTGAACTCATTTCCATTCTAAGCGATGGGAATAGAAGAAGAAGAAGAAGAAGAAGAAGGGTTTTATTTGCATAAAGGCCATAAGACCCATAGTACAAAATGATACAGTTGTACATTTGAGTTACCATTCAAGGTGCATTGTTAACAGGCGCAGAATATACATGGTTTAAGAAACTTACAAAATTGTTGATAATATTTAAGTCAGATGATGTACATATGCTATGAAGAGAAAGGTAATATCCATCGTTCGTTTTCGGAACTAAACGCTGACGCATGTCCTCGTAGCGTTTACAAGTATAAACAACATGGCTTTCATCTTCAATAATATTACAGTGTTGACATAACACAATATCATCATAGCAAAAGGCGATACCTCTTCTAATATAGTTAATACCCAGTGAATGATATCCTGATCTAAATAGTGTAAACAAACGCTTTGATCTATTTCCAATATTCAGTAATAAATACTTTTCACAGGTCAACATAGATTTATGCAAATTATAGAAACACAGCAAAGGAGCATCTAAGGAAGAGTGCCAATCCTGCCTTAAGCAAGTATTAATTATTTCGGTAAACATACATAAGAACATGTCTACATCACCAACATCTTGTGAAATCCAAGCAATACCAAAGCCAAAGTGAAATAACAGATCACTAATATGCCGAGCTCATGTGGGACGTTTCCTGAGAAAGCAAAAAAATATATTTGATATGGATATCGACTTTGATCCATTCGTAATAACCTTAGCCAGTATTTAATACATTTGACAAAATAGACATTACTTAGTGGTATCCTCCCACATTCCCCATATGCAACTGCATTAGAATTTATCTGGAGCAAATATTTGCAAAACTTTCTATGAACTATTTCAATACTTTCCCTTTCCTTAAAACCCTATATTTCAGCTCCATATGTTTTTATCAAAAATATGAACACCTTCATTAAGTGACATATCATATTTGCGAATAAATGATTTAATCGGCCACAGTGCCTTAGTAGCTTGATCTGATAACGTTTTACATGCCTTTGTCCAAATCAATTTGGGAGTTATCACAAGTCCTAAATATTTATAGAAATTGACAGTTTCCATTTGAGTACCATTATAAAACCATTGTTCGTGTCTTGATTATTTCTTCTGGAATAGTTCTCACTTTTATCAAGTTTAGCCTCCAATGCAGTAATTGTGGATGATTGATTCGTTACTATATTTCTAAGATCCTGATTTTCCTTTTGCATTTCTTCCAACTTATCATTTAATTTAACGTTGTTTTGGTCTACAGTGTTTTTCAATGCCGTTAACATTTTACTCATAGACGATATTGTTTTGTTCAAAGCATCAAACTGGCCTGTCAGGGCTTGTATGGATTCACTCACGCTTTGGTCCGCTTCCATGTCCGTGTCCGGCTGGGATCCTTTCCCCCTAGTATTTGGCTTAGGAGGACCCGGGTTGGATTCGACGTCACCCGAAAGTAGAAGTCGCCATATTTGATCAAATGTAAACAATGTCGAATCGGTGCAGCTCGCTTCGCATGTGCACATACTTGAATTTTCTCTACAATTCTTAAAATTGTCGTACTGGGTAGGTTTGATAGAGTGTGTCTGAACTGCATACTGTGCACCCGCAGACAGTGACTCAAAAGCAGAATTACAGTCAGTGTAAGCCCAACTGGGTACAGCCTGTAAGTCATGTTCATGCCGGGCGTCCATGTTGTCTCGCCCGTGTACCTGCTCACATGTTAAACCTGCCTGTGCCCCCTAGGTATTTTAAAACACCAAATTCTGCTCCTCCAACTGACCACATCAATCCCCATTCTTCTTAAAACGTATTTTGTCCTGAGGAATATGCACTACAACGGTGTGACATAGAAAAAAAGTATTTTTTTCTCCCGCGATGTCGACACCGTGTCTACTCATTCAGGGGCAGGTAACTCTCCAAAATGGACATTATCATCTTCTCTTGTTAAGCCAAAAGAGGCATGAATATTTAACACATACTTAAGTGATACCGGAATAACAGTTTATTGATTAAAAATCAATACTTACTCAATCATTGTCATTAGATAAAGACACAATTTGATCATTGTTTCTTAACCACTAAAATGTATTTCACTAAAACTTAACAATATCACATTACCAATTGTTGTTTTCAAATTTTGGATTGTGAAAAATATGAAAATGAAACTTCCAGGAATATACACTATGATAATTATTACAGCCTCCTTAGGTGAAATTTATGTGTCTTTATGACTAAACATTTTTAAACCAAGAGACGACTTTGACGATGTATCAAACTTTTCATTTGTGACAATGGCATTAATACTCATAAGGTCTGTATAACCTCAAAAATTGAACTTTTGTTATGTGTTATTGCTATTGAATTTAATGCAGTTGACTAGTTTTGGTATATACATTATTTCGTTCTCCATATTTTTAAACCACTGAATGTTTACAATAACACATTAAGCCGAAGCTCACATCCATTAAACATAGGTATTCACAATCTATCTGAATTTTGAAAAATTACAATGAACCTACAGTGAATATAGGTAAATAATCGTAAAAGTAGGGAGAACACATAATTCATTTGCTATCTACTTTTGTTTCACACACCATAATATCTATGGAAGATAATTGTATTCCTTCCTAGATAGAACCCCCTTAGGAAATAAACAGTCTCTGATCCTTCTTGAAATGACTTTACATTGTCCCGTTGAGATCAACTTCATGGGGGCGAAAGCTTTTTCTGTACTGCTATGGTAAACCTATTTACAAGCTGTTTCCCCAAAGCATATAAGTAATTGCGGAATTTATCCTTTGTGATCGTAACGCAGATCATGTCAAATACTTTTGGAACCAGGTATAATAAACGTAATGACACTACAGCACCGTGTGTTATATATAAGTTGTCATCTCAATTATGATTACCAACAAAGGTTGATAAACAGGACCAACATTATATCATGAAGAAATTGGTATAATATTCAGTTTAAATGTACGTTAAATAGTTTAAGATATAAAAACGTTAATTCTAGGCTGATGAGTAGAGAAAAGGCGCATATCAGTTAAAAAAAACTTTCTAACTGCTATGTTGATTAAGACATCTGCCTTTTGAGGGTAAACGATAATGTTACCCAGGCAGAAAGGATGAGATATGAAAAGAAGATGTCCATGACATGACATATGTGTATATATATATGTAAAACAAATATTATAAGACTTACTGAAGTCAATAAAACAATGAATTGCTGTCGTCATTGAGGCTTCAGGTTTCTGAATGCTAGGCGTGAATACTTCATAGAAGTAGTTGTCTTGAGCAAGCTTGAAAAAGGCTTAGAACTTATATTAAGCCATTTCATTGATTCGAGTGAGTCCATTATACTTTGTCAGAGTTGCTATCATATCATAATGGTGAGTTCAACCCACCAATCGACAACAACACTTATGACTTTGTTACTTAGGAACATAAAGCATATAATTTGCAGCTAATGACTGCCAACTTTCGGTAATACCGCTATCGCCTGGACACTATGTCATTGCCCAGGCCTTTACGCATTCCCTATTAAACGCATTCCCTATTAAACGGTAGATTATACGTTTTAGAGTTATATATGACTCATTAGGGAAAACCGTAATCCCTGGAGTAATTATTGACATTGAATTGGTTATATCTTTTCTCCATGATGTCAGTTTAATACAGTCGCATCTGCATTGAGCATCTTAGCACTGCAACTTGAATGATGATAATTGACCCTCTGTTGTGATTAATGTACTTATGATAGGGCGTTAAAAATGTTGTTAAGCTGTTTGGCATACACTTTAAAACACGCAGACAGGAGTTGAAAGAGAGTTAGAGATGACATTGTCTTCTCCCTATCTGCATGATTTCTTCATTTTACACTTCCGAGTTACAGTTGAAAATGGTGTTAAGTTGTTTAAGTTACTGTACAGTGCCTACCAAACGGCCCTACTGCGCATTGAGCATGTCTTAGGACATGGAAAAGACGCCCTATAAATATCCACATTATAATTTATTATATTTTTGTGCAATCGTTGTAAGGGACAAGTTCCATGCCATACACGTCCAATGGATAATAAAAAAAATATGTTTCAATATCTTGTAATGTCGAAAAATCACATATGGGGGTGGTCTTTCAAAGCCTTCACACACGGGATAAATCATACGCTTTTCAATGATGCTGAAACCAATGCCAAAACCTTCTTAAGTAATCCTTGCATTCTGTTTATACTCGTCACCCTCGATAGCTACACTTATAGTTCTGCTAGACTTCAGTTCATTGAGGCATTAATTTACTTTACATATCACGAATGTCAGATGAGGCTACTCATAAAACTGAAACTGAACCTCTGCACAAATACTAGTATGATTTTGTATGCAAATGAAATGATTTTTGTCACCGGATTCAAGATCGGTAATGATAAGATAATAGGTTTATCACAGCATATTGCTTTGATGCACACAGGGTTTAT
The DNA here is from genome assembly GCA_916613615.1 of Steromphala cineraria. Classification (NCBI taxonomy): domain Eukaryota; kingdom Metazoa; phylum Mollusca; class Gastropoda; order Trochida; family Trochidae; genus Steromphala; species Steromphala cineraria. Next base: position 74,723,148 of record OU744721.1, read on the forward strand.
TTTTAAGAAAGCATTACATAGAGAAACATTTGTTATGCATTTATTGCCATGTTCCATACACAAGAAAATGTTTTAGTTTTAGTTTTGACATTCCAGATTAAAATATATGGTAAGAAATAGAACTACAAGGTAACTAAATACTCCCAAGAGAGTCTGGTCATGTTCGGCCAAAAAAACATAAATCAAAGACAGATGTAATTCACTTGCCTAATCTCAAAGGACCAGGAAAATCGTCTTTCACATGAGGATTTCATCTTTATTTGCATTTTTTGCTTTTGTCAACATAATATTGTGAAATGATTTATATCAAACCAAAAATGTAAAATTGTTATTCAATGTTCTTGAATGTTCGACATTTCCATATTGACTTTGCTTGCAACACTGTTATTTTATCTTCAAATAAAACGACCATCGTCATGCCTCTTGTATGATGTAAACATATAGACAGTTATTGGCTACTGTAACACTCTTATGTTGTCTTTGAAATCATAAAGCGAACGTATCAAAATCTCGCTCAGTCAGTTATCCAAACGTGTAGCTTACGAGTTTCAAACATGTACTGTGTGGACAAACACATTACGAGAATCAAATTGTTTTACTTCCAACTCTGAAATTAAAGGGACTTATTTAGTTCAAAATCAAATTTGAAATCAAAATTACATGCAAAATCAAATGACAGCAAATTGACAAAACCTTTTTAGAAGATTAATTATTTCTTTTTTGAATATCAGTAGGAGATCGCAATCAAAATTTTACCCTAACAAAATGATGACAAGATCTTGACAACTACATCCTTGGTACTTGGCTACACATTGAATTTCTTATTTATGCATTCAATTATGTTTACTAAAATGGTCTTGTTCTGTTTTCTGATTTTGAATCCTCAAATGACTTTCTATAAATTCCTAATCGTGTGATTGATTTTGCTAGATATATAAAGGCAGTCATCTTTTTAAAAAATTATACTTTTCCTTGTACGAGTTTGCAAAACTTATTGTTTTTCTAGTTAATAATGTGCAGACAATTTAAGATGTTCATAATGTTTATGGCGTGTTGAATCGTTTGGTACTGTATCAACGAGAAAAGTCTGAAATCACTATGCAGAAAATTTAATTGCGAAATCAAATTATATTGACTCTAAATTTTGTCCTCTCAATTGTTCTGTCTATCCTATTTCAATGGTAATCAATGGACTGCTTGAGTGGCATTCTATCAGAAAGGCAAGGTTGTCCATTCATAGAATGTGGTGTGTCTTCTCTTTCTTAAAACTCAATGTCTTGTAATCAATATGTTACTAAAGGTCAAGGGAAACACATCCATACTAATTTGGTATTAGTGTAAATTTGAAACAACTTACTTCGATTTTTGAAGTACAATACATGAGAACATGGGTGATTTTGTAAGTAATGGCCTTTTTAAGAAGCTTTCCAGTCCCTCTAAAGCCCCTTTCAACCATTAGCCATTATGATGGATTGGGAGATAGAAAAGTCCTTCCTGTAGCCATATTCCATGTTGATGTTAGTAGCTAATGTTGTATTGCTTTTCTTTGTTGTATAACTGTTGAAAAGAGATATATGAAGTATATGTACATGTATATATTTCATGGAACAGACCTCATTAAAATTAATTAGTTGAGAATAACTGATTGTTTCTAACAGCACAACAACATAAACAATTTGTTTATGCTCAGGGACTACAGTATATGAAGGTATAATTTGGCAAAAAAAGGCAATGTTGCGAGTGGATCAGACAAACTATTATTTACGAAGGTGCAAAGAAAGTAATGATAAATGGTAATGGCGTTTGATAAGCATAACACAACATTGAAATTGAAGTGTTACACATATAATACCTTTTTTGAGGTGTCCATCAAAGTTCAATTTAGACCATCATCAAACAAATCTGTCATCAAGCAAAACTGTTTGGTCGTAGGGGTCGACACTTAAGATATATCTTTTAAAATGTCAAGATAAATGCACATTTTTGCATGACAGTTATCAAAAGGCAATTTTTAAAAGTATTTAACGCTACATGTTTGCATTAGCGCTTTAGGTGTCGGTTGAAACACGAAATACGAAATACATACACAAGCATTAATATGTATATCAATATTTGAGGCTACGCATATCATCAAGTTTTAGTGTGGGATATACACCATACAGTTAATGATTGATCATTGAAAATTCGTCACTCTATTGTACTCAACAAATTGAATTTCCTGATTAAGTGGCGAATTCCGTGTGTATGTATCTAGTCAGATAAAATTACGCCCAGTGATGCCTTTTCTCTTGGTTTTCATGTAATTGTTCATTTTTCACCGCCACAGGCCACGATAAGCCAAAGAGGCCACCAGAGCTATTATTAATAATCCTCACTAGTCAAGGGATATGTAGCTTGCCAGTTTGCTGGATGCAACTTCAATACAGATTGTAGTTCACGTAATCATATTAATATTTTTCTTTCATGATCAAAATTATCATCAATATTTCTACTACAAAAAAAGAATGTTCAATCCGATTAGAAATATCCAAAATGGGGAAATGTCCCTTTATTAACATCCTGTCTCAGGTTACGAACGCTACGCTAACTCCACTAATCTGTACCCTGGGCTCAGAAGCTAGATTCGCTATCAGTTGCTAGAATTCTTTTGCAGAAACTAAAACTTAAAATTAGAAATTCAAACAAACAGACAGAATGAATGTTTGACAATTACGTTAATGCAATTGATTCAGCTTTAGAATATGTAAAACCGTAAATCAATAAACATTTATATGGTTAACTCAAGAGAATTTTAAAGTCAGATTTTATGCAATGTTATTGCCAAGATCAAGTACATGTAGCAATAAAAAGATATTTTTACAGTAAATAGTAAAGATCTAAAGGCCGGGTCAAGTTAAAAATTCACTTCACGCAATACAGTGGGTTCCTCCTCATAACAATTCTTGTTGATTGTCAATTGATTTTCGTCACTTTCGGTATATATTGATACAGTTAACATAACATCTTAAAGGGGCAGTAGCACGTTTTTTTATAATTTTATATTTCAAAATGTTCACTGATAATTGTAAGTAATTGCTAAATGTATTATTTTGACAATGTCAAAAATTTCATTACACACACCATCAACCATAGTCAGAGGACAAAGTATTAAGATTCACATTAAATCCATTGGCGGCCATTTTATGTGAACACCTTTAGTTCATTTTGTGTTAGAAAAGGGAATCGCATGGCTAAACTTTACATTATATATTTGAATTATTACTGCTCCATTTAGTTTAAATACATTGTCTTTCAATTGGAACAATTAATTTTCATTTTCCTGACATCACCTTATACAATGTATTTCCCCTAAAACGTGCTACTGCCCCTTTAAAGTACATTACTAAGAATTGCTGTTTTCCTAATTTGATTTGTTGCACTTAAACAGAGAACTAACATTACATCGTTCCTTGATGCCAAAGATCAATATTTTGAAAGGGTTCTTCCTTTCAATTGAAAGCAAAGGAGTAGAAATAGCGTTCCTGTGAGTCTCTTAAGAGCGCACTTTTTGCGCCGCAGTACATGTAACTCCGGAGCAATTTGAAGATAATTGGAGAGAGGTTTGACTTTTCAATTTATGACAAATACAATAGAATGAAGTCAATTGTTGCTTATTGAACTTTGAATCTTTGTAAAGCGATGAGGAAACTCTGTATTCTTTATTTTTCATTATAAAACGAACTTTAAACGAACGACAAGGATTTGCACAACATAATTTGCTGAAGAATGAACCTTGTTTTTATAGCTTAGTTTTGAAGTAAATATGTACCCACAGTTTCTTTGAAATGCTAAGAATGCCTTGAATTGAACATATCACAAATGTCATTTCTCACTTCCGTTAAAGAAGAATCACTTTTTTCTGTCTGAGAACTTTCCACAAACTAATTGAGCACTAGATCTGTGACCTTAAGCACTTTGCTACTGTCAACCACACAACAACTCTTAACATTCATGTTAAACATTTTTTGAACATGTTTAGTTCATTAAGTATTCAATGACGTGTATTGAGAAAGATATATATAATGATTACCCTGAAAATATGAAGGACAAGAAAAGCGATCTTTTTTCTAATCAAATTTAATGACACCAGTTTTGGGATTTTCCAACAAAGAAACCATTTATCATTTCTGCATATCTATCAAATATTTTGTATTCAACAAGGCTCTGTGAAATTATACATGTTATAAATATACATGGCATAATTGATTAAGAAAGATGGAATAATATGTTACACAACAGATATTTAATTAAAATTATGAAATTGCAAAATGATAATCGTCAAAGCAATTTATCCTCCAAAGGCATGTGAAGATTAAAGGCACACAAGAATATCAATCAGCCACATAAACATGTACATAAGAAATTTAAACCATCACAGTGTACACTGTAATATTTACAGCAGCAATGGTCGGAAATATTTACTCAGAGAGTTTCTAATGTCATATATATATTTTGAGAATTCAAACATTATATAATATATCGTTCTTCATTACTAAGGCCTGCAACATCAGGAGCTGCAAAACAGTGCTAGGACATCATCATCATCTAACATTTCAACATACACATCAAGTAATGACAAGTAGTAATAATTAGAATTTATTTTGTTTGCACATAAAATATTCACGATGTAGGATGATCAGTGCATGATGTAGAAATATACATAGCATAATCGATAAACTAAGATCAAAGAATATGTTTCATCAATGTTTTAGATAAGGAAAATATATTCATTTGTTATATTTTCTAAATAATGACTAAAAGTGTACGAATTTCCCTAAAGTTTTTTTAGTAACCTTATACTTCAGCCACTTTTACCTTGATTGTACATCTATCTAAAGATAATGAAAGTATTACAACTTCAGACCTAACGTCGCCAAGCACAGAAAGGTATGAGGAAGCTGAGATAGGTAGGTTGTTGAGGTAGTGAACTCAAATTATAGATAAAGAATTATATTATATTATGATATTATTCACATTCAAAGATAACAGTTACCGATTCATATGATAAATGGACCTCATACTATTACTACTAACTATTGATTCCATATGACAATTTACTTAATCTGCTCAGTTAATCTTACAAAATCAATGCTGATTTACCTGTTCTGTAAGTAGATGACAGTTAAGGAATGTAAGAAAATTATTTGAACAAATCATTAATCTTGTGCTCTTACTGGATAATACTCGGCATGTTATTGGCTTTTTTTTTTTTATAAAAACCGACTTTAAAGTCCCTTACTAGGCAGTTCAATGACCCTTCAGCGAAGACACTCCACATTTGAAGTGGCTAACAAGATCGATAGCTTTGACTGCCACCCAGAAGATCTGAATGTGGTCAACAGTAACAAGCTTTATTTCTTAAGCCTGATCACTCAACATCGTAAATTCCTTCCGGATGTTCCTTGTTAATTTGAAATGTCTTGTCTTAATTTTCGGTGCTCCCTTGTTCATTTGAATGTAAATATTTGATAAACAATCATCATTTTATCCACAACAAATATTGTATAGAAAAATGCATCCAAATAAGATAAGCATGTAAACGTTTGAATGAATGCGAACTGCTGGTCATCATAATTCTTATAATCAAATAAGTTTTAACATTTAACTGGCAAGTCATTGCTCAGATTTCCATTTTCTGGAAACAGCAAATACAGAAGGATGTTATTCAAAATTGTGAAATTGCAAAGTTATATTCGTCAAAGAAAACACTCATAGTTTGGAATAGTAATTTAGCTCTATCATGATCTCCTGAATACAATCTAACTGAAACTAAAGATCTGGTGATAATAGTAAAAGACAATGCAGTAATGTACATTAAGATATTAATCATTCAACCACTATGATATTAAAAGGTATATGAGGAATCCGACGAGCAACCCTGCCGACAGCAACCTGCCGGCTATTTCTTATAGAAAACACAAACAAATGTTATTCAATGATATCAAATGTATTCACCAACAAATTTCAGGAAGGGTCAAGTCAACTCGATCGTGGTCAAGTCTCTAGGACTATAAAGTGAGTAGAGGTTTTGTGAATCACGAATTAATCAAGATGACTTGTCACGAGGTTAAGTGCTGTAATCCTACTTTTCAATTATGCATGCTATATGGTTTCGAAGCTATACACTCTACTTTAATTTTATACTATGGTTTACGTATACGTCACGATAATTGTAGATATGACACCCTCTAACTTAAACTAATCTGTAAACTTAATATCAATCTCTTTAATTTTCAAAAATGCAAAACTCCACTTTGAGTTCTCAAAATATCTAGCTTTGTAGATATTGGAAAAAGATAGGAGCGACATGCATCAATTATTCAATTACACACAAAGAACTGAACTAAGCACCCTCAAAATGTAATTCACATTAAGCACAAATGAACAGACCACAATAATAATTGAAGTATTCAATAGTAGTACTTGAAGGAGTATGATGTGTGGAAATGTCCAGATGTATGTAAACAGGCAATTTCCAATCCTGATGCAATACCTTCAAAGTAACTACTATTTGCCCATCATTTGATACAGAACATTTGATGTATAAAAGCTTCACAAGAACACTGATACAAGATAAATAATGTGAATCAGCTGCATGTTTTCAGACAACGAGAATTACTTGGCTCAAACAGGAATGTTTAATGGCGGCAATAAAGAATTTTGACGTCATAAGTATATAAATACATTAAACTCATTTCCTGCAGCTACCCTCAGTCGTCACTATATATCTGGTGATTGATCCTGAGAAACATAAGAATGCCCTTTCTTAAAAATTGAATTGAGCGCACAACATATCCTAGATTGTTCTTACAGCCATTCCTCTATTTAATAAATTGACCAGTTATTTGTGTATACGAGTATGTGTAGCCCTAATTGTATGCCCTGCCTCTCCATGTCATTGATTAATTTGTAGATCTGGTTGATGCAGATGGTAAGTTACACATAAGAGACATGGAGAGTTTGCAAATACAAAGGCTTTCATATGTAATAGATACATCGTGTTACGAACGAACAAAGGAAAGTTCAGATTACATAATTAAAATGAAATGTGTCAAGCTCTTCTCAGTACTATATACTATACTATATAAGATATATTTACAACATCAACATAAAAATGTGAAACATTGTCTTCATTTTCTTATTTGGAAATTGGATAAAAGGAAACCGGATCTTAATCAGTCACAGATAAAATGGAGGAATAGATGGTATCAGGTTAATGTCCATTAGTTCGCAAAAATGAGGGGATATTTTTCATAAACTCTCTTTACTAGTTTTTATCCGAGGTGTTGGCTGAATCAATAGAAGGTTGGTCTGGGGTACACTAATAATTCAAACAGATCAAACAGACTGAATGAAAGGCTCAAAATTGGCATAGTTTATTTTGTATTGAGATACAGCAATGGCCTTTTCTGATCTTAAATTAAATCAATGAAACAAATCATTATCTTAATGTCAGCATTGCACAATACATAATCATTTTGTTTTTTCGGTGGGTTTTTTTTCAAATTCAAACGGATTATCTCAAATATCGACCTTAGAGTTACATATCTGATAAAAAATAGTATATTATTAAATTTTCTATTAATCATTGTCAGCAAGAAAGTTCAAAATAACAATTTATGTATGTCTGTCTATGAGATAAACAAAATGTGTTCGAAATAATTATAGCTGCAATTTTACATTAAAGTGAAATACGTAGCATGAGGCTCTATAAATTGGCAGTAGAGAGCAAATATAATTCCGTAATATGCAGCTGATTTTCAAAAGAACAATTTACGTTTGAACTTTACTATTTCGCATTGATAGGGTATACTCATGATGCTCGAGCACAAATTCCATTGACCGACACTGATATAGTTTGACATGATTTAAGAATCTTGAATAATGTTACTTGCAGTAGGCATCAGACATTGCCGACAATATCCTTATGCACTAAATGGAGTGTTCCGTATTCGGTAATTAAGAATATGTTCTGTATATACTTGATTTCGGTTTGATGGCGTTTGCTTCATATATGCATTAGGAGTATTTGTAATCAGTATTTCGATTTATATCTTTATGATATTCTGACCTGTTCAACCTTTCAAGAGTGTCACACCATTATGCTACTGAATGGTAGACCTTGCCAAAAGGAATATGCAGTGTTATGTTGTGATAACCGAGTCAGTATAATTCAGAACCTCGACGACTGCTTGGCAGATATTGATGAATGGACCTCTGCTAACAAACTAAAATTAAACCAGGACAAAACAGAACTCATTCTGTTTGAACCCAAGAGCAACAATCATGTCAACTGTGATCTGGAACTCCATATTGGTGCTCACAACATCAACACCAAAAAGGAAGTGAAAAACATTGGTGTATACTTGGACAGGTTCCTCACAATGGAGAAGCAAGTAAACGCGGTGTCAAAATCATGTTTCTTCCAGCTTAGAAACATAGGCAGGGTCCGCAAATACATTGACGACAACACCTGTAAAAATCAATGACAGTGGAACATACTGCAAACAGGTGTTCAGATTGACCAAAACGCTATTGGGACAGAGTGGGGAGGTGATCTTACCCAGTTGTGTTTCTGAAAATTCATTGGCTGACAGATTTAGCGACTTTTTCGTCACAAAAGTTTTGACAATTAGGGATAGTATTCCTTCCATATATGATGGAGCTACCAGTAGCTCTATGATGATCATATAGAAACATAGGCAGGATCCGCAAATACATTGACGACAACAACTGTAAAAAGCTGGTCCATTCTCTGGTCACGTCCCGACTGGACTATGGGAATGCTCTCCTCGCTGGACTGCCACGGACACTCATGCAGAGACTACAGAGAGTCCAAAATGCTTCTGCAAGACTCTTCACACGTACACCGAAGCAGGTGGATGTGACAGAAGCACGCAAGACTTTGCACTGCCCACCTGTACAACGATGATGCCAATACAAGATTTTAACCTACACCTACAAGGCATTGCATGGTACTGCTCCTGAGTATGTGCAAGAACTCATAAAACCGTATAAACCAACTCGATCACACCGGTCAGAGTCTGCTTCTCTGCTCACTGTACCTAGAACGCGGACAGTCAGATACCGTGACAGATGCTTCTCCAGGACAGCGGGATCCTTATGGAACAGCCTACCAGTCAACATAAGAACATCAACATCATTTGAGAGCTTCAAGAAGAACATTGAGACCCATCTATACATATGTGAATATGTTCTGTAGACTCAGACATTGTGTGATTGTGAAGCACCTTAGAGTGATAATATATATATCAAATAGGGCGCTATACAAATGCTGTATATTATTAGGTCTTCAAGACAAAGTCGTGAAGACCTATTGTTTTTATCCGATTTCTTATTATTATTAGGTCTTCAAGACAAAGTCTGGAAGACCTATTGTTTTTACACTTATTCTTCAAGGTTTTTTTTATTATTATTATTTGTACTTTTTTTGTGAACGAGCTGCAGCCCAAACGGCTGCTCCAAATTTGTCCAAACTTGGCATGCTGATAGCCCTAACCCTGGAATCGACATGCGAAGCTTTTGGGCAAAATCGGTTCGTTCATTAAGGGTCCAGGTCGAATCCAAAATCGAAAATTTAACATTGAATTTTTTTTCAAAATGCACTTAGAGACTTGGATTTTTTTTTAAAAGAAGCGCAATGAAAAATAATGAAAAAAAGGAAATCAGGATGAATTCGTAGGTCACGTGGTTTGGCCGCCATCTTGCTTTTAGTGCATTTTCGACCGTTTCAGACCCCACCCACCTTTGACAATCTTCTCCTCTGAAGATACTTGCACTAGAGAGCTGAAATTCATACTGAATGTAGCTGAAGTATTGTAGATTTGAATTTAATGATTTAAAAGACCTAACCTTAATACTTTTTGTGCTGTGACCTTTCAAAGTTGACCAAAATCTCAAAATCGCAAACTTCAAGGGCAGATAACTAAAAAACCAGACCTAAGAACTTAATGATTTTTGCATGAGAGTTAGACATGAGCAAGATCTTCAAGATAAAAGAATAAAATCGCTCGCGAACAGTGACTTCCGGTCACGAGGAAGGGTCAAAGTATGCATTTTGGAAAACGGGTGTTTTGGTGGGTATGTTTGAATACTCATTGCTAAGCAACGACACATGCTAATTGATTGTTCTATATATCATTAGAAAGCCAAAAGAACATACAATCTTGGACAAATCTCATTAAAATTAGATTTAACATTAACATTGAAATTCGGAGCATTTAATTGTGGTCAATCATACTTTCGTTTTGAATGATTATGAGACATTTATGATTGAAAAACTGTAGTACATTGGCAATAAAACACTAGGCAATGTTTTCTCTATCATAAGGCAGCGACAACACTTCATAACCTGAGATGAATCATGTTTGCAGCCATGTGTAATTTTCTGTAAAGGCTTAAACGTTGAATATCAAGTGAAATATTCTAATTTAATAATGCATTAGTTACTGTTTACCTCGTAGACAAAAAGCGATGTGAAGGTCAAACAGTGTGTGAAGGTCAAACAGGAATCTTGAAGACCTGGTCTTCAAGACAAAGTCTGGAAGACCTATTGTTTTTACACTTATTCTTCAAGGTTTTTTTTATTATTATTATTTGTACTTTTTTTGTGAACGAGCTGCAGCCCAAACGGCTGCTCCAAATTTGTCCAAACTTGGCATGCTGATAGCCCTAACCCTGGAATCGACATGCGAAGCTTTTGGGCAAAATCGGTTCGTTCATTAAGGGTCCAGGTCGAATCCAAAATCGAAAATTTAACATTGAATTTTTTTTCAAAATGCACTTAGAGACTTGGATTTTTTTTTAAAAGAAGCGCAATGAAAAATAATGAAAAAAAGGAAATCAGGATGAATTCGTAGGTCACGTGGTTTGGCCGCAATCTTGCTTTTAGTGCATTTTCGACCGTTTCAGACCCCACCCACCTTTGACAATCTTCTCCTCTGAAGATACTTGCACTAGAGAGCTGAAATTCATACTGAATGTAGCTGAAGTATTGTAGATTTGAATTTAATGATTTAAAAGACCTAACCTTAATACTTTTTGTGCTGTGACCTTTCAAAGTTGACCAAAATCTCAAAATCGCAAACTTCAAGGGCAGATAACTAAAAAACCAGACCTAAGAACTTAATGATTTTTGCATGAGAGTTAGACATGAGCCAGATCTTCAAGATAAAAGAATAAAATCGCTCGCGAACAGTGACTTCCGGTCACGAGGAAGGGTCAAAGTATGCATTTTGGAAAACGGGTGTTTTGGTGGGTATGTTTGAATACTCATTGCTAAGCAACGACACATGATAATTGATTGTTCTATATATCATTAGAAAGCCAAAAGAACATACAATCTTGGACAAATCTCATTAAAATTAGATTTAACATTAACATTGAAATTCGGAGCATTTAATTGTGGTCAATCATACTTTCGTTTTGAATGATTATGAGACATTTATGATTGAAAAACTGTAGTACATTGGCAATAAAACACTAGGCAATGTTTTCTCTATCATAAGGCAGCGACAACACTTCATAACCTGAGATGAATCATGTTTGCAGCCATGTGTAATTTTCTGTAAAGGCTTAAACGTTGAATATCAAGTGAAATATTCTAATTTAATAATGCATTAGTTACTGTTTACCTCGTAGACAAAAAGCGATGTGAAGGTCAAACAGTGTGTGAAGGTCAAACAGGAATCTTGAAGACCTGGTCTTCAAGACAAAGTCTGGAAGACCTATTGTTTTTACACTTATTCTTCAAGGTTTTTTTTATTATTATTATTTGTACTTTTTTTGTGAACGAGCTGCAGCCCAAACGGCTGCTCCAAATTTGTCCAAACTTGGCATGCTGATAGCCCTAACCCTGGAATCGACATGCGAAGCTTTTGGGCAAAATCGGTTCGTTCATTAAGGGTCCAGGTCGAATCCAAAATCGAAAATTTAACATTGAATTTTTTTTCAAAATGCACTTAGAGACTTGGATTTTTTTTTAAAAGAAGCGCAATGAAAAATAATGAAAAAAAGGAAATCAGGATGAATTCGTAGGTCACGTGGTTTGGCCGCCATCTTGCTTTTAGTGCATTTTCGACCGTTTCAGACCCCACCCACCTTTGACAATCTTCTCCTCTGAAGATACTTGCACTAGAGAGCTGAAATTCATACTGAATGTAGCTGAAGTATTGTAGATTTGAATTTAATGATTTAAAAGACCTAACCTTAATACTTTTTGTGCTGTGACCTTTCAAAGTTGACCAAAATCTCAAAATCGCAAACTTCAAGGGCAGATAACTAAAAAACCAGACCTAAGAACTTAATGATTTTTGCATGAGAGTTAGACATGAGCAAGATCTTCAAGATAAAAGAATAAAATCGCTCGCGAACAGTGACTTCCGGTCACGAGGAAGGGTCAAAGTATGCATTTTGGAAAACGGGTGTTTTGGTGGGTATGTTTGAATACTCATTGCTAAGCAACGACACATGATAATTGATTGTTCTATATATCATTAGAAAGCCAAAAGAACATACAATCTTGGACAAATCTCATTAAAATTAGATTTAACATTAACATTGAAATTCGGAGCATTTAATTGTGGTCAATCATACTTTCGTTTTGAATGATTATGAGACATTTATGATTGAAAAACTGTAGTACATTGGCAATAAAACACTAGGCAATGTTTTCTCTATCATAAGGCAGCGACAACACTTCATAACCTGAGATGAATCATGTTTGCAGCCATGTGTAATTTTCTGTAAAGGCTTAAACGTTGAATATCAAGTGAAATATTCTAATTTAATAATGCATTAGTTACTGTTTACCTCGTAGACAAAAAGCGATGTGAAGGTCAAACAGTGTGTGAAGGTCAAACAGGAATCTTGAAGACCTGGTCTTCAAGACAAAGTCTGGAAGACCTATTGTTTTTACACTTATTCTTCAAGGTTTTTTTTATTATTATTATTTGTACTTTTTTTGTGAACGAGCTGCAGCCCAAACGGCTGCTCCAAATTTGTCCAAACTTGGCATGCTGATAGCCCTAACCCTGGAATCGACATGCGAAGCTTTTGGGCAAAATCGGTTCGTTCATTAAGGGTCCAGGTCGAATCCAAAATCGAAAATTTAACATTGAATTTTTTTTCAAAATGCACTTAGAGACTTGGATTTTTTTTTAAAAGAAGCGCAATGAAAAATAATGAAAAAAAGGAAATCAGGATGAATTCGTAGGTCACGTGGTTTGGCCGCAATCTTGCTTTTAGTGCATTTTCGACCGTTTCAGACCCCACCCACCTTTGACAATCTTCTCCTCTGAAGATACTTGCACTAGAGAGCTGAAATTCATACTGAATGTAGCTGAAGTATTGTAGATTTGAATTTAATGATTTAAAAGACCTAACCTTAATACTTTTTGTGCTGTGACCTTTCAAAGTTGACCAAAATCTCAAAATCGCAAACTTCAAGGGCAGATAACTAAAAAACCAGACCTAAGAACTTAATGATTTTTGCATGAGAGTTAGACATGAGCCAGATCTTCAAGATAAAAGAATAAAATCGCTCGCGAACAGTGACTTCCGGTCACGAGGAAGGGTCAAAGTATGCATTTTGGAAAACGGGTGTTTTGGTGGGTATGTTTGAATACTCATTGCTAAGCAACGACACATGATAATTGATTGTTCTATATATCATTAGAAAGCCAAAAGAACATACAATCTTGGACAAATCTCATTAAAATTAGATTTAACATTAACATTGAAATTCGGAGCATTTAATTGTGGTCAATCATACTTTCGTTTTGAATGATTATGAGACATTTATGATTGAAAAACTGTAGTACATTGGCAATAAAACACTAGGCAATGTTTTCTCTATCATAAGGCAGCGACAACACTTCATAACCTGAGATGAATCATGTTTGCAGCCATGTGTAATTTTCTGTAAAGGCTTAAACGTTGAATATCAAGTGAAATATTCTAATTTAATAATGCATTAGTTACTGTTTACCTCGTAGACAAAAAGCGATGTGAAGGTCAAACAGTGTGTGAAGGTCAAACAGGAATCTTGAAGACCTGGTCTTCAAGACAAAGTCTGGAAGACCTATTGTTTTTACACTTATTCTTCAAGGTTTTTTTTATTATTATTATTTGTACTTTTTTTGTGAACGAGCTGCAGCCCAAACGGCTGCTCCAAATTTGTCCAAACTTGGCATGCTGATAGCCCTAACCCTGGAATCGACATGCGAAGCTTTTGGGCAAAATCGGTTCGTTCATTAAGGGTCCAGGTCGAATCCAAAATCGAAAATTTAACATTGAATTTTTTTTCAAAATGCACTTAGAGACTTGGATTTTTTTTTAAAAGAAGCGCAATGAAAAATAATGAAAAAAAGGAAATCAGGATGAATTCGTAGGTCACGTGGTTTGGCCGCCATCTTGCTTTTAGTGCATTTTCGACCGTTTCAGACCCCACCCACCTTTGACAATCTTCTCCTCTGAAGATACTTGCACTAGAGAGCTGAAATTCATACTGAATGTAGCTGAAGTATTGTAGATTTGAATTTAATGATTTAAAAGACCTAACCTTAATACTTTTTGTGCTGTGACCTTTCAAAGTTGACCAAAATCGCAAAATCGCAAACTTCAAGGGCAGATAACTAAAAAACCAGACCTAAGAACTTAATGATTTTTGCATGAGAGTTAGACATGAGCAAGATCTTCAAGATAAAAGAATAAAATCGCTCGCGAACAGTGACTTCCGGTCACGAGGAAGGGTCAAAGTATGCATTTTGGAAAACGGGTGTTTTGGTGGGTATGTTTGAATACTCATTGCTAAGCAACGACACATGATAATTGATTGTTCTATATATCATTAGAAAGCCAAAAGAACATACAATCTTGGACAAATCTCATTAAAATTAGATTTAACATTAACATTGAAATTCGGAGCATTTAATTGTGGTCAATCATACTTTCGTTTTGAATGATTATGAGACATTTATGATTGAAAAACTGTAGTACATTGGCAATAAAACACTAGGCAATGTTTTCTCTATCATAAGGCAGCGACAACACTTCATAACCTGAGATGAATCATGTTTGCAGCCATGTGTAATTTTCTGTAAAGGCTTAAACGTTGAATATCAAGTGAAATATTCTAATTTAATAATGCATTAGTTACTGTTTACCTCGTAGACAAAAAGCGATGTGAAGGTCAAACAGTGTGTGAAGGTCAAACAGGAATCTTGAAGACCTGGTCTTCAAGACAAA
Source organism: Steromphala cineraria (assembly GCA_916613615.1). Taxonomy (NCBI): domain Eukaryota; kingdom Metazoa; phylum Mollusca; class Gastropoda; order Trochida; family Trochidae; genus Steromphala; species Steromphala cineraria. The sequence continues at coordinate 74,738,454 of OU744721.1, forward strand.
GTCTGGAAGACCTATTGTTTTTACACTTATTCTTCAAGGTTTTTTAGGTCTTCAAGACAAAGTCTAGAAGACCTATTGTTATTATCCGGATTATTATTATTATTATTATTATTATTTGTACCGATTTTTGTGTCTTCATTTCAGACCTTATTGACAAGCCGATTTTCATGAAACTTTCAGGGATTGTAGAGTATCACCTAACATAGAAATGCACTGACCAGATTTTTGAATTTCCATTTTGGTTTTGAGTTATCTCCCCTGAAAGTCAAAACTTCAAACCTCAATTTCTCGGTAACTATGGGAGATAATTGCATGAAACTTTCACCAAAATGTGGGCAACAGCATTCCCCATCGATTAAGCCCATAGCGGTTTTCGGCCGTATAATTAGATTTTTTTCTATTTTCAAAAAACTGAAATTTTGGCGAAATTTCGCCGTTCAGACGGTACGCGTCTTTGAAAATCTTCTTCTCACTAACGGCAATATATACAGACTAGTGTGATAGCTCGTTGGAAAGCCTAATCAGTGTGTAAGAACGTGCATTTGCCGAAACTTCAAATTTCGAACTGTGACTCGCGTTATCTGCCCTTGAAATTCGACATTTTTTTAAAGGGTCATTTTTCGTGTTACGTTCAAAGGGACATTACTCAGTAAGGAAATGTCAAAAATGAAATCTGTTTGATGCATTCTGTTCTACAATGATAGATGAACAAGTTCACTACAGGTCATTATCATATAAAAGTTGATATTAAAGGAAATATGTGGACATAAACAGATTTTTTACATTTTTCGGCGATTTTAACATTTTTCGAGGGTTATTTTACTTTGAGAATTTTAGTTTCAAAACTGTTACAGATAGAAATTTTATCATTGATGTTTTGTGAAGCAGATGTAATGAGTAGACGGCAAAAACGTTAAGTCACATGTATCTCGAAAACGGTGACAGATAAGGGATTTGTAAATAAAAAGGTGAGAAAAGTCTAATTTTCATGACATATCGCATAGTTTGCAAGAAAACAACAATTTCACAAAGTTAAAAACATTGAGCTGGAGGGAAAGGTATATTTTAAAGTTCCACAGAGGTGATAGGGCTTTTTAAAACAGAGTTAATTCAATCAATACGTTCACACCCAGCTGAGTGGAATCTGCTACCATGTATAAGTCAAAATCAGGACTCTACCCTCTATGATTAAATTAGTCGGTCGGTCGGGTCGGTCTGGTCTGGTCTTTATTGCTAGACCTCCTGCCTCTCTTCTGATCTGACTTGGACACCTTTCTTGTACGTGTACGTGCATGTACATGAATTTGGTCTTGGAATATGTCTTGGCCATATCTTTCATTTGAGAGATTGACGCTACAAAGAGCCATTTCCAACTCCCCGTTGCTAGATTGCTAGACTACGCATTTTTGACCTACTCTGGTATATTGTAGCATGTATTATGTTTGCATCTTTTAGTTAAACTTTTTGAGTTATCAGTATAATATCAATAGTTAAAGTGTTAGGTTTCATTACATTATACAGGGGTCTGAAACAGTCAACTTTACTTTACAGCGTTAAATCACATGTATCTTGAAAACGGTGACAGATAATTCAACAACAAAAATTTCTGCTTCTAGGAATAATATTCTCTGAAGAATGATGTCATAGCTGACATTGGCCACCATGATGAATTTTTCTGAAAAGTCTTTAACACTGAATATCAAGTGGAATTTGATCATTTTGATAATGTATTAGTTACTGTTTACCTCTTAGACAAAAGTCATGTGAAGGTCAAACACTGTGTGAAGGTCAAAGAGGAATCTTGAAGACCTAAGTATTGACGCGTCAATCCTAGTTTTATTATTATTATTTGTACTTTTTTTGTGAACGAGCTGCAGCCCAAACGGCTGCTCCAAATTTGTCCAAACTTGGCATGCTGATAGCCCTAACCCTGGAATCGACATGCGAAGCTTTTGGGCAAAATCGGTTCGTTCATTAAGGGTCCAGGTCGAATCCAAAATCGAAAATTTAACATTGAATTTTTTTTCAAAATGCACTTAGAGACTTGGATTTTTTTTTAAAAGAAGCGCAATGAAAAATAATGAAAAAAAGGAAATCAGGATGAATTCGTAGGTCACGTGGTTTGGCCGCCATCTTGCTTTTAGTGCATTTTCGACCGTTTCAGACCCCACCCACCTTTGACAATCTTCTCCTCTGAAGATACTTGCACTAGAGAGCTGAAATTCATACTGAATGTAGCTGAAGTATTGTAGATTTGAATTTAATGATTTAAAAGACCTAACCTTAATACTTTTTGTGCTGTGACCTTTCAAAGTTGACCAAAATCTCAAAATCGCAAACTTCAAGGGCAGATAACTAAAAAACCAGACCTAAGAACTTAATGATTTTTGCATGAGAGTTAGACATGAGCAAGATCTTCAAGATAAAAGAATAAAATCGCTCGCGAACAGTGACTTCCGGTCACGAGGAAGGGTCAAAGTATGCATTTTGGAAAACGGGTGTTTTGGTGGGTATGTTTGAATACTCATTGCTAAGCAACGACACATGATAATTGATTGTTCTATATATCATTAGAAAGCCAAAAGAACATACAATCTTGGACAAATCTCATTAAAATTAGATTTAACATTAACATTGAAATTCGGAGCATTTAATTGTGGTCAATCATACTTTCGTTTTGAATGATTATGAGACATTTATGATTGAAAAACTGTAGTACATTGGCAATAAAACACTAGGCAATGTTTTCTCTATCATAAGGCAGCGACAACACTTCATAACCTGAGATGAATCATGTTTGCAGCCATGTGTAATTTTCTGTAAAGGCTTAAACGTTGAATATCAAGTGAAATATTCTAATTTAATAATGCATTAGTTACTGTTTACCTCGTAGACAAAAAGCGATGTGAAGGTCAAACAGTGTGTGAAGGTCAAACAGGAATCTTGAAGACCTGGTCTTCAAGACAAAGTCTGGAAGACCTATTGTTTTTACACTTATTCTTCAAGGTTTTTTTTATTATTATTATTTGTACTTTTTTTGTGAACGAGCTGCAGCCCAAACGGCTGCTCCAAATTTGTCCAAACTTGGCATGCTGATAGCCCTAACCCTGGAATCGACATGCGAAGCTTTTGGGCAAAATCGGTTCGTTCATTAAGGGTCCAGGTCGAATCCAAAATCGAAAATTTAACATTGAATTTTTTTTCAAAATGCACTTAGAGACTTGGATTTTTTTTTAAAAGAAGCGCAATGAAAAATAATGAAAAAAAGGAAATCAGGATGAATTCGTAGGTCACGTGGTTTGGCCGCCATCTTGCTTTTAGTGCATTTTCGACCGTTTCAGACCCCACCCACCTTTGACAATCTTCTCCTCTGAAGATACTTGCACTAGAGAGCTGAAATTCATACTGAATGTAGCTGAAGTATTGTAGATTTGAATTTAATGATTTAAAAGACCTAACCTTAATACTTTTTGTGCTGTGACCTTTCAAAGTTGACCAAAATCTCAAAATCGCAAACTTCAAGGGCAGATAACTAAAAAACCAGACCTAAGAACTTAATGATTTTTGCATGAGAGTTAGACATGAGCAAGATCTTCAAGATAAAAGAATAAAATCGCTCGCGAACAGTGACTTCCGGTCACGAGGAAGGGTCAAAGTATGCATTTTGGAAAACGGGTGTTTTGGTGGGTATGTTTGAATACTCATTGCTAAGCAACGACACATGATAATTGATTGTTCTATATATCATTAGAAAGCCAAAAGAACATACAATCTTGGACAAATCTCATTAAAATTAGATTTAACATTAACATTGAAATTCGGAGCATTTAATTGTGGTCAATCATACTTTCGTTTTGAATGATTATGAGACATTTATGATTGAAAAACTGTAGTACATTGGCAATAAAACACTAGGCAATGTTTTCTCTATCATAAGGCAGCGACAACACTTCATAACCTGAGATGAATCATGTTTGCAGCCATGTGTAATTTTCTGTAAAGGCTTAAACGTTGAATATCAAGTGAAATATTCTAATTTAATAATGCATTAGTTACTGTTTACCTCGTAGACAAAAAGCGATGTGAAGGTCAAACAGTGTGTGAAGGTCAAACAGGAATCTTGAAGACCTGGTCTTCAAGACAAAGTCTGGAAGACCTATTGTTTTTACACTTATTCTTCAAGGTTTTTTTTATTATTATTATTTGTACTTTTTTTGTGAACGAGCTGCAGCCCAAACGGCTGCTCCAAATTTGTCCAAACTTGGCATGCTGATAGCCCTAACCCTGGAATCGACATGCGAAGCTTTTGGGCAAAATCGGTTCGTTCATTAAGGGTCCAGGTCGAATCCAAAATCGAAAATTTAACATTGAATTTTTTTTCAAAATGCACTTAGAGACTTGGATTTTTTTTTAAAAGAAGCGCAATGAAAAATAATGAAAAAAAGGAAATCAGGATGAATTCGTAGGTCACGTGGTTTGGCCGCCATCTTGCTTTTAGTGCATTTTCGACCGTTTCAGACCCCACCCACCTTTGACAATCTTCTCCTCTGAAGATACTTGCACTAGAGAGCTGAAATTCATACTGAATGTAGCTGAAGTATTGTAGATTTGAATTTAATGATTTAAAAGACCTAACCTTAATACTTTTTGTGCTGTGACCTTTCAAAGTTGACCAAAATCTCAAAATCGCAAACTTCAAGGGCAGATAACTAAAAAACCAGACCTAAGAACTTAATGATTTTTGCATGAGAGTTAGACATGAGCAAGATCTTCAAGATAAAAGAATAAAATCGCTCGCGAACAGTGACTTCCGGTCACGAGGAAGGGTCAAAGTATGCATTTTGGAAAACGGGTGTTTTGGTGGGTATGTTTGAATACTCATTGCTAAGCAACGACACATGATAATTGATTGTTCTATATATCATTAGAAAGCCAAAAGAACATACAATCTTGGACAAATCTCATTAAAATTAGATTTAACATTAACATTGAAATTCGGAGCATTTAATTGTGGTCAATCATACTTTCGTTTTGAATGATTATGAGACATTTATGATTGAAAAACTGTAGTACATTGGCAATAAAACACTAGGCAATGTTTTCTCTATCATAAGGCAGCGACAACACTTCATAACCTGAGATGAATCATGTTTGCAGCCATGTGTAATTTTCTGTAAAGGCTTAAACGTTGAATATCAAGTGAAATATTCTAATTTAATAATGCATTAGTTACTGTTTACCTCGTAGACAAAAAGCGATGTGAAGGTCAAACAGTGTGTGAAGGTCAAACAGGAATCTTGAAGACCTGGTCTTCAAGACAAAGTCTGGAAGACCTATTGTTTTTACACTTATTCTTCAAGGGTTTTTTTATTATTATTATTTGTACTTTTTTTGTGAACGAGCTGCAGCCCAAACGGCTGCTCCAAATTTGTCCAAACTTGGCATGCTGATAGCCCTAACCCTGGAATCGACATGCGAAGCTTTTGGGCAAAATCGGTTCGTTCATTAAGGGTCCAGGTCGAATCCAAAATCGAAAATTTAACATTGAATTTTTTTTCAAAATGCACTTAGAGACTTGGATTTTTTTTTAAAAGAAGCGCAATGAAAAATAATGAAAAAAAGGAAATCAGGATGAATTCGTAGGTCACGTGGTTTGGCCGCCATCTTGCTTTTAGTGCATTTTCGACCGTTTCAGACCCCACCCACCTTTGACAATCTTCTCCTCTGAAGATACTTGCACTAGAGAGCTGAAATTCATACTGAATGTAGCTGAAGTATTGTAGATTTGAATTTAATGATTTAAAAGACCTAACCTTAATACTTTTTGTGCTGTGACCTTTCAAAGTTGACCAAAATCTCAAAATCGCAAACTTCAAGGGCAGATAACTAAAAAACCAGACCTAAGAACTTAATGATTTTTGCATGAGAGTTAGACATGAGCAAGATCTTCAAGATAAAAGAATAAAATCGCTCGCGAACAGTGACTTCCGGTCACGAGGAAGGGTCAAAGTATGCATTTTGGAAAACGGGTGTTTTGGTGGGTATGTTTGAATACTCATTGCTAAGCAACGACACATGATAATTGATTGTTCTATATATCATTAGAAAGCCAAAAGAACATACAATCTTGGATAAATCTCATTAAAATTAGATTTAACATTAACATTGAAATTCGGAGCATTTAAATGTGGTCAATCATACTTTCGTTTTGAATGATTATGAGACATTTATGATTGAAAAACTGTAGTACATTGGCAATAAAACACTAGGCAATGTTTTCTCTATCATAAGGCAGCAACAACACTTTATAACCTGAGATGAATCATGTTTGCAGCCATGTGTAATTTTCTGTAAAGGCTTAAACGTTGAATATCAAGTGAAATATTCTAATTTAATAATGCCTTAGTTACTGTTTACCTCGTAGACAAAAAGCGATGTGAAGGTCAAACAGTGTGTGAAGGTCAAACAGGAATCTTGAAGACCTAAGTACTGCCGCGGCAGTCCTAGTTAGGTCTTCAAGACAAAGTCGTGAAGACCTATTGTTTTTATCCGATTTCTTCAAGTTCTTCTTATTATTATTATTATTTGTACAATTTTTGTGACAGATCTACAGCTCAAACCGCTTGCTCAAATTCGCCCAAACTTGACATGCAGGTACCCCTTACCCTGGAATCGATAAACTAAGCTTTTGGGCATAATCGGCTCGTACATTAAAGGTCCAGTTCGAATCCAAAGTCGAAAATTTAACATTGATTTTTTTTTCAAAATGCACTTAGAGACTTGAATTTTTTTTTAAAAGAAGCGCAATGAAAAATAATGAAAAAAAGTAAATCAGGACAAATTCGTAGGTCACGTGCTTTGGCCGCCATCTTGCTTTTAGTGCATTTTCGACGGTTTCTGACCCCACCCGCCTTTGACAATCTTCTTCTCTGAAGATACTTGCACTACAGAGCTGTAATTCATACTGAATGTAGCTGAAGCATTGTAGTTTAAAATCTTTTCTTTTAAAGTACTTAACTACAATACTTTTTGTGCTGTGACCTTTCAAAGTTGACCAAAATCTCAAAATCGCAAAATTCAAGGGCAGATAACTAAAAAACCAGACCTTAGAACTTAATGATTTTTGCATGACAGTTAGACATGAGCAAGGTCTTCAAGATAAAAGAATAAAATCGCTCGCGAACAGTCATTTCCGGTCAGGAGGAAGGGTCAAATTTTGCATATGGAAAAGTGGTGTTTTGCTGAGTATGTTTGAACCCTCTTTAACAAACATTCATGGGAAGGTCAAACATGCATGTGAAGGTCAAACAGTATGTCAAGGTCAAACAGGAATCTTGAAGACCTAAGTACTGCCGCGGCAGTCCTAGTTATTATTATTATTATTATTATTATTTGTACAATTTTTGTGAGATATCTACAGCTCAAACCGCTTGTTCAAATTCGCCCAAACTTGACATGCAGGTACCCCTTACCCTGGAATCGATAAACTAAGCTTTTGGGCATAATCGGCTCGTACATTAAAGGTCTAGTTCGAATCCAAAGTCGAAAATTTAACATTGATTTTTTTTTCAAAATGCACTTAGAGACTTAATTTTTTTTTTAAAAGAAGCGCAATGAAAAATAATGAAAAAAAGGAAATCAGGACAAATTCGTAGGTCACGTGCTTTGGCCGCCATCTTGCTTTTAGTGCATTTTCGACCGTTTCCGACCCCACCCGCCTTTGACAATCTTCTTCTCTGAAGATACTTGCACTACAGAGCTGTAATTCATACTGAATGTAGCTGAAGCATTGTAGTTTAAAATCTTTTCTTTTAAAGTACTTAACTACAATACTTTTTGTGCTGTGACCTTTCAAAGTTGACCAAAATCTCAAAATCGCAAACTTCAAGGGCAGATAACTAAAAAACCAGACCTTAGAACTTAATGATTTTTGCATGACAGTTAGACATGAGCAAGGTCTTCAAGATAAAAGAATAAAATCGCTCGCGAACAGTCACTTCCGGTCAGGAGGAAGGGTCAAACTTTGCACATTAAAAAGTAATGTTTTGGTCGGTATGGTTTAAACCTCTTTAACAAACATGCATGTGAAGGTCAAACATGCATGTGAAGGTCAAACAGTATGTGAAGGTCAAACAGGAATCTTGAAGACCTAAGTACTGCCGCGGCAGTCCTAGTTAGGTCTTCAAGACAAAGTCGTGAAGACCTATTGTTATTACACTTATTCTTCAAGTTCTTATTATTATTATTATTATTATTTGTACAATTTTTGTGAGAGATCTACAGCTCAAACCGCTTGTTCAAATTCACCCAAACTTGACATGCAGGTACCCCTTACCCTGGAATCGATAAACTAAGCTTTTGGGCAAAATCGGCTCGTACATTAAAGTTCCAGTTCGAATCCAAAGTCGAAAATTTAACATTGATTTTTTTTTCAAAATGCACTTAGAGACTTGAATTTTTTTGTAAAAGACGCGCAATGAAAAATAATGAAAAAAAGTAAATCAGGACAAATTCGTAGGTCACGTGCTTTGGCCGCCATCTTGCTTTTAGTGCATTTTCGACCGTTTCCGACCCCACCCGCCTTTGACAATCTTCTTCTCTGAAGATACTTGCACTACAGAGCTGTCATTCATACTGAATGTAGCTGAAGCATTGTAGTTTAAAATCTTTTCTTTTAAAGTACTTAACTACAATACTTTTTGTGCTGTGACCTTTCAAAGTTGACCAAAATCTCAAAATCGCAAACTTCAAGGGCAGATAACTAAAAAACCGTACCTTAGAACTTAATGATTTTTGCATGACAGTTAGACATGAGCAAGGTCTTCAAGATAAAAGAATAAAATCGCTCGCGAACAGTCATTTCCGGTCAGGAGGAAGGGTCAAATTTTGCATATGGAAAAGTGGTGTTTTGCTGACTATGTTTGAACCCTCTTTAACAAACATTCATGTGAAGGTCAAACATGCATGTGAAGGTCAAACAGTATGTCAAGGTCAAACAGGAATCTTGAAGACCTAAGTACTGCCGCGGCAGTCCTAGTTATTAGGTCTTCAAGACAAAGTCGTGAAGACCTATTGTTTTTATCCGATTTCTTCAAGTTCTTCTTATTAGGTCTTCAAGACAAAGTCGTGAAGACCTATTGTTTTTATCCGATTTCTTCAAGTTCTTCTTATTAGGTCTTCAAGACAAAGTCGTGAAGACCTATTGTTTTTATCCGATTTCTTCAAGTTTCTCTATTATTATTATTATTTGTACTTTTTTTGTGAATCGACTGCAGCCCAAACGGCTGCTCCGAATTTTACCAAACTTGGCATGCAGATACCCCTTGCCCTGGAATCGACATGCTAAGCTTTTGGGCAAAATCGACTCGTACATTAAGGGTCCAGTTCGAATCCAAAATCGAAAATTTAACATTGATTTTTTTTTCAAAATGCACTTAGAGACTTAAATTTTTTTTTAAAACAAGCGCAATAAAAAATAATGAAAAAAAGGAAATCAGGACAAATTCGTAGGTCACGTGGTTTGGCCGCCATCTTGCTTTTAGTGCAATTTTCACCGTTTCCGACCCCACCCGCCTTTGACAATCTTCTCCTCTGAAGATACTTGCACTACAGAGCTGAAATTCATACTGAATGTAGCTGGAGTATTGTTGACAAAAGTTTTTAAGTTTAATGGTGCTAACATTATTACTTTTTGTGCTGTGACCTTTCAAAGTTGACCAAAATCGAAAAATCGCCAAATTCAAGGGCAGATAACTCAAAAACCAGACCTTAGAATTAAATGATTTTTGCATCAGAGTTAGACATTGGCAAGGTCTTTAAGATAAAAGAATAAAATCGATCGCGAACAGTCATTTCCGATCCTGAGGAAGGGTCAAACTTTGCATTTTGGAAAACGGGTGTTTTGGTGGGTATGTTTGAAAAACTCTTGTAAACCAACGACACATGATAAATACTTGTTCTATATATCAAATGAAAGATAAAAGATCATACAATCTTGGATAAATCTCATTAAAATTAGATTAAACATTGACATTGAAATTCGGAGCATTTAAATGTGTTCAATCCTACTTTCGTTTTGAATGATTATGATACATTTATGATTGAAAAACTGTAGTTCATTGGCAATAAAACACTAGGCAATGCTTTATCTATCATCAGGCAGCAGCAACACTTTATAACCTGAGATGATTCATGTTTGCAGCCATGTTGAATTTTCTGTAAAGGCTGAAACGTTGAATATAAAGTGAAACATGGTAATTTTGATAATGTATTAGTTAATGTTTACCTCTTAGACAAAAAGCCATGTGAAGGTCAAACAGTATGTGAAGGTCAAACAGGAATCTTGAAGACCTAAGTACTGCCGCGGCAGTCCTAGTTATTATTATTATTATTATTTGTACAATTTTTGTGAGATATCTACAGCTCAAACCGCTTGTTCAAATTCGCCCAAACTTGACATGCAGGTACCCCTTACCCTGGAATCGATAAACTAAGCTTTTGGGCATAATCGGCTCGTACATTAAAGGTCCAGTTCGAATCCAAAGTCGAAAATTTAACATTGATTTTTTTTTCAAAATGCACTTAGAGACTTGAATATTTTTTTAAAAGAAGCGCAATGGAAAATAATGAAAAAAAGTAAATCAGGACAAATTCGTAGGTCACGTGCTTTGGCCGCCATCTTGCTTTTAGTGCATTTTCGACAGTTTCCGACCCCACCCGCCTTTGACAATCTTCTTCTCTGAAGATACTTGCACTACAGAGCTGTAATTCATACTGAATGTAGCTGAAGCATTGTAGTTTAAAATCTTTTCTTTTAAAGTACTTAACTACAATACTTTTTGTGCTGTGACCTTTCAAAGTTGACCAAAATCTCAAAATCGCAAACTTCAAGGGCAGATAACTAAAAAACCAGACCTTAGAACTTAATGATTTTTGCATGACAGTTAGACATGAGCAAGGTCTTTAAGATAAAAGAATAAAATCGCTCGCGAACAGTCACTTCCGGTCAGGAGGAAGGGTCAAACTTTGCATATTAAAAAGTGATGTTTTGGTCGGTATTTTTTAAACCTCTTTAACAAACATGCATGTGAAGGTCAAACATGCATGTGAAGGTCAAACAGTATGTGAAGGTCAAACAGGAATCTTGAAGACCTAAGTACTGCCGCGGCAGTCCTAGTTATTATTATTATTATTATTTGTACAATTTTTGTGAGATATCTACAGCTCAAACCGCTTGTTCAAATTCGCCCAAACTTGACATTCAGGTACCCCTTACCCTGGAATCGATAAACTAAGCTTTTGGGCATAATCGGCTCGTACATTAAAGGTCCAGTTCGAATCCAAAGTCAAAAATTTAACATTGATTTTTTTTTCAAAATGCACTTAGAGACTTGAATTTTTTTTAAAAAGAAGCGCAATGAAAAATAATGAAAAAAAGGAAATCAGGACAAATTCGTAGGTCACCTGCTTTGGCCGCCATCTTGCTTTTAGTGCATTTTCGACCTTTTCCGACCCCACCCGCCTTTGACAATCTTCTTCTCTGAAGATACTTGCACTACAGAGCTGAAATTCATACTGAATGTAGCTAAAGCATTGTAGTTTAAAATCTTTTCTTTTAAAGTTCTTAACTACAATACTTTTTGTGCTGTCACCTTTCAAAGTTGACCAAAATCGCAAAATCGCCAACTTCAAGGGCAGATAACTAAAAAACCAGACCTTAGAACTTAATGATTTTTGCATGAGAGTTAGACATGAGCAAGGTCTTCAGGATAAAAGAATAAAATCGCTCGCGAACAGTCACTTCCGGTCAGGAGGAAGGGTCAAACTTTGCACATTAGAAAGTGATGTTTTGGTTTGTATGGTTTAAACCTCTTTAACAAACATGCATGTGAAGGTCAAACATGCATGTAAAGGTCAAACAGTATGTCAAGGTCAAACAGGAATCTTGAAGACCTAAGTACTGCCGCGGCAGTCCTAGTTATTATTATTATTTGTACAATTTTTGTGAGAGATCTACAGCTCAAACCGCTTGTTCAAATTCACCCAAACTTGACATGCAGGTACCCCTTACCCTGGAATCGATAAACTAAGCTTTTGGGCAAAATCGGCTCGTACATTAAAGTTCCAGTTCGAATCCAAAGTCGAAAATTTAACATTGATTTTTTTTTCAAAATGCACTTAGAGACTTGAATTTTTTTTTAAAAGAAGCGCAATGAAAAATAATGAAAAAAAGGAAATCAGGACAAATTCGTAGGTCACCTGCTTTGGCCGCCATCTTGCTTTTAGTGCATTTTCGACCTTTTCCGACCCCACCCGCCTTTGACAATCTTCTTCTCTGAAGATACTTGCACTACAGAGCTGTTATTCATACTGAATGTAGCTGAAGCATTGTAGTTTAAAATCTTTTCTTTTAAAGTACTTAACTACAATACTTTTTGTGCTGTGACCTTTCAAAGTTGACCAAAATCTCAAAATCGCAAACTTCAAGGGCAGATAACTAAAAAACCAGACCTTAGAACTTAATGATTTTTGCATGACAGTTAGACATGAGCAAGGTCTTTAAGATAAAAGAATAAAATCGCTCGCGAACAGTCACTTCCGGTCAGGAGGAAGGGTCAAACTTTGCATATTAAAAGTGATGTTTTGGTCGGTATTTTTTAAACCTCTTTAACAAACATGCATGTGAAGGTCAAACATGCATGTGAAGGTCAAACAGTATGTGAAGGTCAAACAGGAATCTTGAAGACCTAAGTACTGCCGCGGCAGTCCTAGTTAGGTCTTCAAGACAAAGTCGTGAAGACCTATTGTTTTTATCCGATTTCTTATTAGGTCTTCAAGACAAAGTCGTGAAGACCTATTGTTTTTATCCGATTTCTTTTTATTATTATTATTATTAGGTCTTCAAGACAAAGTCGTGAAGACCTATTGTTTTTATCCGATTTCTTCAAGTTCTTTTTTTTTTCTATTATTATTATTATTTGTACTTTTTTTGTGACAAAGATTCTGACCAAACGGCTGCTTCAAATTCGCCCAAACTTGACATGCAGATACCTCTTAACCTGGAATCGACATGCTAAGCTTTTGGGCAAAATCGACTCGTACATTAAGGGTCCAGTTCGAATCCAAAATCGAAAATTTAACATTGATTTTTTTTTCAAAATGCACTTAGAGACTTAATTTTTTTTTTAAAACAAGCGCAATGAAAAATAATGAAAAAAAGGAAATCAGGACAAATTCGTAGGTCACTTGCTTTGGCCGCCATTTTGCTTTTAGTGCAATTTTCACCGTTTCCGACCCCACCCGCCTTTGACAATCTTCTCCTCTGAAGATACTTGCACTACAGAGCTGAAATTCATACTGAATGTAGCTGCAGTATTGTTGACAAAAGTTTTTAAGTTTAATGGTGCTAACGTTAATACTTTTTGTGCTGTGACCTTTCAAAGTTGACCAAAATCGAAAAATCGCCAACTTCAAGGGCAGATAACTCAAAAACCAGACCTTAGAATTCAATGATTTTTGCATGAGAGTTAGACATTGGCAAGGTCTTTAAGATAAAAGAATAAAATCGATCGCGAACAGTCATTTCCGGTCCTGAGGAAGGGTCAAACTTTGCATTTTGGAAAACGGGTGTTTTGGTGGGTATGTTTGAAAAACTCTTGTAAACCAACGACACATGATAAATACTTGTTCTATATATCAAATGAAAGATAAAAGATCATACAATCTTGGATAAATCTCATTAAAATTAGATGTAACATTAACATTGAAATTCGGAGCATTTAAATGTGGTCAATCCTACTTTCGTTTTGAATGATTATGATACATTTATGATTGAAAAACTGTAGTTCATTGGCAATAAAACACTAGGCAATGTTTTATCTATCATCAGGCAGCAACAAGACTGTATAACCTGAGATGATTCATGTTTGCAGCCATGTTGAATTTTCTGTAAAGGCTTAAACGTTGAATATCAAGTGAAACATGGTAATTTTGATAATGTATTAGTTACTGTATACCTCTTAGACAAAAAGCCATGTGAAGGTCAAACAGTATGTGAAGGTCAAACAGGAATCTTGAAGACCTAAGTACTGCCGCGGCAGTCCTAGTTAGGTCTTCAAGACAAAGTCGTGAAGACCTATTGTTTTTATCCGATTTCTTATTAGGTCTTCAAGACAAAGTCGTGAAGACCTATTGTTTTTATCCGATTTCTTCAAGTTCTTTTTTTCTTCTATTATTATTATTTGTACTTTTTTTGTGACTCAACTGCAGCCCAAACGGCTGCTCCGAATTGGACAACACTTTGCATGCAGATACCCCTTACCCTGGAATAGACATGCTAAGCTTTTGGGCAAAATCGGTTCATTCATTAAGGGTCCAGTTCGAATCCAAAATCGAAAATTTAACATTGATTTTTTTTTCAAAATAAACTTAGAGACTCAATTTTTTTTTTAAAACATGCGCAATGGAAAATGATGAAAAAAAGGAAATCAGGACCAATTCGTAGATCACGTGGTTCGGCCGCCATCTTGCTTTTAGTGCATTTTCGACCGTTTCCGACCCCACCCGCCTTTGACAATCTTCTTCTCTGAAGATACTTGCACTAGAGAGCTGAAATTCATACTGAATGTAGCTGAAGCATTGTACACAAAAGTTTTTAAGTGAAATTTTGCTTACATTAATACTTTTTGTGCTGTGACCTTTCAAAGTTGACCAAAATCTCAAAATCGCCAACTTCAAGGGCAGATAACTCAAAAACCAGACCATAGAACTTAATGATTTTTGCATGAGAGCTAGACATCAGCAAGGTCTTCAAGATAAAACAATAAAATCGCTCGCGAACAGTCATTTCCGGTCAGGAGTAAGGGTCACACTTTGCATTTTTGAAAACGGGTGTTTTGGTGGGTATGTTTGAAAAACCCTTGTAAACCAACGACACATGATAAATACTTGTTCTATATATCAAATGAAAGATAAAAGATCATACAATCTTGGATAAATCTCATTAAAATAAGATTAAACATTAACATTGAAATTCGGAGCATTTAAATGTGGTCAATCCTACTTTCGTTTTGAATGATTATGATACATTTATGATTGAAAAACTGTAGATCATTGGCAATAAAACACTAGGCAATGTTTTATCTATCATCAGGCAGCAACAAGACTGTATAACCTGAGATGATTCATGTTTGCAGCCATGTTGAATTTTCTGTAAAGGCTTAAACTTTGAATATCAAGTGAAATATGGTAATTTTGATAATGTATTAGTTACTGTTTACCTCTTAGACAAAAACCCATGTGAAGGTCAAACAGTATGTGAAGGTCAAACAGGAATCTTGAAGACCTAAGTACTGCCGCGGCAGTCCTAGTTATTATTAGGTCTTCAAGACAAAGTCGTGAAGACCTATTGTTTTTATCCGATTTCTTATTATTATTATTATTATTATTATTTGTACAATTTTTGTGACGGATCCACAGCTCAAACCGCTTGTTCAAATTTGCCCAAACTTGACATGCAGGTACCCCTTACCCTGGAATCGATAAACTAAGCTTTTGGGCATAATCGGCTCGTACATTAAAGGTCCAGTTCGATTCCAAAATTCAAAATTTAACATTGATTTTTTTTTCAAAATGTACTTAGAGACCTACAACTTTTTTTAAAAGATGCGCAATCAAAAATAATGCAAAAAAGCATATCGGGACAAATTTGTAGGTCACGTGATTTGGCCGCCATCTTGATTTTAAACACTTTTTACAACAGTCCGACCCCATGCACCTTTGCCGAATCGGTTCTTTTTTAATATTTGTACTAGAGAGCTGAAATTTGCACATGATATAGCCAAGACCCTGGTCTATAACAAGTTTCTTTCAAAATTCAAAAATTCAAAATCCTTTTTGCGTAATAATCTTTCAAAGTTTGACAATTTTCCAAAATATCAATTTTCAAGGGCAGATAACTCGAAAACCTGACCGTCGAATTTTATGATTTTTGCATGAGAGCTAGCCCTGAGTATGGTCTTCAAATTAAAAAAATAAAATTGCTCGCGAACAGTCACTTCCGGTCAGGAGGAAGGGTCAAACTTTGCATATTAAAAAGTGATGTTTTGGTCGGTATGGCTTAAACCTCTTTAACAAACATGCATGTGAAGGTCAAACATGCATGTGAAGGTCAAACAGTATGTGAAGGTCAAACAGGAATCTTGAAGACCTAAGTACTGCCGCGGCAGTCCTAGTTAGGTCTTCAAGACAAAGTCGTGAAGACCTATTGTTTTTATCCGATTTCTTCAAGTTCTTTTTTTCTATTATTATTATTTGTACTTTTTTTGTGAATCAAATGCAGCCCAAACGGCTGCTCCGAATTCGACCAAACTTGGCATGCAGATACCCTTTACCCTGGAATCGACGTGCTAAGCTTTTGGGAAAAATCAACCCGTACATTAAAGGTCCAGTTCGATTCCAAAATCTAAAATTTAACATTGATTTTTTTTTCAAAATGCACTTAGAGACTTGAATTTTTTTTTAAAAGAAGCGCAATCAAAAATGATGAAAAAAAGGGAATCAGGACAAATTCGTAGGTTACGTGGTTTGGCCGCCATCTTGCTTTAAGTGCATTTTCGACCGTTTCCGACCCCACCCGCCTTTGAGAATCTTCTCCTCTGAAGATACTTGCACTAGAGAGCTGAAATTCATACTGAATGTAGCTGAAGCATTGTACTTTAAAGTTTTTAGGTGAAATTTTGCTAACGTTAATACTTTTTGTGCTATGACCTTTCAAAGTTTACCAAAATCTAAAAATCGCCAACTTCAAGGGCAGATAACTTAAAAACCATACTATAGAACTTTATGATTTTTGCATGACAGCTAGACATTAGCAAGGTCTTCAAGATAAAAGAATAAAATCGCTCGCGAACAGTCACTTCCGGTCACAAGGAAGGGTCAAACTTTGCATTTGGAAAAGTGGTAATTTGGTTGGTATGTTTGAAGCCTCTTTAACAAACATCCATGTGAAGGTCAAACATGCATGTGAAGGTCAAACAGTATGTGAAGATCAAACAGGAATCTTGAAGACCTAAGTACTGCCGCGGCAGTCCTAGTTAGGTCTTCAAGACAAAGTCGTGAAGACCTATTGTTTTTATCCGATTTCTTCAAGTTCTTCTTATTATTAGGTCTTCAAGACTACGTCTGAAGACCTATTGTTATTATCCGTGTTTTCTTATTATTATTTGCACGTTTTTTGTGGCAAGTATTCTGAAGAAACGGTTCGATCGAATTTCATGAAACTTTCAGGGATGTTAGCCCGTATCATGAACTCGTTTTGTGTCGAGCCCGATCTTTTAAATTCCATTTTGTTTTCGAGTTATCTCCCCTTAAAGACAAAACTTTAAACCTCAATTTCTCGGTTACTATGGGAGATAATTTCATAAAACTTTCACCAAAATGTGGGCAACAATATTCTCCATCGATTGCACCCATAGCGGTTTTCGGCCGTATAAATAGATTTTTTGCTATTTTCGAAAAACTGAATTTTTTTTGAAATTTCGCGGTTCTGACGGTACGCGTCTTTGAAAATCTTCTCCTCACTAACGGCAATACATACAGACGCATGCTATAGCTCATTTGAAAGCTGAATGAATGCTGTTTAATCGATACTTCCTTTTAGGCATCCATTTTCATCGTTTTTTGAGCTACAGCAGTTTCAAAAATGATCTTTTGTAATAAAGGATTTTTATGCGTCACGTTCAAAGGGGCACCACTCTGTAAAGAAATGTCAAAAATGAAATCTCTTTGATGCATTCTGTTCAACAATGATAGTGGAACAAATTCAATACAGGTCATTATTATATAAAAGTTGATATTAAAAGAAGTATGTGGACATAAAGATATTTTTCTAATTTTCTGCGATTTTAACAGTTTTCGAGGGTTATTTTACTTTGAGAATTTTAGTTTCAAAACTGTTACAGATAGAAATTTTATCATTGATGTTTTGTGAAGCAGATGTAATGAGTAGACGGAAAAAAATATCAACAAGTCATGATAATTTTTTTTCTGTCCATGACCATTACTTGAATATTGCGATTTTCGGAAAATTTGCATTTTTAGCACATTTCAAAGTTCCACAGTTTCTTTATTAAGAAAGATATCTTATAATTGATTAGACTTACACATGCTTTTGCTATGTTGTACTTTATCATAAAAATGTTGATAGTTAAGGAGCTAGAAGGACCAACATGGAGTAGGGGTCTAAAAATCTTCAAATTTCAGTGTTTTCTTTACATTACAACGTTTAATCACATGTATCTCGAAAACGGTGAGAGATAATTTAACCAAATTTTTTTCTGCTACTAGGACTAATATTCTTTGAAAAATGGTGTCATAGCTGACATTGGCCACCATGATGATTTTTTCTGAAAAGTCTTTAACACTCAATATCAAGTGGAATTTGGTCATTCTGATAATGTATTAGTTACTGTTTACCTCTTAGACAAAAAGTCATGTGAAGGTCAAACACTGTGTGAAGGTCAAACAGAAGTCTTGAAGACCTAAGTATTGACGCGTCAATCCTAGTTAGGTCTTCAAGACTACGTCTGGAAGACCTATTGTTCTTATCCGGATTTTTATTATTATTATTATTTGTACGATTTTGTGAGAGCGATTCTGACCTAACCAATCGATCGATTTTCATGAAACTTTCAGGACTGATAGAGTATCACGTGAACTGGCGCTGCAAATCTTTTGAATTTCGAATGTCAATTTGTGCTTGAGTTATCTCCCTTTGAAGTTGAAACTTCATACCTCAATTTCTCGAAAACTAAGAAAGATAATCGCATAAAACGTTCACCAAAATGTGGGCATCAACATTCCCCATCAACTGCACCCTATGTTGTTTTCGGCCGTATAAATAGATTTTTTTCTATTTTCGAAAAACTGAAATTTTGGTGAAATTTCGCGGTTTTGACGGTACGCGTCTTTGAAAATCTTCTTCTCACTAACGGCAAGACATACAGCAGTGTGTGATAGCTCAAATGAAAGCTAAAAGAACTGCCAAGAAAGTATCGGGCCGTTTTTATGAATTTTGATCTAGAACGTGAGTTATCTGACCTTGAAAATGGACATTTTTTTAAAGCATCATTTTTCATGTTACATTCAAAGGGACATTACTCTGTAAAGGAATGTCAAAAATGAAATCTGTTCCATTCATTCTGTTCTACAATGATTGTTGGACAAATTCACTACAGATTACTATTATATAAAAGTTGATATTAAAGGAAATATGAGGACATAAAGAGATTTTTTAATTTTTCGACGATTTTAACAGTTTTCGAGGGTTATTTTACTTTGATAATTTTAGTTTCAAAGCTGTTACAGATAGAAAATTTATCTTTGAAGTTTTGTGAAGCAGATGTAATGAGCAGACGGTTCTGACGGTACGCGTCTTTGAAAATCTTCTCCTCACTAACGGCAATACATACAGACGCATGCTATAGCTCATTTGAAAGCTGAATGAATGCTGTTTAATCGATACTTCCTTTTAGGCATCCATTTTCATCGTTTTTTGAGCTACAGCAGTTTCAAAAATGATCTTTTGTAATAAAGGATTTTTATGCGTCACGTTCAAAGGGGCACCACTCTGTAAAGAAATGTCAAAAATGAAATCTCTTTGATGCATTCTGTTCAACAATGATAGTGGAACAAATTCAATACAGGTCATTATTATATAAAAGTTGATATTAAAAGAAGTATGTGGACATAAAGATATTTTTCTAATTTTCTGCGATTTTAACAGTTTTCGAGGGTTATTTTACTTTGAGAATTTTAGTTTCAAAACTGTTACAGATAGAAATTTTATCATTGATGTTTTGTGAAGCAGATGTAATGAGTAGACGGAAAAAAATATCAACAAGTCATGATAATTTTTTTTCTGTCCATGACCATTACTTGAATATTGCGATTTTCGGAAAATTTGCATTTTTAGCACATTTCAAAGTTCCACAGTTTCTTTATTAAGAAAGATATCTTATAATTGATTAGACTTACACATGCTTTTGCTATGTTGTACTTTATCATAAAAATGTTGATAGTTAAGGAGCTAGAAGGACCAACATGGAGTAGGGGTCTAAAAATCTTCAAATTTCAGTGTTTTCTTTACATTACAACGTTTAATCACATGTATCTCGAAAACGGTGAGAGATAATTTAACCAAATTTTTTTCTGCTACTAGGACTAATATTCTTTGAAAAATGGTGTCATAGCTGACATTGGCCACCATGATGATTTTTTCTGAAAAGTCTTTAACACTCAATATCAAGTGGAATTTGGTCATTCTGATAATGTATTAGTTACTGTTTACCTCTTAGACAAAAAGTCATGTGAAGGTCAAACACTGTGTGAAGGTCAAACAGAAGTCTTGAAGACCTAAGTATTGACGCGTCAATCCTAGTTAGGTCTTCAAGACTACGTCTGGAAGACCTATTGTTCTTATCCGGATTTTTATTATTATTATTATTTGTACGATTTTGTGAGAGCGATTCTGACCTAACCAATCGATCGATTTTCATGAAACTTTCAGGACTGATAGAGTATCACGTGAACTGGCGCTGCAAATCTTTTGAATTTCGAATGTCAATTTGTGCTTGAGTTATCTCCCTTTGAAGTTGAAACTTCATACCTCAATTTCTCGAAAACTAAGAAAGATAATCGCATAAAACGTTCACCAAAATGTGGGCATCAACATTCCCCATCAACTGCACCCTATGTTGTTTTCGGCCGTATAAATAGATTTTTTTCTATTTTCGAAAAACTGAAATTTTGGTGAAATTTCGCGGTTTTGACGGTACGCGTCTTTGAAAATCTTCTTCTCACTAACGGCAAGACATACAGCAGTGTGTGATAGCTCAAATGAAAGCTAAAAGAACTGCCAAGAAAGTATCGGGCCGTTTTTATGAATTTTGATCTAGAACGTGAGTTATCTGACCTTGAAAATGGACATTTTTTTAAAGCATCATTTTTCATGTTACATTCAAAGGGACATTACTCTGTAAAGGAATGTCAAAAATGAAATCTGTTCCATTCATTCTGTTCTACAATGATTGTTGGACAAATTCACTACAGATTACTATTATATAAAAGTTGATATTAAAGGAAATATGAGGACATAAAGAGATTTTTTAATTTTTCGACGATTTTAACAGTTTTCGAGGGTTATTTTACTTTGATAATTTTAGTTTCAAAGCTGTTACAGATAGAAAATTTATCTTTGAAGTTTTGTGAAGCAGATGTAATGAGCAGACAGAAGAAAATATCAGCAAGTCATGATAATTTTTTTTCTGTCCATGACCAGTCCTTGAATATTGCGATTTTTGGAAAATCCTCATTTTTGGCACATTTCAAAGTTCCACAGTTTCTTTATTAAGAAAGATATCTTAAAATTGATTGTATCTTCACATGCGCTATTCTAAGATCAACTTTTGCTATGTTTTACTTTATCATAAAAATGTTCATAGTTAAGGAGCTAGAAGGACCAACATGGAGTAGGGGTCTAAAAATCTTAAAATTTCAGTGTTTTCAATAAAGTTCCAAAATTCATTACTCCATTACCATTTGAGTTATCAAAACCAAACATACATCTTTGTATGATGATAAACACGACCTCTTAGACAAAAGGTCATGGGAAGGTCAAACACTGTGTGAAGGTCAAAGAGGAATCTTGAAGACCTAAGTATTGACGCGTCAATCCTAGTTAGGTCTTCAAGACAAAGTCGTGAAGACCTATTGTTTTTATCCGATTTCTTATTAGGTCTTCAAGACAAAGTCGTGAAGACCTATTGTTTTTATCCGATTTCTTCAAGTTCTTATTATTATTATTATTATTATTATTTGTACAATTTTTGTGAGAGATCCACAGCTCAAACCGCTTGTTCAAATTTGCCCAAACTTGACATGCAGGTACCCCTTACCCTGGAATCGATAAACTAAGCTTTTGGGCAAAATCGGCTCGTACATTAAAGGTCCAGTTCGAATCCAAAGTCGAAAATTTAACATTGATTTTTTTTTCAAAATGCACTTAGAGGCTTGAATTTTTTTTTAAAAGAAGCGCAATGAAAAATAATGAAAAAAAGGAAATCAGGACAAATTCGTAGGTCACGTGCTTTGGCCGCCATCTTGCTTTTAGTGCATTTTCGACCGTTTCCGACCCCTACCGCCTTTGACAATCTTCTTCTCTGAAGATACTTGCACTACAGAGCTGAAATTCATACTGAATGTAGCTGAAGCATTGTAGTTTAAAATCTTTTCTTTTAAAGTACTTAACTACAATACTTTTTGTGCTGTGACCTTTCAAAGTTGACCAAAATCTCAAAATCGCAAACTTCAAGGGCAGATAACTAAAAAACCAAACCTTAGAACTTAATGATTTTTGCATGACAGTTAGACATGAGCAAGGTTTTTAAGATAAAAGAATAAAATCGCTCGCGAACAGTCACTTCCGGTCAGGAGGAAGGGTCAAACTTTGCATATTAAAAAGTGATGTTTTGGTCGGTATTTTTTAAACCTCTTTAACAAACATGCATGTGAAGGTCAAACATGCATGTGAAGGTCAAACAGTATGTCAAGGTCAAACAGGAATCTTGAAGACCTAAGTACTGCCGCGGCAGTCCTAGTTAGGTCTTCAAGACAAAGTCGTGAAGACCTATTGTTTTTATCCGATTTCTTCAAGTTCTTCTTATTATTATTATTATTATTATTTGTACAATTTTTGTGAGATATCTACAGCTCAAACCGCTTGTTCAAATTCGCCCAAACTTGACATGCAGGTACCCCTTACCCTGGAATCGATAAACTAAGCTTTTGGGCATAATCGGCTCGTACATTAAAGGTCCAGTTCGAATCCAAAGTCAAAAATTTAACATTGATTTTTTTTTCAAAATGCACTTAGAGACTTGAAATATTTTTTAAAAGAAGCGCAATGAAAAATAATGAAAAAAAGGAAATCAGGACAAATTCGTAGGTCACCTGCTTTGGCCGCCATCTTGCTTTTAGTGCATTTTCGACCTTTTCCGACCCCACCCGCCTTTGACAATCTTCTTCTCTGAAGATACTTGCACTACAGAGCTGTAATTCATACTGAATGTAGCTGAAGCATTGTAGTTTAAAATCTTTTCTTTTAAAGTACTTAACTACAATACTTTTTGTGCTGTGACCTTTCAAAGTTGACCAAAATCTCAAAATCGCAAACTTCAAGGGCAGATAACTAAAAAACCAGACCTTAGAACTTAATGATTTTTGCATGACAGTTAGACATGAGCAAGTTCTTCAAGATAAAAGAATAAAATCGCTCGCGAACAGTCATTTCCGGTCAGGAGGAAGGGTCAAATTTTGCATATGGAAAAGTGGTGTTTTGCTGAGTATGTTTGAACCCTCTTTAACAAACATTCATGTGAAGGTCAAACATGCATGTGAAGGTCAAACAGTATGTCAAGGTCAAACAGGAATCTTGAAGACCTAAGTACTGCCGCGGCAGTCCTAGTTATTATTATTATTATTATTATTATTTGTACAATTTTTGTGACGGATCCACAGCTCAAACCGCTTGTTCACATTTGCCCAAACTTGACATGCAGGTACCCCTTACCCTGGAATCGATAAACTAAGCTTTTGGGCATAATCGGCTCGTACATTAAAGGTCCAGTTCGAATCCAAAGTCGAAAATTTAACATTGATTTTTTTTTCAAAATGCACTTAGAGACTTGAAATTTTTTTTAAAAGAAGCGCAATGAAAAATAATGAAAAAAAGGAAATCAGGACAAATTCGTAGGTCACGTGCTTTGGCCGCCATCTTGCTTTAAGTGCATTTTCGACCGTTTCCGACCCCACCCGCCTTTGACAATCTTCTTCTCTGAAAATACTTGCACCACAGAGCTTAAATTCATACTGAATGTAGCTGAAGCATTGTAGTTTAAAATCTTTTCTTTTAAAGTACTTATCTACAATACTTTTTGTGTTGTGACCTTTCAAAGTTGACCAAAATCTCAAAATCGCAAACTTCAAGGGCAGATAACTAAAAAACCAGACCTTAGAACTTAATGATTTTTGCATGACAGTTAGACATAAGCAAGGTCTACAAGATAAAAGAATAAAATCGCTCGCGAACAGTCACTTCCGGTCAGGAGGAAGGGTCAAACTTTGCATATGGAAAAGTGGTGTTTTGCTGAGTATGTTTGAACCCTCTTTAACAAACATTCATGTGAAGGTCAAAAATGCATGTGAAGGTCAAACAGTATGTCAAGGTCAAACAGGAATCTTGAAGACCTAAGTACTGCCGCGGCAGTCCTAGTTAGGTCTTCAAGACAAAGTCGTGAAGACCTATTGTTTTTATCCGATTTCTTCAAGTTCTTATTATTATTATTATTATTATTATTATTATTTGTACAATTTTTGTGAGAGATCCACAGCTCAAACCGCTTGTTCAAATTCGCCCAAACTTGACATTCAGGTACCCCTTACCCTGGAATCGATAAACTAAGCTTTTGGGCATAATCGGCTCGTACATTAAAGGTCCAGTTCGAATCCAAAGTCAAAAATTTAACATTGATTTTTTTTTCAAAATGCACTTAGAGACTTGAAATTTTTTTTAAAAGAAGCGCAATGAAAAATAATGAAAAAAAGGAAATCAGGACAAATTCGTAGGTCACGTGCTTTGGCCGCCATCTTGCTTTTAGTGCATTTTCGACCCTTTCCGACCCCACCCACCTTTGACAATCTTCTTCTCTGAAGATACTTGCACTACAGAGCTGTAATTCATACTGAATGTAGCTGAAGCATTGTAGTTTAAAATCTTTTCTTTTAAAGTACTTAACTACAA
This sequence comes from Steromphala cineraria, assembly GCA_916613615.1. NCBI lineage: Eukaryota > Metazoa > Mollusca > Gastropoda > Trochida > Trochidae > Steromphala > Steromphala cineraria. The sequence goes on from OU744721.1 coordinate 74,763,310, forward strand.
TACTTTTTGTGCTGTGACCTTTCAAAGTTGACCAAAATCTCAAAATCGCAAACTTCAAGGGCAGATAACTAAAAAACCAGACCTTAGAACTTAATGATTTTTGCATGACAGTTAGACATGAGCAAGGTCTTCAAGATAAAAGAATAAAATCGCTCGCGAACAGTCACTTCCGGTCAGGAGGAAGGGTCAAACTTTGCATATTAAAAAGTGATGTTTTGGTCGGTATGGTTAAAACCTCTTTAACAAACATGCATGTGAAGGTCAAACATGCATGTGAAGGTCAAACAGTATGTCAAGGTCAAACAGGAATCTTGAAGACCTAAGTACTGCCGCGGCAGTCCTAGTTATTATTATTATTATTTGTACAATTTTTGTGAGAGATCCACAGCTCAAACCGCTTGTTCAAATTTGCCCAAACTTGACATGCAGGTACCCCTTACCCTGGAATCGATAAACTAAGCTTTTGGGCAAAATCGGCTCGTACATTAAAGGTCCAGTTCGAATCCAAAGTCGAAAATTTAACATTGATTTTTTTTTCAAAATGCACTTAGAGACTTGAAATTTTTTTTAAAAGAAGCGCAATGAAAAATAATGAAAAAAAGGAAATCAGGACAAATTCGTAGGTCACCTGCTTTGGCCGCCATCTTGCTTTTAGTGCATTTTCGACCGTTTCCGACCCCACCCGCCTTTGACAATCTTCTTCTCTGAAGATACTTGCACTACAGAGCTGTATTTCATACTGAATGTAGCTGAAGCATTGTAGTTTAAAATCTTTTCTTTTAAAGTACTTAACTACAATACTTTTTGTGCTGTGACCTTTCAAAGTTGACCAAAATCTCAAAATCGCAAACTTCAAGGGAAGATAACTAAAAAACCAGACCTAAGAACTTAATGATTTTTGCATGACAGTTAGACATGAGCAAGGTCTTCAAGATAAAAGAATAAAATCGCTCGCGAACAGTCATTTCCGGTCAGGAGGAAGGGTCAAATTTTGCATATGGAAAAGTGGTGTTTTGCTGAGTATGTTTGAACCCTCTTTAACAAACATTCATGTGAAGGTCAAACATGCACGTGAAGGTCAAACAGTATGTGAAGGTCAAAGAGGAATCTTGAAGACCTAAGTACTGCCGCGGCAGTCCTAGTTAGGTCTTCAAGACAAAGTCGTGAAGACCTATTGTTATTACACTTATTCTTCAAGTTCTTATTATTATTATTATTATTTGTACAATTTTTGTGAGAGATCTACAGCTCAAACCGCTTGTTCAAATTCACCCAAACTTGACATGCAGGTACCCCTTACCCTGGAATCGATAAACTAAGCTTTTGGGCAAAATCGGCTCGTACATTAAAGTTCCAGTTCGAATCCAAAGTCGAAAATTTAACATTGATTTTTTTTTCAAAATGCACTTAGAGACTTGAATTTTTTTTTAAAAGAAGCGCAATGAAAAATAATGAAAAAAAGGAAATCAGGACAAATTCGTAGGTCACCTGCTTTGGCCGCCATCTTGCTTTTAGTGCATTTTCGACCTTTTCCGACCCCACCCGCCTTTGACAATCTTCTTCTCTGAAGATACTTGCACTACAGAGCTGTTATTCATACTGAATGTAGCTGAAGCATTGTAGTTTAAAATCTTTTCTTTTAAAGTACTTAACTACAATACTTTTTGTGCTGTGACCTTTCAAAGTTGACCAAAATCTCAAAATCGCAAACTTCAAGGGCAGATAACTAAAAAACCAGACCTTAGAACTTAATGATTTTTGCATGACAGTTGGACATGAGCAAGGTCTTCAAGATAAAAGAATAAAATCGCTCGCGAACAGTCATTTCCGGTCAGGAGGAAGGGTCAAATTTTGCATATGGAAAAGTGGTGTTTTGCTGAGTATGTTTGAACCCTCTTTAACAAACATTCATGTGAAGGTCAAACATGCATGTGAAGGTCAAACAGTATGTGAAGGTCAAACAGGAATCTTGAAGACCTAAGTACTGCCGCGGCAGTCCTAGTTATTATTATTATTATTTGTACAATTTTTGTGACGGATCCACAGCTCAAACCGCTTGTTCAAATTTGCCCAAACTTGACATGCAGGTACCCCTTACCCTGGAATCGATAAACTAAGCTTTTGGGCATAATCGGCTCGTACATTAAAGGTCCAGTTCGAATCCAAAGTCGAAAATTTAACATTGATTTTTTTTTCAAAATGCACTTAGAGACTTGAATTTTTTTTTAAAAGAAGCGCAATGAAAAATAATGAAAAAAAGGAAATCAGGACAAATTCGTAGGTCACGTGCTTTGGCCGCCATCTTGCTTTTAGTGCATTTTCGACCGTTTCCGACCCCACCCGCCTTTGACAATCTTCTTCTCTGAAGATACTTGCACTACAGAGCTGTAATTCATACTGAATGTAGCTGAAGCATTGTAGTTTAAAATCTTTTCTTTTAAAGTACTTAACTACAATACTTTTTGTGCTGTGACCTTTCAAAGTTGACCAAAATCGCAAAATCGCAAACTTCAAGGGCAGATAATTAAAAAACCAGACCTTAGAACTTAATGATTTTTGCATGACAGTTAGACATGAGCAAGGTCTTCAAGATAAAAGAATAAAATCGCTCGCGAACAGTCACTTCCGGTCAGGAGGAAGGGTCAAACTTTGCATATTAAAAAGTGATGTTTTGGTCGGTATTTTTTAAACCTCTTTAACAAACATGCATGTGAAGGTCAAACATGCATGTGAAGGTCAAACAGTATGTCAAGGTCAAACAGGAATCTTGAAGACCTAAGTACTGCCGCGGCAGTCCTAGTTATTATTATTAGGTCTTCAAGACAAAGTCGTGAAGACCTATTGTTTTTATCCGATTTCTTATTATTATTATTATTATTATTATTATTATTATTATTATTTGTACAATTTTTGTGACGGATCCACAGCTCAAACCGCTTGTTCAAATTTGCCCAAACTTGACATGCAGGTACCCCTTACCCTGGAATCGATAAACTAAGCTTTTGGGCATAATCGGCTCGTACATTAAAGGTCCAGTTCGATTCCAAAATTCAAAATTTAACATTGATTTTTTTTTCAAAATGTACTTAGAGACCTACAACTTTTTTTAAAAGATGCGCAATCAAAAATAATGCAAAAAAGCATATCGGGACAAATTTGTAGGTCACGTGATTTGGCCGCCATCTTGATTTTAAACACTTTTTACAACAGTCCGACCCCATGCACCTTTGCCGAATCGGTTCTTTTTTAATATTTGTACTAGAGAGCTGAAATTTGCACATGATATAGCCAAGACCCTGGTCTATAACAAGTTTCTTTCAAAATTCAAAAATTCAAAATCCTTTTTGCGTAATAATCTTTCAAAGTTTGACAATTTTCCAAAATATCAATTTTCAAGGGCAGATAACTCGAAAACCTGACCGTCGAATTTTATGATTTTTGCATGAGAGCTAGCCCTGAGTATGGTCTTCAAATTAAAAAAATAAAATTGCTCGCGAACAGTCACTTCCGGTCAGGAGGAAGGGTCAAACTTTGCATATTAAAAAGTGATGTTTTGGTCGGTATGGCTTAAACCTCTTTAACAAACATGCATGTGAAGGTCAAACATGCATGTGAAGGTCAAACAGTATGTGAAGGTCAAACAGGAATCTTGAAGACCTAAGTACTGCCGCGGCAGTCCTAGTTATTATTATTATTATTTGTACAATTTTTGTGACGGATCCACAGCTCAAACCGCTTGTTCAAATTTGCCCAAACTTGACATGCAGGTACCCCTCACCCTGGAATCGATAAACTAAGCTTTTGGGCAAAATCGGTTCGTACATTAAAGGTCCAGTTCGAATCCAAAGTCGAAAATTTAACATTGATTTTTTTTTCAAAATGCACTTAGCGACTTGAAATTTTTTTTAAAAGATGCGCAATCAAAAATAATGCAAAAAAGCATTTCATGACAAATTTGTAGGTCACGTGATTTGGCCGCCATCTTTATTTTAAACACTTTTTACAACAGTCCGACCCCATGCACCTTTGCCGATTCGGTTCTTTTTTAATATTTGTACTAGAGAGCTGACATTTGCACATGATATAGTCATGACCCTGGTCTATAACAAGTTTGTTTAAAAATTGGAAAATTCAAAATACTTTTTGCGCAATAACCTTTCAAAGTTTTACAATTGTTAAAAAATATCAATTTTCAAGGGCAGATAACTCGAAAACCTGACCGACGAATTATATGATTTTTGCATGAGAGCTAGCCCTAAGTATGGTCATGAAATTAAAAAAATAAAATCGCTCGCGAACAGTCATTTCCGGTCAGGAGGAAGGGTCAAACTTTGCATATGGAAAGGTGGTATTTTGCTTGGTATGTTTGATCCCTCTTTATCAAACATGCATGTGAAGGTCAAACATGCATGTGAAGGTCAAACAGTATGTGAAGGTCAAACAGGAATCTTGAAGACCTAAGTACTGCCGCGGCAGTCCTAGTTAGGTCTTCAAGACAAAGTCGTGAAGACCTATTGTTTTTATCCGATTTCTTCAAGTTCTTATTATTATTAGGTCTTCAAGACAAAGTCGTGAAGACCTATTGTTTTTATCCGATTTCTTATTATTAGGTCTTCAAGACAAAGTCTGGAAGACCTATTGTTATTATCCGATTTCTTCAAGTTCTTTTCCTCTATTATTATTATTTGTACTTTTTTTGTGACAGAGCTACAGCCCAAACGGCTGCTCCTAATTCGCCCAAAGTTGGCATGCAGATACCCCTTACCCTGGAATCGACATGCTAAGCTTTTGGGCAAAATCGACCCATACATTTAAGGTCCAGTTCGAATCCAAAATCGAAAATTTAACATTGATTTTTTTTTCAAAATGCACTTAGAGACTTGAATTTTTTTTTAAAGGAAGCGCAATGAAAAATGATGAAAAAAAGTGAACCAGGACAAATTCGTAGGTCAGGTGGTTCGGCCGCCATCTTGCTTTAAGTGCATTTTCGACCGTTTCCGACCCCACCCGCCTTTGACAATCTTCTTCTCTGAAGATACTTGCACTAGAGAGCTGAAAGTCATACTCAATGTAGCTGAAGTATTGTACACAAAAGTTTTTAACTGGAATTTTGCTAACATTAATACTTTTTGTGCTGTGACCTTTCAAAGTTGACCAAAATCGCAAAATCGCAAACTTCAAGGGCAGATAACTCAAAAACCAGACCTTAGAACTTAATGATTTTTGCATGAGAGCTAGACATTAGCAAGGTTTTCAAGATAAAAGAATAAAATCGCTCGCGAACAGTCACTTCCGGTCACGAGGAAGGAGCAAACTTTGCATTTTGGAAAACGGGTGTTTTGGTGGGCATGTTTGAATACCCATTGCTAAGCAACGACACATGATAATTGATTGTTCTATATATCATTAGAAAGCCAAAAGAACATACAATTTTTGATAAATCTCATTAAAATTAGATTAAACATTAACATTGAAATTCGGAGCATTTAAATTTGGTCAATCCTACTTTTGTTTTGAATGATTACGATACATTTATGATTGAAAAACTGTAGTTCATTGGCAATAAAACACAAGGCAATGTTTTATCAATAATCAGGCAGCAACAAGACTGTATAACCTCAGATGATTCATGTTTGCAGCCATGTTGAATTTTCTGTTAAGGCTTAAACGTTGAATATCAAGTGAAAAATGGTAATTTTGATAATGTATTAGTTACAGTTTACCTCTTAGACAAAAAGCCATGTGAAGGTCAAACAGTATGTGAAGGTCAAACAGGAGGTCTTGAAGACCTAAGTACTGCCGCGGCAGTCCTAGTTATTAGGTCTTCAAGACAAAGTCTCGAAGACCTATTGTTATTATCCGGTTTCTTCAAGTTCTTTTCCTTATTATTATTTGTACTTTTTTTGTGACAGAGCTACAGCCGAAACGGCTGCTCCAAATTCAACTAAACTTGGCATGCAGATACCCCTTACCATGGAATCGACGTGCGAAGCTTTTGGGAAAAATCGGTTCGTTCATTAAGGGTCCAGGTCGAATCCAAAATCGAAAATTTAACATTGATTTTTTTTTCAAAATGCACTTAGAGACTTGAACTTTTTTTTAAAAGAAGCGCAATGAAAAATATTGAAAAAAAGGAAATCAAGACCAATTCGTTGGTCACGTGGTTTGGCCGCCATCTTGCTTTTAGTGCATTTTCGATCGTTTCCGACCCCACCCACCTTTGACAATCTTCTCCTCTGAAGATACTTGCACTAGAGAGCTGAAATTCATACTGAATGTAGCTGAAGCATTGTAGTTTAAAATCTTTTCTTTTAAAGTTCTTAACTACAATACTTTTTGTGCTGTGTCCTTTCAAAGTTGACCAAAATCTCAAAATCGCAAACTTCAAGGGCAGATAACTCAAAAACCAGACCTTAGAACTTTATGAATTTTGCATGACAGTTAGACATGAGCTAGGTCTTCAAGTTAAAAGAATAAAATCGCTCGCGAACAGTCACTTCCGATCAGGAGGAAGGGTCAAACTTTGCATATTAAAAAGTGATGTTTTGGTCGGTATGGTTTAAACCTCTTTAACAAACATGCATGTGAAGGTCAAACATGCATGTGAAGGTCAAACAGTATGTGAAGGTCAAACAGGAATCTTGAAGACCTAAGTACTGCCGCGGCAGTCCTAGTTATTATTATTATTATTATTATTTGTACAATTTTTGTGACGGATCCACAGCTCAAACCGTTTGTTCAAATTTTCCCAAACTTGACATGCAGGTACCCCTTACCCTGGAATCGATAAACTAAGCTTTTGGGCATAATCGGCTCGTACATTAAAGGTCCAGTTCGAATCCAAAGTCGAAAATTTAACATTGATTTTTTTTTCAAAATGCACTTAGAAACTTGAAATTTTTTTTAAAAGAAGCGCAATGAAAAATAATGAAAAAAAGTAAATCAGGACAAATTCGTAGGTCACGTGCTTTGGCCGCCATCTTGCTTTTAGTGCATTTTCGACCGTTTCCGACCCCACCCGCCTTTGACAATCTTCTTCTCTGAAGATACTTGCACTAGAGAGCTGTTATTCATACTGAATGTAGCTGAAGCATTGAAGTTTAAAATCTTTTCTTTTAAAGTACTTCACTACAATACTTTTTGTGCTGTGACCTTTCAAAGTTGACCAAAATCTCAAAATCGCAAACTTCAAGGGCAGATAACTAAAAAACAAGACCTTAGAACTTAATGATTTTTGCATGACAGTTAGACATGAGCAAGGTCTTCAAGAGAAAAGATTAAAATCGCTCGCGAACAGTCATTTCCGGTCAGGAGGAAGGGTCAAATTTTGCATATGGAAAAGTGGTGTTTTGCTGAGTATGTTTGGACCCTCTTTATCAAACATTCATGTGAAGGTCAAACATGCATGTGAAGGTCAAACAGTATGTCAAGGTCAAACAGGAATCTTGAAGACCTAAGTACTGCCGCGGCAGTCCTAGTTAGGTCTTCAAGACAAAGTCTGGAAGACCTATTGTTTTTATCCGATTTCTTCAAGTTCTTCTTATTATTATTATTTGTACTTTTTTTGTGAACGAACTACAGCTCAAACGGCTGCCCCAAATTCGTCCAAACTTGGCATGCAGATACCCCTTACCCTGGAATCGACATGCTAAGCTTTTGGGCAAAATCGACCCGTACGTAAAAGGTCCAGTTCGAATCCAAAATCGAAATTTTAACATTGATTTTTTTTTCAAAATGCACTTAGAGACTTGAAATTTTTTTTAAAAGAAGCGCAATGAAAAATAATGAAAAAAAGGGAATCAGGACAAATTCGTAGGTCACGTGGTTTGTCCGCCATCTTGCTTTCAGTGTATTTTCGACCGTTTCCGACCCCACCCGCCTTTAAAAGCCTACTCCTCTGAAGATACTTGCACTAGAGAGCTGAAATTTATACTGAATGTAGCTGAAGTATTGTACAAAAAAGCGATGTCGATTTATGGTGCTAACATTAATACTTTTTGGGCTGTGACCTTTCAAAGTTGACCAAAATCTAAAAATCGCCAACTTCAAGGGCAGATAACTAAAAAACCAGACCGTAGAACTTAATGATTTTTGCATGAGACTTAGACATGAGCAAGGTCTTCAAGATAAAAGAATAAAATCGCTCGCGAACAGTCATTTCCGGTCAGGAGGAAGGGTCAAATTTTGCATATGGAAAAGTGGTGTTTTGCTGAGTATGTTTGAACCCTCTTTAACAAACATGCATGTGAAAGTCAAGCATGCATGTGAAGGTCAAACAGTATGTGAAGGTCAAAGAGGAATCTTGAAGACCTAAGTACTGCCGCGGCAGTCCTAGTTATTATTAGGTCTTCAAGACAAAGTCGTGAAGACCTATTGTTTTTATCCGATTTCTTCAAGTTCTTTTTTTCTATTATTATTATTTGTACTTTTTTTGTGAATCAAATGCAGCCCAAACGGCTGCTCCGAATTCGACCAAACTTGGCATGCAGATACCCTTTACCCTGGAATCGACGTGCTAAGCTTTTGGGAAAAATCGACTCGTACATTAAAGGTCCAGTTCGATTCCAAAATCTAAAATTTAACATTGATTTTTTTTTCAAAATGCACTTAGAGACGTGATTTTTTTTTAAAAAGAAGCGCAATCAAAAATGATGAAAAAAAGGGAATCAGGACAAATTCGTAGGTCACGTGGTTTGGCCGCCATCTTGCTTTAAGTGCATTTTCGACCGTTTCCGACCCCACCCGCCTTTGAAAATCTTCTCCTCTGAAGATACTTGCACTAGAGAGCTGAAATTCATACTGAATGTAGCTGAAGCATTGTACTTTAAAGTTTTTAGGTGAAATTTTGCTAACGTTAATACTTTTTGTGCTATGACCTTTCAAAGTTTACCAAAATCTAAAAATCGCCAACTTCAAGGGCAGATAACTCAAAAACCATACCATAGAACTTTATGATTTTTGCATGACAGCTAGACATTAGCAAGGTCTTCAAGATAAAAGAATAAAATCGCTCGCGAACAGTCATTTCCGGTCAGGAGGAAGGGTCAAATTTTGCATATGGAAAGGTGGTTTTTTCCTGAGTATGTTTGAACCCTCTTTAACAAACATTCATGTGAAGGTCAAACATGCATGTGAAGGTCAAACAGTATGTCAAGGTCAAACAGGAATCTTGAAGACCTAAGTACTGCCGCGGCAGTCCTAGTTATTATTATTATTATTTGTACAATTTTTGTGAACGAGCTACAGCTCAAACGGCCTCGCCAAATTTGACCAAACTTGTCATGCTGAGAGCCCTTACCCTGGAATCGATATGCTAAGCTTTTGGGCAAAATCGGCTCGTACATTAAAGGTCCAGTTCGAATCCAAAGTCGAAAATATAACATTGATTTTTTTTTCAAAATGCACTTAGAGACTTGAAATTTTTTTTAAAAGAAGCGCAATGAAAAATGATGAAAAAAAGGGAATCAGGACAAATTCGTAGGTCACGTGGTTTGTCCGCCATCTTGATTTAAAGCACTTTTCAAGGACTTTTTAACACCGGTCTGACCCCATGCGCTTTTGAGGAAACACCACTCGGCAACTACTGATACCAGAAAGTTGAAACTTGCACATAATGTAGCTGATACATTAGCCTATAACAAGTTTGGCTTGAAATTTAAAAATTCGAAATACTTTTTTTTTTTTAAATTTTAAAACTTTGCTCAAAATCGCAAACTTCAAGGGCAGATAACTCAAAAACCAGACCATAGAATTGAATGATTTTTGCATGAGGGCTAGACATTAGCAAGGTCTTCAAGATAAAAGAATAAAATCGCTCGCGAACAATGACTTCCGGTCACGAGGAAGGGTCAAACTTTGCATTTTAAAAAGTGGTGTTTTGCTGGGTATGTTTTAACCCTCTTTAACAAACATGCATGTGAAGGTCAAACGTGCATGTAAAGGTCAAACAGTATGTGAAGGTCAAACACGAATCTTGAAGACCTAAGTACTGCCGCGGCAGTCCTAGTTAGGTCTTCAAGACAAAGTCGTGAAGACCTATTGTTATTACACTTATTCTTCAAGTTCTTATTATTATTATTATTATTTGTACAATTTTTGTGAGAGATCTACAGCTCAAACCGCTTGTTCAAATTCACCCAAACTTGACATGCAGGTACCCCTTACCCTGGAATCGATAAACTAAGCTTTTGGGCAAAATCGGCTCGTACATTAAAGTTCCAGTTCGAATCCAAAGTCGAAAATTTAACATTGATTTTTTTTTCAAAATGCACTTAGAGACTTGAATTTTTTTTTAAAAGAAGCGCAATGAAAAATAATGAAAAAAAGGAAATCAGGACAAATTCGTAGGTCACCTGCTTTGGCCGCCATCTTGCTTTTAGTGCATTTTCGACCTTTTCCGACCCCACCCGCCTTTGACAATCTTCTTCTCTGAAGATACTTGCACTACAGAGCTGTTATTCATACTGAATGTAGCTGAAGCATTGTAGTTTAAAATCTTTTCTTTTAAAGTACTTAACTACAATACTTTTTGTGCTGTGACCTTTCAAAGTTGACCAAAATCTCAAAATCGCAAACTTCAAGGGCAGATAACTAAAAAACCAGACCTTAGAACTTAATGATTTTTGCATGACAGTTGGACATGAGCAAGGTCTTCAAGATAAAAGAATAAAATCGCTCGCGAACAGTCATTTCCGGTCAGGAGGAAGGGTCAAATTTTGCATATGGAAAAGTGGTGTTTTGCTGAGTATGTTTGAACCCTCTTTAACAAACATTCATGTGAAGGTCAAACATGCATGTGAAGGTCAAACAGTATGTGAAGGTCAAACAGGAATCTTGAAGACCTAAGTACTGCCGCGGCAGTCCTAGTTAGGTCTTCAAGACAAAGTCGTGAAGACCTATTGTTTTTATCCGATTTCTTCAAGTTTCTCTATTATTATTATTATTTGTACTTTTTTTGTGAATCAACTGCAGCCCAAACGGCTGCTCCGAATTTTACCAAACTTGGCATGCAGATACCCCTTGCCCTGGAATCGACATGCTAAGCTTTTGGGCAAAATCGACTCGTACATTAAGGGTCCAGTTCGAATCCAAAATCGAAAATTTAACATTGATTTCTTTTTCAAAATGCACTTAGAGACTTAATTTTTTTTTTAAAACAAGCGCAATAAAAAATAATGAAAAAAAGGAAATCAGGACAAATTCGTAGGTCACGTGGTTTGGCCGCCATCTTGCTTTTAGTGCAATTTTCACCGTTTCCGACCCCACCCGCCTTTGACAATCTTCTCCTCTGAAGATACTTTCACTACAGAGCTGAAATTCATACTGAATGTAGCTGGAGTATTGTTGACAAAAGTTTTTAAGTTTAATGGTGCTAACATTATTACTTTTTGTGCTATGACCTTTCAAAGTTGACCAAAATCGAAAAATCGCCAAATTCAAGGGCAGATAACTCAAAAACCAGACCTTAGAATTCAATGATTTTTGCATGAGAGTTAGACATTGGCAAGGTCTTTAAGATAAAAGAATAAAATCGATCGCGAACAGTCATTTCCGGTCCTGAGGAAGGGTCAAACTTTGCATTTTGGAAAACGGGTGTTTTGGTGGGTATGTTTGAAAAACTCTTGTAAACCAACGACACATGATAAATACTTGTTCTATATATCAAATGAAAGATAAAAGATCATACAATCTTGGATAAATCTCATTAAAATTAGATTAAACATTAACATTGAAATTCGGAGCATTTAAATGTGGTCAATCCTACTTTCGTTTTGAATGATTATGATACATTTATGATTGAAAAACTGTAGATCATTGGCAATAAAACATTTGGCAATGTTTTATCTATCATCAGGCAGCAACAAGACTGTATAACCTGAGATGATTCATGTTTGCAGCCATGTTGAATTTTCTGTAAAGGCTTAAACGTTGAATATACAGTGAAATATGGTAATTTTGATAATGTATTAGTTACTGTTTACCTCTTAGACAAAAAGCCATGTGAAGGTCAAACAGTATGTGAAGGTCAAACAGGAATCTTGAAGACCTAAGTACTGCCGCGGCAGTCCTAGTTATTATTATTATTATTTGTACAATTTTTGTGACGGATCCACAGCTCAAACCGCTTGTTCAAATTTGCCCAAACTTGACATGCAGGTACCCCTTACCCTGGAATCGATAAACTAAGCTTTTGGGCATAATCGGCTCGTACATTAAAGGTCCAGTTCGAATCCAAAGTCGAAAATTTAACATTGATTTCTTTTTCAAAATGCACTTAGAGACTTGAAATTTTTTTTAAAAGAAGCGCAATGAAAAATAATGAAAAAAAGGAAATCAGGACAAATTCGTAGGTCACGTGCTTTGGCCTCCATCTTGCTTTTAGTGCATTTTCCACAGTTTCCGACCCCACCCGCCTTTGACAATCTTCTTCTCTGAAGATACTTGCACTACAGAGCTGTAATTCATACTGAATGTAGCTGAAGCATTGTAGTTTAAAATCTTTTCTTTTAAAGTACTTAACTACAATACTTTTTTTGCTGTGACCTTTCAAAGTTGACCAAAATCTCAAAATCGCAAACTTCAAGGGCAGATAACTAAAAAACCAGACCTTAGAACTTAATGATTTTTGCATGACAGTTAGACATGAGCAAGGTCTTCAAGATAAAAGAATAAAATCGCTCGCGAACAGTCATTTCCGGTCAGGAGGAAGGGTCAAATTTTGCATATGGAAAAGTGGTGTTTTGCTGAGTATGTTTGAACCCTCTTTAACAAACATTCATGTGAAGGTCAAACATGCATGTGAAGGTCAAACAGTATGTCAAGGTCAAACAGGAATCTTGAAGACCTAAGTACTGCCGCGGCAGTCCTAGTTATTAGGTCTTCAAGACAAAGTCTGGAAGACCTATTGTTTTTATCCGATTTCTTCAAGTTCTTATTATTATTATTTATACTTTTTTGTGGATGAGCCACAGCCCAAACGGCTGCTCCAAATTCACCCAAACTTGGCATGCTGATAGCCCTTACCCTGGAATCGACATGCGAAGCTTTTGGGCAAAATCGACTCGTACATTAAAGGTCCAGTTCGAATCCAAAATCGAAAATTTAACATTGATTTTTTTTTCAAAATGCACTTAGAGACCCAATGTTTTTTTTAAAAGAAGCGCAATGAAAAATAATGAAAAAAAGGAAATCATGGCAAATTCGTAGGTCACGTGCTTCGGCCGCCATCTTGCTTTTAGTGCAATTTTCATCGTTTCCGACCCCACCCACCTTTGACAATCTTCTCCTCTGAAGATACTTGCACTAATGAGCTGAAATTCATACTGAATGTAGCTGAAGTATCGTAGAGTTCAATTCGTAAAGTTGTAAGACCTAACCTTAATACTTTTTGTGCTGTGACCTTTCAAAGTTGACCAAAATCGCAAAATCGCAAACTTCAAAGGCAGATATCTCAACAACCAGAAAATAGAACTTAATGATTTTTGCATGACAGTTAGACATGGGCAAGGTCTTTCAGATAAAAGAATAAAATCGCTCGCGAACAGTCATTTCCGGTCAGGAGCAAAGGTCAAACTTTGCATTTTCAAAAGTGGTGTTTTGCTGGGTATCTTTGAACCCTCTTTAACAAACATTCATGTGAAGGTTAAACATGCATGTGAAGGTCAAACAGTATGTGAAGGTCAAACAGGAATCTTGAAGACCTAAGTACTGCCACGGCAGTCCTAGTTATTATTATTAGGTCTTCAAGACAAAGTCGTGAAGACCTATTGTTATTACACTTATTCTTCAAGTTCTTATTATTAGGTCTTCAAGACAAAGTCGTGAAGACCTATTGTTTTTATCCGATTTCTTATTATTATTATTATTATTATTTGTACAATTTTTGTGTGGGATCTACAGCTCAAACCGCTTGTTCAAATTCGCCCAAACTTGACATGCAGGTACCCCTTACCCTGGAATCGATAAACTAAGCTTTTGGGCAAAATCGGCTCGTACATTAAAGGTCCAGTTCGAATCCAAAGTCGAAAATTTAACATTGATTTTTTTTTCAAAATGCACTTAGCGACTTGAAATTTTTTTTAAAAGAAGCGCAATGAAAAATAATGAAAAAAAGGAAATCAGGACAAATTCGTAGGTCACGTGGTTTGTCCGCCATCTTGCTTTCAGTGTATTTTCGACCGTTTCCGACCCCACCCGCATTTAAAAGCCTACTCCTCTGAAGATACTTGCACTAGAGAGCTGAAATTTATACTGAATATAGCTGAAGTATTGTACAAAAAAGCGATGTCGATTTATGGTGCTAACATTAATACTTTTTGTGCTGTGACCTTTCAAAGTTGACAAAAATCGAAAAATCGTCAACTTCAAGGGCAGATAACTCAAAAACCAGACCTTAGAACTTAATGATTTTTGCATGAGACTTAGACATTTGCAAGGTCTATAAGATTAAAGAATAAAATCGCTCGCGAACAGTCACTTCCGGTCAGGAGGAAGGGTCAAACTTTGCATATTAAAAAGTGATGTTTTGGTCAGTATGGTTTAAACCTCTTTACAAAACATGCATGTGAAGGTCAAACATGCATGTGAAGGTCAAACAGTATGTCAAGGTCAAACAGGAATCTTGAAGACCTAAGTACTGCCGCGGCAGTCCTAGTTATTATTATTATTATTTGTACAATTTTTGTGAGAGATCTACAGCTCAAACCGCTTGTTCAAATTCACCCAAACTTGACATGCAGGTACCCCTTACCCTGGAATCGATAAACTAAGCTTTTGGGCAAAATCGGCTCGTACATTAAAGTTCCAGTTCGAATCCAAAGTCGAAAATTTAACATTGATTTTTTTTTCAAAATGCACTTAGAGACTTGAATTTTTTTTTAAAAGAAGCGCAATGAAAAATAATGAAAAAAAGGAAATCAGGACAAATTCGTAGGTCACCTGCTTTGGCCGCCATCTTGCTTTTAGTGCATTTTCGACCTTTTCCGACCCCACCCGCCTTTGACAATCTTCTTCTCTGAAGATACTTGCACTACAGAGCTGTTATTCATACTGAATGTAGCTGAAGCATTGTAGTTTAAAATCTTTTCTTTTAAAGTACTTAACTACAATACTTTTTGTGCTGTGACCTTTCAAAGTTGACCAAAATCTCAAAATCGCAAACTTCAAGGGCAGATAACTAAAAAACCAGACCTTAGAACTTAATGATTTTTGCATGACAGTTGGACATGAGCAAGGTCTTCAAGATAAAAGAATAAAATCGCTCGCGAACAGTCATTTCCGGTCAGGAGGAAGGGTCAAATTTTGCATATGGAAAAGTGGTGTTTTGCTGAGTATGTTTGAACCCTCTTTAACAAACATTCATGTGAAGGTCAAACATGCATGTGAAGGTCAAACAGTATGTGAAGGTCAAACAGGAATCTTGAAGACCTAAGTACTGCCGCGGCAGTCCTAGTTAGGTCTTCAAGACAAAGTCGTGAAGACCTATTGTTTTTATCCGATTTCTTCAAGTTCTTTTTTTTCTTCTATTATTATTATTTGTACTTTTTTTGTGACTCAACTGCAGCCCAAACGGCTGCTCCGAATTGGACAAAACTTTGCATGCAGATACCCCTTACCCTGGAATAGACATGCTAAGCTTTTGGGCAAAATCGGTTCATTCATTAAGGGTCCAGTTCGAATCCAAAATCGAAAATTTAACATTGATTTTTTTTTCAAAATAAACTTAGAGACTCAATTTTTTTTTTAAAACATGCGCAATGGAAAATGATGAAAAAAAGGAAATCAGGACCAATTCGTAGATCACGTGGTTCGGCCGCCATCTTGCTTTTAGTGCATTTTCGACCGTTTCCGACCCCACCCGCCTTTGACAATCTTCTTCTCTGAAGATACTTGCACTAGAGAGCTGAAATTCATACTGAATGTAGCTGAAGCATTGTACACAAAAGTTTTTAAGTGAAATTTTGCTTACATTAATACTTTTTGTGCTGTGACCTTTCAAAGTTGACCAAAATCTCAAAATCGCCAACTTCAAGGGCAGATAACTCAAAAACCAGACCATAGAACTTAATGATTTTTGCATGAGAGCTAGACATCAGCAAGGTCTTCAAGATAAAACAATAAAATCGCTCGCGAACAGTCATTTCCGGTCAGGAGTAAGGGTCAAACTTTGCATTTTTGAAAACGGGTGTTTTGGTGGGTATGTTTGAAAAACCCTTGTAAACCAACGACACATGATAAATACTTGTTCTATATATCAAATGAAAGATAAAAGATCATACAATCTTGGATAAATCTCATTAAAATAAGATTAAACATTAACATTGAAATTCGGAGCATTTAAATGTGGTCAATCCTACTTTCGTTTTGAATGATTATGATACATTTATGATTGAAAAACTGTAGATCATTGGCAATAAAACACTAGGCAATGTTTTATCTATCATCAGGCAGCAACAAGACTGTATAACCTGAGATGATTCATGTTTGCAGCCATGTTGAATTTTCTGTAAAGGCTTAAACTTTGAATATCAAGTGAAATATGGTAATTTTGATAATGTATTAGTTACTGTTTACCTCTTAGACAAAAACCCATGTGAAGGTCAAACAGTATGTGAAGGTCAAACAGGAATCTTGAAGACCTAAGTACTGCCGCGGCAGTCCTAGTTATTATTATTATTATTTGTACAATTTTTGTGAGATATCTACAGCTCAAACCGCTTGTTCAAATTCGCCCAAACTTGACATTCAGGTACCCCTTACCCTGGAATCGATAAACTAAGCTTTTGGGCATAATCGGCTCGTACATTAAAGGTCCAGTTCGAATCCAAAGTCAAAAATTTAACATTGATTTTTTTTTCAAAATGCACTTAGAGACTTAATTTTTTTTTTAAAAGAAGCGCAATGAAAAATAATGAAAAAAAGGAAATCAGGACAAATTCGTAGGTCACGTGCTTCGGCCGCCATCTTGCTTTTAGTGCATTTTCGATGGTTTCCGACCCCACCCGCCTTTGACAATCTTCTTCTCTGAAGATACTTGCACTACAGAGCTGTAATTCATACTGAATGTAGCTGAAGCATTGTAGTTTAAAATCTTTTCTTTTAAAGTACTTAACTACAATACTTTTCGTGCTGTGACCTTTCAAAGTTGACCAAAATCTCAAAATCGCAAACTTCAAGGGCAGATAACTAAAAAACCAGACCTTAGAACTTAATGATTTTTGCATGACAGTTAGACATGAGCAAGGTCTTCAAGATAAAAGAATAAAATCGCTCGCGAACAGTCACTTCCGGTCAGGAGGAAGGGTCAAACTTTGCATATTAAAAAGTGATGTTTTGGTCGGTATGGTTTAAACCTCTTTAACAAACATGCATGTGAAGGTCAAACATGCATGTGAAGGTCAAACAGTATGTGAAGGTCAAACAGGAATCTTGAAGACCTAAGTACTGCCGCGGCAGTCCTAGTTTGTACAATTTTTGTGACGGATCCACAGCTCAAACCGCTTGTTCAAATTCGCCCAAACTTAAAATGCAGGTACCCCTTACCCTGGAATCGATAAACTAAGCTTTTGGGCAAAATCGGCTCGTACATTAAAGGTCCAGTTCGAATCCAAAGTCAAAAATTTAACATTGATTTTTTTTTCAAAATGCACTTAGAGACTTGATTTTTTTTTTAAAAGAACCGCAATGAAAAATAATGAAAAAAAGGAAATCAGGACAAATTCGTAGGTCACGTGCTTTGGCCGCCATCTTGTTTTTAGTGCATTTTCGACCGTTTCCGACCCCACCCGCCTTTGACAATCTTCTTCTCTGAAGATACTTGCACTACAGAGCTGAAATTCATACTGAATGTAGCTGAAGCATTGCAGTTTAAAATCTTTTCTTTTAAAGTACTTAACTACAATACTTTTTGTGCTGTGACCTTTCAAAGTTGACCAAAATCTCAAAATCGCAAACTTCAAGGGCAGATAACTAAAAAACCAGACCTTAGAACTTAATGATTTTTGCATGACAGTTAGACATGAGCAAGGTCTTCAAGATAAAAGAATAAAATCGCTCGCGAACAGTCATTTCCGGTCAGGAGGAAGGGTCAAATTTTGCATATGGAAAGGTGGTGTTTTGCTGAGTATGTTTGAACCCTCTTTAACAAACATTCATGTGAAGGTCAAACATGCATGTGAAGGTCAAACAGTATGTCAAGGTCAAACAGGAATCTTGAAGACCTAAGTACTGCCGCGGCAGTCCTAGTTAGGTCTTCAAGACAAAGTCGTGAAGACCTATTGTTTTTATCCGATTTCTTCAAGTTCTTATTATTAGGTCTTCAAGACAAAGTCGTGAAGACCTATTGTTTTTATCCGATTTCTTCAAGTTCTTTTTTTTATTATTATTATTTGTACTTTTTTTGTGAACGAACTACAGCCCAAACGGCTGCTCCGAATTCTACCAAACTTGACATGCAGATACCCCTTACCCTGGAATCGACATGCTAAGCTTTTGGGCAAAATCGACCCATACATTAAAGGTCCAGATCGAATCCAAAATCGAAAATTTAACATTGATTTTTTTTTCAAAATGCACTTAGAGACTTGAAATTTTTTTTAAAAGAAGCGCAATGAAAAATAATGAAAAAAAGTAAATCATGGCAAATTCGTAGGTCACGTGGTTCGGCCGCCATCTTGCTTTTAGTGCAATTTTCATCGTTTCCGACCCCACCCACCTTTGACAATCTTCTCCTCTGAAGATACTTGCACTAGAGAGCTGAAATTCATACTGAATGTAGCTGGGGTATTGTTTTCTTCAATTCCTAAAGTTGTAAGACCTAACCTTAATACTTTTTGTGTTGTGACCTTTCAAAGTTGACCAAAATCGCAAAATCACCAACTTCAAGGGCACATAACTCAAAAACCAGACCTTAGAACTTAATGATTTTTGCATGAGAGTTAGACATCAGCAAGGTCTTTAAGTTAAAATAATAAAATCGCTCGCGAACAGTCACTTCCGGTCAGGAGGAAGGGTCAAACTTTGCATTTTAAAAAGTCATTTTTTGGTCTGTATGGTTTAAACCTCTTTAACAAACATGCATGTGAAGGTCAAACATGCATGTGAAGG
The DNA here is from genome assembly GCA_916613615.1 of Steromphala cineraria. Taxonomy (NCBI): domain Eukaryota; kingdom Metazoa; phylum Mollusca; class Gastropoda; order Trochida; family Trochidae; genus Steromphala; species Steromphala cineraria. Next base: position 74,782,414 of record OU744721.1, read on the forward strand.
TCAAACAGTATTCGAAGGTCAAAGAGGAATCTTGAAGACCTAAGTACTGCCGCGGCAGTCCTAGTTATTATTAGGTCTTCAAGACAAAGTCTGGAAGACCTATTGTTTTTATCCGATTTCTTCAAGTTCTTATTATTATTATTTGTACTTTTTTTGTGAATCAACTGCAGCCCAAACGGCTGCTCCGAATTCGATCAAACTTGGCATGCAGATACCCCTTACCCTGGAATCGACATGCTAAGCTTTTGGGCAAAATCGACCCGTACATTAAGGGTCCAGTTCGAATCCAAAGTCGAACATTTAACATTGATTTTTTTTTCAAAATGCACTTAGAGACTTAAAATTTTTTTTAAAAGATGCGCAATGAAAAGTGATGAAAAAAAGGGAATCAGGACAAATTCGTAGGTCACGTGGTTTGTCCGCCATCTTGCTTTCAGTGTATTTTCGCCCGTTTCCGACCCCACCCGCCTTTAAAAGCCTACTCCTCTGAAGATACTTGCACTAGATAGCTGAAATTTATACTGAATGTAGCTGAAGTATTGTACATAAAAGCGATGTCGATTTATGGTGCTAACATTAATACTTTTTGTGCTGTGACCTTTCAAAGTTGACCAAAATCTAAAAATCGCCAACTTCAAGGGCAGATAACTCAAAAACCAGACCGTAGAACTTAATGATTTTTGCATGAGACTTAGACATGAGCAAGGTCTTCAAGATAAAAGAATAAAATCGCTCGCGAACAGTCATTTCTGGTCAGGAGAAAGGGTCAAATTTTGCATATGGAAAAGTGGTGTTTTGCTGAGTATGTTTCAACCCTCTTTAACAAACATTCATGTGAAGGTCAAACATGCATGTGAAGGTCAAACAGTATGTCAAGGTCAAACAGGAATCTTGAAGACCTAAGTACTGCCGCGGCAGTCCTAGTTAGGTCTTCAAGACAAAGTCGTGAAGACCTATTGTTTTTATCCGATTTCTTCAAGTTCTTATTATTAGGTCTTCAAGACAAAGTCGTGAAGACCTATTGTTTTTATCCGATTTCTTCAAGTTCTTATTATTATTATTATTATTATTATTATTTGTACATTTTTTGTGAACGAGCTACAGCTCAAACGGCCCCGCCAAATTTGACCAAACTTGTCATGCTGAGAGCCCTTACCCTGGAATCGATATGCTAAGCTTTTGGGCAAAATCGACTCGTACATTAAGGGTCCAGTTCGAATCCAAAAGCGAAAATTTAACATTGATTTTTTTTTCAAAATGCACTTAGAGACTTAAAAAAATTTTTAAAAGAAGCGCAATGAAAAATAATGAAAAAAAGTAAATCAGGACAAATTCGTAGGTCACGTGGTTTGTCCGCCATCTTGCTTTCAGTGCATTTTCGACCGTTTCCGACCCCACCCGCCTTTAAAAGCCTACTCCTCTGAAGATACTTGCACTAGAGAGCTGAAATTTATACTGAATGTAGCTGAAGTATTGTACAAAAAAGCGATGTCGATTTATGGTGCTAACATTAATACTTTTTGTGCTGTGACCTTTCAAAGTTGACAAAAATCTAAAAACCGCCAACTTCAAGGGCAGATAACTCAAAAACCAGACCGTAGAACTTAATGATTTTTGCATGAGACTTAGACATGAGCAAGGTCTTCAAGATAAAAGAATAAAATCGCTCGCGAACAGTCATTTCCGGTCAGGAGGAAGGGTCAAATTTTGCATATGGAAAAGTGGTGTTTTGCTGAGTATGTTTGAACCCTCTTTAACAAACATGCATGTGAAGGTCAAACATGCATGTGAAGGTCAAACAGTATGTCAAGGTCAAACAGGAATCTTGAAGACCTAAGTACTGCCGCGGCAGTCCTAGTTAGGTCTTCAAGACAAAGTCGTGAAGACCTATTGTTTTTATCCGATTTCTTCAAGTTCTTTTTTGTTATTATTATTTGTACTTTTTTTGTGAACGAGCTACAGCTCAAACGGCTACTCCAAATGGGACGAAACTTGGCATGCTGATAACCCTTACCCTGGAATCGACATACTAAGCTTTTGGGCAAAATCGACCAGTACGTTAAAGGTCCAGATCGAATCCAAAATTGAAAATTTAACATTGATTTTTTTTTCAAAATGCACTTAGAGACTTGAAATTTTTTTTAAAAGAAGCGCAATGAAAAATGATGAAAAAAAGGGAATCAGGACAAATTCGTAGGTCACGTGGTTTGTCCGCCATCTTGCTTTCAGTGTATTTTCGACCATTTCCGACCCCACCCGCCTTTAAAAGCCTACTCCTCTGAAGATACTTGCACTAGAGAGCTGAAATTTATACTGAATGTAGCTGAAGTATTGTACATAAAAGCGATGTCGATTTATGGTGCTAACATTAATACTTTTTGTGCTGTGACCTTTCAAAGTTGACAAAAATCTCAAAATCGCCAACTTCAAGGGCAGATAACTCAAAAACCAGACCGTAGAACTTAATGATTTTTGCATGAGACTTAGACATTAGCAAGGTCTTCAAGATAAAAGAATAAAATCGCTCGCGAACAGTCACTTCCGGTCAGGAGGAAGGGTCAAACTTTGCATATGGAAAGGTGGTTTTTTGCTTGGTATGTTTGATCCCTCTTTATCAAACATGCATGTGAAGGTCAAACATGCATGTGAAGGTCAAACAGTATGTCAAGGTCAAACAGGAATCTTGAAGACCTAAGTACTGCCGCGGCAGTCCTAGTTATTATTATTATTATTTGTACAATTTTTGTGAACGATCTACAGCTCAAACCGCTTGTTCAAATTCGCCCAAACTTGACATGCAGGTACCCCTTACCCTGGAATCGATAAACTAAGCTTTTGGGCAAAATCGGTTCGTACATTAAAGGTCCAGTTCGAATCCAAAGTCGAAAATTTAACATTGATTTTTTTTTCAGAATGCACTTAGACACTTGAAATTTTTTTTAAAAGAAGCGCAATGAAAAATAATAAAAAAAAGGGAATCAGGACAAATTCGTAGGTCACGTGGTTTGTCCGCCATCTTGCTTTCAGTGTATTTTCGACCGTTTCCGACCCCACCCGCCTTTAAAACCCTACTCCTCTGAAGATACTTGCACTAGAGAGCTGAAATTTATACTCAATGTAGCTGAAGTATTGTTCATAAAAGCGATGTCGATATATGGTGCTAACATTAATACTTTTTGTGCTGTGACCTTTCAAAGTTGACCAAAATGTCAAAATCGCCAACTTCAAGGGCAGATAACTAAAAAACCAGACCGTAGAACTTAATGATTTTTGCATGAGACTTAGACATGAGCAAGGTCTTCAAGATAAAAGAATAAAATCGCTCGCGAACAGTCATTTCCGGTCAGGAGGAAGGGTCAAATTTTGCATATGGAAAAGTGGTGTTTTGCTGAGTATGTTTGAACCCTCTTTAACAAACATTCATGTGAAGGTCAAACATGCATGTCAAGGTCAAACAGTATGTCAAGGTCAAACAGGAATCTTGAAGACCTAAGTACTGCCGCGGCAGTCCTAGTTAGGTCTTCAAGACAAAGTCGTGAAGACCTATTGTTTTTATCCGATTTCTTATTATTATTAGGTCTTCAAGACAAAGTCGTGAAGACCTATTGTTTTTATCCGATTTCTTCAAGTTCTTATTATTATTATTATTATTATTATTATTTGTACATTTTTTGTGAACGAGCTACAGCTCAAACGGCCCCGCCAAATTTGACCAAACTTGTCATGCTGAGAGCCCTTACCCTGGAATCGATATGCTAAGCTTTTGGGCAAAATCGACTCGTACATTAAGGGTCCAGTTCGAATCCAAAAGCGAAAATTTAACATTGATTTTTTTTTCAAAATGCACTTAGAGACTTAAAAAAATTTTTAAAAGAAGCGCAATGAAAAATAATGAAAAAAAGTAAATCAGGACAAATTCGTAGGTCACGTGGTTTGTCCGCCATCTTGCTTTCAGTGCATTTTCGACCGTTTCCGACCCCACCCGCCTTTAAAAGCCTACTCCTCTGAAGATACTTGCACTAGAGAGCTGAAATTTATACTGAATGTAGCTGAAGTATTGTACAAAAAAGCGATGTCGATTTATGGTGCTAACATTAATACTTTTTGTGCTGTGACCTTTCAAAGTTGACAAAAATCTAAAAACCGCCAACTTCAAGGGCAGATAACTCAAAAACCAGACCGTAGAACTTAATGATTTTTGCATGAGACTTAGACATGAGCAAGGTCTTCAAGATAAAAGAATAAAATCGCTCGCGAACAGTCATTTCCGGTCAGGAGGAAGGGTCAAATTTTGCATATGGAAAAGTGGTGTTTTGCTGAGTATGTTTGAACCCTCTTTAACAAACATGCATGTGAAGGTCAAACATGCATGTGAAGGTCAAACAGTATGTCAAGGTCAAACAGGAATCTTGAAGACCTAAGTACTGCCGCGGCAGTCCTAGTTATTATTATTATTATTTGTACAATTTTTGTGAACGATCTACAGCTCAAACCGCTTGTTCAAATTCGCCCAAACTTGACATGCAGGTACCCCTTACCCTGCAATCGATAAACTAAGCTTTTGGGCAAAATCGGCTCGTACATTAAAGGTCCAGTTCGAATCCAAAGTCGAAAATTTAACATTGATTTTTTTTTCAAAATGCACTTAGAGACTTAAATTTTTTTTTAAAAGAAGCGCAATGAAAAATAATGAAAAAAAGGAAATCAGGACTAATTCGTAGGTCACGTGGTTTGTCCGCCATCTTGCTTTCAGTGTATTTTCGACCGTTTCCGACCCCACCCGCCTTTAAAAGCCTACTCCTCTGAAGATACTTGCACTAGAGAGCTGAAATTAATACTGAATGTAGCTGAAGTATTGTACAAAAAAGCGATGTCGATTTATGGTGCTAACATTAATACTTTTTGTGCTGTGACCTTTCAAAGTTGACCAAAATCTAAAAATCGCCAACTTCAAGGGCAGATTACTCAAAAACCAGACCGTAGAACTTAATGATTTTTACATGAGACTTAGACATTAGCAAGGTCTTCAAGATAAAAGAATAAAATCGCTCGCGAACAGTCATTTCCGGTCAGGAGGAAGGGTCAAATTTTGCATATGGAAAAGTGGTGTTTTGCTGAGTATGTTTGAACCCTCTTTAACAAACATTCATGTTAAGGTCAAACATGCATGTGAAGGTCAAACAGTATGTGAAGGTCAAACAGGAATCTTGAAGACCTAAGTACTGCCGCGGCAGTCCTAGTTATTATTATTATTATTTGTACAATTTTTGTGACGGATCCACAGCTCAAACCGCTTGTTCAAATTTGCCCAAACTTGACATGCAGGTACCCCTTACCCTGGAATCGATAAACTAAGCTTTTGGGCAAAATCGGCTCGTACATTGAAGGTCCAGTTCGAATCCAAAGTCGAAAAATTAACATTGATTTTTTTTTCAAAATGCACTTAGAGACTTGAATTTTTTTTTAAAAGAAGCGCAATGAAAAATAATGAAAAAAAGTAAATCAGGACAAATTCGTAGGTCACGTGGTTTGTCCGCCATCTTGCTTTCAGTGTATTTTCGACCGTTTCCGACCCCACCCGCCTTTAAAAGCCTACTCCTCTGAAGATACTTGCACTAGAGAGCTGAAATTTATACTGAATGTAGCTGAAGTATTGTACAAAAAAGCGATGTCGATTTATGGTGCTAACATTAATACTTTTTGTGCTGTGACCTTTCAAAGTTGACCAAAATCTAAAAATCGCCAACTTCAAGGGCAGATAACTCAAAAACCAGACCGTAGAACTTAATGATTTTTGCATGAGACTTAGACATGAGCAAGGTCTTCAAGATAAAAGAATAAAATCGCTCGCGAACAGTCATTTCCGGTCAGGAGGAAGGGTCAAATTTTGCATATGGAAAAGTGGTGTTTTGCTGAGTATGTTTGAACCCTCTTTAACAAACATTCATGTGAAAGTCAAACATGCATGTGAAGGTCAAACAGTATGTCAAGGTCAAACAGGAATCTTGAAGACCTAAGTACTGCCGCGGCAGTCCTAGTTAGGTCTTCAAGACAAAGTCTGGAAGACCTATTGTTTTTATCCGATTTCTTCAAGTTCTTCTTATTATTATTATTATTTGTACTTTTTTTGTGAACGAGCTACAGCTCAAACGACTGCCCCAAATTCGACTAAACTTGGCATGAACATACCCCTTACTCTGGAATCGACATGCTAAGCTTTTGGGCAAAATCGACCCGTACGTAAAAGGTCCAGTTCGAATCCAAAATCGAAATTTTAACATTGATTTTTTTTAAAAATGCACTTAGAGACTTGAATTTTTTTTTAAAAGATGCGCAATGAAAAATGATGAAAAAAAGGGAATCAGGACAAATTCGTAGGTCACGTGGTTTGTCCGCCATCTTGCTTTCACTGTATTTTCGACCGTTTCCGACCCCACCCGCCTTTAAAAGCCTACTCCTCTGAAGATACTTGCACTAGAGAGCTGAAATTTATACTGAATGTAGCTGACGTATTGTACATAAAAGCGATGTCGATTTATGGTGCTAACATTATTACTTTTTGTGCTGTGACCTTTCAAAGTTGACCAAAATGTCAAAATCGCCAACTCCAAGGGCAGATAACTCAAAAACCAGACCGTAGAACTTAATGATTTTTGCATGAGACTTAGACATGAGCAAGGTCTTCAAGATAGAAGAATAAAATCGCTCGCGAACAGTCACTTCCGGTCAGGAGGAAGGGTCAAACTTTGCATATTAAAAGTGATGTTTTGGTCGGTATTTTTTAAACCTCTTTAACAAACATGCATGTGAAGGTCAAACATGCATGTGAAGGTCAAACAGTATGTGAAGGTCAAACAGGAATCTTGAAGACCTAAGTACTGCCGCGGCAGTCCTAGTTAGGTCTTCAAGACAAAGTCGTGAAGACCTATTGTTTTTATCCGATTTCTTCTTATTATTATTATTATTTGTACAATTTTTGTGAACGATCTACAGCTCAAACCGCTTGTTCAAATTCGCCCAAACTTGACATGCAGGTACCCCTTATCCTGGAATCGATAAACTAAGCTTTTGGGCAAAATCGGTTCGTACATTAAAGGTCCAGTTCGAATCCAAAGTCGAAAATTTAACATTGATTTTTTTTTCAGAATGCACTTAGACACTTGAAATTTTTTTTAAAAGAAGCGCAATGAAAAATAATAAAAAAAAGGGAATCAGGACAAATTCGTAGGTCACGTGGTTTGTCCGCCATCTTGCTTTCAGTGTATTTTCGACCGTTTCCGACCCCACCCGCCTTTAAAACCCTACTCCTCTGAAGATACTTGCACTAGAGAGCTGAAATTTATACTCAATGTAGCTGAAGTATTGTTCATAAAAGCGATGTCGATATATGGTGCTAACATTAATACTTTTTGTGCTGTGACCTTTCAAAGTTGACCAAAATGTCAAAATCGCCAACTTCAAGGGCAGATAACTAAAAAACCAGACCGTAGAACTTAATGATTTTTGCATGAGACTTAGACATGAGCAAGGTCTTCAAGATAAAAGAATAAAATCGCTCGCGAACAGTCATTTCCGGTCAGGAGGAAGGGTCAAATTTTGCATATGGAAAAGTGGTGTTTTGCTGAGTATGTTTGAACCCTCTTTAACAAACATTCATGTGAAGGTCAAACATGCATGTCAAGGTCAAACAGTATGTCAAGGTCAAACAGGAATCTTGAAGACCTAAGTACTGCCGCGGCAGTCCTAGTTAGGTCTTCAAGACAAAGTCGTGAAGACCTATTGTTTTTATCCGATTTCTTATTAGGTCTTCAAGACAAAGTCGTGAAGACCTATTGTTTTTATCCGATTTCTTATTATTATTATTATTATTATTATTATTATTATTATTATTATTTGTACAATTTTTGTGAACGATCTACAGCTCAAACCGCTTGTTCAAATTCGCCCAAACTTGACATGCAGGTACCCCTTACCCTGGAATCGATAAACTAAGCTTTTGGGCATAATCGGCTCGTACATTAAAGGTCCAGTTCGAATCCAAAGTCGAAAATTTAACATTGATTTTTTTTTCAAAATGCACTTAGAGACTTGAAATTTTTTTTAAAAGAAGCGCAATGAAAAATAATGAAAAAAAGGAAATCAGGACAAATTCGTAGGTCACGTGGTTTGTCCGCCATCTTGCTTTCAGTGTATTTTCGACCGTTTCCGACCCCACCCGCCTTTAAAAGCCTACTCCTCTGAAGATACTTGCACTAGAGAGCTGAAATTTATACTCAATGTAGCTGAAGTATTGTACAAAAAAGCGATGTCGATTTATGGTGCTAACATTAATACTTTTTGTGCTGTGACCTTTCAAAGTTGACCAAAATCTCAAAATCGCCAAATTCAAGGGCAGATAACTCAAAAACCAGACCTTAGAACTTAATGATTTTTGCATGAGAGTTAGACATTGGCAAGGTCTTCAAGATAAAAGAATAACATCTCTCGCGAACAGTCATTTCCGGTCCTGAGGAAGGGTCAAACTTTGCATTTTGGAAAACGGATGTTTTTGTGGTTATGTTTGAAAAACTCTTGTAAACCAACGACACATGATAAATACTTGTTCTCTATATCAAATGAAAGATAAAAGATCATAAAATCTTGGATAAATCTCATTAAAATTAGATTAAACATTAACATTGATTTTGGAGTATTTAAATGTGGTCAATCCTACTTTCGTTTTGAATGATTATGATACATTTATGATTGAAAAACTGTACTTCATTGGCAATAAAACACTAGGCAATGTTTTATCTATCATCAGGCAGCAACAAGACTGTATAACCTGAGATGATTCATGTTTGCAGCCATGTTGAATTTTCTGTAAAGGCTTAAACTTTGAATATCAAGTGAAATATGGTAATTTTGATAATGTATTAGTTACTGTTTACCTCTTAGACAAAAACCCATGTGAAGGTCAAACAGTATGTGAAGGTCAAACAGGAATCTTGAAGACCTAAGTACTGCCGCGGCAGTCCTAGTTATTATTATTATTATTATTATTTGTACAATTTTTGTGAACGATCTACAGCTCAAACCGCTTGTTCAAATTCGCCCAAACTTGACATGCAGGTACCCCTTACCCTGCAATCGATAAACTAAGCTTTTGGGCAAAATCGGCTCGTACATTAAAGGTCCAGTTCGAATCCAAAGTCGAAAATTTAACATTGATTTTTTTTTCAAAATGCACTTAGAGACTTAAATTTTTTTTTAAAAGAAGCGCAATGAAAAATAATGAAAAAAAGGAAATCAGGACTAATTCGTAGGTCACGTGGTTTGTCCGCCATCTTGCTTTCAGTGTATTTTCGACCGTTTCCGACCCCACCCGCCTTTAAAAGCCTACTCCTCTGAAGATACTTGCACTAGAGAGCTGAAATTAATACTGAATGTAGCTGAAGTATTGTACAAAAAAGCGATGTCGATTTATGGTGCTAACATTAATACTTTTTGTGCTGTGACCTTTCAAAGTTGACCAAAATCTAAAAATCGCCAACTTCAAGGGCAGATTACTCAAAAACCAGACCGTAGAACTTAATGATTTTTACATGAGACTTAGACATTAGCAAGGTCTTCAAGATAAAAGAATAAAATCGCTCGCGAACAGTCATTTCCGGTCAGGAGGAAGGGTCAAATTTTGCATATGGAAAAGTGGTGTTTTGCTGAGTATGTTTGAACCCTCTTTAACAAACATTCATGTTAAGGTCAAACATGCATGTGAAGGTCAAACAGTATGTGAAGGTCAAACAGGAATCTTGAAGACCTAAGTACTGCCGCGGCAGTCCTAGTTAGGTCTTCAAGACAAAGTCTGGAAGACCTATTGTTATTACACTTATTCTTCAAGTTCTTATTATTATTATTATTTGTACTTATTATTATTATTATTTGTACAATTTTTGTGACGGATCCACAGCTCAAACCGCTTGTTCAAATTTGCCCAAACTTGACATGCAGGTACCCCTTACCCTGGAATCGATAAACTAAGCTTTTGGGCAAAATCGGCTCGTACATTGAAGGTCCAGTTCGAATCCAAAGTCGAAAAATTAACATTGATTTTTTTTTCAAAATGCACTTAGAGACTTGAATTTTTTTTTAAAAGAAGCGCAATGAAAAATAATGAAAAAAAGTAAATCAGGACAAATTCGTAGGTCACGTGGTTTGTCCGCCATCTTGCTTTCAGTGTATTTTCGACCGTTTCCGACCCCACCCGCCTTTAAAAGCCTACTCCTCTGAAGATACTTGCACTAGAGAGCTGAAATTTATACTGAATGTAGCTGAAGTATTGTACAAAAAAGCGATGTCGATTTATGGTGCTAACATTAATACTTTTTGTGCTGTGACCTTTCAAAGTTGACCAAAATCTAAAAATCGCCAACTTCAAGGGCAGATAACTCAAAAACCAGACCGTAGAACTTAATGATTTTTGCATGAGACTTAGACATGAGCAAGGTCTTCAAGATAAAAGAATAAAATCGCTCGCGAACAGTCATTTCCGGTCAGGAGGAAGGGTCAAATTTTGCATATGGAAAAGTGGTGTTTTGCTGAGTATGTTTGAACCCTCTTTAACAAACATTCATGTGAAAGTCAAACATGCATGTGAAGGTCAAACAGTATGTCAAGGTCAAACAGGAATCTTGAAGACCTAAGTACTGCCGCGGCAGTCCTAGTTAGGTCTTCAAGACAAAGTCTGGAAGACCTATTGTTTTTATCCGATTTCTTCAAGTTCTTCTTATTATTATTATTATTTGTACTTTTTTTGTGAACGAGCTACAGCTCAAACGACTGCCCCAAATTCGACTAAACTTGGCATGAACATACCCCTTACTCTGGAATCGACATGCTAAGCTTTTGGGCAAAATCGACCCGTACGTAAAAGGTCCAGTTCGAATCCAAAATCGAAATTTTAACATTGATTTTTTTTAAAAATGCACTTAGAGACTTGAATTTTTTTTTAAAAGATGCGCAATGAAAAATGATGAAAAAAAGGGAATCAGGACAAATTCGTAGGTCACGTGGTTTGTCCGCCATCTTGCTTTCACTGTATTTTCGACCGTTTCCGACCCCACCCGCCTTTAAAAGCCTACTCCTCTGAAGATACTTGCACTAGAGAGCTGAAATTTATACTGAATGTAGCTGACGTATTGTACATAAAAGCGATGTCGATTTATGGTGCTAACATTATTACTTTTTGTGCTGTGACCTTTCAAAGTTGACCAAAATGTCAAAATCGCCAACTCCAAGGGCAGATAACTCAAAAACCAGACCGTAGAACTTAATGATTTTTGCATGAGACTTAGACATGAGCAAGGTCTTCAAGATAGAAGAATAAAATCGCTCGCGAACAGTCACTTCCGGTCAGGAGGAAGGGTCAAACTTTGCATATTAAAAGTGATGTTTTGGTCGGTATTTTTTAAACCTCTTTAACAAACATGCATGTGAAGGTCAAACATGCATGTGAAGGTCAAACAGTATGTGAAGGTCAAACAGGAATCTTGAAGACCTAAGTACTGCCGCGGCAGTCCTAGTTAGGTCTTCAAGACAAAGTCGTGAAGACCTATTGTTTTTATCCGATTTCTTCTTATTATTATTATTATTTGTACAATTTTTGTGAACGATCTACAGCTCAAACCGCTTGTTCAAATTCGCCCAAACTTGACATGCAGGTACCCCTTATCCTGGAATCGATAAACTAAGCTTTTGGGCAAAATCGGTTCGTACATTAAAGGTCCAGTTCGAATCCAAAGTCGAAAATTTAACATTGATTTTTTTTTCAAAATGCACTTAGAGACTTGAAATTTTTTTTAAAAGATGCGCAATGAAAAATAATGAAAAAAAGGAAATCAGGACAAATTCGTAGGTCACGTGCTTTGGCCGCCATCTTGCTTTTAGTGCATTTTCGACCGTTTCCGACCCCACCGGCCTTTAAAAGCCTACTCCTCTGAAGATACTTGCACTAGCGAGCTGAAATTTATACTGAATGTAGCTTAAGTATTGTACAAAAAAGCGATGTCGATTTATGGTGCTAACATTAATACTTTTTGTGCTATGACCTTTCAAAGTTGACAAAAATCTCAAAATCGCCAACTTCAAGGGCAGATAACTCAAAAACCAGACCGTAGAACTTAATGATTTTTGCATGAGACTTAGACATGAGCAAGGGCTTCAAGATCAAAGAATAAAATCGCTCGCGAACAGTCATTTCCGGTCAGGAGGAAGGGTCAAACTTTGCATTTTAAAAAGTCATGTTTTGGTCTGTATTGTTTAAACCTCTTTAACAAACATGCATGTGAAGGTCAAACATGCATGTGAAGGTCAAACAGTATGTCAAGGTCAAACAGGAATCTTGAAGACCTAAGTACTGCCGCGGCAGTCCTAGTTAGGTCTTCAAGACAAAGTCGTGAAGACCTATTGTTTTTATCCGATTTCTTCAAGTTTTCTATTATTATTATTATTTGTACTTTTTTTGTGAATCAACTGCAGACCAAACGGCTGCTCCGAATTTTACCAAACTTGGAATGCAGATACCCCTTGCCCTGGAATCGACATGCTAAGCTTTTGGGCAAAATCGACTCGTACATTAAGGGTCCAGTTCGAATCCAAAATCGAAAATTTAACATTGATTTTTTTTTCAAAATGCACTTAGAGACTTAATTTTTTTTTTAAAACAAGCGCAATGAAAAATAATGAAAAAATGGAAATCAGGACAAATTCGTAGGTCACGTGCTTTGGCCGCCATTTTGCTTTTAGTGCAATTTTCACCGTTTCCGACCCCACCCGCCTTTGACAATCTTCTCCTCTGAACATACTTGCACTACAGAGCTGAAATTCATACTGAATGTAGCTGAAGTATTGTTGACAAAAGTTTTTAAGTTTAATGGTGCTAACATTAATACTTTTTGTGCTGTGACCTTTCAAAGTTGACCAAAATCGAAAAATCGCCAACTTCAAGGGCAGATAACTCAAAAACCAGACCTTAGAATTCAATGATCTTTGCATGAGAGTTAGACATTGGCAAGGTCTTCAAGATAAAAGAATAAAATCGATCGCGAACAGTCATTTCCGGTCCTGAGGAAGGGTCAAACTTTGCATTTTTGAAAACGGGTGTTTTGGTGGTTATGTTTGAAAAACTCTTGTGAACCAACGACACATGATAAATACTTGTTCTATATATCTAATGAAAGATAAAAGATCATACAATCTTGGATAAATCTCATTAAAATTAGATTTAACATTAACATTGAAATTCGGAGCATTTAAATGTCGTCAATACTACTTTCGTTTTGAATGATTATGATACATTTATGATTGAAAAACTGTAGATCATTGGCAATAAAACACTAGGCAATGTTTTATCTATCATCAGGCAGCAACAAGACTGTATAACCTAAGATGATTCATGTTTGCAGCCATGTTGAATTTTCTGTAAAGGCTTAAACGTTGAATATCAAGTGAAATATGGTCATTTTGATAATGTATTAGTTACTGTTTACCTCTTAGACAAAAAGCCATGTGAAGGTCAGACAGTATGTGAAGGTCAAACAGGAATCTTGAAGACCTAAGTACTGCCGCGGCAGTCCTAGTTAGGTCTTCAAGACAAAGTCGTGAAGACCTATTGTTTTTACACTTATTCTTCAAGTTTTTTTTTTTTTTTTTTTTATTATTATTTGTACTTTTTTTGTGACTGAGCTACAGCCCAAACGGCTTCTCCAAATTCGCCCAAACTTGACATGCAGATACCCCTTACCCTGGAATCGACGTAATAAGCTTTTAGGCAAAATCGACTCCTACATTAAAGGTCCAGTTCGAATCCAAAATCAAAAATTTAACATTGATTTTTTTTTCAAAATGCACTTAGAGACTTAAATTTTTTTTTGAAAGATGCGCAATGAAAAATAATGAAAAAAAGTAAATCATGACAAATTTGTAGGTCACGTGGTTCGGCCGCCATCTTGCTTTAAGTGCATTTTCGACCGTTTCCGACCCCACCCGCCTTTGACAATCTTCTCCTCTGAAGATACTTGCACTACAGAGCTGAAATTCATACTGAATGTAGCTGAAGTATTGTAGATTTGAATTTAATGATTTAAAAGACCTAACCTTAATACTTTTTGTGCTGTGACCTTTCAAAGTTGACCAAAATCGAAAAATCGCCAAATTCAAGGGCAGATAACTCAAAAACCAGACCTTAGAATTCAATGATTTTTGCATGAGAGTTAGACATTGGCAAGGTCTTCAAGATAAAAGAATAAAATCGCTCGCGAACAGTCATTTCCGGTCCTGAGGAAGGGTCAAACTTTGCATTATGGAAAACGGGTGTTTTGGTGGGTATGTTTGAAAAACCATTGTAAACCAACGACACATGATAAATACTTGTTCTATATATCAAATGAAAGATAAAAGATCATACAATCTTGGATAAATCTCATTAAAATTAGATTAAACATTAACATTGAAATTCGGAGCATTTCAATGTGGTCAAACCTACTTTCGTTTTGAATGATTATGATACATTTATGATTGAAAAACTGTAGTTCATTGGCAATAAAACACTAGGCAATGTTTTATCTATCATCAGGCAGCAACAAGACTGTATAACCTGAGATGATTCATGTTTGCAGCCATGTTGAATTTTCTGTAAAGGCTTAAACGTTGAATATCAAGTGAAATATGGTCATTTTTATAATGTATTAGTTACTGTTTATCTCTTAGACAAAAAGCCATGTGAAGGTCAAACAGTATGTGAAGGTCAAACAGGAATCTTGAAGACCTAAGTACTGCCGCGGCAGTCCTAGTTAGGTCTTCAAGACAAAGTCGTGAAGACCTATTGTTTTTATCCGATTTCTTCAAGTTCTTATTAGGTCTTCAAGACAAAGTCTGGAAGACCTATTGTTTTTATCCGATTTCTTCAAGTTCTTTTTTTTTTTTTTTTTTTTATTATTATTTGTACTTTTTTTGTGAACGAGCTACAGCTCAAACGGCTACTCCAAATGTGACGAAACTTGGCATGCTGATAACCCTTACCCTGGAAGACCTATTGTTTTTATCCGATTTCTTCAAGTTCTTTTTTTTTTTTTTTTTTTTATTATTATTTGTACTTTTTTTGTGAACGAGCTACAGCTCAAACGGCTACTCCAAATGTGACGAAACTTGGCATGCTGATAACCCTTACCCTGGAATCGACATGCTAAGCTTTTGGGCAAAATCGACCAGTACGTTAAAGGTCCAGATCGAATCCAAAATTGAAAATTTAACATTGATTTTTTTTTCAAAATGCACTTAGAGACTTAAATTTTTTTTAAAAGAAGCGCAATAAAAAATAATGAAAAAAAGTAAATCATGGCAAATTTGTAGGTCACGTGGTTCGGCCGCCATCTTGCTTTTAGTGCATTTTTGACGATTTCCGACCCCACCCGCCTTTGACAATCTTCTTCTCTGAACATACTTGCACTACAGAGCTGAAATTCATACTGAATGTAGCTGAAGTATTGTACATAAAAGCTATGTCGTTTAATGGTGCTAACATTAATACTTTTTGTGCTGTGACCTTTCAAATTTGACCAAAATTTCAAAATCACAAACTTCAAGGGCAGATAACTAAAAAACCAGACCTTAGAACTTAATGGTTTTTGCATGAGAGTTAGACATGAGCAAGGTCTTCAAGATAAAAGAATAAAATCGCTCGCGGACAGTCACTTCCGGTCACGAGGAAGGGTCAAAGTATGCATTTTGGAAAACGGGTGTTTTGGTGGGTATGTTTGAATACTCATTGCTAAGCAACGACACATGATAATTGATTGTTCTATATATCATTAGAAAGCCAAAAGAACATACAATCTTGGATAAATCTCATTAAAATTAGATTTAACATTAACATTGAAATTCGGAGCATTTAAATGTGGTCAATCATACTTTCGTTTTGAATGATTATGAGACATTTATGATTGAAAAACTGTAGTACATTGGCAATAAAACACTAGGCAATGTTTTCTCTATCATAAGGCAGCAACAACACTTTATAACCTGAGATGAATCATGTTTGCAGCCATGTGTAATTTTCTGTAAAGGCTTAAACGTTGAATATCAAGTGAAATATTCTAATTTAATAATGCCTTAGTTACTGTTTACCTCGTAGACAAAAAGCGATGTGAAGGTCAAACAGTGTGTGAAGGTCAAACAGGAATCTTGAAGACCTAAGTACTGCCGCGGCAGTCCTAGTTATTATTAGGTCTTCAGACGAAAGTCAAAGACCTATTGTTATTATCCGGATTATTATTATTAGGTCTTCAGACGAAAGTCAAAGACCTATTGTTATTATCCGGATTATTATTATTATTATTTGGACGTCTTTTCTGTCAACATTTCTGACCTTATTGACGAGCCGATTTTCATGAAACTTTCAGGGATTGTAGAGTTTGACCCAAATTATGGAATGACATGGGCGTTTTTTGAATTTCGAATTTGTTTTTGAGTTATCTCCCCTTAAACGAAAAAACGTCAAACATCGATTTCTCGGTAACTATGGGAGATAAATTCAAAATACTTTCACCAAAATGTGGGCAACAACATTCCCCATCGATTAAGCCCATAGCGGTTTTCGGCCGTATAATTAGATTTTTTCCTATTTTCGAAAAACTTAAAATTTTCTGAAATTTCGCGGTTCTCACGGTACGCGTCTTTGAAAATCTTCTCCTCACTAACTGCAATACATACAGACTAGTGTCATAGCTCGTTAGAAAGCTTAATGAGTGTGTTAAAACGCTATGAGAGCGAAATTTTAATTTTTGACCTGTTACTCGAGTTATCTGTCCTTGGAATTCGACATTTCTTTGAAGTGTCATTTTTCGTGTTACGTTCAGAGGGACAGAACTCTGACAGGAAATGTCAAAAATGAAATCTGTTTGATTTATTCTGTTCTACAATGATACATGAACAAGTTCACTACAGATCATTATCATATAAAAGTTGATATTAAAGGAAATATGTGGACATAAAGAGATATTTTAATTTTTTTGGGCGATTTTAACATTGTTACGTTCAGAGGGACAGAACTCTGACAGGAAATGTCAAAAATGAAATCTGTTTGATTTATTCTGTTCTACAATGATAGATGAACAAGTTCACTACAGATCATTATCATATAAAAGTTGATATTAAAGGAAATATGTGGACATAAAGATATTTTTTTATTTTTTTCGGCGATTTTAACATTTTTTTTTGGATACATTTTTTTTCTGTCCATGACCTGTCCTTGAATATTGCGATTTTCCAAGCACAACTTTTGCGATGTTGCACTTTATCATAAAAATGTTGATAGTTAAGGAGATAGAAGGACCAACATGGAGTAGGGGTAAAAAAATCTTCAAATTTCAGTGTTTTCTTTACATTACAACGTTAAATCACATGTATCTCGAAAACGGTGGGAGATAATTTAACCAAATTTTTTTCTGCTACTAGGAATAATATTCTCTGAAGAATGATGTCATAGCTGACATTGGCCACCATGATGAATTTTTCTGAAAAGTCTTTAACATTGAATAACAAGTGGAATTTGGTCATTTTGATAATGTATTAGCTACTGTTTACCTCTTAGACAAAAAGTCATGTGAAGGTCAAACAGTATGTGAAGGTCAAAGAGGAATCTGAAGACCTAAGTATTGACGCGTCAATCCTAGTTAGGTCTTCAGACGAAAGTCAAAGACCTATTGTTATTATCCGGATTATTATTATTATTATTTGGACGTCTTTTCTGTCAACATTTTTTACCTTATTGACGAGCCGATTTTCATGAAACTTTCAGGGATTGTAGAGTTTGACCCAAATTATGGAATGACATGGGCGATTTTTGAATTTCGAATTTGTTTTTGAGTTATCTCCCTTTAAACGAAAAAACTTCAAACATCGATTTCTCGGTAACTATGGGAGATAAATTCAAAATACTTTCACCAAAATGTGGGCAACAACATTCCCCATCGATTAAGCCCATAGCGGTTTTCGGCCGTATAATTAGATTTTTTCCTATTTTCGAAAAACTTAAAATTTTCTGAAATTTCGCGGTTCTCACGGTACGCGTCTTTGAAAATCTTCTCCTCACTAACTGCAATACATACAGACTAGTGTGATAGCTCGTTAGAAAGCTTAATGAGTGTGTTAAAACGCTATGAGAGCGAAATTTTAATTTTTGACCTGTTACTCGAGTTATCTGTCCTTGGAATTCTACATTGTTTTGAAGTGTCATTTTTCGTGTTACGTTCAGAGGGACAGAACTCTGACAGGAAATGTCAAAAATGAAATCTGTTTGATTTATTCTGTTCTACAATGATACATGAACAAGTTCACTACAGATCATTATCATATAAAAGTTGATATTAAAGGAAATATGTGGACATAAAGAGATATTTTAATTTTTCGGCGATTTTAACATCTTTCGAGGGTTATTTTACTTTGAGAATTTTAGTTTCAAAACTGTTACAGATAGAAATTTTATCATTGATGTTTTGTGAAGCAGATGTAATGAGTAGACGGAAAAAAATATCAACAAGTGATGATAAAAAAAATTCTTTCCATGACCAGTCCTTGAATATTGCGATTTTGGGAAAATCCTCATTTTTAGCACATTTCAAGGTTCCACAGTTTCTTTATTAATAAAGATATATTTTAATTGATTGAGTTTTCTCATTTAATTGATTGTGTTTTCTCATACGCCATTCCAAGCACAACTTTTGCTATGTTGTACTTTATAATAAAAATTTTGATAGTTAAGGAGATAGAAGGACCAACATGGAGTAGGGGTAAAAAAATCTTCAAATTTCAGTGTTTTCTTTACATTACAACGTTAAATCACATGTATCTCGAAAACGGTGGGAGATAATTTAACCAAATTTTTTTCTGCTACTAGGAATAATATTCTCTGAAGAATGATGTCATAGCTGACACTGGCCACCATGATGAATTTTTCTAAAAAGTCTTTAACACTGAATAACAAGTGGAATTTGGTCATTTTGATAATGTATTAGCTACTGTTTACCTCTTAGACAAAAAGTCATGTGAAGGTCAAACAGTATGTGAAGGTCAAAGAGGAATCTGAAGACCTAAGTATTGACGCGTCAATCCTAGTTATTATTATTATTATTTGGACGTCTTTTCTGTCAACATTTCTGACCTTATTGACGAGCCGATTTTCATGAAACTTTCAGGGATTGTAGAGTTTGACCCAAATTATGGAATGACATGGGCGATTTTTGAATTTCGAATTTGTTTTTGAGTTATCTCCCCTTAAACGAAAAAACTTCAAACATTGATTTCTCGGTAACTATGGGAGATAAATTCAAAATACTTTCACCAAAATGTGGGCAACAACATTCCCCATCGATTAAGCCCATAGCGGTTTTCGGCCGTATAATAAGATTTTTTCCTATTTTCGAAAAACTTAAAATTTTCTGAAATTTCGCGGTTCTCACGGTACGCGTCTTTGAAAATCTTCTCCTCACTAACTGCAATACATACAGACTAGTGTCATAGCTCGTTAGAAAGCCTAATGAGTGTGTTAAAACGCTATGAGAGCGAAAATTTAATTTTTGACCTGTTACTCGAGTTATCTGTCCTTGGAATTCTACATTGTTTTGAAGTGTCATTTTTCGTGTTACGTTCAGAGGGACAGAACTCTGACAGGAAATGTCAAAAATGAAATCTGTTTGATTTATTCTGTTCTACAATGATACATGAACAAGTTCACTACAGATCATTATCATATAAAAGTTGATATTAAAGGAAATATGTGGACATAAAGAGATATTTTAATTTTTCGGCGATTTTAACATCTTTCGAGGGTTATTTTACTTTGAGAATTTTAGTTTCAAAACTGTTACAGATAGAAATTTTATCATTGATGTTTTGTGAAGCAGATGTAATGAGTAGACGGAAAAAAATATCAACAAGTGATGATAAAAAAAATTCTTTCCATGACCAGTCCTTGAATATTGCGATTTTGGGAAAATCCTCATTTTTAGCACATTTCAAGGTTCCACAGTTTCTTTATTAATAAAGATATATTTTAATTGATTGAGTTTTCTCATTTAATTGATTGTGTTTTCTCATACGCCATTCCAAGCACAACTTTTGCTATGTTGTACTTTATAATAAAAATTTTGATAGTTAAGGAGATAGAAGGACCAACATGGAGTAGGGGTAAAAAAATCTTCAAATTTCAGTGTTTTCTTTACATTACAACGTTAAATCACATGTATCTCGAAAACGGTGGGAGATAATTTAACCAAATTTTTTTCTGCTACTAGGAATAATATTCTCTGAAGAATGATGTCATAGCTGACACTGGCCACCATGATGAATTTTTCTAAAAAGTCTTTAACACTGAATAACAAGTGGAATTTGGTCATTTTGATAATGTATTAGCTACTGTTTACCTCTTAGACAAAAAGTCATGTGAAGGTCAAACAGTATGTGAAGGTCAAAGAGGAATCTGAAGACCTAAGTATTGACGCGTCAATCCTAGTTATTATTATTATTATTTGGACGTCTTTTCTGTCAACATTTCTGACCTTATTGACGAGCCGATTTTCATGAAACTTTCAGGGATTGTAGAGTTTGACCCAAATTATGGAATGACATGGGCGATTTTTGAATTTCGAATTTGTTTTTGAGTTATCTCCCCTTAAACGAAAAAACTTCAAACATTGATTTCTCGGTAACTATGGGAGATAAATTCAAAATACTTTCACCAAAATGTGGGCAACAACATTCCCCATCGATTAAGCCCATAGCGGTTTTCGGCCGTATAATAAGATTTTTTCCTATTTTCGAAAAACTTAAAATTTTCTGAAATTTCGCGGTTCTCACGGTACGCGTCTTTGAAAATCTTCTCCTCACTAACTGCAATACATACAGACTAGTGTCATAGCTCGTTAGAAAGCCTAATGAGTGTGTTAAAACGCTATGAGAGCGAAAATTTAATTTTTGACCTGTTACTCGAGTTATCTGTCCTTGGAATTCGACATTTTTTTGAAGTGTCATTTTTCGTGTTACGTTCAAAGGGACAGAACTCTGACAGGAAATGTCAAAAATGAAATCTGTTTGATTTATTCTGTTCTACAATGATACATGAACAAGTTCACTACAGATCATTATCATATAAAAGTTGATATTAAAGAAAATGTGTGGACATAAAGAGATTTTTTACATTTTTCGGCGACTTTAACATCTTTCGAGGGTTATTTTACTTTGAGAATTTTAGTTTCAAAACTGTTACAGATAGAAATTTTATCATTGATGTTTTGTGAAGCCGATGTAATGAGTAGACGGAAAAAAATATCAACAAGTGATGATAAAAAAAATTCTGTCCATGACCAGTCCTTGAATATTGCGATTTTGGGAAAATCCTCATTTTTAGCACATTTCAAGGTTCCACAGTTTCTTTATTAATAAAGATATCTTTTAATTGATTGTGTTTTCTCATACGCCATTCCAAGCACAACTTTTGCTATGTTGTACTTTATCATAAAAATTTTGATAGTTAAGGAGATAGAAGGACCAACATGGAGTAGGGGTAAAAAAATCTTCAAATTTCAGTGTTTTCTTTACATTACAACGTTAAATCACATGTATCTCGAAAACGGTGGGAGATAATTTAACCAAATTTTTTTCTGCTACTAGGAATAATATTCTCTGAAGAATGATGTCATAGCTGACATTGGCCACCATGATGAATTTTTCTGAAAAGTCTTTAACACTGAATATCAAGTGGAATTTGGTCATTTTGATAATGTATTAGCTACTGTTTACCTCTTAGACAAAAAGTCATGTGAAGGTCAAACAGTATGTGAAGGTCAAAGAGGAATCTGAAGACCTAAGTATTGACGCGTCAATCCTAGTTAGGTCTTCAAGACAAAGTCGTGAAGACCTATTGTTTTTATCCGATTTCTTCAAGTTTATTATTATTATTATTATTATTATTATTATTATTATTATTATTTGTACTTTTTTTGTGAGAAAGATTCTGACAAAACGGCTGCTCCAATTTCGCCCAAACTTGACATGCAGATACCTCTTAACCTGGAATCGACGTGCGAAGCTTTTCGGCAAAATCGGTTCATTCATTAAGGGTCCAGGTCGAATCCAAACTCGAAAATTTAACATTGATTTTTTTTTCAAAATGCACTTAGAGACTTAAATTTTTTTTTAAAAGAAGCGCAATGAAAAATAATGAAAAAAAGTAAATCATGGCAAATTCGTAGGTCACGTGGTTCGGCCGCCATCTTGCTTTTAGTGCAATATTCATCGTTTCCGACCCCACCCACCTTTGACAATCTTCTCCTCTGAAGATACTTGCACTACAGAGCTGAAATTCATACTGAATGTAGCTGAGGTATTGTTTTCTTCAAATCGTAAAGTTGTAAGACCTAACCTAAATACTTTTTGTGCTGTGACCTTTCAAAGTTGACCAACATGTGAAAATCACCAACTTCAAGGTCAGATAACTCAAAAACCAGACCTTATAACTTCATGATTTTTGCATGAGAGTTAGACATCAGCAAGGTCTTTAAGTTAAAAGAATAAAATCGCTCGCGAACAGTGACTTCCGGTCAGGAGGAAGGGTCAAACTTTGCATTTTAAAAAGTCATGTTTTGGTCTGTATGGTTTAAACCTCTTTAACAAACATGCATGTGAAGGTCAAACATGCATGTGAAGGTCAAACAGTATGTGAAGGTCAAACAGGAATCTTGAAGACCTAAGTACTGCCGCGGCAGTCCTAGTTAGGTCTTCAAGACAAAGTCGTGAAGACCTATTGTTATTACACTTATTCTTCAAGTTCTTATTAGGTCTTCAAGACGAAAGTCTGAAGACCTATTGTTATTATCCGGATTATTATTATTATTATTTGGACGTTTTTTCGGTCAACATTTCTGACCTTATTGACAAGCCGATTTTCATGAAACTTTCAGGGAATGTAGCTTGTTCCTCAACTTAGTGAATGACCATGGCGATTTTTGAATTTCGCTTTCGTTTTTGAGTTATCTCCCCTTAAAGTCAAAACTTCAAACCTCAATTTCTCGGTTACTATGGGAGATAATTTCATAAAAGTTTCACCAAAATGTGGGCAACAACATTCCCCATCGATTAAGTCCATAGTGGTTTTCGGCCGTATAATTAGATTTTTTTCTATTTTCAAAAAACTAAAAAATTTCTGAAATTTTGCGGTTCTGACGGTACGCGTCTTTCAAAATCTTCTTCTCACTAACTGCAATACATACAGACCCGTGTCATAGCTCGTTGGAAAGCTTAATGAGTGTGTAAAAACGTGCATACCGCGAATTTTTAATTTTTGACCTGTTACTCGAGTTATCTGCCCTTGGAGTTCGACATTTTTTTGAAGTGTCATTTTTCGTGTTACGTTCAAAGGGGCACCACTCTGTAAGGAAATGTCAAAAATGAAATCTGTTTGATGTATTCTGTTCTACAATGATAGGTGAACAAGTTCACTACAGGTCATTATTATATAAAAGTTGATATTAAAGGAAATATGTGGGCATAAAGAGTTGTTTTTCATTTTTCGGCGATTTTAACATTTTTTTAGGGTTATTTTACTTTGAGAATTTTAGATTCAAAACTGTTACAGATAGAAATTTTATCGTTGATGTTTTGTGAAGCAGATGTAATGATTAGACAGAAAAAAATGTCAACAAGTCATGATTAATTTTTTTTCTGTCCATGACCGGCCCTTGAATATTGAAATTTTTTGAAAATCCTCATTTTTGGCATATTTTAAAGGTCCACAGTTTCTTTATTATGAAAGATATCTTTAAATTGATTGTAGTTTCACATGCGCTATTCCAAGCACAACTTTGGCTATGTTGCACTTTATCATAAAAATGTTGGTAGTTAAGGAGATAGAAGGACCAACATGGTGTAGGGGTAAAAAAATCTTCAAATTTCAGTGTTTTCTTAACATTACAACGTTAAATCACATGTATCTCGAAAACGGTGAGAGATAATTTAACCAAATTTTTTTCTACTACTAGGAATAATATTCTCTGAAAAATGGTGTCATACCTGACATTGGTACCTGACATTGGCGACCATGATGAATTTTTCTGAAAAGTCTTTAACACTGAATATCAAGTGGAATTTGGTCATTTTGATAATGTATTAGTTACTGTTTACCTCTTAAGACAAAAAGTCATGTGAAGGTCAAACACTGTGTGAAGGTCAAACAGAAGTCTTGAAGACCTAAGTATTGACGCGTCAATCCTAGTTAGGTCTTCAAGACAAAGTCGTGAAGACCTATTGTTATTACACTTATTCTTCAAGTTCTTATTATTAGGTCTTCAAGACAAAGTCGTGAAGACCTATTGTTTTTATCCGATTTCTTCAAGTTTATTATTATTATTATTATTATTATTATTTGTACTTTTTTTGTGAGAAAGCTCCAGCTCAAACGGCTGCTCCAAATTTGACAAAACTTGGCATGCAGATAGCCCTTACCCTGGAATCGACGTGCGAAGCTTTTGGGCAAAATCGGTTCATTCATTAAGGGTCCAGTTCGAATCCAAAATCGAAAATTTAACATTGATTTTTTTTTCAAAATGCACTTAGAGACTTTATTGTTTTTTTAAAAGAAGCGCAATGAAAAATAATGAAAAAAAGGAAATCAGGACAAATTCGTAGGTCACGTGCTTTGGCCGCCATTTTGCTTTTAGTGCAATTTCACGATGTTGACAGTGCTCGTCTTTGAAAACTATCTCCTCATTAACGACAAGACATAGAGCAGAGTTTGATAGCTTAAATAAAAGCTAAAAGAACTGCCAAGAAAGTAGCGAGCCGTTTTTTTGAATTTTGATCTAGAACGCGAGTTATCTGCCCTTGAAAATGGACATTTTTTAAAAGCATCATTTTTCATGTTACGTTCAAAGGGACATTACTCTGTAAGGGAATGTCAAATAAGAAATCTGTTTGATGCATTCTGTTCCACAATGATTGTTGAACAGATTCACTACAGATTATTATTATATAAAATTTGATATTAAAGGAAATATGTGGACATAAAGAACTTTTTTACATTTTTCGGCGACTTTAACATTTATCGAGGGTTATTTTACTTTGAGAATTTTCGTTTCAAAATTGTTACAGATAGAAATTTTATCATTAATGTTTTGTGAAGCAGATGTAATGAGTAGACAGAAAAAAATATCAACAAGTCATGAACAATTTTTTTCGGTCCATGACCGGTCCTTGAATATTGCGATTTTTGGAAAATCCTCATTTTTAGCACATTTCACAGTTCCACAGTTTCTTTATTAAGAAAGTTATCATTAAATTGATTGTATTTTCACATGCGCCATTCCAAGCACAACTTTAGCTATGTTGTACTCTATCATAAAAATTTTGATAGTTAAGGAGATAGAAGGACCAACATGGAGTAGGGGTAAAAAAAATTTCAAATTTCAGTGTTTTCTTTACATTACAACGTTAAATCACATGTATCTCGAAAACTTTAACCAAATTTTTTTCTGCTACTAGCAATAATATTCTCTGAAGAATGATGTCATAGCTGACATTGGCCACCATGATGAATTTTTCTGAAAAGTCTTTAACACTGAATATCAAGTGGAATTTGGTCATTTTGATAATGTATGAGCTACTGTTTACCTCTTAGACAAAAAGTCATGTGAAGGTCAAACAGTATGTGAAGGTCAAACAGGAATCTTGAAGACCTAAGTACTGCCGCGGCAGTCCTAGTTAGGTCTTCAAGACAAAGTCGTGAAGACCTATTGTTTTTATCCGATTTCTTCAAGTTTTTTTTTTTTATTATTATTTGTACTTTTTTTGTGAACGAGCTGCAGCCCAAACGGCTGCTCTAAATTCGCCCAAACTTTCACAGCTGATACCCCTTACCCTGGAATCGACATGCTAAGCTTTTGGGCAAAATCGACTCGTACATTAAAGGTCCAGTTCGAATCCAAAATCGAAAATTTAACATTGATTTTTTTTTCAAAATGCACTAAGAGACTTGAATTTTTTTTAAAAGAAGCGCAATGAAAAATAATGAAAAAAAGTAAATCATGGCAAATTTGTAGGTCACGTGGTTCGGCCGCCATCTTGCTTTTAGTGCAATTTTCACAGTTTCCGACCCCACCCGCCTTTGACAATCTTCTCCTCTGAAGATACTTGCACTACAGAGCTGAAATTCATACTGAATGTAGCTGATGTATTGTTTTCTTGAATTCCTAATTATGAAAGACCTAACCTTAATACTTTTTGTACTGTGACCTTTCAAAGTTGACCAAAATCGCAAAATCGCCAACTTCAAGGGCACATAGCTCAAAAACCAGACCTTACAACTTAATGATTTTTGCATGAGAGTTAGACATGAGCAAGGTCTTCAAGATAAAATAATAAAATCGCTCGCGAACAGTCACTTCCGGTCAGGAGGAAGGGTCAAACTTTGCATATTAAAAAGTGATGTTTTGGTCAGTATGGTTTAAACCTCTTTACAAAACATGCATGTGAAGGTCAAACATGCATGTGAAGGTCAAACAGTATGTGAAGGTCAAACAGGAATCTTGAAGACCTAAGTACTGCCGCGGCAGTCCTAGTTATTATTATTATTATTTGTACAATTTTTGTGAGAGATCTACAGCTCAAACCGCTTGTTCAAATTCACCCAAACTTGACATGCAGGTACCCCTTACCCTGGAATCGATAAACTAAGCTTTTGGGCAAAATCGGCTCGTACATTAAAGTTCCAGTTCGAATCCAAAGTCGAAAATTTAACATTGATTTTTTTTTCAAAATGCACTTAGAGACTTGAATTTTTTTTTAAAAGAAGCGCAATGAAAAATAATGAAAAAAAGGAAATCAGGACAAATTCGTAGGTCACCTGCTTTGGCCGCCATCTTGCTTTTAGTGCATTTTCGACCTTTTCCGACCCCACCCGCCTTTGACAATCTTCTTCTCTGAAGATACTTGCACTACAGAGCTGTTATTCATACTGAATGTAGCTGAAGCATTGTAGTTTAAAATCTTTTCTTTTAAAGTACTTAACTACAATACTTTTTGTGCTGTGACCTTTCAAAGTTGACCAAAATCTCAAAATCGCAAACTTCAAGGGCAGATAACTAAAAAACCAGACCTTAGAACTTAATGATTTTTGCATGACAGTTGGACATGAGCAAGGTCTTCAAGATAAAAGAATAAAATCGCTCGCGAACAGTCACTTCCGGTCAGGAGGAAGGGTCAAACTTTGCATATTAAAAAGGGATGTTTTGGTCGGTATGGTTTAAACCTCTTTAACAAACATGCATGTAAAGGTCAAACATGCATGTGAAGGTCAAACAGTATGTGAAGGTCAAACAGGAATCTTGAAGACCTAAGTACTGCCGCGGCAGTCCTAGTTAGGTCTTCAAGACAAAGTCTCGAAGACCTATTGTTTTTATCCGTTTTCTTCAAGTTTTTTTTTTTTTTTATTATTATTATTTGTACTTTTTTTGTGAGAAAGATTCTGACCAAACGGTTGCTCCAATTTCACCCAAACTTTACATGCAGATACCTCTTAACCTGGAATCGACGTGCGAAGCTTTTGGGCAAAATCGGTTCATTCATTAAGGGTCCAGTTCGAATCCAAAATCGAAAATTTAACATTGATTTTTTTTTCAAAATGCACTTAGAGACTTAAATTTTTTTTTAAAAGAAGCGCAATGAAAAATAATGAAAAAAAGTAAATCATGGCAAATTCGTAGGTCACGTGGTTCGGCCGCCATCTTGCTTTTAGTGCAATTTTCATCGTTTCAGACCCAACCCACCTTTGACAATCTTCTCCTCTGAAGATACTTGCACTAGAGAGCTGAAATTCATACTGAATGTAGCTGAGGTATTGTTTTCTCCAATTCCTAAAGTTGTAAGACCTAACCTTAATACTTTTTGTGCTGTGACCTTTCAAAGTTGACCAAAATCTCAAAATCGCAAACTTCAAGGGCAGATAACTAAAAAACCAGACCTTAGAACTTAATGATTTTTGCATGACAGTTAGACATGAGCAAGGTCTTTAAGATAAAAGAATAAAATCGCTCGCGAACAGTCATTTCCGGTCAGGAGGAAGGGTCAAATTTTGCATATGGAAAAGTGGTGTTTTGCTGAGTATGTTTGAACCCTCTTTAACAAACATTCATGTTAAGGTCAAACATGCATGTGAAGGTCAAACAGTATGTCAAGGTCAAACAGGAATCTTGAAGACCTAAGTACTGCCGTGGCAGTCCTAGTTATTATTATTATTATTTGTACAATTTTTGTGACGGTTCCACAGCTCAAACCGCTTGTTCAAATTTGCCCAAACTTGACATGCAGGTACCCCTTACCCTGGAATCGATAAACTAAGCTTTTGGGCAAAATCGGCTCGTACATTAAAGGTCCAGTTCGAATCCAAAGTTGAAAATTAAACATTGATTTTTTTTTCAAAATGCACTTAGAGACTTGAATTTTTTTTTAAAAGAAGCGCAATGAAAAATAATGAAAAAAAGGGAATCAGGACAAATTCGTAGGTCACGTGCTTTGTCCGCCATCTTGCTTTCAGTGTATTTTCGACCCTTTCCGACCCCACCCGCCTTTAAAACCCTACTCCTCTGAAGATACTTGCACTAGAGAGCTGAAATTTATACTGAATGTAGCTGAAGTATTGTTCAAAAAAGCGATGTCGATTTATGGTGCTAACATTAATACTTTTTGTGCTGTGACCTTTCAAAGTTGACCAAAATCTCAAAATCGCCAACTTCAAGGGCAGATAACTCAAAAACCAGACCTTAGAACTTAATGATTTTTGCATGAGACTTAGACATAAGCAAGGTCTTCAAGATCAAAGAATAAAATCGCTCGCGAACAGTCACTTCCGGTCAGGAGGAAGGGTCAAACTTTGCATATGCAAAAGTGGTGTTTTGCTTGGTATGTTTGAAACCTCTTTAACAAACATGCATGTGAAGGTCAAACAT
Organism: Steromphala cineraria; assembly: GCA_916613615.1. NCBI lineage: Eukaryota > Metazoa > Mollusca > Gastropoda > Trochida > Trochidae > Steromphala > Steromphala cineraria. The sequence goes on from OU744721.1 coordinate 74,811,441, forward strand.
GCATGTGAAGGTCAAACAGTATGTGAAGGTCAAAGAGGAATCTTGAAGACCTAAGTACTGCCGCGGCAGTCCTAGTTAGGTCTTCAAGACAAAGTCGTGAAGACCTATTGTTTTTATCCGATTTCTTATTATTATTATTATTATTATTATTTGTACAAGTTTTGTGAACGATCTACAGCTCAAACCGCTTGTTCAAATTCGCCCAAACTTGACATGCAGGTACCCCTTACCCTGCAATCGATAAACTAAGCTTTTGGGCAAAATCGGCTCGTACATTAAAGGTCCAGTTCGAATCCAAAGTCGAAAATTTAACATTGATTTTTTTTTCAAAATGCACTTAGAGACTTAAATTTTTTTTTAAAAGAAGCGCAATGAAAAATAATGAAAAAAAGGAAATCAGGACTAATTCGTAGGTCACGTGGTTTGTCCGCCATCTTGCTTTCAGTGTATTTTCGACCGTTTCCGACCCCACCCGCCTTTAAAAGCCTACTCCTCTGAAGATACTTGCACTAGAGAGCTGAAATTAATACTGAATGTAGCTGAAGTATTGTACAAAAAAGCGATGTCGATTTATGGTGCTAACATTAATACTTTTTGTGCTGTGACCTTTCAAAGTTGACCAAAATCTAAAAATCGCCAACTTCAAGGGCAGATTACTCAAAAACCAGACCGTAGAACTTAATGATTTTTACATGAGACTTAGACATTAGCAAGGTCTTCAAGATAAAAGAATAAAATCGCTCGCGAACAGTCATTTCCGGTCAGGAGGAAGGGTCAAATTTTGCATATGGAAAAGTGGTGTTTTGCTGAGTATGTTTGAACCCTCTTTAACAAACATTCATGTTAAGGTCAAACATGCATGTGAAGGTCAAACAGTATGTGAAGGTCAAACAGGAATCTTGAAGACCTAAGTACTGCCGCGGCAGTCCTAGTTAGGTCTTCAAGACAAAGTCTGGAAGACCTATTGTTTTTATCCGATTTCTTCAAGTTTCTTATTATTATTATTTGTACTTTTTTTGTGACGAAGATACAGCCCAAACGGCTGCTCCAAATTTGCAAAAATTTTACATGCAGATACCCCTTACCCTGGAATCGACGTAATAAGCTTTTGGGCAAAATCGGCTGGTACATTAAAGGTCCAGTTCGAATCCAAAATCGAAAATTTAACATTGGTTTTTTTTTCAAAATGCATTTAGAGACTTGAAATTTTTTTTAAAAGGAGCGCAATCAAAAATAATGAAAAAAAGTAAATCATGACAAATTCGTAGGTCACGTGGTTTGGCCGCCATTTTGCTTTTAGTGCAATTTTCAACTTTTCCGACCCCACCCGCCTTTAAAAGCCTACTCCTCTGAAGATACTTGCACTAGAGAGCTGAAATTTATACTGAATGAAGCTGAAGTATTGTACATAAAAGCGATGTCGATTTATGGTGCTAACATTAATACTTTTTGTTCTGTGACCTTTCAAAGTTGACAAAAATCTCAAAATCGCCAACTTCACGGGCAGATAACTCAAAAACCAGACCGTAGAACTTAATGATTTTTGCATGAGAGCTACACATGAGCAAGGTCTTTAAGATTAAAGAATAAAATCGCTCGCGAACAGTCACTTCCGGTCAGGAGGAAGGGTCAAACTTTGCATATGGAAAAGTGGTGTTTTGCTTGGTATGTTTGAAACCTCTTTAACAAACATGCATGTGAAGGTCAAACATGCATGTGAAGGTCAAACAGTATGTGAAGGTCAAAGAGGAATCTTGAAGACCTAAGTACTGCCGCGGCAGTCCTAGTTATTATTATTATTATTTGTACAATTTTTGTGACCGATCTACAGCTCAAACCGCTTGTTAAAAATCGCCCAAACTTGACATGCAGGTACCCCTTACCCTGGAATCGATAAACTAAGCTTTTGGGCAAAATCGGCTCGTACATTAAAGGTCCAGTTCGAATCCAAAGTCGAAAATTTAACATTGATTTTTTTTTCAAAATGCACTTAGAGACTTGAATTTTTTTTTAAAAGAAGCGCAATGAAAAATGATGAAAAAAAGGGAATCAGGACAAATTCGTAGGTCACGTGGTTTGTCCGCCATCTTGCTTTCAGTGTATTTTCGACCGTTTCCGACCCCACCCGCCTTTAAAAGCCTACTCCTCTGAAGATACTTGCACTAGAGAGCTGAAATTTATACTGAATGTAGCTGAAGTATTGTACAAAAAAGCGATGTCGATTTATGGTGCTAACATTAATACTTTTTGTGCTGTGACCTTTCAAAGTTGACCAAAATCTAAAAATCGCCAACTTCAAGGGCAGATAACTCAAAAACCAGACCGTAGAACTTAATGATTTTTGCATGAGACTTAGACATGAGCAAGGTCTTCAAGATAAAAGAATAAAATCGCTCGCGAACAGTCATTTCCGGTCAGGAGGAAGGGTCAAATTTTGCATATGGAAAAGTGGTGTTTTGCTGAGTATGTTTGAACCCTCTTTAACAAACATTCATGTGAAGGTCAAACATGCAGGTCAAGGTCAAACAGTATGTCAAGGTCAAACAGGAATCTTGAAGACCTAAGTACTGCCGCGGCGGCAGTCCTAGTTAGGTCTTCAAGACAAAGTCGTGAAGACCTATTGTTTTTATCCGATTTCTTCAAGTTCTTATTATTAGGTCTTCAAGACAAAGTCGTGAAGACCTATTGTTTTTATCCGATTTCTTCAAGTTCTTCTTATTATTATTATTATTTGTACAATTTTTGTGAGATATCTACAGCTCAAACCGCTTGTTCAAATTCGCCCAAACTTGACATGCAGGTACCCCTTACCCTGGAATCGATAAACTAAGCTTTTGGGCATAATCGGCTCGTACATTAAAGGTCCAGTTCGAATCCAAAGTCGAAAATTTAACATTGATTTTTTTTTCAAAATGCACTTAGAGACTTGAATTTTTTTTTAAAAGAAGCGCAATGAAAAATAATGAAAAAAAGGAAATCAGGACAAATTCGTAGGTCACGTGCTTTGGCCGCCATCTTGCTTTTAGTGCATTTTCGACCGTTTCCGACCCCACCCGCCTTTAAAAGCCTACTCCTCTGAAGAAACTTGCACTAGAGAGCTGAAATTTATACTGAATGTAGCTGAAGTATTATACATAAAAGCGATGTCGATTTATGGTGCTAACATTAATACTTTTTGTGCTGTGACCTTTCAAAGTTGACCAAAATCTAAAAATCGCCAACTTCAAGGGCAGATAACTCAAAAACCAGACCTTAGAACTTAATGATTTTTGCATGAGACTTAGACATAAGCAAGGTCTTCAAGATCAAAGAATAAAATCGCTCGCGAACAGTCACTTCCGGTCAGGAGGAAGGGTCAAACTTTGCATATGCAAAAGTGGTGTTTTGCTTGGTATGTTTGAAACCTCTTTAACAAACATGCATGTGAAGGTCAAACATGCATGTGAAGGTCAAACAGTATGTGAAGGTCAAAGAGGAATCTTGAAGACCTAAGTACTGCCGCGGCAGTCCTAGTTAGGTCTTCAAGACAAAGTCGTGAAGACCTATTGTTTTTATCCGATTTCTTATTATTATTATTATTATTATTATTTGTACAAGTTTTGTGAACGATCTACAGCTCAAACCGCTTGTTCAAATTCGCCCAAACTTGACATGCAGGTACCCCTTACCCTGCAATCGATAAACTAAGCTTTTGGGCAAAATCGGCTCGTACATTAAAGGTCCAGTTCGAATCCAAAGTCGAAAATTTAACATTGATTTTTTTTTCAAAATGCACTTAGAGACTTAAATTTTTTTTTAAAAGAAGCGCAATGAAAAATAATGAAAAAAAGGAAATCAGGACTAATTCGTAGGTCACGTGGTTTGTCCGCCATCTTGCTTTCAGTGTATTTTCGACCGTTTCCGACCCCACCCGCCTTTAAAAGCCTACTCCTCTGAAGATACTTGCACTAGAGAGCTGAAATTAATACTGAATGTAGCTGAAGTATTGTACAAAAAAGCGATGTCGATTTATGGTGCTAACATTAATACTTTTTGTGCTGTGACCTTTCAAAGTTGACCAAAATCTAAAAATCGCCAACTTCAAGGGCAGATTACTCAAAAACCAGACCGTAGAACTTAATGATTTTTACATGAGACTTAGACATTAGCAAGGTCTTCAAGATAAAAGAATAAAATCGCTCGCGAACAGTCATTTCCGGTCAGGAGGAAGGGTCAAATTTTGCATATGGAAAAGTGGTGTTTTGCTGAGTATGTTTGAACCCTCTTTAACAAACATTCATGTTAAGGTCAAACATGCATGTGAAGGTCAAACAGTATGTGAAGGTCAAACAGGAATCTTGAAGACCTAAGTACTGCCGCGGCAGTCCTAGTTAGGTCTTCAAGACAAAGTCTGGAAGACCTATTGTTTTTATCCGATTTCTTCAAGTTTCTTATTATTATTATTTGTACTTTTTTTGTGACGAAGATACAGCCCAAACGGCTGCTCCAAATTTGCAAAAATTTTACATGCAGATACCCCTTACCCTGGAATCGACGTAATAAGCTTTTGGGCAAAATCGGCTGGTACATTAAAGGTCCAGTTCGAATCCAAAATCGAAAATTTAACATTGGTTTTTTTTTCAAAATGCATTTAGAGACTTGAAATTTTTTTTAAAAGGAGCGCAATCAAAAATAATGAAAAAAAGTAAATCATGACAAATTCGTAGGTCACGTGGTTTGGCCGCCATTTTGCTTTTAGTGCAATTTTCAACTTTTCCGACCCCACCCGCCTTTAAAAGCCTACTCCTCTGAAGATACTTGCACTAGAGAGCTGAAATTTATACTGAATGAAGCTGAAGTATTGTACATAAAAGCGATGTCGATTTATGGTGCTAACATTAATACTTTTTGTTCTGTGACCTTTCAAAGTTGACAAAAATCTCAAAATCGCCAACTTCACGGGCAGATAACTCAAAAACCAGACCGTAGAACTTAATGATTTTTGCATGAGAGCTACACATGAGCAAGGTCTTTAAGATTAAAGAATAAAATCGCTCGCGAACAGTCACTTCCGGTCAGGAGGAAGGGTCAAACTTTGCATATGGAAAAGTGGTGTTTTGCTTGGTATGTTTGAAACCTCTTTAACAAACATGCATGTGAAGGTCAAACATGCATGTGAAGGTCAAACAGTATGTGAAGGTCAAAGAGGAATCTTGAAGACCTAAGTACTGCCGCGGCAGTCCTAGTTATTATTATTATTATTTGTACAATTTTTGTGACCGATCTACAGCTCAAACCGCTTGTTAAAAATCGCCCAAACTTGACATGCAGGTACCCCTTACCCTGGAATCGATAAACTAAGCTTTTGGGCAAAATCGGCTCGTACATTAAAGGTCCAGTTCGAATCCAAAGTCGAAAATTTAACATTGATTTTTTTTTCAAAATGCACTTAGAGACTTGAATTTTTTTTTAAAAGAAGCGCAATGAAAAATGATGAAAAAAAGGGAATCAGGACAAATTCGTAGGTCACGTGGTTTGTCCGCCATCTTGCTTTCAGTGTATTTTCGACCGTTTCCGACCCCACCCGCCTTTAAAAGCCTACTCCTCTGAAGATACTTGCACTAGAGAGCTGAAATTTATACTGAATGTAGCTGAAGTATTGTACAAAAAAGCGATGTCGATTTATGGTGCTAACATTAATACTTTTTGTGCTGTGACCTTTCAAAGTTGACCAAAATCTAAAAATCGCCAACTTCAAGGGCAGATAACTCAAAAACCAGACCGTAGAACTTAATGATTTTTGCATGAGACTTAGACATGAGCAAGGTCTTCAAGATAAAAGAATAAAATCGCTCGCGAACAGTCATTTCCGGTCAGGAGGAAGGGTCAAATTTTGCATATGGAAAAGTGGTGTTTTGCTGAGTATGTTTGAACCCTCTTTAACAAACATTCATGTGAAGGTCAAACATGCAGGTCAAGGTCAAACAGTATGTCAAGGTCAAACAGGAATCTTGAAGACCTAAGTACTGCCGCGGCGGCAGTCCTAGTTAGGTCTTCAAGACAAAGTCGTGAAGACCTATTGTTTTTATCCGATTTCTTCAAGTTCTTATTATTAGGTCTTCAAGACAAAGTCGTGAAGACCTATTGTTTTTATCCGATTTCTTCAAGTTCTTCTTATTATTATTATTATTTGTACAATTTTTGTGAGATATCTACAGCTCAAACCGCTTGTTCAAATTCGCCCAAACTTGACATGCAGGTACCCCTTACCCTGGAATCGATAAACTAAGCTTTTGGGCATAATCGGCTCGTACATTAAAGGTCCAGTTCGAATCCAAAGTCGAAAATTTAACATTGATTTTTTTTTCAAAATGCACTTAGAGACTTGAATTTTTTTTTAAAAGAAGCGCAATGAAAAATAATGAAAAAAAGGAAATCAGGACAAATTCGTAGGTCACGTGCTTTGGCCGCCATCTTGCTTTTAGTGCATTTTCGACCGTTTCCGACCCCACCCGCCTTTAAAAGCCTACTCCTCTGAAGAAACTTGCACTAGAGAGCTGAAATTTATACTGAATGTAGCTGAAGTATTATACATAAAAGCGATGTCGATTTATGGTGCTAACATTAATACTTTTTGTGCTGTGACCTTTCAAAGTTGACCAAAATCTAAAAATCGCCAACTTCAAGGGCAGATAACTCAAAAACCAGACCGTAAAACTTAATGATTTTTGCATGAGACTTAGACATGAGCAAGGTCTTCAAGATAAAAGAATAAAATCGCTCGCGAACAGTCATTTCCGGTCTGGAGGAAGGGTCAAAGTTTGCATTTTGGAAAATTGATGTTTTAGTGGTTATGTTTGAATACTCAGTGCCAAGTTATGACACATGATAATTGATTGTTCTATATGTCATTAGAAAGCCAAAAGATCATACAATCTGCGATAAATCTCATCAAAATTAGATTAAACATTACATTGAAATTCGGAGCATTTGAATGTGGTCAATCCTATTTGCGTTTTGAAGGATTCTGATATAAGAATGATTGAAAAATTGTACTTCATTGACCATAAAACACTAGGAAAACATACTATACATCGATGGCTACGCTTGTTGAAGACAAAAACCTTTTGTGTAGTACTTCATTATAAAATTGTTCACAGTAAATGACTCATAAGCTAAATTATCTAATTTTTTTAGATAAAGCTTGATATTTGCGGCAGATGTCGCATCGCTCACCGTTTCTTTACTTTTCAATGCTCATAAAGAAATAATGTATGCAAATAAAGACAAATCTCTCCTCTAAACAATGGTAAAATCAATTTTGAAATGTCTCTAATGGTTCGGCAGATAGGAATGCTGCACGGTTAGTTTTGGGGAAAAACTAGAAAAACTTTACACTGATAGATTTGATACATTTAAATAACAATGAAATTGTGTACATTCAACAATACTTATTTTAGAAGAAAAAGCTATGTGAAGAAAAGCTCTTCTAATTGTCAATTAAACTCTTTGTTTGGGACTGACGACAAATCGTGCAAGTGGACTAAACACACTTTGAAAGCCTTTATGGTCAAGATTTATTTTCAAGACCAAAGGCACGGGTCAGTGCGTAGGTACAAGCAAATGTACCTTCCCTTAATTGAAAAGGGCATAACGACGGCCACTGTCAGCTCTTGGGCTCTTGGGCTCTTGGTCATTAGATAAAGGGAGGCCGTCCTGATTCCTGCCTAAATGCTCGGCAGATTCCACTCGCAAGGGTGTGACGTCCTCGATTAACTCTTTTTTCCAAAATGCCTGTCGTCCTCCTGAACTTTGAAATATGCATTTCCTCCCGGCCGCATGTTCTACACTTTGTGCTTGTAGACATTTCATGCAAACACGCTGTCCAGTCATGTACACTCGATTTTGGTCACTAAATCCATGCATACGGCCACGGGACACCGGAAGACGTCGCTACAACGTTCTCTGAACTCAGAACAGCGCTAGCCTCGCTAGACATCGTATTTTCCACCTAAAACAACACACCAAAGAGCTCGAAATGGTCAAAAGTACGCTCTGACCTCAAACAAGACATCAAACAGCTCAAAACGCTCAAAAGCAACCCCCTAACAATGAATTCAGTCTTGGATGCGAGATTTCTTCTTTTGCCTTTATGAACCCAAAGTCTTAGTGCTAAAATTCCATTCAAATCCACAGCCGACTCGCTGGTCCAGTGGGAAAAGCCTTGGCCTTTGAAAACAAGATGCTAACTTTTAGGGTTCAAGTCCCGCTTGAGCCAAGAAGTTTTTGCAGATCGAACTTGTTATTTTTTTGCTTAGGTAGAACATCTTTTGGTCACATTACAGTTAAATGGCATGCAATATATATTTTTATGCAAATTGATTTTGGATTCGAATTTGAAATTAATGTCTAGCAAAGTACATACACAAATACAGGCCTAAACGTTGAGTATCAAGTGAAATGTGGTCATTTTGATAATGTATTAGTTACTTTTTAAATCTCAGAGAAAACGTCATGTCAAGGTCAAACAGTATGTGAAGGTCAAACAGGAATCTTGAAGACCTAAGTACTGCCGCGGCAGTCCTAGTTAGGTCTTCAAGACAAAGTCTGGAAGACCTATTGTTTTTATCCGATTTCTTCAAGTTCTTCTTATTATTATTATTATTTGTACTTTTTTTGTGAACGAACTACAGCTCAAACGACTGCCCCAAATTCGACCAAACTTGGCATGAACATACCCCTTACTCTGGAATCGACATGCTAAGCTTTTGGGCAAAATCGACACGTACGTAAAAGGTCCAGTTCGAATCCAAAATCGAAATTTTAACATTGATTTTTTTTTTAAAATGCACTTAGAGACTTGAATTTTTTTTTAAAAGATGCGCAATGAAAAATGATGAAAAAAAGGGAATCAGGACAAATTCGTAGGTCACGTGGTTTGTCCGCCATCTTGCTTTCAGTGTATTTTCGACCGTTTCCGACCCCACCCGCCTTTAAAAGCCTACTCCTCTGAAGATACTTGCACTAGAGAGCTGAAATTTATACTGAATGTAACTGAAGTATTGTACATAAAAGCGATGTCGATTTATGGTGCTAACATTAATACTTTTTGTGCTGTGACCTTTCAAAGTTGACCAAAATCTAAAAATCGCCAACTTCAAGGGCAGATAACTCAAAAACCAGACCGTAGAACTTAATGATTTTTGCATGAGACTTAGACATGAGCAAGGTCTTTAAGATAAAAGAATAAAATCGCTCGCGAACAGTCATTTCCGGTCAGGAGGAAGGGTCAAATTTTGCATATGGAAAAGTGGTGTTTTGCTGAGTATGTTTCAACCCTCTTTAACAAACATTCATGTGATGGTCAAACATGCATGTGAAGGTCAAACAGTATGTCAAGGTCAAAGAGGAATCTTGAAGACCTAAGTACTGCCGCGGCAGTCCTAGTTATTATTATTATTATTTGTACAATTTTTGTGAACGATCTACAGCTCAAACCGCTTGTTCAAATTCGCCCAAACTTGACATGCAGGTACCCCTTACCCTGGAATCGATAAACTAAGCTTTTGGGCAAAATCGGCTCGTACATTAAAGGTCCAGTTCGAATCCAAAGTCGAAAATTTAACATTGATTTTTTTTTCAAAATGCACTTAGAGACTTGAAATTTTTTTTAAAAGAAGCGCAATGAAAAATGATGAAAAAAAGGGAATGAGGACAAATTCGTAGGTCACGTGGTTTGTCCGCCATCTTGCTTTCAGTGTATTTTCGACCGTTTCCGACCCCACCCGCCTTTAAAAGCCTACTCCTCTGAAGATACTTGCACTAGAGAGCTGAAATTTATACTCAATGTAGCGGAAGTATTGTACAAAAAAGCGATGTCGATTTATGGTGCTAACATTAATACTCTTTGTGCTGTGACCTTTCAAAGTTGACCAAAATCTAAAAATCGCCAACTTCAAGGGCAGATAACTCAAAAACCAGACCGTAGAACTTAATGATATTTACATGAGACTTAGACATTAGCAAGGTCTTCATGATAAAAGAATAAAATCGCTCGCGAACAGTGATTTCCGGTCACGAGGAAGGGTCAAAGTTTGCATTTTTGAAAACGGGTGTTTTGGTGGGTATGTTTGAAAAATCCTTGTTAACCTACGACACGTGATACATATTTGTTCTATATATCATATGAAAGCCAAAAGAACATACAATCTGTGATAAATCTCATTAAAATTAGATTAAACATTAACATTGATTTTGGAATATTTACATGTGGTCAATCCTACTTTTGTTTTGAATGATTCTGATATAAGAATGATTGAAAAATTGTAGTTCATTAGCAATAAAACACTAGGAACACATACTATACATCGATGGCTACGCTTGTTGAAGACAAAAACCTTTTGTGTAGTACTTCATTATAAAATTGTTCACAGTAAATGACTCATAAGCTAAATTATCTAATTTTTTTAGATAAAGCTTGATATTTGCGGCAGATGTCGCATCGATCACCGTATCTTTACTTTTTCATGCTCATAAACAAATAATGTATGCAAATAAAGACAAATCTCTCCTCTAAACAATGGTAAAATCAATTTTGAAATGTCTCTAATGGTTCGGCAGATAGGAATGCTGCACGGTTAATTTTGGGGAAAAACTAGAAAAACTTTACACTGATAGATTTGATACATTTAAATAACAATGAAATTGTGTACATTCAACAATACTTATTTTAGAAGAAAAAGCTATGTGAAGAAAAGCTCTTCTAATTGTCAATTAAACTCTTTGTTTGGGACTGACGACAAATCGTGCAAGTGGACTAAACACACTTTGAAAGCCTTTATGGTCAAGATTTAATTGTACCTTCCCTTAATTGAAAAGGGCATAACGACGGCCACTATCAGCTCTTGGGCTCTTTAGATAAAGGGAGGCCGTCCTGATTCCTGCCTAAATGCTCGGCAGATTCCACTCGCAAGGGTGTGACGTCCTCGATTAACTCTCTTTTCCAAAATGCCTGTCGTCCTCCTGAACTTTGAAATATGCATTTCCTCCCGGCCGCATGTTCTACACTTTGTGCTTGCAGACATTTGATGCAAATACGCAGTCAAGACGTGTACATTCGATTTTGGTTACTAATTCCTTTCATTTCGCCAGGGGACACCGGAAGACGTAGATACAACGTTCTGTGTACTAAGAATAGCGCTAGCCTCGCTAGACATCGTATTTCCACGTAAAACAACACATCAAAGAGCTCGAAATGGTCAAAAGCACGTTCTGACCTCAAACAAGACATCAAACAGCTCAAAACTCTCAAAAGCACCTCCCTTACACGACTCCGTCATTGAACTCATTCTTGGATGCGAGATTGTTTGTTTTGCCTTCGTGAACCTAAAGTCTAAGTGCTAAAATTCCAATCCAAAGACAGCTAGCTTCGTTGTCGAGTGGTTAAGGCCTTCGCCTCTGAATTCAGAGTGCTAACTTTTAGGGTTCAAATCCGGCTTCAGCCGACAAACTTTTGCAGATCGAACTTGTTATTTTTTTGCTTAGGTTGAACATATTTTGGTTGCATTGGAGTTAAATGGCATAAAATATATTTTTTTATGCATTAGGATTTTGGATTCGAATTTGAAATTAATGTCTATCAAACAAATGTAGGCCTAAACGTTGAGTATCAAGTGAAATGTGGTCATTTTCATAATGTATGAGTTACTTTTTAAATCTCAGAAAAAACGTCATGTCAAGGTCAAACAGTATGTGAAGGTCAAACAGGAATCTTGAAGACCTAAGTACTGCCGCGGCAGTCCTAGTTATTATTATTATTATAACTATCATACCAATACTGTTAATTCTGTTGAACAGTCCCATTTATGTCCAATTGTCTTTATACAAGTGATAACGTTCTCTTTGTCATGGGTACCTTTGTACACAACTTAATGATTCCAAAAACAGTCAGTGGTGTATTGGTATATATGGTCAGCTATATTCCCAAATCATCTCCAATATCTAAATAATCTATCCTTTACGATGCTACTAGGGGAAGAAATGACTACTTCATCTATAGATTAACACGTTTGCGCTAAGGGAATATCCCCAGGGGAGTCATTGGTTAAACTTAGTTTCTCATTTGTCACATGATTTGACATACTTAAAGCAAACATAATAAGATAGATCATTTAAAACGAGTAGCAAAATATATGTTAAGATAAGAAGAAGGATCTTTGCTTTTTCGTATTTTGTGCACTTTGCTTTTTCTTATTCCGTGTGGAACGACTAAGTTAAAATAAATATTTTGATCAATAAAGTTTTCATTTTTAGTTATCTTTGAATTATGAAAAACGGTAAACACATTGACACAAATTTGTTTTTTCATAAAGAATTGATACAATGTTGAATAAAACGTGTGTTTAACTCATCTACATGCCCTAAAGCTGATACTAAAACCTAAAAGTTTTGTGACAAGAAGGAGACCTATATTCCTGACTATCTAATAGTCACCCTGTTGTCGTGGGTTATCTTACCAGCCGAACAAGCCTGAACATTCTGATAGATAATGTTTTACATAATATGGAAGGGTTTTATGGATCTTTCAACTTTGTTGTTGCAGTTGTGGGACATTTACTATTTTAGTCCTAATATAAGATATTTATGATACGGACATATACGGAGTAAATACTCTTTTAATCATAAAGTGTCATTTTGAATTAAACAGGTTTAAACGCATATCAGATTGCTTCTAAAGTGTTTGACCTACATTTGTTACGCCTGTTTATATCCTTAGACTGAATGTATCCTTAGACTAAACAGCGATCATTTGCAAAGGTGGGGCTATAGCGTTTGTTACTTCGATACTCATTACCTATACCATCATTAAAACAACAATCTCAATGACTTGTTCTTCATATAAGTCGGTCATCGTGTTTCAAAGTGGTTCATGTTATGCACGAAATATGAAGCACATTCGGTATGCCGAAATTGTTATTTTTATTGTCGAAACACACTATGGAAACACCATGACAATGCTTCAATTTTCAAAATATGAATGCATAACAGATTTACACTTGTGTTTCAGTAAAATGCTTGTCAACTCCCGATTCAATTACCAATGATTGAGGGGTTTAAAGGAGCAGTAACACGTTTTTGGATAATTTTATATTTTAAATATTTCACTGATAATTTTAAGTTAATGCTAAATGTATTAACTTGACAGTGTCAAAATCACATTACACAGGCCAACTATCCATAGCCAGAGGACAACGTATGGAGATTCACATAAGATCCATTGGCAGCCATTTTGTGTGAACACCTTTAATTCATTTTGTGTTATAAAAAGGAATCACATGGCTAAAGTTTATGTTATATCTATGAATTAGTACAGCTTCATTTAGTTTAAATACATTGTCTTTCAATTGGAACCATTTATTTTCATTATCCTGACATCACCTTATATTCCCCCTGAAAACGTGCTACTGCCCCTTTAAAGTAAGATAATAATATTTCGTTTGAAAACCTAGTTAGCATGTTTATTATTAGCTTTAACTTAATTGCATGAATATGATAAAGTTTAATACGATGGTCATGACATGATCAAAAGTTTATAATACAAACAATGTCAAACACGTTAGTTTATTTGCTACACAAATACCATTTTTCTGTTGTAATTGGTGTACTAAAAGTTTATGCAGATATTTGACTTATTTTGAGCAACAAGTATGTAAAGTTTTTATAAAACAAAAAACATCAACATTCAATTCGCCAATTTTGTTTTACCAAACAAAAAGTGTACTCAATATACTGAGACAACATTAATTTGATTATGCACTGCAATCGTATACAGTTCTGGCCCATATTTATCTCGACAGTGTTCTAAATGTACTCTATAAAGTTAGATAGATGTTCTCGGGGGAATTAACACCAGACTAAAGACAGTTATGAGATGTCTCTCGACCGAAGCCCAAAGACAGGTAGGAGATGTCTCGTTTAGCTGTGTACAAATTGTCATTTTGTATTCGAGTAGCTTTAGCAGAAATGTGGATTAATTGAATGAACGATATGTCAAGCATCCAAGACATAGAAAAGATCTACCAATATATATAGCAAACTCCATGCCAAACGTTATATTAATATATATAATTGGATAAACATGTTGTAGCAATTTGGAAAAACACGTTAGTAGTCCTGCAGTATACTTAAATGATTTTGATTGTTACTTTAACATAAAAACAAGATTGAAATAGCTTTCATTATTTCTGTTTTCATTCCTGAAAGTTGTAGATTATATTTCAGAAAGATTCAGTTAACAATTATGTTGTCATAAGGACAGGATTGGTGAGTATATCCTGTATTGTTTTTTTCCAAACTGCTATTTGCCAATAAGGTTTCTAAATTTACTTCAGTATTGCAAAGTGTTTTAAAGGCTCAGGGAGACAAATACATTAACAAACTAAGTTACAAGGTAATTTGTCAACTGTACGTGTGCAGAAACAATGCAAAGTTTGCGAATGGGATTGATTGAATATAAATTGCAATATCAGAGATTTTCAGGATAAGGAGAAAATGTCTAAAATGATAATCCAGATAATGCTTGGTATCGCATGGCATGGCTACACAGATAATAAAATTTCATGACCTTTAAAGACATTTCTATCAGTAATCACCCCTCAATATTTTTTCTTGCTTACTTTTATCATTAATCACATAATGTATTCATTTTACTCACGGTTTCAGCTAGTTTTCAGGATTGATATACATATGTACTCAACACAAACACATCACCGATGTTGAAAACCGAACATATATATATATATTAATGTGGAAAACTACCAGTTCTTGACGAGCCTTATCTTCACGATGTGACGTTCTAAAATCATTGAACGTTCTAAAAGTAGATACACATAGACGCATTTACACATAAACCTTTTTATAAATGGGCAGTTATCACTAATATACGAGCTAGATAAATAAACATTTAAACATGTGTTTATGTTGTAAAGATGCTGTAATCTTGTATTAGTAGGGGTATTATCCCAGACCTTAACACAACAAACAGGGTCAGCCTAAGTTTAAAGATTTTGGGGATGACATTTAAAGCTCACTGACTCACTGACTCACTTCCTGCAAATCAAAAATTATTTAGATTGGTATGAAGTGCATAACATCATATGAATTATGTTCAATAACACGAAATACAAACCTTTTTGTACATAAAAGGATTGATCTCACATATATAACATATACAAAATTATTAAATGCACACCAAGCATCAACATATCTAAATGGTCACAGTCTTTACACCTACCAGTATTTGGTTGGGGGGGGGGGGGGGGGGGGGGGGAAGAAGGATTATTACAAAAACGTTCTCTCAGGTTTAGTTGATCTGAATTTATTTGATACAAAAACATACTAAACACATGTGTCAGTTTGAAATATGTCATTCATCTTTTTTGGGTTTTTTTTCAATCAGAGTTCGTGAGTGTATTCAAAATAGACACAAAACACTTTTCCAATGTCTTGTTTATGTAGAGAAAGCGGAAGAAAGCAAATGTGATCACGCTTTTGGAGTACAGTTGTTTTTAAATCTGAATGTGTAACATAATTGCTGCAACTGTATAAGAAAGAGATACCATTATTTAGCCTGCGAACGTTGATGAATTCAAGAAATGTAATTGAATAATGCAATGGGTTTTTTTCAAATGTATCCCTTTGATAATTTTATGGTCTTTTATTATACCTAAACATATCTTGTAGACTCACAAAAATGTCAACTTGTAAAACAATTCTGCTTGTCGCAATGGGCTATGCGTGGAGCTTCGGTGAAATAAATCCACTGAATATTATTCATGATGCAGTGGTCTTAGCATGTATGGCGCATGTAATGGCAAATTGTAAAAAGATAAGTTTTGAATAGATGTTAAGAAATATGAACTCATGTTTGCTACATCTACCTTTAATTATAATAACTTTAATATATTTAACCCTGATATTTTCTTATAAACTATATTCACATTTTAGTTTTTGTTTGGGCTACTCATTTTTGAGGAAAGGTCAACTACTGGTTTTCTTCTTCGATCACTCTTTAAGCTCAAGTTGATTCATCTGTGAATGGTGTTGTCATTACTTGCGCTGATAGCATCCTTAAGGATTGTTAAGGGAATCTGTTTGGGAGGAAATAGATTAGTGACATCCAACAAGCCATTTACGAATATAGCTCAATGCCTTAGGCCTCTGTAAGAATGAAGCCTAGGGATACACATTCCAACCAGACGATTTCACAATTGCTACTTTCATTCGATTTTCTTTGTTTAAAGGGGCAGTAGCACGTTTTTAGGGGGAATATAAGGTGATGTCAGGTGAGGTGAGGTGAGATGGGGTTTATCGCCGCTTTCAAGAGTATTTCACTTATATCGCGACTGCTAGTATTATTGCAGGGAGAAAGGCCGCAGCACTATTGTGGCTATGTGTTGTGGTGAAACCTGCGAGCATCTGCTGGAACTAGCAACCATGGGTTGTACTGCACAGAAATTCAGTGTAGCATTGCACCCAAACCTGACTGTGTGTAGAACAGTTCTCTACTGCAGACAAAGTTGCCGAGCCCCTGGCGGGATTCGAACCACGGACCTCCTGATCTGAAGCCGAACGCGCTAACCACTGCGCTATCCCGCCCCAAGGTGATGTCAGGAAAATGAAAATAATTAGTTCCAATTGAAAGACAAAGTACAAGTATTAAAACTAAATGAAGCAGTAATAATTGAAATATACAATGTAAAATTTAGCCATGCGATTCCCTTTTCTTACACAAAATGAATTAAAGATGTTCACACAAAATGGCCGCCAATGGATTTTATGTGAATCTTCATACTTTGTCCTCTGACTATAAATGATTGGCTTGTGTAATGAGATTTTTGACACTGTCAAAATAATACATTTAGCATCAACTTACAATATTTAGTAAAATATTTGAAAAAAAACCTCCTACTGCCCTTTTAAACAACATGAATACATGTACCAACACGTTGAAGAATAATTGTTGATATCTTGTTACGAATCTGTTTGTCTTAAAGCTAAAACACAACACATGATTTGTATCCAGTATATGTTTAATTAAGCATAAATAGAACAATTCATTTGCTATAAAGCAAATTAACACATATATGACATGATAAATGTTAATATAGATTTATAAATTGAAGTCAAGCAAGAACTTTATTGCAGAAATACGTTTAAGATTGGTATACATTACGGTATTGTACCATTTGCATATTTTGTAAAAGAAGCACACCAAACAAAAACTGTACAACCCAGGGAGAGTTCATCATCGTGACATTAGTCAATGCAATCTCACACCGTTATACCATTTTTGTGTCTTGACAGTGTTCTAATGTATAAAGTCAGCTAGTGGAACTCATGACACGTCACACCAGCCCACTCAGGATGTCTCCCCACTGAAGCCAAAAGACGTTTTATGAGGATTTATCACTTTTTACAATAGACATCAGTAATTTGCTATTCAAATAGCTAGAGAAGGAACAAGGACTTGGTATGTTCATCCAGAACTAACAATAATTACTCTTCATGGTTATCTCAAGCAGTAGCACTTCCTATTCCTGTACACAAGCAAATATTTACCAATGGTGAAACATTAATTAATCAATGTAAAACAAGTTGGGTTGTAAAAATGTTACCTACACTTTCATTGAAGATTTCTAATAAAGTAAAAGAAATTCAAGTACTCAAATAACGATAGCATATCTTATTGAATAGAAACTTTGGGTTTGGTCTTTAATTGTGACAAGTTTTTTAGGGTGTTGTACTTGAAATTCCAAATTTGGGACATTGTTGTTGTTAAAAAATTTTGTGTCATTAAATGGTTGAATGATTTCTTGCTCATCGGTTTAGTTGGATACGCATTGTTTTTAAAATGCGCTATTAGGAATGCATATTTTAACATGCATTTTTAGCCTGTTGCCGTTATCACTTTATCTAGGTTGGATGTGGTCATGAGACGTCTTCATCGCCAGAGTCAATCAAGTGTCATCAAATGCTACCTGTAAATCCTATATGGACAAACCTCGACCTCGAGGATGAACTGATGATTGAATTCAGTCATGGAATAACTTTACTTAAAAACACGAACATAACTTTCTGCCAAAGTAGTTAGGGCCTTAATACGTTATTGCATTTGCTGAAATATATATATGTTTATGTCAGTTGCGGACATCTATTCTCAACAATACATCTCTCTTATAGAATCAGGTTTCCTATTCTGTTTTTCTCATCAATATCCTATCCTATCCAACTATAGCTAATGGTTTCAGGAGGTTGTTTATGGCTCTCTAGAACCAAAGAATATGCAAATGAAAGTAATCTTATACCTAGCTTTTTTAAATGATTAAGGTAATTCCATTACGAAAATAAAAGTCATGTATGACCTTGTACGATTCCTTCTTCAAATCAAACATGTGAGTATTTCTTTATATGCAGAAAAACATATTCACAATTAATCATGAAAGGAGGGAGGTTTTGGTCCTTGACCCTTATTCTTTATTTTTGTACCAAAAAGAATATGGTAAATGGAAGGAGATAAATATATTATATTAACATGAATCCTGATTATATAAATATTCTTCAACTTTGTGTTTAAACGTGACATGAGATGATAAAGAAATAAAAAATCACACGATTTGAGATGAATTTGACATAAAATTATAATGATGGTGATTTTATTTTGTCCATAGGTCAATGTATACACTTTAGGTATCAATCAATGATCATGAAGATTATTATTGTAAAAAGATCCCGTTATGGGATCCCAATCTGCGTTCAATTTTTAATTACTTGTCTGTATGTAAATACAGTCACGCAGATTCTTTATAAATCAAACACATTTAATCAATTGGTGTATGTATCATGACTTGCCAGAGGATCATTCACTGAACACAGTGACTGATCTGATGTATGACAAGAAAAAATATTTAATATCTTTACATTCTTAAATAATTAAATGATCTCTTCCCTTATTAGTCATTAGTTTACGGATTATGACGGATTCAGTATATCAGAGGACATCATTTGATTGCCGTGTTGTTTATACAAAAAAATATACACCAAACGTGAGTGATTACCTATTCTTTTCTTTAATGTAAACAATGTGTAGTGTTAATGATATAGCAAGATGTAAGGATGTGGTAGTTGAGTGAACTCTGCATCTTTGCATTACATCAGTTTCGTTTGCATTCTCATAAAATACACATTTCACATACAGATTGAGCATATCGATTCGTTTGAGACAATTTGTCAAAAGGCCACGTAAAATCAATTTGATAGATATACTGGTTTTAGGTTCCTGTAAATTGAGCTGATATCCATATTATGTTTGTCTGTATCAAGTAGATTTAGGTGCGGTGCGCGTATGTTGTTCATTTCATTCTTGGGATGCACGGAATTCATTACAGAACAGATGACATCCACCATCAAAGCAGACGCTAAATCAGCTACGGACAAGTATACGGTTTCCCTTACCGTTACCTGCTTTTTGGTTAAAGTGCCTAAGAAACACTAGTGCTATCGTTTTAAACCTTAAAAGGAAGGAATAAGGGACACCTGCGAGTAATTACAAATGCTTACTTCATAATGTAGCGTCCTAAAACACAAAACCTTTCTGAAAGTCAACAAACATAGAAACATTACCCCAAATGAAAATTTCAATGAATCGCATTCACGATTATAAGCAGACAAGCTTGAAATTTTTTTGTTTATGTAAAATATATATTTCTAATATGTGTCTGAGACTTCACAATGATTAAACATAATATCATCACCATCAAATGTACAAGAATACAGGCATGCAATCCTATCATTAATAGACACGTAGGTCTATATCCTATAAAATCTCACTTAATCACTGACTTTATAACTATCACATTAATATCTGGTTTAATTGAAACTTCAACATCTTTGATGTGGAATAATAACATACACATAAAGGGAGGTTTGTATTAACTCTATTAATATTAGGTTCAGGTACTGAACGTCAGTGCTAGCATTCATTACGTCTTACGTTCATAACAATCCACCTCAGCTCTTATAACAGTCATTTTTTAATTTGACAACAATGTTTGTTTTGCAGATTTTCACATTGTCCCGATGTTCTTCCTGACGTGACGACATTAAGTCAAACGTAAACAGGGGAAGATAGCTAATGTTATACAGATATATCTTTCTGCACAAAAGCGATGACAGAACGTCAATAAGGATTCCTGACTTCACATCAAATATGTTTCAAATATATTTTTAATTTCATAGAGTAAGATTATTTGAAGTTATATTCTATGGAGATTGAAACTGGTGAATCTTTAAAATAATATGCATGACAATGGGAACCTTTGGACAATTTCCCCTTCCCTGAACTAGATAGAGAATATGGTTTAGTTAGAGACCTAACGTCAAATGCACACTGTCAAGTTAACCATATCTACAGTTGTGCTATAACTTATACACTGGGAATAATTTGTGCTTAAAGCACTTGCCTTTTATTATGGATATTTATGTATATTGTGATTGTGTATGGATGCTATGTCTTTTCCAGAGCAAATAATATTCTGTATTTCTACAAGGATGAGGTGACACCAAAAGATAAACACAATAATATGTAATTTTGCTCCTATTTGCTATACGAGACAATGGAGTTAATGTTTCGGTTTATTCAAATAAAATACAAGGGTGTGAATAACTGACAATATGGCAGTTGTAAATATGAAATGGTTATGAATTTGAGATGCATGTCAACAGCATTGCAGGTTGAACATATATTTACTTTACATACCATGTCCATTATCACCTTTAATGTTTTGTTTAGGTATTTTGGATGTAACCTTATTGCCTTATCAAGTCAGCTGAAATGAAAAAAACAGATAACCTTCTTCAAGCAACCACTCCATGAATTATGAATTTAGCCTAAACTTGAAATAGGATATATTTGTTTGACTATAAAATGGATTGCTCCTTTCAAGAAATAGCAATTGCGTGTTGAATCTCGTTATATAAAACTTGGATCTTTCCCTGATGAGATAGCCACCAAACATGATTATCAATATCTGTATATTACAATTTTGCATTTAGTCAGTTAACATATATACCGAAATTCTTTAATTCATACAAACAATTTGTTAATTTTACCATTTGTGGTTCTTGATATGGTCTTGTAATATAATTGTGTATTTCAATTGCTGTAAGATGTCAATTTTTTCACAACTACATATTTGCAATTTAGAAGGATGTTTCTGATTTTACAGTTTTGAATAGGTGTCTTATTAACACATAAATACACAAAGCATATATTAACACTGTTGCGGAACAACATGATTCCAAATTCCAACTCTTATTCTAGACTGCCTTTCAGTTTCAGCACTCTCCAATTATTGAGATTTCCAATTCATTCCATGCATACATGACAAATGCTGGTTTCAAATAAATGTTCAGGTTTATTCCATAGTTCTGTTTTAAGACAATCCCTTTGCATTTTTCATTCCACATAATGTTAAGTATCCTGGTAACACTGTCAAATTCATGAGAGTTTAAAGGGGCAGTAGCACGTTTTTTGATTATTTCATATTTTCAATATTTCACTTATAATTGTAAGTTAATGCTAAATGTATTATATTGACAGTGTCAACAATCTCATTACACAAGCCAATCACCCATAGTCAGAGGACAAAGTATGAGGATTCACATAAAATCCATTGGCGGCCATTTTTTGTGAACACCTTTAATTCATTTTGAGTGAGAAAAAGGAATCGCATGGCTAAACTTTACATTATATATTTGAATTATTACTGCTTAATTTAGTTTAAATACATTAGGTTTCAATTGGAACCATTCATTTTGATTTTCCTGACATCACCGTTTATCCCCCCTAAAACGTGCTACTGCCCCTTTAAAGTCAATGTAACATCCAATCCGCTTGTAATACCTTAAATTCAATTTCTATCCAAGATATTCAAAGTTCATGTTTCATTCTATTAATATCAGAACTATATTTCAATATGATCCATTATCATGCATAATCCATATTCCACTTCAGTGTTCCAATATTCCAATATTCAATAAATCCAAAAAGCCTTTTATTCAGGAAATTTTGCATCTGATATATGACATTACCGGAACACCTTGTTACACATATAATACTTTATTATGATTTGTGAACCGTTATTCTAAGCGAAAGGAATAAAACAATTTCACTAACTATATTGAATCGTGTTAATAGAGTTTCTGTTTGCATGACAGAGAAAATATCGGTTTAGAAATGATTAAGCATTCTAATCACATATCTTCGTCACAACCTGTTTGCAGAATGATTCCTATTAACATACCAGGAAATTAAATAATATATATTAATTGTGGATTATTCAACTCTCGTCCAAGAGGCATTTGAGATGCTAATGCATAAAGCATTATATAATTATTGACTTCAGTTGAGGTGAATCCAATGGTTCATTGACATCGGAACATACGTTTCCGAGGTCAATAAACCATTGGATTCAACGATAACTGAAGTCAACAACTGTTTTATTACATGATTTATGAAAGTTTCAGTTATTTTGAAAACTATTCAATTATTTTAAGCTTTTTGGAAGCAACTCTTTACGGCGCTCCTCATAGTGGCGATCTATTTTTAGCTCCAGGTCATTGGATTGTTATGGTGACCTCGCGTGACGTTTCCCGCGGTCAACATAAGGGTTGATCATTGTCGGTGACCACCTTCCTCGACCAACCAGAAGACAGATCACTCATCCATCATTTAATAATTCACGTTGTCTGGAGAAAGCAATGTCGTTTGCTGCCTCCATATCTGAATATCTGGCATAAAGGCTGCACTGTTCTGTCGAGTAACATGAGAAGAATACTAATTGAAATGGACCGATGAGCTTGAGCTGGAGCATTTATCGTACTTATGCTCCAGCGAGCTTCTTATCTCAAATGCAAATTGGTAAAACACGTTATCACTTATGACATTTTATACTTCATATTTCAGTGGCTCTTGACTAATGTCCTCTGTTAAATCTGATGACGTGTACACTTTGTTCACACTGGTGAACAGCGAAAGTCCCTTGGGTGTTGATTTATGTTAGACATTGAGTGTATTGAAGTTTTAGTTCCAAAATGGTAGAATAGACTCCAAATAAAAAGAAGTTTGTTTTTGTACTAACGCCCACAAGAGTAAAATTCTTAATAGAACAAGAGAAAATTTAACTGCAATATTAATATGTTCTGCCCTTAATGCACTTGTCATTGCAATAGATCATTAACCATGAGTATTTTAGTCAACATTGTGTTTGAAATATGTTGCTTCATTTGTTATTATAGTCAATCAGTTAACAATATTAGGTTCAACTCTGCATAACACAAAGCTTTTACTTGTTTTATTTACCATACATGTTTTAAGAGGTAACTTAGTAAGATACTGCTTACTTTTGACTTAGGTAGTGAAATTGGTCACAGTAGTGCATAAGGTCATTATGTTTATCTCTGCCATAACATTAGATTTACATTTTAAAATGTTTTTTTATTACATTGTAAATTGATCCCCTTTGTGCAATCACTAGAGGATAATGAATAAGAAATATATATACTTAACGGAGCACAAAACGTATGTAGACTCTATAAAGACGCAGTTGATCCTAAGGAAATTTTGGTGGTTACAACATGTTCTGTATAATCAAATTGGTCTTTCTTCATCAAATACTTTGTACGCTCTATAACAATGAACTAAATTTGGAAAAAAGGAACTTGAATTTTACAGACAGACAAACAAATATTTTTCACATTACCTCCCATTTCAGCCTTCTTCAATTCGTCTTTGAAACGCAATGACCAGCATGAATTGTTTGGTGGCATTGAACGAGAACCAAATTTCTAACTAAAGCAAGTAATGAAAAAGTCTTACAAGATGAGTTTTTTCTCATTGAGTCAAGTCATGGTGAAGCCTTGGTCAAATGGAGCGGAATGAAGTTAATTACCTTAATAGACCACTTTCATCAAAGACCAGGCAAGGAAAAAAGTAACCAATACCATTTACGTTGTTTTGTTCTTAAATATCACTTTTTCTTTTTTAGCATGCTGTATATCTGATGACATTGCACACCATGAGCCACCGCCCTAATGTGTGAAGGTATTGCACAAAATGTATTTTTTTTACATTTCAATAACCATTTTCCATTTGCTTTTTTAATGTAACTCTATGTTTAAATTCAATTCAATTCTTATAAACATTTTAATACAAAATTTCGATGTTATAGTAAATTTACACACAAAAAATTCACACTCTGAAGTTAACAAACATTTCCTAATGTGATTAGTGTATGGCATGGTCATGAGAAGTCTCATGATTAATTTCTCATGAACTCAGAATAAAATGGTTCGTTAATGTGTGAACGTTTAACGTCTAGGAAACTACTAAAGTCCATGTCAACCATCAAATCAAATCAAATGTTATTCAATAAATGTTTACCAATGGAACTTTAATCATATCTTTATTTACCAATGCATATATTTAGATGTGAAAGAAGTAATTTGACAATTTGCTTTATTTGCAAAATAGACCTGAAGGAATGGAACCATAAGTATTTACAGTCGCTTGATAATTTGTCCATTTCAATTACTATATGATACTCTGTGGAGTAACAAGAGATTTATGTGTGTCGATGTCACAGTCATAATTAAATTATTTCTTCAACACTGTTGTTTACATATTTCGACGAAGATACCTCTTCAAATGGCAGTCAACATAAGACGGCATTATGCATAAGGCAGATAACTCTTACCTTCCGTCCTAGTGCTAAGGGATTTTATCAAAGTGGGCTCTTCAATTAGCCTATCTTAGTACAACTTTGCTAAGTATACAGCACATAGACCAATTTTGATAAACATTCAGATTGTTTCCAAGTTAGGATTATTTCTGATAGCAGAGTAACTCGTTTAAAGGATAAAACAGGATTCATATCACATTACTGTTCTATTTAATATAGTGTGAGAATTGAATGTCGTTTTGTGTGTTTGCAGTGAAAAATTGAGGATGTCAAAACAGCATTCAAAACTCATTTGAACCCATTCTTAAGCTTGCTTGGTTCAGATGAGTAAAACATAGCTGTTATATCGTTCATTTTCCAGTGCAAACACACAAAGTAATATTCAACTCTTTATTGAATCATTGTTATTTGAATTTATATAAAATTCATATAAACTTAAATGGTGTTTTTTGTGTCTGTATGATAATTTGCATTGTGTTTATACTTACACTTGATGCAGACAAAGTAACTTCAACAACATTGGTGATGGTGATGGGTTTGTTGATTAATTATGTACGTGCCTCATGTTTGTTAAATTACCTGTCAAAACTAGTGCAAATACCATGTAATTTAGGATGTCTTAGATACATCGTGGCATCCTGTAACCGAAACGTTGATTTATTTCGAACAGATGAATTAAGGAAAAATTATGTCTACATACAATATTGGCATGTATAAAATGTATAAAAGCCGTTATATTCACAGATATACAATCAATTTTAATTTTTTTCAAAATAATGATATTTATTACATAATTAGCAATGAAATATAGGGTTATAAAGTGAGAATATCATCCATATTTAAGAAAGAAAAGCAGTAGAAAGTCATATTTTCATTGCAGTGAAAATATAATCCATATTTTCACTGCGGTGAAAAAAGTAGGACCGAACCTATTTTTCCCTTTGAAACACGATTATCTCCCTTCGAGGAAATAGAACGCACGCCTCGCGTCACAGCGTTGTTTAGGATTGAAGAAAAACGACTCTTTGCGATGTTTTCGGTATGTAACTGTTAAGATTTTACAGTGCCAATGTATCCTTTGATATCGAAAAGCCACCCGAAGTTCATATATTGTTGCTGTAGTTAATAATTGTTCATTTTATCGCACAATAAATTTACAAAGCGAGTGATCTGTCACACCTACATAGCATTTCATTCACTGTATTAGTTCGCGTCAAGACTGACTTTCAAAAATGTAAAAGGAGACTTTGCTTCACCTAGTTATAACCAAAAACATATTTTGGATCTGATATCAATAAACATTCCCAAGTTATATGTTTTTCATGAAACAATTTCTTTTTTTATCGAGAAAGGATAAATGGAGTTGCTAGACTGACATTCATCACAACAGCGAAACTTTGCCTTCTGACTGCGTTTTATGATCTTAAAATTATATAATAAATAGACTATGTCATTGTTTTTGCCGAATATCATTTCTATCTTATCGTGAAGTGAGAAAGTGACATTTTCTCACTCCACTCGATGAGATAGAAATGATATTCGGCAAAAACAATGAAATAGTCTCTATTTACTCTAATTGAAGCATTGAATAATTAGGGAGGCAAATAGCTGCGTATTGCAATATGCGTTCCCTTTTGTGCTCTCTCTTAGCACAACCTGATAAATCTGTGGCTGAAGTATTCATTACTTGCACTAAGAGCATCTTAGAAGAGTGTTTAACAAAACTTGCTTTCCAAGGAGAATTAGGTTATCGACATGGGACAAGCCGTTTAGCAATATAGCTTGAGGCCCTAGGCCTCTCTAACGAGTAAGAGATTCTTCTAGAAAAATGGCCATTTTCTGCTATTAATGGATTTGTCGTCGTTTACAACAAACCTAGTTCTCTTGAGGAGATCCATAAAATCAACGTTTAGGAATTCTTAAATGCAAATTAAATGTAATGTTTTTAAATATATATTGATAACAATCTCTTTTCAAGAAACCCAGATATACTGGTTTTAAAAAACTGGAAAATACTGGAAAGACCACAATTTATTTAACATGACCCTAATTTAGATATAATAATAGTCCATTTATATAGCGCATATATCCATGCACATTGCATGCTCAAAGCGCTGAGTGACATATTACCCCTGGTCAACAAGTACAGAACACTCCCTAAGGAGAATACAACCGGTCGCCTGTCAGGCGCTCGAGGTTCAAATTCAGACTACCATCGTATCATACCAGGTACCCAATTACTGCTGGGTGGACAGAGGCACGCCTCGAACTAAGTCACTTACCCAGGGTGACACCACAAGTTTTTCAACTCATGTCTCATTGTGGGGCAGGGAATCAACCCTTCAAACTCTCAGATTATCCAGCAACGGGTTACCCACCCATCCAGCGAGCTGCGCCCGTTGTTGCTGAACTATTCTGATAGCGGTCGACTGAGCATTGCACAGGACCACGTGCCACCACATAATATAACACAGACTTAGAATTAACAAACATTTTTACATTGACATCATGAAGGACATAGATTTTGTAAAATATATTTCACAGTAATACGAACAAAACAGAATATAGCATTTTGTACTATACCAATGCTGTCAAAATTCTTATTGCACAAAAAAATTATTTAACAAACTGAGACAACAATAATTTGATTTTATTCAAAGCAGTCACATACTGTTCTGACAATCATAAGTCTTGAGAGTGTTCTAATGTGAATAATCAGTTAAAGTGGACCCATGGGAATGTGAACCAGACCATCACACTTTATCTCCACCTGGCCCTAATGCCGTTTCTGAGTTGTTGTCCCTTTTATTTACTGACTATAGACATCAGTCCGCAGTAATTTATATTTTGAATTTTACACAGATAACTAATAGCAAGACAGAAGTAGAAGCATTTCCTTATATTCCATTTTACCATAATAGGCAACATCTTTCGTGAAATGAAATGACAAAATCTTAATTTAAAATGGATTTAGAAACTTCTCCTTTTTATCATTTATTGTCATATTTCTTAACCAGGAAAATAATATTTTGTTGATGTTTACTGTTTGTTAATGTTTAGTGTAAGCTAAATGCAATATTTGAGCATGGTATATCATGTGTTTGGCTAGATGAGATATCCTTGATCATGCTGTCAACCAAACTCTTTCGTTTGATGCTGAAACAAAATAAATCTTCTTAAATGAATAATTCTAAATTCTCATCCAGAATTTTGTGTAATTATAGAATTCTATCAAAATTGTCAATTAGTGAAGATCAATCGGCGTTTTGAAATCTTAAGCGAGAGAGAAACACTTTTACACACTCGTGGAAGGTTGGCATGTAATCTGATGATTCCTTGAAGCATACCAGAGGCATGTGCAAAAAAATGTATGTCTGAACATATCCCAGTATTGATGTGAAGAGTATTAGCAGAACGCTTTTGAACAGGGATGTTTTCCACTTTCACAATTTTTAGAAATGGTAACTGTAGATACCCTTCTCAATGTAGAAGTGGTGAGTTTATGGAGAAAACATGAATATGATTATTTACCGTAACTCTTTAAAGAAGGGATACAAAAGACTTATATAAACTGCCTCTTTGCATTTGTTATGACCCAAATATATAATCATCATCAATGACATGTTTAATGCTTTCTGGGTAAAAAAATAGGAGGGTTCACTGGAGAGACTGGAGACTGGAGACCGCCCATTAAGGTTTATGGCTTCAGGCAGGGAGCGATGTGTCCTATCCTTGTGTAGAAAACATCTCAAGCAACATGCGTACAAGAAAATTTGATTTTATCACAGAACTAGTTCAAGATAATGAAATGAACTTTCCATAAATAGTATTAATTGATTTGTCATGGATCATCCTATCTTAATCTGTTGTAATTTGACAAAAATCAATGAACTTGCAAATTCTTAATTGTGTGTTATTTATGAAGGGACATAGAAATTTTTTGTTGTATCTGATATTTCCATTTTCTCTGTACACTGCACAGTCAACAAACTACTTCAACAAGAAGATATTCTTTAACTAACTATACTTTTACCTCTTAAACACCACATAAACTCAAATTTGCTACACTGATCATAAGACGGCAAACATTGAAATTAGTAACCTCAGGGAGACAACAAAACTCCAGAGGAACAACACTAGTGTAAAGGTTATTTTTGTGCAAGAAATCTGCGGAAATTGTCCATTCATAATATAAAATGGAATACTATTTTCTTATCTATTAACGTATTTGAATGTGCTTAGTCTGTTGATACTCATTTTATCTGATCAGACAGCTTACATTTGAGGTGACTCCTTGACTAGTGAGGTTATAGTGATGGTGACCTTTGTCCCTTTAGAGTTGCCGAATGAGCTACAGAGTCAATGGGTCTGTTTGAAAACATATCTAACAGCAGTATTGCTGGTGAAAACAGTTTACATTTAAAGTGTGTCCTTCGAGTGAGACAAAGAGTAAGTTCCTAGATGGTTTCTTACTTTTGAAACAATAAAGACCAGTTTATTGTGCATTATCAGCATCTTGCCTACTGCATTTTAAAGGCAATAAGTTTTGCAGATTGCTACTTCTTCTGTTATTTTAACAATTGTATGATTTCTGAAAAAAGTGCTTTATGGGTTTAAGTAGGAATTCAGCATGATAAACAGAAACTTTTACAAAGAAATATTCCAGAATGATTCAGTCGTATTTACAAAACTGTAAATATTCCATGACACTTAAATTATCACTATTGTTAACCATTAGTTAAGTGAAAAAGAAATGGACATGTTCAAAGTGCCTGCCTTATGACCAATTTATATCTTATATAAATGACCTCAAAGAACTGCACTCTAAATAAGATAATGTAATTCAACACTAGTTTGAGCTTGATTCTTAATTGTTTGTCTGATATATATATATTCAATCACGAAGATTCAGCATACATCAAACATAGCCTATGTTTATCAGTATTGGTGTTTTACCCTGTCTGATCACACTCCAAGTTACTGAACATATTTGCCAAATTTCTTAATGTCAAATATTGCTCAATGAACACACATATTCCATATCAACAAACTCAGAAACCAGCAATAGTGCCTGCCTTACTTAAAACGCTACTGAACATTTCAAAAGTATTAACTTGAAAATGAACACCACAGAAATTTACCATATTGAATGAAATGCCGTTTTTAAAGTTGTTATTGTTTAGACTAAAGATGAATAAAACAGACAATGATATCATTTTTAAATAGAATTTGATTGATAACCGGTTATCTTTTGACGAATTTATATCTTATATAAATGACCTCGAAGAACTGCACTCTAAATAAGATAATGTAATTCAACACTAGTTTGAGCGTGAGTCTTGATTGTTTGTCTGATGTATATATTCAATCACGAAGATTCAGCATAAATCAAACAAAGCCTATGTTCATCAGTATTGGTGTTTTTATCCTGTCTGATCACACTCCAAGTTACTGAACATATTTGCCAAATTTCTTTAATGTCAAAATATTGCTCAATGAACAATCATAACACACATGTTCCATATCAACAAACTCAGAAGCCTGCAAGTAGATTAATTTCAACTAAATTAATTTTCAACTTATCATCAATGAGGAATAATTGTTTAATTTCATGGTTTTTTTTCGAAACAATAGTATATTTAAAAGTAAGGCACCTCTAAAATATATCAAATTTAATTTATTAGAAAACTCATATATAAACTATGTTATCATAAAACATTCAAAAGGGTTGCGTGCGCTTGAAGACACATCCATACGAGTTGAAAGTTCGTTCAGACAATAATGATCTGTTTTAAACGAGCAAGTTACTCTCTAGCATTGCGTTTCATGCGGAACATGATTGTGCTAGAAAGTTAGGCTGACATGTTGGAAAGTTACATTAAATTGCACCCAAGGAAGTCTTGCTAAAACCAAGGAACCCCATGAAGCTATTAGTAAGTGTTTCAGTTGTTTCAGTCGTGAATATAAAATAATTCATTTGAAAAGGATTTAGACATAATGGGTCAGAATGTGTTTGCCTGTGGCATTTTAATCAATAAAATAGGTTGAGAACGCTTTAGGTTTGTCTATCGTTATCCACAGGAACTGGTCTGGAAATGATAGTTGGGGTATCTTTATTGCGCATCCAATTATATGAAGAGAACAGCGTGTCCTGGATAAAAAGTAAATTGTCTCTGAAGATTTCAAAACATCACTTTTTTCTGTTTATTGATTTCCCCCCTTACATAGAATAGGGTTACTGCTATATATGGTTCTAGTCTCGATTTCTTTAACTTTTTACCAAGTAAACTTATGATTTGTCAGCACCCGTATGCTATTGTGGTCGCGTTATCATACTCTTAATTCGTCAATATATACTAGATTATATTGGATAAAACATTGTACTATTGTCATTCTGGAATTTCGTAATTTTAAATATAAAAATCACAGAATGTGTTCAGTGAATTAGCGTAACCCGGGACTACTCGTTTGATATTCCCTGCAAAGGTACAATAATGTGTGTTTATGTGTTTTGTATGCTTTGACCCCCGTCCCAAAGAGAGAAAGCAACATTGCCATGGGTGATCCTACAACCAGTTAACTAATTTTCCAATCTCGCCATTTTGACATTTTGAAATGAAATTATGGGTGATTACTCAAACTGTCAGAAAACGACTCTATACATTTCAAATGTTTTAATTTCTTAAAATATTCTGAAAATGATTAGTATTAAAGATTAATTTCTGATATTAAAACATAATTCCCCAAACTACATCATTGACAAAATTAATGGTTTCAAAAATATTTCAGAATAAATGAAATTTCAACTGCAAAACCTAACGTGAAACATTTCCCTTAATATCTTAGGACACAATAGTCTCATTTGATGAAAAGTGCCTCATTTTCGCTTTTTAAGAGAAGCTTAAAAACTGACTCAAGGTGTGATAATTCAGTTCGTTTCAAGAAATCAGCAATTTTAAAAAAATAATTTAAAAGGTGACGGTTATTTATTCATCACTTCAATGCGATTATTATGATCATAAAGCCATGTCTGGGAGGGCAATATCTAAATAAATCTGCCAATATGAAACACTAATAAATTCGTTCAATCGAAGTTGATTCTCCAATGACTGGATATTAGCATCTTAGCAGAAGTTATTTCTAAATTTGTATTACCTCATTTTCATTATTTACCTCCCTGTGTTTAAAACATCATTTCATGTATAGATGATAAAGTTAAAGCGTACTGGATAGAACAAACCCCTGAGGAAATAAGGAGCGTCTGATCTTGCTGGAAATCAATCTACTATTTCAACGCAAAGCAGGATTAAGAGGAAAGTAACGTGTTCTTGTACTTACATGTAATTGCCATTAGCCAAAGCTGTTCCCCAAGAGTACACATGTATGTAGCGATTTAATAAAAAGTCAGCTAACACAGAGATCGTTTTTATAAGTGAACTTTTTTTTGTCATTCCAACTTCATTGTTGAAATAGAATATTTAAATGAAAATGGAACATGTTAAAAATCTTATTCATAAAAATGATTCCTCAGTTGTCTCCAAAAAATGTTGTTTTGTTTCTTGAATTATTTTTATGTCAGGGTTAAAAGATTACAAGATTATTGTTTCAAAATAGAAAGAAACTTATTAGTTCATGTCACGTGATTCATTCAGCACTTACTCATTGAAGCATATACTTGTATAATGAGTGACTTGGGGAAATGCAGTACATGGGAGAGGCCTCTGTGAACAGATATTTGAAGTTATCACTTATTTTTAAATTCCATTAATTGCGAAAGAAGCCATGACAGAAAGTATCCCATATGACAATGGGTATCATGTCAATGTCTGCTTTGATTATCAACTATTGCATCATTGACGTTGACGCGTTAGTGACTTTTTTCTGGTTTAAAATACTTCAAAGTAAGAGACACAAGAACCCTTATCAAGTCACACTGATTATATTAGCAGACAATGCTTTCCAATCGAATGGAACTATCATACCAATACTGTTAATTCTGTTGAACAGTCCCATTTATGTCCAATTGTCTCAATACAAGTGATAACGTTCTCTTTTGTCATAGGTACTTTTGTACACAACTTAATGATTACAAAAAAAAACAATGGTGTATTGATATATATGGTCAGCTTTATTCCCAAATCATCTCCAATATCTAAATATATCTATCCTTTACTATGCTACTGGGGTAAGAAATGACTACTTCATCTATAGATTAACACGTTTGCGCTAAGGGAATATCCCCAGGAGAGTCATTGGTTAAACTTAGATTCTCATTTGTCACATGATTTGACATACTTGAAGCAAAAATAACAAGATAGATCATTAAGATAAGTTGTTGCTGTCATGAAATGCATTACTTCATGTACGTTTCATCCAGTTGAAGTAATGTCAGTCCATTAGTATATCCGACATTTATATGTAAACCAACCCTTATCTTGATAAAGTGCAACTACGTGTTGTAAAATGTATTGGACTTATTAGTGAACTGGCAAACTAATGAACATCACTGGCATCAGATGAACGTTATTGTGATACTTTATTGCTGGGTTTAGTGCTGTACACATCACTTGTCACGGATACATATATCATAATCATCATTAACGTCTGAGAAAAATCCGGTTTTTTACTTTGAGGTTGTATGTTGTGCATTCTTTACATCTACATTTCATTTCAAACCGAGCTTACGCAAAGATGATATTTTTTCCCGACATTCTTATCCTTACGGATCCATTTTGTTAGACTGTGGGATAATATGTTTCACTAACTACATGTATAATTGATGAAGATCAACGTTATTGTACATGTTACTCGATTCTCGCTCACCTGTTAAATGCTTTTTGTTACTTGTGATGCCATGGATATGTGTAAGGATGGTGTATAACACAATTTTACATTACACTATTCAAGTATAGCATTCAATTACGTCATTGATGGCACAGTGAAAACATGGTTTGTGGTGCATGTCGGGTAGGGGCCTATACTAAATGATGGACAAATTCAAGATACTTGTCCCTATTTTGCTAAGCAATAATGCGCAGTGGAGTAGACAATTTATGTCACATGGGATTGATAGCCGAAAAGCAATATCCATTTCACTCATATGTATATCATATATATCATATATATCGGACAAAACCTCCTTTGTGACATGTATTGGCAATGGATCTAATAAGCACTGGCGGAAATTCTTCAGTGATGTTATCACTACTTATGTTGACCTTTAAAGATATGTCAATACCAAAATTAATATGTAAATGTATGTATTGAATATAACTATAGGACAATATAGGATGTTGTTAAACCATGCATAGTGTTTATGTCAAATTTGTCAAAAGATAAGCCATACAACAAATGACAACAAAATTATTAAACAAAAAACATCAACGTTCAATTTGCAAATTTTGTCTTACCAAACAAAAAGTGTACTCAATCCACTGAGACAATAATAACGTGATGTTATTCACTACAATCTTATACAGTTCTAGCACATATTTATATCGACAGTGTTCTAAATGTACTCTATAAAGTTAGATAGATGGTCTCGAAG
This sequence comes from Steromphala cineraria, assembly GCA_916613615.1. Classification (NCBI taxonomy): domain Eukaryota; kingdom Metazoa; phylum Mollusca; class Gastropoda; order Trochida; family Trochidae; genus Steromphala; species Steromphala cineraria. Next base: position 74,845,764 of record OU744721.1, read on the forward strand.
GAATTAACACCAGACTAAAAACAGTTATGAGATGTCTCTCGGCCGAAGCCCAAAGACAGGTATGAGATGTCTCGTTTAGCTGTGTACAAATTGTCATTGTGTATTCAAGTAGCTTTGGCAGAAATGTGGACTTATTGATTGAACGATATATCAAGCATCCAAGACATAGAAAAGATCTACCAAGGTATATAGAAAACTGCATGCCAAACGTTATATTAATATATATAATTGGATAAACATTGTGTAGCGATTTGGAAAAACACGTTAGTAGTCTTACAGTTTACATAAATGATTTTCATTTTACTTTAACATAAAAGCAACATTTCAATAGCTTTCATTATTTCTGTTTCCATCCCTGAAAGTTGTAGATTATATTTCAGAAAGATTCAGTTAACAATTATGTTGTCATAAGGACAGGATTGGTGAGTATATCCTGTAATTTTTTATTTTTTTCCAAACTGCTATTTGCCAATAAGGTTTCTACTTCAGTATTTTCTAAGTGTTTTGATGGCTCAGGGAGACAAATACATTAACAAACTAGATTGTAAACATCCATTGACAAATTAAGTTACAAGATAATTTTTCAACTGTACGTGTGCAAAAATAATGCAACGTTTGAAAATGGGATTAACTGAATATTGATTTAAATATGAGAGATTTTCAGGATGAGGAGAAAATGTCTAAAATGATAATCCAGATAATGCTTGGTATCGCATGGCATGGCTACACAGATAATAAAATTTCATGACCTTTAAAGACATTTCTATCAGTAATCACCTTCTCTAATAGAAATTGTTTTCTTGCTTACTTTATTAATAATTAATCACATAACGCATTCGTTTTACTCACGGTTTCAGCTAGTTTTCAGGATTGATCTACATATGTACTCAACACAGACTCATCACCGATGTTGAAAACCGAACATATATATATATATATTCATGTGGAAAACTACCAGTTCTTGACAAGCCTTATCTTCACGATGTGACGTTCCAAAATCATTGAACATTCTAAAAGTAGATACACATAGACGCATTTACACATGAACGTTTTATAAACGGGCAGTTACCACTAATATACCAGCTAGATAAATAAACATTTAAGTGTTTATGTTGTAAAGATGCTGTAATCTTGTATTAGTAGGAGTATTATCCAAGACAAACAGTGTCAGCCTAAGTGATAGTTTTTGGGGATGACATTTAAAGCTCACTGACTCACTGACTCACTTCCTGCAAATTAAACATTATTGAGATTGATATGAAGTGCATAACATCATATGAATTATGTTCAATAACACAAAATACAAACCTTTTTGTACATAAAAGGATTGATCTTACATATATATTACGTACAAAATTATTAAATGCACACCAAGCATCAACATATCTAAAGGATCACTGTCCTTACACATACCCAGTATTTGGGGAAATAGGAAGGATTATTACAAAAACGTTTTCTTAGGTTTAGTTGATGTAGAATTTATTTGATACATATATAACATACTAAAACACATGTGTCAGTTTGAAATATATCATTCATCTATTTCCAGGTCTTTTGTTGAGTTGATGGATTTATTCAAAATAGACACAAAACACTTTTCCAATTTTGTTTTTGTAGGGAAAGCGGAAGAAAGCAAATGTGATCACGCTTTTGGAGTACAGTTGTTTATAAATATGAATGTGTAAAAGAATTACTGAAACTGTATAAGAAATAGATACCATTCTTCAGCCTGCGAACGTTGATGAATTCAAGAAATGTAAATGAATAATGCAATGGTTTTTTTCAAATGTATTCTTTTGATCATTTTATGGTCTTTTAGTATACCTAAACATATCTTGATTAGACTCACATAAACGTCAACTTGTAACTTTAATAAACAGGATAAAGGTAAAACAATTCTGCTTGTCGCAATGGGCTATGCCTGGAGCTTCAGTAAAATAAATCCACTGAATATTATTCATGATTCAGGGGTCTTTGCATGTATGGCGCATGTAATGGCAAATTGTAAAAAGATAAGTTTTGTATAGATGTTGAAAAATATGAATTCATGTTTGCAACAACTACCCTTTAATTTAAATAGCTTTAGTATATTTAACCCTGATATTTTCTCATAAACTATATTCACATTTTAATTTTGAGGAAGGTAAACAACTGGTTTTCTACTTTCATCACTCTTTAATCTCAAGTTGATTCATCTGTGGATGATGTTGTCATTACTTGCGCTGATAGCATCCTTAAGGATTGTTAAGGGAATCTGTTTAGGAGAAAATAGATTAGTGACATTCAACAAGCTATTTACGAATATAGCTCAATACCTTAGGCCTCTGTAAGAATGAAGCCAGGGGATACACATTCCAACAAGACGATTTCACAATTGCTACTTTTATTCGATTTTCTTTATTTAGAGGGGCAGTAGCACGTTTTAGGGGGAATATAAGGTGATATCAGGACAATGAAAATAAATAATTCCAATTGAAAGACAAATCATTTAAACTAAATGAAGCAGTAATAATTCAAATAAACAACATAGCCATGCGATTCCTTTTTCTTACAAAAAATGAATTAAAGGTGTTCACACAAAATGGCCGCCAATGGATTTTATGTGAATCTTCATACTTTGTCCTCTGACTATAGATGATTGCCTTGTGTAATGAGATAATCATGTGTAATACATTTAGCATCAACTTACAATTATAAGTAAATTTTTTGAAATTATCAAAAAACGTCCTACTGCCTCTTTAAACAACAATAATATACTCGTTGAAGAATAATTGTTGATATCTTGTAACAAATCTTTTTGTCTTAAAGCTAAAAAACAACACATCATCTTAAGTGATGTATCCAGTATATGTTAAATTAAGAATTAATAGAACAATTCCCTTGCTATAAAGCTGATTAAAACATATATGACATATTAATATAGATATATAACTTGAGCATGAGGTCAAGCAACAACTTTATTGAAGATATATTTTCAAGAACGGTATACATTATGATAGTGTACCATTTGTGAATTTTGTAAAAGATTCACACCAAACAAAAAATTTACCACCCATTGAGAGAACATCATCGTAACATAATTCAATGTAATCTCATACTGTTATAATAGATATGTGTCTTGATAGTGTTCTAATGTATATAGTCAGCTAGCCTGAACTCATGAGACGTCACACCAGCGCACTCACCATGTATCCCTACTGAAGCCAAAAGATGTTTATGAGGATTTGTCACGTTTCACAATAGACATCAGTAATTTCCTATTCAAATAGCTAGAGAAGGAGTAAGGACTTGGGATGCTCATTCAGAACAAACAATTACTCTTCGTGGTTATCTCAAGCATTATCACTTCCTATTCATTTACACGAGCAAATATGTACCAATGGTGAACCATTAGTTAATCAATGTAAAACAAGTTGGGTTATTTTCTAAGACACTTTATTTATGACATCCTACAATTGTTCGTGAGACAGCTAAAATAAAATAATATGCACAGCAGCAGCTGTAAAAGAAACAAGGATAGGTATTCTATGATCTTAAGGCAGACGGAGGACTGTCACAAAATAACGGAAATATATTACAAATTCTATTTTGTATATCATATAGGATATGCAATATTGTTTATAATGGTCATTGTAAAAAAGTAATAAAATTACTATCTCCATAACCGTACTGAGTTGTAAAAATGTTACCTACACTTAATCTTTCATTGAAGATTTCTAAGAAAGTAAAAGAAGTACTCAAATAACGATAACATATCTTGAATAGAAACTATACAGGTGTGGTCTTTAAATATGACAAGTTGTTTAGGGTGTTATACTTGAAATTCAAAATTAGGGACATTGTTGTTGTTAAAATATTTGGTGTCAATAAATTGTTGAAGATTTTCCTGCCCATCGGTTTAGTTGGAAACGCATTGTTTTTAAAATGCGCTATTAGGAATGCAAATTTGACCATGCATCTTTAGCCTGTTGCCATTCAAGAGACGTTATTACTTTATCTAGGTTGGATGTGGTCATGAGAAGTTTTCATCGCCAGAGACAATAAGTGATATCAAATGTTATGTCTAAATGTTATATAGAGAAACCTCGACCTCGATGATGAACTGATGATTGAATTCAGTCAAGGAATAACTTTGCTTGAAAAACACGAACATAACTTGCTGCCAAAGTAGTTAGAGCCTTAATACGTTATTGCTGAAATATATACATATGTATATGTCAGTTGAGGACATCTATTCTCAACAATACATCTCTCTTATAGAATCAGGTTAACTTTTCTGTTTTTCTCATTAATATCCTATCATATCCATTTCACTAAAGACTATAGCTAATGGTTTCAGGAGGTTGTTTATGGCTTCCTAGAACCACAGAATATGCAAATGAAAGTAATCTCATACCTAGCCTTTTTAAAAGATTACGGTAATTCCATTACGAAAATAAAAGTAATGTATGACCTTTTACGATACCATCTATCTGTATGTGATTTTTAATTACTTGTCTGTATGTAAATACAGTCACGCAGATTCTTTATAAATCAAACACATTTTATCAATTAGTGTATGTATCCTGACTTGCCAGAGGATCATTCACTGAACACAGTGACTGATCTGATGTATGACAAGAAAAAATATTTAATATCTTTACATTCTTAAATAATTATATTATCTCTTCCCTTAGAAGCCAGACTTATTAGTTTACATATTATGACGGATTCAGTATATCAGAAGACATCATTTGATTGCCGTGTTGTTAATACACAAAACATATACACCAAACGTGAGTGATGAACTATTTTTTCTTTAATGTAAAAAATGTGTAGTGTTAATGATATAGCAAGATGTAAGGATGTGGCAGTTGAGTGAACTCTGCATCTTTGCATTACTTCAGTTTCGTTTGCAGTCTCATAAACTACACATTTCACATACAGATTGAGCATGTTGATCAGACAATAATTTGCCATTCTCCATCTTGAACTGAAATGGACTCGTTTGCGACAATTTGTCAAAAGGCCACATAAAATCAATTTGATAAATGTACGGTTTTATGTTTCTGTAAATTAAGCTGATATCCATATATGTTTGTCTGCATCAAGGAGATTAAGGTGCGGTGTGTGGATGTTGTTCATTTTTTCTTGGGATGCACGGAATTCATTCCAGAACAGAGGACATCCACTATCAAAGCAAACGCTTAATCAGCTATGGACAAGTATACGGTTTGCCTTAGCTTTACCTGCATTTTGGTTAAAGTGCCTAAGACACACTAGTGTTATCGTTGTAAACCTTAAAAGGAAGGAATAAGGGACACCTGCGAGTAAGTTCAAATGCTTACTTCATCATGTAGCGTCCTAAAACACAAAACTTTTCTGAAAGTCAACAAACATAGAAACATTACCCCCAATAAAACTTTCACTGAATGGCATTCAAGATTATCAGCAGACAAGCTTAAACATTTATTTTTTTTAATGTTAAAAATATATTTCCAATATGTGTCTGGGACTTCACAATGATTACACATAATATGAAATGTACATCCCTCAAAACATTATGATTTGGTTCTATTTTTGATACAATCATAGCCTGGTCTATCCCCCAAATGAAGTCCAGGATCGTCACCATCAAATACACAAGAATACAGGCATGCAATCCTATCATTAATAGACACGTAGGTCTACATCCTATAAAATCTCACTTAATCACTGACACTATAGCTATCATATTAATATCTGGTTGAATTGAAACAACATCTTTGATGTGGAATAATTACATACACATAAAGGGAGGATTGAATTAACTCTATCAATATTACGTTCAGGTAGTGAACCTCAGTGCAAGCATTCACTACGTCTTACGTTCATAACAATCCACCTCAACTCTTGTCGTTTTTGTTTTGCAGATTTTCACATTTTCTTGATGTTCCTCCTGACAGCATTAAGTCAAAAGTAAACAGCGGAAGATAGCTAATGTTATACAGATATATAGACACAAAAGCGAAAACAGAACGTCAATAAGGATTCGTGGCTTCACATCAAATATGTTTCATACATGTATATATTTTATCTTTCAAAGAGTAAGATTATTTGAACTTTTTCTATGGAAATTTAAACTGATGAATCTTTAAAAACATGAGCATGACAAAGGAAATCTTTGGACAATTTCACCTTCCCTGAACTAGATAGAGAATATGGTTTAGTTAGAGACCCAACGTCAAATACACACTCTCAAGTTAACCCTCTCTACTGTTGCACTATAACTTATACACAGAGTGTATAATTCAACCTCACACAGTGCCCAGTGCAGCTCGGATATTGAATACTCTGTCACTGTTTCTATTTGGACAAAATATGATAGATACATCGAGGGTAAACAATTGTTTTTATCAACAGACGCAATGGCAGATGGGAATTATTTGTTCTTAAAGCCCTTGCCTTTTATTAAGAATATTTATGTTTATTGTGATTTTGTATGGACACTATGTCTTTTTCAGAGCTAAGGATGAGGTGACACCAAAAGAGAAACCCAATAATATGTAATGTTGTTCCTTTTTGCTATACGACTTAATGGAGTTAATGTTTCGGTTCATTCAAATAAACATAAAAGGGTGTGAATAAATGAAAATAAAGCAGTTGTAAATATGAAATGTTTTTATTCTTTCAACAGGTCATGTATACATGTACTTGGTTTGATATGTCAATTGAAATCAGTGGATAGTAAACAAATATTTGAAGGAATAGCGACTTGATGGCGAATTAAACTAAAATTAAAAAAGCAATTTAAAATTGTCACGATGGAGATAAACCATTCACTAAGGATAAAGTTACAGGAGATTCTTGAACTAGATTTCGGAAATATCTGAATGTTACTAGCTTTAGCTGTCAGTAAGGGACAAAACAATAAAAAGGTTAAAAGTTAGTTTTCCCTATTCCTTGACAGTAAAATGTGCTAATAGATGTAATTAAACTCACTCCGTTACATTTGTGAAAGGCTTAACAATGGCTTTACCGATTTGGAGAAGACGAGCGAGGTTTTGTAAGACTTTTTTATTATATGGTTTCTTGTGGGAATCTTATCCCGTTCTATAACCATGACTATTGATGCTCGTCATTACATCCGAACATGAAGTATAAGGTTTAGATACGGGGCTTAAGTGAAACTGACATATTTTGATCTTAGAAATAAGAAGATTTCTGTAAGAGTTTTAACAAAATGATAATGTTTATGACTTTGAGATGCATGTCCAAAGCTTTGCAGGTTGAACATATAGTTCCTTTACATACCATGTCCATAATCACATTGTATGTATTGTTTATGTATTTTTGATGTACAGTTTAACATGATTATCATAGCAAACGTCATATTAAACAGAAATGGGATATATTTCTTTAACTATAAAACGGATTGCTTTTATTAAAGAAATAGTATTTTCGTGTTGAAAAGGGTTATACAAAACCTTGTACGTTCCCTGATCGGATTTGCAATTATAAATTCTTGACAAACATCTCTACACAACAAAACACATTTAGTTTAAAATTATCCCAAAAGAAACCAAACATAATAATCAAACCCACCCATTTGACACAACTATAATTAATTCGTTTACTACAAATCTGTATATTATACTTTTGCATTTAGTCCATTACCATATATACCAACATTCTTCAAGTCATCCAAACAATTTGTTAATTTTACCATATGTGGTTCTTGATACGGTCTTGTGTATTATCATTGTGTATTTCAATTTCTGTAAAGTGACAATCTTTTCACAACTAGATGACAGTCGTGATGCAAATGTTTGCAATTGACAAGGGTGTTTCTGATATTAAAGTGTTGTATAGGTGTCTTCCTAATACATAAATACCTCTATTAACACATAAATAAAAAAGCCTATTATTTAGGAAATTATGCATTCGATATATGACATTACCGAAACAATTTGCTACACATACTGTACTTTATCTTGAATCGTGAACCATTCATCCAAGCGAAAGGAATTAAGACAAATGCACTAACTATATTGAATCGTGTTAATAGAGTTTGTGTTTGCATGACAGAGAAAATATCGGTTTGGAACAGATTAAGCATTCTAATCACATATCATCGTCACAACCTGTTTGTAGAAAGATTCATGTTAACATTACAGGAAATTAAATAATATATAATTACTGAAGATTATTCAACTCTCGTACAAGAGGCAATTCAGCTTCTCATGCATAAAGCATCCCACGTTGTCTGGAGAAAACAATGTCGTTTTCTGCCTTCCTATCTGAATATCTGACATAAAGGCTGCACTGTTCTGTCGACTAAGATAAGAAGAATACTAAATTGAAATGGAGAAGACAGATGACCTGGGGCAATTACAGTATACTTGCTCCAGCAAACTTTTTATCCCAAATGCAAATTACTTAAACACTTATGACAGTTTAACCTTTATATTTCAGTGGCTCTTGACTTTGTCCTCCGACATAATATTATGTAAAATCCGATCTTGTGAACACTTTCCACACAGTGTTCAATGGCGATAGTCCTTGGATATTGATTAATGTTAAACTTTAAGTGTATTGAAGGATACGTTTTAGAATGGATAAATAGACTCCAAATAATTTATTGTTGTGTGCATTTGTACATAAGGCCAAAAGAATAATATTGTTAATAGAAAAATACAAACGTTACCTACGCACAATGTTCAGGTCAATGCAAGTGATCATTTACCATGATTATTTGAGTCCAAATTGTGTTCGAAACAACTTGCTTCATTTGTAAATATATTTAATTCATTACTTCAGTTAACGATATTGAATTCACTTCTGCATAAATAGAGACTATTTCATTGTTTTTGCCGAATATCATTTCTATCTCATCGAGTGGAGTGAGAAAGTGATATTTTCACGAGTGGCGCAGCCACGAGTGAAAATGACACTTTCTCACTTCACGAGATGAGATAGAAATGATATTCGGCAAAAACAATGAATTAGTCTATTTATTATATAATTTTTAGATCATAAAACAGAGTTGTCAGACATCGGAAGGCAAAGTTTTGCTCTATGATGAATGACAGTCTAGCAACTAAATTTATCCTTTCTCGGTAAAAAAAAAGTTCGATAGAAATAACTCGATATTTAATCGGAAATAATTTTATGAAAAATACATGATGAGTGAATGTTCAATGATATCAGATCCACAACATGTGTTTGGTTATTACTAGGTGAAACAAAGGCTCCTTATCCATTTTGGAAAGTCAGTTTTGACGCGAACGGATACAATGAGTGAAGCGCTTTGTCGGTGTGACAGATCACTCGCTTCGTAAATTTATTTTGCAATAAAATGAACAATTATTAACTACAGCAACAAGATATGAACTTCGGGTGGCTTTTGGATATCGAAGGATACATTGGCACTGTAAACTGAAAACAGTTACATACCGAAAACATCCTAAAGAGTCGTTTTTCTTCGATCCTAACCAACGCCGTGACGCGAGGCAAGCGTTCGATTTCCTCAAAGGGAGATAATCGTGTTTCAAAGGGAGGTAATAGGTTCGGTCCTACTTTTCTCACCGCAGTGAAAATATGGATTATATTTTCACTGCAGTGAAAATATGACTTTCTACTGCTTTTCTTAAAATATGGATTATATTTTCACTGTATAACCCTATATTTCATTGCTAATTATATAATAATACCACCTCTTCATTTGTTTTAATTAACATACCTGTTTTTAAAGGTAACTACATGTAAGTAAGGCACTGCTTACTTTTGATTTGGCTAGTGAAATTGGTGACATTCAAATATATCTTTTTGGAATATTGTATTGTGTGAAAGGCTTTGAATTTCCAGTCAGTAATAGAATTTGGTCCATATGACTAAGAAAGTCACATACCTGTTGTGCATGCAAAATGAATAATCAGGAAGCATTGTATATTAGTAGTACATGAATTTGTACGAAATGTTGCCTAGGCTATTAACACATTAGAATACTTGTATTTTACGTGATGAAGAAGAACTATTTAATAATTTACAATAAAACAACAAGAAACATTCGTGATGAAAATGTCTTTTATTGGTCCAAGGGCTTCTTGTATTCACAAATGTTTGCAGTTGAATGTGGCTAAATATTGGCATAACGTTGACATAAATCGAACAAATCAATTAAGGAAAAACATCATGTCTTAATACAATCTTAGCATGTCTAGTACTTGAAAATAATAAGAAAACCCTTTTATGGTCAGATATCCAGTACATTATTTTGTTTCAAAATGTTGATATTTACTTTAATCAAACTAATAAAAAATTAGGGAGGCAAATAACTGCGTATAGCGATGAGAATCCCCTTTTTACACTCTGTCTTGGCACGGCCTGATAAATCTTTGGCTGAAGTATTCATTACTTGCGCTAATAGCATCTTAGAGGAGTGTTTAACTTTCCAAGGAGAATTAGATTATTGACAGGGGACACGGCGTTTAGGAATATAGCTCGAGGCCCTAGGCCTCTGTAATGAGTTTGAGGTTATTCTAGAAAATTGGACATTTTCTCCTTTCGATGGATTTGTTAACGTTGTCGTTTACAACAAAGCTAGTTCTCTTAAGAAGATTCATACAATCAACGTATATGAATGCTTTTATGCAAATTGGATGATAAGTATTTCTTGAAAATACATCTTGATAACAATTTCTTTTCTTCTTTTTCTTTATTTTGCTAGTTGTATTTGATTGAAAGACCCAAATATCTTTAACACGAACCTAATTAAGATATAACACGAAATTAAATTCAATAAATATTAAAACATGAAGGATCAAAGGACAAAGATATTTAAGATATGATGTCATTGATAAAATAATCTATTTTATGGAATCAGCTTATCAGAATTGATTCTCTTTTTTTCAAAATTATAGCATCTGTTATGGCAATAAAACAATACAGTTTCAGTTTTCAATTTAATGAGATAAAGTTATTGTTTGTTCAAGGCACCCAAACATCTATATGATATCAAACAGGAAGCATGTTTGCACATTGCGTTTTGCATATTTCACGCTACAAATGTATCTTTGCACAGCATACACTTTATTAAAGGAGATACATTAAGTAACCAAATAACATGTATTTCTAAAAAAGAGGGTTAAATCTATTTGTATCTTCACTTGTTGTCTTGTAATCATAAAGAAATAAATACAAGGGAGAAACCTTTGTTTTCTATTGAAGATGGCATATATCCACATGTAACTCGGTTACTATAACTAATAACATCAACTATTTGAGCAAGGCAACAATATCTTTAGTAAGTGAGCAACACTTAACTTACTCTATTGTATCATAAACCAATGGTGTTATTGCACAAAACCGTTATTCAACAAACTGAGACAGCAATAATCTTATTTCATTCGTCTCGACGGTGTTCTAATGTGTATATTCACTTAAAGTGGACCCATGGGAATTCGCACCAGACCATCATACTTTCGTTTCACCAAATTTAAAGCCCAATGCCGTTTCTGAGTTGTTCTGTCTCGCTTATTGCCTAAATATAGACCTCAGTCTGCAGTAATTTATATTTTGGACTTTACACAGACAACCCATGGTAAGACCCAAGAAGAAGAATAGACATACACAATGTCTTAAATATCATCGAAAGGATATTAATATTGGTTATCTTATCAAAACACAAACCCTTTGAGAGTGTAACAATGCCATTTTGCTATATATTTCATATTACCATAAACGGCAAATCTCCTGTGAAATGAAATGACAAAATCCTAATTTTAAATGGATTTCGAAAGTTCATTTTTTTTCATAGATTGTAATAGTTTTACCAGGAAAACAAATAATTGTAGATACAATATGTTTATTGTTAACTAAATGAAGTAATATTTAAGCATGAAATATTATATGTTTGACTATATGAGACATCCTTGGTCGGCTGTCAACAAATTGCAAAACATTTGGTTTGAAGCAGAAACAACATATATCTTTTTGAAAGAATAATTCAAAATTCTCATCCAGAAGTGTAGTTATAGAATTCTAACAAAATTGTCAATTGGTGAAGATCAATATTTGTTTTAAAATCTTAAACGAGAGAAAGATGAATTTACAAACTCGTCATAGGCTGGCATGTCATCTGATGATTCCTTGGTCCGAGACATGTGCATAAATTGTATGTCTGAAAATGTCCTAGTGTCCTTGATGTCGAATGCATTAGCAGAACGCTTCCGATCAGCGATGTTTTCCTATTTCTCCATTATAGAGTGGTTAACTGCAGTTACCCCTCTCATTGTAGTAGTGGTAAGTATCAGAAAGAAAACTTTAAAAAAAGGAACAAAAGCCTAATTTATTATATGATTGAGGGTGAGATATTCTGTTCTATCAGTGAAAGAAACCCTCTATATTGCTACAGTGGCGATTACCGTGGTGACGGGCCCTTCCAAGCGGCCACTCAGCATGAAATTGGCCTTTTTGACATAATTAGAAGAATTTCGTCATAAAATAAATAGAATATCTGTCAATTCTTGACAAATACCATGTTAATTTCATCTCGTGAGGCAGAAAAGTTAAATATATTCACTCATGGCTGCGCCACTCTTGAAAATATAAACTTTCTACCTCACTCGATGAGATAAACCTGATATTAGTCAAGAAAAGACAGATATCCTCTATGTAAACTGCCTCTTTGCATAAATAATATGATCCAAAAATATATCACTATCATGGATCACCTGTTAAGTGCTTTGTGGATAATCCGCGAATGAAGAAGTTATTCTTGCATTAGTAGGAGGTTTAAAGGGAATATGTCCACTGGAGGGACTATGATTATTACAATGAGACCCTCGATCAAGGAATATAGCTTCAGGCGGGAAGCGATCTGCTTCTCCTTGTGTAGAAAAACATCTTAAGCAAGCTATGTACCAAAAAACTAGATTATATCATGAAAATAGTTCAAGATAATCCAATGAAATAGTATTTCTTGATTTGTCATGATCAGTGATTATATCTTTTCAGAGTATACTTTAGAGGTATGTGCATATTAATTGTCCAATGATAATCTGGTAGTTGCAATTTGACAAAAAAATTATGAACTATTAAATACGAATTGTAGGACATTGCGTTTTACTTGTGAAGGGATTTACAAACTGTTTCTCTATCTAATATTTCCATTTTCTCTACACAGTTAACATACTATTTCAAAAAGAAGATATGCGTTAACTAATTGATCGCAAGTAGAAAAATATTGCAACTAGTGACCTAATGAGGACAACACAACTTTAAAAGCACAAGACTAGTCTAACGATTTAATTTGGTTTTACGAGGCTTGACATTTGATTATGCACAACAAATAAATAACTCAATGTAAAAATTTGCGATGATTACTGTGTCATTCATTATATTATTATAACATGGGATGGTATGTTTCTTTATCTATAAACTTATTCGAATTTGCATAGTCTTTTGATCTTTCGAATAGGGGTCTTTGACTTTATTGTTGATTTGTCATTATTTGTTTCTTTTTTTTTGCTAAAATATAATAATCTTGTTGTAAGAAAAGCTTGCGATAATATCTAACGGCACGTGTGCCTAGCGAGAACACCCTCGAGTGTGGCAAGGATTAGTAAGTTCCTTGATGTTTTTACTATGGAAACAATAAGGCCAGTTAAGTTCATTGGTTTTTTTATGTATCCCGCCTGCTACACTTTGACTGCAATCAGTCTTGCGGATTGCTGTTTCTTCTGTTTATTGTACAGTACAATAGTATGATTTGTTTAAAACCATATATTTGTGAAACAAAATTGTCTAAGATTACCAACTTCCTAATGTTTTACCTAACATTAATTGCATTGTAATTTTTTAGTAGGAATTCTGACACAGCAATATAATCAGAAGCCTTAAAGGGGCAGTAGCACGTTTTTTCATAATTTTCTATTTCAAAACTTTCACTTATAATTGTATGTTATTGCTAAATATATTATTTTGATCGTGTACTTAATCTCATTACACAGACCAATCAGTCATAGTCAGAGGACAAAGTATGAAGATTTACATAAAATCTATTGGCGGCCATTTTTGTGTGAACACCTTTAATTCATTTTCTGTAAGAAAAAGGAATCGCATGGCTAAACTTTACATTATATATTTGAATTATTACTGCTTCATTTAGTTTAAATACATTGTCTTTCAATTGAAACCATTAGTTTTCATTTTCCTGACATCACCTAATATTCCCCCTAAAAACGTGCTACTGCTCCTTTAACGTAGAAATATAGGATTATTCAGTCCTTTTAACAAAGCTGGTAATATTCCATGACACTCGAGGTTATCAACTATCATTAACCATATGTGTAGTTACAAATTAAAGAAACAGAAAACAGTGCGTTTTGAAAGTTTAACAACACTAAACATTTCGAAATTATGCGTCGAAAACATGGAGAATTAACATTGAAAAAGAACAATGCAGAAAATTATCATAATGAACGAAAAGCCGTTTTGAAAGTTGGATTTATGCAACTTTATCCTGATAGGGATCATGAAAATTATTTTGAAAGGACTACGTTTTATTATCTTACAGATGAAATTTGAGAAAAGCAGTCAATAATATCATCATTTGTAAACATAATTTTATTATCATTTACTTTCGACCAATTTATATCTTTGGTGATTAATGACCATGAAGAACTGAACTCTAAATGAGATCATGTAATTCGACTTCAGTTTGAGGTGATTCTTAATTGTTTGTCTGTTGTATATGTTCCATCACGAAGATGCAACATAAATCAAACAAACCCTACGTTTACCAATGTTTGTGTTTTACCGTCTGATCACATTCCAAGTTACTTAATGTATTCAAATATTGCTCAATAAAAAATTACAACAAAGACATAGCTTGAAAGTAGATTAATTGCAGATAATGTTTAACTTATAATCAACGAAGTATTAAGATTTAGTTGAATGATTTTTTAACACAGATTTGAAGTAGATTTACAAGTATGTATACAATTTTCAGAAAATGAAGAAACCTCTAAATATATAATATTTTATTCATTCATATCAGGGGTTTAGTTCAATTCTTTGAAAATGGTACGAACTCAGATTCGTGCAAAGATTAAAGGATGTGTATCACAATGAAGTAAAACCACGCTCCCACTTCTTGACTGGGAGTTATTATTGCTTGGATAATGATTGAATCAACAGGTTATCAAATATAGAAAATGATAAAAAAAATTATCTAAACATATATATAGAATAAATGTTATGGACTTTATTTGTCAGGTTTATCTGATCGTAAGTGGTAGTGTGACAATATTCTGCTACAGGTGTTTCTTCATAATAACAAACATCAGAATGTGTTTTCTGGGTCAGTTCAATCATTAATTCTTGATATCTCACTCAAGTCTCCAAAGGCACAATGCTCTAATTTAACGTAAAATCCTCCGAATTGAGAGAGGCTTTAAAACTTACTGGAAATGTAACAATTTATGTCGTGTCAAACAATTTGAAATATAATGTAACAGATGTCAGTTGTGTATCCGTCTCTTTAATAGCGTTATCATGATCATAAAGTCATGTCTTGAGTGGCAATATCTAAATAAATCTGCCAATATTAAACACTAAAATACTCCTTCAATCGACATTGCCTCTCCACTTACCGGATATTAGCACCAAATGGGAAGTTATTTTTACATTTTCACTGCCCAGCTTTTAAAAAAACAAATACAATTACGATGACTGTTTTTGTCTGTATTTAGTTTAGTTTCAGTTTGCTACAGTATCTTAACCCAACTTACAGACAAAATATATGAACAAATTAATTTCTATCAAGGTATTTGATATTGATAACATCTTTACTTTATCAAATTCATGAATTTCGTATTTTTGTTATTCCAATACCAAAGATAAGGACCAAAAGTAACATTGTAAGCTGGTTTGGACACCTCCTGTATTTTAACAGACATGCGATTAGAAGTCTCATTCTTTGATGTTTGAAATTGTGAGTACTTCTTCACAACTGATGTGAATATCACATGGGTTCTTAGTCGCATATCATTTACAACAGGATCTTGTTTTGTACTCTCTTGAAAGTTGGTATCGTTTCGTTTGCCCTGAGTGTGTTGTCAATATTTTTTGGTTTCAAAAATCGGATTGCTTTAAATGTACCGGTCTAATGTTGAAACATAAGGGGAACTATTACACAACAATGAAACAACTTTATCATTAGAATGTGTAAATAAAAATTCCGTAGAGGACATTTACCCTTTACAAAGCAATATCATGTAAATGATAAAAAGTTACATTTGAGTAAAACATATATAAATGATATATTTTCTGACATTATTGCATGTTGTCGATAATGAGTGTTACAAAAAGTACCTTTAAATAGACATATTTTTTTCCAAAACCCAATAGTTCTATTTCAAAAGTGAAATAAACAAAACAGCAGTTTTAATCATTCAAACAGAACACAGAGGTGAACGCTTCTCGTTGTTACCTTCCTTTGTTTCACACACAGATTCATGTATAGATGCTTAAGTTAAAGCTTACGTGATAGAACAAACCCCTGAGGAAAAAGGGAGTGTCTGATCTTGCTGGAACTTAATTTACTATTTCACCGCAAATCACGATTATAAGGACTAGTCTTGTACATACATGAAATAGCCATTCGCCAAAGCTGTTCCCCGAGAGTATGTAGCGATTTAATATCATGACACCATGGTAACACTGAGCTCGTTTTTATTAGTGAATCGTTTTTTAATTACTTGAACTTCATTGTCGAAGTAGAATATGTTATCTGTTTGATACAATTTAATTGTATGCTGTAATGTTGACATTAAACCTGATTTTGACACTTGATTGATGTACATGTGTACTTCATGTAGACATTTACACCAATTTGGAAATCGCAAAATAAAGTTACTTGTGTAAAAATTACCAGTTCCTTACAAGCGTTTAATTCATGATCCGACGTTCCAAAATCATCGAACGTTCTTAAAGAAAATACACATAGACACTTTAAGTCGTAAACGTCAATTATCCTTGTTTTACGAGCTGAATAAATAGACATTTAAGTGTGCATGTTGAAATGTTGCTGTAACATTGTACCGAAGTGGAGTATTATCCCAGACACTAACACAACACACAGGGAAGCTGTAATGGATTTTGGTGAAGGCTTTTAAATATTTGTTTTCTCCGCCAATTTGATTTGATTGATTCGATAACATTAACAGTAACAGTAACCGATTATCTCTGTTCTTTGGTTTGTGTCTATCATCCTTTCAATGCCCGTCGCACTTATTTTATTGTTGGCAAAACATGATCTCTGTCTAAAAAATTATCTTTCAATTCCTGCAAATTTACCTTAAACACAACTTTTTCTGTATCATTGTTTTGGGGTTAATAATTGTATTGTATAAATGTTATGATCTTCGGTTGAAACTGGAGGAAATAAAAGAATCTCTCTCTCTCTCTCTCTCTCTCTCTCTCTCTCTCTCTCTCTCTCTCTCTCTCTCTCTCTCTCTCTCTCTCTCTCTCTCTCTCATATAAGTTATGTTTCATCACACAGGACAGACCGCAAATTACACACCTATTTGTAAAGTAAAAGATTGTTCTAGTATATCTAGTATATAAAACTACAGCAAACCAAGCAGCATTATATCTAAATGATCACTGTCTATACACATACCCGATTTTCTGGAAAATACTGAACACCTGTTTTACCATGTTAAATGGACAATGGGTGCTCAAAGCAGAACAAAGATGTCATAAATGTTAGTGAAACGTTTACCTTTTATGGAATAAAAACGACTTGATAAGAAGGATTACTTAAGGCATCAAATAACTTATAAGTGATTGTGACCTCCCGAGAATTGGAAAACAATTAATGCTTGGACTATGCTTGGACATTAATTTAACTGCATGAAGTAAATTGATTTATGATGCAGGCGTATTTGCATGCACGGAGTTCATGGCACATTGTAAAGGATATGTCTCTTATAGAGGTTTGGAATTTTATAGTATCTGTTTGCTACATCTACCTTTAATAAGAATAATTTTAGAATGTTAAAGCCTGATTTTTTTCTAATGAAATGTTTTCACATTTTCATTTTCGCTTTGGCTACTCATTGTTGAGGAAAGGTCAACTACTGGTTTTCTTCTTCCATCACTCTTTAAGCTCAAGTTGATTCATCTGTGGATGATGTTGTCATTACTTGCGCTGATAGCATCCTTAAGGATTGTTAAGGGAATCTGTTTAGGAGGAAATAGATTAGTGACATCCAACGAAAATAGCTTGGTGCCTTAGGCCTATAGGTCTCTCTATGACGATAAAAGCCAAAGAATATATTCAACCAGACAATTTCACAATTTCTACTTCCATTCAAGTTCTTCTTTGTTTACATTAAACATCATTCTGTTGACTACCAACACGTTGAGGAGTATTTGTTGATATCTTGATAAAAAATACGTTTTTGTAATGTATCTACTTGTCCTAACGCTCACACATAACATGTCGACTACACAAACATCATCTTCAGTCATGTATCAAGTATATTTTTAATTTAGAATAGATATAACATTTCATTTACTTTTAACCAAATTGAAAATACCCTCTACCTGTTAGTACTGTAAGAAATATTTTTATAGATATGAGTTGAGGTCACGCAACAACTTTATTGAAGATATGTTTTCAAGAACTGTATACATTACGGTATTGTACCATTTGCGAAATTTGTTAAAGAATCACACCAAGCACAAACTGTACAACCCAGGGAGAGAACATCATCGTGACATTAGTCAATGCAATCTCATTACATTATAACATGTGTGTGTCTCGACAGTGATATACATAGTCAAAGTGTACTCAAGAGACCTCTCACCAGCCGACTCACAATGTCTATCCACTATTTTAAATTAAAGAACACTTTATGAGGCTTTTTCACGTTTAACTATGGACATAAGTAATATGATTTTCAAAGAGCTGTAGCAGAAATAAGGACTTGGTGGGTTTATTCAGAGCTTACAATTAATCTTCATGCTTATCTTAAGTGACAAGAAGAAACAATAACAAGTAACCAATGGTGAACTTCACAAATCAAAAGGAAATCAACTTGGGTATATTTTCTACGGCACCCATCATTTTGTTCTTGAGAAAAGAACCATGTGATCAGACTACAACAATGCTTGATTCAATCTCGGATATTTAAAGGGTTTATTTCAGAAACAATCTGTCTGATAAAATATGTAATCCGTCGTGACAATTCTAGAAATTATTCTGTCATAGATACACCATTGATGATGATGCAAGTAGGATCTGTAATCAGTGCCTTTGCACTATTGTTCTTTTACCAATAGGGTGACGTTATTTAAAGATTGCTTTATGGCTTAGGGGACAAAAGACATTTTCTGACAATGTGTGCAGTCTTGTGATAATAGACAAATATATCTTTGAATTGTTATGAAGACAATGCTTAATTTGTGATAGCGAAGTCTTATATTTTAATACAGCTACGGAATATCTTATAGATGTATACCATATATTATCAATGATTATCCTGTCTTAGCTTTTAAGCCATTACAAAGTCGGTATTATTTCATTGGGGACATATGTTCTCAAAAAGCATCTCGCTTGTCGAAGCAAGCTCCTTTTCTGTTTTTCTCATTAATATCCGATCCTATCCATTTGACTGAAGGTTATCGCTATTGGATTTCAGAATGTTGTTTATGGCTTCCTAGAACCTAAGAATATGCAAATGGAAGTCACCTTACACCAAGCTTTTATAGATGATTACGGTTGTTCCATTACAAAATCAAAAAGTAATCATGTATCACCTTACATGTTTCTTGTACAAATCAAACATCATATGCAAAGAAACACAATCAACCCTGAAAGGGAAACGCTTTAGGTTATTAGGTTTTGAAACAGAACATATATGGTAAAAGAAATGAAGATAAATAGTAACCAGTTAAGAACATGAATCCTGATTACATAAATATTTCCAACTTTATATACGTGACATGAGATGATATAAAAAATAAGAAATCACAAGATTTGACATGAATTAGTAAAAGTATAATGATGGTTATATGATGATTTTGTGTTGACCATAGGTCAATATATACACGTTGGGTATCAATCAATGACCATTAAGAACATTATTGTAAACAAGATGCTGTTATGTGGTCCGAATCTGAGTGTGACTTATAATTACTTGCCTGAATGTAATTACGGTCACGCAAATTCTCTATAAATCAAACACTTTTAATCGTATTGATGTATGTATCCTGATTTCGCAAAGTTTCATTATCTGAACACACACAATCATCCGATGTATGAAATAAGAAGACAAATTTAATTGATATAAATAAATATTCTCTTCCCTTAGAAGCCGGTTTTAGTAGACAGATTATGACAGATTCCGTTTATAAGTACATACTGTTTGATAGCAGTGCAATTATTAAACAAAAAATAAAAATAAATGTGAATGTGATAATTCTTTCTTATGTGAAGTGTTAATCACGTAGAAAGATGTAACGTTGTTATAGTTGAGGGAACGCTGCGCTTCCGTTTGCATTCTCATAAAAGACACATTCAACGTTCAGATTGAGCATGTCCTGACTTGGTTGTCAACTACAACAATTAACTACGCAAATGTTTTGAGTGAGCTCTAACAATTAACATTCTCCATCTTGAACTGATGTCTGTGTTTCAAGTTTTCTCATGACGAATTCAATATGATGTAAAATGGTCCGTGCAAGGAGAACGGTTATTTTTCGAGGGACGATACGGCAAGGTCTGCGGCGACTGTTTACGTCCTGTCGTCTGTTTTTGTTCACTAATTACCAAATCCATGGTGGGTACGATTAATTGTCATTAATTTAAGTTAATTTGTTTATGTAATCGGGAAACAAGTATTCGTTCAAATGAAGGAATATCAGTTTTTGACACATTTATAAAGCGATATCCGTAAACTATGACAATGTAGTTGATGGCTGTTTATCGTTAGCATGACTCAGCCATGTTTCCCATCTTCTGTGTGTGTTTTATGACCAGGGGAATAACTATAGCTCATCATGTTTTAAGTGGATTACTTGTACATTGTAGACTGCCTAAGACGCACACAGTTACCTGGGGATTTCGGAGACAATCAAGTCGTATTATTCCTTTGTGCAGTAAACTTGTAAATCAATGGCTGAAGTAGCAGTTGCTCGTTGATAGCATATGAGAACATGTACTCCTGCAAAGAAAAGATTATCGACTACGAAACAATATTGTACATGTAGTTTTCATTTCAACAGTATATATCATCTTAACTAGTTTAATTCAATTCATGCCAATGGAATAACTGCGGCTGCATTAAGTTGAAACATGTCTCAAGGGAATATAGTCAATATGTTTTTTATTTGAAAAAAGTGTATATTGTGTTCATTGAAATACTTATTTGGCCAAATTATCAGAGACAATACTAATCATTGTCATAAGCAGTACGTTCATATTCCGAAGTATTGTAGACACATACTTGCCATTCACAATTCAGCTGAACGAGTCAAGTCGCCGAGATCAACATCCTAATTGTCTGCAATGAGAACTTGAGACAGCTAGTTTCTCATTTGCCAACTCACAATCTGGAAAGGGTAATTACTTCCTGTAGCTACACTACGAAGTTGCTTCTCTTGGGGTAGATGTCTGGAAATTAGAACAATATAACTACATTTCTTATTATTTGCTTTATATTAAACATTTCATTATTCAAAATTCAATTACGAAAATGTAACCTAGACATGAGAAGATTCAATACAATGTAGAAATAGAAATAGAAATACCAAAACACAGAATTGATAAAATATGTCAAATATTAGAATAATTTAGGAAAATTAGTACCCATTGCTTATTATATGCATATTCACTATCATTTTGGATCTGAGAAAAAGAGCAACTGTCGTGTAAGAAAGACACCAATCGACATTCAGATATTGTTTTCATGTTTATTCTTACTTAGTAAAACTATATATGGTTGAGAGATTTGTGTAACCATCTGCTTTTGTCCCTAAGCACAATTGGTGAGTGCACAATGGGAACTCTCGTATGGAATAATGATAATGAAGGTAAACATTGAAGCCACTATTGGGATTATATACAGATAACAACGCACTACATACAACCTAAGAACATGCATTAAAGGGGCAGTAGCACGTTTTTTTTAAAAAAATTACCGATAATTGTAAGTTTATACTTAATGTATTATGTTAGTGTCAGAAATATCGCAACACAAATCAATCACCCTTAGTCAGAGGACAACTATAAAGATTCACATAAAATCCATTGGCGGCCTTAAAAGCATTCTCGATTATCAAAAGTTTACGTTCCGATAATATCTCCACTAACCTCTGGAACCAATATAGGCTCAATGCGATTCACAAATTACCTGGCCTTAGTGGCACATTGTCCAATGAGGTATCTACGCTGCCTTCAGCAGCGTACCAATCGCATGGCTTCTTTCATGACACACCCCCGCTTCGTCAATAAACAGAAATGACATCCAAAGAGATGGATTTCAAGACTGTATTTTAGTGTTTCTGTCTATCAAAACTGGTGGGGTATATCAATTGTTACCTAGCATTCCCAGTTCTCGTCAAGAGAATACCTCTGGACTGTACATTTTTTATTGCATGGCCTCTGATTTTATTTATGAAATAGTGAGTGAGTTGGGGTTTAACGTGCTGTCAGCAGTATTCCAGCTATAAAACACGCTGCCATCTACATTTAAGCGAGTTGACAGATCCGAGAGAAAAAACTGTGTAAGGAAAATTACAACACAAGTTTTGCATAAATTACGGATGGTAGGTAGATTTAGTAACTTCCTGTATTATGGAATGTTTTTGACTTGATTATATGCCATCCCACTTGACTCAAAACGTTATTGCGGTGTGGTGGCTTGTGTGCTTCCCTGACCCCTTGAGCTATGCCAAATGGAGCTGGCATGCTCCTGGTAGAGTCACCCAAGCTTTAAAAGTCAATTGGAAGAAATCAGAGCAAATTTGTGTCGTTCTAAAACCTCCTTTCTATCCCTCTTTTTCGTCTGTTCTCTCATCCTGTCGAACTTCTTTCTCTCCGATCTTCTGTTTTTTGGATGGCAAATCCACATGTTTAATAGCTGAAAGAATTGCTGATTGTATGTTAAACCCCAACTTACTCATCGCCGTTTATCTGCCTCTATGATTTCTTTCCTATTTGTGACTCTGACTAAATGCCTATCTGATTGGCTAATGAAAGACGGAACTGCAACTAAGGGGAGGTAATTTATGAATCGCATTGAGCCCATGTTGGTTCCAGAGGTTAGTGGAGAAATTAGCGGAACGTAAACTCTGGATTATCGAGAATGAGACGTAACATGCTGTAGGTAGTTTCAAAACCCTATTATCTGTAAATATTTGCATGCAGACATGCAAATAATTATTCAGACCTCTCTGAGATCAATAATAATGTCACTTTTGGAGAGCTTCAAAAGGCCACACGACCATTTACCAAGATGAGTGTGGTCAAACAGAAGAGCGTAGAACACATTATGAATTTATTGAGACTCAATCGATCATTATTGCATTCGATATGTGTCGTATGAAGTTGTAGCTGTTACTACCCTGACAATGTGATTCTTTATGTTAACACAAGAATAGCTATCTTATCAACGTGAGTGCAAATGTGAACCTTTGATACAATGAAACGTAAATGATAAGAAGCCTGATTCAGTCTTGTCATTACGCCACATGAACTGATATCCTAATTTCATTAATATTGCTGTGCACGACTGTACTCGTGAATTATAAATGATCATGTGTCAGGGCACATGGTCGGTCGTTCCAAGCAATAATCAAGACAATATTTTATCTGGAAGTAGAGTATTATCAACCCCCCCCCCCCCCACCCGCCGCGATATAGAAGGGAGAAAAAGGTTTTGACTCCGTCCGTCCTTCCGTCCATGGGTGCGTCTGTGTGTCTGTCCGAGTTCAAGGGGTAAATTTTTCTCTAAAACTACTTAACATAGAATAACCGAATTTGCTGTGTGTCTTTGGGTTAATACTTCCACGATGGAGTTCGAACATTAGAAGTGTGCAATCATTGTTTACATAATTATTGCCCTTGGTCCTTGTTTTTTATGACTGTTCTCAAACTATTTAAGATAATGTAACCAAATTTGTTAAGTATAGCTAAAGGGTATAATTATCATTATGAAGTTATGGCACTTATTCCTTGATTTTGAACTCTTTGGAAAAGTTCGGATATACAATTAAATCAATTTGGCTGGGGATGTTGATGACTATGGCCTCTTGTTTTTAGGTATTTTCTACAAAAGTTACTCACATTACTCTGCCTGATCGTTCTACAATTTGAATAAGATTTTGTGTGTGTTAGAAGCCCGTGATTACCATTTGAAAAATCTAATCAGCCTAAGCCAAAATGTTCAGAAAAATAACTTCACGTTTTTAGTATTGATGCCTGTGTTTATGTATTTGTCCTGACCCACTTTGTATTTTAGATAGCTTCTTGTCACGTCATTCAATGTTTGCGTTTTACGCATTTCCATTTTCAGTAATTAAACGATTACTCAAGCACATTCTCAAATTCATATGAAAGGTCAATGATATTAAGGATATTAATAGTTTTAGATTACACAAACAAACTGCAAGGGTCAGCAGTTTACAAAGATTTTGAATATTTTAGGAGAGTTGATGCTAATACGGGTTCATTTCTAACTTTCAAATGTAGATGGTCAGAAACCAGAAGTCCTAAATTAGAGTGAAATGCCCACACTTTGCAATTTGAAACGGTTGTCTAGATAAGCTTGGAGATTTCATGTCATGTGTTGTGAATAACTTAAAATGAGGTTCAACAACAAACTTATATTTGTCCTTCTCTGAAAATGATTCATGCCGATAATTCGCTAACATTAAGCAGCGAAAAAGTAATTTCAAATTAAATGCTGCCAACTAACTGGATATTACCGCCTTCTATGAATTATTTACAACATTTGCATAACAGTTTTGTAGTAATAAAACCCTTCAACAGCAGTGTGACGAGTATGACATCTAAAACAATGACATTTTTCTAACACATTAACAAATAAAGATTTAATTAGTTTTATTGTTTTACAAAGTTACTTTTTTGAAAAGCACGATACACTTTTTTAAGAATATTGTCAGGCAATAACTACAAAAAAAGAAGAATTTTTCACAGGATCTTGTTTTTAGTATTATGTTATATAGTAAAACGAATTCCTTGTACTCCCACGATGTTCTCAATGCAGGAAAACCGCACTAGGGAGGAATCACAAAAGTAGATTTAATGTTCACAAATGCCAGCTTAATTGAACAATTTTAGAAAGATAATGTTGTGTGCTTTTGAAGAAAATCGTCTGTCCTATGTGTGATCATCATTTATTGGTACTATTTTTTACAAAATCATGACCTATCCCCCACAATTGAATATACAAGAATACAGACATGCAATCCCATCATTAATGAAACATAGGTTTTTTCCTATGAAATTTAACGAAATCACTGTCTATACATAACTATCACGTTATTATGTTGTTTAATTGGATCTTCAACATCTAGGTAGCTTTGTATTCACTCCATAAATCACGTTCAGGATGGTGAAAATCATATCAATCATATACAACTGTGATCTCGTGATTGTTGACTTACTCAATAAACACACCTCAGTTGTACATTCATGACGTCTCAAGGAAACCCCTTTGCAGCTTTCATGCTAGTCACGTTTGAATTAGAAAATAATTTGGTGAATACATCCATTTTTATTCCTCCTAACAACGTTAAATCAAAGAGTATTACTTACCGATATTAAAGTTTTCTTTTCAGAACCGAGAAAAACTAAAATTCTTAGCAGAAGATGTCTCTATTCACACAATTGCGATGCGAGAACGAATAATCGTTGTAATCTCAGATGTCCGTTTGACATTTATGAATTGCATTTATTTCTTTTTGAAGTTCTCTTAGACATTTAAATAGTATGTTTTAGATATTTGAATTACTTTCAAAGTGTACGAAAATGCGCAGTAATTCAAATCAATGACTATATTTGGGTTTTTGTTTCCTTGGAAATTCAATTACGACGACAAATACTACGCAGATCTGCAAACATATATTTCGCAATGCTACAAAGTTATCCTTTGAGCCGTATGTCGTTTTTTTATCTGAAATTATATAAATAAGGATCAGGAATAATTGAATAACAACTAATACGTTAAGTACATATACTTCAAATTTATCATATGAACGGTTAGGTGAATACACATTTGTGGGAAAACATTTGAAATGCAAACAGGGCAAACGTCTATCTCAATAAGTTTTCAATATTATGCTAAAAGTAGTAAATGAATGCTTAGTTATGCAGACACCTTTTTTTTAATTTCACAGTGAATAGTTTAGAAAACTATAATAAACCTACAACCTACAATAATTAATCGTTGGTCATGGGACATATTATATATTTGAGACATCTGGGTTTTATTACTTGATTGGTAGCTCGATATTAAGAATAAGGTCAGGATCACCAGCTCGACTGATGTCTAAGTATTCCTAAAAGTAGACTGTGACCAAATATACAAACATCTTTCTCTCCTTAACAAGAAATCGGTCGCACTTGCAGAATTTAATGAATACAATGTCCCACGTTCAGCGGTTATTGAGATGGGAACAAAATGGGAATGTCAAGGCATATCGGTTATAATGTCTCAAAATAGGTTTATGATTTCAATAAACAAGCTTCAGAACCGTAATCCTTAAAGGCCATTTAGATCAAATAAATCTTCAGATAGAACAAACGTTATGACATTTAAAGGATCCTTTATATGATGTCTTGGGGTAATTATAAATGTAGCAAAGCAGTCAGAGCCTTTTATTTGGCCATGCATGCTGTTTAATGAACACTATTTAAGCAATTGTCACACTTTTATTGATCTTATGTCACATCTGTTATAGTTCGATAATTTACAAGATGAAAATGAATGGATACTTAGTCCTTTGTGAGATTGAATGAACGTTAGAAATGCCATAAATATGAATTGATTTAGCAATGTTGCTACTCGGGACCGTATGCTGGTACACGACTTATGATTTATTGCACATGCTGATTTTGGGCTCCAAACGTCCTTTTGATTTCCAGAAAGATGATTGCTTTGTGAAAAAAAACAAAGAAACAATTACAGACAAGGAG
This sequence comes from Steromphala cineraria, assembly GCA_916613615.1. Lineage (NCBI taxonomy): Eukaryota > Metazoa > Mollusca > Gastropoda > Trochida > Trochidae > Steromphala > Steromphala cineraria. The sequence continues at coordinate 74,872,954 of OU744721.1, forward strand.
TCATCTAACCTAAACTTTCCCAGCTGATAACTTAATGGCGACTTATGAAACAGATTTAGATAAAGATTAAGATGATTTTACTTAATTGTTTCCTTTGCCTTAATGTACTTACACTACATGTGTAGGACGTTCATGATGATACCTTTGCACTTAAGGAAAATGATGTTTTTGATGAATTTCTGAGTTTTTTTAATTCGATCCATATCCATAACAAACAGCAAAAGTAATGTAATTATCGTCTACCTTGAACGATTTTACTTTTGTACTTACCTAGTGTATGAGGCCATGATTATCTCTCCCTCAAAGTAAGTGTAGCTTGATATAGTAACGGACATCGATAGGAGTGCATATATTTCAATTGAGAGCTGAAAAGTCACTCAACGTTTCATGTTTTACTTGAATAAATGGTTTGAGTATTTCTTGATGAATTGATCAATGTTACTATATATCGCAATGTTACTGCTTACTGACATGCACGTAAACAGTTTCAGGTTGCTGATTGAATAGGTGGATTTAGCATTATTGAAATTGAAGTTTTATTTGGTAACTTGACAGGAACCAAAACCTAATAGCATAGTGTAATGAAACTCTATCATTCCGAGTGGACAGTGAATAACACATCGTCATTTTGTTCAACAAAATAGTACGCAGTACATTTTACAATAGAAAGAGATTCAATCCCTCCCAACCAGAGAAAGTTTATTCCTTTTAGGACTAAATGTTCGGAAAGCTTAACTTACGTGTAAAGACGCAATGGGAGAAGGGGATTCTGAATGTTTGAAGCCATTGCTGTTATTTAGAATATCTGTCTTTTTAAGAACGCTATGTCTTTTGCAGTATTAAAACATCCTCTGTATAGCTAACATCTTAAACCACTTAGTGGCCCCTAAAGACAAAAACAATGATATGTCATTTTTTTTCGATTTGCTAGACAAGGGAATTGAGTTCAGTTCATTCAAATATGAAAAGGATATGAATAAATGAAAATATATCAATTGAAAAAAGCAACACATTTTTGGTAATCCCGAAAGTTAATGCTTAGTTCTTTTAACAAGACAAGCAAACATGTCTTTTAACTGTCAAATGTCGCATTCAGTGGATATTATACATGAATTTAGGGATAATGACTTGTAAGCGACTTAGACTTTTGTGATGGTTTTGGAGCGTTTTGAGAAAAAACAGTTACTCGGGATAAACTTGCATGATATGGTTTTACTGGAAAACTAGAATTACGAAATACTTAAATATCTTGTGCTTTATGACTTAAAGTAAAAAACGACATTTGTTAATTGTTACTTTCTCTGTGTCTTGACTAATAGAGGTAAACAAACTCATTCCGTAACGTTTGTCAAAGACTTTATAATGGTTTTACTGATTAGGAGAAGACAATCTTGGAAGACGTTTTTTTTATTATACGGTTATCTTGTAAGGAATCGTTATCTTATTCAATATCCAAAACTGCTCTTGCTCGTCATTGCGTTCTAGTAGGAAGATTGGGGAACTAATGTGAAACTGTTATGTTTTAATTTTGGTAATTGAAAGATGTCATTAAGAGTTTTAGATAAGTCGAAGTGATCATAAACTTGAGATTCACGTTCTCTATATTTGAAACCATTTTCATAAACAACTTCAAGTATTTATATAGTTGTTGTGGATTTTTATTGTTAGGTATACATTCATGAGTTCTATTATGTAGTTTTGTAAGTAATTTATTCAATCCAGGGGTATGGTTGCAATCATTAAAACCGTCAGTAACGTCGACACGATTTTTTAACAAAATGACGTAGATAATGAACCATCTAGTCTGTCATCCAGACCCTAAAGCAAAACTATTAAAATTGACGACCTACCAAGTCTACATCCCGCAGCTTTAGGCTGAAGGTAAAGCATCTTCTGGGTTCGATTTTGATATAATACATGCATTGTTAAAAAATATTGTCAATTTTGAAAAAAATACTTCTGCGGCTAAATGTTAGTCTCTGAACCATCATACACATTGACATTCTAGGTGCCTAAACCGTTACTGTTTCGTAAATGTACTTGTTATGTAATGCTATTTAAGACAAAATCAAATTATACTTAAGTATTCCGTTCGTCGTCTAAACTTCCATTCTTAACATTACTAAAATGGCACCGCATGTCTAATTCTTGACTTAATTGTCTTGGTGCAAGTTGTACAGATAGTTTTAAACATGATGACATATCCTTACCACCAATTTGTGGTTTACTGCTCTAACCCTCACCAGCATCATTATGTATACGAACCGACATGAAAGCATGTCTGACCTTTCTAGATAAGCTCATCTATCATAAAGATCTGTTTTGTAAATCCAGTAACCATCTCTCTTGGCAGAAAATTATATAACCATAACATATGATATGAATGCATTCGAAACAATCGAATGATTCTGTTGTTTAGCTATTCTGATTTGATTGAATTGCAACTGATACATATATTTTTTGGACATCATAACGGTCCAGGTACACGCTTGCTGAAACTTTAGAAGTTTTTCGGGGCTTTCGTTAAAATGGTATGTTATGTACATTTCGATGTCAGATGTTTACTACGATGGACACAATTAATAAAACGAAATAAAGTTTGAAAGTCTCTGGAATACTGAAATTAAACTTGTCTTGCTCTACTGACGGTTTTTGAAATCCAAAATTGTCAGGTACTTAATGCAGCACAGAAAGAATGTTTTCTTTTCAAATCAATACAACAGCGTATCAAAGCGTATGAAGAACTGGGGTCTTCAGTCATTTTGTTTATTCTTACATGGTTTCATATTGGAAAGTATAATTATTTTAACAAGATATAGTATATTCTTATTGTCCGACGGCCGTGGACTTAAATTTCTAGAGTGAATTTTGTAAGCATGGCTTATCAGTTTTGAAACAAAATAAAAGACAAAAAAGTGTACAAATTAAGTTATTATCTTTTTGAAACATCGAGTTGCATGTAATCAAGTACGAGCTAGACGAAGACGACGCCTTGGCATTACCCCTTTAAGTTCCATGCAAAGCGTCAGACGTTGCGCTGCAGGTTAATAAATTGGGAATTTGGAATACACAAAAATACACTAAAAGTATATACTATGTAGGTTAACGGTATCATGTCCCATTTATTAAGTTTGAAACTAAGTGCAAATATACACATATTATCAATACCGCTTTTACATTCTCCAAACATGAAACTTTGAAAAGAGCAACAAGTAATCAAAAGTCACACATGAAAAACACAAATTAGATAAAAGGTCCAACCTATGTCTAGATTTTCAATGATTTTTCCTCTTACCACCAAATGGTAATGCTTTGGATACGAAGAACCGTTATACACAGGTCAACGACGTGAGTAGTTGGTAGAGGACTGTTTTAGATGTTGTTACCTTATGTTTAGTGATCGGGAATAACCGGCTTTCTGTCTGATTTTCCTAAAACCTTCCAGACAAGGGCAATCAAGCATCGATTTGTTTTAACATACAAACAGTAAAGAGCCAACGTATTGCTGTAAGGGAAGTTTGGAAAGACAAAAAACAAGAAACCAATTTCTCTTGAGTTAATGGCACATTCAATATATCGAACAAATGCTTATAGACAGACATATCTGGACAACTGTTTTTTTAAAACGTGGTTGTTTTACGTCATTATTTGATAAGTTGTCCTAAAGCAAAGCCTTTCGTCTCGTGCGGGGTCCTTCACAATAAATATAGAATTTTTGCTAGTTAGTTGGACTTTCGCTTGATATTCATTATTCTTTATTAAAAGAGTGGTTTGAGATCCCTCTTTTCCAGACATATTTTGATAAACATAAATGTAACACATGGGTTAAAAGATATATTTAGCATGTAAAATTCTTAAATATTTGTGTACTTCGTTTTTAAAGCAGTTGGTATTTGTACTACAGTTATGTAAACAATATTCAGATAAACTTTATTTTCCTTACTTGACGAACTTGACTACTTTTTTCTGTTACTTTAATCAATAAAGAGTGTTTTGGTCTTTGAAAATATTTTTTGAAACATCGATACACATAACGGAAAAGAAACTTGTCTTTCCTATAAAACAGATATCAGCTATATCTGAACTAAAAAGGTGTCATGTAAAACCTATATTCCGACCATCACTGGTTATGTGCCACAACAAAGGCATTTCCATCTCAAGTTAGATTGAAAGTTAGTCTCCATGTTGCACTTTATTGTCTACTCGCATTATTTACACATTTAATAAGTAGAAAAACAGGCCAATTCTGTTTGTTTTTGCACGTATTTGACAGTCATATATTGAAGTTCTGAAAACAATATTTTGTTGCAAATTCACTGGAATGTTTTTGTATTGTAACACTCATTTTAGAATGATATAAAAACGTACTTTAAAAAATTCTTTTTGATTGATATTAATTCAATTTTCCCAGACAACAGTACAATGCTATGTAACGTCAGATTTGGAAATGACTGACGTTTCAATTTATAAAAGTAACTGAGAATGTTCTATTCATTTCAAATATGCTTTTTCTTCATTGATTACCAAGACATCAATTTGACCCAATTATGTTTCTGGCAACAAAACCTCTTCAAGTATCACAAAAATGTTTTTAAATGAACAAAGAACTTTAAACAAAAATAGACACAATTACACACACAACATTTATGGATAACAAGTTCCATGACAATTCATAGTTACCTCCTGACCCTTTGTGACACTAGCAGTAGTCAAGAAACGTTTCGTGAAATCAATAAAGAAGTTGTTTCCCTTACAATATTACGTTTAAATGTAAATGTCACTTGTAAAGCATCAATTTCAATATAAACAATATAAGATATAAAGAGGTTTTGGTGATTTCGTCTCGAGGACCTTTGGTGACCATTTTGGTAGTATAAAGTAAAAGATCTATGAAACGAAGTCTACACTGTTAATGGAATCATCATGCACAATGTATCATCTATATTTTAGCTCTTGTCATAGATTGTAGAGTTTTTCTGATATCACCTATACACCTATGGTTTCATAATAAAATGATGATAAGACATCAACAAATTTCCAAGTTTATTTCGATAACATATCATATGATAATCACAGCGACTGACGAGCACAAGGTACATATATATGTAGTATATAAACGGAAGATAACATTTTAGTTGCAAGTAAATTACAAATGGATGATAGCAGTGAAATTGTACACATTGGTTGACCTCCCTTAAAAAAGAATTCATTGCATGTTGATTCGCAATAACGTAATCAATCATTTAAGAACCGACTGCGGTCACAGTTACCATCCATGCTCCGCATAGAAGAATAGGGCTTACTCACTTTCAAAACAGAATGTAACAAAATCAACAAACAACGATACTTGAAGGGAATTTACCCAAACAGTGCCATAAACCACCTACATCAACCTGAAATTCGATCACAACGTAATCAATGTAATTGGCTGTGGTGGTGCTGGCATCACTTCTGCGCTTGAGACATACCATCTTCACAGATAAATCAGGATTCGACCTGGTACATAATGAGGGCAGTTGACATGCTTAGTCCTAGCTTGCCGACGATATGGTAAGGTCTATGTCATTGAAAGGAAGGGGAAAGAACAATAGCTACGAACAAGTCTGAACTTAAGGTTGTTAAATAACGTGACCAAATTGTAGCCTATGCCCCCTTCTCCCACGGTTTCCTGCAACAGGTCAAAGCAAACCCGCACACTATATCCCAGCAGAATGATGTTAACCTTAACTCCCATTGGCCATGGCTGCGAACTCACCTAACATTGTAGCCAGCCTACCTTCCAGCGACCTTGTGGTTCGAATCCAGCGCAGTACCACCCATGGTTCGCTAGTTCCAGCCGGTGCTCGCAGGTTTCACCGCAATACATAGCCACATTACTGTTGCGGGCTTTCTCCCTGCAATAATACTTAGCAGTCATGATATAAGTGAAGTTCTCTTGAAATAGGCGATAAACCCAATATCACCTAACCTCCATCGACCTTGCTAGAGCTGTCACCAGTATTGATCTTATATTTTGACTAACGTTTATTGTTTATAACTTAATATAAATTGTCTTCTCTGTATTTAGTTACTTCTTCTGAAGAATGTTAACATGTTACAATTTGCAACTTTTTAAAATTTCATGCTGTATTAATTTTCGATTAATGTTTTTCTTATACTGATAGATAAAATATCTTTTTTAGAGCAAAATTAAAAATGCGCAACTTGATCACAAATGAACTAAAACATAGAACAAATCTGTAAATTAGAGATTTCGACTTTTTGTCTTTCCACAACGGACGTGTGCAATTGATATATTCGTCTGGTGACGTTTATCATGCCGTAAAAAACCCTAAGTAAGACATTTATGTGTGAGATTATCTTGACATCAACCTCGGTCACCACGAACTCCTTGAACTGAAGTTTGAAAAAAGCTGATGAAAGTATTGACCTAAGATCTCTAGCATCAATATTCTTACTTAAAGCACCATTACAATGGGTGTGCTTTCGATATAATTTATAAATTCTATAAGAGGGTATGAAGGATGTAAACGAATAAAATCTTAATCTTAAAGGGGCAGTAGCTCGTTTGTAGGGGGAAAATAAGGTGATGTGAAAGGAAAATGAAAAAAAAATGGTTCAAATTGAAAGACAATGAATTTAAACTACATTGTAAATGGAGCAGTAATAATTCAATTGTATAATGTAAAGTTTAGCAATGCGATTCCTTTTTCTAAAAATGAATTAAAGGTGTTCACACAAACTAGCCGTCCATGGATTTAAGGTGAATCTTCATGCTTTGTCCTCTGACTACGGATATTTGGTTTGTGTTATGATAATTTTGACACTATCAAAATAAAAGATGTAGCATAACCGTACAATTATCAGTGAAAAAAAATAAAATAAGGAATTATCAAAGAACTTGCTACTGCCCCTTTAAAGGCAAATTGTGAATTCATTAAAACAGTACTTCGTCGAAAATAACTACTCTTCTGAGACTTTGCAGACTTTTCAAGTAATCATCTTTTAAACTATCACTCATAGGGTAAGGAGACCAGGTTAGATTAATGCTTTGTTTACCACCTCTGTTGTAATTCGTTAATTATTGATCTTAACAAACCTTAATATTATTTAAATGTAAGAAATAAAAAATATACATCATAATCAAATACATTTCATTTAAATTAATGTATATATGGACATTGCTTTATCTTATCAACAATAATTCAAAGCAATCCATGTTGTGCAAGACATATAGGTAGTTTTCCCCTTTCGTGTATATATGCACACTTAACCTAGAGATGGACATGCTAATACTTACTCTTTTAAAAAATATGAAATAACAAAAGTAATGAAGCTTTTACTTTTAAGCTATACGTTTAGGGAATTTCTATTTTGATAAATAATTGCTGATAATGCCTTTCATTCTTCCACACTTCGTGCTTGACAGAACTGACCACAAAGTGGTTTTGAAATCTATGTAAGAGACGAAATTGAACTGTCTTGTTTTGCTTTGTAGATTGTCTTCAACTCAATTACTAAATAAGATACACAGCTGCGGGAAAGTTGTCTTCACAGCTTAAAGGCTATTATCGACAACGAGGCAGTTTCTATAAGTGTTAACTTTCACATCCTCTACAAATTGGTTAACACATTCAGTCTCGTGAACTAGGCGACTGGAATTGTCAATTACGAGGCTTAAAAGGTACAGAAACCATTCACATCATGCCCGTTCATTGTTACACACTAGGTTTCGAAAAATGGTGTTGTAGATGATTGGCTTTATTAGGTTAACGGTACAGTACTTACAAACACGAAAAGCAAACGTTTCATCAGTATAAGGAACAATTTCATTAGATATCAATTGTAAATACAAGTCAAATACTTTAATGTTTGTTGTGAAAAATATATCTATTTCAATTTTTCACTTGATGCCTGTATGAGGATTAGGAAAGGTTTTGTAAAAATGTTTTATTTGTATGTCTTTTGTCCAGTTTTCTTGTAACTAGCTTGTTACAGCGTATTTACTGTTATTGTCTCATAAATCAATCACGTCATATTGACTTATATCCTCTAAGATTATCTTCTTATAAGATTAAGAGTAGGTTTGGTACAATTGTTTGTACAATTAAAAACATAATATAACTGTTTACGCCTTGATAGGACCCGTAACAAAACATTCATATCTAAGACATAACAGCTTCTTCGAATGAATATGGAAGAGATTTGAAGCAGATATGAAGAACAAGGCACTTACGTTATTACATTGTCATAATTGCAACATGGTACAATCGACGACTTTCCCTTAGCCATCAATTTCCTAATACACACAAATAAACCACAGATAATTATGCTCCACAATACCACATTACTATTCTCCACGCATTTACCTACAATTGTTCATCCGCTTCCCCAAGCAATGATTTTCGTTGAGCTTAATTCTAAAAAGTTTTAAGATGTTTGCAGAGATGATAGAAACATGCAGTAGACATCACTTCCATATTCTATGCATTCATGTTGCAACACCGTTCGTAGTTTGCCAGATTACCTACTAATGAAATGCAACATAGTGAATGATTCGGAAAATCTGAGTCTTTTTCACGTAAAAGCCTTTCCCAGTTTATCATTTAACACGAAATTCATACAAAAAAACGTTCGAAAGCAGAAGGCACCACAAATATCAGCGTTAACTTATAACAAATTAATTTCGTTTCGTAACCTCATGTCAGCAGACAGCATTGGGTTTAGTTAATGGTCTGCTATATGTACATCTGATAATAGACATGTTTTGCCATTTTCCAAATGAAGAGAGGTTAAGACACTTTCGATACTGTGAACTGGCAAAACATTTTTTACTTTGCCATATTCCAATACCAGTACATACATATATAATGCCGTTTTTAAACATATACTATGTTTTAATCATTTTATGTATGTTTCTTATACTACTGCGTCTTCAAATGACTTAACTTGAACGCGATGATCAGACCATTGATTGATGTAAGTATGTTGGATTTTCCAATATTAATAAAAAGATATTCTTAATAGAAATTCTAAAAGACACATAAGTTAAAACATATATTTTAAAGATATTTTAAACAGTTCTCTTTAAACAACTTTATGTGCATTGACGTGACCACAAGTTGAGGCAGTGTATTGTAATGATATGTTCGCGTTCTGTGTCGGCTCTCCCGAACACAACGTAGTATACGCTGCCGTGCGCCTGCACGTGCATAGCATGTAACCGCGTTCGCGTCTGTCCTTGTACTCTTCAGTCCTGTATTAAATGTTGTGATGTCAACTACTGTTCTTGTGGTCTCTCGCGTGTTGTTCCTTAATGTTACTGATAGAAAGTTAGTGTTACCAATTGAAAAGCTTGGGATTATTTTGTGCAACTAGCTTCTATAATCGATATCTTTTGTTCAATCAATAACCTCATAAATAGAAACAATTTTGACTGTCAGTTGATCATAACAACCTTTAAACATGAAAATGATACCTTAATACATGGCTTAATAAACAATGTCATTCTGATCAAACATGCTGAATTGTATGGTTGCTGTACCAGGGCTTTATGTTGCATTTTTGCATTTAATTAACATGTGTTGTCGATCTATGAATGCATAACTAAGATAGTTAAACCGAGTTGTAATTCTTAGAGATACTTTCTTCTTTATCTGAGTAATGTGATCTCATTTTTCATTTCAATAGTGTTTCATGATGGATCTTGATCTATCGTGATGTATATCCGAAATATTCTTTTCACGCAGCGATGTAGCCTACTGACTTCTTTCAATTTCCAAAATGTTTTTCTTAGAGAAACATTTACACTTGCAATCAATCATATCGTCATTCGGCCCTTAATATCCAAGGATTGATTTCAACCTATATATATGTTCCTCTTTTCAAGCCACATTGACCCTGATTCGATATAAGCAGAGTTTTCATTTGTACTTTTTATGTACATGTATGTCAATGTACATTTTATTCGTTATGTATTTTCATCTACCCTCAAGTAGATGATTACCCTCTTCAAGACATACCTCAAACAAATTACTTTGTTATATAGTTTTACAAAGTTATTATTGAAATTTTCCAAACATGTATCTACTTCAAACAACTTAAAGGTTATTAAGTAGGCAAATAGTAAATGAATAGTTTTAGTATTTTAAACTTTTCAATCAGGAATAATTGTACACTATACGCAATTGTACGCACTATACCGTTTATATCAACGATACATCTACAGGAAATTATACATGAAATTTATCTTTACTTTGTTGTTGTCATACCGAACAACAGTACTTGGCTAGAATTGACCGCCTTCTTCATCTTTTAAATGTCCTCACTTCTTCAATTTATTTGACATACTGGCATTTTACTCATGTTTTATATCTAGAAATGGTTACCAAACGAAAGTCTACCCAGTTTTGAACAGTTTTTAACCATATCAATCAATATTAGATTGAATTATGTTGCGATTTGGAGGTAGCACTTCTGTTTGACAATCAGATAATCAGTTGTATAAAATCGATTTACAAATGTGAAATCTCGCCTTGTATCAATTACAGAAAATATATTGTACTATACATCTATATCTAAAATATAATTTTTGTTAAATTTATTAACAAATGGTTTACCTTAACGCCTTCTGAGAACTTAAATTGCGAACAAAGTTTCTATTTCTATATTCCATGTTTCAAGGATATTCGTCTATGTGATACATGAAATGGGAGATATTGATGCTCAGTGTAATGAATACTTAGATAACATATAGCTTCTTTTTTATCCTTAGATTCATTTGAAAACTTTTGATGAAAGACAAAGCTTACGTAACAGACTGCTTGACTCATATACAATCAACCTAATACTCAGCATCTAAACCAACAGGGAACCCTATATTAGTTTAATGGCATAGAGCAGTCAGGGAGCTCATACAACAGTAAGTGATACAGATCAGTCCATGAGTTGTTGTGCATCCAGATTATGATAAAACGTAATTGCTGAGATATGGGCCCTGGAGGCTGCGCCTTTTGCTAAAGAAAATTGTCAGATAATCATGTTACAACTAAAATACGTTTGATAGGGACAGGATAAAAAGACAGTGCCAATCGTTGACTGATATCATTAAAAATATAAATTCAATAACATCTTAATAGTTACAGTGTATACAGATTTTTTAAAATGGATTCGATATATGCTTACCAGTTAAACAAAATACAATGCGGTGCTTCAGGTAATAAGAACTAAACATTTCAGTTCTTTAAAGCTGCGCTTGTATGCAATGCTATCATGCTATTCTCTTTTACAATTGGAATGACATCATAAAAGGGTGTGAATATTTTCTTAAAGTCATAACTGCTCTCAACTGCATTGAATTATGGAATATACCGATTACCAAAAAGAGCTAATTTCAGCGTTATATATACACAAATTACAATTTAAAAACGCTTTAGCTTCTATTAATATTTCAACATAACTTTCCAAACAAGCAATTGTATATATCAAACTGGCATTATTTGCAATAATTGTTTAAAATTAAAATTATCAATAAGCAGGAAACTTTATACAAATTATAATAAAAATGAAATACTTAGATCATACCAGAAAGTGCAGACACAGAGTTGATGTTACTGGACGCGACAGCAACGATTTTCTAAAATGGAGTAATGGAGTTTGTTAAAGGGGCAGTAGCACGTTTTTTGTGGGAATATAAAGGGTTGTCAGGAAAATGAAAATAATGGTTCCAATTGAAGGAGGAGACAATGTATTTAAACTAAATTGAGCAGTAATAATTCAAATATATAATGTTGAGTTTAGCCATGCGATTCCTTTTTCTTACAGAAAATGAATAAAAGGTGTTCACAAGAAATGGCCGGCAATGGATTTTATGTGAATCTTCATACTTTGTCCTCTGACTATGGCTGATTGGCTTGTGTAATGAGATTTATGACACTATCAAAACAATACATTTAGCATTAACATACAATTATCAGTGACAATTTTAAAATATAAAATTATCGAAAAAACGTGCTACTGCCTCTTAACATAGCTGAGTCAATACCTTAGATCACACTGACAAAATTTAGTATTCTTTCCATATTTACCACGGTTGCTGAATCAGAATTTCGTTGATTAAAAATTATTCGGTTATAAACTACATCAACTATCAGTTACATTACACAAATACATTCTTGTCAACTGATCTTATTCGTATTGTATAGTGTAGAGCGAAGGTAACAAAGGAATTTATCACATAAAAGTTAAAATCATACTGTCCCCTTTAACATTGACCCTATGGGAAAAAAATTTTATTGCAGAAAATGGAAGAACATACTTTGTATAATCGATTTAGACTAATCTTACACACTGATTGTTCACAAAAAGAGCGATTAGAGCGGATTTTAAAATCCCGCTAGTGGCCAGCGGAAATTGGCTGTAGACATTATCTAGGTCAAAGAGCATTGCGCATGCCCAGATTGAAGGAAAATCTAACATAACTGGTTAGCGCGTTCGCTTGCGCTAAAAATACCTTTGCAATATGGCTGCCATCGGTCGAGTTAGTCAGCGGGCTCAATTTGAGCGATTGAAAATAGTGAGGGAGACCATTGACGTTTATACTGAGTACTCAACGAGATTCCAGCAGAGCGACTTCTAGCTGCATGGTAAGATATCACTTTTTCTATGAACTTAAAATATATTGCGGGGATCCCGTCGACAACACGAAGTGACAATATCAGTTTGCCTAGGCCTAAACCGAAACTTGGCACGAATGCTCTACCACAATTATTTTAAATCAGTCTTTTCTTAATAATATAATTCCACGAATCGAGCATGATATGATTTTTAAAAAGTCTGGAACGATCGTTACCATGATGTGTATTAGCTACCTATTTCCGTTTATTTCAGGCCTGAACCGTCTCACGAGGAAATGTCTTGCTTGACTGAGTGATCCCACTCCACCAGCTGCTCACAGATCAAAACACGGAGGAAGGTAGTCCAGCATGCTAGACGTCTTCCTACGTCGACGTCTTCGCGTGCGCAGTTATCGCACATAAAGCGAAGTTTAGGTTATCTGAACTAGGAGGAAGGGGATGTTTTCTAGAGCGGCATGACATTTGGAATAAGGTTGGACCCAATTGTCATAATATTAATATTAATTAATATCTATATGGATGTTATCAATTTACAATTGCATAGAAAATAGTGATTGTGATAATTTTGAAAAAATATAAAAATGACTCAATGATACTTAGAAATATTTTACTAATACTTTCCAAAATCATGAAAACATTTTGGGTTTTTAAAAATTATTTTATTTTCTAAATGCTTCATCATTTTCTATTTTCATTTGTTGAATGTTTAGTAAATGTTATGAATATTCATGATCACCAAATATTCAAGTCTGGGATTCCCTCATAAGGCCTAGATAAAAGTCTGAAACATGATGAAATTAGAGTTGTGAAGATGCAGACATGTTTCGATATGATACGTATTATAGTATTAAAGTCTTTAAGAACGATATGATTCAATATGATAGACAATTATATTAGACATGTCACAATATATTATTTTCAGGGTATTTGAGAGAGAAAATGCAATAACTTGACAAAAATCCTGTTATTTTTAGGCTTAAAAAGAAGTTTTAAGTTAACGATAAGTATCACAATACAGATATCATATAACAATACTTATATCGCCAGGTTGGGGTATCAAGACTCGATGTATTGATATTTTGTCAAAACTCTCCACACTCACACTCTTATTGGTGAATAGTGACAATACATGTATAGTGATACATTCTTTGTATTGTGATAAGTAATGTTAACTTTGAAATTGCTTATTTTGCCCAAACAAAAGAATATTTATCAAAAGTAAATGTTTTATTCTGTAAAAAACCTTAAGATATTGTGATGTGTATCGTATTTCTGTGAAATATCTTTATCGTCACTCCTTTAATTAGAAGAGAAGGTAATTTAATGTTTGTTTTAGTCTTTATTTTACTTTTTTATCCACATATTTTAATGTCTTAACACATATAGTATGTATCAAGATTTTGTTTATGTAAATGACTGATTTGATGATAAGCATACATGTATATTTTTATTTTTATTGTATTAAAGTTACACTAGTTTGTCTTTACAAGTGATTATTTACCATAATTGTTTTCCTTGTAAAAAGTTTTCAGTCACACAAAATATATAATTAAGATTGGGCTAAAATAGGATAAACCTCAAAGGACTTTAATTAATTGCTATGTCTTTTACCAATAAGATGCATTTTGTTCTTATCAGTTCAACAATTGAAATTAATGTGCATTTTACGTCATTTTAATTCATGTAAATATTTCTTTTGTTTAAGTACACAAAAACAAACTTTATATAAATATTTCTTGCTTTTGTTTTTATTGATATTCCTTTTGAATATCCTTTCAAGTTAATCATTATTTCTTCTTTACATTTTGTTATAACAGATTGGGGTCAGTGGGAACCAGTTTCCAGTAGTAGTGCTAAACTGGATTCACTTGATTCTTTTGATGGCAGTGCTGAATCATTTCTGTTGAGATTGACATGAACATGTGTAATATTAAAATTAAACTGATAATAATTAAAATCATTTAATCTCTTTTTAGAATAGTTATTCTTCTTTTACTATTTTTTACTATATTAAGATCAATATCATTCTATTTTTATTGACCTATTTTAACCAAAGGAATTATGATAGTTTGTCTTGATTACTGTATACACATTATAAATCAGATTAACGATGTAATCAAATCTGCTTAAAATATTGTCTGTATTCCTCTGTATTTCCTTAGAGCATGTATGAAATAGAAACTCTCAACAGACTTTGTATTATAGGATTGTTTGTGATTTGTGTGTGTATATATAATGTTTATGCTGAAAATGTTACAGTATGGACAAGGGTGATGAGAACCACTAACAGTGAGGAGGACAGAGAAATGAGAAACACAACTCTGCATGGAATCTCTGAAGGAGTTAACTATATAGGGTATGTTAGTTAACCTAACCATATATAAATGCTAAAACAATTCAAAATTAAATCTAAAAGTGCAAGAACATTGTTTTAAGTCCATGCTATGTTCATTGAAAGGCTCATTGTTCTTTTTCAGATTGCACTGGGTCACAAATTAATTGTTTGCTTCGTAGCAGCCCCCCCCCCATACCCTTAAATCTTTTTTCCTATCCTTCTATGAAGCAAAATGCTGAATTATGATTGAAACTTTGTGTACAGGTGCTTTTGGGTTTAACATCCCTTTCAAGTTTTAATGCAGGGAAAAAGCCTGCAACACTATTGTAGCTATGCATTGCAGTGAAACCTGCAAGCATGAGCTGGAACTATCGAACCATGGTCGGAACTGCACTGAAATTCAGTTTAGAATTGCACCTAAACCTTACTGCTCGTAGAGCAGCTCTCTACTACAGACTGCAGAGCACCTGGCGGGATTCGAACCATGGACCTCTTGATTGCAAAGCTACAATAGTTTTGCAATATTTCTCCCTGCCATAATACTAGCAGTGATAAAAAAGATAATTAACTTAAAAGGGGCGTTATACCCAAATTTACCATGCATTTTATAAATGAAATAAAGCCTGATGAGTTACAGAGCCATTGACTTTCATGTTGGTTTTGTTGACAACACCATTCTTTGCTCTATTCTATTAAAGATAAAAACTGGGAATTTAAAGACATCAATTTCATCAAACTTTTATCTTTTCTACAATCTATAAGCACCTGAAGAGTTTATTATCAACATTACAATACTGGTATGACTAATTTTTTATTTCTATTGTGTATTATGTTAATTTTTTTGTTTGAAGGGTTGTCAAGAGGAAAGAGAAGTGAAAAGGGGAAGATGTGACTTGGGACAGTACTTTCCTAGACAGATGATGTGATGGGATGTTTTCAGGGACAACCAGTTGAAGAAAACAAGCCAAATGAGAAGATACAGAATTGACATTAACTAATGGGATGTGTGTTTGTGCTTCATAATGATTAAACATAAACAAAATAAAAGATCTGATTTAAAATAAATTAGTTTGTTGTATATAAAATTAATTAGGAGGCTGGGGATTTTAAAATCTGTCTTCAATACTTTATTATAAATAAATATTGTAATAATTGATCGGGCTAATCTTTTTCTCCCTTTTCAATTTCTCTTATTAGGTAAATCTGTGGTCATTTGTATACCGGTAATCTTTCATATAATGCTTAATGAGCTACAGAACCAATGGCTCTATTTTTTAAGAGTTCATGTCAATTATCATTATGATGCTTTTGCAACTGCCATTGAGAAAGGTACACAAAACAGTCCTGTCAAAATGTAAGATGTAAGATGTCACATGTAGGTAGACACAATAGTAATGTAATGGCTGACACATACATGTATCTGTATCACAAGTGTTACTGCATTTACATAATCCAAAAAGTTAACAAAAAGTCAATTTATTTTGTTACTTAAATTTAAGACTGTTTAAAAGAAAAAAAAAGACATGTTTAAAATGTGCTTTGATGTGTCAAACTTTTTTGACAGATGAATCACAAATGATAATTTTAATTAAGTTGTTTAGGTAAATGTTAGCATGATTATCAATTTCCAATGCCAACAAAACCTAAATTAAGTTAAAGGTTTCATGATTTCATTAAGTGTGTATGATTTAAAGTTTTTCTTTTGGTGAAGTACAACATTTCTTAGGATGTTGATGGGACCAATCACCTTGTACACAGTATAATGAAGGAAACAGGTGTGTTCACATAGTTTGATACTTTTTGTACTCAACATATCTTCAGAGAAAGATTATCCATGACTCAACAGCAGAATGTCCAAAAGCCCTTGGCACCAACTGACAGTCCTAGATTCTATTGAATTTAATTTAGTTCCTGAAAGGGGGGGGGGGGGGGGGGGGGGGGGGTTAAGGCAAAAAACCATAGTGGCTGTTTTTAAGTTGTGTCAGAAAAAAAATATAATCTGTTTTATAGAAAATAGAAACACCTAACTGTTAGCTTTGATTCAATTTGAATATTTACATCAATGATTTTATTCATTGATAATTTTCAAATTGTCATGAAATTAAAACAAATCACAACTTTTGACTCTTCCATTGTGACTCAATGCCACAAGGCAAATACTTGTATTTTAAGCATTGGTCTAAAACAGATGATGTCCCACTCTAAAATTATAATCCCTTCCATTGCAAAATCATTAGGCTAATCTGTGTAAAAAAAATACATAAAAATTAAAATGAATATCATATGAATTTTTTTTTTTGTTAGGGACTATAGTTAATGTCCATAGTAAGAAGGGTAATTCAATTTGCATTATCAAAAATATTATATTTATGAATTAATGTTAGCAATTTGGGTATGATCAGTTATACTTTTCAAAATTGCATTGATATCTGATAAAACAACAATATTTTTATGTGGTTGTCTTTTTTTCAACACTGGTCCTCTTTTCATAATCATTAATAATTGTTAGAGGTATTTGTTTTTACTTTTGGTCAAATTAAATGTAAAGATTTAATCATACTTAGAGAGTTCAAGAAATGATTATTAAAATTATGATGATTTTTTTTGCATTCTGAATATAGCTCAATATCATAAAAATGTCAGTCTGGAATTAATGTTTTGATTTAGAATTTGTATACTTTTATGATTTCCATCCAAGGTATAAACTTTACCTTTTCAATAGTTTGAAAAAATTGTGTTGATTTGATTTGATTTGAAAGCTTTCAATTTATAATAAACATACTTTAATAAAATTTCATACTCAATGATTCTAAATCAACATCAGTAAAATTCAAATTATACCTCCTGATTGTGGATTGAGAGTGATATGCAAAACCGTTGATTTATTGACAAGATGTACTTGCATAGTTACATGAATAATTATGAAATGGTATCAAGAAAAAATTACACAATGAATTACCTAAAAGTTTTGACCTATGTTTGTCATATCTGTAATAAATACATACTATTTTAAAGCATGGTTAATTCTATAATGTAAAGAATTTTATACATTAATCATATTACAAATCATTCATGTGAAAGCAAATATTGATTCAATCTATTAGACATGAAATTGGTTCTCATTGCTAGATACAACACTTTCATACATGATTACTATTATTTCATTATCTGGAAAAAAATATATTTTGAAAATGTCTTCTATTTAGTAATGACAAATGAATATCATGCTTTAGTATATTCTAATCATGTCTTTTGGAATTGAATTTGATAGCTTTACAATTTTGCTCTAACACTTATAATCAATATCTAAATAAATTTAATATTTCTTAAAATTACTTACCTTGTTTGATATATTTGTTTATTTGAAAAAATATTCAAATGACATTTCAGTTGGCAAATTGAATTATCTGGGTGTGACTGATATAACTTTCACTGTATTCATCTTGTAGGTCGACTTCGATTTTCTAACTAGCTAAGTAGATACTTTTTGAAAAAAAAAATATTATTGATGTATATCATATATTTCACCTTGGAAAACTTCTCCTCAGTAACAACTTTCACTCAAATAAGTCAGTCTCATAATTATGCAATGGGGTCACTATAGGTCCATGATTGTCAAAATCAACTCTTACCGAAGGCATGCGGTTTGAATAACAGTAAACAAAGATACATCGGGGGGAAACCCAAACATTATTAGTCCAAGTCATCATTTGATAAATCTTTTTTAAAATGTTGATGCTTATGTTGAAAAGAAATCAGCAATGAAGTTTCGAAGATACACAATCTGACTCCGATGTCACGCTTTTGAAAAGACCAAAACTTTACGTTGGCAACCGTCGTCGTTTCACCGTATCCTAAATACTAAATGAACATATTTTTGGTATATAGACAAAAGAGATATTGCTTTAGATTATGTAAAACCTTTATCTAGAAATAAATGTTCCAAAATGACATAAAACGAACTTTTTAAATGGCATGTCGTGATCGGGTAAGCCACTTCCGGGTTCTTGTTGCTTGCGGGCTTAGCCTCGTTCTGGATAGTGAATGAATATATAGACTTGGTTCCGGCTTCACTGATATTAAGGTCAAGGCCGTTTAGAACTTTCCTTATATGGAAACGGCACATGATGTCTAAAAATAGCGCGTCGGTAAACGGAAGAAATAAACAATAATTCATTAATTGTTTTGCACAGGTGAAAATTATTGCTTTGTACTGTTTAGGATTCATGTTTACTTTGATATGACATCGGGTCAAAATTGGGACAGTATGATTTTAATTACGTCTACATATATATTCCTTAATGTGAAAGTGAGTTCATACAATGGCGATAATTTCATTTCTGCAACTACTTCACAAGCATCAAGCTGAAGTAATAAACATTTTATAACCTGTAGCTCTATTTCTAATTGGTTTGGTTATCTAAGTTGCCCTTTGTTTCAAACCAAACTTGCCATTTGTAACAAAATATCAAAATGTATTTGCAGTCATTCTGAGAACATGAAAAGAAACTGTACAATATGAAATGATATTGAATTTTTTCGATAAAATGCAATGACATAACAAGTATATTCAATTCGTCACATTATATCAAATATCAAATTAAAAAACATCAATGACAATGGCAGCATTAAATGGTTTGCTATTAAATAAAACTAAAATTCCTTAAGTTTGAAAGGACATGCAGAAGAAACATGAACCTGTATTGTATTTCCTTCTTTGCAAGTTATTTTGCAATTATTTGCGGAATAACTATATCGATTGAGTGAGTGAGTGAGTGAGTTTGTGTTTTCGTATTTTGAACAATATTTCATTTATTAAACACGTGGATGTTGCCATCCAAAAGAGTTGCTAGATCAGGAAGAAAGGGATCGAAAGGATAAGAGAAAAGACGGAAAGAAAGGCATAGTGAGAGATAGAAAGCGGGTTTTGGAAAGACTCGCATTTGGTCTGGCTTCTGACCGTCGACCTGTCCAACTTGGCTGACCCTACCAGGAGCATTGAAGCTCCAGCTAACATAGCTCTCAGGGTCGCCAAAGCACACACCACCACACCACGATAATGTAACGAGGAAAGTTGTGGCTATATCGATTGATCGAACTTGACAAAACTTAGTTATCGTAAATGTTACAGTCAACGTCTACAAATAAATAACCAGTCAATGTACACATTGCCTAACGGGCCTAGTCATTGTGTGCAATGCCTGATCTGAACTTATCTAAATTATGATACAGATCGGCTGATCGTTTATAAGATACACAGAAAAAATATATACACTTTAAAAACATTAAAGGGGCAGTAGCACGTTTTTTGATAATTTTATATTTTAAATATTTCACTGATAATTGTAAGTTAATGCTAAATGTATTATTTTGACAGTGCCACAAATCTAATTACACAAGCCAATGATCCACAGTCAGAGGACAAAGTATGAAGATTCACATAAAATGCATTGGCGGCCATTTTTTGTGAACACCTTTAATTCATTTTGTGTAAGAAAAGGGAATCTCATGGCTAAACTTTACGTTATATATTGGAATTATTACTGTTTCATTAAGTTTAAATACATTGTCTTTCAATTGGAACCATTAATTTTCATTTTCCTGACATTATCTTATATTCCCCCTAAAAACGTGCTACTGCCCCTTTAAAGGGACAGTAGCACGTTTGTTGAAAAAAATTATTTTCTATGTTGCACTGATATTTGTATGTTAATGCTAAATATATTAGATTGATAGTGTCAAAAATCCCATTAAAATAAAACTGCCAGTATAATGTATGTAAAATTGACATGCGTTGATTTTGAGCTGTATTTTTATGTGCTTTTGGCCATGAGGCCTTTTCACAGAATAAACTTGTCACTTGTCACTTGTCAAAATCCCATTACACAAATCAATTATCAATAGTCCGAGAACAAATCATAAAGATTCGCATAAAGTCCATTGGCAGCCATTTATGTGTGAACACCTTTAAATCATTTTGTGTAAGAAAAAGTAATTGCATGGCTGAACTTTACATTATATATTTGATTTATTACTTTAAAGGTTTCGAGAGGCTATATAAAAAGATAAACATAAAAACAAACATAGACTGTGCCTATTAATACAGACTACTAATATACATGCATAAGAGATAACTAACTATATAAGACATTTTTCCTTTTTTGTGTAACATATAAAAGCAGGTTTTGGCAGTAAAATACACGTTACAATGTCTCACAATTGAAGGTATCCAACCCATGTCGCCATTCACAGCAACGTTTGGAGCACATTTGCCCAAACCCAACTTTGACAAATTTAACTGTTTCTGCAAACGTTTGCATTCATTACAGCTGATATTAAAACATTTTCTGATCAAATAAACAAAACTGATACATATATTACTATAGGAAACATTATGGGACAATTTTGTCAGTGTCTTGTGTTTTGTATGTAGAATTTGCGTTGTACAATACGTCTTAAAAAGGAGCGTATATCAATAAAAAACAAACGGTTCTTACTGTGGAAACTTCTTTTGATTGACATTGTTTTCAACTTTTCTTAGACAGTACAAAAAGAAAAACACAATTCTAAGTAACAACAGATTAGGAATTGTCCACATAATTGACGTTTCAATTTATAAGAATAACTAAAAATGCTAGTTTCATGTCAAATATGATTAAAAAGTTATTTAAGTGATCGTTACCAATATGTTTTTGTTAATGGTAGTTTTTCTAGAAAACAGCTTTTAAATGCGGGAGTACCGCAAGGCTCAGTCCTTGGTCCTTTCTTATTTCTTATTTATATCAACGACATTAGTACTGAATTAGAAGATATATCACGACTCTTTGCCGACGACACTTGCATAGGATCCTGTGCCATGGATTTGAAGACAATTGAAGACAGTCTAAATAAAGATTTGATAACGTTAGATAAATGGGCAAAAACTTGGTTAGTTGATTTCAATCCTTCTAAAACTAAGAGCGTACTTTTTACACATAAAATCAACCATGAATACCCTTCTCTTGTATATGGTAATACCAATATTGAAAATGTTAAAAGTCATAAACACTTAGGAGTGATGTTGTCCAATGATATTAAATGGAATGATCATATTGAAAGTATATCAAGTTCAGCTTGCAAAATGGTTTCTGCCTTGCGAAAGCTCAAATATAAATTAAGTAGTCGTAATTTATCGATGATATATAAAACTTTCATTCGACCAATTCTCAAAAATGCATCTGAATTATGGGACAATTGTTCAGCATTTAATGCAAACAAACTAGAACTTATTCAGCTAGATGCAGCGAGGGTAGTTACTGGATTAACCAAATTCGCCTCTAGGGAAAGCTTATATTTCGAGACAGGTTGGGCTCCATTAAAACAAAGGCGGCAAGAGAAAAAGAATATCCTATTCCATAAAATAATGACAAATAAATGCCCTTCCTACCTATCAGAGCTAGTACCTCAGCATGTTACTTCGGTCTCCAGTTATAATCTACGAAATAAGAGTAACCTAGTACAACCATCAGCTAGAACATCTTCCTATAGAAATTCTTTCATATTAGATTCAGTTAGAAATTGGAACAATTTAGATGAAAATGTTAAATGTATACAATCAACTACGGAATTTAAAACACGTATAACTTCTTCTGAGGTAAATCCACCCATTTACTACAATATTGGCAACAGACGATTAAGTATTCTACACGCAAGATTAAGAAATAGATGTAGTAGTTTAAATGATGACCTTTTTCGGGTAAATTTAACAAATGAAATTGCCTGCTTATGTGGTAATCCATGTGAAAATTCCTATCATAATTTTATCGAATGCCATCTATATACTCACGAAAGACAGTTGTTATTCTCCAAAGTCCTTGATCTCGGAGTTACTCCATCATTAGAAACAATTTTGAAAGGCAATGATAGGTTAACCGTACGCGTGGAAGATAATACCCTCCTCTTCAAATATGTACAGAGTTATATCAGTAAAACTAATAGATTCCAGTAATGTTCACTTTCAGGTACTATCCATTTATAATTTGTTATCTCTCTTATTGTATATACCTGTGTCAAATTGTATTACTGTTGTGTAAATAGAATCATCATTCACATTGTAATCAATTATATTTTACAAAGCTGCACTGTACATAATTGCACAAACCTTAATTGTAAAACCTGTGTTAACATTTGAAAAATTGTAAATCTTTATAACATATGTATATTAATCCATTTTGTATTGGAGAGGGCCCAGTAAGTGTTTTCACTTTTGCCCAATCCATTTGACCTTTTGTCAATAAAATATGTTTCAATCAAATATGATTGTTCTATTTATCAACACCGAAATTCACGTTTTTTTCTTTGCAAACTTATGTTTTTGACAACGAACATATTCAAATATAACATAACACGTTTTGAACAAATGACAAAATAGAGAATATGGAAAACAAAAGCGAACCATTGAAATCAAAACGAAATGATTGTTTGGTGATTGTATTTTTTAAAGTTCACGAATATGTTGTATGGAAAGAAATCAATTTTCATCTTATCAAATTGGTCAGCTATCAAATACATTTTGATGTCGTGTCCTTTAATGTAGTTTATTATGAACAATGACAAAAGGTCACAAGTGCACGTGTCTTGTTTGTAGTTTGTGTAGTGTAAATTGTCTTATCATGGAGCCATACATATTAGAAAGTTGCTTTGAATGGAAAGAGAGTTGCTTTGAAGAAAGGTTGTATATAAGAAATAGTAAACATGATATTAATTCTTTATATATATATATATATATATATATATATATATAGTATACGACAAAATGATACCCAACTGTGTATTTTTAGCTATCCATTTAAGATTCCCTTCATCATGGCTAGTACTAGTACGGGTATGGCTATATATTTTGTGTTATTCGTTCCACAACAATTACAAGTGATGCTGATAAAGTCCATCAAGCATTATCTATTGTAACTAAGAGCACTGTTTATCGTTTTTAGATACATAATTGTGAATAATTCTATTCTAGAAAATGTTAATATGCGATTTTGCTAGTTATACCATGTCAGGTGAAATAATTACATAGCAAGCCTTAAGGAACAAGTAGAGATATGGAAAAAAACTCTTTTTATTCAATTCAACGGCAGATATCAAACCTATTTCCGTTTGGGTTTTTTGCAAATCCATAATTCTCATTTATCAATAAATGTTCAGACCCTTCTTGATATTTGGATCATTAAGATATTCCTTAAGGCACACATCTCAAACTCGTTACTAGATAACTCATTAAAAAAAGTAATTGAATTTGGTACTTTTGTTTCTCTTGTCAATGCGGACGAGTGCTTTTGATGTGATTATATTGTGAAGTTATTATGCCACAAGAAACCACAAAGTAAGACACTTATATTTGACATTATCTTTGACATCAGCCTAAGGCACGATGAACTATTTGAACTGTAGGAAATATTTCGCAAAAAGCTGAATGAATTAACTTTACTACTCCTGTTGATTGATTGTGATAGAACATTTCAATAATGAAAATGGTCTACACTTTAAAGGGGCAGTAGCACGTTTTTAGGGGGAATATAAGGTGATGTCGGGGAAATGAAAATTAATGGTTCCAATTGAAAAACAATGTATTTAAACTAAATGGAGTAGTAATAATTCAAATATATAACGTAAAGGTTAGCCATGTGATTCCTTTTTCTGACCAAAAAGGAATTAAAGGTGTTCACACAAAAATGGCCGCCAATCGATTTTGAGTGAATCTTCATACTTTGTCCTTTGACTATGGATGATTGGCTTGTGTAATGACATTTTTGACACTGTCAAAATAATACATTTAGCATTAACTAACAATTATCAGTGAAAACTTTAAAATATAAAGTTATCAAAAAACGTGCTACTGCCCCTTTAAGCATTCAATGAAAACTAACGTTGGAGGCAAACCTGTACAACCACGTTCGTCATTCTCGTAACCGTTCAAGCCAAAGACACAGAGTGCATTGAAATGTATTTTAACTCATATGACCCGTATTGGTTTCTTCGTCTTATTAACAATAGATCAAACTTCTCCATTTGGTTTGTTTTGTTTTCATTCTTAACACAAGTTGTATTTGTCTTATTTAGAATAGCAAAGGTATACGATTCACCAAATGTTTAAATTCTTAAAGAATGTTGATGAATCGATAAATAAATAGAGAGAGGAAAGGAAAAAGGTGGTATACGTGTCTCTTCCTTATAAATTGTTAGCACTTGCCTTAAAGATGGTATAAATAAGGACAAGGGCAAATGGAATACGGTTGAAATAATGACCGCTGACTGAGTGAATATCTGTGATAACCATCGAGCATCTGGTTATTGTTAAACTTTTTTACATTTCTAATGAAAAAAATCAATATAAGTCGAATATAAGGTTGTTGAAAATAAGTTCAAAAGTGAGAGTGATGTTTAGCGTGGTTAACCTCCACTCCTGAGGAATATATAAATTTCATTTTAACACTGCGCGTATTTCACGTGCAGTTTGGAGATTATACTGGCGACATTGTCGGTAAGACAATTCGTAGCCAATTTCGAACTGTTTTCATTCTTTTCCCAAGCTATTTTATTCTTCAAGTGCCACATTGAACTGAACTATAAATTAAGGATTTTGATACAAATTTTAAACGGACGTAAACAATATTTTGTGTGGCTACACGGACGTGGTCTATTTCATCTTGTGATGCACGGACTTCTTGTACACCACGTAGATAAGCAACTCCTAAGAATTCACGGGCAGCACACAACCTAAAGCACATGGTTTCAAGAAGGTTTGGACAATGGAGTGCTCTCCACAGCCGGTGTCAAACATATTATATTTGCCGGTGTTTCGAGGTCTTTTCCGGAGGCAATTAAGGTACACATGTTATGTTTGGATGTTAAAAACATTATTAATGAATGGATGATCATGCCTTTCTTAATTCAAAACCTTGTGTTTTACAGTACCGACAATAATTGTGAAACCAATGTAATTGGCCTAATTGAAATCTTATGTTTACTTTTATCACCTTAAACTCAATAACTAGGACCCACAGCTGCAAGAAAGTTGACAGCTTAATGACTATTACCTTAAGTGGACAGCTTCAAAATGACTTAACTTGCACATCATCTCTAAATTACTTCACACAATCAGTCTCGTAAACTAGGAGACTGGAATTGTCAATTACTAAGCTGGATGTTCAAACAATGTTAGGTAGATGACTAGATTTATTAGGTTAACAGCACAATGTTCAAATAAGAAAGGCAAGTTATGTTATTTTTTAAGAAAACAAGTAGATACAGTATCACAAAATAAACAAGTGCTCATAAAATATTAACACTGAATGATGACCAAACATTGAAAAGCATGTTTGTTAATAGCGTTTATTATCCATATGTGACAAAATAGGTCAACTATGACAATATGTTGCACATAGCTTGCCTATCACACGCATTGCAGCATCTCCACTGGATACCTGTTAAACATCGAATTGACTACAAAGTTCTAGTTTTCATTTTCAAATGTGTACATGGCCTAGCTCCAACGTATCTCGCAAACCTCATACAAGTCTATCAACCTAACAGACATCTTCGATCACAAGACCAAATGCTTCTCTGAGTTCCGACCAACAAAACCAGGACATTTGGAGATATATCTTTTGACACATCCGGACCTATCTTTGGGAACAGTCTGTCGTATCAACTGAGATCGGTTCCTGAATTTTTATCTTTTAAATCTAACCCTAAAGACCTGTCTCTTTCAAAAAGCCTATGAAAGTCACCAGTGAGACCCTTGAACAACTACTGAACTGCAGGTCTGAAGCTTGGTAAAGCGCTTTTTAGTGGTGTTACCAGATCCTAGCTCTCTACAAGTGTTTCTATAGATAGATAGATAGATAGATAGATAGATCATCTGTTGTGAACATATTGCATAATTGTTATAGTTTCGCTCGAATGCTTTGGTTCCTATCTACCCTCTTCAACGTTTTGCATGCATGCTTAAGTGAAACATAACAAACAAACATTGCATTGAATAAAACATAGTTTAGTTTTGCATCCCAGAACCAACAATATTTAGCATGTGCATTTCTAAGAACATGAAACTATTATTACAACCTTGCCTCCATTAGGTGCATGTGCTATACACAACATTAGTATAACATTCAATATCACTTAATCCAATCTTAAATTCGTCTGCTGTTTGAATTGGTACTTTTCCTCAAAAAACTTTTTCTTCATCCACAACCCTCAGAGAAACCATACTTGAATGCAGTGAGGATAAGTTAACACAACATTTATTATATTCTTCCATAACCTGTACTATGATATTAAAGGAACATATCCAAAACCTGCTGGCAATCGTTACATTGTGAAGTGCAACGAAAAAGGAGAGGTGTGTGTACCTCATACCTCATTTAGCTCTATTTCTCCGTTGTGCTAATCCTTCTCTAGGGACAGGTGATACACTTCACCATCTCCTTCATACTTCACATCGTAGAGGTGATAGTGGACAATTTCATCCTTGTTGTCATCTTCGGGATATGATGCGGCTGTCCCTGGGGTGTACGTTGCTGAACAGTGGCCTGATACCAAACATGTCTGTTGTTTCCGGGCATTTTTCAACGGTGTCGTATGGCTGCCGAAGTTTGTCTTTTCTTGGCTTGAGATGTATTATCCAATGTAAAATTATTAAGAATTCTATTTTTGGCCTGTTATTTTCTTCACGCAGTTTTCTCGATATACACATCTGGTTCTTGCGACACGGCACTGATGGATTGGTTGTAAAATGAAATCACTTGTATTAGATGTTCATCTGATTCCCATTCTTCTCCGTTTCTTACTTGCCTGATATAACACTCCTGGGACTCCCACTGGTTTTATCACTGTTTGGTAATGGTTAAGTTGGTCTTTCAGTATCAGTGTAAGGTCTTTACTGTCAATTGGGTGTTTCATGACAAACTTTATCACATCATTTTCACGTTTGCAGTGGCCGCCTTACTCACAACACTGGAGACTTGTTCCCGACGGACTGAACTCTTGACTTGCTGTTACTTAAACTGAATTCTCTTCTCTCTTCAAACAAATCCTTCTTTCTTTAAACAAAACAACTCTTAAGCTTGGATCGAGCTATGACATAAAGTTGCTCCTTCTCCTGGGCCGGATAAAGCACATCCATCTGGCCACATCTGAAATGATTCCGTGAGTTTGGAGGGATCTTTTGAAAATGTCTTCAGGGTGTTTTCCCAGTATCTCTAGATAGGGCTTCATCTCCAGAATGTGTGGAGCCAAAGATTGGCTCAACACCAAACGTTGTAAAAGCACCGACAGCCATAAGTTGAGAAATCATAGTTGTGTCCTCAATGTCTCCTCTCACATATTTGACGAGGTTGTTTGTGCTGCTTGTCTCCTTAAAAACATTCCCACATCCTCGAAATGTTCATGTAATGCTGAAGCATAATGTGTTCAAACCTTTAACACTTCATCATCTTCCCATGGGACACAAGAAAGGCCTTAAAATCGTCAGCTAGACCAGCAGCAGCATGACCACTTGGAGTCAACAACTGACAAGAGGCCCTGACAAATTCCAAACACATTGAATGTCTTTCTTTAAAATGAGCTTATTTGTTTCTCTTCCAATGGCCATATGACCTTCTCTTGTGACAATATCTTCATAGTCTTTTAAAGATTTGTCAGTTGCCTCTGACAATCTCAACAAGACGTGAAGGAAACAGAAGAAATGATTGATACACAGCAGATTCCCTTTCCTTGAAGCCCAGTTGCTCCAACTTGTCTCCTAGTCAATTAATCATTATGTGAACCTTCGCATCTTCTCAAATTCTTCCTTCAACTTCTTGTTGACAATGTGTTAGTCAGACATGAAGTAGATAGACAGCATGATTTTGCTCTCAATGATACTTTTCTCATCTGGGGAAGTTGCAATCAAGGACGCATATGGTTTTGAAACTCTCTTTGTGTGTTTGGGCGTCTCCTTTTAAAGTTTCTGTCATGCTGATTACAATGGAGTCTTGTCCTCGCCAGTGAATTGGAAACCAGAAAAATGCTGCTGGTGGTCACTGGTGCCATCAAAAGGCAAAGTTCTTTTCTTCTCGCTCATTCACCAATGGCAGGGAGCGACATAACTTTTATATGTATGTCATCCCTGAATTTACCATCCACTTTTGTTTCAATATCAAATTGATGTTTCAAAAGTTCATCCACATGAAGGGCTTGCGCTTCGGATCAAGAGGTCCTTGGTTTAAATTCCGTCAGAGGCTCAGCAACTTGTCTGCAGTAGAGTACTGTTCTACACGCAGTCAGGTTTGGGTGCAATGCTACACTGAATTTAAGTGCGGTACCACCCATGGATGCTAGTTCCAGCCGATGCTCGCAGGTTTCGCCACAATGCATAGCCACAATTGGGTTGCGGGCTTTCTCCCTGCAATAATACTATCAGCAACAATATCAGTGAAATACTCTTGAAAGCGGCGATAAACCCCACATCACCTCACCTCATCCCCATGATTGACAAGTTCTTCAATTTTAGAATCTTTCTTCTCCATCCTAATCTTTTCCAAATCAAAATTGGGCATTGACATTATCTTATTCATCTTTTCACTTTCATCCTTATAGTAGCACACAGTTTTCTTTTAACGCTTCCTTTTGTCGAGCAGTGCATTTTCTTTGCTGTTCTAACTGATCGGATATTTCTAGTATTTCATTGTTTGCCTTCTCTATCGTTTCCTCTATTTTCTATTGCTTGTGTCGTACATTGTCCTCTAACTTTATGATCGTTTCTTCTCGCCTCTTGTCTCTTGTTAGCATTCCGGGAATTCCAATTAGACACTTTCTTCTTTTCTCTCCTTAAATCGGCCTGTAATGTTAAAGTATGAGATTCCATTGCATCTCATTTCTTCTCTAAATGGCCATCTCCTTCAAAACATCATCCATTTTCACCTACACTGTTTAAGTACATTGAAAGTGCCAATACATTAATTAGATTTCATGTTTTTATGTTGACTCCCTGTCTCATAGCCTGAATGTATTGACTGCCTTTAGTTTGGTTTTTTGACACATGATTGGCTGGGATTCACTTAGTTGTAATGGTTGTGAAGCCAAAATGACCTCATTATCTGGAACATTTTCCCAAGGTTGTGGTCACACAAACAAACTGTTCAAAAATAGATCTTTCTTCTCAACACAATTCCTCCAGCTTCTTTCACTCTGTAAGAGATATTTGATCTTGTGAATTCAGAGGTGTGGATTACAATATTAAACAACATTGAAATGTAATCTTTCCAATTTACTTTTTCTTCTTCATGACCTGATAAACTTCCAAAGCAATTCTATTGGTGAGTATGCATGATGTCGCTAATGAAATATTCCCCTTCAGAATGTGATGGTTGATATTAGCACAATGGCAAAATGGACCAATATTATTACTCTTTCTGGATTGAGACTTTCCAACCAATCTACAGTTCTTCCCTTGTGCTGTTTACTGTTTATTTGCCTGTTTATCAATCCAACAGTTGGTACTCTGGATGGATCGTGACATGGTTTCAACAAGGTTAGTAAGGTCGGGAGCGTGTGGCCAAACAATCTCAAGATCATGGTACGATACCATTTTGTTAGGGATCCAGCATCTGAATAGATTAAACAGCTACAATGATATTGTTGTGTATCTCCCCATCACATAAATGGAAAATCCTTCTAATCCTACTACTAGATGAGCATTTGTGCGATACCACAAAAGCAGAGCTGCCCCGAAAATGAAGGTCTGGCCTTCCACTGTTCTACCTTCCTCTTAGCCACGATAAAGTAGTTACATTTATATATAAAAAAAACTATAAAAATAATCAAACTATAAATCGCAGTTCAAATACAATTCGTACGATAAAATTTACACACGTCGCCGACAGGATATTCCGGATACCTTTATGAAACAGGAATTGTTAAAGGCGTTCAACTAATGCTATTATCCTTTCCACCACTGGACTCGTTACCTTATCGTGGTGTGGTGGTTTGTGTGCTTCGACGACCCCGAGAGCTATGCCAGCTGGAGCTTATATGCTCCTGGTAGGGTCACCCAAGCTGGACAGGTCGACGGGTAGAAGCCAGACCAAATTTGAGTCCTTCTAAAACCTGCTTTCTATCTCTTACTATGCCTTTCTTTCCGTCTTTTCCCTCATCCTTTCGATCCCTTTCTCTCTGATCTGTCTACTCTCTTTTGGATGGCAACATCCACGTGTTTAATAACTGAAATATTGTTCAAAACACGTTAAACACCATCTCACTCACTCACTCACTATTATCCTTTATATAACAATGAAAAACAAAATCATATGTGTCAAGAGGCTTAATATTGATTAGTTTAAATTTTGAATATACAACCTTTTTCATATTGCATTGCCCTCAACCCTCCCTCGTGTTTGTGATTCTAAGATAAGGACCAAAGATGAGTGTTTTGCGAAGATAAAAGTTCCTTTAACAAAATTTTAACCCTTCAAAAAAGTGATATATATATATATTATGATATGACACAAAAATGTTTTCCTTGCAATTGCATAATACCACCTTAATTTGTGTTGTTGATTATGAAAATTAAATGAAGAATTAAAATGAAAATGAAGAATGACATGATTGGGACCTTAAAATACACGATTAATTTAATTCTATATCGAGGCATAGTCAGGATGGAGCAGAATCTGAGGAAATGAATACTTTATCTGGGATTGTTTCACTCGAATCTCAGGAAGGCATTTCTTGAAATGACAATTTAGACAGATTGAAATTAGTTCAATTAAGTAGTGGGTGAGCGGTTGCAAATGGATTTTGGATGGGAATAGCATTACTGGCGGATGGGCAAGGGGATGAGAAAGTTAAACTGTTTTCCATGACATAGGATGGTTCTGTTTGTAATGGGTTTGTTTAATTTTTAATAATATGTACATGCTTGCTAGTAATGAAACAGAAAAGAATGCCTTGTTTGGCTGAATGAAAAGAAAGTTGACAATGTTCATGGACAGAAAAAGAGTGAAAAAGGTGAAGTGGATGAGGGGAAAGGGGACAATTTTGCATTCACGTTCGGGACATGTTTGTATATCCTATAGCAAAAAGAAATACCATTTTTAATGAGTTTTTTATTGACACGGATTTATCAACCATAAAAGCTTTTTCAAATCATTTTTTTAAATGAAAATACATAAGTGTTAACATATTTGGGTTATTTTCCTCTATTACATTGCGTAATAAATAAATTAATTATCTTCACTTATGAAACATTGCTTATTGGGATTTTTCACTTCCTTTTTCATTTGTCAAATGGTGCCTTCATGTGATTTTAAAAGCTTTTTTGGTAAATGTTTCCATTTTTTATTCTCTGTCAATGTTCTTTATTAAGGTGTTCAGTGAATATTTTATCCTGTAATAAAAAGTTATGAAGCATCATTAAATTATGCTTGTTAGAAAACGATTTGGTACACTTTTTGTGTGTGCAATGATGACATCATATTGCTTTCTGTAAACGGAACATTCACATTCCAAAGGAGATGTGTCAAGCACCTTACTAGTTTGCTATAATAATGATTATTTGAATTCCATATGCAGATCAAAGACACTTCAGATATAACATATTCGTAAGTGTAACAATACACGCAATTACTTTTCCTAAGCCATCATTTTTCAATTACACCCTGACACCATTACAGATGACAGTTAATTATGTTTCCAAACACCACTTAACTATTCTCCACACATAAGCTAATATCCAATATTACACATCCGTTGCGCCAGACAATGATTTCCGTTGATGTTGATTTCTTTGAAGCTTTTGTTGGAAGAGATGAAAGAATCATGAAACAGACATCACTTTCAATATTCCCTGCATTCATATTGTAACTCCTTTCAATTTGCGCTGGAGTTGATTATCTACTTATCAGGTTTAGTGCAGTGACTGATTCTGACTTGTTTACGCAATAACATCTTCTGATCAAGGATTTATATCCACGTGTTGCAAAGAATGCTTTTAATAGAATATGAAATATGTTTGGATACATTAAATAGCAGTTTTCCAATGCCGGTCATTTCCATGTGTAGTACTTGCTCCTGAATATCAAACGTGTTAAAATACATACAAGGTTTTTCATCTTCAATCAACTTAATTTGAACATAATGGTCAAACAACTGATTTGTGAGCTCATTCAATTATCAGACTTGACTTGATGTAAATGTTATTTGAGGATCATACTGTTTAAATGTTTGGTTAGTCTCAGACGTTTTTCTTCAATTGTAGAGCTCGACCTATGTTTGTGAAAATTGAAATAGTCTAAACATATTAACCTGATTTTTTAAAATTCTGCTCATTTTTAAGTTTTGAAATAGATTAAACTTGTTAAGGTTTATTATAAATAATAATAAGTAACAGTCTATTAGACTCCCATTGTGAAATATTAATGTAAAACAGTTTCTAATTTCATAGAACTTTTCACTGTTTTACGAAGGAAAAGTTTAATCTTATCTCCGGGGGAAAATTCGTCTTTCGTATTGTAATTGATATTTAAGAAATTAATTTAGTATGACAGCAACCCGGCTTCAGGTTATAGTCTGACACATATTTTACAGATTTGTGTAGGATGTCTAAATTAGTTTAGAAAAAGTTGTCAGAACCAAAGTTAACTTTATACAGTAATAAACTTGTGTTTGATATGTTTCTCAAATGCTGATTTTGTATCCTCGATTTTATGGAAAACCTTGTATTTAATCTATCTATCACATCATTATCGTAATCAACATTTGACCTGAAAAACAACCACTTACTGGTTACAAGCATAACAATTATTCTTTGTTCAAAGCTAAATGAGCGACACCTGCATTTGCAATAAATCAGCTACATAATACTCATGGTTTGTTCGCCTAACTTGTAACAGGCCTTATTTGACATTATCTAAACTGGTCTTATTTGACATTTTCTACCTCTCCATGTATGTCAAAGTAAATTTCTCATTTTGTTGTTTTTGTGTTTAAACATACCCACAATGAGATAGTGTTTCTCCCTCATTTGCTGGACGTGAATTGCGTCATCGTAGTTCATTCTTATTCCAAAGAGATTTTCTAATCATTCCAAACCGGCACCAATTTTAAACAATTTAGGCAGGCAGTAAATTAAGAAAAACGTAGTTAACAGCGCGAACAGTGTTTAATATTTGTTAGGAATACTTTGAATGCGTTTTTGTCATAAGGTATAAATTTGTGAAATGTTTAAATCATATAATACTGCAAACTTAGATCCACATGGACATTAATGTTAAGGCATAACATAGCAGACTCATGGACTCCTATACAATCCACTTAAGCATCAACACTCATCATCTGGATCAACAGGGAGCTGCATTGCTTGCATGTAGGAGACCATCCAGGACAGCAGGTGATGTAGACTGATCAATTAACTGGCGTGCATTGGGGTTATGACAACCATAAAGTGCTGTGAAATGGAAACAAGTATATACATACTCGCCATCATAAGTTTGAGCATGGTATTTTTCTTCATTCGATACTCAATATATATGTTATATGGGTTATAACAAAGCTACATTAATTTGTGTATATGTCAAGTAGTAGATCCAACAGATATTTCTGTTTGTAGCTACTTCTTACAAAAAACATGATACTAAAAACTATGAATGTATTTTATCATATAATGGAGGGTGTTATCGATGTAATAAAGCTATCTGATAAACTTGGTATCCGATTGCCTCAAAATCTGATAAAGATGCAAATTCGTTCAATACACAAACTATTTTCTCAAAACTCCATGCATGTCATGCGAGTCCTAAAACGGTCACTCACCATTGAAAACGTAATCGGGAGTTTTCAGGTTGCGTTTTTGATCGAATAGAAATTCGTAAACAAAATCCGTCAGGGTAAACTTATCACGCATTCGTATTTTAGAAATTGCTTGGTAATCAAAGCATATTTAAAAAAAATCATCGTCCGTTTACAGCAAAAAAATAACGATATGCAGCTTACAATATAGGCCTACCGGCCTTCGAACAAAATATGCGCTTCGTCAGTAACGTAGGCCAAGACCGCTTTGACCATGTCAGTTTTCAACTAACCAGCAAAACAAATCATATTCTAGTGATAGTACACATTATCTAGTAGCGTAGTAACAAACGTAACAATCCCACCTTCGAAATAATCGGCGTTTAATCAAAGGCTACCGTGACTGAACTGGCGTAACTGCAATGACAATGCAGCTTTTCAAAATGCAGTTAGAGTTACTTCCCCGGTTGTAGCGACGTTGACAAGTGGTTCATACCAATTTTGTGTTGTATAGAAAAAAATGTTTGCTTGTGCATAAACCATATATACTTAATTCACTTAAGATGTTGATAGATTGTAGGAGACGTTTCTATCACTATGAAA
The DNA here is from genome assembly GCA_916613615.1 of Steromphala cineraria. Classification (NCBI taxonomy): domain Eukaryota; kingdom Metazoa; phylum Mollusca; class Gastropoda; order Trochida; family Trochidae; genus Steromphala; species Steromphala cineraria. Next base: position 74,908,333 of record OU744721.1, read on the forward strand.
AGATCATTTTATGAAGGAATATTTCTAGACAGTTCACAACTGTATATCGCCGACAATATGACCTTCACCTTGGTGTATTGTAAATGAAATTACTCCGCAAAAACTAGGTCAAACATATTTTTAGAAGGAATCATATTTTCGTTTAAACCATTTTATTTTAAAATGACATTATATGATAAGAAATTATTAACCTCGTGTGTTTCCGTATCATTAATTATAATATTAAAGGCTCGCGTAATACAAATTTTATTCCTATTATATGATATTAATGATACGGAAACACACTCTGTTAATAATCTCTATATACCCATAGCCATATTTTCCCTAAAATTTCTAAAACTTTTTCTACAAATTACCGAAAAGAACTTGTCATTTATGTATCAAACATTATCTAATTAGTAGAAAAATATTTTTAAAAATCGGGAATAAATTGTTACTCAACATCCGCAAATTAAATTTAAAACCGGCGGAGCAAATACCTTAATTCATTTCTCGGTGATTTACCCTAGCCAATTTGTGAGTGTTCCTTGTCATTGAACATATGGAAATGTTTCTAACCATCCACGCACAATCAAATATATATTCTACCATGACATTTCAAAATCCTCAAATTTCATTAGGTTATTTCTATGGTCGAACCTACGTTCGAACACGATTTTTATGACGGCCGAGTCATGTTACAAAAAAGTGAATTCTCATTATTTATTAGGGTAAGTTATAAAACATTGCATTACATTACAAAAATATGCATCGTTATTGTGTCTCAGCTCATTAAAACTTCGCCCTATGAAATGATATTGAATATATTCGACTGCACGCAATAAAATGAAACGTATATGCTTCTTATTTCAAAAGTTGAGTTCCATATATAGAATACTGAATTTCGAAGAAAATGCAACAACAAAGCCAGAGGGTGAAATTGTTTTGAGATATATATAAGTCATCAACTACTTGTGAAAGAGCATACCTTATTTTTATCTCGATTTATTTGTAGAATCTTGATCTAAATTGCGTGGAAGATGATACAGGGTTATTTAAACCAAAGTGCGTCACGAAGATACACGAACACTGCGACAAGAAATGACAACTAACCAATCACTGTCAATATATATATATAAGTATAAGCTTTGCAATGGCTTATGAAAAAAGTCCCCATCGTTGAATTTAACTCAACACGACCGTCACACTTACAGAAAGTAGTCACAGAAATAAAAATTAAAAAAAAACCATTTTTTTTGTTTATTTCTTTAGTACTGGACTAGTGGATGTAATTCACAAAGTTACTGAAATAATTAAGTTTTCCCCAATTAGGCCTTATGAGCGCATCGCAAAAATATATTTCATATTTCCTTTGTTCAGGTAAAAGTGCCCAAAGTTTGCATATTGCAATACATTTGGAAACGTGGTATATTCAACGTCTATTTCGGCAATCCTTTCATCTGAATAAGCTGTTGCACGCACGTTGCCATGGCAAAAAATAGTAGCTTCCTACGTGCGTTTATGTCTGTAAACATAGTTTATTAATTTCAAAATCATATAAGATAGGAATAGTAGAGGACCTACGATGTAAAAATAGTGTACATTAAACATTGTATTTTAGCGGATTGTACTGAGATCTCAGCTCATCGACATATACACAAAGAACTTAGTTAAGCACCACCAATGTTTTCAGAAAATAAGCTTCTGCTAATAAACCATACAAGGTTCCAGAAAAACAATTAGGGTTTTTCGATAGAACGATCATTTAGCAGTGTAGAAATGAAAACTTCACTCAATTTACGATTCACTGTCTCTGGATAACTTATTTCCCCCAACTTGGTATTTTTGAAAATTCAAGTTTACTTATAACTGAAAATGAAAGTAAATATTTTTTGCTGCAATATGGTAATGATAATTCTCTTGACTGAATTGATGATTTTAAGTAAGGACCTCTTAGGAAATGTTAGATGTTAGAGCAGTATGAGCCTTCAAAATCACAAAATTATCAAATATCAAATTTGAAAAAAGCTTCCCTAAGCAAAAACTGGCGACTCTTTAAGATAATGGCTTATTTTAAGGGAGAAGAAGTGTTTGACCCACAAGTCCAACTCAAAGAATCTCAAATTCACTCACAGATTTGAAAAATATCGAAAAAATTTCAATTATGGTTGAAAAAAGTACTGAAAATTCAATGTCCTGCTAGGCTTTTATCGTGCATGATAAAAAAGGTTTCTCTAATTGAATGTCAACTAGGGATCAAAAATGTTATTTTTGATTGAAAAAATCCTAAGTTTCATCCGTGGTTTCTCGCCAAAGACAATAGTTATATTTTGCCAAATTTCAGTGGTCTCACATTTTTTCTCATATTTTCAATTATTTCGTGTTATAAGGATTTTTACGTCAATTAAATAATAAATAAAACGGCAATTGTTATATCTAGAGTGGTCAATACATCAAACATATCACAATATTCAAAGAGCTCCCAATTTCATTTTACAAAATGGGCGGTGCTTAATTAAGTTCTTTGTGTATAGTATAGTGAGAATCAGAAACATGCATAGGTGACAAAGACATATCAATTCTTATATTTCGCAGTCTAAGTAAATCTTGCCTCAATATTATCCGTTTCACTCCTATACTGAGTCTAGAAAGGCTAAGTAGAGGGTCGCGTCAGCTGACCTTTCTGCGACCTATGACCCTCCAACGTTAAACGTGCGAAGGCACACGATTGCGGCTTGGTAGATGAGTTCTGATTGGTTAATTCTATACGTGGACTGACGCGACCCACTACTAAGCCTTTATAGACTCAGTATTCGCCTTTCCGAAAACTCGAGTCAAAACAGAGTTACCTTTCTTTCTTTAGAACTCTCCAATTGGGAGATACGACTTCCGCCGAGTACTTTTCGCGCTGATCAGCGAGGAACCGAGTGGAAGTGATTAAATCTATGTAAACATTTGATTAACTACAAGTCAACATTATGGGAAAGCAGTACTGTTGCATTTGCAGTAATTTTAGGGGAAAATCACTTGGACAGGGAACCGTTTCCTTACATCGACTACCATCTGATAAATATGTCAGGTCGCTCTGGGTAAGACGACTGAAGTTAGTAAGGCGGGACCTCTCAGTCACTAAGCACACCGAAATTTGCTCTGTTCATTTCGTCGGGGGTAAGGGCCCTAGTGACAAAAATGACATTCCATCTGTGTTTCCAAAGAAAACGTTCACCGCTTCCAAGGTAAGTAATGAAAATTCAATAAAAGAAACGTGAAAACAGTAATTTGAAAGACTAATTCATATTTTCATAAATATAGAAAGTTGTTCCGTAAAGTTTGTTCATATGGAGTGGAAAATATAAGTGTTTTGTAACGACTTTCAGATACAATTATTAAGATCATTTCATTTAAGATTTTTTCAATTATAAATTTTAATGTCGCATAGCCGTACTGTACTTGTTTCAGTGTAACTTATCAAATTGAATATTTGTAGATTAATCAAGTTCAACCCTCCTCGAACTGTGACAGCAAGGATGATGCATCTGAGCCTTCTGCTGAACTTCATCAAATCAACCAGGAGTCAGGAGATCAATCGCCAACAAACTTTATCCAAAGAGAAAGGTGTGTGTTTATTCTATTTTTAAAAGAAATGGTGTCGTAAAACTGAGAAATCAATTTACAAATTGAAACTAATGAACAGTTTGGGTGTGAAGTATTATTGTTGTATTTAAGGATATTGGAAATCGGTAACACAACAATACATACTAACTTTTGATGCACTTTCATTATTAAACCAGTTGAAATTAGACCTTTAAAACTCATTGGGGATATGAAAATATATGTACATAATCAGATAAATCAAAATGTTTCCATTTGTAAAAGCAAATCGAACCAAGCAAGCATAGGGACTAACTTACCATGAATAACAAGCGTAGCCTGTAGTGCTTATCAAACAATATATCACCAACTTTACGTAGATGACAGATTAGATATCATTCAGGAATTAATTTTGATAAATGTATATACCAGTAATAAGTATTTTGATGTTTTCTGTTTTTCACATTTGAAGTGTTTCTTTTTGCTTTCGCAAAATATTGCAATATGTATTTCAATACAGTGATAATCTATTGCAATATATCTCAATACAAAATTTATGACAATACACAGCCTTCATGAACAGTAGATTACATTAATTTGGTTACAAAATAATGTTTCAAATCTATTTATATTTCTTTAAAATAATGTTAGTTAAGGATTAATGATGATTTTTGCAGATCTAATGATGTTGTATCCCTCATGCTACATGACTACTGCTGTGAGCCAGTACCTGAAGAAAACATCAGCACATTTCGGTACATGTCAACCCAGACTGAACAGAAAGATTGTAGGACTCTTGGCACACAAACTGATGAGGGATTTTTGTTAGCATTGGATCCAGTCAAAACAAGTAGTACCATGACACAGACTACTGAAGAATCAACTCCTGAGTTTGTAAGTCAGGCAACACAGGTCCAAATGCCTGATATTAGTTACTATGATGTGAAAGATGATCCAGATTTACTTAATTTCTATACTGGGATTGACTCATCATCTTTCAAGTGCATATTCAGTGAACTATCAGAAATTCATGATGTAGAAACTCCCTCTTCTTCAACTGGAAGACCAAAGTCTTTGTCTTTGATTGATGAATTCTTTTTAGTATTGATGCGTCTCAGACTTGGACTTTTAATTGTGGACCTTTCAAAACGCTTTCATATCTCTAAAAGCTGTTGTGCTGATATCATAAGCAAATGGATAGATCTGTTGTACAATAACTTGTCTTTCCTAATTACATGGCCATCAAGGGACACTATAAATATCACAATGCCCAAAAGCTTTAAGGATCTATTTCCGAGTACTAGGGTTGTCATAGATTGTACAGAATTGTATACAGAAAAGCCATATTCTTTGTCAAAGCAGTCACAAATGTACAGTCATTATAAAAGCCATATGACCTACAAATCACTGATTGGTGTTACACCTAATGGTGTTGTAAGCTTTGTTTCAGACTTATGGTCAGGTTCTATTAGTGACAGGCAAATAACTGTGCAGTCAGGACTTTTAGACTTGTGTGAATCAGGTGATGGGATCGTGGCTGACAAGGGGTTCACAATATCAGACTTGACAACTGCTCGAGCAATGTACCTCATTATACCTCCAAGGAAACAAAAGAGGAAGCAGCTTTCGGCAATTGAAATTGAACAAACAAGAAGGATAGCAAATTTAAGAATTCAAAGTTTTGATATTATATCAGTATAACTTTAAGTCATAATGAAGAATTCATTTTACCAACCATTTAATATGGATATATCATATGACTAAAATAAAAAGATGCGTCAAATGATAGATATGAGGATTTTTCAAACATGTATAAAAACATCTGACAAAATTTCAGCTTACTAAGTATATTGCTAACAACCTTACAAAATATTTTGCTTTCAATGAATAATTTGGTCAAATTAAGACCATTGATGGTATTACACACAGCATATTTGGACTTGTATCTTTGCTAATTGAATCTTTACAGAGTTGTGACATACTTTGTGCAAAATTTTCAATTTAATCTAAAACCATCTGGTAAATCAGTTTTTAATTCAATTCAAATTGAACTGATCTTTGACCACTGTAATAGTAGATTTTGATTATTAGTGAAAATATTTGTAATAACTTATCCACAGAAATGTTTTTTTTTTTATAAATATGATTATGAAGAAAACATTTATATTTTTATTTGTTATAATCCTGTATTCAAATGTCATAGTTTTGGTACTGGCCCAGAATTGTTTTATTGATTGTAGATGTGAACATATTTCATTGTACCTTCAGTTTGTCTTGTAAAATGTTCAGTGATGAAAAGTGAACATTCTATCATGGAAATCATTAATGATGATGAAATTATCTCTGATAAAATAAAAATATTTTCATAAAGATTGAATTATGTATTCACTTATCTCACTAACTATAATATCAATTTCTTTATTTAGTACAATTGTGCGAGCCATTGGCCCTAAGTACAAGTCAACATGGTTCATACCTCATAAACAAATATATGCACAAACAGTAGGCTATATTAACTATTTTAGTTGTGTCTTGAGGCAGAAATTATACAAATAGTAAATTTTACAAGCACATTTCTAATAACAGATTCTTGATTTGCTGACATAAGTAAAATAATGTAAGCAAAACAATACTTATCGTATCTTCTGCTTGAATAACAAAACATACACATATACTTTACAAGATACCCATGTTCAGATTTTGATAGCTACAAGCTAATAACTCGAAGTAACATGCACTAATACAATGCCACACCTCGATACACTCTTTTTGTGAATAATTCAGGAATGATTGCTTTCTGATAGAAGTCACTTAATTTCTTCACCATTGCTTCCCACTTAGCCTCATCAAAGAATATTCTCTCTATCGAGATGCCTTTGAGAGTCCAAACCACAAAATCACACCACCTCCGTTTACTCAAAGCCATCTGTCCTTGCACTTGAAAATAGTAGGCATGGTTTTCTTTCAATTTTAATGTGTTGTCCACTAGTGTGCAAAAGAAATTTGAATGACCTGCAGCAGCTTCAGGTGTTAAGTCTCTGAAAACGGAAGGGCATTTTATCTCTAAAACACCGTGTTGATTGTTACAAATGGTGCAGTCAGTGCAAGACACAAGTCCATCAGGGCTAGTTGCAAGGTAAGGGTGGTCTGGGTTCACTATGAGTCCACACTGTGACACTTTGATTTGAGGGTGAAGAGCAGACATCTTAGAAACATAAATTTTTCTTGCTGCAGCCTCATGGGAAAGTCCCCATCTTGTATGTCGATTGTTAAATCCACCACGGTACCCCATGAGATCACAAACAAGCTTGTCTGGTGATGAAATCTGCCGTACACACACTTTGCCAAATTGGGAACTTGTAATTCTCTCATATCGAGCTTGTGTCCACTGAGGAGAATTATGTTGCTTTCTAGTTAGTCTCTCAATTACCACAGCCTCATCTCGTGTAACTTGTAGACTGGAAAAATATTCCTGAAAAATACTTTGGCTCTTCTGAGATTTTATATTAACAAAATCTGGTATACACATATCAACAGCTGTAAGCTTTGGGACCTCTTTGGGAACGATTTTGGAATTTTCAGTAGCTGGCGTTGTATTAACAGTAAAACCACACTGTATACTTTGATTCTTTATGAGTTCACAGCGAAACCTGGCAACATTAATTTTACTTGAAGGCATATTACTGTTTGGTATCCTGTCAGAAACATGTTGAATTGTAGCTTCAGGGATATTATTACCACTCTTGAAAATACTCTTTTTACCACAGGCCATGAGGTGTAGATCATCTGACTTCATAGGTTGCAGCTTACGTTTCCTTGGTATCTTCCACTTGCACTGTGTAGAGGTACAGGAGAGTAAGCCATCCTTTCTCTTCAGTGAAATATCAGCCAGAGCATGAAGTAGGGCCGACACATGGTTACACGCTTCCCCAGCTCTGAAACAATGATGAATGAACAAGAAAAGCCTTTAAAAAGGCAAGCTTTGGGGCACCCGGTTATGTATCACTATATAGAACCAGGAAATTTAGGTTAGGGAGGACGGGGACGGGGACTTTTACTTGAATAAATTGTTCCAATCGGAGACGCATGTTCTTTGCTCTTTGTTTTGATAGTTATCTGTACACTATGTACATAGTTAAACGACTCGTTCGTTCCGTTTAAATTTCAACAATGATAGATACGTCTCCTATCTCAATTATGATATAAATTTTTAAACATTAATACGGTTATTCAAATTTATGTTGCTTTAAAAGATAGCTGACGGTGAGTTTAATACAAGAACCAGTGATTAACTAGTTAGTTAGATAAGATAGATAAATAGTTGTGCTATTGACTTTCAGGTTAATTACATGTTGCAAGAATAATTTTCCTTAATTGAATGTTGATCGAATTACAGCCGAAAGTTGCTGAAAAATTTATAAATGATCTCAGCTACAAGTTAAAATTTTCATTATATTATAGGATGACATTTAAGAATATTTTGTCATACTTTAGGCTCTATGTCAATACTTTCTTCGAAAGACACCTTTAATCGTAAATAAATCATCCATAACGTTTGTTTTGAAACATGAAATTTGAAAATGGCCTGTTCAGTATCATTTTTCCGTGAAGCGATGAGATGCATTGAGTGAACGATCAGTCATTGACAAGGCGGGACATTCAGCGCTCGCGTTATAGTAAAAAAGATTGAAGGAACTGAATTCCTAGTTGATACAAAAATGGAATGTCGTTTCCGAATGTGGAATGCAAAAAATAGCCCGAATAACTACAAAACAGCTCACATGCATATGCAAAATTGATATTTATTAATGGTGTTAACGCTCATCTATATATTTTGGAATATTTACGATATATTTTACATCATAGCATTATTATAATAATCAGTTTCCAAATTAAAGCTTGCCAATTATTTCGTACCACCCACATGGTCACGTGGGTATAAATTTGCTACAGCACGGTTCATTGGTCGTTGAAATACCAGGATATGCTTAAAACAAATATCATTGGCTGAAACTTCTCTTTGAAGTTTCCAAGAGTAATATAGAGAGAAACTTCTGCCATTAGTTTTCAATATCAGATGTTACATAACTTTGGGGTCTCTGGACCCCAAAGCAATAAGGTTATGTTTTGTCAATGCAAAAAAATAATAATCAGAGACAATGCTTACATTGCAAATCAAGATTTTAATTCTACTCCCGCATTTTTAAAACAATGTCAAAGAGACAAATATTTTATTGGCTGAGAAATGTGATATTTACAGTGAAAAAAAGGCGTTATTAGTAGAAAAGAACTAATAATGTTCTCGATGATTAATTTGGGTCATGCAATTTATGTTCACCATTGAAATAAATAACACGAGGACATAATCAAAATGTGACAATATTATACATACCCTGCTGCACAAGTACAGCTTGCAGAGTGAACACGACCAGTGACCTTCGATAAGGTTACCCACACGTCATGGTCTGGAGTCTTCTTCGGATCCACACTGGGTAATGATGGAATGACCTTGCATCGTACAAAGAGATGGTCACATTGATCACATACGGGATGAAGTTGAAGACTATGAACATGGCGGTCTTCATAGAAAATAGCTGCTTTCAACTGACGTTTGGCAAGGATAGGTTTGGAATCTGTAGTGCGGCGATTGCTGAGTACCATATAATTATATATTTCTTTTTCAGAAAATTCTGGCATAAAATCAAAAGATTCAGTCCATCCTGACAACAATGTATTTGGATCTGGCATAGAATATCCATTTGGGGCAATAAGCTTGTGTACCTGAGGCCGGCTGGCTTGAATGCTTGCTGGCGTCCCCAAACGTAGAACACACGCCCCCTTAGCCCTCAGCACAAGTTCAGACTTAGTTCCCGATATTTTCTGATTTCTCGCTCGTAAGTAGTGTTGTAACTCCTTAACTGTCATTCCGTCAAATTTGCGCGGTGTTACGTCAGTCGCCATCTTGATTTCATTACTAGGCGGAAGTTGATGACGTTAGGGGACGTTACTCTAAATCACTTTTACAAAGGGAGGTAACAACAGTTTTCGGAAAGGCGAATAGGAGTGAAACGGATAATCTTGAGGCTAGATTTACTTAGACTGTATATTTCGGGGTATTTTACAAAACTGTCTGAAAATAAAGTTGGGAAAACCCTTTGTTAATGAATATTTGGAATTCAAATTACAAGTTTGTTTCAAATAAAGAACCTAACTAATTCTTAGACAAAAAAATAAGCAAACATTTTCAGAGTTGGTTTGGCCTGTCTAGTAACTTTCGTGTTGTTTTTGATCATTTGAGTTCATTTGCTTTTGAGTTAATTATTTTGCATTCTGTGGATTTTGTTTCAAACTGACTGTGCTCCTTGGTAAATAGAAATACAGCTGCTGAAGTTTGTTTCATGTTAATGCAGATATAATAACTTGTTGAACAATAGGTATGAAATACTGTGGACATGAAGTTAAATCATGATCTTATAACATATCAAAGGTTAATATAGTATATTAAAGGCACACATCTTACCACTGGAGTAATTGTTTCTCAAATATGGTTCATGAATCATGTCGAAAATCGAGCAGATGTATGTAAATTCAATTTACGCTATTTCAGGCAATACAAAAATATAAAATTTAAATATTACGACACATTCTTTCATGATGATTTATGATGTCTCTTAAACCCCACTTGTTTCCATAAACTGCGATTTTTATAAACATCATGTTTATTATTGATTCATTGGTCAATACATATTTTCATTGCATCTGATAGACAGCACATACCACATCTGTGATATTTGATATCTGTTTCATCTTTCTATTTTTCACACTATACTGTTGATTTTAAAGTAGGTTTCATGTGTTCTACGTTACTAATATGGGAACTGCTAGCCAAAAGCTATTTATTTTCTCTCTGCTTGTTTTATTTTGTATTTCTATGTCTCAGTCATATTGACTTTCTTTACAATCCTTGAAATAAAATAAATAGATAACATTAGCCCCCCCTCCCTTCATAAGAAGACCACATTGACATTAGCTGCGTAATAAATGAAGGGAATCTACTTTGCGAAATTTGAATTGAATAGCTAAAAATAACTTGTGAATAACAGTCACGTAAGCATAAAGTATATGATAAAAATATAAAACCAAGGACGATTGCAGATATCAGTTGTTATCTGATTTATATTGTCAGTAACTGTATACAAGTGAGATCGTTGTAAGTCATTACTGCAATGTGTAAATAATATTTTAACAACATCTTACATGTATCTTTGGTTTACAATCATTTGGTATAAACATTCTCAAAACCATTTCATGGTGCTTGTAACCAATGTTATTGTTTCCATATTGGTAGCGTTCCAAATGAACATTCATCAGTGAATGTTGAAAGTCATTCTTGTGTTTTATTTTATGCACATAATAATATGGAGATAAAAGATACTTTAAAGGGGCAGTAGCACGTTTTTTGATAATTTTATATTTTAAAATTTTCACAGATAATTGTAAGTTATTGCTTAATATATTATTTTGACAGTGTCAAAAATCTCATTACACAAGCAAATCATCCATTGTCAGAGGACAAAGTATGAAGATTCACATAAAATCCATTGGCGGCCATTTTGTGTGAACACCTTTAATTCATTTTGTGTAAGAAAAAGGAATTGCATGGCTAAACTTTACGTTACATATTTGAACTATTACTGCTCCACTTAGTTTAAATACATTGACTTTCAATTGAAACCATTAATTTTAATTTTCCTGACATCACCTTATATTCCCCCTAAAAACGTGCTACTGCCCCTTTAATGTCAATCCGACAACGTTGCCTTATTGATAACATCGTCGTTCTCTCTGTGCTAAATATAGTTTAACATGTCAAATTGATTTATGCATAACGCAGTTTTTGTTTATTCCTCTACCTATACCATTTAAATGACAGTTGTATTTCTAATTCAGTCCTTTTCTATCCTTTTCTCCTAAGGTGGACACCAACTATGAATTGATATACTACACTGAAAAAAAAACACACACAAAAAAACATCATAACTATGTCTAAGATAAGTTTGCATACCATCCTTAATATTTTGGTCATACAGTATCAAAACACTTAGTATAAAATAAATGGATTACAACTTGTTTTTTATAAGAGAGCGTCATTTCATTATAGATTCTTGTATTGCAGTCACAATATTGATGTTTAGAGGATGAAGTTAGTTTGAGCAGGGATAACAGCAGTCGATTTTAGACGCCAATGGTTGAATTAACAATGGATCAATTCTAAAACCTTTGGAATGAGCAGAAGCATTCCATCTTAAAAATGAAAAACAAAACATATTTCATGAAGATGTTTTTAATTCTCTTTAGATAGTGACATACGATAAAAAATCATTGGAAATGTCTCAATGACTGACGTTTCAATTTATAAGAGTAATTGAGAATGTTCTTTTCTGTTCAAATATAATTGTTTTCCTCTTTGACAAAAAAGAAAATCATTTTGTTTTCTGTTTGATAAATTATGTTTCTGACAACCAATTTTCTTAAACATAATGAAAACATTTATGAATAAATGAACAATAGAGAATGGCGTTTTGTGATAGTCAATAGCGAACATCACTATCAAAATCATAAAGTTGCTTTGATGATTGTATTTCATCTGATTTTTACCACAGTGACATTATTGGAACTATATATAAAAGATATGAAAGGGTATCAATTTAAACGGCAATAACATTCAAAAATGGATCATCTAGCACTGTGTTTTTGAAGACTTGTGTTGGAAATTTAATTACCTACATTTATGAATAATGACTTATCGCACGCTCATGGCCACGTGTGAATGTGTCTTGTAGTGTGTGTGATGTAAGTGCGCCCTAAAATTAATACAAGGTTGTGTGAAGTTATCGCGCTCTGTTCATTCTAAAATATAAACACCTTTGCATTTAAAAGGGGCAGTAGCACGTGTTTTGATAAATCTATATTTTTAATTCTACAATGATGATTGTAAGTTAATGTTAAAGGTATTATGTTGACAGTGTCAAAAATCAAGCTATAAGCTTAACTAATCAAAATGGCCGCCAAAATACAAGATGGCTGCCAATATGTTTCTTTTTTGTCACACTCTGTCTCAGAAAGCAATTACTTTGGCTTATTTCATCACTGCGTTTCGGGGGGTATACTTACATGTATGCATGCTAGAAAGAAGGGAGACTATCAGAACATGTCAAGACATTGTAACAGGATTCATGTCCCATCTATATCAAATGTCACGCACAAAACTTCAATAATTAAGGTCGCACAAGATATTGACTGCTAAGTGACCTTGACATTTTAACACATAATATATGCTTTGCCACTACAGGTTCAACCAAGCCAAATCTGTTTCAAGCTATGTGTTTATTCTTTAATTAGCATATACATTTGTGAATGTTTTCTTCATATGATTCTACTAAAGATGTAAAGGTACTAGCTTTAACAAAACATGTATGGTTATAGTGCCGGAACTACGTAGTAAATTTTGGGTTTCAGATATAATAAGCAACATTTTTGTTAACAGATTGATTTTTATCATCAAACCATCTTTTTACGTGCATATTATATATTATTTTCTGGCGGTTGATTTGTGAACGATGGAGATACATTCTTTCACTTAATCGTCTTTCTGTCTTGCCATGTACAATTCTTTGTATCCTTCACACATTATAACATAGACGACATTTTTGGAATGACAGTTCATGTTTTCTTTCACAAAGAAGCGTTTATCTTTAACACTGAACCCGGCACCCTCTATCATATTTCTACAGGTAAAGCATCGTATGTCTCCACATTTTGACGCTATAGATTCTCCCTTTCTGAAAGTCAATTTTACAGAAGACACGATTCATAAACAGTCGCAAGCAACCGCCAAATGCATGCTAACCACTATACACACAGTGCTCCATGTATGAATTTGAGTTTCCTTATTACTCTTAAACATATCTTATTCTTATGAGATTAAAACTCAACCACTGATATAGCCTTTCCAAATCTAAAACTGTATGCCTAATTCTACTGACCACAATTGCAACCCGCGTTTGACAATATATCAGCTAGCTAATGGAACTTTCTGTTTACTTTATACATTGTCTAAAACTCAATTACTAACTATGATCAGCAGCTGCGAGAAAGTAAACGTCCTAGCTTTAAAGCTATTACCATAAATAACTACAGTGTCATAGGGTGTTAACTTTCACATCATCTCGACAGTACTTTTACATGTTAATCCTTGTTAACAAGGAAACCGCCAATTTTCAATTACTAAGTTAAATATGTTCGGAAACTTTTGACATTGTGCTGTTAAGAAAGGGACAACATACTTCCAAAGTAGATGATTTGTATAATATACACGTAAATCGAGGAAACTAGGAAACATGTTTTAATGAAATATTCACATTATGAGCATGGTGTGCCATAAACGTTTCATGATATTTTTATTGTATTACATTTATGTCAGGTTAATAAGACCAAATGCACTACTTTTCAATGTACAATGATGCCCGTTAATGTTGATCTATTTACATCAGACATCATTTGCAATATTCTATGTGTTAATGTTGGGATTCATTTGGAATTTATTCTATACTATTTAGATCCTCATCCTCTTGTCATTTAACACAATAACATCTTTCAATAGATGTGTAAGCATAAAATGCGCATATACAAATGGTAAAAAAGATACAAGATATATACATATAGTAAACAGATATAATTTACAATTCTGATAACAGTTTGTTACTTAAGATAACAACATGTTTACAAGAGTGATGTACATGTATTGCGTATTAGAAGACATAATTGAAATACAGGCAGTAGAAGGGTACTAATGATGATTGAAATAAGTAATGATTTGAAAAGTATTTTCTTAAATGATCATAATGAGTGAAAACGAAAGTCAAATGGATTTCATCTTCGACAGCGCATTTACATAAAGTACATATTCGTAGTTTCTTCCTATTGAACTTCTCACAGCTAAGTCTAACAGGCATACACAAGTTTGTCTGATATGTCTAGATGTCAATATAGAAAGGTACAACTCAAAAGTTGGATTAGACTCAGGTGTGATCTATCCAGTTGATAGCGTGTACTATTGTCAGGATTTGAATGCCATTCTTGATTAAACATATTGACAGTTTATTTTCAAAAGAAATATGGTAACATTCCCAATGTTTAGTCACACAAATCCAAACCAATGACAAATAAAAGATTTCTCATGTGGGTTGCCAATGTTATCTTTCCCATGTCAGACAAGTGAACATTTTGGAAATCTTTATTCATGCATTCCCATGATCCTCAACCAAAATTGTATGCATCTTATTTGATAATATATAATGAGTATCTTTTGAGTTGCATATCACATGTGCTACACTTAAAAACAATTTGTATGCAAGGAGATGTTGTTTTTCAATACATTCATGACGTTTAAACCCCTAAATTTCAGATCTATATAACATCAAAGGTTTGATAAATATTTGTGGATATAAAATTTTAAAGGACTGAGAAACTGACATGATATTTATAAGGGCCGTTCCTGCACAAGATTTCAAATCTAAAACCCTCTTTTTAAAGTTCAAAGTAAAGGGAAACATGAGCCTGAGATAGGTATACTGATTAACGATAGCTAGGTAATTATTGCTGTTCTTAGTTTCACAATATTTCTGTTGTCATTTTCAACTTTGATTTATAGCCAACTTATTTTGATTGAGGTCTACAACAAGTAAGTCTAGTTTTGCAACTTAGGTTATATGTGCTTTAATATAACCTGATATTTTATCATTAAAATATTTGCATATGCCTCTTTCGATACAATAAAAAGGCAACAAACATTTAATTTTCCAAAACCGTATTGACTTTCAGTTGTGCTTAAAGTGCATACATGAGCTTCATCTTCAAACAACTTTTTTTAACATGGTGATCAAACCACTGAGCTTTTTCCTATATCCGTTTTGGTATAAATGTTATCAGTGACACCAATGTTTAAATGTTCGGTTTATATTTATTCATTAGTTAACAGACTTTTATTTGAGAATTCGTACAAAGTCAATCACTAAGTTAGAAAATATATGAATCTTAGTTACTTAAAAAACTTTTCTCTTGAAACATCATAATTATTTTTGACATTACTATTATGTTGATGTTATCCTCGACACTATTCAAATCCTCAAAAACAATTTCCAACCTACCCTTAACACATTTCAAATAGATATAATGTAATCTCAAATAAAGAGTTTAAAGACAATGTCTTCCTGTACTCATGATATATTTTACGATATTCGAACGTTTCACTCTGGTTACATCGAACCACAAAAGGCTTTTGAAGGCAATAACTTATTTTTAGGAGTTAATAAATCAATAAATCAAATGTTAAATTTAAAGGTTGATATCTAAGAAAAGGGGTGTCTCAAAACATTTCCAAGCCAGCTCCTTCGATAGTTATACCCAGTTATTATTTTTCGAGATACAGATGGTTGTTTGTAACTTTCATTATAGAAGTCAAAAGTACATTTATCTGATCATTGTGATCTCACTTCCAAACCTTTTTTCCGGTGTAGATAAAAAAAACGATATTCCTTGATCAATTGTAAGTTATCATGTTGTACATCTACGCAATGCTTATCAAACAGCAATGTAGTCTATTGACTCCTTGATATTTCCGAAATGTTGCTTTTTGAGTGACACTCGCACTTGCAATCAATCATACAAACCTTAGATCAATATGTCCAAGGCTAGCTTCCAACCTACATATAAGCTTATAACATGCCATATGTTAACTGACAGGATTTTCCGTTATTTACCTTCTCATGTATGTAAATTTCGCATTTCATTGTTTTTGTGCTTGACGTTACACAAAGATAGATACTTGTGTTTCCTTCTCACATGCTTAGAGCACATTTTTTCCAATGTGATTATTTAAATAAACAAAAACATGTACCATTTTTTAAACAAGTTGCAATCAGTTAAGTAAAAGGTCGAAATAAATACGGTAAACAGTGTATGCTTTATAATTGTGGAAATTCTTGATATTTGTTCAATGCTTAAATAATAAATTTCGGCTTAATTTAAATGTTCAGATTCATCTTGAGACTATTGCTGAAGGTAAAGCTAATACAGCAGACACCTTGACTCATAAGCAATCTACTTTAGCATCAACACACATAATCTGGATCTACTGGGAACGCTATAATACTGCATTGTCTGCATGAAGAAGACAATCAAACAGCATGTGAAGTAGACTAATCAATGATATGCCGAGCATCGGGGTAATAATGAAAATATACACAAAGAACTTAGTTAAGCACCCCCCTATGTTTTCAGAAAAAAGCTTCTGCTAATAAACCATACAAAGTTCCAGAAAAACAATTAGGGTTTTTCGATAGAATGATCATTTAGCAATGTAGAAATGAAAACTTCACTCAATTTACGATTCACTGTCTCTTGATAACTTATTTCCCCAGACTTTGTATTTTTGAAAATCCAAGTTTACTTATAACTGAAAATGAAAGTAAATATTTTTTGCTGCAATATGATAATGATTATCCTCTTGACTGAATTGATAATTTTCAGTAAGGACCTCTTAGGAAATGTTCGTCGTTAGAGCAGTCTGAGCCTTCAAAATCACAAAATTATCAAATATCAAATTTCAAAAAAGCTTCCCTAAGAAAAAACTTGCGACTCTTTAAGATAATGGCTTATCTAAAGGGAGAAGAAATGTTTGACCCACAAGTCCTACTCAAAGAATCTCAAATTTACTCACAGATTTGAAAAATTTCGAAATGTTCTCTATTATGGTTGAAAAAGGTACTGACCATTCAATGTCCTGCTAGGCTTTTATCGTGCATGATAAAAAAGGTTTCTCTAATTGAAGGTCAACTAGGGATCAAAAATGTTATTTTTGATTGAAAAAATCCAAGGTTTCATGCGTGGTTTCTCACCAAAGACAATACTTATATTTTGCCAAATTTCAGTGGTCTCACATTTTGTCTCATATTTTCAATTATTTTGTATTATAAGGATTTTTACGTCAATTAAATAGTACATAAAACGGCAATTGTTATATCTAGAGTTGTCAATACATCAAACATATCACAATATTCAAAAAACTCCCAATTTCATTTTACAAAATGGGCGGTGCTTAATTAAGTTCTTTGTGTATATATTGCTGTGATATTGAAACTGAAGGCTAGGCTTTGCTGATTAGATAACGTTAACACATAATCACATTGCGAAAAGAAAATTGATGTTTTTATGATATACATTTGATAGGTCTGGTTATCATGAAAATAACCAACGTTGACAGATATGAATCATGACATTTGCATTATACAAACTTATTATACTTGACACAAAAAGTGCATATACACATTTATCATATGCAACAATACAATTGACAAGTAATGGCTTGAAATAATTGATTCAAATGTATTTCAAGATGTTAAACAATTTGATCAACTAATTCAAGATTCAAGATTCAAGATACAGTTTTGGTCATGTTTGCACTTTTATTTTACTTTTAGTTTCCTTGGTACACGTTGAAACAAAGAAACATGGCAGAAGATCACTGAAACAGCAAAAGAAACATCTCTAACATTTGCGCCTTGTGACAGATTTATACACATTGCACTTCATGAACCCATGCTTCACATACTGGAGAGGCCACGAAGTGCAAATTGTCATATGGTGCCAATAAATTGCGTGTTGTGTCTTAAGAAAGCTATTACTAATCAAACTGTAAAATATTTCAGTTAATAGTGTTTTTTGTGAAATTCAGCAAAAGCCTGTGGATTATCTTTTAATTATCTTCTGATTCAGAATTTCGTAAAGCTTTGATGCCAGTCAAAGAAACAGTAGTGTAAATGTGTTTCTTATATGCAACCCACTTTCACAAATATATAATGTTATGTAATTGTTGAACTGTTTGATTGGCTTTCTTTAATTTAGTTGTTCAGGAAATGAAAAGGAAGAATTCATTGCACATTTAACACAGGAACATTATCCCTTCATTATCCTATTTCAAGATAATAAAAAGGTCAAATCGTTTCGGGTCGTCAGTTACTAATTTTCGACATGTGTTGCTACTCAAAAGGATGGCTTAGGACACAGTGTAATATTCTAGGGGGAGCAGATCTTGTGCCTAATTGAAGACATGCAATGACAAATGGTCTACATAACACTCCAATTTACATCTTACATCTTACATGTGGACCCTTTCACTGACCCAGTTTATATAATCCATCGTGGTTGTTATATGTAAAATTCAAATAATGTGTTGAACAATGAAGAAAGGAATTGCAGGAAGGAGGAATATATGTTATACTTATATGAACTATGTGAGACAAATCCGCAGACTGATCATTTAAAATGAAATAGATTTTACCTTCATCCTGTGTAGAATAGCTATCGCATCTAGTTACAAAGCTACCAGTATGGATAACTACATTGTATGTAAAAGAAAACAAAGCACACTTTTCAAACACTAAAAATCTTATTCACGCCGTCATGATATGTTTCTAAGTTATCCATCACACTACAGATCATGATGCAGGATAGATGTTGTGCCTTATCATATATTGTATACGTATCAATAAAGGTTTTTTTCCAACTTAATCTTCCCCGATTCCTTTTCAATAAAATTTAAAATCAGATGTTCATTTCTTAATAAAGAAAGATATTTCATCTGCATCATCGAATAAATATATATTCCTGCTCTGCTCAAAAAAATAGACATGACATTCAAAACTTTGGTCGGTTAGTAGGCTATTACTTCATGCATTTTGTGAATAACTGAAAATTGAAACTTTAACAATCAATAACGATTTCTTTAAACGAATGAAAATATTGCTATATCAATGACAATAACTTTTGCTTTTATGGTGTGTTTGAGGTTGAGATTGTAGGACGAAAATTAAAAGATTGAAAACCATGTAGTAGAGATGATTAAGTCTACAAATATATCCATCAAGTTTCTTTGTTCAATTACGTCAAGTGGTCAAAATACGAAATCTCATTCAAGCTCCAAAGCATTCTTGTAGTACTTTCTCTATCTAACTAACCCATTATTTGAATCTAAATAGAGATGTCCCATGAGTGTCCATGACATATTTTGTTAACGACACGAGTGCCTTGATATTAGTATTTCCCGAGCGAGAGCGAGGCAGATACTGATATTTAGGCACGAGTGTCGTAAAGATAGCATGTGACGGGCAGGGATATGACATTTTCTTTATAACTGTAGTGGCAAAATTACAATAAATAATTTATTAGTCAAAACCTTCTCAGCATAGGTAGACTAGCCGTCGCCAGCTTCTATAGATTGCAACATCATAGGCGAACCGTGAAGTAAAATCGTTCTTTTAAACGTGACGTCACAATGAAAAAGTGATCTGTTGCCCTAGGCCATTATATGAAAAATATGAACATCAATATGACTGATTTTGTAGGTACTAAGCCGTGTTATTCATTTAAAAGCTGTTGATGAAGACAGTTATTATAGTCGACATCATACATATATCATTTTGTCGACATTTATATTGAAATAATTATTTCTTTTTATAATTTATTTTTTATCAATCCTATATTCATTTCGTATGGCATAGGCTTGTTTACGTACATGTTTCTTGATTTAATCTGAGTACAGTAAAGGAACTGCGCAATTAGAAATGATATATGATAATTACAAAAAATGCGACATCATACATCTATCATATTTCATTTCTGAAAATGGCAAAATCCTAACCAGAGGGCGTATTTGACGTATTAAAAGTTTTCAATTTCTTAAGATGTAAAGGGCAAAATCTCAGTTGTTGGCGTAATTAGAAGTACATTGTTTTTAACATGAATCTATTTGGATAATGTACATGCAGCTGTTTATCAAAAGGTTGTTTCTATCAAGTGAAAATAGTGTATATTATGTGCTCGTAAGTTCGACTTATGTAACTTCCACCTGTAGATACGAATTTCTGTGTGGACAAAAATAAACATGATCTGATCACATAAAATGATATGGATATACACTACACAAAAAAAGAATAGGAACACTCAAGTAATAATATCATTTGCAGTAACTTTAAATGTCAGCAGCTATAAGAGACGACTTTTGTTTGAATTTATATGCATAACAACATGACTACCTGACATTTGGCTACTGATCTTTAAACATTAAAGATATTTTTTTTAATTTAATTAACTTTGGAATTTTAATCGCATTTGTTCAGGACAATGTCTTACTCAAGCTTTTTCCTACCAGGGATATAGCCTTCAAAGTGATAACGTCACCAAAGACAAGACCGCAATGTTTTGAACCTAAGCCATCTGACATCCGGTGACTTTCATTTTCGACCCCTGCAACCACGACATTAAGCAAAATACAGAAAATGAGTCACTTGCATTATATGATTCCAATATGTCACTAAGATAGTGTCTATTTATGAAAATACATAACCATGTGTTGATATATTAAATATATAGGGGACAAAATGCAAATGTTCCTTAGATTATTTGGAGAAGTATATTTTTATATGATATTTTTTATATCATTGGAACACATTAAGCATATTTTTGTGGAACACTGGAGTGTTCGCTTCTTACATTTTCTGTTTACCTTTTCGAAAATCAAACGGATATTTGTATACTAATCCCACTGTGCCTCTGGTATTACTAAAATATGAAATGAAACTCTTTAAAATATCATTTAGCACATTTGCTTGAAAGAAATGAAAAGTAAACAGATATAATGTCTGACTGGATTAAATCACTTTGGTGGTATCTGATAGGGAGCAGACACCAAATTTGTCATATTTGATACTCCGTATCAATTCTGTTTGTAGCATTATAATTTTCATATCAGTTATCTATGTGGATGCTGATAGCTGAATACTGTTTGCTGATATCAAACTTCAAAGGAACCATCACCCTGGAACATGAAACTGTTGATTAAATGCAGCTCTTTAATGCATTCTCGTTATTGCAAAATAAGCGATTTCTCATCCGACAGTCATCACAATATTGTTTGTCAGTAAAGTATATCCACAAATCATTATAATAATCAATATTTTAAACGTTAATATCATTTTCCCTGTACAAATAGGGTATAAACCTACGTCAACATTTTCGAATGAAGGCTTTGAAACACGTAAGTAGATGGATGTGGTCAATATTAAATCAAGTTTTAGAGAATCAAAATTCGCGTCAGGTTCTTTCTTGATCATAGTGTGATCCCTCTTGTTGCTACTTGGCTGTGAATAAAACGTAACAACTTCTGTTGTCGTATCAAACTTGCGTTTTATCTGATTATTCTCCTCAAAACAAGTTGATTATAAACTTAAAGCTGATAGCCTCTCGTCATCAGTGAAAAATAATTGTTTGCGTTTAATAAATGGTACTTAAATTGTCAAAAATCAATTTTAATTAAAAGTATATATATGTATGAAATATAAAAATTATATTAAAACAGCTTATAAATAGATTATGTATTACTATCACTCTTATTCAAACCTAAGTACGTATTAATTAAGTAGCATTGTGAATGTCGAAACATTTTCAATTCTCCTTCTCAAATTACCTAAAAACGAGCTTCCTCTTCTTATAAAGTCGGTAAGGTCTCTGAAGATGAATAATTAATTATGAGAATAGATGTGACCTTTCCAAAAAACAAAAAGGGAGATGGAGGAGATCAATTTGTTAATTTCTTATAGTAGAACTTCGTTTCATTGAAAATATGTTATCAGACTTATTCGTTTCTGCGTCAAAACATTCGTCTCAATAACAATGACAGAACCCTACTGAGACTCAACATCCCTTGTATCAAATAAAACGTAAATCCATCTTAAGGTTTAACGAATGCTTCTTTTTTGAAATATGGTTATCCTAAAATTCAACCTTACGGACGTCATAAAACTTAAATAATACTAATTTAAGATGATATAGAGCGCAATGTTAACGCCATACAACGCGGCTTTATAAGGTTATGTGTGATATAACTGTATAAGCATTATTAGATATAATTTATGGACAACATATTTCTGCCATTCTTGATATAAGGACATTTCTTATGAATTTTACGGCAATTATTGGAATGATGTTTTTCAGTTCATTTTTCAAATATTATATAACTTAATGACGTTGAATGATGTTACATATGTATTCTGTCTATTTTCGCCAAAAATACGAACTTCCTGAGCAATGTCGTCAGTTAAATATGTGCTTCAATTGACTGTAAATTTCATATTTTCAACGATAGATGTACACTATGTGTCTATTCAAATGATGGTGATAAGGATTTATATCGACAGTCGCCACTTAAAATGATTGTAGTGTCATTTAGCAGCCATTCCAATGGACGAATGTCATTTAGAACATGCCAGTCTTTAAGGGAAATGTAGTGCAGTTTATGTGTCTTTAGTTATTAGTAATGGCAACAAAATTAGCTTAAAGAACGCCATTACCCCATAAACACTTTTATAAAAGAAAGAACATGAAGGTATATTATATAACATAGCGAGTTGCTATATTTATTGCAACGTTTGGAAGCCTACTATAGATTGAATCCATTCCAAGGGAAACACGTTTTTCAAACAATAACCCTATACTCTATAATGCTTTATGTTTGTGTGTTATATCAAAATAGCTTGACTTGGATTGTCACATCACTTTTCAAAATCAGAAATATTCCACTAAACAGAAAAAGGATACCAACACCTTCCAGCCTTTGTCGAGGCATCATTTACCATCATAGCACGTCCTTATGTTCATCCATTACTCATTGCATTCACTTATTGATTATGAAACTTCTTGGTAAGGCGGTTGAAAGTATGACATTGGATGATTTCAAATATAACAGTCAGTTTTAAGCAATTCCTTCCACTGAAAGCAGTATAATAAGGGTTTAGGAATCATGTGAATAAAAAAATATACATTTCTCCTTTTGAAATAGAGGTTATGACCCACCAAGTTCCTTTTTACAATATCTGACTATGTACCAGTAATGATAGTGATGATAATTTTAAAAACATAAAAACCCGATTCAGATTCCTATTCATTACTTGAACGTAACGATTTATTTGGTTGTAAATAGCATATCAATAAACTGTCATAAACAAACTGAATAAGATTCCGAATATTTTTACTGAAAATGGCAGTCTTAGAATTTCCGTAGAGAAATGGTGACAGATTGTTTCATTATATTTTTCAAGATTCACGGCATGCCCGTACTTGATCCATGTCTGATCGCCCGGCTTTTGTATGTATGAGGGAAATATGCCATGACCTTAGCGCAAAGACCTTTTATAGAGTCCCTAGAGTCGTTACCAACTAGCTTGTAATCTGCTTGTGTATTTTCAGGAGCTGGCATCACATTTTAGTTAAAAAAGTAGTTAAAAGGTAACTAGTTTTGCAACGATAACACCTTTAACTTTAAATGCCAAAAGCTAGAAAGATATACCATTTATATAATAATGTTTTGAACGTAAACTTAATGTAAAACCAATGATGAAGTATAATGTTTTTACAAGTGTTACTTAACTTAAATGGGTTTCGAAAGTTTTGAAAGTTTGAAAAAAAGAGTTGGAGCAGGTGCTTTAAGTGACAGACAATCCTCAAACAATTATTCCTGCGCAGTTGCAAAAAAACATGTATCAGCCAAAGATCAGTAGGTATTTTGAATGTTCATGTATCATAAAAGTAATTTAGGATTGTGTACAATAACACATTATTTCGTCAAACCTTACACGCAACAGGTACTGTTGCAAGAAATAATCTTCTGCATCCTGCATATCAATATTAGCTTACATGGTTTTTAAA
This sequence comes from Steromphala cineraria, assembly GCA_916613615.1. Classification (NCBI taxonomy): domain Eukaryota; kingdom Metazoa; phylum Mollusca; class Gastropoda; order Trochida; family Trochidae; genus Steromphala; species Steromphala cineraria. The sequence goes on from OU744721.1 coordinate 74,932,723, forward strand.
GCTATCATTTAAGGGAAAAACTAATTGTACCATACATTTGTATATCTAATGGAATTGGGAACTATTTGACAATCTTAGACATTTAGAGGTTCCCAAATTTCTGGTCATGACTTACAATGTGTTTAAAACTTACAGGCTGATGTCCAGAGTGATCTAGTATTTCTTTTCAAGCTTATATATTTATAATCTTCAAGATGTCAAATCAAAGCCATTTAACAATATCATTTTCAGATAATAAAATTTCACCTCAAATAACGTCAATACTTATTGATTGATATAATTGTTTTCAGATTTTGTATTATACGTGTAGAATAACTGCGTGAATTTTTGATATATGTCACAACTGACCAGTTCATCAGGCAGTAAGCACCTTGGTTGCATTAATAAGCATTATTAGTTGATCACTTTATGTCCAATAAAGCGTTTTGAAGTATTAACGAACTTATATTGACGAAATTGGCAGAATGAGTTTATATAAAACAATAAACCTAAATAGACATCACTTTGGGCAAAACTATTTATATCTGGAGCTATTGTGTGATATTGTTGGTGTTTAGACCGGGATTAGAGGTTTGTTACCAATTCTGAAAATGTTTCTTTCAAATACATTGTTGATGACCAAATTTAGTTTCAAAACTTTCAAAATAATTTTGTGAGTTGGCACACTCATGTAAATGACCAATATTAACTGACTGACACACAAAAATGACTAGTCAATGCAGGTGATATCTGGAACTTGACACAACTCAATGATTGAATATTCAAGGAATGACAATTAAATGATGTACGTACATTTGATTTTCTGGAAATACATCTTGATTATACGACGATAAACTTTTAAAATAATTGTGGGTACGAGTTTACCGTTTTATGTTGGGTAAGATTTGTTTTTTTGTACGAATTCTCGGTGGGGACGAGTTCGTTTTTTGAACGAATTCACCTACAGCCGACGTCATAATTTTTCATTTTTCATTACAATCATGTAAGCGTTGTTACTTGGTAACGTTTTATTCTCCTGTCTTGGTCACCTATCATTGAAATGGAATTTCTCACCAATGCTAAATCTGCTTTTTTTCAATATCACAGCAAACAATATTTGACATAAACCTGTCGCATGTACCCTACATATTTCAAATTAATATCCATTAGCTTGTACCATTTGGATTCTCTGTGAACCTTATTTATTCAATAACATGAATTCTTGTAGTTTCCACATCACAGCTGTTAATGTTTGATATTACCCTGATGCACAGCAACTCATCGATTAGTCTGCATCACGTGCTGATACATGAGGCTAATCAAGCAAATACATTCTTCTGGGTCGAGGTCATGTGTTTTCGATGTGAATTAGATGCTTTAATTAAGCCTATGTCTGTCAGCATATATAACCATAATACTGTACAAATCATTAATCAGGAGATGCCATTTCGTCATCATAACGAAAAAGGCAACGCAAAAGTTACATCGCTAAATAAGTTTATTTGACTTTTTTAAGCTCCCCCGTTTCACAAAGGCCTCCTAAATTTAGGAGGTCGTAGCATATACGACCTTGTTTACGACCCTCTTACGACATGCCTTACGACCGTTTCACAACGGGGTCGTATCCATGTCGTACGACCGGGTCGTAAATCCATGTCGTATATCCAGTCAGAGGTACATGTTGCATAGCAACAGATGATTTAGCCAGGACGGGCACCTGTTTCCTCAATTTTGTATATATTTCACCTCTCTGTCTCAACAATATAAACAATTTGATAAATTTTCATCAAATAATTCACTTTTTGAATGCATGTTGTTCTATAACAAAGTTTTAATTCAACAAAATAATAAACATTCGAAAACCAAAATTGAAATAATGATTAAAGAACAAAATAAAGATTTTCGGATAAAATCTATGAGATTTGAACTTGTAAACACTTTCGTCTGAAAACAATAACATAGAAAGCATGAGTTAATTCCCTTACTTTCCTTCTGTCGCGTGACGGGAATGCCGACGGTAAATGTCAAAACACTTAAAAGATCCTTGATCGGTCACCATGAGCCTGTTAAACTTGGTTGAAGTGTTTTGAAAATATGAATCATCTGTCAACGGATACTTTGGTAGAACTCGGCCTCATTGAAAAATTAGGTGGGTGAAGATTGGCACTGTCTTATTTCAGGTAAAACATGAAGCGTTAATAAAATATCTACTGTAGGGATTTCAACATTTTAATGTATATCTTAATCAATAGCATATAAATAGATAACTCATGCTGCCAACTGTAAAATACTTTCCAATCTGAGTCACAATTGTTCATGAATACAATATAATCCTTTGCTTGAACTGTTTGATTTGTACTGTATACAGATTTGTCTAATTTCAAGCATTTCTATAAGATTAGTCTTGTAAACAAGACTATTACAATTATGATATTCTGTTTTGCATGTCAAGTGCAAGAAAAGTAATTTGATTTTAAACAGAATTTTTCAAACAAGGATAAAAATAGTTTTTTTCAAATCAGTAATCTCTTTAAGTTTTAGATTGTCAAATAAAATTTCATATAAATTTATCAATCCCAGTGAAGAAAAAACATTCACCAACAAAAGGAAAGGAATAGTGTATATTATGATTACATGTTCAAATAAGTAAGTAAACTATACAGGGGCACTCTTCAGTCTATCATAGATATTCTCAGTGAATCTAGAATCTAGTTATAATGACTTCTCAGCCTAGTACACACTAAAACAATCTATCATTTGTGTGTAGCAGAAGGAAAACAAATGCTGCATAAAATCCATGAATTTCAAACAATATTGTTTCAAGAATATAATATGCACATGTTTTGCATAAGTTACAAATTTTATACTATATAGGATTAAAATAAGAATTTGTTGTTTTTTAAAATGAAATAGAAGTGTATCCTCTAAATGTACTTTATACTCATATTTGCACATATAATTTGTGGCATAAGCTCAACAGGCTCCAATTACAAGCTGAATTCCTAAATTAAATTTGTTTTAAATATTTGTTTAATTTAAAAGTTGTTGGGAATTATGTGTAAGATTTTCACTTTGTACAGCAAAACAAAAGATAAATCATTACTGACTGATCCCATAAGCTAACAGTGATTATCTTTGAGACATTGTTTTGGGCCAGTAACATGATCTATGAATAAAAATTTCATTGTTGGAAGATTAATACAAATAATTGTTACATAATTTAAAATGTTTCTTAACTGATTATAAAGTATTAACCTAATAGAGTTACTTGTACTAACACATCAGTGATTACAACAAAATAGGCAATCAATAATATTCTGTGTGGCAATAACAGGTAAGTTTATTCACAGCTTATGAATATTAAAGACTATATTTTATCATCAAGTGCAGTTTGTTGATATCTAAATCATGTTTATCTACCACCATATGTGGAAATAAGGAAAGATAATCAATATTACAGAATAACACATTAAAATTGAGTATTTAAATATATATGAAATGATGAGTACAGTGGATGGACTATTTTAGTCTTTATATTACAAAAAATGTTATTTGATTATTTTCAAACTCCTGTGCTGGTGTTGTTTCTTGAGGTAGGATCTTTTAGGGATATGTTATAACCATTTTTAAAATAAAGCTTGTCTGTCAGTCCTTCAACTGGCTACTTTTTGGTCAGGACTGGTATTTTTCAAATTTTTTCTTTATTTTCTTCAAGGAATTGACCAATTAATTTTAAGATCAGGCAAGGTTTCCAGTCTTTTTCAACTACACTGATAGAAATTTAATTAAATACTCATAGTAAATGCTAATCAGCAGTTGCTAAAACATAAAACATAAATAAATACACAAATAGACAAATTATATATCATCTATGAATTTAATTCCAAATATTGTTATACAATTTCTCTTTATCATATCAATATTTTATTGTCAATTCTGATTTTATACAGCTGAGCTGGAATATGCATAGAAATTTTAAGCTAGAAACATGTGTGGCTTTTTAAATGTAGACATTTTAATACATAAACTGACCATTTTTTTAAATCTAAAAATAGATGAACATATTTCACCGAGAATATGTAAAAAGGAAAGTTCAAGAACTACTAAATTTCATTAAAGAGATATAATTTACACTAATACAATGCAAATCGTCATAAAATTATATTCTTGAAAACAAGAGCCTATATAAAGTCTAGAAAAGTGACCAGCAAAGTGACGCTTCATCACAAATATCTAGCCTACTATCTACGAATTAAAGGCTAAGCTACCTGTATGTGTGCTATTAATTCTTTTTTTCCCTTGACAATCATTCACTAACGAAAAACGTACTAATTATCTTCGAATATTATTAATAGGCCAGGACCATTAGTTAAAAGATATGGACAACCCGGAAAAAAATAGTAGAAAGCTGATTTTTTCTGGAGACCTTCAAAATATCACCCTTACATTAATGGCACAAAGTTCTGCGAATTCTAGGTGGTGGCTTTTTCAAAATGGCCGCCGTTTCCAATATGGCCGCCAAAGATTTTCTGAATTATTGAATATTTTTTACATTTATGTTGTATATTGAATGTTTTATATCAAATGAAAGCTTGTTTGATTACCTTTTCGAAAATGTACTTTGTATTGGTGTAGATAATAACCGAAGTGAAATATTGATCAAAATGCTTGCAAAATATACTTTATAACATGAAGACAACATTCAATATATAACATAAATGTAAAAAATATTTAATAATTCAGAAAATCTTTGGCGGCCATATTGGAAATGGCGGCCATTTTGAAAAAGCCACCAGCTGGAATTTTCAGAACTTTGTGCCATTGTTTTGAGAATGATATTTCTTAGGTTTCCAGAAAAAATCAGCTTTCTACTATTTTTTTCCACCTCATTTCTAATGGTCCTGGCCTATAAAGTGCGCGGTACATTTAAGAAGCATTGTACTGAATAGAAATCCTCGCATGTTACAAGTGATTGTTGACATGGAAAGGTGAAGGTCACAGAACCGGCAGTCGCCGCAGTTTTAGACGGCTTGTTGCATGAGTATGCTTTCGTGAAATTACATTGTCAGGCATGTCCCTTTAACTACAGTTTTCAAACTATTGTTTGTGACCCTCACATAACTCAATATCATATGAATGACTTATTTGCAACTACAAGAGTTTGGTTGAATGAGGGGTGAATCCATCCGTCAGTGAATGAAAAGATCGAAGTTCTGACGAATTTTTACTCGACAAAATGTTCGGAAACACAGATAAACTATGTTTTTTTTAGTCCAAGCGGGAGCTTGCCGCCATGTTTTTTATAATTTACGACGTCCTAAATGAATTAGGACAGGTCAATCGGGGTCCTAAATTTGTGGCTGTTTACGACGCAGTGTAAATTTATGGGCTCTTTGTGAAACGGGTAAAAATTGTAAGAGGTGGGCTACGACCTGCTTTACGAGGTCGTAGCGGTAAGAGGTCTTTGTGAAACGGGCTACTGTTATTCAATGACACATTTCATTGGCGGAAATCATTGACACTGATGCTTATAATTCCTGAATTGACATTGTTTAGGTAATAATGCCATGTTAAGAGGACTGTCAAACTGAAAACATATAAATCTAACATTAAAGCTTATTCATGTAAAGGAAATCCCCAATTTTGTCTTAAAGTCTTATGATCGTGTGAAAATGTCTGTCAAACATGCTATTGTGCAACTTAGAGACTAATTTGTCTTTCCACAAGGTCTGTGTGACATCAAAGTAAATTACAATCAATTAGCGTTGAAAGCAAATACTTAACGTAATTACTATATATGTTGAAATAATTTCACACTCTGAAGTTTACACATATCCTCGAACGTTGATTGGTCTAGGGCATAGATTTACGTCTTTGATCAAACCAAACGTTATTCAAGAATTTGTTAGTAAAAATTACTAATGGAATTGTAATTATAGCTTTATTTTCCAAGTAGATTATTTTGATTTGAAAACATTCACTTTTATCATTTGTTTTAGATCATTTGATAGGCTAATCATTTATTGCAAAATAGCCTAGTAGATCTGATCGAACGGAACGAGATGAATATTTACATTATGGTCATTATTGAGTACTGTAAAGCGTCTTCATACTCACGATGTATACACAAGAGATGACACTTATCGATAGAGCAGTTACATGTCACTAATTACTGTTGTTTACATATTTTGACGAAGATACCCCTGCAAATTGCGGCCAGCATGACACGACGTCTAATGCATAAATGTAAGGCAGATAACTCTGATCTCTTGTCCTTGCACGAAGGGATTTTATACAAATTTGCGCTTCATTTAGATATTCTCTGTGCATCATGTCATCTTATCTCATATATAACACAGACTTATTTTGATAAATATTCAGTTTCTTTTCAAATTGGGATTATTTCTGGTCGCATGTCGCATTGTTACTCGTTCAAAGGAAAAAAACAGTATGTATATCACTCTGCCGTTCCATTCCATATATGGTGCGAAATTATAGGAATTGAATGTCAGTTTGTGTGTTTGCACTGGAAAATGAACGATGTAAAAGCTACATTCAAACTTTCATGTGAACCCGCTCGCAAGCTCGCTGGGTTCACACAAGTTTGAATGTAGCTTTTACATCGTTCATTTTCCAGTGCAAACACACAAACTGACATTCAATTCTTAAATATTTCACCCGAAGTGAAAAGACTTGATAAGTGCCTCATAATGAAATATGAACAATATAAAATCCCGATTCCATAAAACTTGCACTTGAATTTTAGATTCGGGACAGATCTTAGGGACTGTTTTGTTTATTATTTTTGAAAAATATGTGCATACAATTCTGGTTCATCATTTAAGCCTTTCAGATTAGGAATAATGAATTGGTAAAAACAAATCAATGGATTAGAAATGTCTCCTTCCTTCAACTTTCCTTTTTAGTTATTTTCTAAAGGAATATCATCAACGTCCCAAAGCCACTAATGAAGCTTTGAAATGAACGAATAAGATCATGCTTCTCATTTCTACTCCTATAGGAATTTCAGCACGAGATTTTGAGAAAAGTTTCTAAAAATGTTATCATTGAAAATGAAGGAACGTTAACTTTTTTCTAAGCTCTAACGACATTGCTAAGCTCATTAATGTCAATTAAAATTCCTTTTGCAAAAAGTATTTAATACTCAATAAAGTCGACATTGTTATTACCCGAACGGTACGTTTGAAAGAAAAATACAATTTATGACTCTGTCAGTGTATAAAAATCAATTATTTTTGAATTTGTTGAAAAGGGTCTCAAGTTTAATTTTTTTTATCGGAAAGTCCTCTTAATTGCACTTGGCTGCCCTTGTTGATTAGGAGTGACATACGTGCACTGAAGATACTATGTGAATTGAGTAACACCAATCAGCACTTAAATCATTGTGCGTCCATTACCTTTGATTACTTTAATATAGTAAATTATCCGTAGATTTTATCTTCCAGTGATCACCTCATTTCTCACAATAAAGTGTCATGTGTTATGGCTACAACATGTTACGTTCGTCATAAGTTAATGTTGACAAAATTAAATGTATGCAGGGTTTAATATTAAATAGATGCTTTACATCTTTCTATGACATTTACAATTTGTGTGTATAGCCGAAGGAAAATTCAATTGGTCAAAATAAGCATAAATGTTTTGAAACAGTGAAATCGTGATCTACTTAGCTTCAGTGTGTACTAATCTGAGATTGTTTTACAAAATGGTATAACCTTCATGTTGCAAGATCTATGAAATAAGCATATTGTTTTACCCTGTTTCGAGGAAGTACTGTTTTTCGAGAATAATCACATGATGTAACGAAATTCAAAGTTACCTCCATTTATATATTTAATGTTGAAACATTACGAGCATTTATTGATTGAAGACTATCGAAATCATTCCAAACATAAGCCATTTAAGGCGAGTGAAATTGATTGTGTGTGGGAGGTGACTCTGCAGACGGACATTTCATTCCTACATTGTTTGTTTATTCAGTACAGTAACCACAGGGCTGGCATTTAAGTCGCTGGCAGCTGAAGCACCAAACTTAAATTAACAAGCAGCTGACATGGTCGAGCTATATCCCCCGCAAAGTGCACAACATGTATAGGTGTGCCTTATCATATTGCTGATTAATTTTTGTCACACAAAATAACACAATTTTTCCAGGATATGAAAGAAACTGTTCCAATAAAAAAACTAATTGATACCAACTCTATGTTCACTGTTGGGCATAATTCGAGTAAACTGACAAAATTAAAATCAAACAAATAAATTTATGTATTTGGATCTGAAAGATCAATTTGATCATATATAAACAAACATATTTTCAATAGTGTTCTTCATGACACACCTTCAGATGATTATGTATCTCCATATCAAATTTGATCAATATGTGATGATTAGTTTAGAAGTTGTGAGCCGGACGGGACTTGTTACAGATTTCTTAAAAATTTACCACTTTTTCTCAAAAATCCTAATATTTTATGTAGATTTTCTAAAATGTTTTACTCATGACACTTTATTACATGTTTCCTCATTTCCATGACAAATTTGAATTGAAATGGTTGATTAATTAAAAAGTTATGAGCCGGACACAAAGTGTAACGGACGGTACCCATTTTAAAACCCCCCGCAACTTCGTTGTTGTAGGGGATAATAAATTTTGAGCAAAGCAAACTTGGTTTGAAATTACATCAAGGGGTAAAGAATGCACTAAAAAAAGCCCAAAATGAAAAACAGAATGGATGTACATGTATCTCCTAAATAAAACAATTGCAATAGAAAGGCATCACAAAAGAGGAATATAGACGAATGAAATCAGGTGATACCGATTTGCTCAAAATTTAGTGAGTATGCTGCTTCAACAGAACCATATATTTGACCAAATGATGTAAAATGGTCGTTAATGACATTTTCATTTGTTATCAATTATCAAATCACTGAAATGCTTTCGTTTGAACGCATTGATTGTAAGTATGTTAGACAATGACTTTTAAACCCCGCTACCTTTCGAATTTCCAGATTCCTATCCTCCTTGATAATACCTCAATAAACGAGAACGGTCTAAGCAGTTTTCTATGCTAAACAAATTGGTTAATAAAAATTTGGCAAAATTCATAACAATTAAAAGCCAAAATTCATAACAATAAAAGGCCAAAATTCAAAATAGTAAAACTGTAAGATAAACGCGAATGACAACTGAAAAGGGACATGATTATATAAGAGAATATCGTTATTCTGAAAACTTATATTCTGATATACATGTATACACTGTTGAAGTTTAAATTAATAATCAATGGAATAGGAACAAATTGAATAAGTACTTTGAATATGTAATCAGTTATTGATTTTATATTATTTAACTGGTTTCATTTGACAGATACAGTTCAAAACCGTTCCAGTGACGTGGCATCTTGTGACATCAACAATAATCACACAACGTGTACAGTTCGGTTGGCTCTTAAAACATAGAAGCATTTCAATTAATTCAATTATACAACGAGGCAAAGAAACTAATGTTGATGTTACTGGATGTGACAGGAACAGTTCTTGTCATTGGCGTAATGTCTAAAAAGGGTATTCAATTCCGCTGGTTAATTTTTCAAATCATCTTTGATTACACTGAATTGTCAACTATTGGAATACCTCTGTGGCTGTCTACACGAAGCGATCTGGCTTAGTGGCACTTTGTTGCAGCTTAGTTTGGAAACAAATAAGAAGACGAAGAAGAAGAATATAACTTTATTGAACTTGAACTACAGAGTTCCTCGTTCATAGGATGTGGCAGACATGCTTTACATACCTATAATCTTTGAACAAAGGGTTTATTGAGTATGGACATTATATATTGACTTAATTCTTAAATCGTTTGAAAAATGGATATACTTTGCTATCTTTAACAGTTCATATTTATTTGTGTTTGCTAATCAAGATATTAACTTATACATACTTGGTCTAACCCAATAAAAGCGTTTTATATATAATTTCATCAAGTTAAAGTATTTTGGGCAGATAAACATGAAATGATACTCGTCTTCAATCACGTTGATCCCGTTGTTTTTACAATAGTTACATAGCGGGTCTTCTTTTGGGATGTTGTTACATATATGTTCTATTATCAAACGATGTGTTGAAGTTCTTAGCTGAGTGATGGCCTTTCTATCCCTGGCGTTTCTGATCTGATTCAGATATGGTTCACAGCCGAAATTAACTTTTATATGTTTATACAAGAGTAGTTTCCCAATTAGTTGCACTACTGATCTCCATTTCTGTAATAAGAATTATCCGGATGTTTTTCGGTTGTCTACGACATCAATTGTTTTGTTTTAGAAAAAAGGATTTTATTTGGAAAAAGGTTTTGAAATAATTATAAGTACCCTCTATCTTTCTACTGTGTTAATTGATTTTCAAATCCATCCTGATGTAACAAAGAATACGTCAGAGAATAACTTGAAATATTTAACCTGTTAAATTCCTTCCTGAAATAATAACCTCAAGATATGTTATACATGTGAGTTAGTGATCGTTCAAATATAAAACACTAAACACAGGTACACCTTCTGCTACACATGTATCTTATAATCAACGTTATTTAATTTACATCACACGTCCATCAAGGTATACATATAAATTCAAATGGATAATTGAATAAAACTCCTGGATGCTAAAAACAATTCACAGATTGCACAGGATCGTAAAGTTCAAGAAGTATTGTTAGATTTTCAAAGTCAATTGTAGATCTAAAAAATATTACATAGACAAACAACAACTTTTTGAACAGACACTATTTGTAGGATATTCGCAGATATCGTAAATGACATACAGATAAATGCGATAAACTTGTCCAGGAATAAATAGATGCAATTATTTGAAAAAGATAATACATTTATTATATGATCGGCGATGAAATACTGGGATTTATCAGCGAAATAAACTGTCTATCTGGCAACAGTGACGATATATAATATTTTCACTGTGACCAGTGACGATATTTGATATCGTCACTGGTCAAGTGCCGGAACTACTTTCAGCCATGTGTACAAATATGAGCAACTTTCCAGTTTTAAATCATCTCAATAACATATTTCATTAAAAATCATATAACATATAGAATACTTAATGTAGTTTTCCAAATACCAGGTTGACTTCATCTCGTGGCATGGGTAAAGTTGATATTTCACTCGCGGCTGCGCCACTCGGTATACACCTGGTATTTGGAAAACTACATTAAGTATCCTCTATATCTATAAATTTCAGGATTACATATTGGGTTTCCATCCATTAAAAAGCATAATAAGATATTTGTTCATATCTTCTCCCAAATAACTTTTGTTGATGCTATCATCTCAAAACGTATCCATTTTCTCATCAGCTCGTAAATCTGAGTACAGAAAAGCAGATGGCGTCGTGTTGATACCAAAGTCTTTATAATTTAAATTAGCAATATGAAAATGATACTTGAAATCTGATATTTTTCTGAAACGAAAAGGGAATTGACACTTTAAAAGAAAGGAAACAGCTGTAATCTGATATCCTTTACAATTATACTCAAAAGTTATAAAATGAGAACCAATGAGGAACCATCTCATTACTCTTTGATCAATAAGAGCCATTTCAACAATTCGGTGAATGTAAACGCGCTAAATGGCCTTCAATGTTGGTAGGTACAGTACGTTTTTATAGGAACACGGTCATACAAGTGTAGTTACTGTGTGAAACATTTTCGAGCTGCAAACAAAGTAAATCATAAGTTAAAACACATGATTCAGTATAAAACATTATCTGTTTACCTGGAAATACTTCGAAAATTGCTTTGATAAATCAATGGCATGTGGAAAAGTAGTAAGCTGGTTCGAATTCCAATGTTTGATTCTGACAGATTGTATAATTCATAACTTGAAAAGCGTACACTCCAGATAAATTCCATTTTTCATGAATCCATATCTCATTTCCAATTATCGTGATCCTGTTCTGAAATTAAATTAACCGTAAGCTGATATCAAACTTCAAAGGAGTCATCATCCTAAAACCTGAAACTGTTGATAAAGATCCAGTTATTAATAATAACAAGAATGAATGATACCAGAATAATTTTTACATTTACAAGGTAAGTATGTAAATATTCCAAAGGAAATAAGTTAGTAACAAAATATTGTTAACTACATTTATATATAAGAGTATAAACATTGCGAAATGATTAAGAGTGTAATCGTTGGTAACAATGTTTTACTGCTTTATGTTTATTTAAATAAGTGCCTACCTACGTAAACAAAGTCATCAGCCTTTAATGAATTATTGTAAAGTTGCTGAAAACAAATTATTCTCATTTACTTTGTCAACATTTTGATGTCGATATATCATCCTTATTTAATTACCTTACCAGATGCTATTTATACTATTATAGTTATATGTTGCTCTGCAGATTTAGATCTACCTACCTATGAAGATAAAAAAACACCAATATTTCCATCCTGTTTCATTCACGATAAGAAACAGTCGGGAACAATTCATACTATCATTGGTCCCGAATCCCACAATGAATCCGACTTACAAGAACATAAACAAATGATGCTACTTTTATGTTTATCACACCTTAAATATGCATCCTATTGTTTTGCAAACCTGGTTGTACTTTTCCTAAGATTTTCTACATTTACATCAATTATAATGTTAGACAATAAACGTCAGCATCACGTTATTATCAGAGTAAAAACAAAATACTTCTACCATTCTAGTGAAACTTTAAATCAAATTGGATGTATGTATACCACACATCTTTGGACTTTAATGTAAGAACGTTAATTGCTCCATCGATTGATATGTGCGATTGTATGTTTGGGATATCAAAAACTTTGAAAAAGAAAGCTTCGCGGGAAGTAAGACCACAAGCTTCGCTTTCAGTCTTACTTTCCACTCAGCTTCCCAAGCATAACCTTGCTCTTGTGTTTTAACCTTTACAATGTCCAAGAGTTGTCAAGCATCAATCATTAGTTAATCAGACCTACAACGCATGTCTACTACAAGTCTTTTGGGTTTTGATTGACAACTTTGAATGCTCATTCAATGTACATATTACCTTCATGTTATACCTGTTTTATTCAGAAGTAAGATTTAACTGATCTACAGCTCAAGATGAAGGATGAAGAGAAGAGAATGTCTCCAACGAAGGAGATAAGTATTGGATATAGTGATATATCACTCGAGAATATGACAAAATTTCAGCACAGTCCTTCTTTGTATGCACTGCTGATCCTATGAAATAGCCTTTCAAAATACCTCAGTGAAATGTAGATATTATGATATATCAGCTTGCTCTGCAACTCCCACGACATTTTTATATATCTGATATCGAAAAAATAGTATAACGTTTATGCGCTATTAATTGACTTTCTAAACATGATTTTTCATATCATGAAAAATCACGTTTGCAAACAAACACTGCTCTTTCATACTCGTTTGAAATGCAAGATAATGCTGCACCAGCATATCCAGGATATACAGATCTCATTCCCCCGAGCTCACTCCAAATAAAAGTAACGTAATAGTTTTGATTTTGATCATTTGTGTTTCCTAATACTCACGTTTATATTCTTTTTGCGCAGTGCTTTATATCACAACTAAAATGTTTCAAAATAACAAAATAGTCCACCAGAACAGAAATGAATGTATGCCTAAATGGTAATAACAATCTTCAAAATTCCATTTCCAGTGATAGACGCATTAGAAAATGATTAAGCCAGTGTAGCAAAGTATTCATAAATCCTCCGAACGACAGTAAAAAGCTATTTGTCTCATGGGTCATCGCGGATTATAGCTCAAGCAATAAAACAGCTATCTTTGGCGTGATGTTTCCACATTTAAGTACTTTTGCTATCTTGATGTTTACTGATAGGTTGTGTTTGTAAATTGAGGCACTGGCTTGAAACAAAGTTTCTAAATCGACACGCTTTCCATGGCATTTTTCGTTGACACCCATTTGTTTGATATTGGCTATCCAAAATATAGAAGCTATAGATTTCTTTGCACTAATACAACAGTGTTGTGAGACTATGAGACGAACAAATGCAGACTTTTAATATACTGGGCAAAACAATCTAATATGCATATATACATTATCGTAAGTTTCTTCATGTCTTTTTCTTTATGTGTTAAATAAAACCTGTTAGTGACACCATATGTGTACACAAAACGTTATTGGGACGACTGATAGATCTAGAGTATTGGCAAGTATGGAAATGTCGATCTAAATTCATTGACTTTAGTCTATCACCACTTCTTTTTATCCATTTGTTAAATTGTTATTTTTTCATGTGAATGTTACTTACTTATGTGTTTTACATTAAGATACACGATCTTGCTGTAACACTTTATCAATATTGCACATAGTGCTCAATGATGTTGTCTGAAACAACATATTCAACCAACAAACAGCTTTAAAAAGACCGGAATTATATGAAAACAAATCTGAAAGAAAAAATAAATTGCAATTATTTTCTTTAAATATTTGTTTAATGATATCAGTGCATATGATGTAAAATATTGTAAAAATTAAAGCGAAAACTTTTTTGATAGATCTATCACACAGGTAGACATTTGATCCTTATTGGCTTTTAACCTACGCACGAGGGATCCGTGTTGTACATTGAGGAGGTTGTACAAACTAGGGTGCATTGGAAGCTACTAGCGCTACAATGATTGTTCAAATTCATGTAATAAGCCATTTTTAATCGTAGTTTTGGTAAAGAGGGACATAGATAGAATAGTTGTTTTGATGATAAAATAAACTCATTTTCGTTTTCATTCCCGATTAATTGCCATTTGGTGGTGTCAATTGTACTATTCATACCGATTCATGAGGCAAAACCAGGGCTATCAATATTATTGACAACCATGAAACATTTTCGTAACCATTATATATAAGGTCAGAGAATTAGACTGGTAGTTTCGAAATGTTGAGCATGTTGATAGACCATATCGGAATGCAATTCCATTCATCCTGTATTCAGGTAGTATTTCTGTCCAAGCTTGAACGAACAATATGAAAACTCCTGAACACAGGTTATTTAGAATTGTTTTGGAAAATGGATGTTATTTGTTTAGAATATGAAGAAATATTATACTGGGTTATAATGTACCTTATAAGAATTTAATGGAATTACATGAACACATTTTGCTGTGTCATTTTCGATCTACTGTTGAATCTTTAAAACATATTCCCTTTTTGTACTCGTTTATTGCCACTTTTTTAAAAATAGGTCAATGCCCATAAGACTGAAATGAATCAGTTTTTATGGCTAAACTGTAATAGAAGTATTACTCTTTCCCATTCCATTTCAAACGACAGAAGCATTAGAAAGTGACTAAGCCGGTTTAAGTATTCATAAATCCTACAAACGACAGTAAAAACTATGTGTCTCATGGGTCATTGCGGATAATGGCTACATTTATGAAACAGTTGTGTTTGGTGTGATATATAGACAGTTAAGTGGTTTTTCTATCTCTATGTTTAATGGTAGTTGTTTTAGTGCATTTAGAATCGAGTTTGAAAGGGTTACTCTATGTATGCACATTCATTGGTATTTTCGTTTGACGTTCATTTCTTTGTAACTAAAGATACAGACTTTAGCCTACGATGATATGCAGTTCATCGCACTAATACACATACTTTCTTAAATACTATAAGATGAAAACATGCCAATTCCTTCTGAGATGCTTTTGGGCATTTCCGGACAATCTTTCCTCACTCCCTTTCATTAAACTGAGTTTACCCCTGTCTGTTTTACATATTGATACGTGATCCTCCTGCAATACCAAACTTAACAAACCCTGCAAATGTGTTTCATTCAATTAATGATCCTTTAAAAGTTAATTAGTTGATGGCATCGAATCTGTTTTATGTACAACTGTTGAGGATAAGGTAATGAATGAATTTGTAAATTTATGGCATTCATTGCTAAACAGAGAAAATGGGAGAACTGGTTCAAATAAACTTAGACATTATAAACATTTTAAGTGTACTTTTAACTCTGAACATTATATTGTCCATCACATGCCAAGACATTACAGGTCGGCTATGTCCAAATTTCGATGTGGCGTCGCTCCCATTAGAGTGGAAACCGGCCGTTATGAAAATATTTTACGAGAAAATAGAAAATGTTTTAATTGTATCAATGACGTTGAAGATGAATTACATGTTTTATTTCACTGTGTATTATATTATGATCTGAGAGATACTCTGTTTAATCAATGTGCTATTTTATCCCCAGACTTTTTAGATAAATCGGATCTTGAAAAATTGAATTTTATTTTTACAAATCATGATATCTGTTTTTATACAGCCAAAATCTGCTTTTTAATACTACAACGTAGAAAAGACTTGTTATATGGTTAAATAATGTTTTATGTCTCTCATAATTCTGTTTTGAATGGTTCTGTACATGTTTTAAAAAGGAATTGTGTGTATAAATGTAAATGTATCTTAGCTATGTACAGAAGTGAGACGTTAATAAACTATTGTCTGTCTGTCTGTTATAAAAAGGTAAATTCACCAGCGGAATTGAATACCCTTTTAAGACAATAGGCCACCATTCCTTAGATAGAGCTGAGCCAACTGCTTGGTATGCGGGTTCTGTAGACTCTGAATCCACCTCTCAAGGTGGTCTCATAAGTACTCGATTGGCGATATGTCTGAGCACCTAACAGGCCCTGGCATAACGCTGACGTTGTTGATGTTGATGAAGTTTTCTATTATTCTGGCAACGTGTGGTGGGCATTATTGTGTTGAAAAGCTGTCTCTGTTGTTGTCGTTGGTTGATATAAAGTTGGCCTGACAGATTGCCGTTCACAATAACAAGTTCTGTCTTCTGGCCACTTAAATGTCACCCCAGACCAACACACTACCCTCTCTTGCTCTGCTGTCGTTAATCTCTAATCTAGTCTCTTTTAAAATTTGAACTGAAGAGGTATATTATCGAGTGTATTCATGATTAATTTGTTTAGATAAATCCGTGCTCTGAAAATCAACTTTGAAACTAAAGGTTTTACACACGTACTGGATATTTCAATGATTTAGAATTATTATGGATTTTCTAAATTGCTGATTTAAAGCACTTGGAAAATTATTCATAAAGTTTATGTACAATAATAAGAACCTTCCTACAGTTTCCTAATATATTGCTTTATTTACATACTAAACGTATTCATGAGATGTGAAAAATCTTAAATGTAAAAATGAGATGTGTTTTGTGAAATAATTTCATTCCAAAAGAATAACATCCCTGAAGATTGTTTAGCAGTTTGTTTGTGTTACTTTTCATGATTCATGGCAGGTTTTTACTTAATCCATGTCTGATCAGGCCTTCTTTTGTATGCATGACGAAAATAATACCACGACTTTGTGTTTAGTTGGGGACATGAAACAGACAATGACTTGAATTCGCTTGTTTATTTTCAGGAGCTTATGAAGTATGAATGCATTTCTGTAGGGGGCCACATGCCCATTATACAAGTTCATCATCACATTACAAAAAGTTGTACAAGCGCCATAAAATGCAATAGTATTCAAGTAGATACAGCAATGTTTTCAAAATATGTTTCACGCATTTTCAGACCGAGAAAGATATATTTTGCCAAACAATTAACAGCTGTTGTATTTGTAGTAAACATCAATTGTTTAAATTTTTCCATTGTTGGATTATTACAGTTGTACATAGGAAGAATATCATGCCTTAATTTATCATAATATGGACATACTAAACAGAAGTGATATTCAGACGAAATACATGGAATTATACAAAAAGGACAGAGTCATTCTCTTATTTGAAAATTAAACTTCCTGCCCTGGAATATATATATATATATATATATTTGAAAAAAAAATGCTTCAGACGACACTTGCTGTAGATATCATTTTAATGATGACTGGATGCGTCGCATTTCGACTTGTTAACAAGTCTTTTCAACAGTGTGGAGTTTTAACAACATGGCGAATATATAGTACATGCTTGACAATGGACTTTGATTAATTGACATGTGACAAGTGGTCAGCTTGATTAGCGCACAATGTCCCATTTATGAGGGATTAAGCTTTGAGTCATTGTAGTTCACACATCCTGGTCGGCCCAAGTCAATGAACCGATGTTTTGCTTGATTGCACAATTGCTTTTCCCTGTATTCTTTTTGAAGTTTGAGATCTTGTCTGCCGGACTGTGTCTTGACTGGAAGAAGTTGTAGCCTCCCATTGGGGGGTTCCCGGCTCTATCTCAATCTGGGATCTTGATCTTACTTGTAGGTGGTCTTGCTGTTGTTGTTGTTGTTGATATAAACGTACCCTGTCCAAATAGTTTTCTGGAGTGGCACCTACGTTCTCTTGTATGTTTTTTAACGGGGTCACAGGTACACTTTGTTGGTTTGTCAGTCTGTCTCTGTAGTTATCTGGAGTGGCACCTACTTTCTTCTTTGTGGTGTTTGACGGGTTCACAGATACAGTGGGTTGATTTGTCAGTGTGTGTAAATGTCGTCTTATGAAGTCCAGTTTACTCTGGAAAATACCTCTTCTCTTGGTATTTCCAGAGAAGGATGATGAGTGGTAGTTTTGCTCGTCTCGTTGTGGTACTGATGATTGGGAATTTACACTTTGCAAGCTTGTGTTCGACTGGTAAATGTCCTCCCGGTCCTTCAATGATGATAGTCCAATAGAATGGCTTTCAATATCTATTGGCACAGATTCATTCAAATGATAACTATCATTTGGTACATGTTCAAAACAGGGTACGTTTATATCAACAACAACAACAACAACAGCAAGACCACCTACAAGTAAGATCAAGATCCCAGATTGAGATAGAGCCGGGAACCCCCAAAGGGAGGCTACAACTTCTTCCAGTCAAGACACAGTCCGGCAGACAAGATCTCAAACTTCAAAAAGAATACAGGGAAAAGCAATTGTGCAATCAAGCAAAACATCGGTTCATTGACTTGGGCCGACCAGGATGTGTGAACTACAATGACTCAAAGCTTAATCCCTCATAAATGGGACATTGTGCGCTAATCAAGCTGACCACTTGTCACATGTCAATTAATCAAAGTCCATTGTCAAGCATGTACTATATATTCGCCATGTTGTTAAAACTCCACACTGTTGAAAAGACTTGTTAACAAGTCGAAATGCGACGCATCCAGTCATCATTAAAATGATATCTACAGCAAGTGTCGTCTGAAGTATTTTATTTTCAAATCTACATTTACTTCACGTGAGACCCCTTAATCTTTATACCTATCTTTATTCCGCGTGGAAAGACTGAAGATGGCACAAACTAAGGATATCATGAAGGCTATTAACCAGCTGAAGAGGAACAGTGAAAAAGTGAACAAGAAGATTTCTCAAGAACTGTGTTCACTGAAACAACAGGTTCAAGAAATGTGTCGCCTCAATGGATCAGCTGACTACACACAGTCAGTTGAAAGAGAAGAGGACCCAGGAACGACTCAGTCGGATCTAGAAGGTTATGCGCAGAGGCATTATGGTTCACAACTCGCTCTACAGCAAGCCAAAGAAGTGGAGAATGAAGCTTTTCAAGCACGAAAAGTAATTATTAAGACATGGCGCCGGAAACTCAACGATAGAAAACAGGCATATTATAATGCAATACGGACCAAGCGGACTGCAGAAATATATGGTGAGTTTCTAGACATGCCGACCCCTTTCATACCCAATAAATTTGTGGAAAAGGGAAGCGGTTTTCCCACGGAGGAACATCAGATAAAATTATCAATTCATCTGGTTGAAACTGAAACTCACCATCTTTTGAACGAACACGTCAAATATGTTCAAAAGTATCATGGAATTGATGATTTTATGTCAGAACTCATTTCAAGTATGTACACTGATGATATGCAAGATAAATTGTTAGAATTATGGGAAAATGATACAATAAGGGAGGAAAATAAAAGTGTTAAACTGTGGATGAAAAGGGAAAACTGGCTATTGAAACTCCCTTCAACAAATTCAATTGTGCAGAAGACGAATGTAAAGAAATCCCACAACACAAGGATTAAACATCATCGAAACAACAGGGACTACAAAGCAGGGACCGGTCGCACCACAAAAACGCCTCCAGCAATTGTTCAAGAAAATTGTTTTGAACATGTACCAAATGATAGTTATCATTTGAATGAATCTGTGCCAATAGATATTGAAAGCCATTCTATTGGACTATCATCATTGGAGGACCGGGAGGACATTTACCAGTCGAACACAAGCTTGCAAAGTGTAAATTCCCAATCATCAGTACCACAACGAGACGAGCAAAACTACCACTCATCATCCTTCTCTGGAAATACCAAGAGAAGAGGTATTTTCCAGAGTAAACTGAACTTCATAAGACGACATTTACACACACTGACAAATCAACCCACTGTATCTGTGAACCCGTCAAACACCACAAAGAAGAAAGTAGGTGCCACTCCAGACAACTACAGAGACAGACTGACAAACCAACAAAGTGTACCTGTGACCCCGTTAAAAAACATACAAGAGAACGTAGGTGCCACTCCAGAAAACTATTTGGACAGGGTACGTTTATATCAACAACAACAACAACAACAACAACAACAGCAAGACCACCTACAAGTAAGATCAAGATCCCAGATTGAGATAGAGCCGGGAACCCCCCAATGGGAGGCTACAACTTCTTCCAGTCAAGACACAGTCCGGCAGACAAGATCTCAAACTTCAAAAAGAATACAGGGAAAAGCAATTGTGCAATCAAGCAAAACATCGGTTCATTGACTTGGGCCGACCAGGATGTGTGAACTACAATGACTCAAAGCTTAATCCCTCATAAATGGGACATTGTGCGCTAATCAAGCTGACCACTTGTCACATGTCAATTAATCAAAGTCCATTGTCAAGCATGTACTATATATTCGCCATGTTGTTAAAACTCCACACTGTTGAAAAGACTTGTTAACAAGTCGAAATGCGACGCATCCAGTCATCATTAAAATGATATCTACAGCAAGTGTCGTCTGAAGTATTTTATTTTCAAATCTACATTTACTTCACGTGAGACCCCTTAATCTTTATACCTATATATATATATATATATATATATGAAATATATCAAGACAAATGTTGACAAACGTGAAACAGGAACATTTTTAAAACAAAAGTATGGTTTATCTTTGTTTAAAAGACTTGGTACATGTATGTGGCTAAACCTATTGGTGGAGTGGTGTCTTTTGCTTTTTAGACAATTCTGATTTCTTTCTGGCTTCCATTGAAACAATTTGAACATAGTGCATATTTAGGGGAGGGTCTGTTTCCGGGTCATAGCTCAAACAAAATACCATATTTTCTTACGAATTTTTGTATGTGGTTAGATCTAGAAATGTAATGGTGCCTTTTGCTAATTTAGTTATTCTCATTTTTTTCTGGTTTCCATTCAAAGCAATTTGAACTTAGTACATTTAGCCCATCGGACATCTTTGGGACTCTCTTGATCGTATCCGTGCACGTACACCAGAGGCACTGGCCTTACAGGATGAGTGGAGAGAAATACCACAGGAAAGGATTCGTTGTCTGATACGTTCTGTTCCGATGAGGTGCAATGCTGTGATTACAGCTCATGGCGCTCATACTAGATACTGGAGAAAGCGCCCCCTAGTTTCCGTCGAATGTATGATTGAGACCTTATACTTCACATACATTTGGTTCATCATGTAACATTTTATCTTTGATAATCTATGTGTAATAAAAAGTTAAAGGCTGATATAAACACTGCATAAAATCAGGGGTTGCGTTTCTTGTTTTAGAGAGTGTAGTAATAGTCATTGACACATTTCTGATGTCTAAGATCATCAGGACCTTTTGTGAAGTAATACATTGTGACTATAGCGAAGACAAAACAAATTTCCATTGAGAGAGAGTAGCGCTCAGATCGGCAAGCACAAAGTAACATGATTATGTACTAGCTTTGTAGTTTTAGCTGATGACACTGTATCAGTAATATCAAAGTGCAAGAAATTTCCTCGCCAGATAAACTATAATCAACTGACCACTGAAAGAATGATAATACAGTTACTTCTGTTTCTTTGATCTTCTGAAAGTCTACTTCAAAGAAACCTCCATTAACCGATACCATTGTCAGGTAGCAACGATTACAAGATTAAGGAGAAAGTGAACAGATCTTCTTGCTTATAATTGATAGTCATTTGTCTTGTCAATGTTCATTCTGTGAGTTTTTCAAAGAACATGATAAATGATTTAGACGGTATGTGTATGTTCTTTGTTGGGTTGAAACGTTGACGTTTTTTAATGTAATTGTCTCACAATAATTGTATAATTCGAAATGAACAGAGAGGGAAAACATTTAATTCCAAACTGGTTGACTTACATGGAATTCAAACTAGAAGTGCTTGTCAAAGTACAGGGTAAATAATTTATCAGATTTGTACGCTTAGTTGACTTATGCACGTTGTTGTTCGGATACGTTACTTCGATCCTGCCGAATAAAAGTATATATAGATAATAAATAGATTTTCAAAAATTAAAGTTGTTTATAAAAACTTCCGTCCAAAAGAAACTTTACTATCTGTTAGAATCATTTTGATTAAAGAACGAAAAACGATAGAAGTCTGAAACAAATTAAAGTACCTCTTATCAAATAACATATAAATTAATAATATTAAATATTCTTTAAATAACCGACCAATCAAAATCAAAGGGGCGATAAGCAAATTTTCACTTAATTAATCTAAAGTGAGCAGGGGTCAATATTTTTGTTCTTCAGACGTTCGTTTGAATGATTGTTTACGCAATGATTTGATTTAGGTTATAAATGTGTTAGCTTAGTACCAGGTATGAGCAACCAGGTTGTCATCACATCTAAAACTGCAATGCGCAATGAAAATATCCAATCGTCAAAGTGGCATCAGTATGAATTAAGAGTTATCAATTATGGAATTAAAACCGTAGATT